>CM067077.1:26584263-27991763 GCA_033980235.1 Diadema setosum | reverse complement strand
TCCATATCTTTGCAGAGAGGAGAAATTGAATACACTGCCCATGTGCGGCAAGAATTTCGAGCCATAGCGTAGAATGATAGATGCGAATAGCGGATATTCGTTCCTGTCTCGAATTAGCACAAAAACAGGTGGTTTCATCATTAAAGTAAGCACATGAAAATGACATTGGGGGGGGGGGGGGGGGGAGAACACGACAGAGATATCCGACATTCAATTTATGCTAAAATAGGCTAAAAGCTTTAGTTCATGTTCGTTAATGGAGTCCCTATACATTGGCGGTGAGGTCGAGTTGTAGAGGTTAGGATGCAATGTAAATATCATTATCACATGATGCAATCGTTCAGTAGACTGTGGTTCTAAAACACACACGTGTAAATGAGAATTTGTCATGCATGCTTATTTATTCAAAACGGTTGACAGCTGGTTGAAAATGAATTTCGATCAAGTAAAGCAAAACTTTATGCTCGTATTCAGATCGTACCTCAGTTTGGACGATGGTAAACATGACAAAGACAAGACAAATTAATTTCTCATGTCGTTACGAGTCCCTTTTCGTTCGTTAAATTGTGTGTTTCTCCTGACACAGCTCAAAACTGTTTTCTAGGCACGAGGCACTCTTTGCAAGGGCCAACCCTATCAACCGCAGATGGATAGAATACTTTTCACCCACACCAGTTTTTGAAAAATATCATATTAGTCGAGCCCCTGGCTTGATGGCCGCCGGTCAGTGAGCGATCGCACAAAACAAAAACAAAAAACAAAGCCTTTGTTGGGAGAAATTTGACAATGAAATTCTCAAGGAAAATATGAAAATGTAAAAATTGGCTCTCCATTAATTCCGAAGGGAACACCCACAGGTTTTCTGTGGACAAACATAAAAGTGCAATGACAAAAAAAAAAAAAAAAAATGTACCCCCCCCCCCTTTTCCGGTAAAAAAAAATGTTTTTCGTGCAACGAAATCTGGCCCGAAATTGTAAACAAAATGAGGTGTATTTGAACTTTCCCCGAAGATTTTTCACAAGGGGTGTTTGTTTGTTTTTCTAACAAATAAACAAGCATTAATGTCATGACATTTTTCATTTGTTTAATCTTCGTAGATGGAAAATGACAGAGCATATTACATACATATCCGTGAAATGAAAACAACAATTATTTTAGTAATAAGGTTTGGTTAAACACACCAATATTTATAGCGGGAAGTCTGCAGAAGCACAAGCTTATTTGAAAATACGAAAATATTCAAAGTAAACAAATTGGGCACAGATTGTTTCAGTGCTTTTGGCACAGTTGAAATAATGCCTTTGAATAGATTTCGATGAGTACCATGAGATGTATTGCATTTACCCCCTCACCCCCCCCCCCCCTCGAAAAAACAAACAAACAAACAAACAAACAAACAAACGGGGGGGGGGGGTACTCACAAGAGATCAACACAATTAAATCATTATCTGTACCTAAATCTAATGATTTTACATTCATCTCTTCCATGAACAAAAATACAGATTATGAAGATATAAATTGATGTTTTTGCATAATTTTGTTTTTGTACATGAAATGGCAAACGTGACGAAATATGTTTGAAACTAATGTGGCAATTAGATAGCAACCTTTAGAATAAAAAAGAAAATAGGACGAACATTATATTATTTTTTATGATTATAAGATTAAACTTGCAGAAAGGAATAAACCTACAGTCCCTCTCAGGGCTCTCTACACGCTCATCTGCCCTCTCATGACTGCACGTGATAGCAAAAGAATTAAAAACGGTTCCTATCAGAGCCCCCCACTCAGTGATCCCCCCCCCCCCTCCTCCTCAGAACTATCAATTGCAAGTCATATCAGGACCATCCATATGGCTTTCCACCTTCACATCACACCGATTCACAACACAAGACGTCTCTACTCTCCCTCCTTTACACTTGACTTTTCACATTTCCATCTCTTCACTCTACAGGACAGTTCATTTCAGGACTACTCACATGATGTACTTCAAACTTCAAAATCGCCATATATTTGTTTTGTTTTGTTTTGTTTTTTTATTTTTTCGTCAACATAATTTCACACGTGAATCAGAATTTATTTTACTCATACTTTAAAAAACATCACTATATGGATTACAATGACTCAATGGAGAGAAAAAAATAAATATGTTCATTGATTCCATTAGCAGAATATATTGTATTACTAAAATTTACAAGAAATTACATATGAAATTATGTAGAAGGACTGACACTTTAAGCAAATGCTTGAACACGTGGCAGCCAAGGAAACCTATCTACGTATACATATCATTTGGTAAAGCAGAATGGAGGAAAAAATCTTAGACGACAAATGTTGATATGGATATGCATATGCGTATATCATTTTAAATATCTTCATTTTCTATATTTTTTGATAAAACCCTGTAGAAGCTAGTAGGGTTCCGAGAGGTAGAAAAATGCTTTGTACTTGTACATGTCACAAAGGTATAATGCCTGAAAAGCTGCAATTATAGCAACGTCATACAGTAATTGCACATTGCAAATCTCTTTGTAAACGTTTCTAATCATAAATTGATGCAAATTATTAGGAGGCCTATTTTCCGTATACGGTTTCATTTAGAATTTATTTAATACCAATAAATTTGTATTTCGTTAAAATAAACGGGTTTGTTCTCAAACACCGGCAATGCCTTCATGTGCAGTTATCACGGATAAGTATGACGGATAATAATATCACATGACCCAATTTCGGCACTTCAAACACCAGCCATTGCACATTTATTCGAGACTTCAATCTCATCTTTTTTTTTTCGGGGGGGGGGGGGGTAGGGTGGTCGATAATCAGTGCCACATATTAATCCATATTCTGGTTAATTTCAGCAAAAAAACCCAGAATATAACAAGCAAAGGTTATTGGCACTAACTCGACTACTTTGAGTTGATTATACAGTAAAAAAGATTCAGGTGAAATGCTAAACAGTTTTTTTTTTTATATAGCTTCAAAAAAAAAAATCTGTAACACAAGCTACTGACTAATCTTGAAATGTTATTTGGCTGTATAATCCTATGATATCTCGCAGGAACTTACGAAGCACGCACTTACGCTCATGAAGAACGCTTTAAGCCTTTGATTTCAACGACTTTCCTACAAAAAAAAAATCTACTTAAGTTTCCTTTTTCGATATATAAAAAAGGAAAATATAATCTATTGTTTGGTTTGGATTAAAAAAAAATGTGTATTTCTTAGCTCAGGAATTAATATCAAAGAGAAATGTCTCAACTGAGGGTGCTTTACCAGCACCTCCGGTAGCACACTCTGAAACCATTCACATACGCGCAAACGTAAGCACAGAATCTTCCTCTCCCCTGCCTCCCTGGCATCACTTCATCCGTTTCCACCTCCAACCACAGAGAGGATCGACCGCTGCACATCCCGCGAATGACAGGTCCGTTGGCAGTCTGGAGGTAACCGTCAGGGATCGTTCCAGTGACACGGTAGTTTCCGGTTTCTGTCTTGTCCGAGACCAAGTCGATGACCTGAAGAAAAAAAAAAAATGGTCAACGAAAATGGAAAGAATGTTATTTAATCTTCCCTGCACAATCGACTCAGCTCAAGGAAATCAACCATACAGCAAAATAAAATTAGAATTACACAACATGCGGAATGAGGAAATGTGAAAATTTGTGAAACATCTACAGCATGTTTTGGGGGCTAACTACACAAAAATACACATGAGATATATTTGAGATTATCCTAGGCATCAAACAGTTAGATTTTTCAAATAGATTTCCATTTTTAAACTGTCTACAAGCTAATAATAAATGGTTCTAAAGCCAATTGCGATAGACGTAAACAGCGTGGCGTACAAGAACATCCCCACGACAACCTCCATTTCCCGTAACACATACGTTCCGCCCTCGTCATATTACGAGTATAAGGCCGTGTCACACCTTTCCGGGCAAGCCACGCGGGCTTGTGGCGAGGAGGTAGTTTCCAGCACGTAGAAGATTTTCCGCGGGCGAGCAAGAATGTTTGCAATTTTCGCACTTGTTTCTTACCTACTAGACGCCTGCTACTTAGCTTCTACTTGCGTGCATTTCGTGTGACCTGCGTGAGAGCTTTGAAACGGATCCGTTTTCTGTTACGAGTGACTGATGGGTACTGAGAACTACTTGCGTTGGAGTTACTTGCAAGGTGCTGCCGGTAAGGGTCTCCTACTGGTGTTCTGCGTGTAGTCCTACCTCTGCGAGCGAACCCCCACGATTCACTCGGAACAAGTTTCGAGCATGCTCAAGGCCTTGTCATACCGTATCTGGGGAAGTTTTGCGGCTTGACTTCCAGGGAAACAAATTCGCTACCCGGAGATCTCCGCAGTTGATCCGCACCTGGCAGTACCTATATAGCGCGTATCTCGCCTGTAGTTGCCCGGAGGTGCTCACGCAATTCCAATTTAACCGCAACCAAGTTTTGAGCATGACCAAAAATTTTTCCGGGTGAGCCGCGGGGATGCTCGGAGAGGTCCACGCAGAACGCCAGTTAGAGGCCCTTAGCGGGAGCACTTCGCAGGCAACTCCAACGAAGGTACTTCGCAGTCCCCGTATGCAGCCAAGACAATGACATTCCGTGGGACTTTGCCATTACTTCAGAAGAATTCCTTCACTGAGTTGTCAGCCCCCACGCGACTGGTACAATAGTCACACAGTAAACCCGCAAGTAGAATTTAAGTAGAACGCGTCCAGCAAATGAGACATATGTACTGACTCGCCCAAATCCTTGTTCGCCCTCAGAAATTGCCGGTATGCTGGAAAATCCCTACACGCAACAAGCTTGCGTAGCTTGCCCTGAAAGGTGTGACACGGCCTCAACGTGGTTGCGGGTAAAACGATTTGCGTGCACACCTCCGGGTGACTACAGGATGATATACGTGCTAGGTACAGTCATGTGCAGCTCATTCCGGGGACGTCCGGGTAGTAAAAATTGTTCTTTGCAAGTCGCACGCAAGGCTTGCCCGGAAAGGTGTGACACGGCCTTCAAGCTACGCGGGCTTGTGGCGAGGAGGTATTTTCCAGCAAGGCTTGCCCGGAAAGGTGTGACACGGCCTTCAAGCTACGCGGGCTTGTGGCGAGGAGGTATTTTCCAGCACGTAGAAGATTTTCAGCGGGCGAACATGAATGTTTGCATTTTTCATTCAATGCCTTGTCATACCGTACGGGGGAACTTCTGCGGCTTGACTTGCGGGGAAACAAATTTACTCCCCGGAGCTCTCTGCAGTTGGTCCGCACCTGACAGTATCTAGCGCGTAGTTGCCCGGAGGTGCTCACGCAAGTCCGATTTAACCGCAGCCAAGTTGTGAGCATGACCAAAACTTTTTCCGGGTGAGTCGCGGGAATGCCCGTAGAGGTCCACGCAGAACGCCAGTAGGAGACCCTTAGCGGCATTACTTCCCAGGCAGTTCCCACGCAGGTACTTCGCAGTCCCGTATGCAGCCAAGATAATGAAATTCTGTGAGATTTCAGCCATTCCATTAGAGAAATTCCATCACCGAGTTGTCAGCCCCCACGCGACTGGTACAAAGGTCACAAAGTATACTCGCAAGTATAACGCCTCCAGCAAGTAAAGGCGGTGTCACACCTGTCCGGGCAAGCTACGCGGGCTCGTGGCGAGGAGGTAGTTTAAAGCACGTAGAAGATTTTCCGCGGGCGGACAAGAATGTTTGCAATTTTCGCACTTGTTTCTTACTTACTAGACGCGTGCTACTTAGCTTCTACTTGCGTGCGTTCCGTGTGACTCGCGTGAGAGCTTTTAAACCGATCCATTTTCTGTTACGAGCGACTTACGGGGATTGCGAAGTACCTGCTTTGGAGTTGCCTGTGAGGTGCTACCGGTAAGGGTTTCCTACTTGTGTTCTGCGCGTACCTCTACGGGCAACTCCCGTGACTCTTCCGGAACAAGTTTTGAGCATGCTCAAGGCCTTGTCATTATCGTATCTGGGGAAGTTTTGCGGCTTGACTTGCGGGGAAACAAATTTGCTACCCGGAGCTCTCCGCAGTTGGCCCGAACTTGACAGTACCTAGCACTTATCTCGTCCTTAGTTGCCCGAAGGTGCGCACGCTAGTCCAATTTTCCCGCAGCAAAGTTTTGAACATGACCAAACTATTTCCGGATGAGTCGCGAGGATTGCCCGAAGAGTTGACGCAGAACACCCGTAGGGGGGCCGTAGCCGCCGCAATTCACAGGCATTTGACCCACTTGAAGTAGGTAAGTTGCCCGCTGATCTATGCCTATGTGAAGGGAGTGCGTGCCATTTGTGGGCTCATTCTCTTCTTTGTCCTCTGTCCTCTGTGGCGTCGAGGACTACCTGGTCCCTTTCGGACAGGACTTCATCCGCCGAATGGACTTCTGCAGCAATTTGATGCATTTGCTGTTAATCTTCCGGGCTTTGTGGCTGTCCATCCACTGGACGTTCTCTGCCCTTATGCACAGATAACACGCAGTTGTGGCGCAGGTACTTCGCAGAGCCCGTATGTCGCCCGTAACTGACATAAAAGAAGCTATCACGAAGCTATCACGTGACACCCACGCCCCTAACATGCAGTTCAACGGAATACACGCAAGAAGGACTTAGGTATCACGCGTTTATCATGTAATACCCACGCCAAACTCGCCCTAAACCTTGTCCGGCCGCAGAAATTATTCTGCGTGCTGAACAATCCCCATACGCAATAAGCTCGCTTAGCTGGTGTGACAGGGCCTTTTTTGGCAGCGGGTAAATAGAGCCAGCGTGTGCACCTCCGGGTAACTACTTTTGAGATACATGCTAGGTACTGTCATGTGCGGGTCATCTGCGGGGACCTCCGGATAGCAAAAATGTTCTTCGGAAGTCGCACGCAAGGCTGGTGTGACACGGCCTTTAGACACATGCGCTGACTCGCACAAATCCTTTTCCGCCCTCAGGAATGTCCGGTTTGCTAGAAAATCCCTACACGTAACAAGTCCGAGTAGCTTGCCAGGAAAGGTGTCATAATATTATTGTTCTTATCTAATCTGATCCGAATAACGACTTTGAGGTGATGATATCATAATTTGTTTTACACATCATATCAACATAATTGTCGTGTACCACTGAACACACTTTTACAGATCAACATCACAGCACCACACATACTCATATCACTGTGTACCCTCTGCACTGCTATTTTACTCTTGACTATGTGAATAGTGACATAGAGATATACGTCTTATTTTACGTCATAAATTTATCTGGGGGTATTTTCCTAGGTACTGTATAAGCTCTACTTACGGAAGTTTCCTCTGCATTTCCAATTTCATACAATATTATATATAATACATTCTTTAAACTAATTCGAAATATTCCTCATTGTGTACAGTTTACCTTCACTTTGACGTTGTTCCATATTTTTTCTCCCAACACGTTTCGTGTCTTTGTTTGTTTGTTTGTTTGTTTTAAATTAAATTAAATTAAATTCATTTATTTAGATTCTTCTTTTTTCCAACAAAACATAACACAAGATAAATCAGGTATTGCATCATAAACAAAAACATTTCCCTTTGCAATCATGATGTCGATAAACATAAGAGCGCAAACTGGCAAAAAAAAAAAAGGACATAGTACAAAGCCATGCTTCAGTTTAAAAGAAATGAATAGAAAGGTCCACTAAAAAGCAAAGCTTGGATATTGTGAACCACTCATAAAACTTGAATTACTTAAATATTTACAAACACTTGTGACATATATGATATACGACAGGACGGGACAAAACAGAAGAAACACAACAACATGACACAACTTGCCGGAATAGATGAAAAGAATGGAAGGAAAGAAGGAAAAAAAGAGAGAATGAGAGAATGCCTACATGCTGAATAAGGGATATGGAACAGGGGATGGTAGAGAATGTGCTTCATAGAGTTGGCGCTGTATGCAGCTGTGCAAAAATTGTGATGATTAATACGATTGTACCCAACAATATGTAGTTTATATGCGTTGGCACTGGTTGAAACAATTCATAATTATAATTAATAACATAATATATTGTCGAATTTTGTTATTTATTGTATTGAAAAAGAAACGTAGAACTAATCTGATCTGGACACACACCCACACGCACACACACGCACCATCACAGACACACACACACACACGCACACACACACAATTGCAGGCATTTGCATACCTGATTGTGATCTTTGCTCCTGATGAGGTTTTTCGTGTCCTCTGCCATTTCGTCTCCCAGGGCGAAACCCACGCACGAGTTCTGATCGTGGACATTGATAAACACCACATTCTGCGGAAAGAATATCATTTTGAAACAATACATGATAAAGGAGGATATGAGAACTGAGTAGTATGAAGAATACGATAGAAAGAAAGAAAATATGGGGATTAAAGTGTAGCAGACATAACCACACTGAATTACATTTATTTTCGTTTGATATCGTCATGAAAGTATTTCGCTCACACAGATTTATAATCTTTATTCACAGCTATTTATGATCAATCATTTTGGCTATCAAACCTCGATTACAAGGTTTGCAACACCTAATCATTATATATATTTTCAAGAGAACTTCCCAAGATTTTTCTCGTATAAGCGACGGAAGAATATTATATCAAAACAATACATATTAATAAAGGAGGATATGAGAACTGATTGGCATGAAGAATGCGACAGAAAAAAGAAAGACAGGTGAATGAAGTGTAACAGACATAACCACACTGAACTATATTTTATTTCGTTTAATATCGTCATGAAAGTATTTCGTTTTACACAGATATTGTCTCTATTCACAGCCATGTGATTAATCATTTTGACAATCAAACCTCTATCATAATCCAAAGATTCTTCACGTGCAAGCAAAGGGGGAGGAGGAAGGGCAGTATTGGACCTTTGACCCCTGCCCACAGTGCCTGCCCACAGTGCCTCCCCCCCCCCCACCCCACCTACACACGAAGAAAAAGGTTCCGTAAGTTCATTCTCTGAATTTCAAGTTCTAAATAATCGTTTTACGGGGGGGGGGGGGGGGTGAGGGTTCGCTGCACTAGCAATCCCTTTCATGTTTATGATACGATTATGCTAGGAGTGTCAGTGCAGAAACACTATTTAACGAATTGGGTATTTTCAACTTATCGTATATTCATATCACACATTACCTGCATGTTCACTATCATGTAATTGTTGTGTGTCATGGAAAAATCATATGAAAACAGAAAGGAAGCAGCACAAAATCGAACTCACCCGATCGAAGTCGATGGCGATCGTGGCTGGCGAGCTGCCGCTGAAGTTACCAGGAGCGTTGATGAGAACAGTGTTGAGGGCGCTGTTGTAGTTCATGGTTCTTCAGAGGCAGACTCTCCGTTTCCGCCCCTCAGCTCTAGGTTCCTAGCCTGCAAATCAGGTGATCACAAAGCACGGCCTTGACTCTGTGAACTAGTCGGTTACTTGTATACACTACTGTATCATGGTGTTGCAGCTCATGTTCGGTCAAGATGTTAGAAGATTCAGCGCATATGTTGACACTTTTCAAAGGCAGTCTAATGTGAAACGCAGGAGCAGATGCAGTACGTGCACCATATAGAGGACTCAGAAGCACGAATAAAAACGTTCAGTAGAAATCACATTGAGAGATCTGTAACAATGTTCTCTATTACAATCCTGTCAGTCACGTCAACATCGAAAAATAAACAAATGAAGAGTTTGTTCGCAAAAACCGGAAAGTCCATTTTTGAAGATTTTGAAGTACGGTCTCTGTCATAAAGTACAAAATAATACCTTTTAAATGATATATTGGTCACTACATATAACGGTACATTTTTAAGTTATGGTCGAACGAAGCAAAAAATGTATCATTATTCTCTTTATTTTTCTTAATCTTTAATCACAAATATCTCCATTTGGCAAATATAGACTTATCGGTTTTTGCAAGCAAACTCTTCAAATGGAACTATCAGACAAGAGTAATTGTAGTTTATTGATTAATTTTAGGGTTAATTTCATGTCAGACATTATTTATGCTAAAGAAAAAATAAGTATTACAGTCTAACAGAGCTTATGCCTATTTTTTTTATATTTTAAGTCTCCGTCAAAGCTCGTTTTAAATATCGTAATTTACATTTTTAACTTTCATGCAATTCATGTAATATGATAATTTGCAAATAAGAATGTTTTAATCTATGAAGGCCTTAACGAATTAGTGAAATGAAATGCATAATGGAAAAGTTAATTGGATACTACGATATTCTTGGAGACGTAATAAAAAAAAAATACTATCACTGCTTCAGCGGAAAAAAAAAATATACTCTTTTTCTTTAAAGTGTTTGTAATTTGTGGTAAATGAGCTGATCATTAATCTATTTTTTGATCTATCTATCTGTCCATGTACCTATACCTATTCTGCGGGTAAACCACTCCTACGTACAAAACTTAAAAAGAAGCTCATATAAACAACAGCACAAAGAAATAAAATCTTAATGATGTAAGTGATTACATTATTAAGTAGTCATTAATATTTCCTTTTCAGCAGAGCAGTAGAGTTGCTATTTTCAAAGAAAGGCTAACATCTATTTATTGATAGTATGCATAGGAGCAGAGGTTTAAAGAACATTTTTAATACTTGACATATGAATCTATACATAGATAATCATTATAGTATCTATGTATGGAAACGATGTACTCACTGCATTATGATCAAGGATCTGATCGAGTGTTCTGTCCGGGCGACCACCGTTGGGTGGTTGCTCACAGTGAGCACTCCCCTTGTGAACTACTGCAGTGATTGTGATGGCACCGGCTACAAGAAGAGCTGTGATGAGTACAGCGGTACAGGGGATCCTCCACAAGGCGAAACGCGAGCCTCTGGGTGGCGCCGTGTTTTCCTTCATCTTGGCGTACGCTGGCAGAGACGAGGGATTGTCGTACTGTAAAGGTAGGCGTTGTATAAAGTTTCGGGTTGTTGGAGTGTGAAAACTGATGAACAAGAATGAACTATGCGCGCACTGAAAACGCAAACACCTGAGAAGAATTCAGAATAATTATCAATGTCAATCTTGTCGTAATGTGGTCATTATTATGGTTGCAATAGTATATCTGTCAATTATTTTGTCTTCAGTTGACGGCTGCGAGGAACAATGGTTATTGTTGCTGTTTGAAATTGGAGGATAGTTGTAAATTCCTTGAAAGATTGCAATGTGATTGCAAAAAAAAAAAAAAAAAATGTGTAATCTACTTAGTATACCATGACATATTTTTCTGCATCCAATTGGGATGCACAAGTTAAGTAACCTCAAAAAAAAAAAATGAGAAGAATGATAAGAATAACCCTGTAGATCCATTTTTTTTTCGGGGGGGGGGGGAGGATGTTAAAAGTCAGTTTAGAAAGCTTACCTGGGATCCTGATTTGTCCATGTTGAATTAGTCGTATAGTCGATGTAAGACTCTCAGTGGAAGAAGTTGCAAGGTTGACAGTTGAAGGAGTTGGTTGTAGTTCTGCTCACCGTTCAGTTGACTGATGAAACGACGCTGCAAGTTCACTTGATTTAAAAAAAAAACAAAAAACTCAAATTTCACTCAAAATACTCGTGCTCTGATTGGTTGGAACTAAATCAATGGAGTGCTCACCCAAATCTGGCTTTCATTCAATATGATTACAAGTTTCACTGAAGATCCGTCTTTGGACAGGATGTTTTACCCACCTTGTAACCCTCTCTGCTCGACCGAAAAGTATAATGGTTTTTGGCAAAGCTAGGGTAGACAGGTTCCTCGTGTAGAACGGTGTCAACACTTTAGAGGCTTCCCTGGTTAAAAAGAAACATTATTATCGTTGCCATTCATATTTTTATTGGTTTCACTATTATTGTTATAATAATGATAATGATTGCTATAATAATGATAATGATAACAATAATAATAATAATAATAATAATAATAATAATAATAATAATAATGATAACAATAATAATAATAACAATAATAATGATAATAATGATAATAATAATTTGCAGTGTTTCCTGAGCATAATGAGTATTAATGTACATTATTTTTGTTTTTCAATGAGAATTTTGCCACATACATGTAGACTTGTTAATGTAGACTAGTATGTAAAGCCACACTGCGAAATCAAAGATCTAGCTTTGATACATCGTATCGAAGCGTAAGGTACAAAGGTGTACATTCTACACCACATTGCGCAACATTGCAGCGACTGCTTTTGCCGTTCGGATGTTTTTTTTCAATTTCAATTCAAAGTTTATTTCATTTTCCGACAAAACATAAGTTACACTTCTTTTGACAACAGAGAATAAGGTAAACAGAACATTATGTATTGAAAAGAATGTACAACAATTGAGGACCTTATAGTAATTATACATTGTTGTAAAAAAGAAACAGAAGTGATCGAAATGAAGTACATGTATAACTTTGCTTAAAGTGCGAAAAATGGAGAGACCCACTAAAAAGACAGAGTTTGTAGAATGTGGGCCCCTCTGGAAAAATAACATCAGTGGGAAGATTAATTGGAGCATCATAAATACAAAAGAAAAAAAAAAAGAAAAAAAAGAAGAAGAAGAAGTCTGGAAGCCCACTAAGAATTAGATTCACAGATAAATACATTTACTTTCATAGACGCGAACAAACATAGAAAAAGACTAGACAACGAAACAACTACTGAAGAAAAGGTTGTACGGGACAAAACGGAATGGACAAGACTAACTGAAACAGAAGACAAAATAGCAAACGAAAATGCACAACAGAGACAGCGATCTCCGACAGAAGCATGTCAAGAGAAACAGATGATAGTTGTGGAGAAAAAAAGTGATATTGTAACGCCTGAAAGGAGAAAAGCAAGGAAATGAAGGGACGTATGAACAGGAGTAAGACAGAAATTCAAGTCTTTGACGCTTTGGGCGTTAGCGTAGATGGCAGCAGACATCCACTAAAAAGAATACAATTTATTCTTCAAAGAGGAAAAAATGACATTGTAATTAAGTCAGTATGTGAGAAAGAATGCCAAATGGCTAATTCTGTACTGTAGAGTCATACGATTGCAATAGAAAGGACTTCAGTCTCCTCTTGAAAGAATATATAGATGGGGCGTTTTTTATATCATGATTCAAAGAATTTCAATAATTTGGGCCTATATAAATAAGTGTATTTTTAGCAAGGATCGTTCTGAGTACACTGCGCAAATCCTGCTTATATTCAGAATGCCAACCAGGAATCACGCTGAATCACAATCTTTCGTCGGCTCCGGGCTTTTTGAACAATGTTTCAATTGATATTTTTGATTTTTTTTTTATTGTTCCACATTTCAAAACATCAAACATGATACGATCGATTGAACATAAGATTGAACATAGCGTCGTAATTACAAAGAATACAAGAGAAGACAATTTAACAAACATGAAATGTGGGGACCTACTAAAAAGCAAAGCTTGTAATGTATAGGTACCTGTATATATGAAAGTGTTGGTCTTCTTAAACAACCTAGTAAAGAAAACTATGAAAGGAAGGAAAGGGACGTTCAAGAAAAGAGAGCAAAAAGAGCAAAAGAAAGGAATAGAATATACGAAGCATAGCGAAATACAAAGTAGCCACCTGTAACGCGCTTACAAGACTCCTTGTCACACGAGCAACACAGTATACGTAACTGTAAGAATGCGCAAAAATGCACATGATACATAACAACGGCGTAAATCCGTGCTGAGGAGTGGGGGGGGGGGGGGGGGGGATGATCGGCTATAGTCACCATCACCGCGATTACAAGCCCACAACCGGACGGGAGCAGCCAGTAGCGTACCACCGTGGCGGGTTGGTCAAGACATGGTGGGGGGGGGGGGGGGGGCACCTCGTGGAAAAGTAATTTTGAGGGTGTGTATGCATGCCTGTGCGTGCGTGCGTGTGTATGTGTGTGTGCGCGTATGTGCGTGTGCTGTCAGTCTGGAAACTGTAATTGGGACTGCAATACATAACGGAATATGATACATTCCACTGCGCAGTCATATTTTCCTTATGGATTATGGAATGACGGTATGAAACGACAAATTACTGGCAGCAACATCAGGAGAATTGCATAACAATTAAATGCGAGCGAGCGAAGCGAGCGAGCTTGACAATTTTGACATTTTACAGTCCCAAAACTGCCGTTTGTAGCTATATTTTTTCGCTTTGGAAATTAAGGGGGCGCACCGGACGCAACTGCTTGCAATTACTGGCAGCGACATCAGGAGAATGACATAACGATTATATGCGAGCGAGCGAAGCGAGCGACCTTGAAAATTTTGACATTTTACAGTCCCAAAACTGCCGGTTGTAGCTACATTTTTTCGCTTTGGAAATTAAGGGGGCGCACCGGGCGTAACTGCTGGCAATTACTGGTCGCAACATCCTAGTAGAATGGCATAACGATTAAATGCGAGCGAGCGAAGTGAGCGAGCTTGAAAATTTGGACATTTTACAATTCCAAAACTGCCGTTTGTACATTGTAGCTATATTTTTTCGCTTTGGAAATGAAGGGGGGGGGGGGACGCACCGGGCGCGACTGCTGCTGACAATAGCTGGCAGCAACATCAGGAGAATGGCATAACGATTAAATGCGAGCGAGCTTGACAATTTTGACATCTTACAGTCCCAAAACTGCCGTTTGTAGCTATATTTTTTCGCTTTGGAAATTAAGGGGGTGCACCGGACGCAACTTCTGGCCATTACTGGCAGCGACATCAGGAGAATGACACAACGATTATATGCGAGCGAGCAAAGCGAGTGAGCTTGAAAATTTTGACATTTTACAGTCCCAAAACTGCCGGTTGTAGCTATATTTTTTCGCTTTGGAAATGAAGGGGGGGGGGGGACGCACCGGGCGCAACTGCTGCTGACAATTACTGGCAGCAACATCAGGAGAATGGCTGAACGATTAAATGCGAGCGAGCTTCAAAATTTTGACACAGTCCCAAAACTGCCTTTTTGTAGATATATTTTTTCGCTTTGGAAATTAAGGGGGTGCACCGGGCGCAACTGCTGGCAATTACTGGCAGCAACATCAGGAGAATGGCATCACGATTAATGCGAGCGAGCTTCAAAATTTTGACACAGTCCCCAAACTGCCTTTTGTAGATATATTTTTTCGCTTTGGAAATTAAGGGGGCGCACTGGGCGCAACTGCTGACAATTACTGGCAGCAACATCCTATGAAATAGAATGGCATGACGATTAAATGCGAGCGAGCGAAGCGAGCGAGCTTGAAAATTTTGACATTTTACGGTTCCGAAACTGCAGTTTGTAGCTATATTTTTTCGCTTTGGAAATGAAGGGGGGGGGGGACGCACCGGGCGCAACTGCTGCTGACAATTACTGGCAGCAACATCAGGAGAATGGCTGAACGATTAAATGCGAGCAAGCTTCAAAATTTTGACACAGTCCCAAAACTGCCTTTTGTAGATATATTTTTTTCGCTTTGGAAATTAAGGGGGTGCACCGGGCGCAACTGCTGGCAATTACTGGCAGCAACATCAGGAGAATGGCATCACGATTAATGCGAGCGAGCATGAAAATTTTGACATTTTAATGTCCCAAAACTGCCGTTTGTGTAGCTATGTTTTTTTCGCTTTGGAAATTAGGGGGGGGGGCGCACCGGACGCAACTGCTGGCAATTACTGGCAGCGACATCAGGAGAATGACATAACGATTATAATATGCGAGCGAGCTTGAAAATTTTGACATTTTACAGTCCCAAAACTGCCGGTTGTAGCTATATTTTTTCGCTTTGAAAATTAAGGGGGGGGGACGCACCGGGTGCAACTGCTGGCAATTACTGGCAGCAACATTTGGAGAATGACATAACGATTATATGCGAGCGAGCGCAGCGAGTGAGCTTGAAAATTTTGACATTATTTTTACAGTCCAAAAACTGCCGTTTGTGTAGCTGTATTTTTTCACTTTGGAAATTAAGGGGGGGGGGGGGCACCGGGCGCAACTGCTGGCAATTACTGGTACCAACAGCAGGAGAATGGCAAAGCGATTAAATGCGAGTGAGCTTGAAAATTTTGACATTTTACAGTCCCAAAACTGCCGTTTGTAGGTATACTTTTTTGGCTTTGGGGGTGCAACGGGCGCAACTGCTGTCAATTACTGGCAGTGACATCAGGAGAATAGCATAACGATTAAATGCGAGCGAGCGGAGTGAGCCAGCTTCAAAATGTTGACATTTTCCATTCTCAAACCTGCCGTTTGTAGCTATACTTTGGAATAAGGTGGCGCACCGGGCGCAACTGCTGGCAATTACTGGCAGCAACATCAGGAGAATGGCATAGCGATTAAATGCGATCGAGCGGAGCGAGCGAGCTTGAAAATTTTGACATTTTGCAGTCCAAAAACTGCCTTTTGTAGCTATATTTTTTTTGCTTTGGAAATTAAGAGGGGGGCGGATCCGCCACTGGTAGTCAAGGGTGTCGGTTTATGTTCATGATTTGGGGAGGTATGACCAGCGAGGGGGCGTCGAAGTGACCAAATGGGGGAAGGATATCCAAAATCTGCACTTTAGAACATCCTCTAATATTGTTGTTTGTGTTTGTGAGTGTGCGTGTTTTATATACATGAAAAAGTTAGGAAATAGCCCAGGTCAAGTCTTATTATTGGCAGTGCAAGGCATTTTGATATAGACTAGTATGTAAAGCAACACTGCAAAATCATTAATGATCTAGCTTTGATATAACGAAGCGTAAGGTACAAAGGTGTTCATTCTACATCACATTGCGCAACATTGCAGCGACTCTTTTTGCCGTTCGGATGTTCTGAGTACACTGCGCACATCCTGCTTATATTCAGAATGCCAACCAGGAATCACGCTGAATCGCAATATTTTGTCGGCTCCGGACTTTTTGAACAATGTTTCACGCTATATACCTCTTTTAATTATGGTTAAAAGAAATCTTAGAAAAATATCTTATATCTTCATCCCCCTTTCATGTCGATTTCAAAAGCAGTTTACTAACCCTTGAATTACCATTTTGGTAAGTTTTTTATTTTTTTTTTACAAGCGGATGGGGGGGGGGGGGGAAGCTTGGCGCCTCCTCCCCCCCCCCCCCCCACACACACACACTTAACAGGGATCGAATGTACCACTCTTTTGCATGAAATATAAAGTATGAGAGAAGTGGTAGCAAAAATATGAAGACTTTTTGTTTTTGTTTTTGTTTGTTTGGGGTTTTTTGTTTTTGTTTTTTTTTCTTTTGCTTGTCACCCGACTTTTGGCGGAAAATCAGACCTTGAAAGAACGAAGAATTTTTGTTGTTGTTTCTCTTATCTTTTGATTTTCTTTCTTCTTGACTGACAGGTGATTTTGACCCCCCCCCCCCTTTAAAAACGTTGCATAGCCCTGAATAATGCCCAAATATATTCAATAAAATGGTAATATGGATCTCCATTTCTTTGTATGTAATAACGTACCGCGGTATTATCTTCCTGTATGAGGTATTGTATTTTTCTATTTTCTTGATTTAAGTCAATAAAGCAATCATCCCAGGGGCATCGTTCTGTTTTAATGATGGTGGGTGGGGGAGGGACTTGGAGTTGGAATATCTGTGCGAGGGAGCGGAGCGACCGAGTGGGGGAGGGTGTGGGAGGGGGGGGGGATACCCCCTCTCAGACGAGGAAGATTTTGCATCTTCAGACCTGAAATTAAGCGATCTGGTGCACACTTTTGGTGAAATTTTGGATTTACATGTTTACATGTAGGCCTATATACTATTTGACGTTTTCAACGTCTGGGCCATACCTTATGTCGATATTACTGTCTTTGCGAGCGAGCGAAGCGAGCGAGCGCTTGAGAAAATTATGTATACATTATCCTACAAGACTGTTCAGCTCTGTTACCTGTCTGGAGGCGGGCGTACGAACGTCATGCAATATGCCAAAATTGATACAATCACATTTCTGCTTCGGCATTTTCCCCTCAAATTTCAGGGGGGGGGGGGGGATGATTGTACAGACCATCCCCCCTCCTCCATTTCAGGGGGGATATATCCCCCCCCCTCCCCCCCCCCCCGGGATTTACGCCCATGACATAATGATTCATTAATTCAGGAATAGCCTTGACATAAATGACTCAGTAAAAAGAAGGAAAAGCAAACATGGAATACATATGATAAACAACGAATCTGATAAAGAAGAGGGAGTTCAAATAAAATTGCATGTTGTATTATTAGATATAGGCCTGCACAAGGGATTTTTTTAGTTTACGTTTAAAACAATTCAATGACAACGAGTCACTAATGTCGGAGTCAAGGCTATTCCAGAATGTCGGACCTGTATGTACTATTGTTTTAAGAGCAAATGCAGTTCTCACAGGAGAAAAGTGAAATGAATTTTCCTGTCTTGTAGGGTAGGAATGTATAACTTTATTTTTTACAAACATGGGAGTGAAAGCATAAGGTAATTCGTCTTTAGTTAACTGGTACATAAATATCCCAAGGGAGTAAGAATATACATCTTTAATTTAGGTTAAAAGAAATCTTAGAAAAATATCTTATTTCTTGATAACCCTTTCATGTCGATTTCAAAAGCAGTTTCTAACCCTTGAAATACCATTTTAGTAAGTTTTTTTTTTTTTAACCAGCGGATGCCCCCTCCCCCCCCCCCCCCGTAGTTACGCCACTGCGTATAATTCAGCATCGTTCGTAATGAAAGGCATATATTTGCAGATAAAACAAAAACCTATAGCTTTAGTGCTTCAAAATAGTTCTAAAATAAAACTATTTTAAGGATAGAAACAACCGACGTTAAAATGTTAAGCAGTATAATCAATGTTAAGTATTTCTAAATGTACAAAATGTGAACAATGATTATAGTAGAACTGTTTTTAGATTAATCTGTCTACAGTTATGGTTTATTGAGAAAAATAGTGATATCTCCTTATATTTTCAGGTTCTGTTGCGAAATCTTATAATTCATGGTAGGGTGTTTTATGATACAACTGACATGACTGAACTACACATATGCATTAAGTGTGATAACTCGAACAGATTCTAAATCACTGCTTCTAATGGTAAACAGTACAATGTACCTTAATTTTTTTTCACTTATTTCTTGCTGCTTTGATGTTGTTGTTTTCTTTTCTTTTTTTTTTGGGGGGGGGGATGCAAACCACGTGACATTCGACGACTACCGACATCGTGCACGTTTTCTGAATACAAAAAAAAAGTTAGTGGCGATACTCTTTGTTGATTTCTGGAGAGTTTTGCATTTTAGCGAAGTTCTTCCGATATTAGCAAAGAGGAGAAATCAAATACATTGTCCATGTGTGGCAGGCATTTCCAACATTAACGTAGAATTTAAGATTTGAACACTTGTTCCGGTTACCTTTTGGCACACAAACAGGTTGTTCCGTCATTATGGTATTAAAGCACATGCATGGAAATAACGTTTAGAGGGGAATAAGAACACGCCAGAGATGGCCACACGATGGGGACATATAATTTGTGAGGCTATTTGCACTGCGCTGCCCATGTCTTATCAGCAGTTATGTGAAGTGAGATCGCGTCGTAAATGTTATAGGAGGCCATGTAAATTATTTACATAATGCAATCATTCATTGATTCGATAGTAGCACAAAAGTATGAAGTGTAAATGAGAGATTGGCATGAATGCTTATTTAACGTTGTTGAAACATAAATTCTGAGGAAGTCAAGCCCAATTTTGTTCATGCAGAAATGTTGCCATGCATATGATTTGACTATTGTAGGAATATGGTATCGATGGACTAGAATTTTTTTTTTTAATTGTTCCTTTCTCTAGAAGCACCTCCAGCAGTTTACTCGGCACGAGGTGCTCTTCTCAAACACGAACCCTTATAGGGGTGGATAGCATAGACGTAAATCAAGCGTGTTGTTGAAAACATAGAAGGTGTATTGATCGAGCCCCGAGTACGATGGACGGAAACTAATGTGGCAAGTGAGTCTGGATATTTATGGTGGAATTAAGAGAAAAATGATATATATATTAATATTTGTTTACGCAGGATATATCAGAATACTTGAACTTGCATGGATAGATTTAGTTTTTAGACAAATTTTTATTGCTCATGTTTCACTCAGTTTAGTTGAAGTCATGCAATATTATTATATATTTTTTCTTTTATTACTGAGCACTATCAATTGGCATTTTCAGAACTATGTGAATGCATTGCACGTCAACACTAGGGGAAATTTCTAGAGAAAAGTAAATGAGAAGGCAATGAAGTTTAATCCTGATGTTTTCATTTATTTATTCATTCATTCATTTGTCATTTATTCATTTCTTTATTGTTAATGATATGTTACAAAAATTCTCGTTTTTACTCTCATACCGTGAATTACAACGTCGATATCAATTGCGAATAGATTTTCTTATATATATATACTTGTATGTATATATATATATATATTTTTTTTGGGGGGGGGGGGCATGGAGCTACGATTAACTCCGTGGTTTTGGGTAATGCAACTTGATTAGGCTTTGTCCGAAACGGGATTGATCACCATCAGTGATGAAATTGGTATCATTCCTGAGATGTTCAAGATTTTAACAGCCATTAATTGTTGTAATTCAGTTAGATGCAGATAGTCTGCGTATATCTTGTATAAAGATGAAGAAAAAAGTACCCATCTTTTGTTCGTGTAAAGAGTTCTATGAAATATTTTGCTATGGTCAAAAATTTTGTTCTTACTCTTCCATAATGATATATGATTTAGCTCGTTAAGCCGAACACATCGTTTGGTGTATTTTTTTATAACCATTATATTGCTGTTTGACATAATCATGATCGATATAAGAATTAAGAGAACAAATACATTTTCAGGCAAGTGCAGAACTGTTTGCTAATTTGACAACTGTTCACTGTGTCTCAAGTGTAAGACCAGTGCAGTTTCAGTAATTCAATTCAAAATGTCTATCACCTCTTAAGTTTAACTATGTATATCACAAAGCAAAAGAAAGGTAAATTCAGGGGGGGGGGGGGGAAGTAGTCAAAATACTGTAATATCAAATGCCTTTGCCTTGCTACAAAGATATTGCCATACCCCCGCATACACGAAGTGTATAAGGGGTTAGATAAGAATCAGCGTGTGGTCGGTCCGTCTGGCGGTCCGTTGCAAATCTGGCGTCTCGAACTCCTCCTCCAGTTTTGAAGCAATTTTGATGAAATTTGGGATACATGATGACTTTGTAGTGTAGATGTGCAAGACATCTTTTCGTGTTTGTCGGAGAAAGCATTGTCATGGTAACCACAATTTTCCCAAAACTTTTTTTTTTCGAGTTAACTACTTCCACAGATTAAAAGCAATTTATTTCAAATTTGGTATGTATGATGATCTAATATATACTGATATAGGTGTAGTTATGAAAGACACGCTTTTTGTTTGTACCCGACAAGGCGTTGCCATGGTAACGGTATATTTTATTGAAAATGTTGTGGCGTGAACTACTTCCACAATATTGTAAAGGAGTCAAGCTCGCAAGATACTCACAAGGTACTAAACACATACACACATACAGACAGACAGACAGACAGACAGACAAACACACACATACATAACCTTTTATCAAACCCTGGTTCACTTCTTTTTCCATAGTAAATTGGGCTGCGGGAGCAGGAGTATTAATCATCTTTAGTGATACTTCTAGTTTAACTTATAAAGTAAGGAATTTTTAAAGCTTTGTCAGTAAATTGCAGTTTCTACTTGCCTGTGGCACAAATTTAAGCTTGTCTGCTTTGTCTTTTTCCTTATTTGTGTGTATTTATGTTAGACTAGTCGAATATGTTTCTTTGGACATGTACATGTGTATGTCTTTCAAACAAAAAGACAAGACAAAACTCTCTGAGTCATGTCAATAGATTGCAGTATATCGTGATTATCTTGGGCAACTATTTAAAGGGATCGTATAGTTTTGGTTGAGACATAACTTCAGTTTTCAACACTTTTTTGGTTATTTTATGATAATGAGAAACCTCCTATGAATATGAAAGAGCAAAACAGAGTAATCCTATAATAAAAGGTGGGACCCGCCTTTTTTTACGATCGCTTTGTTTTACCTTGTTTTACGATGTCCTAGCCATTCCAAAACCGATTTTCATCAAATAAACTTTGCATTCCTCTTAGAATGGTATGCGCTGTATCTACTATTTCATAAGAGGTTTCTTGGTATCTGGCAAAAAGTTGAAAGCTCAATCCTCATCTCCACCAAACTATACCATCCCTTAAACTCAGTCGTTAAAGTGTGTGATTTTACATGTTAGACTAACAGAATAAGTTCACATCGATATGTGCATGTATTTTGAATATCATTATTTTCTGTTTTGTTTAAGCCCCGTTGAAGGGTAGAGAGAATAATTTATATTATGTTTTATGTCACAAAAGGGTTATGATAATGTACGAAAAGATGCGATTTTACAGCCACTCCATTACAATTGCAAAGCCATTTCGAGATGTTTCGAAACATACTGAATTGATGCAAATCAAAGTATGCAGGCTGATTCATTAATAGAATGCATTTCCTCTTTTATTCTGGTATGTATATATTAGGTAAGACAGACTGGTTATAAGAATAGGTTACAAGATGCAAAAATACTGTTATACTTTAAAACATTTTGCAGTGCTGTATATAAAGAGAGTCTGGCTAGCTGCTAAATTAGACGCCATGTCGTTACTCAGTATATACGCGTTAGTTGGTTATATCGTGTACTCTCAGACGTCGTAATGAAAGCAAGCAAAATAAAGGGTAATTAACAATGGGTACTGCGTCAGAGCGCAATTTGGTAACGACATGGCTCCACGAAAATAACGGGACCAGTTTTGACTAATCGCAGGCCTCAAAACGCATTAATCTATGGCGAAAACCGAGTTGGCCAGACTCTCTTTACATTTTACTGCACTGACATTTCGACATTTAGGAAAATGTTTGTAGACACAGATGTTCACTTTTTACGAGGTCAAGATCGCAAAATATGGATAGGTAATTTATATGAAGAGCTTGCTTCCAAAAGGCGCTAAATCCATTTAAAAATGATGGATTTAGAGCCTATTGGACGCAAGCTCTTCATATAGGATATACGCATGGAATTGTGTGGTTTTTTTTAATTCATCGGCACTTATCTGTCATTCAATTTTCTTCAATTTTTATTACACCTGTATCGTTTTGATAGCTTCGAATATTTATGCTCTTTATTTTATCTCAGTGATTTCTATCGAAGGCATTTATCCAACTGTCTTCTTAAAACATTTTCACTATACCAGTCCTATCCTACTTATCCTATAGCTTTGGCAATCTTAAAAGTCAGCTAAGGACAGGCATCTATACTATTATGATTTAATTATAAGTATTGGTAACAAAACCTTGTTCCCACAGGAGCATCATACAAGATATGTGTTTTATACAGTATAATTATTCTTATAGAAATAGAAGAAGTAGTGGTATTATTACAACTCAATAGTATATCGGTCGTGTACATCAACTCTTTGTCACTTTGAAAACACAACAAACGAACAAAGGTCTGGTAGTATATGTTGGCAAATCAGAAATCTTCAGTTTCTCAATTTCAATGTCACTTAAGGGTCAATGCCATGATAGTTGGCATGATTTAAAGAATACTCAATATTATTGTCTCCTAACATCTTGTATGAAATCTGACGGTGATACATCCCGCAGTTTTGGGGGAAAAATAAAAAAACAAACAAACAAACAAAAAACCTCATGTTACTAGAATATACGTTTTCCTTTCAAACGGAGGATTTTGGGATTTTTCAGGCTCCGGATAATTTCTGTGGAAATCTATTGTTTTCCCCTCCATCATAAAGAAGTTTCAGTTTTATCATTCTGAGTAAATGTTTGAATTACCTCTATTCAACATACCAGCTTATAGGAAAGTAATCTAATTTTCAGGGGCGGCTAAAAGGGGACAGAATCATGAATTCTAATTCGCAGACGTTAAGAATTGTGACAGTAGAGCGACACCAGCCATTCAGACTGTCTTAGTCTGTAACTTAACATCGCGAGTAGCATAATCTGCGGCGAAAAACATTAACGCAGATTTGGACGCAGACGCGCCGCTTCCGCCGTTGCGACATCTCTCCATCGGTCCCCACCTCCAGCCACTGAGACATTCGACCGCTGCACATCCCGCGGATGATAGGCCCGTTGGCGGCCTGGACGTAGTCAGCCGGAATTATTCCTGCGTCACGATAATTCTCTGTCTCCATCTTGTCCGAGACCAAGTCGATGACCTGAATGAACAAACAGGGAAACAAACGAGGGAAAAAATAAAGTACTATTTTAGATTAATTCAATAAACTCAAATCAACATCAACTATACGGAACACACACACACACACACACACACACACACAACTTTTGAAACTGATTAAGTTTCAAAAGTGGTAACGGTAGATAACATGGAGGACACCTCCACACCCACAACGACAACTTCACTTCCCGTAACCTTGTGATTTATGGGCCCTCGAGCCTCTTCAATCGAATTGTATTTACACACATATACACAAAAACTCATGCACATAAACATAATATTATATCACAATGTCATATTACACACTATTATATACATATAGAATTATAAACATGCACGCAGTGGCGGATCAAGAGGGGGGCGCAACAGGCGCATGCCCCCCTTATTTTTTTTTGTTATATAAACAAAAGAAATAAAAAGAAAAAATACGAAATGAAGCCCGGAAGTGGCACCAGAAATATTAGTTGCGCCCCCCCCCCCCCCCCTTTACAGAATTCCTGGATCCGCTCCTGTGCACGTGCATACATTTACAATAACATAGGCAAACTTTATGAAATAATGATACCTGATTATGTTCATTGTTCCTGGTGAAGTTCTTTGCCCTTTGTGCCAGTTTGTCTTCAAGGGCGAAACCCACGCACGTGTTCTGATCATGGATATTCATAAACACCACATTCTGCCAGAAAGGATTTAAAGAAACAATTCTGATATATTCAATTAAAGTGTACATCGGGACTTCATGGTGATGCATCAGGAAAAAAAAAGAAGACACAAATAGGAGGAACTCACAACCATTTTCCTACGACATGATGAGTTGCCTAGTTAACTCCATGAAAATGTTTGCCCCTTCCCCGCCCCAGGAATTCTCGAGATGTGAAATTGTTTGGCCTTTTTTTTTTAAATAGAAAACTGTCCAACTGTTTGGACTTCAGTGTGCGCCAGATTGTTGAATTTCAGTTAAGAAAATACAAAATCTCCATCTCATGGGAGGGAGGTACACCCCTCCCATGGATAAACACATCCTCCCCGCTGGGTTCCCATCGAGATTTGGTATACTTTGTTACAATTTCCCAACGTAATTCCACTAAATGTGCACCAGATTGTTGAATTACAATTATGGAAGTGCAGAAGCATATCGGAGAGGGATACCTCCTTCCTCATCGATCCTTCCACCGATTGGTCTGAATTCATCCAAAATAACAGACTTACTATAATTCCCTGATGCAAATTTCTGGACATTCTAGCAAAATTTTGCGCGAGATTATTGAATTTCAATTCTAAAAATGCATAAGTTCCCTGGAATCGGAAGGGGATATACCCAGCCCCTTCCGACCCTCCTGTTGATCAGTGCCTGTTACAGCTCGACCGTCCCTCTTATAGGCTTATAGAGTCGGTACCCTTTGGGGATGACACTTTTCCGAATATTCCACAAAAAATGTTTTCTATGTGTCCTTTTTCAATTCGAAAAAAAAAATGAAAAAGATCCATAGTGGGAGGGGGTTAACTTGTCCTACACAATGCTGAACTTCGCGAGTTACTCTTTAAAAGGGCATTGTACCGGTTTTTTATCTTTTTATATGTTGTTCTTTTAATTCTAAAAGACCCAGCGGTGCAAACAGAATCAAAATTTCATTACGATTTAGTCCGTAATTTCATGTTGAAAATGGAAATTTTTTGGCGAGAATTATGCTAATGAGCTGACGAGCCCGGATGTCGTGATGTCACAGGTGCCAAATGTTTCACTGATTACAAGCCCTCGCATACGCGTGCGTTAAATCGTGCCGAGTAGCAGACGACGCTTAGGCCCAATTTAGCTAGCAGGCGGCACTTGTGTACTGTCCTATCCATGCAGCTGTCTCAAATTTCGCTGAACTAAATCGCACCAAAATTACAGGATATACTTCTAAGCATATTTCAAAATACCGTATTATATTTGAACGAAATCGGTAATCGAGAAGTATCAATATTGACGCCGAATTTCAAGTTGTCACTAAAAAAAAAACTCACTCTTCGCGAGAGATCTTGGTAAACGCGATATGCACAATCTAGAACTGAAGTTAGCCGACTAGTGTTGTTCGAACGGGGAATTTACGCGGGAACTAAATTTAAAAAAATCATGATTTTAGCGATTTGTGTGATTTACGAACTTTATTTTTCATTCAACTTAGCTCAAATAATTTATAAATTGATTTCTTGCTCCCGATTACTTGAAAGATTTGTCTCATGATATTAGATGGCTAACTTCAGTCTGTGCGTGCGCAGGCAAGTAGGGCTACTACGCCGCGATCACTCTTGTTTAGTCGTACAGAGCAGATTGTTTTTAGCGACGACAGGAAAGTCGACAACTTCACTTACGCTTCTCAATGTGAGCAAGTGGTCATGAGTCATAAAATACTTCTTGTGATTTTGGTGCAATTTGGTTGGGTGAATTTTGAGATATCTACATGGATACGGAAGTACTCTAGCACTATGCCTACACCAGCGCTTGGATCGCGAAGCGGTGGCACTGTTTGTATCTACGTGGTCGGGCCACTCTTCCGAGGTATGGGTCCTACTAAAACTAGATCTAAGTTAGTCCTTGGTGTTAATACAACCACCATGAGATTTATCTCGACCACAAAAACATTGAAAATCCATAAAGCAGATACCTTACCTGCTAAATTCAGCACAAAAACAACATGGCCTGCAGCACAAGGGCCTCTAGCGACAACGCTAGACCTTGGAGTCTGGACTTTCGTCTGGACTTTAAGTAGGTTCTGGCAGCAGGGCCATTCGGGGTATGTATTGCATACGAGACGTTTACGCTGTGCCTATTATTATCGCTGTGCACGTACAGCTGTCGACGGAGCGGCGAGTAGAATCTTCTCGGCCCTTGACTGCTCACTAGTCCTAGTCCTAGTTCTAGTCTAGAGTCTATATGTACTGAGTGCCGTTTTTTCTAACTAGGCGAAAACCGTGATTGCCGTTGACTATTTTTTGGATTTAGATTTTAAGAATCACTCAGTCCTCATCTTCGTTAGATAGTTTGAACTGTGATGTCGATCCATTATTATCGCTCATCATCACAATGCATAGTTAGTGCAACGTTACTTTTTTACACATCTATGGGCAGCACGTTCGGACAATGATGCCAATTTCATTTTGCATACCTGGAATATTCCCCACAAATTTGATCTAAATAAAAAGCTTTTGAAGAGATTCCTTTTAAAAATTAATAAATATTGTTTAACATGTTTATTTCAGCTCCATATTGCAATTTTACTAAATAACAGTTTTTGCAGTACTTCGTGTGAGATTTCATCAGTAAATTGACATGTGTACTTCCTTTCTAGTTCGTTTTGCTAAATTCGGAGGTTGGCACCTGTGACGTATGCCAAATTGTGTGGATCGTTCCTTGGTTTGCTCGTTTTCATTTTTTCTAAAAATCATTACAGGCTTATCCTGGGTTTTAGAATCCTCTCTTTCCAGTTGTAGGCATCAAAAAATGTAGATTAGAATTATCAGACAATTAGAAAATGTCAGTACAGGTTTTTTTTAAGAGATGAACAGATGAATATCTATCAGACATAAGCACATCAAATACTCATCATTGTACAAAACATGAACGTGATTTTTATACATAAAGTGATTTAAAATGATTTTTTAAGGTGTTTGGACTATTCGTTTATAAACTTGTCTGAACAAAATAAAACCCTCTACTACCTTGTAATTTATCACTGTCATTGCATAAAAACAAGTAATGCAATGCAATTCAATGCAAATCAATGATATTGCTATCACACACAAAATGTCGCGACTATACAACCTTTGAGGAGGGTTGCCGAGCTACAACAGGAGGGTCAGAAGGGGTGGGGTATCCCCCTCCCATGTATCTGTTATGTTTTCCTTGGATGATGGTCGAAAAGTTCTAATATATTTCATTCCATTCAATTTATAGGAACGTCAACAGTGTGAAAAAACATTTTGCGAAGATTCAAGTCATTTATTGCCATGCACTCAGGCATGAAAATCGTGTTAATAATCTAAAAAAAAAAAACAACAACGACGACCTTGCGTCCAAAAAGCTCTAAATCCATTGAAAATGATGGATTTAGCACTTTTTGGAAGCAAGCTCTTCAAACAATGGAATACAGACATGCAAATATGCAGAGGGAAACAGAACATTGTAACTAAATGGCAACTACTCATTAAAATATTGCACTGTCCCTGCGCATGTGTGTCTTAACAAACAATTCTGATTTCAAAAAGTCGTAAAGTACCACCACACCACCCGCCATCCATCCAACAGAAAACGAGCCGTCATAACTGACCAAAATGTTCCACGATGCAAACTTTGAACAAAATGACAAATAATTTTTAAAAAGTCGACTCCAAGAGGAAGGTATAAAACGAAATATTGAGACGAAAGATGAGACGAAAAATGGAGACCGTACAGTTAGGAGTAACGCTCGAAGTGGACGATTCCATCGTTATTTGTATCATTTTTTATGTAATTGTATTATTGCTATCATATTATTTCATGTATGCTTTATCTTTTTGGTATTGCATTTCATGAAAAAAAAAGTAAATGTAGGGGAAACAACACGAAATCGAACTCACCCGATCGAAGTCGATCGCGATCGTGGCTGGCGAGCTGCCGCTGAAGTTACCAGGAGCGTTGATGAGAACAGTGTTGAGGGCGCTGTTGTAGGTCACGGTTTCGGAGGCAGATTCCCCGTTTTCGCCCCTCAGCTCCACGTGCCCAGTCTGCAAATCACGTGATCAGTTTGTAAACACAGCCTTGACTCTACAGGGTTAATCGGTTGTTATGACGTAGCAACTTGTGTTTGGGCACGATATTTGAAGATTCAGCCAATATCCTGATACCTTTCAAAAATTAGTCTAATGTGAAACTTAATAGGACGACATGAAAATAAACCAAGTAATGCAGTTTCATCTATTATAAAAATAAAGTTCAAAATTGATTAATTTTGGGGGTAAATTTTGAGTAGATATTCTTTTCATACCACAGAAAAAGAAACATAAGTCTCACTATCTGCACCTTTTTTTGTGTGTCTTTTACGCTTTCTTAATCTTCGTCAAGTGTTTGTAAATGTAATCTGCATTTTAGAACTTCCATGCTATCCATGAAATATGATTATCTGCATAAAGTGAGTTTCTAAAATGTTGCCTTAATAAAAATATAACCACAGTGGAACACACACACACACGCACACAAATCTAAGGTTGAATTAATGCTACGATTTTTTTTTTTTTGGGGGGGGGGGGAATTGTGATCATTTTCACCATGACCATAATCAAAATGGTATTCATAAAGTATGTAAAGTATCTTTGCACTCACGGAATCATGATCTAGGACTTGATTCGGGCGACTACTGTTTGCTGATTGCGGGCATTGAGGACTCCCCTTGTGAGCCATTGCAGTGATTGTGATGGCACCGGCTACAAGAAGAGCTGTGATGAGTACAGCGGTACAGGGGATCCTCCACAAGGCGAAACGCGAGCCTCTGGGTGGCGCCTTGTCTTCCTCCATCTTGGCGTACGCTGGCAGAGACGAGGGATTGTCGTACTGTAAAGGTAGGCGTTGTATAAAGTTTCGGGTTTTTGGAGTGTGAAAACTGATGAACAAGAATGAAACTATGCGCGCACTGAAAACGCAAACACCCGAGAAGAATTCAGAATAATTATCAATGTCAATCTTGTCGTAATGTGGTCATTGTTATGGTTGCAATAGTATATCTGTCAATCTATTATGTCTTCAGTTGACGGCTGCGAGGAACAATGGTTATTGTTGCTGTTTGAAATCGGAGGATAGTTGTAAATTCCTTGAAAGATTGCAATGAGATTGCAAAAAAAAAAATGTGTAATCTACTTAGTACTATGACATATTTTTCTGCATCCAATTGGGATGCACAAGTTAAGTAACTTCAAAGCTTTAAAAAATGAGAAGAATGATAAGAATAACCCTGTAGATCCATTTTATTTTTTGTGGGAGGATGTTAAAAGTCAGTTTAGAAAGCTTACCTGGGATCCTGATTTCTCCATGGTGAATTAGTCGTATAGTTGATGAAAGGCTTTCAGTAGAATAAGTTGCAAGGTTGACAGTTGAAGGAGTTGGTTGTAGTCTGCTCACCGTCCAGCTGACTGATGAAAACGATGCTGCAAGTTCATTTGATTTATAACAAAAAGACTGGGCGTGGCCTTGTAAAAACTCAAATTTCACTCAAAATCCTTGTGCTCTGATTGGTTGGAACCAAATCAATGAAGTGCTCACCCAAATCTGGCTTTCATTCAATATAATCTCTAGTTTCACTGAAGATCCGTCTTTGGACAGGATGTTTTACCCATCTTGTAACCCTCTCTGCTCGACCGAAATGTATGAATGGGTTTTTGGCAAAGCTGGGTAGACAGGTTCCTCGGGTAAAACGGTGTCAACACTGTGGAGGCTTCCCTGGATAAAAAGAAACGTTATTATCATTGCCATTCTTATTCTTATTGGTTTCACTATTATTCTTATGAAAATTAAAATTGTTATTATTAATATTATTATTATTATCATTGTTATTATTATTGCTACTGCTGTTATTGTTATCATTATTATTATCATTATTATTATTGTTATCGTTATTAATACTATTATCATGGCCTATTATCATCATTCCTATCAACATAATTTATCTTGAATACTACTGCTACGCTACTATAGTATTGTAGTACATTCCGAATATCTATACAAGGAGCACAGATCGCTCTTGTTAGCAAGACAAAACAGTATCATATAATTAACTCTATCTAGAGCTAAATGTCTCTTTTTCCTTAAAATATTGAACTAGTTAAGATTCGATCAGTAGTATTTGTGACCGTGCATCACAAAACGAACAAAAAGTCGCACACACTGATTTTGAGTGAGGACTGAAAATAGTTGAAATGGGTCAACCTAGCCGATCTTGACTTTTTCATATTTTCTGAAAGAGCAAGTCCTCTTCTACATTGTGTTAAAATTTGGGATCATAAAACGGTCAGGAAAGTGTTTTTTTTAGCAGTTTATGTCGAACATTTTTGGTAGAATACTGTGATTAGATGTGTCTTTAAAGTCCAATTTTCAATTCTGAGAAACCTTGTGCACACTCTTCACTTTCAACTCTATTAACTTTTGAAAGGATGATGCTACTGCTTTGAAAGTTGGCATTAATTATGGACAGGGCGTGTTAATAAGGCATGCTCAATTTCAATTCAATTTCATAATCCCTTCATTGTTGTTACTCCGGTGGTTTACTTCCTGTTTTTTGTCCCATTCATAGCACAGGCAGCACGGCTTGGTAAAGATTAAGCGCTTGATTACACACTGTACTTCAGAGCCTCTTTTCTCAGTTCACACTTTTCCTTAGTGTGTGCTTTCTTTGCAATATCTATATAGGTTTAGGAGAATCCAGTTGAATTGAATTATACATCATTTTAAAGCTTATGCCCCAGTCACACAGTGCTTTACGATGGATTACGTCCGCCGCGGATAGATACGAATGAGTGGACGCAGGGGGACGCAGAGAGAACGCAGGCATCCGCAGGGACGTATGTAGACGTAACTGCCCGTAACTCATCCGTAAAGAAACGCAAAATGACGTCGCCGAACCTGCGAAATTTTGAAATGTTCAAAATTTCGCAGAGGGACGCAACGGACGCAAACGTACGCAAGTAACCGTAACCAAACGTAACTATCCGTAACTGAACGTAACTACCCGTGGCTTGGACGCAGACCATCCGCAAAAAAATTTACCTTCCGTCCGTTTGCGTTCGCTTACGTCCACCGTAAGTATCCGAAATTAACCGCAAGTTAACGTATCACAACAGTTTCCTCCGCTTACGGATATTAACGGACAACTACGGATGTTGCGGACAATTACGTCCTTCGACGTTTTCCGTTTTCCACTCGCATGGGAACACAGAGACTCGTGGGAAGGCACACTACTACTGTTGCCAAGCTGCAACGCCTTTACCTGAAGGAATACTACAACACAGTCGGAGCGGTGGAGAGGCAGAACTGCATGGTCAAATTATGAAATTTCTCCCACTATACTGGTCATTTTAAGTGGCACCCATATACCATGTATACTCATGACATCGGTTGACTCTTGGTGCTGAACTTTTTTTCTTGTACTCTTCGAATGTATATTTTTCAAAAAAGCAATACTTTGGGTAGGGGATGGGGTGATAGCATTTTATTCACTTTTCTGGCCGGGGAAGGTGTGGGACAGGGGCAACTATATAAAATGAGAACGAATTTAGTATTTCTCTATAGTCTTACCCATGCACTTTACGCTCCATCGAATGTGTATTACATTTTTTTTTGTGTGTGATAATAATAATAATAATAGTAATAATGATGATGATTATAATAATAATAATAATGATAATAATAATAATAATAATAATAATAATAATAATAATAATAAAGGACATTTATATTGCGCAGCTACTATAATAATATACTTTACTGCGCATTACAAAATGACATGCATACAAGAAATTCAAACAGAAAATACATTACTTCAAGAGATGACTTGATATTGTATTTGGGTGTGGGAGGGGTGTTTGAAAGTTTTGATGTCTTTTTTTTCTGTAAATTTAATAATCATTGCTTTATCATAAATATCTCCTTAACATAACCCAGTAAGTCGTGAATTTCGCTGAACAATGACAGCGTAACCACAGTTTGTCTATTCCATGACTGCAAGTAATATTTTCTTACTCTAATGTTTAACTTTTCGATCTATATTGTATTTTATTTGTGGTATAGTGATGTTATAATTATGTGACCCTGCACCACAAAACACACAAAAAGTCGCCACACATGAAATTTTAGTTGAGAGCATATTCTGAAAGAGCAGACTTTAAGTTTTAAAATGATGTATTACCCAAAATCAAATGGACTCTCCTAACCTATCTAAATAGTGGAAAGAATGCACACACTCAGAAAAAGTGTAAACTGAGAAGAGAGGCTCTGAAGTACAGTGTCTATTCAAGAGCTTAATCTTTATCAAGCCGTGCCGGTTGTGCGATGAATGGGACAAAAAACAGGATGGAAACCACCGGAGTAACAACAATGAGGGGATTATCAGATTAAACTGAAATTAATAATAATAATAATTATAATAATAATGATAATGATAAAGCCTTATTTACCCAGGGTAGCCAAGTCAAGATGGGCTCGGTTGACCCATTTCACCTATTTTCAATCCTCAAACAAAATCAGTGTGTGCGACTTTTTGTTCGTTTTGTGATGCACGGTCACAATATATTCTTTACATTTATGACGTTTATTCATATTTGAGTTGCACAAAAAAATCAAACTTCAAGTTCAAAATTTCATATATCTTTTATTATTGTAAAGCAAATTACGATTTTTTTTCACAACTTGTACGTAATACAATTTCAGTTTTCCCCAGTATACAATGTAAGACAGTCCAAAATGATTATTGTAGTCCGGTTTGGGCAAATGCCTCCAAATCTTACCTTTCGCAATTACAAATACTACAAAATAGCTCACTTCGTATTGTTATGAATGTTGATTATATGCATCCTTCTGATAATTTATATGATACATTGAAATTAGATCGGCTACATGTAAGATGGGTTAAACAACTAGCATGTACAATGTACCGTTCATTACATGAATTATATCCTCCCTATTTAAATCAAATGTTTTATTTTCGACAGACTGCTTATAGCACAAGGTCCGGCCCATCCATATTGAAACTCATTCAACCGAAGACCAACTATGGTAAACGGTCCCTATCTTATCGAGGGGCCAAACTTTGGAATGAGCTTAATTATCCCTCTTCAACAATTGTATCAATTGAAGCATTCAAACGTTACGTAAATCACAGCCCCGATATACCCATTTTTGCAGGATAATGAGTCAACGCAATTAGTAGATTATTTGAGATTGTACGAGAACGATTTTTCTCACCCATCCCCCACCCCCATTCCCCGATTTTTGATGTTGATTATATCATTATTGTTTCTAATTTCTTAGTATGTAGGGATTTTTTTCACCTTAGTTAAATTGTATAGCTCATGCCATTCTGGCTTTTTATGTAATTTTAGTTGTGTATGATTGATTGATTTGTTGTTTGTACTGATGGCATGTTTTCTATTTTGGTTGGACCCCTGTGAAAACCAGCTTTCAGCTGACCAGGGCAATCCATCCCATGAGTGGAGAATGAATAAATAAAATAAATAAATAAATAAATAAAATAAAATGTGATTACCTTGCTGTCATAATACACTGACTTAGCCGGAATCGTAAGAGAAAACCAAATTGTCCATAATCATTAATAACAATCTGTAACTATGCGTAATTATCCGAAAATATCCGCAACTCTCCGCAAGTGTTCAGAACTATTATGTGCCAATTCGTAAGAATATCCGCAAGTGGACGCAAGTATCCGCATCTGGTCGTATCTGTCCGTATCGCCCGCATTTTTTGCCCGCATGTTTTGTACAAATTTCTGGTGACGGCAAAGGATCCGCGGGGGTCCGCGGAAAAAATGACTTTTTTGGACGTAACGCCGGACGCAGAGCATTATGTGACTGGGGCTTTAGAGTCTGTTCCTTCAGAATCTGCCCTTAACTATAAATCAATGTCTGGCGACTTTTTGTATGTTTTGTGGTGCAGGGTTACATTTGGTCATTATCTACCATCGTCAAATTATTTGTCGGCAATAAAATGGATAATTAACTGCAATGTATACGAGAAACTACAATCATTTCCCTATGTCATGTATGTTTAATACATAGATTGTGCAGTAAAGGATATGCTGATAGAGTTCCATGAATACAATGGGCTCCCCGGCTCGACTGATAAAAATACATCAAATCAAATCATACCATACCACAATCATGTTAACAGAGCCTTTAATCTCTTTCTCTCTCTCTCGTTCTCCCTCTCTCTCTCTCTCTCTCTCTCTCTCTTTGTTGCAGTATCATAAGCACCCTGACCCTCACGGGAAATCTATCAATCATTCATTGAATTGAATTGTATTGTATTGTAATTCTATTGTATCGCATTGCATTGTATTGCATTGTTATGTAATTTTATTGAATATCATTGCACTGTATTGTGTCGTATTGTATTGTATTGTATTGTATTACATTGTATTGTATTGTATTGTATTGTATTGTATTGTATTGTATTGTATTGCATTGCATTGCATTGCATTGCATTGCATTGTATTTCATTGCATTGTTTCGTATTGTATTGTATATTGTACAGTATTCTAAGAATTATAGTCCTACTTTGTGAGACGGTGCAGTGTATCTGGATAGTAATCCGTTCAAGTTTGTTTCAACATTGCCTCATTTATGAAGTCATACAATGTCTAAGACGTATGTAGTTTGAAGATTAAAATCGGTGCTCAAAGGTATAGATCACTTTGTTCTGATGTTGTTATCCCAGTTTACGTAAAGAATATGCATTGCACAACCCCCCCCCCCCCCCCGGCTATCCCCTCAAAGAATATTAATTGAATTAACACGCAACACCTTTTGCCAGTTTGGCAGAAATGGGAAAACCCCATCAAAGTTGACGTAAACAGGTCCAAGTAATATCGATGAACTACATGATGTAATAGGTTAATGTCCTATAACATACGTTTGAAAGTGAGAAGTTTTGTTTTTGTTATTCTTTAAACCACATCCTCTTTTAGTGATATTTGATAAGAACAGTGGCTCTAAAATATTGAGGTTATCTTCAATGGGATTAAAGTTGACATGATTTCTTACAGAACTTGACGAAGAAACCCCGTTTACAATGCTCTAGCAGCGTCAAACCATAACATTACCATAACTGCGGCTCGGGTAGCAGCAGAGATGCGTGGAGCGGTGCCATGATGAGAGTGGTTCCACAAGGAGAGGTGAAGCCCCCCCCCCCCCCCCGCACCTCCTCTAATATGTATTCAGAGTTCACAGGTTAAATCTTTTGTGCCCTCTGTTGGATCGATGTGCTATGAGATCACTTTCACTCTAGCACAAGGAAATATAGGTGGTACAGCACAACAAAGACACATGTCAAAACAAAATGAAAAGGCAGTAAAAAGTGAATCCCTCATAATATACATACACAGTGTATGACCCTTCTCATACTTTTTGTTCTTGCTCCACTAGACCCGGCTTTACAGACAAGCGTACAATTTTCCCGCACTTGTATTCAAAAACCATACATTCACATTGCTGATCATTTGCTCATAGCCACTATGTGACAGAGATTTTGGGCATCTCACTGGGGCTAACTCCATTCTTGATTAGTTAAGATATTTGTGATTGAAGGTGCTAAAAACAAAAGAAATGATAGGAAAATATGGAACATTCCTTGTTATGGTACAAGTGAGGTATTACTGGAAAGATTTAATTTTGCTCTATCTGATGATGGACTTACTTTGAAATGGCGCTTAGCCCATTTCGCATTATCGCTATTCATATATAATTTTCTCCTTTTTTATACTTTACACTTGAAGGGATTGTTTGCAAAAACCGATAAGTCCATTTTTGAAGATTTTGAAGTACGGTCTCTGTCATAAAGTACAAAATAATACCTTTCACATGATATATTGGTCACTACATATAAAGGTATATTTTTGAAGTTATGGTCAAAAGAAGCAAAAATTTTCTTATTATTCTCGTTATTTTTTTTGACCTTTAATCGCAAATATCTACATTTGACAAAAATGGACTTATCGGTTTTTGCAAACAAACTCTTCACTTGGTCTGAGGCATATTGTCGTCACGGGGTGTTGACGCTATACCTCGCGGCGCTATGTCACTCTTTCCTGTTTGTACTAGCGTGACCTCTGATCTATCTGCACATACACTATGGTACTGGTAAACTATTTTGCACCCTGAGCATACTATCCTGTACATATCTTTGATTACCTTTCTTTTTTTTCAATATACAGCCATGATGGTATCACGTTTTCATTCAGTTGATTACGTTGTTGTATGATTCAATTTTAATCGTTATCGGAGCATTGAATTTTGTCAATAAGTATACTCAATACTTTTTAAAGCAACTCGCTTTGAGGGTGCAATTCACCAACGGGATGATTCATGAGGAAATCGTTTGAAATAATTCATTCGTTATAAAGATGAAGATTTATGTACTAGGTCCTTACACATTTTCTCATTCTCCTCGTGATAATTGTTATTATCATAATTGCTTTTATTGCAGTATTGTTCTCCTTTAGTCATTATTGAAAGAAAAAAAATTAAAACACTTTTTTGTTTGTTTGTTTTTGTTTGTTTTTCTTGCATTTCCAATATTTAGTGGGAGCTCCTCCCCCACCCCCCTCCCCACACACACACACTCCAACATGGCTATGTTTTCCCATCTCCTTCGTTCTGTCAGATACTAGTAGGCTAGCCTCTCACAACCTCCTTCATCATTTTCAATGCATTTACTTCGACATTTACACCCACTCACTCACCAGCATATCTCCGCACTCAAACCGTTAAAGGTGTCGTGTACCGTCACTAACGCACACACTGCCCTTGATCCGCTTGTTGAATCATTATGTTAATTCTTTTATTATAATACGATTAATGAGTTCGAAAAAAACAAGTGTTGCACGAATATGATTTCTAGCGTGTTAGTCTGATACATATGCATTCTAGGAGTTTGAATACAAATTATGATAAAATGGAATCCTTTCATGTGTATATCCACTTTTTTGGTTTTCTATAGGTAGGCCTATTACTGAAACTTGCCTGCACTCTGACTTGCCACCCCCCCCCCCCCCCCCCCCCCCGTTTAGCATTGTTGGTTATAATATAAGGACAGATCGGGCCACATGATGGTTCTGTAGCATTTTATGCACTGGATTGTTTTAAATGTAGAAATCTAGAAGAAGGAATGACCTTCCTATTGATGAATTGGAAGATCTATTTATAGAGATAATGATCATTACAATAAATGTTAATTAGTTGGAGTTTAATATACATACTAGTATAAACAACCAAATTGTTCTCAGATAAGTTTGATAATACATTTGTATAGATCTCACCAGAAAATAAATTGGAATATACAACCAATGAGTTATTTCAGTATTTATTCTTCTTCTTCTATTTCATATTCAGCAAGTAGAATATTGAATATTTCATCAATATCATGTCTCCCAAAATTACTCAACCAACACGCTTGACACATACAACAAAAACGCTTATGGATAACATATTTTCCAAGGTTCTCACAGCTAATTATTTTAGTGGTATCTTTGTACTGAAACATCTGGCCATGTTTATGTTTTTGCAGTCACGAAAAACGTACCCATTTCACGTCACGGTCGGCAGGTTGGAAGTCGAATGTGGAGAAAGAAACCAAAATTAACATTGACTTATTAAGTTTTATTTCAGCGCAACAGCGATGTTAACCAAGAAAATGACGCCAATACGGCATATGACAATTTTATTCAGAAATCATGATAAAACCATTAGTTTTGTTCAACTGAAATATCGTTATCGTATTAAAATATCAGAAAGAAGTAATTCAAAGAGGAAATGAATGGTCATTTGATGAAAATTGATTTCTTTTTTTTTTCGTGGCTGAGATATCCAAAACAGACCAATCCCCCAATAAAAGTTGGGGCCCACCATTTATTAAAATCGCTTTGTTTAACCTTGTTTTTGGATGCATCAGTCTTTCCAAAACCGATTTTCATCAAATAAAGTTTGAATTCGCTTCAAGAATGGTATGCTTTGTAAGCGGTTTCTTGGTATCTCTCAACAAGTTAAAACCAAATCCTCATCTCCACCAATACAATACCACTCCTTAAATATTTATTTTGTAAATATTGGTTTCAAACTGGGTTCCTAAGTGTCCTATAAATATTACTAATGATAATTTCATTCGAACGCTGAATCCCCGCAAATTCATTATGTCGGTGTTTTTTTTTCTCGGCAAACTGTATAGCCCTTGTATAGGTGTTAAAAAGTTATTCCAAAAACTAATTTAATGTATTTTAACCGTTCACGTTCCCAACCTGATGAATGTAATATTTGTGTGGTTGGCATATTGTTCATTGGACGAACGTACACCAAATTGGGTACGTAGTTTTGAATAATGAACTGACAGGGCATGATCATAAAAGGAATATTACAACAGTTTTACCAAGACAGATTTGGCATTATAATATAAATTGCGATACTTATTGTCATTCACGTCATATTATATTATGCTTTATAATGCAAATGTTTTTCCTCGTTGACTTATTGTAATATTGTTTTGGGTATTATTGTAGTAGGACGCAGGAAAATTTGTTGTTTTTATCGCAAAGAAAGGCAATCAGAATTTGTTCACAATCTGCGTAATTAGCGCATACTACCCCGTTATTCAAGCCCCTAAAGGTACTAAAAAAACATGATATACATACATTTCAAACTTCTGTATTCACGTATGAATATACCTAAAATTTGCTGCCGTAGTCCTTTCAAAACTTTTTGGATTATAAATGCAATCATTCTTTCGTACCCTACCCTTACAAAATCTAAAATCCCTCATAGCTCACAGACCTGTGAGGCATCACGAACCAGACATATGGAATGCTTTACCCAACTCCCTGATATCATGAACAAATGTTTTTCTTCGAAACTAGTGATAACTCAATATCTTTAGGAAAATATAACAACTGATATAATTCTATTTACTAATTGGTCTGATCTTGTTAGTATTATTGCTGTGATACACTGAAATGTAATAATATATCATATGGCCGCTAACACAAACATTTAACGCATCTACCACATGCCTACCGCCACGACTGCACACACACAACACTTACTCACATCTTCGTTTTCCCTCTAAAAAAAAGCGACTATCTGTAACATTTCCTTAGTGTGTTTAAAATTATGGTGATTTGTTAGTTTCTAAAATCATATTATATAAATAAATATATATATATATATATACATATATATATATCTGTATATATATATATATATATATATATATATATATATATATATATAATTATGACAATGTGACCCTGCACCTCAAAACAAACAAATAGTCGCCAGACGTAAATTTTTAGTTAAGACAATATTCTGAAAGAACATACTTTAAGCTTTAAAATGATGTATAACTCAAATCAAATGGACTCTCCTAACCTATCTAAATATTGGAAAAAAAGCACAAACTCAATAAAAGTGTGAACTCAGAAAAGAGGCTCTAAAGTACAGTGTCTATTCAAGCGCGTAATCTTTACCAAACCGTGCTGGCTGTGCGATGAATGGGACAAAAGACAGGAAGTAAACCACCAGAGTAATAACAATGAAGGGGTAATCAGATTAAACTAAAATTAAGCATGCCTCATTAACACATTCTGTCCATAATTAATGCCAGCTTTCAAAGCAGTAGCACTATCTTTTCAAAAGTTATTAGAGTTGAAAGTGAAGAGTGTGGACAATGTTTTTCAGAAATGAAAAAGGGATTCTAAAGACACACCTAATTACACTATTCTACCAAAAATGTTCGAGATAAACTGCTAAAAAAACACACTTTCCTGCCCGTTTTATGATACAGAATTTTGCATAACGTTAAAGAAGACCCGCTCTTCTAGAAAATATGAAAAAGTGAAGTTCGGCTAGGTTGACCCATTTCACTTATTTTCAGTCCTCACGCAAAATCAGTGTGTGCGACTTTATGTTCGTTTTGAGGTGCACGGTCACATAATTATGGTGTTGGTGTTCCTACATCCAAGTTTCAAGAAAAACAAAACAAAACAACATGTCTGCACACGAAATCTCCCCCCTACCCCGTCTAGGATAATAATTGCAATAAAACGTACCATCCTTTGACACGCAGAAAGGGGAAAATCCCATCGAAACTTGGCTTAAACAGGTACAAATAGTATCAATGATACACATGATGTAATAGGTTAATGTCCTATACGTTTTCTGGCATGAAACATTATGTATCTACCATAAAATGATCTTTGCTTTTCACGTATAAAGATGAATACATCTTGTGCACACATTCTCCAACATAAACGACTATACTTTCCGTCGGAACGGTACCATATTTTTTTTTTTTTTGGGGGGGGGGGAGGAGGGGGATTAGTGGACTTTGTTCTCACAAAGTTCATGATTTGTCCCAATTATCTTTCACTGCTTGCATTTAAATGTAGTGTCTGTGTCACGCACTATGAAGCACAAGTATTCTGAAAAGGAAATACGTTTTCGTTGAAGTAAAAAAGTGACTATCCGTATAACATTTCTTTGGTGTATTTTTGAAATTATGGTGGTTCGTTAGTTTCTAAGATCATATATATACATATATATATATATATATATATATATATATATATACATACATACATCATACGGCGATGACGTTGGTGTTCATAGGTACTTATTCTTCTGTTCTAGTTTGTCTTCCAAGTTTCAAGAAAAAAAAAAATGTTTGAACACAAATCTCCCACCTACCCCTTCTAGGATATTGATTGGAATAAAATGTACCACCTTTTGACAGAAAGGGGGAAATCCCATCGAAACTTGGCTTAAACAGGTACCAATAGTAACAATGATACACATGATGTAATAGGTTAATGTCCTATACGTTTGAAAGTCAGGGTTTTTTTAAACCACTTTCTTTTTACTGATCTTTAATGAGAGCAATGACTTTAAAATGTTGGGGTTTTCTTCAACAAAATGAGGTTTGACATGATATCTTGTAGGACTTGACGGGAACCCCCCTTCTATAATGTTATATCAGTTTCATACCATAACATTATCCAGTGTCGAGGCTGCTCGGGTCGCCTGTAGGCATAGTAGGGGAGATGCGGGGAGTGGTACCTTGAGGAGGGTGGTGCCACAAGGAGAGTGGACCCCCCCCCCCCCCCTGCATCTCCTCTCACTTGTATTCAAAGTTCACAGGTGAAAGCTCCTGTGATCTCTTTTAAAGGTGTTTAAATGGATGGTGCAGTATTGGTTGAAGTGAGGATTAAGCCTTTAACTTCTTGAGAGGCGACATTATTATTATAGATGATGACTGGCGGGGGAGGGAAAATACAGAAATGTTCCACCCGAAGGGTTTGAAATGCTATTGGGGGAGGTTATAAGTCCCGAGACGAAGTCGAGGGACTTATAGTCTCCCGAAAGAGCATTTCAAACCCTGAGGGTGGAACGTTTGATACATGTTCCCGACAACAAAAGTCATCATCTGTTATATTATATGGGTTAGTCAGATGCGTCAAATACGTCAGCGTTTGTCAACCACCAGCACAGCACAACGCACTCGATCGCTCGTCCAGATCCAAATTCACTGTGCGCGGGTCTTAGGTCTTCTGTCATTTGTTACGTGAAAATGTTTTCCCATGGAAGAACATTACAAAGAATGTTCTCCCATAGGCGAACATAACAAATGTGCCTTCATCACGTGACTGTGTTCAGCCAATCACCATGATCACTAAACGGTATTTGACTAGCCCATTTAATATAACTTTATGAAATGTTCCAGAGCATAAAAGTCTAAGAGGTGCTTATTTGATTTTTTAAAATGGCTGTGATACAAACAAAAGTAAAAAAGCAATCTAAATAAAAGGTGGGTGCCACATTTTATCAAAATCCCTTTGTTTTGGATATCTCAGTCATTTCAGAACAAATTTTTATCAAATAAACTATGAACTCCTCCTGCAATTATACACTCTTCCATATTTCATATTAGGTTTCTCATTATCTCAACAAACATCTCATCCGAAACTGTTCTTTTTCTTTAAGATCTCTGTCACTCTAGCACAAGGAAACAGAGGTGATACACCACAACAAAGAAACAAGTCACACACACAAAGGCCCGAATTCACGAAGGTGGTACAAATGAAACCATGGTTTAAACCATGGACAAAAACCATGGAGCGCCAAGTGTCGCACGGAATATTTCGTTACGAAATCAGTAATTTCTTCGACAAAATGACCGTTTCGTTAACGAAATTATCATTTCGTGGACAAAATGTCAATTTAGTTACAGAATGTTGTCATTTCGTTACAAAATAATCATTAATATCGACGAAATGACTGATTTCGTAACGGAATATTCCGTGCGACACTTGGCGCTCCATGGTTTTTGTCCATGGTTTAAACCATGGTTTCATTTGTACGACCATCGTGAGTTCGGGCCAGATTGTCCAACATCTCAAAGGACAGCAAATTATGAATTTCTCAGATTCATGCATGATTTTTTTTTTTTCAATACTAAAGACGACAAGACAGTGGTTAGCGATTTATGCGTAATCTTGTTTCTATTAGAATCTTTCATTTTGGCATATTTATCCTGATGGATGCTTGATATCCTGATTTTGATACATACACGGAGGTATTAGATTTAACAATGACCATCTTGATTAGCGTTAAGTGCCATGCAGTCAGAGGAGATTGGAGACATGGTTCAACTATCCTCTATCACTGGATGGCTCGACTCTTCTGGTATTGAGGTAACTATTTTTGTAATTTGTTTTTTTGTCATTTTTAAATTTTATTCTTTTATGTCAATTTTCCCCCCAAATTTAGGGCACCATGCCACAAAATAATGACCGGGAAACACAACGAGGGAACTTAGCAGATGTATACTTCGTGCTTTATTTTGGATAACTAAAAGAAATAAGAAGAGAAATGAAAGCATAGCAATCGTTTAAATCGAAACTTCCATTAAAAGTCAATAGAACTCTTAGTCGAAGAAGTGGCTCCTGTAAGTGTGAAAATATCGAATTATACTCTTTTTCCAATACATTCCAATCGTATGAAAACAGTGTAAACTTAGCTAACTTTACTGTTTACCACTGGGAGCAGTGATGTAACAATAATGTTCGAGTAATAAAATTTTGATGCGTATGTTAAGGTCAGTTGTATCACAAAACATACTTCTATAATACAAAGAATTTCGTGATAAAGCCTTACATATTCGAAGATATCACTATTTTTTTAAATAAATAATAATCGTAAACGGTTAATTCTGCAAACAATCCTAATATAATTATTTCTCCCGTTTTGTATATCTAACAATATTTAAAGGGATGATACAGTGTCGGTGGAGCTAAGGATTTGCCTTTTAACTTTTTGCGAGATACCAAGAAGCAAGTTACGAAATGGTACAGAGTATGCCATTCCAAGAGGAGTGCAACGTTTATTTGACGAAAGTCCGTTTTTGGAATAGCTGAGACATCCAATTAATGTTGATTCAATTGATTAAAATTTTTACACTGGTTGTTTCTATTCCTATTTCACATTTTAGAACTATTTAGAAGCAATAATACTGGGTTTTTGTTTCATCTGCAAATGGTAAATATTGCCTTTAATGCCCGTACATGAAATAGGCTGCATCACGCCAAGGGGTTTAAGTTACATGATTCCAACGTTAGTTTCAACTGTGGAAACTCAGGACTCCAGAGGATACCTTAGAAAATCCTCAACGGCAGGACCATTGTGTGTCTATGCCTTTAATCATCCTTGCTTTTTCATGTGTGGATGTAAATAAACTGTGTAGGGTGTAAAACACTAGGCGTTTTCGCATCAGCCCGATGTTTCGAAATAGCGCGCTATTTTCTGACTTGGGAAGTTGAAAAATATCTCGAGCTTGGATTTTTTTTCGGGCTGATGTGAAAACGCCTAATGAAAAATAAAATGTGCACACACATTCCTGGACTTCTTTGAATATGGGAAAGAGTGAACTTTTCATAACTTGGCTTTGACCTTTGACTCATGACCCACACAGTCCCAAAATAATCACTGACAGGCAGTAAGTGCATTTGTACTACTAAAGTTTAATGAGGATACCTCGAGCCATTCCCGAAGTATAAAAAAATAATAAAAATATAATTTTAAAAAATTCACTTGACCCTTGACCTTTGAATAAGTGTAGGTCCTTAGTATTTGATTGTGTATTTGTTTATTCAGTGATTTACCTACTTGTTTATCTATTTTCTATCTATTCATTTTTACTTTTATCACCGTAACCATCCTCCTAACGTACATGTGGTAAACATGGTAAACATACCATGTCGACATTGACATGTGTAACTGAGAAACCGGGGAAAACGAACTTTGATAAACAGAACTCCGAATCTTGAGGGCGCTCCTTGTGGCTAAAATCATAATTATGCTTCATCTCGATCACTGCATAAAATGGAAGACTTGCACTGCCTATTGATATTCAGATGAAGTTATTTGATGACGGGTTTGTACTGCCCATTGTTATATACATTATGGCTGTGAAATTTGGGCTACTTACAATGCAATCTGATGGATGAAAAATTTCATGTAAAATATTGAAAAAAAAAAATCTTAACTGTAAACAATCAAATCCTACGCGTTATCCAGTAATACATAATGTAAAATCTATATAGAATGGGGGGGGGGGAGGTAGGTCGAAACTGGTTCAGAAAGATCACTAGATCACTCTTCGGTTGGCAAAAAAAAAAAATCACGTACTGTTTAATTTTTTTAAAATGTACAATAGCCAAGATTTGCAATCAAATTGGCTCTATGCTTCAAAAAGTGATTACTCTCTGTGGTTTTAATGATGCGGGGTTTTCTCAATCGCTTTGTTCTCTTTGGTTTAAAGGGATGTCAAGCAGAATTCAGCAGATAAATCTCTTCCATTTTGGTTCAGCACTGTTGAATCAAGTATTGCATGAGTGAATCATAGGATTTTTTTAAATAAATAAATTCGAGTTAGCGAGTTGGAAATATACGTGTTGATTCGTCCTCGCAACCATGCTATTAATTTTACCAAAATTCACAGATATTAGACTAGCAAATATCGAACTTCCAGTTGTAACAGAAAAAGAAGGTGACACTAATTATGATGAAAGATTATGTTCGTACATTGTGCAATCATAATAAAATTGGTGAGAAATTTCACACCTTGTTCGAATTGTAGCTTCTTCGACACTCAGAGACATGGTAGTGATACGTAATAATTATTACTGCAGATACCTATGCACTTTTAAGATAGACCAGTTGTTAAATAGTCGAAATAAAGGTAAAAATGTAAAGTTTTGTTTGGTGGTATAATAGCAAAGTTCAGAACCTCAAATCCGTCCTAGGGATATCCCCCTCATCACCCAAATGAATCCCCCACTCCCCGTTCGCTATACCATGTCCCTGTCAAATGTATAGCTTTTACCTCACAACTTTTGAAAGTTTATTAAAATAACCAGAATCATCATAATATAGGCTATTAATACTATATAATTCTTAATTGCTTAAACCTTGCATCTGTGCGTACCCTGTGTACTTTTCTTTCCTTCTTTCTTTCTTTCTTTCTTTTCGGTATTATACTGTATAACGCAGTTTATTAATATGCCTATTCATTTTATTTTATTTTTATTCTTACATGTTGACTGACTGTAAAGTTGACCTTATGATTTCACATATTTACCGTAGATTGTTAATATAGTAGATAGTTTTTGCCCCAATGATGAATAACCATTTATTGAAAGTAATGTACTTTTATTTATTGACATCATATTGCATGTATGACTTAATATTTTTGTCTACATACATAGATTTTAAACTGCTCCCTGTACACAAGCTCCTTTACTATATTAAAAACCAATACCCCTCCTAGCATGGGGGTCTTTGCTTTGTTCATGATTATCGACATTTTGATAGTCATTTTGTATGAATGTTAGATTGTTGACGTCAAGCCTTCACAATATAAAGGCTTAACATCAAAAGGTGTTTTCTTCCAATGAAGTTCAAATTTTAAGTTGGTGACGTGACCTTCCTGTTCCGAGAATCTGCATGAGGAAGCATCCAGTAAGTCTTGGAACGTCTTGTAACGACTCATCTACGGGAAACGGTTGACATTCATCCTGGTATGGCCTGAAGAAAGCAGGTACATGTTTATGGGGGGGAAATCCCGCCAGATTTTGGCATTCTGCCACATTACGAAGGTCAAACGCGTTCATGTCCGTCTTGATGAAGATAAAGGGAAATTCTGTAGGCGAGATAACCCTTTCAATATCAATGTGCCAAATAAGCACAAATTTCACACACGAACCAATGGACAGGAAATAAAGCAAATGGCACTCAGAGTGCTGATAGTTACAGTCGGAATGGAAAGAGAGAAATATGACAAGCCAAATTAAGTCGGCTTCAAAGTACTGGAACTATGATATTTTAAAGATACGCTAATTTTTCCATAAACAGTTCTTGAACAGTTCATCAGGATATGTCAGTGAGTGAGCTTATAATGTCATCACGCCACACTTTTTCTTTGATTAGGTAAAAAAATGACGAAAATTCAATATTCTGCTACAGAAGTTCAAGACATAATGTTTATTATATACTAGTTGAGTAACTTCGAAATAGTGATTATTCAGATGTGTCAGGACTTGAAACTGGGGCGTAATTGCGTAAAAATAAACAAACTAAAAAAAAAAAAGATCACAATTTTCTATAGGCCTACAACCCCTACGAAAGGTTGTGAGGAAATAACATCATTAATACTAGGCCAGTGTCCAAAATTGAGTATTTGAACATAAAAACGACCCAAGTCCATGGAAGACCATTTCGAGTAAACTTGAAAAAAAAATCATATCTTTTTTATTTGTCCGATAATAATTAACTGTGATGGGAAGGCAATATTGTATATACAAATTAGAACATAATTGTTATGACAATTACCATTTACATTAATTGTGGAGAGTCCAATTTGTGTGATGGACTTGGGTCGTTCTTTGAATCATATACATACATGATATTCTGCTATAGAGATGAGAGAAGGACGAGAGAGGGCGCTATGATATGAATGTAAGAATGACCCAAGTCCTTCATTCTTATATCCATATAAGATTTAACTCATTTATTTCAGGCACTTCCGGGGGTAATTAGGATTTATCATTTATACACAAGATGAGTCCATGCATAAGCTACAATTTCCTATGTCAAATTATTTTTTTTTTCAAGATGGAAATAAGGAGTCATCATTTCATTGTTATAAGGGCACATAATTGGCATTAATTGCGTGAGAAGCAGAGGTACCTCAGTCATATGCGAATGAAATGCTCTGGATGTTTTTCGATTAAAAAAAAAAATGTCACGAAGTGTAGATCCAAGTATTTGTTTGTTTGTTCATCTATTCATTTATTTACCTACTTGTTTATCTACTTTCTCACTTCTGATTTTAAACTTCATCACCAAAACCATCCTCCTGACTTACTGATGGTAAACATGGTAAACGTTATATCATGTTGTCGTTGAAATGTGTGACTGAGAGAAGTCGGCCGATAACGAGCATCGAGAGCACACCTCCGAACTTTGAGGGCGCTGCTCCTTGCTACTATGCAGGGCTCTGCTACTAAGGTCCATCTCAAGCACGGGCTGCCTGGTTATTTTGACATTTCTACTGTTTATTATGACGTCATATTCCTGTTCCGATAATGCTACATGATAAAGCACACTGCAACTCTTGGAATGTCTTGTCAAGACTGATTTACAGGAAACGATTGACATAAACAATGGCTTGAAAAAAACGGGTACACACGGGGGAAATTCCGGCCAAATTTTGGTCTTCTAACAAATTACCAAGGTCAAGAGCGTTTCAAGTAGGTTTTTTGTAGTTAAAGGGAAATTCTCTTTTATTGCAGTTATAAGTTGGTATATAGAAGGAAAGAGTGAAATATGAGAAGCACAGCTAAATCTGCTTGAAAGTAAGAAAGCTATGAAATTTGCATGAAAGCTATGAAATTTGAAAGAAATGCTTGTTTGTTTTTTCATAAACTGAGCTGATCACTTCACAACGAAAATGTAATTTTTCTGCTAGATTAAAACATAATGTTGTGACTGGTTGAGTTACTTAAAAAATAATGATTAGTCAGATGTATGAGGATTTCGAACTGGGTCATAATTACGTTTGAAGGAAAAAATCCACGATTTTATGTACAACGTCTACATTAGATTGTGAAGAAACAGCATTAATTTACTATTTGCACACTCATACAGACTCTTAACAAGAATTTTCCATGAAAATTAGAAAAATTTCACAATTTCACAATTTCCTTGATTTTCATCTAATTTTGATCAAATTTTCATTGTGTTTAGATAATCCTGCTCTTTCTTTTCAGACAAACTTTTAATTGGATTGGTATTCCCCTCTATTGAGCTCAATGCTAAATTACAGATTCCCTGTAACGCTTTAATACTGACAGATTTTTTTTTTTTTGCACTCCACACAGAGGACCGGATTTTAGGGAACGTTGGCGACTTTCCAATCAAATTTCATGTTGTTGTGTTTCGAATAGAAAATCATGGCAAACCTTTGAACCTGAGAACAGATTTGGCTAGTGTAACAAAGAGATTAACTCTGTTTGGTCACCGGTAGCAGAAATGTATCTTCGTACATCGATCTGTCAAGTTAGAAAGATTTTTAAAAAAAAAGAAATCAACATGAGCAACCAGAATTTTACTTGCAAAACAAGAACAATGTAGTGGAAATGGGTCAATAATTTGTGTGCCCCATATACTGGTATCCTGCGGAAGCGTTTTCACTGAGTCTCGTCTACTGGCCTTCAAATGAAGTACACCTTCTCATCCAATCATTTTTTTTTTTTTTTTTTTTTTTACACTCGGTGCCAACCAATCAGGATGCACAGTGGGCGGAAACTTTTCTAAAGTTTACACTGGCCAAGAGAGAGAGAGAGAGAGACAGACAGACAGACAGAGAGAGACAGAGACAGACAGACAGACAGACAAGCGGCTTTCTCGTCCCTCTCCTGGGCGGCGTACTATGGCGCCCTCTGCGTCGTAATGATGACATTTTACCTTCTCGCGAATATCGCCCTCGGAGTCTTTTAAAACCCATCGTAGTTGGCATACTGATAATGCGTTTCACACCTGTATTTATTTCGACTTTTCCTTGTTCATATTTCAATAGAGCACACTTTCTAGGGAAATTCCCCTTCATCAGCCCCACCTCTCTGATTCTCTCGTCAAGCTGGTATCCTTTATAATCAAAGATTCTTGGATGAATGTTGTGGCCTTGTTGGTGTTGTTTTGTTTTGTGGTGTTTTTGTCCTTTTTTTGGGGGGGGGGGGGGGGGAGAAAGCACATGTCATTCACGGATTCCAAACATTGACGTCCTTTGCACGTTTTCACAACGAAAATGTGAGTGATGAACTTAACTATTTTCAATATTTTAAACGTTATCACAGCAAAGAAAGAAATTGAATACACTGCCCGTGTGTGGCAGGAATTTCGAGCAACAACGTAGAATGATGCGTATAGCGGATATTCGTTCCTGTCTCCTATTGGCACAAAAACATATGGTTTTATCATTAAAGTGAGCACATGAAAATGACATGGGGGGGGGGGGGGGAGAACACGACAGAGAAAATATCCGACATTCAGTTTGTAAGTTTATAAGCTGAAAGCTTTAATAGTTCCTTTTAGTTAATGGAGTCCGCAATTCATTGACCGTGAGGTTGCGTTGTACAGGTTGGGAGGCAATGTAAATTATCACACAATGTAATCGTGCATTGGATACTAGTTCTCAAACACCAAGTGCAAAGAGAGTTTGGCATGCACGTTTATTTCTTCAAAACAGATGACAGTTGGTTGAAAATGAATTTTGTTCAAGTTAAACTAAATTTTGTGTATGTAAAAATACTCACATCATGCCTAAGCTTTGACGATTGTAAGAATGACATTGACAAGACGAAATCTGGCCCGAAATTGTAAATAAAAGGAGGTGTATTTGCCTTTTCTCTCAAAGATTCTATCCAAAAGGGTTGTTTATTTGCCATTTTTTAACGATTAAAATGACCATTAATGCCATGACATTTTGATTTTTGAATGATTTCTTGTAAGTTCCAAGATCCAATTTGAAATACGTAATAAAACTTCTCCTGTGAGGGATTGTAAGGACAGCTGAGATGAGGCGGGCTGTCTCTCTGGAGACAGAGGGTTGGAATGAGAGCTCATCTGAGATAGTGGTGTACAGGCCGGTAAGGTGGTCGGGGTCATCCCATGAGGCATGCAACCCACGAATTCCACACTAGATAAAAACAGCCGACGAGTTCGCCAGATACAACTCAGGCTTAATGTGTCGGTCTCGTGGGCCTTGTTTGCTTAGTGTCGAATTCATAGGCTGTATGACTCGCGCGGGCTGTATAACACGTAGGCTGTATGACTCGTGGGTGTCGGTCTCGTGACGTGTACCCAATAGGTCCCGCCTCGCATTCAACAGGGAGGTGGAGACCTCCCTGCATTCTACAACCCCATAGAACACCAGTTCGTGCAGCTGAATAGTGGGCTATCCAGCAATCTTCTCAGATGGAACAACATATACATGATATACGAATGTATATCCAGCTTTGAAATGAAAACATCAATCATTCCAGTAATAAGGTTTGGTAGAAACAGGAATCTCTAAGCAGGAAGTCTGCAGAAGCACATGGGTCAAGCTTACTTGGATATATGAAAAAAATATTTCAGGTAATGATTGGGCATAGATTGATTCAGCGCTTTTGGCATGGTTAAAATAATTTCTTTGAAGAGATTTCGATGAGTACCATGATATGTATTGCATTTGGCTAAATAAAAAAAGGGGAACTCCCGGTGACCAACACAGTAGAATCATTATCTGTACCTGAGTCTGATGACTTAGCCTTTCTCTATTGACATTAATACGAATTATGAAGATATAAGTCGATGCTTTTATACAATTGTGTTTGAATGGAATGGCAAACTTGACGAAATATGTTTAAAACTACTGTGGTAATATAGATAGCAAGGGTATATTAAGAAATTAAAGAAAATGGATATTTGCTGGTGCGGGATATCTCTCAAGATATCCATAAATATATTTAGATTTTGTCCACTGGACACACACACACACACACACACACACACACACACACACACACACACACACACACAAGAAAATCTGTTGATGTGTTCCACTCAGTTTTACTCCAATCATGCAAATAATATGTCCTAGGCAGTATCAAATTAACATTTTCCATTATTGTAGAGTTCACTATAAATATGAGCCATGTGAAATAGTCCCAGGAAAGAAAAAAAAAAGTTAATTAGTAGGCACAGCACTTTAAATGTTACTAGTATTCAATTTTATATATTTTTTATATCATACGTTACAAACATGACAAATTTATCGTTTATTTTCATATCGTAAATTGATAAATTTATCAAAGGTGACGAAATCTGTATGCATTATTCCTGACGTTCAAGAAAATGAATGAAGTAACATTCATCACTTGCTGAAATGCGGCGATAGCAGAATGATACTATGCGTGTTTAAATTTTGTTTGAAATGAAGTGAAGGAACAAGAGTGTGCATGTTTTGTTCGTGTCCCGTCTCAGTGGAGATTTTTGCATGTCAGAATTTTGGTTGTGACTGGTCTATAATGATTATAACATTAAACTTGCAAATCCGAACATATCCGTTGTATTTCATGAGCGTCATATTGGTGTTTAACATCATCATGATCGAGGTAAGAAGAAACGATTATTTACAGACTAGTGCAGAACTGGTTGCGAATTTAAAAAAAAAAAATCTAAAACGTAATCTCATAGAAAAAGAGATGTATTTTTTTTTTTTTTTGAGGGGGAGAATAGTCAAACATGTCAAAGTATTTATCGAATATCTTTCATTTTGTTAACATCTGCCAAGTAAGATATTTTGTTATTTAAGAGTATCATTTGGCTCTTGTCAATTTAGAATGAGAACAGAAAAACCCAACAGTCGCTTTTCAGGGTTCTCCACACCGTCACCTGTCCATCTCATGACTGCACATGATAGCAAGAGAATTAACCCTTTGCATGCCACTTTCATTACCTTCCATAGGTTTATGTGTGAAATTTGTGCACATTAGTCTTATCGGCACAGAAAGGGTTAATCAAACGGTTCATATCAGAGACTCTACTCAGTGATTCCTCCTCCTCCTCACAACTATTAATTGCAAGTCATATCAGGACCATCTATATGGCGTTCCACCTTCACATAACACCGATTCACAACACAAGAAGTCTCTACTCTCCCTCCTTTACACTTGACTTTTCACATTTCCCATCTTTTCTCTCTACGTGACAATTCATTTCAGGACTAATCATGTGATGTACTGCAAATTTCAAAATCGCCATATATTTGTTTTGTTTTGTTTTGATTCATTTTTTTCTTCAACATAATTTCACACATGAATCAGAATTTATTTCACTCATACTTTAGAAAACATCACTATATAGATTACAATGATTCAATGGAGAAAAAAAAATAAATGTGTACATTGATTCCATTACCAAAATATATTGTATTACCAAATTTGAAAATAATTACCCAAGAAATCATGCAGAAGAAGGACTGCCACTACAAGCGGATGCTTGAACACGTGGCAGCCCAGGAAACCTATCTACGTATACATATAATTTACCTAAGCAGAATGAAGGGAAAGAATCTTAGACAGCCGAAAGTTGATAAGGAAATGTATATGCGTATATGTTTCTATATTTTTATTTACTAAAACCCTGTGGAAGCGAGTAGGGTAGAGAGGGGGAAAGGCTTAATGCATGTCACGTTGGTATAATGCCTGAAAAGTTACAATTTTTATAGCAACGCCATTATTGCAAATTGTAAATCCCTTTGTAAACGATTCACAATCATATTAAATTGATGCAAATCATTAGGAGGCCTAATTTTCTGTATGCGGTTTCATTAAGAATTCATTTAATACAAATAAATGTGTATTTAGTTAAGATAAATGGGTTTGTTCTCAAATACCGACAATGCCCTTCATGTGCAGTTATCACGGATAAGTATGACGGATAACATACAAACATGCAACATAACAGTGCAGCACTTTAGATACTAGTCATTTCACATTTATTCGAGACACTTCAATCTCACCTTTTTTTAGGGGGTAGGGAGGGGAGGTATAATCAGTGTCACAAATTATCCCATGTTCTGGTTAATTTCAGCACGAAAACAGGAATATAACGAGCTAAGCTCATTGGCACTAACTATAGCCTACTTTGCGTTGGATTATTTACTAGTAGTAAAGAATTTAGTTTAAATGTTGTACAGTTTCGGTAAATCGTGTTTTTGAATACTTCTTGAAATAAAATGATTCTGTCACACAAGCCACTGACCAATCTTGAAATGTTATTTTGCTGTATACTTTTAGTATTTATCTCAGGAACTTACGAAATGCACTTCACTTGAAGAACGCATCAAGCCTTTGATTTCAACGACTTTCCTACAAACAAATCTACGTTAGTTTTCCTTTTCGACATAAAAAAGGGAAAATGATTATGATTATCTATTGTTTGGCTTAGATTAAAAAGAATTAGCAATACCTGTGTATTTCTTAGAATAGGGATTTCTATCGAAGAGAAATGTCTCAACTGAAGGTGCTATAGCTCTACCAGCACCTCCGGTAGCACACTCTGAAACCATTCACATACGCGCAAACGTAAGCACAGAATCTCCCCCTCTCCTGCCTCCCGGACATCGCTTCATCCGTTTCCACCTCCAACCACAGAGAGGATCGACCGCTGCACATCCCGCGGATGACAGGTCCGTTGACGGTCTGGAGGTAACCATCCGGGATTGTTCCAGCGACTCGGTAGTTTCCGGTTCCTGCCTTGTCCGAGACCAAGTCGATGACCTGAAGAAAAAAAAAATGGTCAACGCAATTAAGGAAAAATTCAAACTTTCCTGTGCAATCAATTCAACTCAAAGAAATATTATGCGAAAAAAAAACAAAATTAGAAGCACAAAACATGTGCCATGAGTAAGTGTGAAAATTTGTGAAACAGCTACAGCATGTTTTGGGAGCTTATCACACGAAAATACACTTGTAATATATTTGAGATTATCCTAGTTATCAAACAGTAAGGTCCAATTAGATTTCCTTTTTAAACTGTCTACAAGCTAAAAAATAATTTGTTCTAAAGCCAATGACGATAGACGTAGACAGCGTGGCGGACAAGAACATCCCCATGACAACCTCCATTTCCCGTAATCACATACCTTCCGCCCTTTTATGAGTTTATATACACACGCGCAAGAGAGATTTCAAAGATAATTATCCTTACATTGCAATACTCTCCATATATATAGATGGATTCTTGTCACTATAATAAATGTTCTTATCTTTTCTGAATAATTTGTTTTACACATTTATAAACATATAAATAGTGTCGTGTACCACTGAACACACTTTTACAGATCAACATCACAGCACCACACATACCTCACATCACTGTGCACCCTCTGCACTGCTATTTTACACTTGACTATGTGAATGGTGACATAGAGATATACCTCAAGATCGTCTTATTTTATACGTCAGTTTATCTGGGGCTATCTTCAAAGGTAAGCTCTACTTGCGGAGATTGTCCCCTGCATTTCCAATGTCATATAATATTGTATATATACATTCTTTAAAGCAAATCGAAGTGTTAATCATTGTATACAGTTTTTCTTCAATTTGATGTTGTTTCATATTTTTTTCTCCCCATACGTTTTGTTTGTTTGTTTGCTTGCTTGCTTTTAATACGATTGTACCCAACAATATGTATTGATGCGTTGGCACTGGTTGTAACAATTCATAATGACATAATTCACTGTCAAATTTTGTTATATACAGTATTGAAAAAGAAAATGCTGATCTGAACACACACACACACACACAAACACGGACACACACATACATACATACATACACATAATCGCCTGCATTTGCATACCTGATTGTGATCTTTGCTCCTGATGAGGTTTTTCGTGTCCTCTGCCATTTCGTCTCCCAGGGCGAAACCCACGCACGAGTTCTGATCGTGGACATTGATAAACACCACATTCTGCGGAAAGAATATTATAATTATCAAAACGATAGATGATAAAGGAGGATATGAGAACTAAGTAGTTGAAGAATACGACAGAAAGAAAGGCGATTGAAGTGCATCAGGCATAACGACACCGAATTATAATGATTATTTCATTTCGTTTGATATCGTCATGAAAGTATTTCGCATACACAGATATTAATCCAACCTCAATTACAAGGTTTGTAAATAGATATTATTTTATTTTTTTTAGAAGATTTCTCAAGATTCTTCCCAAGCGAAGGGGAGAGGGGGTAGCATGGACCTTTGACCCCTGCTAGCAGCGCCCCCATCCTCTCCACCTTCACGCGAAACAAAAAAAGTTCCACATGTTCTTTCTCAGTGAATTTTTAGTTCTAAATTACTGTTTTTCGGGAGGGGGGGAGGGTTCACTGTACTAGCCATACCTTTCATGTACTTATGATTATGATACGATTATACAATGTTACGAGTGTCAGTGCAGAAACACAATCTTACAGAGTGGATATTTTCAACTTATCGTATCTCACATTCTCTGCGCGTGCGTTGTCATGTAATGATTGTATGTCATGGAAAAAAAAATCATGTGAAAACAGAAGGGAAGCAGCACAAAATCGAACTCACCCGATCGAAGTCGATCGCGATCGTGGCTGGGGAGCTGCCACTGAAGTTACCAGGAGCGTTGATCAGAACAGTGTTGAGGGCGCTGTTGTAGTTCATGGTTTCAGAGGCAGACACTCCGTTTCCGCCCCTCAGCTCTAGGTTCCTAGCCTGCAAATCAATTGATAGGTTAACACGTCCTTGACTCTATGGCAATTTGTATGAGCTATTCGGTTATACAAACTATATTATGGTGTGGCGACTCATGTTTGGTCATGATATTGGCAGGTTCAGCACATATAATGTTGACACTGTTCAAAGGCAGTCTAATCTGAAACGCAGGAGCAGATGCAGTACGTGCTCCCTGTATAGAAGACTCAGAAGCACGAATTAAACGTGTAGTAGAAATCTCCTAGAAAGATCTTTAACATGTTTTCTATTACAATCCTATTAGTCACGTCAACATGGAAATAAATAAATGGAGCTATAAGATAAGAATATAGTTTATAAATCAATTTTAGGGTTAATTTCATGGCAGATATTCTTTTTAAACTAGAGAAAGCATTATCATTACAGTCTTGCATAACTTATGTTTATTTTTTTTTTAGCTTTTAACTCTCCGTCAAACCTCGCTTGTAATATCGTAATTAATATTCTTAATTTTCATGCGATCCATTAATATGATAATTTGCAAATGAGAATTTTTTAATCTATGAAGGCCTTAACCCTATAAAGCCCAAGGGGGGGCACGTTGTGCCCCCCTACCATATTTTCGTTTGCCACTCCTACACCCTTTACTCGATTTCAACCAAATTTGGTGACTTTTCCTAAAATCTTATTGCGAACATTTTGATATATAATTTAGCTATGTCCGATATTGCTGGTTGCCATGGCAACCGTAAATTGACAACCATGTCAGTCAGATTTTGAATAATTTTCTGTTCCAATTTCACTTAACAATATAACAATGGATGAAATGGGGGTTTTCTTGGCTGTAATTTGCTGAAGGACCAAAATGTGAAGTAATTATGGTTGTGAATTACCCTAAAATGGTCTTCTTATTATTTCCTTTATTTTTTATGTGACATAGGCATCAAACAATAGATATAATAGAAATAATCAGAAATACAGCATTTTCCAAAGACTACCCTTTTATTTTGTGTTATCTTCACACAAGCTTTGCCTGTAATATCATTTTTTATCATATTATCAATCTGCAAACTCAAAATTTCAATATTTTGGAAATATGAAATGTGATATGAATATATGTACCCATTCCAAGCAATACATCATAGGTTTCATATATTTCTTTATATTGTAACGAGTAGCGCCCCCACGTGTTGACCTTGAGAAATTTCAACCATAACAAATAGTGAAGTTTGACTTGCTTTTCCTTTTTGGTAAATATGAAAATGATTGATATGAAATAAAAACATATATACTGGGGATAAAGAAATAAAAAGAAAAAACACAATTTTAGCATATTTCCTATGTATTTCTGTATATTTTGGTAAATAGCGCCCTCAGTGGATGACCTTGAGAAATTTCAAATGTTGGGTCATGTAGAGTATGAGTTGCTCTACCCATGTACCAAATATGACGGTCATACATCATATAATAAAGAAGTTATATAGGGGGGGCACAATGTGCCCCCCCCCCCTTGGGCCTGGAAGGGGTCAAAATAGCTTGGGCTTTATAGGGTTAAAGAAGGAGTAAAATGATATGCGTGATAATTGAAAAGTTGATTGGATGTTACGACATTCTTGAAAATTTCATTTAACAAAAATGATACTATTACAGGCTCAAGCTGCAAAAATATCTCTTCTTTAAAGTGTTTGTAATTTCTCGTAAATGAGCTGATTATTCATCTTTTGTTCTATCTATCTGTCCATCTGAATATGTCTATTCAGCGGGTAAACCACTCCTACGTGCAAAACTTAAAAAGAAGCCCTTATTAAACATAATAGCACAAAGACATGAGTGACGTGAATGATTAAATTATCATGTAATCAGTCGTATTTCATCCTCAGCAGAGCAGTAAAGTTGCTATATTATTAGAAAGGCTGTCATCTATATAGCCAGTACGCATATAGAAGCAGAGAATTAAAGAGAATTACGATATACTTGACATATGATTCATATACATATAATAATTTTAGTATCTATGTATGCAAACGATGTACTCACTGCATCATGATCAAGGATCTGATCGTGCTGGCGACCACCGTTGGTTGGTTGCGGACAATTAGGACTCCCCTTGTGGACCACTGCAGTGATTGTGATGGCACCGGCTACAAGTAGAACTGTGATGAGTACAGCGGTACAGGGGATCCTCCACGAGGCGAAACGTGAGCCTCTTGGTGGCGCCGTATCTGCCTCCATCCTGGCGTACGCTGGCAGAGCCGAAGAGCTGTCGTACTGAGGTAGGCAAGAAAAGAGGAAGTAGTATATATAGTTTCAGGGTGTTTGGAGGTGAAAATTGATGAACAGTAATGAACTATGTGCGCATTAAAAGCACAAAAATATGTGATGAATTTAGAATATCAACGTCGATCTTGTCGTAATCTGGTCATTGTTATGGATGCAATGGTATATCTGTCACTTCATTTTGTTTTCAGTTGACGGTTGCGAGGAACAATGCTTATTGTTGCGGTTTGAATTTGGAGGATAGTTGTAAATTCCTTGAAAGATCGCAATGAGGCCGCACTCCTCTAAGTTTATATCGTAAAAATTGTGTAATCTATACCTTGACAAATTATTCTGCATCCAATTGGGATGCACAAGTTAAGTAACTTCAATGCTTTAAAAAATGAGAAGAATGATAAGAATAACTCTGTAGAACTATTTCTATGATGTTACAAGTCAGTCAAGAGAGCCTACCTGTGATCCTGATTTCTCCATGGTGAATTAGTCGTTAAGTTGATGAAAGGCTGTCAGTGGAAGAAGTTGCGAGGTTGACAGTTGAAGGAGTTGGTTGTAATATTGCTCACCGTCCAGCTGGCTGATGAAACGAAACTGCATGTTCACAAGATTTATATCAAAACGATTGAGCGTGGCTTTGTATGATCTCCACCTTCACTCATGATCCTCCTGCTCTGATTGGTTGGAACCAAATCAACAGAGCGCTCATCTAAATCTGGCTTTCGTTCAATTTGTACTTATGCACTTTTGTTTTGTTTTGTTTTGTTTTGATTTGTTTTGTTCATGGGGGCTACAAAGGAATGAACAACGCAAATGCGCGCATCCTCTTGTACCTTACTTCCTTGACAATAACTTCATCATCGTTCGTGGGTTTTACTTTTGTCCGTGGTTTGTGCTTGTTTTTCCCCTTTCCTTCATTGCTCCTCCTCTTATCCGTGTATCTTCTTTTTTTTTTTTTTAATTAACTGAAGAATTCTATGCCACTCGCTTCTCATTTGCACTTACAAGTGTTTTCAAAGTACATTATCTTCACAGCAGCATATTTTTGCTCCACTTTATTTACACTCTTCTATACCAAAGAATTATCTTGGAATCATTTATTAGTGTGATATATAACGGAAATATTAATTGAATCTGTAAAAATGAACAAATGTTGATTTTGCTTTTCGAAATTTCATTACGTCGATTTGTCTCAACAAGCCCAAATATCACCTCAAGAGCAATTATGCCTCACATTCAGGTTGACTGCAACAAAAATATCAAATCAGATCAGTATGATGTTATACATTTCATCAAAACAAGACATGAATAAGAATACGGAATTTGTAATATTTCTTTAGTATGTTTTTAAAGATACACTCAAAGAAAACAGGTGATGTTGTGCCTTCACATCTCTTCCAGTTATTTTTACACACAAATAACATCAAAATTGTATTTCGTTGTTGAACATTGAGCTACCACAACCTCTTGGGGGAGCTGTGGTATAGTGGATAAGACTCTTGACTTTCAATAGGAGGACCCGAGTTCGAATCCGGTTCAGTATTTACGTCCTTGGACAAGATTTTTTTACCTACCATGTCCCTTTCGACCAAGGTGGATGGGTAGAATACGTTGCAATGCTGGGGTAGGCCCTATCATTATGGCGGGAGCATCTGATATTATGGTGTCAACACTGAGAGGATTTTCTTGATAACAAGATATTATTACTATTATCATTATTATTTTTATTGTACTATTATTATTATTATTATTATCATTATTATTATTATCATTATCAGCTTGAACTCCCGCGTTTGCTGCCCTCTTGGCCTTTGATAATCCTCCAAAAAATAAAAAAGTACCGTATCCGGGATCCAGGCGGTTATCCGGATCCCTACCAAAATCTATTACGTGAATCTGTTCCTTGTGTCATTATCAACTTTTCCTGAATGTTTCAAACAAATCCGTTCGTAACTTTTTTTGAGTTGCTTTGCAAACAGATAGGCAGATAGATATACACGTACACATACCACAAAGTTAACCAAAGCCGGCAAAAACATTACTTCATTGGCGGAGGTAAAAATGGGGGAGATTTCTGTACAGTTCAACCACAGACTTCTGCGATGGTGACATCATCACTTCTGCCATGTCTGCCGATAGATTTTTAATCAGGATTCATGAAAACATAGAAACTTTAAATTTCCATAATTCCTTAGATATATTTATATATTTTGCTCCTTATACAAAAATCAATTTGAGCAAGGTGTGGAATTGCACTTTACATGTTTAAGGTGATGAAATAAAGAAAAACAATATTTTCTTTCCTCTCCGCCATTTCGCTTTTTTTTCGTACTTCATTACACAATCACACCCTGCAAGTTTGGTAAAATCCAATGATTTTTAGAACCATTCGCAGATGAAGTTTATTTCATGTCCTTTATGATCCATGTGACCTCTGATCTTTGACATCATGACACCAAATTTCATAATTTCTTTCTTACCTCATTATAAACACAACCTTCAAGTTTAGTGAAATATGTTCATCTGTTCTTGAGTTATCTTGTACATAAATAGACAGGCAGACAGACAAACAAGCAAACGGACAGAAAGACAGACAGATAAAACAGACAAACAGACAGACGGACAAACATAAGGAACCGAAACCATAGCCATTTCACTGTCTCACCATCGCTTATGTGCAGTAGGCCTACAGTGATATACTTTGCCCTTCATTTGAATTTTAATGGAATTCATTGATCTTCACTCTTCACTTTGACTCCTAATCCTTTCTGCATAAAGTATTCATATAAAGGCAATTAAATGTTGTATAGCGCTGATAAAAAGGTTAATATTGTCAACGTTGTTCTTGTCACTTCTCATAACGAAGACAACTTTTTAAACTGCAGCAGATCTTCATTCTGTGAAACATAGTCTTGCTTGTTGAAATAAGAATCACAAATCAAAAAAATTTTATTCATGTGAGGAAACTGTGAAAAACTTTTTTGCTTAGGCGATCTCAATATTTTGACATCTGTGATATACACAGCGTACCGGACGCGGAACTCCAAAGTTGTCTATACTTAACAGTGAATGAATTAGGCACGTGCATGTTGACTTGTGTTGACTTATGATACCCTAATCATCACTTATGTGGCCATAAGAATATCTAATGTGTCATATATCTTATTATATTTTATCCATGTTATTGCTATGATTGTTATTATAGCAGCAAAAGACATTGCATGGAAACATGCAAAGTTATGTTTAGTCTAAGTGAAAATCTAATTCAGTGTCTTCTTAAATTAAATTAACATTTTAGCGCTGAATGACATATGATATCGTCAACAGAATCTTGGTTTGGAATGTGTGTGGTTTTTTTTTTTCGACTTCTTTGGCGTATGCAAGTAATTGCAAGAGATATTTCTATTTCTAACAAATAGCATGGAAAATGTTTCTGTGGGCAAACGCGTGATGATCAGGGTATCAAGATCAACACTGATAGTCAACAAACATTTGCTTTGATTTTCTTTAAAAAAAAAAACACCTCAATGGAACACTGCTGTTCAATCATCATGAAAGACAAGTTATCCGTGAGGAGTGTATAATTGCGAGTGAAGCTTTCATTGGACTGTGGCATTTAGCAAATAATTGACCATTTGGGAGGGTTTGAGCATTTGAACAAAATACAATATGCGAACATGGCACGCCGTCGATGAGTCGGGTGTGCGAACGAGGCACATATGGAGTTAATTGAAATAAAACACATCACCTTTTGGCACAAATGAGAAAATCCCATCAAAAGATGGCTGAAACCCCCAGCTACAAATATTATCGGAGAAGCACATGATGTGATAGGTTACACGTTTGAAAGTGAGGGCTTCTGAAACATTTCCTTTTTTTGATAAGCTATGATAACATCAGTGGCTCCTAATTTGGGGGTTTTCGTCGACCTACAGGTGGTAGGGCATGAAGGGAAATCCCCTTCTATGTTTGTTTGTTAATTTTTTTTGTACCAGTCTCAGACCAGCACATCACCCAGGGTCAGAGCTACTTGGGTCGCTGTACTTTGTAACAAATGTTGATGTCCAGTTTGTTCTGCAGATGGATTGTTTGAATATTCGTGTAGCAGATGTATCCAACCCTATATAGCCGCAACCCAAGAAAAGTGAAGTTGTTCCTTTATTAATGTCACCGATTGCTTAAAGCTATTATTTTATTTTGTTCTGCCAAGGACGCTATTTTGCCATCAACTAAACATTCAAATGCCTTGGTTTGATTGATAGCAATGATGATGATGATGATGATGATGATGATGATGATGATAATGATAATAATAGGCCTAACAATAATAATAATAATAACATTCAATCATAATGATTGAATGATACATTTATCTATGTATTCATTTTCATTTTTTTTCAAGTCTCAGTCAGCCCTGAACCATACAAAATGTTATCCGATTTCCTCCATTCCCTCTCGTTCTTTTCTTTGATAATGACTTTACATGGGCATTTATTTGTATTGATCTTTCTGTCAAGCGCATACCTTATGTCTAAAATATGCGTACTATATAGCATTGATACTCTCTTGCACTGTCACCTGCACGCACGACGCACTGTCACTTGCACACACCTACACTTCTGTTATCCCAGTATAGTCAATGATCAATCATACATTTATAAAACATGAGAAAAAGGAAGGAAATAACAAACAAACTCAAAAGCAGAGACCAACATGACATACTTGATAGGAAACAGGATTTTCCTGAATATTATACATTGCATTAAGGACCTCAGTCATATGATACTGGATTGACGCATAATGAGTGTATGATCTTATGATATTGAAAATCCTTAGTACATTTTATTAAGTAATTTTTTGAGTCTTCTTTGAAGGTTTGCATGTCGGTAGAACGTTGGGTGGTAAAAATGTTATACCTTTCTTGAGAATTCTTTCTTGAGTATGCATCTGGCCACGTGTATGTGGGGAGTATAGGTAGACGCTTTCACTTTACAGGTTTACATACATACCCAAGAAAGAGTACGTGGTGCACCATTGATGCAACTCAAAATTCCTTGAGTAATCTTCAAAATCGTATTTTCATAAATGAACTTACCTTACTGAGTTATCTGCAATATCAGCTGGGGTTGACATTGATGACGGTTACAAAAACCACCTTGGTAAACTGTTGTCCATGCTGGAATATCAAACTTAAGTTAATCCTAACATCAAAATACACTTATGTCGCTTTTGATACCTTTCATACACCAAAGATTCATATCATGAAAGAAATATCAAAATTCTTAAACGTATAAACATAAACACATATATATATATATATATATATATATATATATATATATATATATATATATATATTATAATGCAATATACATATATATATATATATATTGATAAATATGTGTAGGCCTACTAGATAATATGAACATAATGTACTATCTACCTGTAAAGGAATTGTCAAAAGTGTTTTAGCATCTTGCTATAATGATATCCAACTTCCATGACCCGGGCAACGTTTTATAAAACTTAAGTTATCAATAGCAATGTTACGATAGTTGTTATAAGCTATACTGAAATCCTTACATCTGATTGGCTGAGAGCAAATTTGTCATAGAGATGTGGCAGTTGTTACTGGTAACACGTTTCATAAAACGGGACCCTGATGACTATCACAGTGTGCATGTAATCTACAATAATTATAGATGTGTGGTATTCTATGGGCAGGTGCATAGTGAAGCTGCAGTGTCACCATTATCACTGCGTATTCAAACTGAGAGCCTTATCGTTTGAAACTTGTATTCTATTTACAAGCTTGAATCCTTCCAAAAGCTCTTCGATAAGCCTTATTTTTTGTGTCAATGTTTGAAAATATAAGATGCATAGCACCAAAGAGTTTCAACTTCCTGTAGACTGCTGAGCATGTCACCGCTATTTTCTTACAATTTGATTAATTTTATTTGGTCAATTTTCATAGCTCCAAGTATCTTCTTTTTCAAGGAAAACCCAATACTTAACAGCTGGGTTTTACAAAGGTTCTTATTTTTCTTGTCTTGCTACAGGCATGCTACATGAGGGTACAAGAGCTGGTCAAAATTTGGTCAAGCTCCTCACAATTAAAGATCTTTGAGAACACTGGCTGAAATAAAAAAATTGTCAGCTGTAATTTGGTCCAGGAATTTCGACTTGTAGGAATGTGGCAAGAAGGGTGAAAAAAGACTGACAATAATTTCCATTAAAAAAAAAAGGAATTGAAAGTTAATTTCAAGGCCAGAGGTCATTGTACAATTTTCAGAGACTTCTCTTTCCACTTGTCATATTGCCTGTAATTCCTATAGGAATATTCAGCAGTGATCTCACACAGTGGATAACGTAAAACTGACTCGATAATCACTTCGCACAAACAAACTGCTGTTGAAATGTGAAAGTCAAGATGACTGTACCTTTAAAAAATGTGTGTGTGTTATGGTAGGGATTAAAGGTGAAAGTTTACAATCAACTGCCACTAATGCCGTTTTCCGTCAGAAAATTTCATTGGGTATGTCAGTTAATGTTACTTGGTGTACGGAGACGCAATGAATAAATATCTGCTTTCCGCAATGAGTGTTAAAGGGCATCCTTGGTCAGCATTCAAAATTTATGAAGTTTTTCAAAATTGAAATTATGAGTCCTTCATATTATGACACATAATTCGGTAAATGAGTGAAAAAACATATAGGTATAAATCTCTTCGTATGAGAATGAAATACTCTATAAATAGATACTCTTAGACACAAAAAGTTGCAAAGTGCAGGTCCTGCTACTTAATTGTTTATTTCTTTATTTACTTGATATATTTATGTACTTGTTTATCTTTTTTCTGTCTTTTTATTCCTACTTTGATCACCATAACCATCCTTCTGAATGACTTTGGAAAACATGCCAAGTCGGGTTAAAATGTGTGACTGCGTGGCCAGCGGATGACGAGCCTCGATAAAACACATCCGAACCTTAAAAGTGTTGCTCCTGGCTATAATCATTACTAAGCTCCACCTGAAGCTCTGCTTGACTTTTCAACATTTTTACTTAAATGGAAAGTCTAAGCAATTTTCATGTAGTACATTAATGGACAGCTCCATGTTTAGATTATTGGCATCATTGGGGTCCCTGAGCAGAGAAAACAATACTCTGAAAAAACCCAAGACAAATTGCACTGAACAAGGATGATGACATCGGAGACTCACGTATTTCAGAAATGTAGTAATGTAATTCTACTACAATACAGCTTCCTTAATAAGTTCACCTGTGTATAATTTCTGTATGCTTGATTCTTTTGTTCTGCTTTAAGTTGAGCCCACACTCATGCATTCTTATGGCGTAGCTTCTATGTTATCCCCCTTGTTCATTGTGATTTCTTATAAATTTTGAAAGAAAAAGCAGTTATTTCTCGTGTCAATCACTATATATTCTAAAAATGCGAGAAAGTCTGGAAATCATCCGGAGTTATAATTCTAGTGCATAAGTCCATATTATTTGACTTGTTTATCTTTTTTCTGTCTTTTTATTCCTACTTTGATCACCATAACCATCCTTCTGAATGACTTTGGAAAACATGCCAAGTCGGGTTAAAAATGTGTGACTGCGTGGCCAGCGGATGACGAGCCTCGATAAAACACATCCGAACCTTAAAAGTGTTGCTCCTGGCTATAATCATTACTAAGCTCCACCTGAAGCTCTGCTTGACTTTTCAACATTTTTACTTAAATGGAAAGTCTAAGCAATTTTCATGTAGTACATTAATGGACAGCTCCATGTTTAGATTATTGGCATCATTGGGGTCCCTGAGCAGAGAAAACAATACTCTGAAAAAACCCAAGACAATTTGCACTGAACAAGGATGATGACATCGGAGACTCACGTATTTCAGAAATGTAGTAATGTAATTCTACTACAATACAGCTTCCTTAATAAGTTCACCTGTGTATAATTTCTGTATGCTTGATTCTTTTGTTCTGCTTTAAGTTGAGCCCACACTCATGCATTCTTATGGCGTAGCTTCTATGTTATCCCCCTTGTTCATTGTGATTTCTTATAAATTTTGAAAGAAAAAGCAGTTATTTCTCGTGTCAATCACTATATATTCTAAAAATGCGAGAAAGTCTGGAAATCATCCGGAGTTATAATTCTAGTGCATAAGTCCATATTATTTGACTTTTATGTTTTGACATTGACAGGTTTTATCACATGAGAATTTCTTTATGCTTTCTTCTTTTACTCTGCTTTCTTGAGCCCCCACTCATGTATTCTTATGACAAAGATTCAATGTCACCATTGTCGTTCATTGTGATTTGTTATGAATTTTGAAAAAAAAACAGTTATTTGCATGTCAATCACTATAAATTCTAGAAATGCGAGAAGTCTGGAAATCAGCCGGATTTATCCTTTTAGTGCGTAGTCCATATGTGACCTTTATGTTCTGACATTGACAGTTTTTATCATATGAGGAAGCACAGTGCATTTCTTGTCATGGCTGATTCAACGGATACGATAGCCATTTACCCTGCCCAGAAGGGGGAAAAAAAGGTACACATTAGGGTAAAATCCCGCCAGATCTGACCCTTTTCTCAGTAAGGATACTTCTATTCCTTCGTGATTGTAGTGAACCACAGATTTTCATCGACTTCCTGGCTAGCCTTTTATCAAGGCCCTCTCGCTGTAAAGTAGATATAACGGGCGACGAATAGGCCAGTTTGGAGTTAGCTCATGGGCACATTGATCCCAATAACCTTTTTTTTTTTTTTTTTTTGTCGGTCGTTTAGGGAAACTTCATTCATTTTGGTACGACAAAATGCGTAAGCTTTACATTACAGTTAAAGGAATTCATTGATCCGGCCTGTTCAAACAAAGAATGAACTTGCGTAGACCAGATCACCAGAATGATCAGTCAATATTAACACTTTGGGAAAGCTTCCGTTTCAATATTTTGTATTGAATGTAATTTATCATTTTTTTTTTTCTTTTGATATTGCCAAATACCACTTCTGCCGTCAGGTGGATGCACTGGCAAGCAGCATTAATATGGATTACATTAATAATCATTACATCACATATGCTTATCCCACTGAACTTAAAAATCAACATGCCTGTTGGTACGAATGACCTTTCTTCTGATCACGCGCAAAGTGGAACTGCGAACTGGCTTATTAGCGAGCCCAGCGGAGTGCGACCTCGCGCAACCCCACTTGGCTGGTCTCTCTCCACCATGCAGCCAGAGGGCCTTGAAAGAAGGCTAACTCTTATCCAATACATAGTAGTATACATAGTAAATATTCATATCTGATGAATGACGCGCCTTAGATATAAAAACTGCAACAACAACAAACAACAACATGTTTCTTATGCCAAGGTGTTGTGACTGCAAGCTACTCGTATAGTGGAAAAGTCATTGGGACCGGCAGTTTACTTTCGTTACATCGAAATTTCGTTATTGCCAAACAGTTAAGTAAAAACATACCGAAATGGTAATTTCGGGACCTGACTTTCTATCTCGTTGTAACGAGAATTCCGTTGTAATCCTGTTCATTTTAACGGGAGTATATTACATCCAGAGTCAAAGTATAATTTGCCACGTAGACCTTGTAATCAACACCTTGTTGCCTTTTATTGATTAAAACACAAACACATCAAATAAATATCATACCGATTTCTCTTTGATCGCCATGTCACTGAGAACGATTACTTACTAAACTGTTAGGGATAGATCTGAAATTTGATAGCAATGTATTGTAACAATAGCTAATACCTATTATTACATTTTGTTTGTGATAAAAGTTATCATTTTATCCTTAAATGGTTGTAGTCTGGTAACTCATTATTGACGGCAAAGAACCTCACGCACACACACACAGACACTCACACACACACAGACTTGATATAGCAACAACACGAATTACGCTCTGAGTATTTTAACCAGACTCTCTCCGAACTGAAAAAAAAAATGAGAAAATCTACACTTTATTTTTTTTCAAAGCATACATCATGTCTGTAATTATGCAGCGCTGCGATGATACATTTTTATGCTGTGTTTATTAGATGCATTGCTCAAAGTGTTATATTCCGTTGTCTCTCTTTCATGCTCTTTTACAAAAAAAAAAAAGTGACTTTCAGTGGCCGTGTTTAAAAGACGGTGAGGACATTACTTTCTTACACATCTACTGCTAAAACTAAAACTAAAATAAAAAGATGAAACATGTACATGTATCTACGAATGTACGCGTTTTGTTTTTGTAAAAGGAACAGACAATTTGCAAGTATTAATTTCATACTTGTTTCATTTCCCCTTTGAACTCTTCTTCACAGCATTGCTACTTTTAAGAAGAAAAAGGCATAACGTTTGCTGCTATTGCGTCATTGGACACGTGGATAATTCCCCTTTATTGTCTTTATCTCCCAACGTTTTCCTCACACAGTTAGCTTCCTCGAAAAGAGTTGTGCCAACGCATGGCATTAACAAAAATTTCAAAAGATCTTACAAAAACAAGTACTGACAAGGACAACAAACCAAAATGACCTTAATGAAAAAATTGCAAAACCAAGTAAAAACAATTAGTTCAAATGATTAGTGCACAAAATGATGCCCAGTTACATCATTATGCGGGGAGCTTTGATAATGTAACCAATCTTGGCATGGCATTCAAAACAAACATTACTTCATTATCTATGCACTCCGTGCCGACCAATCCAAATTGCTCTGGGCGTAACGCTAGCTGCGCTGCATGAAACCACGCCCCTATTGTTTACGATAAATAGCGTAGATTAACCACTGGCTAAACATCAGGCTTCGAACTCCGGGAAGAGAAGCTCGCACCAATTCAAAAGTCCGTCGATTGAAACGTTTTCAACTTTGACATCCACTGATAGTCCTCCTCCATCTTTCTTTGCCTTCAACTATGGACAAGTCAGCACTACTGGTGAGTACATCATTTTTTATAGTTAGCTTAGCACTAGACAGCAGTGTAATTTAAGTGGGCAAATATAAAAGATTACTTGATTATTCGATGATTAGATTATTGTCAAGCGATTTATCTATTGTGGTTTGCCCTAACGCCGAAAATGGGAGATTAATCGTTATACGAATAGCTATAGTATATCATCTCCATTTCAGAATGGTGAAATATATACTCGTATTCAATTTTCCCCGATTGAAGGGGCACAACGCTTACGGATATCCGTTGCTAATCAGCCGTTGATTACAAAAAGAAAACGTTCATAACGTAACAGACAAGAATTGTAGGCCCTATCCTTCACCATTAAGTTCTCTTCACTTCACTTTTAAAGGAAAAGAAAAAGAATCTTAAAGAACTATTCTCAACATCAACCATAGAAAGAGTTGATTCAGCTTTATCGAAATAAAAGTCACTTTATATATCTTGGCGGGCTTCTCTTAAAAGTAAACTTTAAACTCTGGTGGAACCTGGCAAAAATCAAAGGCTTATCAGAGCCCCTTTATGAATGTATTGATTGTTATGTATTCCTTTTTGTCTCTCAACTTTCTTTGCCCTATACTGTTTGCATCTATAGAAATGCTTCTTTCATCCCTGATCATTCTTCAGTGATTGTGCTTCTTGCTATTTCACTACGTACTTTAAAAAAACAAAAAGAAAGTTCCTCTTAAAGGAGACCTCCGGATGATTTTCAGATTTTTACATTTGAACAACTATAAATTAGTTATACTAAGGACAGAGTTTCAGAATTTGTGAGAATTTGTATGAAGAATTAGAATAATTTCAAAATTTAGAACAAATTGCAATGAACAAGGATGATGACATGGCAGAGTCACCATAAGAATGCATGAGTTGGGGCTCAAGGAAGCAGAACAAAAGAGGAAAGCATGCATAGATTATACACAGGTGAACTCGCAAGCAAGCGGTATTGTAATGGAATTACACTGCTACATTTCTGAAATATGTGAACCTGCTATGTCATCATCCTTGTTCAGTGTAATTTGTTTAAGGTTTTTCAAAGTATTGTTTTTCTGCCCAAGAACTACAATAAATTCCACAAATCTATACATGGAGTTGTCGATTTATGTACTACATGATGTGAAATTATGAAAATCGTCCGGAATGTCCCTTTAAGTTAATGTTTAAGCGGAGAGATCTTGACAATTCTCACAAGTTTTTCTATACCTTAACTATAATAACTAAAGGAGGTTTTTAGACTTTCAAGTCCCCCCCCCCCCATAGACCATACTGTATTTCAGCTGACACCGAAGTAAACTTGACTATGAAAATGAAAACAACTCAACCACTTATTCAAAGGTTGAATATGATATCCTAGCCATTTTCGCTCTCTATACCTACGACCTGCAGTTCGACAATGAGGCAACCCTCAAAGTGTCACGTGTGCGATCCTGCACTGCGATCGTGATCGCAGCCCTGCTGGTGGCCGGCGCCATCGCAGTCGCGCTCATCATCCGCAGCGACCACCGGGTGACAACCATGTGTCCGACCTCTGAATTGGGACAAGATGGAAGGTCGTCAAACAGGATCATGGACACTGACGTGGTAAGGAAGTGATATTTATCGGTTATTATTGTCAGAGATACTAATGATGATAATATCAATGATACTACCACAAATATTGATATCTGTAGAACTTAAATTGAAATTAAAGTATCATTATGCTACAAGCATTTAAGCATGAAATTTGAAGGAAACCAGAACGTAAATATAAATGTGGATTTAGTAAAAGCAGCAATATTAGTAGGCATAGCAGTGAAATTTTGAGGAAAATTAGAAAATTGGACAATGAATGAATGTTTCAAGTTTCGTAGTAATCCTCACTGTATTAAAGGTGGATACTACAGTTCATGACGTCATTGTGTACGAAAATATACAAAATATGCAAGGAGAGTTCCGATAAACTTCATTCGTCATGAAAGGTTTACAAATTCCTTCGACTTGATACTGACAAATATGTGATTGTAATAGCATTACCCTTGCCTTCAGAAAGGGGTAGGTCAAGTACTCTTTTATTTCCTATAAAAAAAAATAAGTGAAAATAATGTGTTGAATTGTCTTTGTGTTCCAAGTGTTGTTGTCCATAGTGGCGTTATGAACTGTTACTGTAGTGGTCTACTTAACCAGTGATGATGGCATCTAACTTTGAAAAATGCATAACATGAATTTATTGTCAAATTTTCCTAAAACCTTCACTAATGTGTTTTACTCTACTTGCTTTTTTCACCCAATCCACATTTTATTCTTGATTTTGGTTTCCTTTAAAACTTGTTTGAAATTGATACGGATTCCATTAGATTTCATCCAACTTTAAGTAAACTATTAGAAAAAAAAACATAATTGGAGCAATAGCTTACTTTGTTATTTTTCGTGTTTTTTTTTTATCTTAAATCACGACTCCTGTGTTTCTGTCATTAATCTTCACAAAGGTCAAAGACCTGGAACTCCGAGACGAGGCTAGTGAAACGGCTTCCGAGACACTGACTTACAACAGCGCCCTCAATACTGTTCTCCTGAACTCACCGGGCAACTTCAGCGTGGGATCGGCAGCAACCATCGCGATTGACTTCGATCGTGTGAGTCCTTCTGTTGATGACAACTATTGATGCTTGATAAATATAATTTATTGGAATAATCTTTGCGAATTTTGCTAAACTTTTTTTTCATTGGCATCCTGTTTGTCATACAAAGTCGACAGTAATGTTAAAAACACTTAGACAACATGTATTAAGTACCTAGACAGAGGACAAGAGTCAAAGGTGGAAATTGTCAAATAACAATTATTTTCCTGTCTTCCTTGTCAAATATCACTTCGTCCTTTTGGCATTTGGTTTTTAATGGCATATTCGTAGAGAAATGGATCTATGAGTTTCTTAACATGACTTTGCATACTTGATAAAGATTCTAGATATCAGGCAAAGAATTGTATAATTTATGTGTTATTTTTTCGTTATAGCGTTCCTCAAAGGATTTCAACCCTCTAAACATTCAGGAAGGCATTTCGTCCCAACGATGTTTGTTTGGTTCATTGCATTGCATATTTTAACATATTACTCCACAATGTCTGTTTCAGTCAGTGGTTGTAATGAGTTTCCACGAGGACCAGACGTGCTTGGTTTTCGCCCTACAAGAACAGACAGCAGAGACGATCAAGGCCTTGGTGCGCAACGACCAACAGCACCAGGTGAGTGGTGGTATCGGAAGCTGACACATTATGAAAAAGTTTCAGAAAATTAAATGTTTTATGATAATGACTGCAATTATACCAATGATGACGTGTATCAAAATAGTAATGATATCACCAGACAAAATAACTGAAGTCATACTGAAGATGATATGTAACTTTGTCAAAAAAAAGACAGAATAGTCATAATAATCATTATCAAAGATGACTGATGATTGGCATTTGCAAAAAGTTGAATACCTACTGCCACTACAGTGTTACCACCTGGTTTCCGCATGTACCCACAAAGTCCCAAGGTACATCGTAAATAAAGAATCCTGTCTGATGAAGAAATTCACATCAAAGTCGTAGTGTCGCTGGGGGTCATTTGCATACAGAAATGTTATTGTAGAAAGGAAGTAGCGATATTTCAAGGCTCTCAGTTTTTGTCATTGTTTTTCTTATTCCCTTTGTCAAGCGGTGAATTCACTAGTATAATTCACCAAAGGGTACATGGGTAAAAATTAGCTGTTACTCCAGACGTTTACTCGTACATAAGTATATTGCCATTTCTTATCTTATTATCGAAAACATCGAAAATTATTGTACTCTGGGTTCAGGTTAACATGTAAAAGAACATGATAAGACAACATAATTTTCGTGTTTTGCTTCAAATTACCATAATTATTTCCATTCATCTTTATCTGCGTGTTGGAACTTTTTTATGGGGTCTTAGGAACGTGTGCACATGTGTGTGTGTGGGGGGGGGGGGGGGCTGATGCCTGCTTATTAAAAGGCAGAGTTTCCTTTTATGAATACTGACAAATATTCCAACTCCACAGATTATGAGGGGGTTGGAGTTGGTTTCTAATTTTGTCAGGTATTTAGTCCCGTTTTTTAGTGTTTAAGTATACGGGAGGGGTTATATCTTCCGCCACCTACCTCCCCTCCCCCTCCCCCACCCCAACCCCAACTCCGGCTCTGCCGTCCATGATTTGCTACATGCTACATGTGAGTTTGAAAATTCTTGTACTGAATTACACGGAATAAAAGTATAGCAAATCATATGGTAATTTAAAAATAAAATGTAATTTCTTTGATTCCATCAGGAGACCAAAAAGGGGGTATAAAACATTAACATTTTTAACGGAACAGATATAAAACGACCAAACAAAATTTAAACATCTCCGTTCACACCATTAGCTGCATAATCACTCTACAACCCATCTATACATTGTACATCAAATAGTACGAAGGAATACATAATAGAAAATGTTTGTTTCAAATTGTTGTTGCGATTTTTTTTTCATAAAGTCGTATGAATGATTGTTTCACAAAAATGACAGGTCATCAACATTGTGTCAGATACGGCAATGACTATGTATGACATAGTTGGAGAGATTCCAGACGGCTACTTCCAGAATTCAAATGGACCAATCATCCGCGGCCTCTGCTCCGGCCGTCCTGCGCAGTGGATGGCGGTTAAGGCTAACTCTGGGCATGACTTGCAGAAGAGGGGATGCTCTGTTCAGTGTGGCTATTTTGGAGGCGTATGGGGGTGCAGGGTCGTATGCAGATTTTGATATGGTTTTACACCCATTCAGGTGATATGACGGTTTCAGCTGGAGTTGATATAATACTAGTATATAAAGTATCATATAGGCTACTCAGAGATATTCAAGGAAATTGTTGTTAAAACTTAGGAAGAAATAGTCCTGTTCGTTGAAATAATAAGTGATTAAGATAGCAGCTGCTGTTGGTAACATGCTGTATCCTGTTTGTGAAATTAATATATTGCATGCGGTAGCATCATCTCTATTGGATATGCAAGTTAGTCCTTTATCAACCAAGGTACCATTTGAACTTTCAGGAAACAAAGACAACGAAAAAAATCTTCATTTCAACTACAACCCTCATAATCTTTTTCAAATTTGCAGTGCATCACTAAGATTTTAAAACAGCCTGCATTTCTTTATGTTAAGTTGGATTTGATATTGAACTTCGACAAGGTGTATCATATTTCTTATGTGTTAAATTTCCGTGGAAACGTTAAAGTAATGTAAGATGTAGGCGTGCCTTTGATCTGGCAACCCCCGCCCTTTTGTTCTTAGGACTATTTTGTTATACATGTACATGTACATATATGAAGTTATTGTTAAAGGATACATTGCGATTATCTTTTTGTGTCATGAAAAGACAAAATGTTTCCGTACAGGAATAATCGTTGTATCACTGTAAAAACATCGGTGTTAGATTTAACACCACGGGTATTAGATCTAACACCGATCAAACTTCAATAAAGGACCACACCCACAGGTGTTGAAAATGCACTGTGATGGTGTTGAAAAATGTTCACCTGACACTGTACCTGGTGTTATTTTGACACTGTACTGGTGTTAATTCAAAAATTATAGTACGATATCTCTTTGATTTTATGAACAAAAACTGGAAATAAATTCAAGTCAATTAATTAATTAATGCATGAAGTGTATTTCTGTTAAGTGTTTTGTTTTTTGTTTTACTTTTTTCTTTGTCTTTTTGTTTTTGCTTGGTTTATTTGATTCGATAGCTTTCTATATATTCAGTACAATATACGTCCAGAAACCATCACTTACTAAAACTAAATATTTTGTTTTCAAAATAGGACAAAGGCAAAACAAAGCAAAATCAAAAAGGCTTACTTTTCTAATACAAATAAGAGCACTGAATTTAGCACTCGGAAGAGATTTTTTAGCTAATATCACACACACTACAATAAGAATTTTAAAATAAAACATTCTGTATACGTCCCATACTACATACAAGTTTCGGAACTCTCTACAGAGTTGATTTTACAATTTTCAACTATGACAGACTAAAAAACCGTACCACAATAATTTTCCTTCGCAATGATAATTGTCCGTATGACGTTCTCCGTATCAAAGCTGTTTATTTTTCCCTACTCTGATTTTAAAGAACACCCATTGCGTGATTAGGTTTATAAAGAACCATACTGATGGAGGCTAATTGAAAATGAAATACATACATTTATACATACACATAAAAACACAGACACACACACACACACACACACACACACACACACACACTCAAATGAATTTTCCGTCATCACATCGCACGAGGTTCCATCTTCAACGCCGGCTTTACTATACAGTACCCTGTGGATTGGGTGGATATTTATACACTCGACAAAAACAAAAAAGAAGTAAATACTTTTTCAAGTTCATACTACTCATAGAAAATTTGGCTAACGATTAATGTTTTATAAACCATTATAAAGGTAATTTAATTGACTATCAACCTGGTAGGTCAATAAAAAGGAAAACTTTATACATGAGTGAACACATTCGTTTTTCTCTTCCAAAGCACAAAAGTAGAAATTCCAAAAACGGACACGTTTTCTATCATGTGTATGTGCTCTTCCATGTAACAATGACAACAAAAGATAATTCAAAACAAAAAGAGATATAGATTAATTTCAGAAAAATCCAATGATCTCTATGACTTTGTAGTCCGAAAAGATAAATGATAGAGAAAATTAAGACTCGTCTGTGAGATGCAAATTAAAATATCATGAAAGAGGCAATATTGACAAAAGTGGTAGAAGTTTCATTATGTTATTTTATATCATGAACCTTGAAAATGATATTTGGTTCTGAATTTGTCTCATGAATACTTCAATTTCTTAATCAAAAGAATGAAATAAAGAAAGTCTGTCCATTTTATTACCTTTGCGGCTTACTCCCTATTGATTTGTGTCCTTTGGAGTTAGATTCGGCAGGTAACTCTTATTTTTCCCCATTAGTTTCCCACTTTGTTAGTGTGTGAGGATATAAAGGGAAAACAAGGGGACGAAAACTTATTTTTGCTATTTCATTCATGTCTCTTGTTGTGTTAGATTGATTTTTTGTTATCATTGCCATCTTAAAGGGCGTTTGCAAATGAACGACAAAATGTCAATTTTTGCCATGTAACTTTTGTGTCTTGAAGGAAAAATATCAATGTGCTCCCTCATGCATGGTATTTCCCTTGGTATTAACTTACCAGGTCGATAGCTAATTACATAATGTCTAATGTGGTATATGAAACAATGATTTTGATCAAAATCTTCTCTGAAAAATATGTGCTGGAAAAGTGTGTATTTTCTTTTATTTTTTCTTTTCTTTTGATTAATGTAGATGGACACAAGGAATCGCGCATAATATTATACACATCCGGTTATACTAATTTGACAAATGTATGCATGTACAAACACACACACACACACACACACACACACACTCATATATATATATATATATATATATATACCCTTGTACAGATAAATACTTTTATTGAGAGAGTCAGTTTTGTTTTGATGATATATTTATTTATGTATATAGGCCTATTATTATATATATATAACAACTGATGTATTTTTTTTCAGAATGTGGATCACTATATTTACGATGACACATTATAGAAGAAAATCACTTAACAATCTACATAATTTGGTTAATGTTTTCTTTACTTTCGTAATTACTTATTTTGGGGGGCCATCCTATTGTGAGAACACACATGTCATTATGGTGATATACGAGTACGAAATGAACATAAGATTTAGAAGTGCTGGATAAGATAAAAAATACAATTTCTGCACTACAGATACAACGATTCCATTTTTTTTTTCAATATTCAAGACATCATCTCAAGGAAAACTTCTGTTTATCAATAGTATACATACACTGCATTACCCAATGTTTGAGTTACATCAGACATTAGCACATAATATACCTACTAACTCAGGTACAATAACCCTTGTAATTATTCATAAAATGGATCACGATCACTGACGATATATACGATGGCACACTATAACCCAAACTAATTGACATACTTGACGATGATCATGATAATTAGTATGGTATCAAACTCAATGATTCTGCACACAAGCTGCAGTATTATCTCCAAAGGAATGCAATATATGGAGGATTTACAAAGTTGTAAAACACATGAACACGCTGAAGGTTACTGCTGTCGCTTCCAACGAGGAACCTGCACACAAAGTTTCTGCTTGTAAAATGAGTTAAAAAGAACCCTTACCCTTTGTATCAAATGAGCGTACAAATGAAATAACCAGGGAATCATGAGTCATAGGAGAGGTTGTTTTAGCTAGATTATCGACCAAGATGTGCTTTTAGTCACCGTTAGTGACGCCTTTTGAAGTTTAACATCAGCATATCTGATTTGCTTAATATAACATATTTAATGTGATTATGGGACAAAATAAAATTTTCGTCCAATCGTAAAGATGGTAATATTAACAATTATTATCCCTTGTCACTTGTGTTTCCTTGATTGCACTCAATCTCTCAAAGTCACTTTGAACATAAATTGAATGTCGCGTTAGTGTAAATTCATTGCGATTGGCATATTTATGTTTCAGTTAGCCAAAGATGAATTACCTCATGTTTTCCCTCCTTTGTTTGTAAAAAGAAAAATAAAGTTATTCATATTCTACAAGACAGCAAAACTAGTTTCATTTTACCCCAATACGAGCTGTATTTGCACTCAAAACAATAGTTGACACACAGGTCCGACATTCTGGAATCGTTTTTTGCTGAACTATTTTAAACGGAATCTAAAATTTAAAAAAAAAAATCCTCGTGCAGGTTTACATTCTATGTTTAATCATGGCAATTTTATTTTACATTCCTTTTCTCAGTCATATTCGCTTCTAACACATTCATTCATGCTAAGTCTATTCTTGAATCATCATGTATCATGTCTGTATTTTGCATATTGTTACGTAACTATATTGCTCAGTTGACGAGGAATCTTTGTGTGCGTATTGCATTTGGCTATCTCGGTATAACGGTGTATTCTCCTTGTTCGTTATTTGTTGTTCTTTAATTCTTTCTATCTTCTTACTCTCTTTTCCTCTACGTCCCGCTCCTTCCATTCAACGTCCTTTATCATGTTGTTATTTTGATAGAACCTTAACATTCTCATTTAGGGACCTACACAATAAAAGCTTTGCCTTTTAGCAGGTCCTTCACATTTCGTGCTGTAAAATTGTCTTATCTCTTGATAACGACGCTATGTCTTGTATTTTCTATCGATTCTATTATCATAGTTATATTTGAGATGTGGAATATATAACTTAAGAAGGAAACACATAATGACTAAGCTCTGCCAAATGTCTACTGTAACAATGAACGAGTATCTTATGATCATAAGCCGATATACACATCAGCATATACTATCTAGATATCACGACATGCCTTGTGACACGAGTATAAGGATTACATGAGAGAAATTGCACTCGAAGGAGCTTGCGTTTTTCAGTTCAGACGGATATTTCAACTGCTTTCTGACAGGCTCTTACTCCATGATCTTATGATCCATAATCGTCATGTCTAATTTCAGTTCACGCATGGAAAAGAGGAATTTATTATATTTTGCTCGCTCAAATACAAACTACAATAGGAAATTCATGTACTTTGTATATCAGGGTTTTCCACATATCGGAAAGACCCCAATTCAAGGTTCTTTACACCATTAATTCTTTTAGATGTCCAGCAAAATCGACTATAGCACTTAAAAAGCCGAAGATGATTGCTGCCTTGATAAATCAAATTTACCTACCAATCCTACAAACCCAATTCATTGAGAAAGAATTCGCAATATATAGGTAGTAATATATAGGCATGCACCTGATGTATTACTTTGGTTATATATTGATTATCTATTGAGTATTGATAACAAGCCCAGGTTCCTAGTTGATTGACAACAAATTCTCTTTATAAGAAAGTAGAAGTAGTAGTACACAACAGTAATAGCGATGGTTACGTGGTACTCTATGACATCTAACTGGTTAAAAACGACCCAAAACATTGCGAACAAGAATCTATTGGTCCTTGTGGAAGAAAGGGTCATGCATGATATTATTGACGTTTAGTTTAAAAATCTTGTCTAAGTATCTTAAAGTTTTCGAGCCTCCATCTAACTTTATTTTACAAGGAGAGGGTACGATCTGATGACCGACATCTAACTGTGCACGATGGCCGACATACAGTTATGCACGATCTCGTGCAGGTGGTCCCCCTCTTCTGCCTTCCGGTCATCGCTCCACCGATCTCCCCCTCCAGCCACTGAGAGGATCGACCGCTGCACATCCCGCAGATGATAGGTCCGAGTGCGCTCTGCACGTAGCCATCTGGGATGGTTCCAGCGACACGGTAATTTCCCATCACATCTAAGACCAAATCGATGACCTGGAAGTACGAGCGAGTGATTCAAAAGAAGGTTCAAATTATTCGTTATTTTAATTCAATCAAAATCAAGTTCCATCTGTTAAAACAACATTACAAACATTACATGAATAGTGAATTACCACACATGTAGATGCCTGGAGAAACAGAGGCTGTACAGATGCAAATGACTTTATAATTGACTCCTCGAACGCTCTAAATAAAACACACTATACGGTATGGTTCGCATTGGTTCCCTTCGCCTTGGTTCGCTTTTGAGCGCTCGAAAGTACCCTAAGATACACTCATACTTTAAGTATTACTCAATGTTATCTAACAATCACAATAACACAATTTTGTCCAATCGATATCATTTCTCTACTACTATAGTTTTACAAGACAAGACAAGAAAGATAAGAAACATGCAAGCGAGGGTTCGTATAGTCTGGTTTCCAGACCCTTTGCCAACACTGGACTCCGCGGCTATGAAATCGTCGCCTTGTCGCCGCCTTTGATTTCGACGTTGATGAGAACGTCAACATCTTAAATAGCGAAATAGCACGAGCAGATAATCTGGAAGCCAGACTAGGGTTCGTATTGACGGAGGGGGGGGGGGTGGAGGATCGGAAGACATATCCCCTCCCCAAAACAAGGAGCATCTGGTGCAGTCATTGCCTGGAGTACTTGGAAAATTCCTAATAAATATTTAGGCCATAAGTTGTTCATTTACTTCTGTTAAAAAGAAAGAAAATCACGCAACAATCTAAATTCTCTAATGGTTGCAGGATTGTCTACGCTAAATTACCGAGCAGGGGAGCTTTTGCCTTTTCGGAACTTAACTGGTACACATTTTGGATGGGATATTTGGAAATGTTCAATGAAAAAAAAAAGTCCCTGTTGTCATGGTCACGGCGAGGGGGAAGTCGTTAAAGGAAAATGAAACTAAAATATATTATGTGGATTGAGTGAATGCAGCAGTATTAGAACATATTAGTAAAATTTGAGGATAAACTATAAGCCTAAACAAAGTGTTCTTAATGCTGTTCACTTGATTTGGGGTTTCATCCCCCTTAAAACGTATATCAATTTTGATGGGGTCGTTCTTAGCCCCGAACACCCCCCCCCCCCCTTACAAACCTGTACTACAAGATTTTCTCCCTTGAGGTTTTGATCCATACTAGCGCGTACATACAAAAACGCAGACTTTCAGAATGGGCATACCTGATTGTTCTCTCCACTGCGGATCAAGTTCTTCGTCATCTCTACCATTGTGTCCTTAAGAGCAAAAGCCATGCACACGTTCTCATCGTGGACATTAAAGAACACCACATTCTGCGGAAAGAATTTACAAAGAAAACTTTGCGGTAGCATGGAGTGAAATTTCACCACTCCCAACCTTGCACTCTGTTAATCTCTTTGCTTTGCATGATACCTTCTATTTGAAAAAAAAAAAAATCATTCTGTTATTCCTGTATAGACAATATGCATTGCTCGACACTAACGGTGGCCCGGTGGCCCGGTGGCCCGGGGCCACCAAAAACGCACATCGGGCCACCAAAATTTCAAAAATGAAGACTTTGGTGGGCCTGATCGGGCCACCAAAAAAGGACGGATGTTTGCCTTTGGGCCACCAAAAATAAAAGTTAGTGTGGAGATCTGCAATATGTCTCAGCTTTGAACTTTGTTCGATCATTTTTGTCTCTTATTTATCTTTTAATTTGACAGGCGTGATGGAAAAAAATATCACGTGTCCATCTGGCGCCTTCTTCTTGATTAATCAAATGGGCACCACGAAACTATTGTCAGATAGGATCTCGATCAATCTGTAGGGCAAAAGAGTTAATGAAGTAAAATATTGCAATTATGAAGTTTACATTCATTAACTAAAGTGCTAATGTCTTTAACTTGATTGTCTGCCTTTCCACCATTCATTCAGTTTACCATGTCTATTCTTTGCAGAGGCCGTCATCAAAATCAAGATTGTGCTGATAGATAGCAGCATCGTGCATTTTTTATAATAAAGTTTATTAGTGATTCTCCATTTTTTTTTTGTTGTCCGTGTATTGCTACAACTTACGCATAAGGTATAGTGAAGTAACAAACTGGTAATGCATTTTTGGCCAACATAGCACGAGTTGATTCGACTCAAATTTCCGGCGTCCTACGCCTTGTTCAGTAGTCTTGATTGTCTAGACTCCTGACATGACTGAAGAAAACATATTCATGAATTGAATATTTGAATACCTCAGTTGCAACTCCATTTCAATAGAAGGTCTGCAATGACCTTTATCTGCACAAGCTCAGATTTGAACTGTTAACTGGCTTACAGCGATATATGTAAAATAAGAATTTTGCATTTTTCATTCCTTTATTACACCCAAACCAAATAGGTGCCTGTGTATGATTTTATATATTTCAAAAAATGTAATCAAATAAAATTTCCTTTCTTTTTTACAGATGCATTTAAGCTACACATCAATTTGTTAATGACGGTTTTGTAAATCTTATCCCGCTTATACATTTTAAATGGCGTGATCAGTACAGCGCGCAATTTGTTTTCCTCAAGTTGCGACTGCGAACCAACGGTGTTTTAACAATAATTATCGACAAAACAGTGGTCTATCAACCTGTTATTAATATATCACGCATTATGTCTGTGTTCTTGGTCTTTTCGTTACTATACTTCCAGATCAAAGTGAAAAGGAGAAAGAAGAAAAACATTAATATTAAACTAACCCGATCGAAGTCAGTTGCGATCGATGCTGGTGAGCCTCTGGTGAAATTATCACGAGCGTTGATGAGGACGACATTGGGGGCGCTGTTGGAGTTCATGGTATCGGAGTCAGTCAACTCGTTTCCTCCCCGAGGTTCCAATTGTGTACCCTGCAAATTATGCGACCATAACAAAGCTTTGAATTCCGTTGTTATTAGGTGATACATTTGTACTCTAGTGTGACGACTTGAGTTTGATAATAATATTAGACAGACAGCATATTTAGAATTTAAATACATTTTATTGTGAAACGCGCCTAAAATACATGCGACCATGTCCGTTCCATACAAAGCGTACATGGATACTATTACTGAACGATACAGTGGCTGGGGAGGGGGCTGCAGCTCCCCCCCCCCCCCCCCCACACACACACACACGCGCGCACATGCACACATTCACATAAACATACACTTTGGAGTATTCAAAAAAAGAAGAAGACATAAGGAAACCTGTGACTTTCCGAGATTTTTGCATCGAAAGTGGGGACGTGATGTATTACGATTGACCAAACAAAGTATGTGCACAAAAAATAACAACTATGCTGGTTCCAGATAGTCATGCAGTGCGTCCGGACCGTATCAGAACCAGAGATGGAATTTGAAATTGGTTTACTAAAGTAAGAATACTCTATGGACAAAAGGCAATCCTTATGCTTGTTCAAGGAATGAGGGGAAAGAAGAGACGTTGTTTTGATATTGCCTATTGAAGGTCGCCACACTTAAAACAAGATCAGCACTGAATATTTGTGAAGTTTTGTTCGTGAATTGAAACAGTTATTTCAACGCGCAGATTTCTTATTGAAAACCAGTTGGTTTCCAATTTCTTTCTGTTAGAGGGTTTACTCAGAATTGTAATTACAATACTAGTTAATATTTCTAACATGCACTTTCCGACAGTTTATTTAGGGGAATCTATTAGAGAGATCATCCTTTTGCTCCATCATGAATCTCGTTGAAGTGTAACTCAACCCTTCTATATTAATAGGGTTTCTTGTCTCTTTGGAATTAGAGATCGTTCTAATTTATATGACACAAAGTAGTGTTGTATGCTATCACAAATATTAAGCACATCCATTACCCATAATTTGCCCCTAGGTGATATAACTGACCTTTGGACAAATTCTGAATTTGTCAGTGTTTGATAATGACATCTACAGAAACTTTAGCCTGCCAAAGCACTCGTCATCGTGTAGAACATAGAGAGAGAAAAAAAAACGTTAAATGGTATTAAAACACACACACACACACACACACACACACACACACACACCAGTGATCTTAGCTTAAACGAATACGTGAAATTAATACATGAAGCAAAAGATATTTGATGTGCATTAATCAACATTTACCATTTAGTAAATTAATGGCATAATAAATGCAGGTTAAAAAAAAAATACTCACTACATCTTGATCCAGGATTTTCCCATTCAGGTGCCCAGAACCGGTTGGCTTCGGATATTGAGCACTCCCATTGTAAACCACTGCAGTGATTGTGATGGCGCCGGCCACAACAAGTGCTGTGATGATTACAGCGGTACAGGGGATCCTCCACAAGGTGAAACGCGAGCCTCTAGGTGGCGCCGTATCTGCCCCATCTCGGTGTACCCTGGAAGAACCGAAGAGCTGTCGTACTGAGGTGGGCAAGAAAAGACGGCGCCAGTTTTGAGGTGTTTGGGTGTGAACATTAAATCTTTTTTGAATGAACAGGAGTAAACTAGGGGCGCGATAAGCGCATGAAGATCCGAGATGAATTCAGAATATCAATGTCGATCTTCAATCGTAGCATGTTGATTGTTATGATTATATCTGTCGCTTCATTGGTATATTCCCTTGACAAGTCGTTAACAGTGCTTGCAAGAGAGGTTTGTTTTAATTACGGGGAATTGTGGCAAATTCTTTGAAAGCTCACAATAGGGCCACATTGTACTAAGTGTATATAGAGATGTCTGTGTGATAACTGGACAAAAAAGACATGTTACCTTCCATTTAAGTTTATAACTTACATAAGTTTAGTTGCAATGTTAAAAAAAAAAGAAAATAAAAATAACTATTTAGGTTTATTGCTATGGTTTAAATCAGTCCATAATTACCAGAATTACCTGTGTTCCTGATTTCTCCATGGTGAAGCACTGAAGTAGCAATGTCAGTATGGAAAAAGCTGTAAAGTCGAAAGTTGAAGGAGTGATGTGGTAATTCTACTAACCTGCTCGTCCCCTGATAAAGCACTGCTTGTTCAGAGGATTTATAACAAAAAGTTAGGGCGTGGCTTAGCATGTATCAACTTTCCCCCAGAGATTCTGGTGCCCTGATTGGTTGGATCCAAATCAAGGGTGCACTCATCTAAATCTGGCTTTCATTCATGTGATTATGTACTTTTGCGCTTCTGTTCATGGCTAAAATAATAGGAAACACCGACGCAAACGCGCATTCCCTTGCCTCACTTCCTTCAGAATTTCATCAATATTAAATGAGACCTCCGGATGATTTTCAGGTTTTTACAACAGCTTTAAATCAGTTATACTGAGGAGAGAGTTTCAGAATTCATGATAACTGGGATGAATAATAAAAATATTTTCGAAATTTATAACAAATTGCAATGAACATGGATGATGACATGGCAGAGTCACCACAAGAATGCACGAGTTGAGGCTCAAAGAAGCAGAACAAAAGAAGGCATGCATAATTATATTCTACACAGGTGGACTTGTTAAGCAAGTGATATTGTTATTGAATTACATTGCTTCATTTCTGAAATATGTGAGCCTCCTATGTCATTATCCTTGTTCAGTGTAAAGGCTCGGTCACAAAAGTCTTACGAACTGCTACGAATGCCGTACGAACGATTTTTTAACAATTTCGTAAGATCTTCTTAAGGAGGCCGTTCGAAACCAGCGTTCGTAGACAGTAAATGTTCGTAGACAGTTCGTAAGTTCGTAGCCTGGTTGATGATCTTGACCAAGATTTTTTTAACTTCGTACGAAACCCTCTCTTCGTAACGCGGTCGTACGAACGTTGTACGAACATCGTAAGAACTACGAAAGAATTTTCAGGGTCGAGAGACAATCCTAGAAGCCTTACATTCTTCGATGATTGTAAGAACGCCTTAAGTCGTTCATAGAGGGCTCTTACGTCTTTCGTAAGACTGCCTTACGAACGGAGATTCGTACGGCGTTCTTACGAACAACTCTTCGAGTTTGTGAGGTGTTCGTAAGGGACTCGTAAGGCGTACATGTAGGTACACAATTTGTGCAACTGTTAAGTTTTAGGGGGTATAAGGCTTACCGCGCGAAGTTCAAATCCTCACTCAGATATTCTGTTCTAGGCGTTCGACCAGAAAGCATCACCGTTAAAATATGGGACCAAAAGGGAAGGCAATCAAAGGGAAACGTGGGAAGGGGAAGAAAAGAAAGGAGGGAGATGGGGAGGAAGGAGCGAGAGGGGGAGAGTTGAAGCAACAACCTCCTCATACTTTACTTGTAGATGCAGCTGCAGTTTTAGTCTCCTTGGCACTATTAAGCTGCCATCTTGAACTTTAAAACGTTGAACTGTTACAGAATTTTCGACAAGACACGGCAGCGTCTTTTTAAAGCAACCCGACAAAAATATACAAAAAATCGTAAAATCTTCTAGGACCATTGTATAACTGAAAATCATTTCGTTTCTCTTAAAGGTCTTAAGTTGTTCTTGCGAGTTAAACACCGTTCGTATAAAATTCGTTAGAAGGCCGTAAGAATCTATGCCCCGTCTACGTATTTCCAGAATTCGTACCAGTCCGTCCGCAGCACCCGATAATTCGCTCGTATTTATTCAACTCGTATGCAAGCCCGCTCTAGGCTTGCATACGTAATAAGCTGCGTAAGGGGATTTTGTCCTTGGGCTTTCGGCAACAAAAATACACCTTATGTTCACAAATTTGGTATCAAATTCAAGGAAAATATGTAATCTATCGTCACATGTTACTCAAATTATTGTAAATGAAAAATATCATAGCGTAATTTGAGCTTGAAAAATGATGAAAAAAGTAATTCGTGCAGTACACGTTCAAGACGTCAAAAAAATATCAAATTCACCTTGCGTCTCAATGAAAATGCTTTATTTGGTAGTCCATCTCCTAATCTTTGTATCCATGTAAATATCTTGACAATTTGTTGCTTAATCCGGTCAGGAACCAGTAAAATATACATCGATGTCAGTGCTGATCAGCTTGAAACCGTGTAATCTCAAGAGTAAGCTCTCTCATTGGACAGCGCTTGCATTCAGCGCTTGCATTACGTCATTACGCTGCTACATAACGGTTTCATGCCACTTGCGGTTTCTTGGCACGCGTGTAGTTCAAGCACTGAATGCAAGCACTGTCCAATCAGAGAGCTCTTATCGCGCCACTGTTGACTTTGTGTGGAGCGTACTTCCGGCTTAGGAGTGAATTTTACAGACATTTCAAAACGGAAAAACTAGTATAAATCATGCTTGCGTCTCCTTGACTCCAATATATGATGAGCATCTAAGTTTCCTCTCTACGAAAAAGCCAAAATCAGAAACAACAGTTTCTTAACCCGGTCAGGAACCAAAAATGAACTTTAGACGACAAAATCTTCCGTGAAAAGCAGATAAAATTTACTCAAATTCAACTGATTATTTAGTCATGATAAGATCCGATGTTATACCCAAATTTAGCATCAAAATAAAGATCTAAGACTGGAGAACAATTTATCGTGACTTGTAGCCATGACAAATGTATGTACAAGTCGCTACACTGTGAAAACCATAGCCCTATCAAAGTCTCGCAAAATCTCGCACGACGAGACACCTTTCGAACGCAAAGATCGTCAACGAGAGTGCTGAATAAATCTTGCTGGATCGGCTCATTAGCATACGTGCTGCGGACTGACTGGTACGAACAGTGGCATTCGTACGAACGCATCGTTCGTACGAACCTTTGTGACCGTAGCTTAATTTAAGATTTTTCGAAATATTGTTTCTCTGCTAAAGAACCACAATAAATTCTACAAATCTATACATGGAGCTGTTGAGTTTACGAGAATCGTCTGGAATGCCCCTTTAATTTCATTTTTTATTTCTTTTCGTCTTTAGCAGAACGCTCATTGTGTGTTTGCTCTTTTGAACATCTTTACAGAATTTCACATCACAGTCTTCTTAGTTGTTCTTTTACGTTTCCATGATATCTTCACACCAACAGACGTCAACGTGTTGCCATCAGTAATATACACGATGCACCGGACATGAAGTTGTCATTACATAAAGGACATACCGGTAAGCAATGCAAATCGATACTGGCATCGTGTTTACCCCCGGTCACACAGCACTCCACGTCTAAATCACTTACAAAAAGTTATGAAAATCTGGTAGACGTGGTCGTAAGTGGTAATTTTTTGGTCACTTTTGGTTTGGCCGTGCTTTGCCGTGCGAAACTTTCGCGTCTTACCGCGTCTCCCCAAGATTTAATCACTGCCGGAACACGGATTATCACGTGTGTTTCACGTGTGTTGTACGTCTTTACCACGTGTGCCGCCCGTGGTTGTCCGCAGAATAAAATTTTGAGCAGTTCAAAACTTTTCACCGCGTCCGACGCCGTTCCAATTTTTACCCGCGTCCTGCCACGTCTATAAATCGACCGTAGCTCGTCTTAAACTCGACATCAACGCGAACAGCAGCGTCTTCTTCACGGGATACCACTTTTTGACGTGTTTTGGCCGTGATTAAGACTTAAAGCGCTGTATGACCGGGCCTTTAATACCTGATCATCACACGGTCACATGTGTTCCATACATTATGAAATATTTTTATTGTAACCATTGCGATTAAAGAAGAAATCCTCTCATAAAAAAAAAAAATCAATTTCATCAGAAAGGTGAAAAATTCCCTGCAGAATGAATACTCAGATCAGCAAGTTAATGATGTCGTGCTCTAACAATTTTTTATTCATTTCATGTACAGAAATGACAAAAATCTCATCGTTCAGCTGTATAAATATAACATTTGGCTTAAAACCAACCAAAATAAAAAAAGAACAAATGTTACCTCTGATGTAATTTGGTATGGGAATGTACCTTTACCTGGATTAGCTTGAACAATATTTTTTTCAGAAGTTCATATGTAACATATTTGAAAAATCATGAGGGCATCATTTGATGACATCATCAAATCGCTCATTTGAATGTTCATAAGAACTGTTCAAGAAATGCTTTCAGGGAGTTTGTAGGGAGTTTATTCACTTTGGGGTGGATTTCATCTTTAAAAAGGGTATTGCATGGAGGCATACAGCCAATGGAAAGTCGAAGAGAAGGTATATTCCATTTCCTTTGAAAAGAAAAAAAAATCCTTTTGGTACTTCAGCAGTGATTGACAATAATGACATCGACAGAATCTTGGTTTGAAAGTTTTGTGGGCATAACACCCAAGAGTCCTCGAGGAAAATTTAAAACTAATTGTTAAGAATAATAATGATACATACTGAAATGCTATTTGGGTAGCATAAATGGTGGTCAAGGTATCATAAGCAATATAAATTTCAACAGGCATTTGCATTGCATAGGCCTTTTTTAAATGTGCAATGCGTCCTGACCTTTCATCATTTTTTTTTTAAAACCGGATGTTATTTTAGGACAAGGGCGGCACTCTCATCAAGACTTCCGTCAGCCGTAGTCATTCTGTGCATTGGACGTTTTCACATTCAGTTGAACTCTTTTTAATTTTACATAAAGAAAACACGTGATAAATCAATCTTGCCTTAAGCATCTTTATAATGATGATACAGAATCTAGTGAATCTAATCAAATTAAATTAGTATCAACTTAGCCTTACTTTTCACACTTAATAAATTCATCGTTTAATGATACATGTTAAATATAATAACAAAATGAATATTGAAGGTTTCATCTAAGTGATTTAGGCTGACTTCCAACACGTAGGAAATGAAGGGAAAACTCCTTTCTATGTTGAAGAGTCTGAAACATTTTCACATCATCCAGGGTGAAGGCTGCTCAGGTCACTGTACTTTGTAAAGAACTTTGTTGTCCAATCGGTTTTGCAGGTGGATGGTTTTGATACTCGTAAAGCTGATCTTTGTCCAACACTAGCTGCCAACTCTAGAAGTTGAATTTGTCTTTTAAGGACAAGTCCTCCTTCACAGACATGTGGATTGGGTGATTGCAGTATTATCACTAGACCACATCAGTGAAAGTTTGTGGAAAATCGGACAATCCGTTCAATTTTTTTTTTTCTGCTCAGTCACTTTTGGATGAAAAGACTACTACAGCTTGTGAGGTCACACATGACGTAGAGCGATATAAAGAAAATGAAAAGACAATTCAACATATTTTCACTTTTCTTGCATAATAAACGAAACCTTGACTTGCCTCTTTCAGAAGGCAGAGGGAATAATATTGCCCTTAACATACGTATGTGAAGACGAGTCGAGGGAATGTGCACTTAAAAATATTTTTTTTTTTTTGTGAAATTCTCTTAACTTATACGTGTATATTCCTTATGTCGTTCTACGCATGTGACATCGGTTACAACTCGTTATTCCGAAGGTTCGTTATTCCGAAGGCTCTTCAGTCCGAAGATTCGTTATTCCGAAGGTTCGTTTTTCCGAATTTCATTTTCGGATTAACAAATCTTCGGAATAACGAACCTTCGGAAAAACGCCACAAAATTTTCGGATTAACGAACCCTTTTTCATTTTCGGATTTACGAACCTCTAGGTATAGGGAATTTGTGTGTTTCGGATTAACGAACCTTCGGAATAACGAACCTTCGGAATATCGAATCTTCGGAATAACGAACAGCACCCGTGACATCATGCATTCTTGCCAATTTTTCTCCACACAGCAATTATGGAATGATTGCATGGGTCAACTTTAATAACTCTTTTACATTGTTTTAGAAAAATTCTTCACTACTCAAAACGCGCCATTCGGATTGTTCACACGTTGGATAACTTTCATATACCAAAGATAATTATATTTCCTTAAAGCAAGATTTGAATAGTCAGGGACTTGTACATATAGGGGAACCCGGGGCAAAGAGGAACACAGGGAAAAGTGAAACACCCCTATTAAACATATTGTGTACATTCAGTCTTGAATCTAAAGCTCACGCACCAAATAGACAAGAATTCCCCATGATAGAATATTGGTGAATCTAACGGTCGAAGATCGCTTCACATTTTACCAGCTATTTATTCAGGTAGGACTATTCAAAAGTATTTTATTTATTGAATAGGGTAAATGTGAATGGGCAATCAATTTACATGACTGCGGTGTTGAATTGTCGAGCTCCAATATGAAAAGACTATGTTACGCAGGGGTGAAAGGTGAAATTCATCGGCGATAAACTAGAAGATGTTTCCTTTGTCCACACTGTAGGGTTAAAGGGCAGTCCTTTGGCAACGGTCAATATCAATAAACTTTGTCAAATGGAAATACATCTGTACCGGGACTTCTTAATAATACGAATGCGTTAGGAAGCAGAGGCCGCCCAGTCGTCTGCAAATAAGTTGTTCGCGTGTAAATCGGTCTTAGGTAAAAAATTAAGTCATAATCCTAAAGTTTACGTGCTTGTCTGCTAATATGTTTGGTTGTTTATCTACGTATTTCTCCATCAATTAATCTTTTTATCTTCATAGTCATAATTATCCTCTCCAATTGGGAAGAATACCGCGCCGTACCAGCTGAGTGCTGCTCCTGGCTTTTCAAATTGTATGCAACACCAACAGCTTGGTTGTTGTTGTTGTTTTGTTGTTGTTGTTTTTTTTGTCTTGGTTTTTCATGGAGATGTACAACATTATGTGCAGCTGTATATCCATTTTTCTTTTGGCATTTTCATTATAAATATTATGACGCGATCTTCCTGTTTTCTGTTTGGATATTGACGGGTTCTGTTCTGTATGAGACAGCGCACTACAGCCTTTGTCGCTAGGCCTGCTGGTTTAACGGAAATGATACTTCATAACCCTAGACTGAAGAAAACAGTATGCATGGGGAAAATCCCGCCATATTTTGGTCCTTTCCTCTGCCAAAGTACCAAGGACGAACAGGTACAGGTCTGTTTAAAGTTGTTGTAAAACTTAATGACAATTTTTAGACTTTATCTAGGCATCCTTATCCAAAACTTGTCATTAAAGTGTTTTGGAACTGTAAACAGAGAACTAATTCTTATGAAACAATGAAGAAAATTGAACATCGAACACTCTCCTGTCATCGTGAGAAGAAATCTAACCAGTGTCATAAAGAGATAAGCTCTGTTCGGTCAGATGTCATAATAAGAATGCTTCTCGACTAAACCGTCTACAGTTACGGTTTATTTAGAAAAATAGTGATATCTCCTTATATTTTATGCTTTACTGCGAAAATTTTATATGGTAGGATGTTTTGTGATACAACAGACCTGCACATGTGCATCAAATGTGACATCTTGATTTTTTTTTTAAATCACTGCTCCCAAAGGTAAACAGGACCTTTAAGAACAGCAGCAATGAATTAAAGCCCCGTCAACAATTAGTGATCCCTGCACTTGTATCTTGCTGGCATCCATTCGTCTATTGGCTTGCCAGTCATGGAGGGCATACACGTTTTTTTTTTTTTTTTTCTCATCACTCGGTGCCAACCAATCAGGATGCAAAGTGCGCAGAAACTTTTTTCCAAATCTCACACTGCGCAAGAGAGAGAGAGGGAGACTCGGTCATATCAAAAAGGATTTTTCCATTGCTTTGTGATTGTACCACATTACGGACTGTCCTGCGAATACTGTCACGGACAATGACGGACACAATGTTTCATTCCATTAAAGGACTAGTTCACCCAAATACATGTGTGGATTAAATACAGCAACATAAGTAGAAACGATTCAGTGAAAGCTAATGGAAAATCAGACAATCAGTGTAAAAGTTTTATGGTTTCAGTGCCTCTAGGGAGGTATCTCACCTCCCTGGTGCCTCTATCGCTGAATGAGAAGATTATAACAGATTGTGACATCACTGCAAGACAGCAATATAAAGACTATATATGTATATAAAAGGAATTCTACAAAATGTCATTTTCATTTGAAAAAATGCATTCCCCCGACATGTTACTACACAAAGGTTAATACCTTTTGAAAGGGGTCAGTCGTTTTGCTAGAAATGTAAAAATACCGTTAAATTCTGTTAACAGTATTTTCTTTATATCATTGCCTTGCAGTTACTTCACAAACTGTTATAGTCTTATATCCAGCCATAGCGGCACTGAAATGTTGGAAATTCATAACTTTTGAACGGAGTGTCCGATTTTCCTTAAACTTTCACCGCTGTGTTCTAGTAATGTTGTTGCATTCACCCAATCCACATACATACATGTATATATTTTGAGTGAATTTGTCCTGTAATTACCCCATTCCACAGAGATTTTTTTTTTCTCATCAGTCACTCTTGGGAAGGAAACTGTTTTGCTGTCGGCCACTAACCAAAATGTGTCGTATCGCAGTCTGATGAATCCGACTTGTGTTGGTCGACCATCATTTCAGTGTAGGACATGTCGGGAGTGATCCGATGAGATATGATCGTCCGATGAGAATCAAAACAAAATCAAAAATGTGAAACACGTATTTACAAAATACATGCGCATTATATTGTTGTAGATTTGAACAAACGTATAATACTACGCTGAATCATTAATAATCTGTGGATGTGCAATCATAAGAGTCTGAAATTATTATTTTCATGTTTGTTAATAGTGCTACTTTAAAGTCATCACGTTTTCTGTCATTGCGCAAGGGGACACCTGACTGATACTTACCTGTCTTTATCTTCCAACGCTTTCCTTGCACTGTTAGCTTCCTAAAGAAGATTTATGCCAACTCCTGGCATCAGAAACAATATCAAAGGACTTAATAAAAACAACTACTGACAGGCCTGGGACCACAAAACAGAATCAAGGTCAGATTTGCCAATAAAGAGAAAATAATAACTTGAGATTAATCTCGCATCAAATAATGCCATATTAGGCCTACATCATTCTGCGTGATTTGCAGCCAACCTTTGATTGGCCTTCAAATGAAATATAACTTTTTTGTTTGTTGTTGCAAGACAAAATTGCTTTTGAACTCCGTGCCAGCCAATCAAAAGCGTGTGGGCGTGACAATAGCTGCGATGCATGGAACCACGCCCCCATTTTCTACGATAAATAGCGTAGATTAACCAATGGCTAAACATCAGGCTTCGACCTCCTGGAACAGAAACGCTCTCTTTTCAATCAGTCCTCGACTGAAACGTTTTCAACTTTGACATCCATAGTCGTCCTCCATCTGTGCCTACAACAATGGACAAGTCAGCACTACTGGTGAGTACATCACTTCCTGATGGTCAACTTAGCAGTGTAATTCAAGTGAACAAATAGAAAAGATTCTCTGATTATTCAATGATTTGTTGTCAATCGATTTGTAAAAGAGAACGATTGGTTGATTTTTCAATGATTTGTTGTCAATCGATTTGTATTGTGGCTTGGCTTAGTGCAGAGAATGGAAAATTTATCACACATAATTTTAAGCATAATGATATACCGTTTTCATCTGAATGCTGAAATATAATGCTAGTCTTCAATTTCCGCTGTTTGCTAGAAGAAGTACACCCCTTTATTACAAATATTATTGGTGGCACTCAGTCGTTGATAATGAAAAAACTTTCCTTTTTGCCTATGTAAAGATAAAATATTCTTGTTTGAAGGGTGAAGACAGAAATGTTAACATCCTTGGCAATCGCAAATTCCCGCACTTGATTATTATTTCTAAAATGTGTCAGAGTAGTCGTACCAGTACCGAGTACAAGATCCTCTAATTACCCTTCATCTCGGAGGACACGGAAGGAGTGCAGACAGATTCCATTACACAAAAAATATAAATTTCTTTCCCAGCCAACAACAGAACCATTTATCTCAGACCAAGGGCGCCGGAAAGGGGGGGGGGGGGGGGGGCAGGGGTGGCACTTGCCCCCCCAAACAAAATGTTGGGGGGCAAAACGAGTTTTTGCCCCCCCCCCCCCCCCAAAGTGCCCCCTGTAACAAATAATTAATCACTGATTTATACACCAAAATGAACAATAAAGGCATATTTCTTGTCTAAATGTTGCAATTTCATAACTGAAAATGCAAAAATTTTCGCCCCTAACGGGGCGAAAATTATAATACACTAACAACATACATTATTGTATCTATACACTAATAGTAACTTAAGAGTAAATTTAGTGTATAGATGGTAGCCTCGTGTCCTCGAGTGTGCCCGCTGAAACATACCTTTAGTAAACCTTACATTTTTCTTTTTCTTTTTCTTTTTGCTTTCTAGCAGTATAAGAATATTTTTTATTGTTCGAACGATACGATCACGTTTAAGCTTTTAATGAGTGCATTTCAGATAAATTGCAAAGTGAAAGTGGCTCGCTCGTTCTGCCCGTACTTATAGTAAAATTAGTTATAATAACAAGTTATAATATTATAATAAGTTATTATCATAGTACTTCGCAGTGATTTCTTTTACTATGTTTAATTCCTCAGAAATTTAATTTAAAATGCTCTATAAAAGCGACTTTTATACTCTGTTTTTACAAAAAGTCCCTACCGTGGGAGGGGGTATCCCCCTCCCACACCCTCCCCTGCTCAAGCGGGTCGCTTCGCTCCCTCGCCGAGGATCTCACACCATCACATGATATACCCATGTATGTTAAGATCATAGTCCTTCCAACTGATTTTTTTCAGTATGTTAATTCCCTAGAAATTTGCTTTTAAATGTTCTATAAACGCGACTTTTATACTCTGTTTTTACAAAAAGTCCCTACCGTGGGGTGTCCCCCCTCCCACACACTCCCCCCGCTCGGTCGCTTCGCTCCCTCGCCGAGGATCTCACACCATCACATTATTAATGTACTCCCGTATGTTATGATCATACTTCCTTCCAACTGATTTTTTCAATATGTTAATTCCCTAGAAATTTGCTTTAAATTCTCTATAAACCCGACTTTTATACTCTGTTTTTACAAAAAGTCCCTACCGTGGGAGGGGGTATCCCCCCTCCCACATCCCCCCTCCCACACCCTCCCCCGCTCGGTCGCTTCGCTCCCTCGCAGAGGATCTCACACCATCACATTATTATGTACTCCCGTATGTAATAATCATATTCCTTCGCACTGATTATTTTTCACTATGTTTAATTCCTTAGAAATTTGCTTTTAAACGGTCTATAAAAGCGACTTTTGTGCCCTGTTTTACAAAAGCTCCCTACAGTGGGGGGGGGGGAAATCCCCCTTTCCACACCCCCCCCCCCCCCCGCTCGCTCGCTTCGCTCCCGCGCCGAGGATCTCACATCGTCACATAGTGTGCCCCCGTTGAGATTTTGCCCCCCCCCCCCCCCAAAACCAGAAGTGTTCCGGCGCGCTTGTCTCAGACGTTATCTGAGTAGGTTAATTCGGGGCAATCATATCTAGTGTTCATGAAAAACGAAGAACGTTAATTATTCGGCACTGAATAAATATAAACATAGTTATTATAAACAATATCAAAAGAAAAGACAACAATTTGAGAGAGCAATTCTGAACATCAATCCTGAAAAAAAAAGTGACTCAGCCAAACTATAATTTTATCAAAATTACAATCATCTTGGTATTTCAGCAAGCTTCTTCAGAGTAAGCTCTGAATTTTGAAACTTGTGCACAACGTAATATGAGTAGATCAGATTTTCGTAATGAATGGGTTGACTCTTTAGCATGTTTCTCTTTGTATATCTCAACTTTCCTTTCCATGCTGTAACTACACAGTGTTCATACAAACCCATTCTGCGATGATTGTGCTTTTTGTGATTTTGCTGCGTATGAAGGGAAGCCAACAGATTTCTATTAAGAAATGTGTTTAAGCTTAGATATCTTGATACTTCCCACAAGTTCTCTTCTTTAAACTACACAGAACAATACTACACGAGATTTTTTTTTACAGCTTCCCATGTCTCCCAAGAAGAAATGTATACAAATCTGTATTCCGCTGACACGAAAGTATACTAGTATATATTCTAATGTCAAATATCAAGCTATTTTTCTCTCTCTCTGTACTCCCGAAATGCAGTTCGACAATGAGCCGACCCTCAAAGTATCACGTGTGCGATCCTGCACTGCGATCGTGGTCGCAGCCCTGCTGGTTGCCGGCGCCATCGCAGTCGCGCTCATCATCCGCAGCGACCCTCGGGTGACAACCATGTGTCCGACCCCTGACTTAGGACAAACTGGAGGGTCGTCAAACAGGATCATGGACACTGACGTGGTGAGAAAGTCACAAAGGACAATTTTACATTATTGTCGATAATGTTAGTGATGATAATGTAAAATCTTCAATCTGTATACCAAACTCACAAATTGCCCAATTACAAAAGCTACAAAACGCCGCTGCAAACATCGTTTATGTGTCAACTAAACCCAGTCATATCACCCCTATTCTAAAGAGTCTTCATTGGTTGCCTGTGCATGAACCTATTCGGTTTAAGATACTTCTACTGGTTGATCACGTTATTATTACAGTGTTTGTTTGTTTCATCAATACCAACCTACAAGAACTCTTCGATCCTCAACTTCCGATCTCTTACATATTCCGTTTTATAGGAAATCTTGGGGGAAGGGGAGTGGGGAACGAGCTTTCGCTCACGCTGGACCAACACTGTGGAATTCACTTCCTCGTGAGCTGAAAGACTCAAGCTAGAGTCCATAACATCTTTTAGGAGTAATTTATAATCATATTTGTTTAGAAGTGCGTTTTGAGGCCAGACTTTCATGGTTCTTTTTCATCTTTTTTTATTATGATTTATGTTTATTATGATGTATGTATTTTCAGTCTTTTTGCTTTGATGTAAAGCGCATTGAGCATTTAATCAGAGTGGAGAATGGCGCTATAGAAATTGTATGTATTATCATTACGTAAAAACTAACAACGATGATAATAGTAGTAATGAACACAACATAAATTGATGCATCGTAGTGATGTTTCAGTACATTACTGGAATGACCGCTTGATAACAGTGTTTCCTTTTTACGTATAGACTTAAATTTCTTTGCTACCATATGTGTGTATGAGAGTGTTGTTAGAGTGTGTTTAACCGTCCCGTTTCATCCGAATAGTCTAACACTTGTCTAAAGGGCGATTTACCCATGCATACAAACTGTCGCGACTGATAACTAACATGTCGTGAAATGAACATGGCATCTTTCATTCCTTTGCGCTTACGCACTTCCCGTTAACCATTGCTACAAATAAACACGCAAACGTCGTGCCATGAAATTTAATATTATGATCCTGAAGACATTAAATTATTACATAATTATAGTCTGGATTTAGATTTGTTTCGAGGTATTATGCGACCAACACTTACGATCTTGATTTGTCTACAATTAGTAGAAATTCTTTGCAGTGCTTCCAAATTTCAAATTGTAACGATAGCTTACCGTGACATTTTCGTTTCTAAAATTACGATTTCTTTTTTTTTTCTTTTTTTTTGTCATCAATCTTCACAAAGGTCAAAGACCTGGAGCTTCGAGACGAGGCTGGGGATACGGCTTCCGAGGCACTGACGTACAACAGCGCCCTCAATACTGTCCTCCTGAACTCACCGGGCAACTTCAGCGTGGGATCGGCAGCAACCATCGCGATTGACTTCGATCGTGTGAGTCCCATTGATGAAAAACTATAGCCATGATTGATAAACGTAATTCCTTAAAATGGCCTTTGCCTAATTTGATTAACCATTTTTTTTTCACAGGTATCATGCTTGTCACACAAATTCGACGGCAAATTACAAAACACACACACACACACACACACACATTTAGACAACATGCTATGAGAACGTTGAGAGTGGACAATGTCATGCTAGGGCAAAACTTGTCAATAACAGTTATTTTCCAGTCTTTCTTGTCAAATTTTACTTGGTTTTATTTATTTCTTTGTTCTTTGTTTGTATCAACATATTCATACAGATACATATGCATGAATTTCTAGAGCATTACTTTAGTTAACGCCATTAAAATTCCAAGATAAGAGACCAAGAACTGTATGATTTTCAATTTTTTTATTGTTAATGCGTTACTGAAGGAATTTCAACCCTCTGGATATTCAAATAGATATTTCCTCCCAATAGTGATCTTTTCGATTAATTATAATCATATTGCATATTTGGAAATATTACCTCAGCTGTACGTTGCATCTGTTTCAGTCTGTGGTTGTAATGAGTTTCCATGACGACCAGACGTGCTTGGTTTTCGCCCTCCAAGAACAGACAGCAGAGACAATCAAGGTCTTGGTGCGCAACGACCAACGACACCAGGTGAATGACAGCATTGCAAACAACTAGTGTAGTGTATCATGTAAAGTATTCCAAAAAATTAAACTTATTATGATAACGACAACAATGGCAGTAATGATGATGATATCAAAATGATGATGCAACACCAGACAAAGAGGAAAAACTGAAATGTTAGTAACAAACAATATAAAGGTTTGTCAAAAGAAAAATAAACACAATTTCATGATATCATTTAGGATTGATGACAGATTTTCCCCCAAAGTTTAATACTTAGAGCCTCTACAGTCAGTGAGAGTGTTAACACTGCCCTTCCCAGGTCTTGAGGAACATCGTAGATTATACATCCTGCTGAAATGAAAATAAATTTAGATTCAAATAAAATTTCGTTGTTTTTGCATGCACCATTGGTATGGATGGAAGGTATTAATATTTCATTGTTGGCGGGTTTTTTTTTTCTCGCATTCTTTTTGTCAAGGGGTGATTTCACATGCGTAATTCAACCAGTGTATAGAGATTTTTTGAAGTTATTATTCTACACGTTTATTCGCAAATGAATATAATAATAGTGGTCATTTCATGTCTTTGAAGAAAAATTGCATCCCCAATTCAGGGTGAAATGAAAAGACTAAAGAGCATCAAAAGACAACATCACTCTGCACGGTTTGCTTCAAAATATTGATTACCAGAACTTTTCATTCATAATCTCTGTCTGCGTGCTTGAACTTGAATGATCCTACTGCACTGTTTGGTTTGGTGCCTTTTCATCACAGTGCTTCGGCATTACATAAGGTCTGAGGAACTATTTTTTGTTACGTTTGTGTTTGTGTACAATGGGTGTGTGGAAGGGGGGGGGTGAAACTCGATCAAGACAGAGCTTTTGGCTTTGAATACTGCCCAACATTCCTATTCTACTGAGCTGGGTTGTAATTTTGTCAGATTTTAGCCCCGTTTTGTAAATGTCAAAGTGTGCTGGCGGGGCTATAGCTATGACCACCTCCCCCCTCCCCCCCCCCCCCCTTTCAAATTTGTCGTTCTGGTTGTTTGTTTGTTTGTTTGTTTGTTTCTTTGTTTGTGTTTGGTATGTTTTCTTTTTTATACGAGCTTATACATTATTGCTTCACGAAAATTACAGGTCATCAATGTGGTGTCAGATACGGCAATGACTATGTATGAAGTCGTTGGCCAGATTCCAGACGGTTACTTCCAGAATTCAAACGGACCAATCATCCGCGGCCTCTGCTCCGGCCGTCCTGCGCAGTGGTTGGAGGTCAAGGCCGATGCGGGACACGAGTTGCAGAAAAGGGGCTGCCGTTTTGAATGTGGCATTTATGGCGGCATATGGGGATGCATGGTTGTATGTACATTTTGAAAATGTTTTGAATCTATTCAACCGGTATGCCGCTTTTAGTAACGGTTGGTGTAGTACACTGTAGTAGTGCATATAATGTCATGTACTCAGAGATAATGAAGGAAATTATTACAACTTAAAGAGATAGAACTGGATATTGCTAAAAAAAAAATTGATAAAGCTAGATATCGGCAACATACTATATCCTGTCTATGAGATAATCGTTTTGTATGCGGTAACATTATTTCTGGTTATTCAGCATTGTTCACGTTAACTGTTTATTCACGGGGCCACCATATTGTTTCAACAACAACAACAACAACCCGGCAAATCTTTATTTCAACCATAACTTCCTCGAACAATTAATATGCTATGTAACACTAAGACGTCCTTGTGGGGGAGAAAAACTGCCTGTAGTTCTAGTGTGAGGTCCGTGAGTGAATTCGGAAAAATGTATTCACTTTCGTTAAATAATTTGTGAAAGTGCATTGTTTATCTCACTGCTGTACAGTATTTTAGAAAAAGATAGAGAGAGGTTTGTCGAATTTGATTTGATTTGATTTGATCTTATTTGATTTTGATTCTATTTCTGTTTTTTTTTTCATGCATGAATGAAATACACAGTCAATTAAACGAACTAATTAAGCACAGTATTACTTGAATCTGACAGTTAAAACAAATAAATGATTAATTCAAGCATCTAACATTTTTTCTGACACAATGCAAAATGAATTATTTTGTGCATACTATTATGCAAACACATAGGTTCCCGTATATCTATTGTTCAGAGACAAATTAAGTAACCCTTGATGTACAGAAATTCAGGAGACCATCATCATAAGCAAACGCCTGACGAGGACAATGGCCTAAAAATGATTGTCTAAACAATACGACATTGTAAGAATATGATATGCAAGTCACCACTCACCGAGTGGCGGTAAAGAGACAGGGAGGGAAGAATGAGGGGAGGGGGGAGTGCAGCGGTACATTTCACAGATTTTGAAAGTAAACGGTATGAGTTTGGCGCCACACTTTCAAACAAGTTACCCAAATGACAATAGAAAGCTAGGTTTCGTTCCTTTCCTTTTAATGTTCAAGTTTGGCATTAAATTCAGTAACATTTCACAGCTATGTTTATGCATAGGCGTGCCTTAAATTTGTCATTTACGTTTTTGTGTTGTTCTACAGAGATTGAATACTGCAAATTCGTCGAAATCATTTTTGTTAAATACTTTCGATTAAAAAATGAAACAGATCTGTTAATTCATGTTTTAAAAAGCGGTTTATCACTCCTACATGTGTGGATACGCATATCAATCATTACTACTTAACTGTTTAATACGAAAAGTAGGATATTATGAGCTCAGATTGATACCAGGGTTTGCAGACATTTGGGGGAATATGAAAGGTCAGGTGCGTGACATCCTCGTTGTTTTATATTTTGTCAATTGATGAAAAGAAAACATTATTGTACATTTTTGACAACAACTTGGATGTTCTGATTCTTCACATATCCCTCGAGAATGTGCCGTGACCAAAATTAGATAAAAAGTAAATAAAACTTAATCAAAACTAAATCAAACTTACCTGACATGCCACGATAGCCATTTTAATCCAATTGGAAGCAATAAAAGTCAGTCAATATTACCTTTGACGTTTTTTGATCTATTTGCCGTTATCCAAAAATGTAATAGTGCAAATATCTCAACTGAGGAAAATATGGAACGTTTATAAGTATTTGAAGTCCCGTTCAACTTGTTGGACGTCTGCGATATTAAGGATGTATAAATCACTCAATATTTGCATCAAGTTTTGTGACATCGATCATGCTTAGTCATCTTCGCATTCATATAAACAGTCTCTTTTTAATAATTCAAATAATTGACACAATGTGCCTAATATGTGCGAGGAAATAGTCACCATAACGAAGTGAGCCATGTGTTCTCTTTTGCACGAAACTTTGAAAAAAATATATAAATGTAATTTCTATATCACTATGATTATCCAACAACCTAAGATTGCCGCAAGAATAAAGGTTTCACTTTCTTGATAAAGACATCGACTGGTGAAATTTCATGTGTATTATTTGTTAGCAGTGAATAAAAGGTGTGCTTGAACAGCAACCAATACACTGTGGCACTAAACATCAACGGAAAGGAACTCTTCCTACAGTATAAGAATATGTTTTGCCTTGAGGGATTCTGGTTAAAACTTTACGTGCAGAGGTGGCTCAACAATAGCACTATTCTCTGAGGGTACAGCCCCGAAAATAAAACTTTTGGAGGCACCGAAACCTACAATTTTAACCAGAAAGTCGAAATTAGGCAGAGTATATAAATTTTGTTCCATATTTTGGATCGAAAATTTTAACAAAGGAAGAGGTAATGTGAGGCGAGAAGTCGTGTGGTGGATGCAATGTTGTGGAGGGATCTTACACTGACCGTACGAAGCAGCGCACAATGTCAGAATTGCTTTGTGACGACACCATTGTTGTTGAGGTTTGTTTGCTTGGTTGATTGTTATTGTTGGGTGTTGTTGTTGTTGTTGTTGTTGTTGTTGTTGTTGTTGTTGTTGTTGTTGTTGTTGTTGTTGTTTTTTAGATTGCTATACTTCGTATGTTGCGATGTCAGAATTGCCCTGTGATGTCACAATTGCTTTGTTACACAATTTCATAAACAGTACATAGGTCCTACTATTTGCAAAATCTCAAAACGTGATGTCATTTTGCAAATAGCACGATATTGATTGTCAAAAATGCCATCATTCTGACAAAACTAATTACCGTGAGATTCTTTCAACCAATAGAATGAGAATATTTTTCTGATAAATTCACTAAAAGATTGCAGCGTATCCACATGCACAAGTGCTAGTGCATTTCATACTTGAAAGACGCACTGTGAAGACCGTAAAGCACAGCAAAAGCTTTTAACACCATACAGCTGTAATATCTGACTATGACCGCTGATTGTAACACATCGGGTAATACATAAGACTTCTGAGACATATCCATAATGGAGCAAAGTGTGAGGACGGAAGTTTAACATCTAGATACACTGTTTGGGAGAATTACAACAAAGGTTACAAAGACAGGAGACTATATAGAAGTATAAAAACCAGGTGTCTGGTACAGAGACTGGGAGAGAGAGATGGGGTAATATCGGAAAGACCGAAAAGAGTGAATGAGATGGGGAAGTAGACGAAAAAATTTAGATGAAATAGGCGGAGGAGAAGAAAAAGAGGGAGATAGAGAAGGCAAACACACACACGCGCACACGCACACACACACACACACACACACACACACACAACAAAAACAAAGATCAGGAAATATTCCCAATCAAAACGAACTCAAATTCCGACTCTCGCTTACATGCACCCCTCCAGTTTATACACGTACCTACTTTACAGGTGATAAAGGAGAAAACAAAGGATATATTCTACTTTATCGTGAAGGTTACTCAAGTAGCTTCAGGTTTGCTGAAGGTTTCTTCCTTCAGTCATAATATGAGTCAATTGCGTCCATTTTAAAGAACATGCCCAGGACTGACGCATTCAAGGATGAAACAAGCTTCATAAGGATAAAAAAAGAAAATAATATTATCACATTTATCATGTACAGCGGCACTGACATTCGAAGCTGGTAGTGCTAAGTGCTAGGTTGTATAAAAAATATTTTTAAAAAAGAATTTAATTAGGGAGCTTTAGATTTTGACGCGCGGACGTTTGAGCCGACACTTGCGCTGGACGTTCTCCTCTCCCTGCGTCGTGTGGAAAAGTAGCTTTAGATTACGCTGGGACGCAGTGTATAAAAAACAAAATCGCGCCCCCATATGATCAGTGCATGAAGAAGCTCTCTACGTCGCAAACTGTGCGGACGTGAAAATAGCCCAGTACGCGTAGTGAAAAACTCAGGCGACGCAAGCTAAAAATAGATTGACTTTACGCACGCTCAGAACATTTTTTTTTCTTTGAACGTCCGCGCGTCTAAAATCTAAAGCTCCCTAATATAATTATATATACCTTCTCCTTCTTCTTCTTCTGAAGTCTGCCTCCTTCAATAGGCTGAAGATTCTTACATTAGACTTGAGACATATCCATAATGGAGCAAAGTGTGAGGACGAAAGTTTAACATCTAGATACACTGTTTCGGAGAATTACAACAGGCTACAAAGACAGGATACTAATGTAAAAAAAAAAAATGTACGACAAAAATGACGGATGTAGTTTGATGAGAATTGATGAAGAGTGCTCGATGTTGTAAAGCAGAGCACAGAGCACAGGGTTGTCCACATTTGTATGATGTTACAACCATCTATACTCTTTCGCAATTCGAGCACATTCTCATATACCGGATTTTCACCGGCTACTTGCCTGATATGGTGGTGACTTATATAAATTTGGTGACTTGAATTGGCCACTCAGCTCGCTTGGTTGGCATATAATCACTCTGTTGTCGTTTTCGTTCCACCACTTGTGGCAATATTTTGGCACATGGTTCGTGGCTGGTCAAGTACAGTTATGGTTGAAAATGCTCCATGCATACTCATGCTCTGCTTTTGTCCAATTTTAGGATGTTTCAATCATTATCTCCTTCGCAATACGAGAACATGCTCATATGCTGCTTTTGATGGTGCTGGTTTCTAAATTTAGTTCAATCTAGATACCAAATGGCGTATGATCATATTTTATAATTATAAATTGGTCACTAGAGCAAACGCCACAATTATGTATCATGTTACTCCTTTGCCGTTTGCTTTTGTGCTTTTTGCTCATTTCGCAAGATTCCGTCGAGGACTGCGCAGTCATATTACAATAGGATAACAAGATACCGGTATCCATTATCCATATGTCCTTAACTATGATGCTAATACCTTCTCATGCCACTACGTGTACTTATCACCTGACGTCAGGCATTTGTTGTTCGTGCTCTTCTCTCGACTACCCTTGCCACTGCTCTACATATGGACTACTATGTTACATGTTTTATCTCTTCAAGTTGTTGTTCTCTTTTTGTGTCTCTCTTTTAGTCTACATCTTGGTCCATCTAACTCGCACCAATGGAATAATTTGTTTGTTTGTTTTTGTTTGTTCATTGCCATTTGAGAAGATGGCTGGATTTCCCACATTCAGCTACGCTAAGCTGATCTTCCATTGAGGGTCCAGTTGGATGTGAGGCTTGACCACTTCACCGGATTAAACACCGCACCCAATCTGGACTATAATCCTGGCCAAGAGAACTCTTATATTCATCGTCCATCTTGTCATAGTTAAACAGAAAATCAGTTTAATTAACGAAATATTAGATCTGTTGAAAATTTTATGCTTTTACATTTGAATATAAGAAGTATTGATAAACATTTTGATTTCATACATTTTGTTTTAGAAAATTCACGAGACAATTGTGCGGAAATTGCTTTAACCGAGACATGGTTTCACAACACTCCAGCAAGTAATTCATATTACTTCCCTGACCTTGATTTATAGACTAGAGAGAGTTGGTGGAGGCGTTGAAATTTATCTACCAAAGAAATCTAATTATTAATTTCATGAAAAGCTTACCTGTAGTTGTGAATCGCTTTTTACAGAATTTATAATACCAAATGGTGAAAATGTTTTGATTGGTGTCATTAACAGAGCCCCGAGTTCAAGTGTCAACGAGTTCATGATTCATCTGCAGGATTTATTTTAGTGATCCAATATTTGCTAATAAAGATTTGTATTTAGTTGGTGATTGTAATATTGATTCGATGAAGTGCAATGTTTTAATGTTTTGAATATATCACAATTAATGAATTATTAATGTCCACCTCTTTATGCCAATGGTTTCGAAATCCACTCGAGTCACAGAATTTGGTGCCCCTTTAATTGACAGCATTTTACGGATAAAATTTCTCCTCCGGAATCAGCTGGTATTGTGGAATCAGACACATCCGATCACTATCCCATATTTATTTATTGTTTTTTAATTTACCGCGGAATTTTCAACCAACGCAAAAGACAACAAAAAAAGTATTCAGTGACTTCTTAGGTGCTCCTAACCCTAATTCAAAAATTTTTGTACCAACTCCGAGAGAATGAGTTTTATAAATTGTATGTCATCTTCATCGTTCATGACAAGAAAAGTTCTGGTTTTGATGGCATTGATAACTGTTTACTTAAAAGTATTATTGTCTATGATGTCGATCCCCTTGTTCATATCTTTAATTCATCTATCTTACTAGTGTCGTTCCTGGCAATATGAAAATACCTATGGTTGTTCCAGTTTTCAATAAGTAAAAGGGGTATAAAAGTGATGTAAACAAATATTGGGACATTTCCTTACAGGCGCGCCGGAAGCAGTTTTGGATTGGGGGGGCAAACATTGGAGGGGGCTCAAGATTAGACCATGCATATGTTACACAATACACACACACACACACACATACACACACACACACACACACGCACACACATCTATTATATATATATATATATATATATATATATATATATATATATATATATATATATATGTAAAGTGGCGTACGGTGGGTCGAAACATGGGGGGAACCATAAAGTAATTTTGACGGTCTGTATGCTTGTGCGTGTGCGCGTGAGCAATAATGAGACTACAATACATTACGGAATGTGATACATTCAACAACGCAGTCATTGAGGAACATTGTAAGTTTTCCTTACATGGATTATGGAATGACGGTATGAAACGATCGACAAATTAGATACTGTCAGCAACATAAGGTAAATGGCATAACAATAAAATGCGAGCGAGCGAAGCGAGCGAGCTTGAAAATTTTGATATTCTACAGTTCCAAAACTGGAGTTTTAGCTACATATTTCACTTTGAAATAAATGGGGGCGCATCGGGCGCAACTGCTGGCAATTATTGGCAGCAACATTAGGAGAATGGCATTACGATTCAATGCGAGCGAGCGAAGCGAGCAAGCTTGAAAATTTTGACATTCTACAGTCCCAAAACTGGGGTTTGTAGCTTTATCTTTCACTTTGGAAATAAATGGGGCGGCGCATCGGGCGCAACTGCTGGCAATTACTGGCAGCAACATAAGGAGAATGGCATAACGATTCAATGCGAGCGAGCAAAGCGAGCGAGCTTGAGAATTTTGACATTTTACAGTCCAAAAACTCCCGTTTGTAGCTACATTGTATATCTTTCGCTTTGGAAATTAAGGGGGGGGCATCGGACGCAACTGCTGGCAATTACTGGCAGCAACATTAAGAGAGTGGCAAAACGATTCAATGCGAGCGAGCGAGCTTGAAAATTTTGACATTTTATAGTCCCAAAACTCCCGTTTGTAGCTATATTTATCTTTCGCTTTGGAAATTAAGGGGTGGGGGCATCGGGCGCAACTACTGGCAGCAACATTAGGAGAATGGCATAACGATTCAATGCGAGCGAGCGAAGCGAGCGAGCTTGAAATTTTGACATTCTAGAGTCCAAAAACTGCCATCGTAGCTATGTTTTTCGCTTTAGAAATTAAGGGGGAGGCGCACCGGGCTCAACTGCTGGATGCGAGCGAGCGAAGCGAGCGAGCTTGAAAATTTTGACTTTTTACAGTCCAAAAGCTGCCGTTTGTAGCCATATTTTTTCCCTTTTATTCACATACATATTTATTTTATTTTCTTTGTTTATTCATTTATTTTTATTATCATTATCATTATTATTATTATTATTTTTTTTTGTTTGTTTTTTTTTTGGGGGGGGCTTTTTGGGGGGGCAAAAATGCGTTTTGCCCCCCCACTTTTTGGATTGGGGGGGCGGCCGCCCCCCCCCCCCCCCCTGCCCCCCCACTTCCGGCGCCTATGTTTCCTTACTCACAAGTATGTCAAAGGTTTTAAAAAGAATCATAATTCCGCCAAGCAAGTCATGTATGTACTGATTCACAAGTTGGTTTTCCTGAAAACCAAAGCACGTCACAACTTTCGTTTGTAGAAAAAGCAACACAAGCATTATATCATTATGGAATTCGTGTAAAGGTTTTGAAGTGGTTCAGGAGCTATCTATCTAACGGAAAACAATTTGTGATTTTTAACAACATAAACTCTATATAAATCATGTAGATTGCGGTGTTCCACAAGGCAGTCTGCTTGGCCCACTACTCTTTATAATTTATGATAATTATTTTCACAGATCTTCAAGAATATTATCGTTTATAGCCATTTGACAAGCAGTGAGAACTGGGTGATGTCTTGAAAATCTTGAGGAAGATATAATTATATAGGTCTAGACAAAATTACTCCGAAAGCGTTGTAACACATGAGCATGAAGAAGACTCTTCTAGATATCTTCAAGAAAATTTGATAGGTTAGAACAGTCCAACAATGCTGGCGTGCGATGCCATCATGGTCCCCATACACAAAAAGGGTAAGAACCGGTGAATGGCACACAGCTTTACAGACCCATCACCTTACCAAGATGTGACTGTAATCTCATGAAACGCCAAATCATCACAAGACTCATTTAGCACCTTGAAAGTAACAAGCTGTCTCCCCCTCCCTTAAAGAAAATAACACAAACAAAAAACACACACACAGACAAAAGCACACAGGCAGGATTCAGACAGCATCGATCATATTTCATATATAACATACATGAAGAATTGTGAGGGCATGCCATCATCAGCTCGTTCATTTCAATATTCACAAGGACTGGTTAAGAAATGTTTTCTGAAAAAAAAAATGTGACATTTCAGAGGGTCATATTATCTTCCTTATTTTCCATCCTATTTTTGTCATATTTGGAACATTCTGTAAACTTTTATTTTCTTTTTCTTTTGCAGTTTTTTTTTTTTTTTTGGGGGGGGAGGGGGAGGTGGATTCCTTTTTTACAAAATATGAGGTATACAGTCTGGTCCAGACGTCTGTAATTCATTGTTCACTGAAATAATAATCATAAAACAGAAATCACTTTTAAGACAGCTATGAAAAACAAATTGCTTGGTTGACATCAACTTCAGACGTTTCAAATCAACTTGAACTCTACGTGATATACGTGTACAGTTTTTGACGTGATAATTTCATTTTGATTGAAGCCCCTTGATAAGGATGATATAAAAAAAAAAATTAAATCAAATCAAATCATAGCAATTATTAACGAAGCCGACATGAAACCTGTTGAATTCTAATTTCGATGGCGGAGCAGTGTGTCTTGATAATAACCAATTCAGAGCAGAGTGTCTCAACATTGCCTTATTATGAAACTATGCAGAATGCCGGAGAGGTATCCACCATTGTAGACATGCATATTGAAGATTAGAGTCCGTTTGTATGGGCGCTGTTGATTGAAAGTATGGTCACAATGATATCCATGTGATTATAAAGTGTTACCGGGTATAGGGGCCTACATTCCTTTTGCTCTTGTCCAGTTTCTCTGTTTCAGAATAGAAGTATGTCACTCCTTTTAGGCAATTAATTTGAAATAAAACGCATCAGGTTTTGACAGAAATTGGAAAATCTAATCACAAGCTGCCTAGAACAGGTACCAATACACAAGAAAGGTAATGATGTGATCGATAGGCAGAGAGGTGAATGGACTAAGTTTACGTGTAAGGGATTCCTGAAACACTGTATTGAATTTTATAACAGGAATGGTGCTTAAAAAAAAAATATTGAGATTTTCAACCAAGCGATTTAGGACGACTTTCAGCATGTATGATAGAAAATAAAAGGAAAACCCCTTCTAGTGAGCAGTGTGAGACCTCTTCACGTCATCCAGGGTTAAAGCTGCTGAGGTCGCTGTACTTTGTAAAAAATGTTGTTGTCCAATCCGTTTTGCAGATAGGTGGTTTGGACATTGGTAAAGATGATGTGTCCAACCCTAGTATAGCTGCCAACTTAAGAAGGTGAATTCGTCCTTATGCGACCGATTGCTCAAAGCAATCGTTTTGTTTTGCTTTGCCGACGAAGCTATTTTTTTTTTCATCAACCTTACACTTAAAATGTTCTTTTTCGATTGATAACTGGTGGATGCGCCTAGTATCCAGTATCTAATCCTGAAACCAAACTACATGTTCTTAAACAATTTCTTATTCGTCGTCTTAAGTGCGTTTTGACGAATTCAGCTGATTAATTGCACATTGCATATATATACAAAGTTTTTAAGGGTCTACATAAATAATGATTTATCCTAGAAAGCTTTAACCATCTCAGTGAACTATTATCTAGAAATACAGGATTTTTAAATACACTTAGGTTTGTCCTATCCTCAACTCTATTCTCACTTTACATAATATAATATTCATATCTCTTCACAGCAATATATGGAATGATTGCATGGGACAACTTTCGTGTATTGTCCTTAAAAAAAAAAAAACAAAAACAAAACAAAACTCCTCTCATACTCAAACAGCGGCATTCGGATTGTTCACACGTTTGATAACTTTCACATACCAAAGATATCTTTCGTAAAAGCAAAATTTGAATAGTCGGTGATTTGCATATTATAAAAATTATATATATATATATATATATATATATATATATATATATATATATATATATGATAACATCTTGTTATGAAAGTGTGTTAGGACGGATGGAATCAAAGAGGCAATAACGCGTTAGAAGTAGAGGCCGTTCAGTCGTCTGTGAATGAGATGCTCGAGTTAAACCTTTTCTAAGGCAATGAGAAAAATGTGCACAAATTTCACACACAAACCCATGAATGAGAAATGAATGTGGAACGCAGATGATCAATAAAGGAGACCTGTAAATGATTTTCAAACTTTTACATTTTAATAACTATAAATAGTTACACTGAATACAGAGGTTCAGAATTTATAGTGAATACGATGAGGAACAAAAATGTTTTCAAAATTTAAAACAAATATTTCAATGGACAAGGATGATGACATTGCAGCCTCACCATAAAAATGCATGAGTGGCCCACTCAGAGGGGACTCAAGGAAGTAGAACAAAAGAAGAAGGCATGAATAGATTCGACATTGGCAAACTAGTTTAAGCAAGAGAGAAACATGCCATGCCGTTCCAGCCAACCGCGCCAGCTGTTGGACTGCGAATGTTGCTCCTAGCTACTAAAACTGTATACAACACTTTACGGTTTGGCTGTTTGTTTTTTCATTGAGCTGTACTAAATTATGTGTTGTATCTCCTTTTTTGTTTGTTTGTTGTTGTTGTTTTTCATTTCCTTCAGGTAATGCGACGTGATCTTCCTGTTTTCTGTTTGGATATTGACGGGTTCTGTTCTTTATGAGGCAGCGCACTACAGCCCTTGTCACTAGGCCTGCTGGTTTAACGGAAATGATACTTAATAATAAGTACAGCATTTGTAATGCGCCTTCGATCTAGTATCCTATTCTGAGGCGCATTAACCCTGGTGAAAGAAAAGGAAAAGATACACATGGATACACATGGGGGAAAATCCCGCCATATCCCGCCATATTCAGCCCTTTCTTCTGCCAAGTTACCAAGGTCAAACGAGTACAGGTATGCGTTTATAGTTGTTGTACAGCACATTCAATGAGAGATCTCAAACTGTATCTAGTCTATTTAAACTGACCTAATTTTGTCATATTAGTGTTTTGGAACTACATACAGAGGGGACTAGATCACTATGACACAATGAAGATCGACATTAAAATCAAATCTCAACTGTGTTTAATTTTCTTTTGAATAGAAATCACGGCAGAACTGGAAATTCTATGATCCTTGGAACAGATTACGCTGCTTGACCAGTATAACAAAGAGCTATTAAAGCTCTGTTCGGCCATGGGTCAAATAAATTAATCACTTTGTATTAACTAGTCAATGTACCCGTGGAGTGTCAGAAATCCTCCATGGGGACTCCCCCAGAAATGGTCAAGGTCACTGGGTCAACAGACGTCAAATATCTGTTTTGCGCTACTCCTTGGTCCGATCTTGGCCAAACTTGCTGGAAGCATAAGTAGGCGTACACCAAAGAGATTTTGAGGAGAAAAATCTCTTTGGCGTACACCTGGGAATCCCCATATAAGTAGGCCTACATAGCGCCCTCTATCGGGTGTCTGATTATATTTCTGGGGGAATCCCCATATAAGTAGGCCTACATAGCGCCCTCTATCGAGTGTCTGAAGTTATTCGACCTTTGACCCCAGTGACCTTGACCTTTCCAAAAATGAATCCCTCAACGGCAATTTTGCGGTCAACCTGCATCCACCCACTACAGTTTGATGGAGATCGGACCAAGGACCTGGGAGGAGTAGAGGAACAAACAGACAAACAGACGGACAAACGTTGCTCGAATTATAGTATATCTTTAGTCAGGAAAGATCAAAGAAATAAAATAAATAATCAATGACAAGTATTTCACCTACAAGAATAACACCAATGGACTGGAAATGAGTCAATGATCATTGTTTCCTCCTTGTGTCTTGCGGAAGCGTTTACTGACATCCAGTGGTCTATTGGCCTTCAAGTCAAGTACACGTTTCGACAAATCACCGCTGTATTTGTACTCGGGGTCAACCAATCAGGATGTATATAGTGCGCAAAACGTTTTTTTTTTTTCAAAGTTCACAGTGCGCAAGAGAGACTCGGTCATATCAGTGATGATCCTTCCATTGCTTCGTGATTGGAGCGCACCACGGACTGTCGTCCGAATACTGTCACGGACATCGCAATGTTTCATTTAGCAATTAAAGGATAATTGCATCTGATTGACAAATTGCCCTACATTGATGTAAATAAGTACTAAATATTGATCACTGTTTTAGTAGTAGACATAAAAGACATAAAAGAAATCATGGTTGTACGCACCCGACAAGGATTCGAGCCTACGACCTCCTAATTTCCAGAGAGGCGTCGATATGGGCAATTCTCTGTCAATCAGTTGCAATAAAAACATCTCGACGGAACTAGAATTTCATGATTTTGAGGATAAATTTACCCAAATATACGTATGGATTACTAAATAACGCAGCGATGTTAAGAAAACACAGTGAAAATTTGCGGAAAATTAGACACCCAGTGGAAAAGTTTTGAATTTTTTAAGTTTCAACCATCGAAAGAATTCGAAAACTGCAAAAGTTTGTAAGATCACTATAGGACAGAAATATAATGAAAATACGAAAACAATTCTACAACACTTTTTTTTAAATAAAAAGTACACATTCCTTCGACTTATTCCTGACAAAAAGGGTAACATTGTTCCCCCTGCTTCCTGAAAGAGGTTAGTCAAGTGAACTTACATTTTGCTAGAAATATGAGAATATGTTGAATTTTCTTTACATCATTTTCCTGCAGTGACGTCACAAACTCCTGATCCAGCGATGGCAGCACTGAAATTTTGGAAATTCATAACTTTAGAACGGATTGTCCGATTTTCCGTAAACTTTCACTGAGGCGTTCTAATAACGTTGTTGCATAAAGGTTGCATAATCAACACGCAGTAAATGGAGAAAAATATAATTGTGGAACCTTGGGGTAACAAATACGTTGTAATGAAATTGACAGACTGAAGTGATAAAGACGATTTAACATTACGCAAAACATCAAAAAATGGAGGGACCCACAAAAAGACAATGCTTGTACAATGTGGGCCGCTCAGGTACAGAATGTCTATAGGAAATGAACTGATGCAAAAAGGGGGAAAAGGGCTGTGAATAAAGTCAGAAAAAAGTCTGGAAGCCCACTAAGAAGACAGAGTAACAGACAGACATACATGCACAGGCGAATAAACATTAAATGAGACTGGGACGACAAAACTAACAAAGGGGGACTATTAAAAAGACAAGACAGAACGACACAAGACTAACAAAACAAGAAGACAATACAACGGACAGAAAGACAAAACGATTCCAGCGATCCTCGACAGAATTATATCGAAAAAATAATGGAATGCGTCAAAAGGATACAGAAATATACAAAAATAGAGAGAAATAGATGTAGAAGCGATATAAATGAAATCAAATCTAATCTGTTAGTGTCTCGGGACAGCAGGGACGAGAAAATACGTGGCAGTGTAGTATTTATAATCCAAGTTCTTCGAAACTGAAATAAGATAAGCCAACAGGCTAATTCAATTCTGTGGAATCATAAAATTGCAATAAAAAGACTTTAATTCACTTTACAATGAATATATGGAGGGGGCATTTTTCATGTCATTATTCAGAAAATTCCAATAAGTTGGACCAGTATAGATAAGTGTCTTCTTAGCAAAAAATCATTCGTAAAAGGGGTAAATGAAATTCATCGGAACGTCGAGAGGGATACTCCTGGAATGATTGATTTCTTTGAAACATAGAATCGAAAAAGGACTTTAGTGAGTTGTTGCTGTACACAAACACAAACAAAAAAACACAAACACATGAAACCAATATCATACATAATAATGATAGCAGTGAAATGTAATAGCACTTTGGTTATAATAATTAATTACTATCATTACAATTTTGGGTGTGATAAAATCTTATCCGTGAATGGTTGTAGTCTGAAAACTCATTATTGACCTTGAAAGTATCCAAATCTGACACACACACACACACACACACACACACACACAATATCATATATATTATATCAACAGCAACAACAACTATACGCTCCGAGTACTCACCAGACTCTATTCGAATTAGAAATCTAAAATTAAGTTCTCTTATAAATCACACTGTCTGTATGCAGCGCTGTGATGATAACATTTTGATATTATAGATGAATGGTTCAAATAATGTGTTTTAGTCTGTTTTTTCCTTCTTGAGAATGTCATTGATTTCATTGTTTTTGAGAAAAGAAAATAATGATTTCAGCGGTTTGCCAATTCAGCGAAATCCACCTCTGTAGCAGTCTCCGCTTGAGAGTAAGGCATTAATGTATAAGTGAAAATATCTTTCTCATCACAAAATGAGAATGTAGAAGGGTCTTATCACAATACTAGTAAACATTTTTTGTCAAGTTGTCAGTCACTTGTCAGCGCTTGGTTTAAAATGAAATACATTTTTGTTTGTTTGTTTGTTTGTTTGTTTGTTTGTTTGTTTGTTTTACTTGGAACGCACTATCACTAGACGAAATAATATAACTTCACATTTTGGGAGCCGTGTTGGCGGCCATTTTACAAATCATGTTTGCGAAACTTGTCAGCACGAATGAAAACATGCTTATTTGGGTTTACGCCTCGATTTTTGAGGAAGCAATTAAATGTTTATCAACCAAAGCAAAGATATACATGTACATATATAATCACATGTAGATATACATAATAGAATATGTATGTATGTATACAATATATCTTAAATTACGATAGATACGTATGTGAATCTTTGAAGTGCCTGGAAAGCATTAGGCTGAGCAGAGTTTGCGTGATAAGCTCAAGGTAGTTTTAGAGTACTTTGACAAACAAATAACCATAACGGTCTTCATCTCTCGTGATTAATTGGACCTGACTTTAATCATGTTAATCCTTCGGATGGAACATTCTGTGTGTTCCTTACCGCGTCAGTTGTTACATTATGTATCATGTCACAAACGTGTAGGAAATTATCAACACATTGAGAAACGAATATCGAAAAAAAAATCACTAACTATACAATTCCAGATTTAGCTACCAGCCGTCTATTTATATGACACTACAATCTCACAAACACTTTTTATTAGTAGTAATAAGCATTACTTTACGATACATCTCAAAAACGAACATAAGATTGAATAGTTACGTAAATCATATACATAGCAAAAAAATAAATGATAATGAAATGACACTATCCGTTGTGACCGTTATCTGTCAAGATATCATGGATAATGACTAACTACATATTGTAATATAAACGCGTTTATATATGGGATTTCATGAACAAAAAAAAGTTTCCATACAAACTACTGACGTACTTTGCTTGAAGAAGTTAAGGTAGGAATATCACTATTTCTATGCAACTATATTAAAGGTAAAAGTATTCTGAGAAAAGTTTGTAGAGGGTTTTTTATGAATAATAAATTAGTATATTGTGAATCCTTTGTATGGTGAGTACCTATCAAGGAGCGGAGATCACATCTGATAGACTGCCAACCAACACATAATTATGTTTGTACTTTATTTCGGTTCTGTGTATTTCAGTTGATATTGGAGTTTTGTGAAGGGATACCATTTTGTCGTTTATGCATTTATGGTGCCACTATAGCATTACAGTTTCGCTTAAATTTGCACATTTTGATATTTCGAAATCTTCTTTAATATAAGTTTTTGCTTTTAACATTACATATAATGCACTGCTTGTTTAATATAATTTTGGAATGTGAGTTTCTCATCAAAAGTTAATGCTGAATATAAAATCTTGCCCAAATATTATAGAGACGCTTGCATATTTCTTAACTCAAGCTTTTCATGTAATGGACATTTCTCAAGTCTAGATCCTCGACAATTTATGTTCCGGACATCCAACTGAAGTTGCATTAGCACATGGGAAGGGTATAGAGAAAATACACTTAACAGTCGTTGACTTCCTAAATCAAACTTACGTTACCAATATTTCATTTATTATGCTTAACGCAAATTCTCAAAAATCATTCTGAAAGAGAAAGGTGTGATAAAAGGTCTATATCTGATATATACTGTGATATATTATGGATATATACTCTGATATATTATGAGTATATATTGACAACGAGCCTTGGTTCTCTGTGGATTAACTACAAAATAATGTAATATAGGTTTATAGGTGTAACATTAGTACGCAACAATTAGTAGCTGTACTACGCACTTGACGGTTGTAAAGAGATAACTAAATAAATCCGTTGGAACAAGAATCAGACACTGTGAAGAAATAGCTGAGACATTAACATGTAGTCTGCAAAAATCTTACGTTTCTAGTCTCTAATTTGCCTTAATACGAGAAATACAAATGTTGACAGGGTTGAGACATATAGACGCATAGGCTATCGTAAAAGCATTATTACCACCATGGGCAGCAAAATATATCTGGGGGATAGCATATGTAGCGACAGAAAGTAATACCAGAAGTGATAGATCTTTTCTGCTTTCCGGACATCCTTCCATCGGCCGTCTCCAGCCACTGAGAGTGTCGACCGCTACACATCCCGCGGATGACAGGGCCGTTGGTGGCCTGGACGTAGCCAGCCGGAATTGTTTGGACGACATAGTCCTTTCCAGTCACTGCCTTGTCCGAGACAAAGTCGATGACCTGCAAGAGAAGATATAGATGACTGTCAGCAAGTTGCAAAAAAAAAATACAAATATGCATGATATCAACTTACAGTGGATCTCTACGAATAAGAGACTGCTATTGAGGTTTGCAAAACATACCAACAATAATTGGGATAATTATAACATCCAGTGCAACTCAATTCAGTTAATTCGTTTTATTTTCATTCTATTTTTTCAATAAAACATTACGCAGAAAATATCAGGAATTATATCACATAGGAATAGGTTCGCCTGTTAAAATAATTAATGATAGATAAATATAACTTTATGCAAACCAGCAAAATGCATAGTTATATTTGGAGAAAATAGGACTAAGAGGCCCACTCAATGAATTCTAAGAGAATACATGATTACAAATAACTGCACAAAAATGAATAAGAGATGGACGAAAAAAAAACATGAGAAACACAACAACATGATATGACCTAACTGTGGGGTATACAATTTAAAAGAATGAGGCAAAATAGAACAAAAGGAAAAATAGGAAAGAAAGGAAGAGAATGCCTAGATGCTGAACAAGGAAAACAGAAGAGGGAATTGAGGAGGTGCTTCGGACACTGGAGGCTGCGCGCAGCTGAGCGAGAATTATGCAAATAAGATGGTAAGGTTCTCAATTATTGATGATGAACTTGAGGTTTTTGTGAACCAACTACTAATAAAAATGAATATCTGGGAGAGAATTTAGCAGAAAGCATTTCAACTGGCGCTTAAAAATATAAAAATGGAGAGTTGGGGGGGGGGGGGGGGTTTCCAGAGCTTCAGGAATTCCAAAATTTAGGGCCGACGTATAAAAACGTATTCTGAGTCAATAACGTTCTAAGGAGGAGTAAATGAATCTTATTAGACTGACTAGTGGGATAATTATGAAAAGCTTTTTTTTTTTTGGAAATATTGAATTAAGAATACTGGGAGGTGCATTTGGCTTGTAATTAAACATAAGCTGACTCAGTTGAAAGAAAAACAAATCTTTGAATTTTAAGATCTTATATTCAGTATATAGTGGATCTGAATGGGAACGTGGGCTCCACACATAATACAAAGGACCTTTTTTTTTTTGGGGGGGGGGTATTAAATGACATTAGTTTATTCCATAAAGTTTGATCAGCACTACCCCATTTGAAACCTTCGTAAAAAGATTGAATCAAATTTAACATTAAGTGATAGGCCTCAGTTTTGTCGAACTCTTTTATCTATTTCTGAATAACAAGAAAAATTACATTTAAAAGATAGTAACAGCAAACTTGACGGAGGACAGGTATATTTCGATGACATCTTCCCCTTCACAAATCTATGTTGTACGTATTGGAATCAGCCCCCCCCCCCCCCGCCCCAAGTCCAAAACAGCGCCCCCCCCCCCCCCTCCTGAAACTAGTACACTTGGTGTCCCTTTATCATGTCACACTATCCCTGTGCTTTTCATAATAATGTACTCTGAACTTTTTAATGACTTACTTCACATTAATTGCACACATTTTTGCGTCGATTTATTTATCGTAATGTACACTGTACATCTGAATGTTAGTCTCCGTTGTTTGAATCAGTTGTTTACTTGTTAGTGTTCCCGGGCCACTAAGGCTAACAGTGTATGAACCACTGATCATGCTGATAGGGCTGATCTGGGTAGGCCCCTACAGAATACTAGATGAAGGGTGAGCAAAATATCTGCATGTTTTGTTCCCTCCAGGTTCTCAAATTACCTCATCCAGTGGTACACAAAAACGCAGACTTTTAGAATAGGCTTTAATACCTGATTTTGCTCCTTGCTGTGGATCAAGTTCTTCGCGATTTGCGCCATTTCGTCTTCTAGGGCGAATGCTACGCAAGTGTTTTCATCATGGACGCTCACGAACACCACATGCTGATTGGAAAAGTAATGGAGACAAATATTGATAATATAATGGGGAAACGTAATGACATGAGGAATACGTTAGAAAAGTGTATGTGTGTATGTGTGTATGTGTGTCTGTCTGTCTTAAACCGAGTACGCTCCTGTACAGGCAACCAATGAAGACTCTTCAGGATAGGTGTGATATGACTGCGTTTACTTGACAAAGAAACAATACGTGCAGCGGCATTTTGTAGCTTTTGTAATTGGGCAATTTGCGAGTTTGGTAGATTGAAAAACAAACCATTACCAAAATCAAGGCGTGAAGAAATAAGTGCATGAACAAGTTTTTCCGTGGCAGAGCGAGTCAAATACTTGCGAATAAAACCAATATTGCGCAATTGATAACGGACTGATTTAGAAATGTTGGTGATTTGATCGGACATAGCCATGTGAGAGTCAAACATAACACCCAGATTGCGACATGACTTTGACAGAGGAATATCATTACCTACAAACGAAATACAATTAATATCCAACTTATTCAAGTGAGATTTAGAACCAAAAAGGATAAATTCACACTTGCTGTGGTTTAGAAACAATGAGTTAGACCTCATCCAAGCATCAATATCAATGATGCAATTTTCTAGACAGCGCAGTGCATGAGATGCTTGGATTTGATGTGGTGGAAAAGATACAAAAACTTGTATTATTATATATTATCTGAAATCTGATAGTCATTTGGTGATAGCCTAGTGTATCTGTTTTGTCATGATATAGAAGAGACAGGAAGATGGTACTTCTCTTTGTAGTGTAGTGTATTATATATTATATATTGTATATTATATATTGTATTATGAATATGATACTCTTATACTGCATCATTTATTTAACCAGAGCATGACTATGACGTATAGTGCTACGAGATATCATTATGAGGAGCCTACATTGGTACTTTGTCATCAGGTAAACGTCCTTTCAGAAAAAAAAAATAATAATCAAACTAGAAGGAAACATGACGCAATCCCCCTCATGCCTTACCCGGTCAAAGTCAATCGCGATAGTCGCTGGCGAACCGCCGCTGAAGTTACCAGGAGCGTTGATAAGGACAGTGTTGAGGGCGCTGTTGTAGGTCATAGTTTCGGGGGCAGTTACCCCGTTCCGGCCCTTCAGCTGCAAATGCGTCACCTGCAAATCACATGATCATAACACCAATCAGAAATCTGATAGTCATTTGGTGATAGCCTAGTGTATCTGTTTTGTCATGATATAGAAGAGACAGGAAGATGGTACTTCTCATTGTAGTGTAATGTGAAATCTTGCTGTAGCAGCAGTGGCAGTGCTACACAGCTACCACTCTAAGCTCGCACCTATAACTCATTCGAATTCTTTCCAATCTCACCTCAACCCCCACCCCCGAAAAAATAGAAACAAAATGAATTCATGAAGAGACAGAGTTACCATTAAGAAAAATGTATGACCAAATACCCTTTCAGCACCAAAGAAAAGACATATTGCAGTCGCAAATATCTAAATGTATCTTGTTGTTACAGCTTTATTGACCTACGTACGAACCTGTTATTTTGATTTGCATTTTTATTTATGAAAAATTAGTAAGTTTACGTAAAGTCAACCCTGAAAAACGGTTGATGCCGAACCGGGGCATGAATTGTATTGAGGGGCGTACACCACAAATTAACATTCATGGAAAATGATATGAACGTCTCCTAATGTATTGAGAATGTGATTACTCACAAAAGAAATTTTGTCGGTTACAACTCGTTATTCCGAAGGTTCGATATTCCGCAGGCTCTATACTCCGAAGATTCGTTATTCCGAAGGTTCGTTATTCCGAATTTTACTTTCGTATTAACGAATCCTGGGAATAACGAACCTTCGGAATAACGCCACAAATGTTCGGATTAACAAACTTTTTTTTTTTTTTTAATTTTCGGATTAGCGAACCTCTAGGCCGTTCTGGCAGATTAGTTAAAGCAGACTGCTAGATCTTCGTCTTCTCATTCATTCATTTATTCATTCATTCATTTATCCGTCTATTTTGACAGGCAAACCATTCAAGAGAATAAAGGTCCTCTCCTACGGACCCTCACTTAAAACTAAAACATCCCTGTTATGCTTAGCTATCTCAGGAGCAGTAAAGATAATTTACTTCTAGAAAGGAATGATGTATAAAAAAATTGTACTTTTATTCATATTTACAGGAAAAGGCCACTTTCTAAGAGCACTGTAAATACAACAGACCCAATGAAGGGACTTATATATGAATAAATATATATATATATATATATATATATATAGAGAGAGAGAGAGAGAGAGAGAGAGAGAGTAACTGCGGCAGTATGCGGCCGTGCGCCCGTTCGCGGCAAGTACTACATACATATAAATATACTTATCAATTTGTTTAAATACACCATCATAAATGTATCAAGTAAGTAGAGATCACAATGTGTACGTATTTACAAAAGTCTTGATGACGACTTGATAAACAGATTACACGAACGCAATCTTTATATTGATATCAAACTTATACTAACTGCATCATGATCAAGGATCTGATCGTGAGGGTGACCACCGTTGGTTGGTTGCTGACAGTTAGGACCCCTTTGTGGACCACTGCAGTGGTAATGGCGCCGGCCACAAGAAGAGCTGTAACGAATACAGCGGTACAGGGAATCCTCCAGGAGGACAAATGCGAGGCTCTTGGTGGCGCCGTATCTGCCCCCATCTCGGCGTATGCTGGTTTAGAACCGAAGAGCTGTCGTACTGAGGTATGATAGGCGAGAAAAGATTTGAAATTTGAAATGCTAAGGTGTGAATATTAACTGAACAGGATCAAACCATAGGAGCTTTGAATGCACGAAGATCTGAGATGTCGAAAAATTACCAGTGTCGATCTAATTTCATTGTAATGGATGCAACGGTATATTCGTCATTAATTGTCATAACTGCCTTCATTAAATTTGTGATAGTTGGGAGGAACTGTTTATTGCTGCTGTTTGTATTTGGGGAATTATCACGAAATCCGACTCGCAATAAGGACACACTCTTCTAAATGTACATGTTAAAGGGATGGTAAAGTATTGGTGTAATGGAGAATTAGGCTTTAAACTTTATGCGAGATACCAAGAAGACGCTTATGATACAGAACAGAACATACCATTTTAAGAGGAATTAAGTTTATTTGATGAAATAATCGGGTTTGGAATGACTGAAAAATTGAAAAACCAAGTTAAAACAAAGCGATTGTAAAAAAAAGTGTGGGTCACACACTTTATTAGAAGTGCTCTTTTTGGATATCTCAGCTATTTCAAAACCAATTTTCTTCAAATAAACGTTGAATTCCTCGGAGAATTACATGATCTTTCATATCTCTTAAGAGGTTTCTCATTGTTTCACAAAAATATGTTGGAAACGTGGAATTAGATCTCAACCAAAACTATACAATCCCTTTAAGGTTTGTGGGATATTTTGATAAATCATCCTGCATGCACATCAAAGTGGGAAAATTTGCAATGAAATCAATATAAAACAAATTTGAAAATACAACTAGTCATAAAGGTTTATTGCTATAATGTTAAGTTAGTCTCGACAGCTTACCTGTGATCCTGATTTCTTCATGGTTGATTCGTAGTTGATGGAAGACTGTCCGTGGAAGAGGTTACAGTAGAAGTGAGTTGCAATTCTGCTCACCTGTCAGTCGCCTGATGATGAATACACTGCTGGTGCACATAACTTATAGCAAAACTTTGGGGCGTGGGTCAATATGTATCCACTTTCGCACCGGAAGGTGGTCTAATTGGTAGGATCAATTCAAGGGTGCGCTCATCTGATTCTGGTTTTCATTCAATGATCGTTTTTTACTTTTACTCTATACTGTCCTTTATAGAAAAAAACAACACAAAACAAAACATAGACGCATAGACGCCTCCTCTTACACGACTTACTTCCAAATTTCATCATCATTCATTTTGTGTTGTTTTTCTCTGTTCTTTCCTTCATTTCTTTATCTTATTTCTTTATCTGAATAAATTTTGTTTTTGTTCTTTTAAACAATAAAAAAAAAAATCTCATGACAGTTTCCTTGGTTTTACTCTCTCTCTTTTTTTTTTTTGCCATAATATCATCTTTACTTCAGTCATTCATATCCTCCTACAATAACCACCGAATATTTTTGCAATGTTTGTAGTATCACATATCACCACAATGTATATAGTCATGAGCACTGAATTGAACCAATTCATCAATTGCATTATTTGAACTTTATGTCTTCACTAACTGCCAAATTGACGTCAAATTTTATTACTTCGTTCAATTGAAGAAGTACAATATCCAGTCAAGTGCATTTCCATATCAAATTTCATTTCATTCAATTTCATCCTAATTTTCTATACCCAAATAATATTTAATCAATCATGCCAATACACAATACTCATGTACGCAAACAGGTAAGAATGTCAGTATGAGTTTACAATCATGATAGTTATACAGAAATTAATCTGCGTGTGTGTGCAATTCATTTGTTACAAAATCATATGAACAAAAAAAAATGGTTGGTCTATAGTTTTCATCAAAACTTGAAGAAAGAATGTTAGAAAATTTGAAGTGCTTCAGACGTTTTCCACGAGATACATTTAGGCATGCAAATTAAAGAGGCGATGTCATCCCTTCACCTCTCCCCTAATTATTCTTATACAAAATTAGCATAGAAGCATATCTTTGGTCAATGATTTAGCGTTTTGTTAGTTCTTTCCCCTAAAAGTCATTGTTAGTAGGTTATATAATTCTACGAAATTATTTGGTTTGAAATGATGCATCTAAATTTAACAGATTTCTATTGGATTCCTATCTAAACGTAACGCACATTCTATATATCGGTAAAAATGGTCAATTACTAACGTCTTTCTTGTCACTCCTATAAATATCAGCAACTTTCAAACTAACAGAACCTAAATCTATGAGACATAGTTTGGTTCAAACGTTCGTAATGCATTGCCTACTGACATAAGAATTATAAAACAATAAAGAGTTCAATTCATATAAAAGACCTGTGAATAACATATTGCTTGGTTGCTTGGAAAACACTTCTCGAATAATCGGAATGAATATCAAAATCAGCAAGTTAATGATGTCATGCTCTCACATTTTCTTTTATTCATTTCATATCCATAAATGACAAAAATCTCATATTCAGCTGTATAGATATAACACTTGTCTTACAACCACCTAAAATAAAAAAGAACAAATTATATGTTTGGATATGGGAATATGCTTCTACCAGTATTAGCTAAAAATAATCTTTTAAAGGAATTTCATTTATAACATGTACGAAAAATTAGAGGGTGTGACATCCTCAACTCGCTCATTTTAATATTCAAATGAACTGGTCAAGAAGCGTTTTCAGAAAAGAAATTTTGAAAATATCATATCTTCCTCATTTCTTATTTCTTTTTATGGAATTTGTCTTTGTTTCTTTTGGAGTTAATTTATTGTGGGGAGGATTTAATCTTTAAAAAGGAATTGCATGGAAACATGTAGCGAATACTAAGTTGAAGGGAAGGTGTATATATTCCATTTTCTTTAAAAAGACAAATCCTGTTGGTACTTCAGCAGTGATTGGCAATATTTCCATCGACAAATTCTTGGTTTAAAAGTTGTTATTTTTTATATGGGCATAACATCCACAAAATCTCGAGGAAAATTCAAAATAATTGTCAAGAATAATGAAGAAATACGGAAATACTCTTTGGGCCGCATAAGTGCTGATCAGGGTGTCATAAATGACTACAAGTCAACAGGCATTTGCATTGCATACATAGGTCCTTTCATATGTCCTTTATAATATTTAACTGTGCAATCTTTGTGCAGTCTTGATCTTTCATCAATTTTTTCAACCGGAAGTTATTTTAGGACAAGGGCGGCACTCTCATCAAGACTTCCATCAGGTGTAGGCATTCTGTGCATTTTCACAATCAGTTGAACTCTTTAATTTTAATTTTAGAAATCACGTGATAATTTCATTTTGATTGAAGCATCTTTAATGATGATTCCAACACAGCCCCAGTTTTCACACTTAATAAATCAATAATCAATTCAGGAATGTCTCAATATGTATCATTCATGAAACATGCAGAATGTCAGAGGTATATAGTGTGTATACTGGGTAGACATGTTTACTGAAGATTAGAGTCCGTTTGCACGGGCGATGTTGATTTAAATGATATCCATGTGATTATACAGTGCTACCAGGTACAAAGGCATACATTCATTTGCTCTTGTTTGTCTTTCTGTTTCAGAAGAGAAGTATGCTTTGCATAGATCATAGACACCCCTTTTAGGCAATTACTTTAAAATTAAACACATCAGGTTTGACAGAAATTGGCAAATCCAACCACAAGCTGCCTTGAACAGGTTCCAATATACAAGAAAATATAGATGTGATCGATAGGTGAATGGACTAAGTTTGCGTGTGAGGGTTTCCAAAAACACTTCATCGTTTAATAATACACGTTGAATGAAATAACAAAATAAACATTGAAGGTCTCACAAGTGATTTAGGACGACTTCCAGCACGTAGTAAATAAAGGGAAAACCCCTTTCTATTCTGAAGATTCTGAAACATTTTTACATCATCCAGTGTCGAGGTTGTTCAGGTCTCTGTACTCGGTGAAGAACGTTGTTGTCCAATCGGTTTTGCAGATGGATGGTTTTGATATTCGTAAAGCTGATCTTTGTCCAAAACTCGCTGCTAACTCTAGAAGTTGAATTTGTTTTTTAAGGACAAGTCCATCTTCACAGACATTGGATTGGGTGATTGCAACAATATCACTAGACCAAATCAGTGAAAGTTTGTGGAAAATCGGATAATCCGTTCAAAAGTTATGATTTTTTTTTTCTGCTCAATCTCTGCTGGATTAGAAGAATACCACAGCTTGTGATGGCTTTCATGTGTAGAATGATACAAGGAAAATATAAAGAAAATGCAACATAATATTATTTTCACTTCTCTCCCATAATAAACGAACACTTGACTTGCCTCTTTCAGAAGGCAGAGCGAATGATTATTACTCATATCATTATGTCAGGACAAGTCGAGGGAATGAACTCTCTGCACTTAAAAAAAAAAAAAAAAATTATTAATTAAATTTGGGGAAATTCTTCCTACGCATGTGACAGCATGCACTGTAGCAGTCTTTTAATCCAGCAGATACTTTAAACAATCATAGCTTTTGAACGCCTAGTCCATTTTTTCTCAACACAGCAATTATGCGATGATTGCACGAGTCAACTGTAATAATCCTTCTGCATTGTTTTAGAAAAACTCCTCAATACTCAAAACGCTCCATTCTGATTGTTCATCACGTTAGATAACTTTCAAATACCAAAGATATATTTAGTTAGAGCAAAATATGAATAGTCTGAGTTTTGTATATAATATATATATACATATGTGAGTATATTAAGTTATGAAAGTGTAGAAGGAAGGATGGAATCGAATAGACAATAATTCCCCAAGATAGAATCATGGTGAACTTTCAATCTAGATAACGGTAGAAGATCGCTTCACTTTTTTTCCATCTCTTTATTCAGGTAGGACTATTCAGAAGTAATTTATTTATTGGATAGCATGGATAGAGTAAAAGTGAATGGCCAATCAATTTACATGAATGTGGTGTTGAAATATCGAGCTCGAATATGAAATGACAGGGGTTAAAGGTCAAAGGTGAAAAGCGATAAACTGGAACATATTTCCTTTGTCCATGCAAATTGTCATGCAGGGTTCACACTTAAGGGCAGTAGTTTGTCAGCGGTCAAGATCAATGAACTTTGTTTAATGGAAATACCGAGACCTCTTGATATATGAGAAATTATATCCGACTGTGAATGCGTTAGAGGTCGTCCAGTCGTCTGCGAATGAGATGCTCGAGTTAAACCTTTTCTGTGCCAAATATGCACAAATTTCACACACAAACCTATGGATAAGAGACTAATGTGGCAGGCAGAGGATTAATAAAGGAGGCATGCAAATGATTTTCAAACTTTTGCGTTTAAATACTTTAGATTAGTTACACTGAGTTCAGAATTTCAGAATTTATAGGGATTGTGATGAGGAATAAGGATATTTCAAAAATTTATAACAAATATTTCAAGAGACAAGCATGATGCAATAGCAATTTCATTTGCTAAATACAAGTACTTTAGAAGAAAAAAATATATAGTTAGGCAGGTTGACTGTGATTTGTAATCTATTTCTCTCCGTTTGTCGCATATTGTTTCAAGTAAACATGGACAGTAACAGTATAGACGACATGCTTGTCTCGCCATTCAGGGACGTTACATGCGTGACCGCAAGTGGCCGCTTCAGTAATTAGCAATTTTGCGACGCAAAATTTGTCCTCGTTTGAGGTTTGCTGCTCCCCTGGTTTTATTCAAGGCAGTTAAGTCTGAAAAGGCAACACAGCCAAATATTATGACCAAAATGAGGGAAATTGTTCTTTTGTCAGTGACGATGCACGATTACACAATCGTCATTGTCCAGACGTCTGAATGTACTCATTAAGATGGACATATTATTCATATTAAGTGTGAAAACTAGGGCTATGTTGATATTGGTATAATTTGATTAGATTCACTAGATTCTGTATCATCATTATTAAGATGCTTCAATCAGAATGGAATCATCACATGATTTCTGTAATTAAAATTAAAGAGTTCAACTGAATGTGAAAACGTCCAATGCACAGAATGACTACGCCTGTAGTTGGTCCATGCTCCTAGCTAATAAAACGGTATACTACACCTAAAGTACAATTTGTCGTTTGTTTGTTTGTTTTTTACATTCCCATTAAGTAATGCCACGCGATCTTCCTGTTCTCTGGATATTGACGGGTTCTGTTCTGTATGAGGCAGCGCACTACAGCCCTTGTCACAAGGCCTGCTGGTTCAACGGAAATGATACTTCATTAACCTTGGACTGAAGAAAAAGGTACACATGGGGGAAAATCCCGCCATATTCGACCCTTTCTTCTCCCAAATTACCAAGGTCAAACAAGTACAGGTATATACGTTCAGTGTTCTTGTACAGATAAATGAGAACGCTCAAACTAAATCTAAGCCATATAGGCCGAATTTTGTCATAAAAGTGTAGTTTTGAAAGTGTATACAGATGACTAGATCTTATGAAACGATAAGGATCGACATGAAAATCAAATCTCAACTTTTTAGGTTCTTTTGAATAGAAATCATTGCAGAACTTGAACTTCTTTGATCCTGAGAACAGATCTGACCATTGTTACAAAGAGCTAAGCTATGCTCGGTCATGGGTCCAATAAACTAATCACCATGCAGTAGTATCTTTAGTTAGAAAAAAAACTCAAAGAAATAAAATATAGGTAATCAATGACAAGTATTCCACCTAAAAAAATAACAATTGGATTGGAAATGTGTCAATAATCATTGTTACTTCCTTGTGTCTTGCGGAAGCGTTTACTGGCAACCAATGGTCTATTCGCCTTCAAGTCAAGTACACGTAGCTATCAAAGTTTTTTGTTCTCTTTACATCATTTCATGCAGTGACGTCACAAACTTCTACAGCGATGGCAGCACTGGCATTTATGAAATTCATTTTGAATGGATTGTCCGATTTTCCTTAAACATTCACTGATGTACTATAATATTGTTATTGCATTCAATCCACATGTAATTTGAGTGATCTTGTCCTTTAAGCATGTTAAGGCGTTGTGTCTTTGCATGCTGCTCGCATATAGGTCTACCGCAGACGACAAAGTAACGCACCCCGTTGACGTCGTAATCAAATATTAGTTGCATTGTAATGATTGAAACACAAACACATGAGTCCACTATCATAGTGTCTGATCCAAAAATCAAAGAAACGCGACGGGACGGAATTTGAATGGGTTTTTTAATTAAAACAAAATAAAAATCTAAGTGTTAGCAGCTATTACTTGCACAAATAGAGAAACATCTAGATCTAATACATTTAGATTTTTAGTTGATTTTCTCAAAAGCTGTTGAAGACAGTCCCTTCACGCGACGGGATGGAACAAAATGAAATATTTCCAAATAAATTGGAAATTCTAGAGAATCTGCTAATTTCAATCAAGATGTATTTCAACTTTTGAATAGACAGTTTCATAACATTTTAGTGTAGATTAAACACACTAAGATTCAAACTAATAAGGAGTGATGAAAAATTCGACCAACATTTATCATCATTAGGCAAACAATTTTCATTTTACAAGAATTCTTACACTTTTGTTATGGTTATCTTTGATTTTCTTTCTCGAGGAAAATTACTTTTGATGAATAAGAACGTTGCAATTGCATTTCATTTGACCAAAGGTTAAATTTTTACACCAAGATTTGACCACCAATGCAAAGGATATCTTTCATGATAATCTTAGCAACTGTAGATGCTTTCTTCTTTTCCTCTTTCTCTTCCTTTTTTTTTCTAATCTCCAGCCAAAAAGAAATAAAAAAATGTGCCTGATCCAAAAATCGAGGGACCACAAATGGACGGAGTTTGATAGAGTTTTTTTTTTTTTTTTTTTGGGGGGGGGGGTTGTGGGGGGGGGTTCAAAAAAAAACATTGTATTTACATTATGTCTCAAGCTTACTTGAACGCATGAAAGTGCACTGTAAACAAGGCAGGAGTTTGTTATGTTTTCATGGCAACAACATATTTTACTGGCGCGACAGGACAGAATGAAAAAAAAAAACAAAAAAACAATGGTTTTCTTAAACCAAATTCAAAGGAGAATTATATAAAAGTTTATGAGCAGGACTTGCCACGCTATGTGGTGTTTGTTTGCTATAGTATTTCTTACATTACTTCAGCAAAAGAGCCAACATACAGGGTTAAATTTTGCTCAAAATCTGGAACCTAACATTGAAATAAATCATTGATTTCATGAACCTAATATAGGCTTTCATACTCAAATCACCTCCCACAAAATTGTACACTATTCAGGTATTAATCATATCAATGACAGCTTCATGTGATATATAGTTTTTGAACTATGAAGAATCAACAGTGGGAAATGTTTTTGTAACACGTAGTACTTGTATGTTCACTCTTTAGGATTCCCGTGTCTCTTCCGAGGACTCGCATGTCGAGTTTTTCTTTTTTCAGCATAATTCAAATCGTATTTTTACACCATATTGTCAACATTGCTAAATCAACTGTTCTTATGTCTGCAGAATGTAGTTGTCTCTTTATCACTAGAGGATTCTGTTATTGCCCCGGGTATTTTTGCCTTTCCTTTTTCTTTTTTCTTTCTTTATTATTTTTTTTTTTGGGGGGGGGAGGGTCCTACGTTTCATCCGTGCTCCTCATCTGTATCTTACACTCTGTTCAGAATTTGGAACCTACGCTTAACAAATTTGCTTTTAAGTAGGTTCAATCATATTTCTTTACCGTTATACATAAAGCCAAACTTACGAAGATTGACCGCTATGTTTCATATGTTTACATTAATTTACTGTGCATCCAAGCCGGATATTATGATTCACTTCGTTTTATCAATATTTGATGTAATTTCCTTCATTGTGAAATATGAAAATAAACTGAATTGAATTGAATATATCAAGAGGTGTGAGTTTGCGTCAGTGAAAGACAAGATGAGGTGGGTCTCTGAACCGTTTATCTTCGTGATAGTAAATCGGAGCATGACGTTGGCAATGTAAGTCCATTGAAAAGCTATCAGGGATTCATGTTTGTCATGTTTTTTAAACTGATTTCATCCTTTCATCTTTGGCTCTTCGTGGAGGGAACCAGTCCATGGATGCGTCGTTGCTACGCCAAACGCGCACATACAAACTGCGCGGTTACCATGCACTGTGGCAACAACTACCACCAGTTTATAGACGCATTCCATCACAAGCAGGTTAGTTTTGAAATCCGTCCGACCAGGAGCAGACGTATACCCTTGTGTGTATGTTCTGCTTCAGAAACGGATTTTTAATCTAACATCACATCGCATCCTGGTCGCTGATGAAGAATGCGATGACTAACCTGTTTGGTGTCTTGTTTCAAAAACATGCGCTTTCCTCGCCAGGATAAAGCGTTTTAATGCCATTTTAGGTTTTAATCTCATATATATATACACGAATCCCTGACTGTTCAAATTTTGCCCTTTATTACAGAATATATCTTTGGTGTGTGAAAGTTTTCTAAACTTCGCAGGAAATATTGAACAGACAAATGATATGGGTAGAACATGGAAATTGATGAAAAAATTATTACCAAATAAAACCTCATCAGCCTCTGATCAGAAAGTCATTATTGATGGAAAACATTGTCATGAAAAAGATAGAATAGCTGATGAATTAAATAAAATGTTTAATAATGTTGGTATGAATATGTGTAATAACGATAATTTTGGTATTAATGATATGCATACATTGCAACCAACTGTAAATACTTTTAAATTTACTGATATCAGTGTACAGTTTGTTGAAAAGGAATTGATATGTATTGATTGTTCAAAGGCCGGTGGCCTAAATGATTTGCATCCGAAACTACTCAAGATTGCCGCACCTTACATTGCTGGCCCACTGACCGTCCTTTTTAATCGATCGCTTTCATCAGGAAAATTTCCCAGTGACTTTAAAGTTGCTAAAATAATACCAATTCAAAAATCGGACAATCACCAGAACTGTCAAATTTTCGACTAATCTCGCTGTTACCATTAATATCGAAAATATTAGAGAAAGCTATCCATGAACAAATTTACAAATATTTAATCGACAATTCTTTATTATCTGAACGGCAGTCCGGTTTTCGGCCTAAGCATTCTACCTCAACATGTCTGACAGACATTAGTGACTTTATCTTAGACAATATGGATGCTGGCTACGTCACAGGGGCAATTTTTTTAGATCTGAAAAAAGCCTTCGATATTATATCTCATTCTTTTTTTATTACAGAAATTGTCTTTCTATGGTATTCAGGATATGGAGCTAGAATATATACATCATACCTGACCGACAGAACTCAATGTGTATTTCATAATGGAGCACTGAGCAGTTTTCTCAAAGTTAAATCAGGCGTACCACAAGGGTCAATATTTGGACCGCTTCTGTTTGTTTGAATATAAATGACTTGTGCAACATTGATTATAATCAATCAAAAGTATCTTTATACGCAGATGATACGGCCATTTTTGTGAAAGGGAAAAATGCAAATGCTGTTCAAATTACATTACAGAATAATTTTGATTTGATGCGTAATTGGTTTAATACAAACAAAATACAAGTTAATGTTAATAAGACTAAATTGATGCTGTTTGGATCAAAGAAACGCATTAATAAATGTCAACTTAGAATTTGTTACCAAGGTCAATATTTAGAGCGCGTGTCTGGTCTAAAATACTTAGGTGTATATTTTGACGAAAACCTTAACTGGTCACCACATATTTCCCAAATCATAAGCAAAATCTCTCGAGCTATATCATGTATAAGGAGGATTCGAAAATTCTTACCCAAATATATGTTGATACAGTTATATTATTCCCTGATCTTATCTCACATAGATTACTGTGCAGTGGTAAGGGGGAATTGCACGAAAGGTAATATATTAAAGTTACAAAGGCTTCAAAACAAATACGCAAGACTAATTCTGAAGACTGATTATACTACTCCAAAAGCTGTTTTACTAAACTCATTGAAATGGCAGTCTGTAGATGGGAGATTAAAATACCAGTATTGTGTTACAGTTTTTAAAATCTTGAACGATTTAGCCCCTCCGTATTTAAACCCTTTAGTCGAAAGACGCCCTGTGTTGTATTATACCAGACACGCCCTCAATAGTCCACTATTCATTCCGCACCCGCTACTGACTATAAGAAACGCTCCTTTTCGTACATAGCATGCTCTTTATACAACAATCTACCAAGTACTGTACAAACGTGTCCATCACTGTCAACATTCAAAAGGCAGATTAGATTAATGTTTTAGTAAGTTTATTTGGCAGTAGTGTACATTGTAACATGTTAATGAAACGCATTATTTGTTATTATGGATCTTCTAAAGACAGATGTGTCTGTGTCCGTATGCATGTGTGTGTGTGTGCGTCTGCGTGTCTGTGTGTCTGCGTGTGTGCATGATGTGCATGTGCGCATGAGTATATGCGCTTGTGTGTATATGTAAGGTTTTGACTATGTCTATTTCCTTAATCTTTTGTATTTTGAATTGTCATTTGTTGTATTATCTTCTATTTCCCTGTATAATTTTTATCCTAATATGCAAAATGAATCTGTACAATTACAGGGCTCTCTTGAAAAGCAGGCCTCTGGCTTGAATGAGACTTACCCTGTATTTTTAAAGAAAACGTGAATAAATAAATAAATAACGTGATGAACAATCCGAAGGACGCGTTTTATGTATAAAGGAGGTTTTTTTTTTCTGTAAAGCTAGACTATACAGTGTATCAGCGCTACAGTTGCCCTGTCTAATCATTCCATAAATGCTGTGCGGAGATATGACTATTATATACAAAGGTAGAATAGATTTGAAGGTAGGGCAAACTAAATTGTATTTAAATTCCTGTATTTATAGATAATAGTTCGATGAGTTGGTTGAAGTTTTCTAGGATAAATCATTATTTATTAAGAACCTTAAAAACTTTGTATAAACAATGTGAATTAAATCAGGTGAATTCGTCATAACAAAACTAAAGAGACAACTATGGAATTAGTTAAGAACATTCTAGTTTTATTGTTTTTTTAATATATTAATAAAATATACATATCATGCTTGAATCCAGGATTAGAAAACGACTAGGAGCATCCATCAATTATTCATCTAAAAAGAGCATTTGGGAGTTAGGTTGATGAAAGATAATAGTTTCGTCGGCAAAACAAAACAAAGCAATTGCTTTGAGCAATCGGTCGCATTTAATGACGAATTCACCCTCTAAAGTTTTCAACTAGGGTTGGACACCCTAGATGGCAGCTATGATAGGGTTGGAAACATCAGCTTTACCAATATCCAAAAAAAAAAAATCTATGTGCAAAACAGATTGGACAACAACTTTCTTTACATGCACACCCTTGATTCAATCACTCCTTATGATAAATACGCAATGGCACACCACGCCTCTCTATTACGAAGGGAAACCCTTTATTCAATTCAATTCAGTTCAGTTCACTTTAATTGTGCTTTGTTACCAGTCTTGCTGTAGTTCTTCGGATACTGGATAATATTGATCACATAAGAACTATGTAGCTGTTGAAAGGTTGGTTCAAACGCTGACACAGTGATTCACCTCCTTTTTGTGATTTTTCTTTCTTATGCCAAGGGGTATGTTTTCTCTCAGTTATTCTAATCAAGACACCCGGTTTGACCATTGCCAAACAGACAAAGGCTCAAATCATAGAGCTTGTGTCAAATGTTGCGTAATTTGTTGACATTGAACACAGGCTTGTGTGTAATGTACATTTCTCTTCTCAATTATTTAAATACGAAGACACTCTATTCGTTTCGCAGTATTTTGAACAACAGCAAACCACTATTTACTGACTTTGTTCGTTGTATACGAAATACATATGACTGGACCTCGTGGCATTTCAGTGTGATAAAAAGTACAATATATTGTACATATTTAGGCCTACAAGTTAACTGTTACGTACATGTTCATTTTGGTATATTTTCTAGGGATTATTGTGTACTTACACTAAAAGAAAACAGCCAGCCACACAAGTAACTAACATGTGCATTAAAACTGTGCGATACATGTACAATTAGTAATTTATTACAATTAGCAAAAGAAAAAAAAAACATAAATTCCAAAACACAAAGTGGAAACCATTTTTGCTAATAGTACGGCTCTATAAAAAGAGATGTGTTTTAATTCTAAAAAGGATGAGATGGATGATATTTGGCATTTAACCGCCGTGAACAAAAGATAGGAGTGTTATCGACGCCTTTGTGTAAGTAATGCTGAAATGTTGCATGCTACTCCTACTGTTCATTGAGGAATAATGAACAGCACATGACTTACTGCATGACTGCAAATTTGAATGAAAATATTATTTACACTAATACCTGGCCAGGCGATTACTCTTTCCTTACAACTTTTTTTTTTTTTTTTTGGGGGGGGGGGTTGTTTTGGAATTACAATACATTGAATATTATGGAATATTAAGATATGCGTTTGAATGTTAAGCACTGTTTTCTGTATTTGCAGTGTCAAACAGTGTGCTTCACTGCAAATTATGACAGCGATAATGAATTAATCAGGTTTCACTCTATGGACACTTTGCAATTTCAATGGTTTATCTTTGTCAACCCTTTGATTTGTAACATAAAGAAAAACTGTTCAGGAAGACTAGAGGAATTTTTTAAACAAGGCAAATTGTTACAACAGCGAATCATTATTGAATTATTCATTGCTGATAATTTTGATTTTACTATGATACTCTCACAGTGACTGTTTTACAATCATTCTCATCTTTTATAACGGTTACAGCTCGTTATTCCGAAGGTTCGTTATTCCGAAGGTTCGTTATTCCGAAGGCTCTTTAGTCCGAAGATTGGTTATTCCGAAGGTTCATGCTTCCGAATTTCATTTTCGGATTAACGAATCTTCGGAATAACGAACCTTCGGAATAACGCCACAAAATGTTCGGATTAACGAACCCTTTTCCATTTTCGGATTAACGAACCTCTAGGCATAGGGTGTGTCTCGGATTAACGACCCGTCGGAATATATAACGAACCTTCGGAATAACGAACAGCACCCCCCCCCCCCCCTTATAACTGAGTACTATAACATGACACTATACTGCTGCTGCTACTACTGTCGTTAAAGTTAAAGTCTTACATCATCGCAATCCATGTGCAATAATGTTTAGATTTGTATGTCATTACAACAGGGAAGAAAGGTGAACAACATCATTGGTCAGACCCAAGGGTATTTTATCAAGAATTTAGATGAGAGCAATAACTCTTCCCATTTCAATGGCTACAGCACATGAAAACCGTTCTTGATTCAAATAATTGTGTCTGGTGCCAATGACATCAGGCAGGGATGAAGGTACTCAGTTTGTGTTCTTATTACGCTATATTTAACCTGCCTATTTTCACAGTATTCTCTAAATCAAAAGCAGCAACTGATTTGTTAATCATTGACAGCAGTGATTTAATAAGAGAGAAACAATGGAAGACTCATAACGTAACGTAAAATCAGAGAGATCGTTTCCAATGTTTTAAATGAAGCTGTTGCTGACATTTCGACATTTACATCCATTCTTGTTCTTCTTTATAGAATGTAAGTTTCTCATAAAAGGCAAACAAGGCCGTTCAATGTTGTAAAAATAACAACGCAGGCATTGATCACCATCTAGGAAATAGCTTTATCAATGATATAACAAAATAAGTTATATGTAGGAAACCTTGTAACTGCAATATGATACGCTTCTAAATAGCAAGTACAGAAACATACGTCCATTTTCAGATGATGTAGATTATAATGAAGTATGGTTAAGGCTAGCATACATCACATTACTTTATAATAGTCTTCTGTCAATAAGATGAAGGGTTAAAAAGATAGAAAAGTTACGGATTGAAATATTCTAGCGATAAATAAGCCACAAATCAGCTTTCTTGTCACTACAAAATATATTACATTGTGCTTGGTATAAAAGTAGCTTCATTCTAAAAATAATTTCATTGATTTCGAGACCCAAGTTACCCTAGAAATAGGGTCAAATGCGACTTGTCCATTGACAAGTAATCTACTAATCACGAAGGTCTCTTGTCAATTTCATTGTGTGACGAATTATTCCGATCAAAATTAGTCACAGTGTGGCCAACATATGGGTAATATTATGATCAAGATGCAAACGGGCCGACATCCTCTCTTTTCCACGCCATGCACTGATTCGGCGGCCTTGGTCTCCATCCACTGCGCAGGACGGCCCGAGCAGAGGCCGCGGATGATTGGCCCGTTTGAATTCTGGAAGTAACCGTCTGGAATTGGTCCAACGACGCCATAGGAAGTCATTGCAGCATCGGACACAACGTCGAAGACCTGTATTGTTTAAGGCGAAAACAATGTTCATAATTCAGTAAAATGCCTTGTGTATTTTCAAACCGTTCTTTTTTTTTTTTTTAGTTCCGTCTTTAAAAATTATCAATACTGATTCGTTTTAGTTATACAGTGGGGTAAAGGTTCTTATATTCGAGCCATTCTCATTAATACATAGAAATTCAGTGAATGTTTATTAGTCGGTGTGAAACCTGTGAGGTGATCACAGTCTTTTTCAAATATGACGGTGACCGATTTCACAGTTTCGTGGACAGAAGTGAAACGAAGCAGTTTAACAACTTGTACCCTTACGTCTACGGAAATCTATACTCACTCTGACACTTGCACCCATTTTGACTTGCGCATGGTTTGCGCATTTCCACGTTCCGTTTCATGTCAATTCGGGAAAACAGTCGTGGCAACGTGCGGGGAGGATATGGTGGCCAATGCGGTCAAGGCGTGAAATAAGTGACGTGTTCAAAATTTTGGTACGACTAAATTTTGGGGCATCTTTCGTTAGGGCCTAATCCTTTGTGAAGTATGCAGAAACCTTCGTCAACTATGCGCAATCTAAGGGCAAACTTGCCCTTCCAGCGCCAGCATTGACCAGTGCGGAGCAATCAAACCAGTTGAAACAAGTCACGTGACCAATAAAAAAGATAAAGATACCACTGTAAGGATGTCGTTGCAATGAGAATATCAATGAGTGAACATTTTGCGAATGAGGCGAAAAGATGACACGACAACGCGTGTTCCGAAGATTACGCCTTTCGTAAACTATTCGTAATTATTCGACATAAACAAAAACACTGACTATACGGTGCAGCTATTTAAAACGGCACCACTGGCACGTCAAAATGCGTACGTACTGTGGAAGCCAAATTCATGCAAGTGTCAGGGCGGCTTATGATGACGGTCATCCAAAACGGTGTGACTTCATAGTTAAAAAAAACACTTATACGTGGGGAGCGTGTAAAAAAAAAATTTAAAATTCTCTATTCTATAAGAAACAACAAAAGTCATTAGGTACGCATAGAATGCGGTTGAATATTTAATTCCCCCCAAATACCGGTCACTTTTATGAGCAGAAAGAATGCTCCAATAGCAACTTACAATCTGGGTCAGTATCTTCACTTTACTGATTGCATTTCTTGGACTTTTTTTCGTAGTTCGTGTCAAGAACAAATAAAATGAACTCCTAGACTCTTTACTGGTTGGTGGCTTGGATATCCTTGGACACAATGTGTTTATTTCAATATTCCTTTACCCGTGTTTTACCCAATATGACGTATTATGGGGAAATATGGGTACCTCACAACGACGCTTTTACCAAAATATGATAACAGGCCCTCTAGAAGGGCAGTTGTGACAGCGAAGGGTATACCCTGGGCAGATATTACGTAATCACCATCATGGTTATAATGACTCTCTAGCACTGTGTTTCTGTCGTCGTCTTCATCATAATCTTCATTGTCACGATAACTAGCTTTATCCTTCTTTTCACTATCATTTTCCTACCACCTTACATTATCCCATGTTTACTTTAATACGATATTATCACTCACCAGGTGTCGTTGGTCATTCTGCACCAAGACCTCCGTCATTTCCGCCATCTCTTCTTGGAGGGCGAAAACCAAGCACGTCTGGTCGTCATGGACACTCATAACAACCACAGACTGTAAAAGATTGCACTAGTATCATGAGTATTAGATCGTGTGGTGCCATAACCGTATGCAGGATCTAAAGATTGTATTTAAAGGCATAATCTACCATTTTCAGAAGAAACAAAAAACCCAGCATTAGTGGTTTAAAATAGTTCTAAAATGTGAGATAGGGATAGAAACAACCACTGTCAAAATTTGAATCCGTATAATCGATGTTAAGTATTGTAAATAACACAAAATGTGTACAATAGTTATAATAAGAATGTTTCAAGACTTAACCGTCTGTTTGTCGAGTGATCCCGACCAAGTGATGGCGGTTCAAATTAAAGAAAAAAGAATAAACTATAGATTTTCGGTGATCGTAAAACACTCACACGATCGAAGTCGATCGCGATGGTTGCGGCTGATCCCACGCTGAAATTGCCTGGTGAGTTGAGGAGAACGGTGTTGAGGGCGCTGTTGTACGTCAGTGTCTCGGAAGCCGTTTCACCAGCCTCGTCTCGGAGCTCCAGGTCTTTGGCCTTTGTGACGGTTGATGAAAAAAAAAAAAAAAAAAAAAAAACAATGTTCGTAATGCGCAAGGTCTGTCACGGTAAGTCACCATTATATACATTTGCTTCTTTGTAGGAGTTGTGTATGTATTTGTTTGTTTGTTCGGTTTTTGTTTTTGTTTTTGTTTTTGTTTTTTGTTTGTTGAACGAAATGTCTAGAGAAATGTAATAAAACCAGAACTAATATTGCAACAAACTTATTATGGCATGATCAGAGTATGCGACATAATAGTTCTTACGTCAATCTAAAATCGTGGAAATTTGTGGAAATTGATTGATGGGAAACGAAGAGACGTGAAAACAAAAACAATATGCCAAAGAACATTTCAAAGACAGGTTAGTGCGATTGGATAATCCGTCGTAACTAATGCTTTATGAACGAAATGTCTGTTTTATAAACAGAGGGAAGCTTAAACCGAGAGGTAAAACCTCTTTGTTTCAACACGCCCCACAAGTGCGACCATGGGCGTGCCTAGGCACATCGCATCAACACACGGCAAAATGGCAAAAATAATTGAGATCTAGTAAAAATAAGCAAACGAATTAAACAAAATATGCATTCGGCTAATGTATTAAATAACCATTAACATTCCTTGACTCGTTGATTTGTTTCATTATCACTATCATTGTCATAATTATAATAATCTCACCATAACACAGATAACAAATCATCAATCAGACAATTTGTTCATAAAACATATGTTACGGAGGATTCGCCCTCGAATAGGGGGATGTGAGTTAGCTTGATCAGTCGGAAGCACGAATGCCTCCACATCCAAAGGAGCCGGGTTTGATTCCCATGTTCCACTGGCAGACTGGGCAATATTGTGTGTTTTCACACCGTCCCCTCGTATTGTAGGAGGCAAAACACTCTGTCCCTCGAATAGGACATATTACAATTGAGGTCCCATGTAACCATGTGAGAGTCACAACTCATGCACGTAAAAAAGATCCCGCTCCATTAACCATCTTAAAAAACAGGGTGTTTAACCCAGTGAAGCTTTCCCGCCTAACATCCAAACTGGACCCCCATGGAAGACCAGGTATTGCAGCTGAATATGGGCTATTAAGTTCTGAGATGGAAATAAAAACCAACATACCAACAATTTCTTTTCATTATCATCACTACTATGTTAGTATTATCGTTGTTATCAACTTTGGGCCAACATCTCCTCTATCTCTTCCTTACCACGTCAGTGTTCATGATCCTGTTTGACGACCTTCCATCTTGTCCCACGTCAGAGGTCGGACACATGGTTGTCACCCGGTGGTCACTGTGGATGATGAGCGCGGCTGCAACTGCGCCGGCAACCAGCAGGGCTGCGACAACGATAGCAGTGCAGGATCGCACACGTGCTACTTTGAGGGTCATCTCGTTGTCGAACTGCAGTTCGTAAGTGCAGAGAGAGAATGAGAGAGTGAGAGAGGGGAAGGGAGTAAGATAGAGGAAGGGACAAAATTACACACACACACACACACACACAAACACACACACACAAGTCAACACGATGTCTTTTTTTTTTCCTCGTGGCGTATACACCTGTCGGATGCAAAACACTGTTAACTTAAGTCGGTTATACCTGCAGGGGCCTTTCAAAATAAGACGAAAAAAAAATGATTTAATGGCTTATACACTGAGGCAGGGGCATTGCTGTGTCTGTGCATATATATCAGCTATTGATAGGTATCCTGAAGGCCTACCCCCCGTTGTGGATGAAATAGACATTAACATAACAAAGCACCTAAACCGAACATGTCTACACTACTCTGGAACATTTCAGAAAAAATAATCATAATATGCGGTATGTGTACAATTTATGTATCATGCATATCAAAGGGACTGTACAGTACTGGTTGAGGTGAGGATTCAAGTTTATATCTCTTTTGGTGAGATAATGAGAAACCTCTTATAATACAAGTATACGAAAGAACTTGTAATTTTAGAACATCTTTTGATGAAAAACGGCCTTGAAATGACTGAGATATTAGGTCACGACTTTTAATAGGTTTTAATGTTTTACCTTGTGTTTAGATATCTCCCTCATTTCAAAACCGATTTTCATCGAATCAACTTTTGATTCCCCTTAGAATTGTGTATGCTCTTTAACATTTCATTGAGTGGTTTCTAAACATCTCACAAAGTGTTACAAGCTGAATCGTCGCCTCAACCAGTATACAGTCCCTTTAACACATACCAGAGAGTTTATGCCCGTTATAGGATTGCAAGAATATAATTACAAATCAACTGAGAATCAAATCATCGAATAATCAAACATAACTCTCTGTTGCATATTTAAATCCCATTGCTATTAAAGTCATTATGAAAAGGTAATTTACTTACCAGCAGTACTGACTTGTTCATTGTTTTAGACGAAAGAGGGGACTATTCTTGATGTTAAGTCTATAATGGTTCAATCGAAGACCTCTGAAAAAGAGCGGACTTTTCTTCCAGGAGTTCGATGCCTGATGTTTAGCCAATGGTTAACGCATTTATAAAAGAAAACGAGGGCGTAGTTTGACGCATTGCAGCCCGTGTTCTCGGCCAGAAGCATTTTGATTGGTTGGCAAGGAGTGCAAAACTAACAATGCCATACTAAAAAGTGTACTTTATTCGAAGGCCACTCGAAAATTGGCTCATTTAATCTCGCGTGATATAACTGGAGAGTTTTTCATGACAAATCACTCCTTACTGTTTTTTATTTCCCTGGAATAATTTCTCTTGGAAGTCATTCTGCTTTGATATCCTTATATGGTATATGATTTTATACCCTTTGATATTGTTGCTTATGCCATCAGTTGGCACAACTCTTGTTTAGGAAGATAACCATGGGATGAAAATGGTGGGAGATAAGGACAGTTAAGCGAAATCATATAACTGTCTCCTTGCGCAATGGCAGCAAACGTCCTGACTTTAGAGTAACATTGCTATGAAGAGGAGTTCAAAGGGGGAATGTAACATATTATGGGAATGATGAATTCAAACTCCAATTATCTACCATCCACAGGATATCAGTGGATTATGCGTTTTATTTCTTTGTTCCTTTCACAGAAATATACGTTTCCCGGCCGATTTCAAGATTTTTTTTTCAATCCAATTCCTTATTACAGCATTCAATTTAGCAAATAGCCTAGATGACATGTTCGGTGATTCAATTAGATGGACTTTTCATTCATATTCATGTTGGAGCATTAAAATCAACTCTAACCTCATTCTAATTAACACTTTTTCAACTGAAATTCACAGGACAAGCACCATTTCACTATTCGTTCATTCAAGTTAGATGATACAGTCACGTTATCACGTATATGCTGCGCTCGTTCCATCAAATTCATTTTTGGGTATTCAATATCTGCACCCTGTCAATTTTGCAGACATGTTTATGCTTGGTTGTTTCTTTATTTTCTTTCATCATAGTTGTTTTGTTCGCACCTTCATAATTATTATTTTCGTATTCATTTTAGAGATTTTGCGCCCGCGGGTTTTTTGTCAATGTGCTCTTGAATTTCCCAGTCCAAAGATAGTGCATGTGGCCATTACTTATCTGGCCGTTGACCGCTTTACTAGTATTCTGAGTGTGTCGGCCAGTTCCAGGAAGTCAAGGGTATGATCCTCAAATGTTTCTATAATCCTTTTTCTGTCATCTGGAGATATACGTCGGTCTGGGGTCTAGGAACACTACCCCCAGGAAAACCACCCTCCGGATAACTACCACTGGAATAATTACCCCCCCCCCACCGGACAATTCCCCTAGGGCAACTACCCGCCAAACAACTAACCCCCTCCATATAGGGCAATTACCCTCCAGGGCAATTACCCCCTAGGACACTACCCCCGGACAATATACCCCTCCTAGGGCAATCACCCCTCTGGGCGATTCCCCCTCAGGACAACTACCCCACGGGATACCCCCCCTCCCCCCGGATGACTGCCCCTGGGTAACTACCCCTAGGATAACTGCCCCCCAGATAACTACCTCCCCCCCCCCCATAACTACCCCCGGATATCTACCTCCTGAATAAATACCCCCCCCCCCCCGATAACTACCACTTGAATAATTACCTGGATAACTACCCCCCGGGCAGCTACCCCCTGGATAACTACCCCCGGATAACTACCCCCCGGATAACTACGATGATCAAAGATATGTTCAGCTAATCTAGAATTGATTATCCTTACCAAAATTTCAATGCAGAAACCTGACCAATGGAGTGAGAAAAACACTGGTAATTTATTTTTTTTCTAAAAAATACTGTTTCTGTGACAACACATTGTCTAACACCGACAAATGACGAAGGTTGCACTACAATCGGGATAACTACTACCCGCATTAGTACCCCTGGTATAACAACTACTACCCGATAATCAATGCTACTCTTGGGAATTACCACTGCAATCTTCATTTTTCCCAGTGCAATTACCCGCCAGGGCAATCCCAGGGCTGGCCCAGAACAACTTACCTCCAGGGCTATTCCCCATAGGGCAACTATCCCCCCCCCCCCCCTCCCCCGACAACCCCCCCCCCCCCCCCCCCCCGATAAAAACCACCAGGACAATTTCCCCAGGGCAATTACCCACCAGATAAACATTAACCAGGTGATTACTCCATAATATATAGGGCTCTCCCACCAATCTTGATAGCCTGCAACTACCTCCGGATATCAAACTTCTTACCCTCCAGGCCAATTCACCAGGACTACTCCCCATCGGGCACCCCCGAACCCACGGCCCAAGACAACTACTCAGAGGCAGTTCTGCCTGGGATGAAAGGTCATGGAGTAGCCGCAATATCCCATTGTTATGTCTGGTTATAGGCCCACATATATTACATTTATTTCATTAATCAATGAATATAATTACTATATCTGTTTTGACAATGCTTATCACTGCCTCCACATGTGTCTAGGAGAATTTCGATGCGATTTTCTGTTTATACCGTAGCACTCATTTCAGTATTGCATGCCCTGCTGCATCATTTTGCATTAACTTCTATAGATTATAGCCAACACAGAACATTATATTCATTTAAAATTGCCCTTTTCAGAATTAGGCCCCAAACAATCCCCTCTCCGCCAATTAATTTCCCACAAGAAAATTATCCCTCCCATTTTTATTTTCTAACATCGTTTGTTATTTCAGTCAAAAAACTCATGTTCTGTGAACAGCGAAAAATAACGGGTATCAACGAAGTTTTAGCAATCACAGTGATTAATAATATTCGTTTCTTTTTAATGATTTCGGTATTCCCGAGCCGCATCCGAGCAGATGATACATTAACCATCTGTGTTTTTGTCTCGTCCCTTTGCTTGTTTGCTTGCTAGCTTTGCGGCCGTGCTGGTCATCCAAGGCTAATCAACGCTCAGAAACCCCCATTTCTGCATTGAGTCTAGGAATGCAATAGTGAAAAGCTTGCTTGCTTTACAAATGATAATGATCATAATGATAATAGCAATAATAACAATAATAATAATCATTATTATTATTATTATTATTATTATTATTATTGCTATTACTACTATTACTACTACAATTACTATGATAATAATGGTGGCAATACTTGCACAGGGCGCAGGTCCACTTTTTTTTTTCAGTGCTCATGGCGTTTAAAAAAAAATGAAATATATTACATCATACATTGCAACTGATTGACAAATTGCCCTATACAGTGACGTAAATTAGCACTGAATTGATCAGTGTTTTAGTAGTTGCCATGTTAAAAAAAAAAAAAAAAAATCATGGGCGTACACACTCGAGCAGGACTCGAACCTGCGACCTCCTGATCACCGGACAGGCGTCAGGTCCACTAGACCACCGAACTTTCGCCCGACAGCAAGTGTTGGTTCTAATCCTCATAGCATGCAGCGGGTACTGCTTTATTATTCAAATTCAAAAAATTCTTCCGTCGAGATGTTTTCATTACACCTGATTGACAAATTGCCCTACATCGATGTAAATATATCTACGTCGATGTAGGGCAATTTAGGGCAATCTAGGGCAATCTATCAATGATAATCTACATCAAAATATTCTGCTACCGTAAACAAGTGGGACTATTTCAAGTCGATAAAACAAGCAAAAAAAAATGCATCAAATTGCACTATTTACAAAATATAATTACAAAAAGTGCTCACCTTGGGAAGGGAACATCCCCCTCTCACACCCTCCCCTCCTTCGCTCGCTCCTCTCTCTCGCATCTAACCGCTCCCCCTAATGATCAGTTATCCTGGCTACGCCGGTGATAGGCACCATAGGCCTTCACAGTGATGTCGCACAGGCGGCGCAAGAGCTGAAATACCACGATTTAGTCATTCAATTATCTATGAATATTTCTTTTGCTTACTTGTTTCTGATAGGAAAAAAATCTAAAATTTCGGCAAAAGTGTGCACCAGATCGCTGAATTTCAGGTCTGAAAATGCAAAATCTCTCCCCCCCCCCCCCCCTCCCCCCCGCTCGGTCGCTCCGCTTCCGCGCACAGATATCCCAACTCCAAGTCCCTCCCCCACCCACCATCATTAAAACGGAACGATGCCCCTGGGATGAATGCTTTATTGACTTAAATCAAGAAAATTGAAAAATACAATAATTATAAGAAAATATATATTCTCTGTTTATTACATAATTTTATTGCATGAAAGGAATGTTACCACTTTATTGAATTTATTTGGGAATTATTCAGGGCTGTGCTACGTTTTTGAAAGGGTTGGGGGTCAAAATTGCTTTTCAGTCAAGAAGAAAATCAAAAGACAAGAGAAACGACAGGAAAAAAGTCTTCATACTTTTAAGATCTGATTTTCCGCCGAAATTCGGCTGACAAGCAAAAAACAAACAAACAAAAACAAAAACAAAAAGACTTCAATTTTTTGCTGCCACTTCCCTCCCACTTTAAATTTCATGCAAAAGAGTGGGACATTCGATCCCTGTAAAGTGTGTGTGTGTGGGGGGGGGGGGGGGGGGGGGCACCAAGCTTCTCTCCCCCCCCCCCCCTAAAAAAAAAAAAAAAAAAAAAAAAAGCTGCGCCGGTGGGGTTATGGGCTTGTAATCGTGGTAATGGTTACTATCGCCGATCACCCCCCTCCCCCAGTACGGATTTATACGCCGTTGATATCAGCTGCAGATTTTGACCCCCCCCCCCCCCAAAAAAAAAAAAAAGAAATCTTATGAAACTTAAATTATACCCAACTCATATCTAACATTCCGCTAAACTTGAGTTATATGATTTCGAAATGATATTTCGTGATCAACTATCACACCTAAGTTACGGGCTGTTTTTGATGAAGTATACAAGTGCTACAGACCGGACCGATATGGACATAACATCATTAATAATCGACTTTACTTAACATATAATTCTGTAAACCAATATATACATATATCAAAAAAAAAAACAACTCAAGATTTATCATCATTCAGTTTAAGGCAACTGGGACGTGGCTACAGCTGCTGACGTCTTTCATGGCGATGGAGGTATTTAACCAAGGGATATAGGCCCTAGTTATCCAGGGTGTTGTTTTTTTTTTTTTTGAGGGGGGGGGGGAATAGTTATCGGGGCGAAGGGGGGTTCCGGGTGGTAGTTATCAGGGGGGGGGTAGATGTCCAGGGGGTAGTTTTCCGGGTGGTAGTTTTCCGGGTGGTAGTTATCCGGGTGGTAGTTATCCGCGGGGTAGTTCTCCGGGAGGTAGTTAGGGGATATTGCCCTGGGGGTGGTTGCCCTAAGAGGGTAGTTGTCAGGGGGTAGTTGTCCTAAGGTGTAATTGCCCTGGAGGGTAATTACCCTAGGAGGGCAGTTTTTCGAGGGTGGTAGATGCCCTAGGGGGAATAGCCCTGGGGGTAATTATCCTTGTGATAGTTATCCTGAGGGTAGTTGCCCAGGGGGTAAGTGCCCGGATACGGTCTGGATCTAATCTGTACTGTCATGACTGTAAGAAGATTAAGTTAATATGTAGTAATGGATAGGCCCATATTAATGACATGTATGAAAGAAAATGGGCGATACAGAAAAATCAGCTCGAGTTATGGGGTCAAAAAATAATTACATGATACTTTTATTGCCTAACAATATGTGGATAAAACAAAAAAAAAGTCACACAGAAATACACGTTTAAATATTCTCACCTTTTCAAAAGAAAGAAAGAAAGAAAGAATAAATATAATGTAAATTTGAATGAACATGTTTGGAATTCTATTGCTCAGTCGCGAAATTGAATGACTTAAGTACCCTTTGGCCAATTAGAATGAAGTACCCTTTGGCCAATTAGAATGAGCGTAGAGTACCAGCCAATTTGAATACCCTTCTTAGGAATGCGAAAGACGCATATGCAAATTTCATTGATCGAAATGCTGAATTGAATACACAAGTTGCAATTTTGAAAGACAGACTGTGCGATAACAAGGGTTTTTGCTAGAATGAACCTTCTATCAAATGGACTTACAAAATTGCGAAATTGGCCTGGAAGACCTATACTACGCGTACAATATTCAACATGAATTTCATCTATTCGTTTTTCTTTAGAGACATTCTACGACGTGCATGCAAGAAAATGATGTCCTTAATTTCTTTCAAACATGGACACCAAAAAATCAAATTCTTTTCCACAAGAACAATAAAATCGATTACATTCTCAAGAAGTAAAACAGACTAAAACACATTATTTGAGCAATATATCTGTAATATCAAACAGTCAAAATGTTATCATCACAGCGCTGCATATTGACAGTATGTTTTATAAGAAAATTGAAGTTCAGGGTTTCTCTTTATCTTTAATTCGGTAGAGTGTGGTGAATACTGGAACGTAGTTGTTGTTGTTGTTGTTGTTGTTATTGTTGTTGTTGTTGTTGTTGATGTTGATATGATACTAGTCGTGTGTGTGTGTGTGTGTGTGTGTGTGTGTGTGTGAGGTTTGGATAATTTAGCCCTCAATAATTGATTATCAGACTACAACCATTTACGGATTTGATAAGAAATTTTACAACACATAAAATGTGATGATAGTAATTTGTTATTATTTCTATAGTGCTATTAAATTTCACTGTTATCATTATTAGATATGGGGTCTGACCAAAAAATAGTGTTCACTTGGACTTAATTTTCATATTCGCACTTGTATTTCAATGTTATATATAAGAAAGCTGAGAATCTGTCATGCAGTTTTCAGAAAAGTATACATTGTCTAATATTATATTTGACGTCAGACTTTTCCGTAAACTTATACCAGTATAAAACAGGAAAATCGCTCTCTTTGCGCGACTCGACGGATTTTAATTTTTTAAGTAATTTGCGCAAAAACTACAAAAGTAGGGGAAATATCAGTTACTATCATAGAGTACCCTTCCTAGGAGCAATTCATATCCGACATTCATTTTTCTCAAAACAATTAGATTTTGGGTCGAAATCTTGGTTTTTCCTGGAAAAAAAAAATAGTACTTTGACAGAATTTGTTTCTGTATGATAGACTTCAGTTTGGTCACTCATATTCCATAATGTATCAATGAATTAGTGGGGCTCGATATCCACGACACTAAATTAAATTATTCTCTATTAATAAGAAAATTATAATGCTTCAACATAAACTCCATCCTGTCACGCGACGGGACAGAATTTACATACTGGTAGGTGCGACGAGACGGAATGCACATGCTAACAATGGTAGGTGCGACGGGACGGAATTTTTATACCATAATGGGCTACAAAAAGAGTCCCTAACTTGAACAGAGTAGAAAGACTATTTGGCAAACTTATGAAAAGAGTAATTATTGTATGTGGTCAAATGATTTTATGGATCCTTCATCTTTCCTTCAGTTCTTACATTACAATTAAGTATTGACTATTGAGATTGACCAATTGAAGTTAAAGGGGCGGTTTACATTGTAGTTTTGGTTGAGATAGGGCGTCAATTTTTCATCTGTTTTTTGTTTTGTTTTGTTTTTTAGCTAATGAGAAACCTTTAATGAAAGAGCGTGTAATTCTAAAAGGGATTCAAAGTTTATTTGATGAAAATTGGTTTAGAAATGGCAGATATATGCGAAACAAAGTAAAACAAAACCAAGTGGGTTCCACCTTTTTCGGCAATAAGATATTGCTTTGTTTTACTTTGTTTGGGATATCTCAGCCATTTCAAAACAGATTTTCATCAAATAAACTTTAAATTCCTCTTAGAATTGAATGCATTGTCTAATTTCATTAGTGGTTTCTTAGTATCTCGCTAAAAGGTATTGTAAAAGCTCAATCCTCATCTCAACCAATACTATACTCCCCCTTTAACTTTGATGTTTTATTGATTTGGAGTTGCATTCATTTTACATGTACATGAATAGCCGGGTCTAGGGCAATTACCCCCTAGGCAATTACCACGGACCCTTCCCCTGGCCCTAAACATAATCATTATTCTGAACCTAATCCTAACCCTAACCCAAACTCATAACCCTAAACCTAGCCCTAACCCTATACTCTAATCTTACCACTAACCAGTATAGCTGAGGGGGGGGGGGGGGGTAATTGCCTGGATACGGAATAGCCTTTTACTGTTTGGAGTAATGTACTACGATCTATATTTGCTCTTTGCTTCATATTTGTCCATGATGTAATTCATCAACTTATTGTAAGCAAGGCAGTTCATATTTAGATATACATAAACAAAAATAACTATAAATTACAAAAATGCACAGTCTGCTTTGGTAGGCAATTATGCCTTAGATAGGAATCTCTTGTTCATGTGTTCTTACTGTATCTTTTTATTGAGATTGATATTTATCTACGTTCAGCTTCTTACTACGTCTGAGAAATAGGGAAGAAAAATGCCATTAAAAAGTTTTAGAGAAAAAGGGAAATAAACCATTCTTGGACAATAATATATTGTTTGCATTTCAGTATTGAAACATTAATTTTGAGCATCCCCATGTTGGAAAGCACATGGTGAATTGACAATTCAATTTTTTTTAATCTAGCAAACACATGTATATATACCTGTTTAAATTCTAAGACACTTCTGACTTACAAATTTAAAAGCACAATTTATATTAAAAAGAAAAGTCAATAATATTATTGCAACTCAAGAAAGAGGTGAAGTTTTACAACCGAAAAACTACAGCATGGTTTTCAAAAACTGTGATCCTAATATATGATGCTCAACCCCTTGTGGATGGAAATTGAAGAAAAAAAAAATATCCACAATTGCCAAGATTATCACAAAATAACTTCCCTCTAACAATTTTGCCACTACTCTGAGTGGCATTGTTGCTGCTGAAAAGTTGTATCCAAACTTTATAGCAGTCTGTCAACTCGTGGAGGAAGAATTCGAAGCTTGTGGAAATGACGTGGATATATGAGTCTCATTTTCACTCATAAAAAACAGTGTTCCTAGGAAAAATATAATCAAAAATTACAACCATACATTATGTAAGTGTAAGGATTTTTGTGTGCTGAAAACTTTTAACTATAATAGTGATTTCATTGTTAGTGAAATTTTCCATCATTTCTCAGTAGTTAAAATCTTGGTATGCTAACTCTGCACTAAAATGCTATAAAACTGTGTTAACCACAGGTTTGAAAACATTTTGATGAAAATTAGTCAATGTTGAAAATTTCCCATTTGTTTTGTGCATAGTGCATATCGTTCCTTCCAGTCGCGCAACGGGACGGAATTCGACACCTTTCGAGGAAATTATATTGCAGATCATACAATGAGAGATCTCAAACTGTATCTAGTCTATATAACCTAGCCAAACTTTGTCATTAAAGTGCTTTGGAACTGTATACAGAGGACTATATGTTATGAAACGATGAAGATCGACATTAAAATCAATTTTCAACTGTTTTTATCTCTTTTGAATAGAAATCATGGCAGAACTTGAACTTCAGTGATCCTGAGAACAGATTTGACCAGTGAAACAAAGAGCTAAGCTCTGTTCGGCCACGGGTCAAATAAATTAATCACTATACATTAATATCTTAGTCAGAAAAGATCAAAGAAATGAAATAAGTAATCAATGTTAAGTATTCAACCTAAAAAATAATAGCAATGATTTGGAAATGAGTCAATAATTATTGTTTCCTCATTGTGTCTTGCGGAAGCGTTTACTGGCATCCAATGGTCTATTGGCCTTCAAGTCAAGTACACGTTTTTATCACATCACCGTTGTATTTGTACTCGGTGCCAACCAATCAGGATGTATACAGTACGCAAAAACTTTTTTTTTTCTAAGTTCACACTGCGCAAGAGAGATTCGGTCATATTATTATCAGTGATGATCCTTCCATTGCTTTATGATTGTAGCACATCATGGACTGTCGTCCGAATATTGTCATGGATATAGCAATGTTTTATTAGCCAATTAAAGGATATAAAGTTCATCCAAATATATTATGCGTGAATTAGATTAATGCAGCAACATTAGTAGAACACCGTAAAGTGGAAGTTTGCGGAAAATCAGACAATCGCTGCAAAAGTTACGATTTTTTTTTTTTCAGTTTCAGTACCGCCACGATGGATGAGAAGACTGCAATAGTTTGTGACATCACTGTAGGACAGAAATCTACAGAAAGTATGAAAAGAATTCCACAGCATTTCTTTTTTTTTTATAAAAAGTACACATTCATTCGACTTGTTACTGACACAGAGGGTAACATTGTTCTCCCTGCTTTCTGAAAAAGGTTAGTCAAGTGGACTTTGATTTCGCTAGAAATATTAGAATATGTTGAATTCCGTTCACATTTTCTTTACATCATTTCCTGCAATGACGTCATAAACTTCTTATTGAGCGATGGTAGCACTGAAATTTTGGAAATTCATAACTTTTGAAAGGATTGTCCGATTTTCCTTAGACTTTCACTGATGTGCTCTAATAACGTTGTTGCATTCAAGCAATCCACATGTATATTTGGGTAACCTTGGTCTTTTAAGGCGTTGTGTCTGTTCATGCTGCTCGGATATACACGTCTACCGCAGACTTCAAAGTAATGCACCACGTTGACGTCATAATCAAAGCTTAGTTGCCTTTTATTGATTGTAATACAAACACATGAAACCAATATCTTACCTAATCATGATAACAGTCAAATTTGATAGCACTATAGAAATTTTAAGTAATTACTATCATTACAGTTTGTGTGTGATAAAATTTCTTATATTATCCGTAAATGGTTGTAGTCTGGTAACCCACAATTGACGGCTAAGGTATCCGAGCCTGACACACACACACACACACACACACACACACACACACACACAATATCATATCAACAACAACAACAACTACGCTCCGTGTATTTACCAGACTCTATCCGAATTAAGGATAGAGAGAAAATCTAAGCTTCAGGGTTTTTTTTTTTTTTTCATTCTTTTTATATAAAACTTCCTTTCTGTAATATTATGCAGCGCTGTGATGACAACATTTTGATATTATCAGATGCATGGCTAAAAATAAGGTGTTTTGTGTTTTTCTTCTTGAAAAAAGTCATTATACTTTTGGAAAAGAGTTAAATTTTAGGTGACCATGTTTAAAAGACGGCAAGGACATTGAATTCTTGCACGCATCTTCAAATTACCCTAAAAGAGAGATGAAACTCACTTTACAATGGTACGCATATTATTTCTGTGCTGGAACAAACGAATAATACTACGCATTGTCCATTAATAAGATGCGGATGTTCGATCATTGGAGTTTGAAATTATATTCATTTATTTATTTATTTTGGTTACATTCCCCTTTAAACTCCTCTCAATAGCAATGTTACTTTAAAGTCAGGACATTTCCTACCATTGCGCAAGGGAACAGTTGAATAATTTTGCTTTATCGTCTCTGTCTCCCACCATTTTCCTCATATGCTTAACTTTCTGAATTGTGCCAGCTGATGACATCAACGACAAAGGATTAAAAAAAAAAATCATATGCGATAGGGATATCAAAGCAGAAGACATCCAACAAAAATTGATCAAGTGAAATAAAAAAAAACCGATAACTTGGGATTGATTTGTCATCAAAAATAGTCCAGTTATATCACGCGAGACTGCATGAGCCAATTTTCGAGTGACCTTCGAATAAAGTACATCTACTATGACATTGTTGGGTTTGCACTCCGTGCCAACCAATCAAAATGCTTCTGGCCGAGAACACGGGCTGCAATGCGTCAAACCACGCCCTCGTTTTCTTTTATAAATAGCGTTAACCAATTATGGCTAAGCATCAGGCTTCGAACTCCTGGAAGAAAGGTGCGCTATTTTGCAGAGGTCTTCGAGAACCATTACAGAATCAACATCGATAATCGTCCGCACTTTGGCCTATACAGCAATGGACAAGTCAGCACTATTGGTAAGTAAATTAACTCTTGAGAGTACCTTTAATCGCAATGGAATTTTAATATGCCATATAGAGTATTGCTTGATTATTCGATGATTTGATTCTCTGTTGATTTGTACATATTCTTGCAATCCTAGTATAGCGGGCATGAACTCTCTGGTATGTGTTAATGTGCAAGATATTTAAATAGTACACATACCGCATATGGTTATCATTTCTGGAATGTTTCAGAGTAGTCACGAACCTTTCACTTTCCTTTATCTCGGTGAACACACCGAGAATAGTGACAGATTCCCTTTAAGCAGAATATTAATTGATTTTTTTTTTCATCCAACAACAAGAGAATATTTTTCTCAAACATTTATCTCATCTGTGTATATAGGTTCAATTGGATCAACGATTCTAGGATTCATAATGTAACTAAAGACCAGAAGTTTATAATCGCTACATTTATTTTTTTTTTCACAATGTAAATGTTTACAAGAATACAACATAGCGATTTAAGAGATCTTTTCTGAACATGATGATGCAAACTTACTATTGAAATTCGATTTAGCTCCGTCGAAGTTACAGTCATCTTGGCATAATGATATTACATGCTTCTCTAAAGCAAAATTCTTGAACTCGTTACTCAAACAATGGATCCTGTCCAAAATATATGGGAATTTAGAGACCTGTATTGATGGATTAGCTATTTCGTATTATTATGTTTCTCTTTATCATTAAAATTTTCTCTTCTCTTCAGTCTCTATCTATTTAAAATGATGTTTGTAAGTACGCGGCACAATAAACCCGCAACAGGTTTTTAGCGGAAAACATGTTTTACACTATCATCTTTCACATTTCCGAAAAGCTCTCGTATCCTGATTTACACAAGGCAACACAGGAAAGTCTTCAGATTTATCTTTCCCTCCATGAACCCCTATACCATTGTATACATCTGAATATTGAATGTCAGCTGTATAGAGAGGTTCGGTTTCGGTGCGTTTTTTTTTTTTCTTCAATATAACAATGTCTATTTCAGCCATAACGGGGGGGGGGGGGGGGGGAGAGGCCTTCAGTAAGCTAGCAATAGTTGAGAATATGAACAGACATAGCAATGCACCTGCCTCTGTGTACAAGCCATTGAATTATCTTTTCTTCTTATTTTGAAAAGCAGTACTCATGGCCGACGTAAGTCACAGTGTTTTAAAACCGAACAGGTCTATACGCCACTCGGTAAATGAAGACACCTTACATGTTGATATATATATATATATATATATATATATATATATATATATATATATATAAATATATTGGTATATATAATTTCATTTCCTATTTTCTCTCTGCACTTACCAACTGCAGTTCGACGACATGACACTCAAAGTATCACGTGTGCGATCCTGCACTGCGATCTTGGTCGCAGCCCTGCTGGTTGCCGGCGCAGTCGCAGCCGCGCTTATCATCCACAGCGACCACCGGGTGACAACCATGTGTCCGACCTCTGACTTGGGACAAGATGGAAGGTCGTCAAACAGGATCATGAACACTGACGTGGTAAGGAAGAGATAGAGGAGATGTTGGCCCAAAATAGAAAGTACACAAACAAGGATAATACTGATGAGAACAGTAATAGTAATGTCAAGAAATTGTTTGTTTGTTTGTTTGTTTGTTTGTTTGTTTGCTTGCTTGCTTGTTAGTTTTTATTATCTGAAAAGATGGCTGGATAGCTTTAATAGCCCATATTCAGCTACAAAACCTGGGGCCCGTTTCATAAAATTTGTTGTCAGTGACAACTGCCACATTTCTATGACAAATTTGCTCTCAACCAATCATATGCAAGTATCTCAATAACTTGTCACATCTATGACAACTTGTCACTGATGACAAGTTTTATGAAACAGGCCCCTGGTCTTGTCATGCGGTCGAACATTGGATGTTTGGCGGAACAACTGCACCGGGTGAAACACCCTGCTCTTTTAGATGATTAATGAAGCGGGATCGTTTTTACGTGCATGAGTTGCGACTCTCTCGTATATACCCAGGACTTCGATTGTAATTATGTCTTATTCGAGGGACAGAGTGTTTTGCCTCTTACTAAAGGGGACGGTATGATTACACACAATATTGCCCAGTGGGACACGGGAATCAAACCCGGGTCCTCTGGATCTGGAGGCATTCGTATTTAAACAGAGTTTTATCTCTCGGTTTAAACTTCCGTCTCCTTATAAAACAGACATCTTGATCACAAAGCATTGATTATCCAATCTCACTAACCTGTCCTTGAAATGTTCTTTGGCATAACTTTTTTTTTACGCCTCTACGTTTCCCATCAATCGATGATCAATGATCAATCGATATCCATAAATCTCATACGATCTTAAATTGAAATGAAAACGATTATGCTGTCAGCTCTCATGTCGTAAGTCGTTATGTTGCAATATTAGTGCTTTATAGTTTTATTACATTTCACTCACCATTTCGATCAACTGACAAAAAACCAAACAAACTAACACAGATACAACTCCAACAAAGAATCAAATAAACATAAGGTTGGCTTACCGTGACAGACCTTTTGCATTACGAATATTGTGTTTTCTGTCATCAACCTTCACATAGGCCAAAGAACTGGAGGTCCGAGACGAGACCGGGAAATCGACTTCCGAGACACTGACCTACAACAGCGCCCTCAACACCGTTCTCCTCAACTCACCGGGCAACTTCAGCGTGGGATCGGCCGCAACCATCGCGATCGACTTCGATCGTGTAAGTCTTTGACGATCACCGATAATCTTTATTTTATTGTTCCTCCTTTAATTTGAACCGCCATCATTTATTCGGGATCACTCGACAATTATGATTATGTCCCGATTAAGCTTAAGGATTGAAATGACGTTAGAATCATACACCATTATGCCGTAAAAGGCCCATTGAGGTAGGACGCTTGCCATATCATGCGTTGTCCGCGCTACTGCTTAATAAGCCTCCATATCTATGGCTATATTCCCATGTCAATATCATTGTGTCTCAATATGAATCACTCCTTTTCATTCCATGTCACACACACTCCTTCAGTTTGTGTGTGTATGTCTGTGTGTCAGTGACGTATCTAGGGAAAAAGGCGCCCAGGGAAGCGCGAAAATGGCGCCCCTGATTTATGAAAAAGTGTTCAACCCCAACAATAAAAAAAGTCCACATGATATGCTTTTTTTAAGCACTTAAATGGGGTCTGTTGAGGGTGATTTAAATGCAATAACTTTTGATGAAATTTGGCGAGCGAGCGCAGCGAGCGAGCCGAAATTTTTCGTATTTCAGCTTACAAAAAATGGAATTCTCGTCATTTTTTACTTATTAAATCTTACAATTCTAATCGAGATAGTGACGGCCTTATAGATAACGATTTATACCAACAAACTAAGGACTTGAAAAAATACTCGAAATCAGTATGCGCGAGTGGGCCGAAATTTGTATATTTTGTTCTTATCTTGTTTGATTTTTTAGCGCCCGTATGTTCGAAGAAACTATTGGCGCCCTCTTTTGATCCAATCGTGATCGCTTCAGAACGAAAGAAATTGCAGCCGCTGCTCCGTGTAACATTTTGCCTGCTAAATATAAAATGACATGTGTGAACACAATAGGCATTGTCATTTTGTCCGCGTCATTATCACGTTTTGTTCTTATCTCCTTTTTTTATATGAATTTTGGCGAGCGAGAGCAGCGAGCCGAAAACTTTTGTATTTCAGCTTACAAAACATGGAATTCTTGTATGAACACAATAAACATTGTCATTTTGTCCGCGTCATGTTTTCTTTTTATCTTGTTTGATTTGGTTATCTGCCCCCCCCCCCCCCATTCTCGCTTTAAGCTTCCCCCGTCCGGGCGAGTTTTTTTTTTTTTTTCTTCTTCTTCTTCTTCTTCTTTCTTTCTTTTTTTTCTTCTTAATTTTTTCTTTCTTTTTTCTTCTTTTTTCCCCCGTTTTTGGCGCCCTCAAAAAGTGGCGCCCGGGGCACGTGCCCCCCTTGCCCCTCCCCCTAGATATGCAACTGGTGTGTGTGTGTGTGTGTGTGGTGTATCGTTCTCTTTTTTATGCAAAAATACAGAAATTATGCAAGAATGTTACCATTTGAATATTTATTGAAATCGGACTATTTAAAACAATATAAACGGTATTACAGCGTTTTGTTTGAATATTCCTCATGTCAGCGCCACCCAAATACAATACGTAAATGGCCAACTTAGACAATATGAAGCAATGAAGCTTATTTAAGTAAAATTAACATAAGGTATATTTGCATGCATATATTGGATGTATTTATTGTGCTTTTTAAATTGAATCTTTATCTTATCCTTAAATGATAAGATCCTGCATACGGTTATGGCACCACACGATCTAATACTCATGATACTAGTGCAATCTTTTACAGTCTGTGGTTGTAATGAGTGTCCATGAGGACCGGACTTGCTTGGCTTTCGCCCTCCAAGAAGAGATGGCAGAGATGACGAAGACCTTGGTGCGCAACGACCAACGACACCAGGTGAGTGATAGTGTCGTATTAAAGCTATTTATTATCATGGGATAAATGTTAGGTGGTAGGAAAATGATAGGGTGATGATAAAGCTAGTCATCATGACAATGAAGATCATGATGAAGACGACAACAGAAAAACAGTACTGGAGAGTCATCATAAAAATGATGGTGATTACGTAATATTTGCCCAGGGTATACCCTTCACTGTCACAACTGCCCTTCCAGAGTGCCCTGTCATCATATTTAGTAAGACCATCGTTGTCAGGTGACCATGATTGCCCATAATACGTCATTTGGGGTCAAAGACGTCAAAAAGAACATCGGAAAAAAAAAAAACGTTGTTTCCAAGGATGTCCAAGCCAACAGTCCAGTGTGTGGGAACTGATTTCGGTTGTACTTGATCCGGACTACGAAAAACGTGCAAGAAATGCAATCGGTACTGAGGATGTTGACCCAGATTGTAAGTTGCTATTTGAGTATTCTCTCTGCTCATAAAGTGACCGGCATTTGGGGGGAAATAGATGTGAAACAGCATTATACCTATGCGTACTAAGGGAGTTTTGTCGTTTTCTTACAGACTCGCTCTCTAGCTCGCTCTCTAGCTGCACGTATGTGTTTTTCAACGATGAAGTCACATCGTTTTGGTTGACCGTCTGGGCGTCATCATGAGCCGCCCTGACATTTGCACAATTTTGGCTTCCGCACTATACCAACGCACTTTATCATGTCGATTTTACGAATAGTTTTACAAAATCTTCAGGATACGCATAGGCATTGTTCACTCATTGGTATTCTCATTGCCACGACATACTTACTGTGGTACTTTTTTTGTTTGTTTTATTGTGACTTGTGACTTGTTTCAACTACCTAGTTTGAGTACTCCGCCCTGGCTAATGCTGCCGCTTGAACGGCAAGTTTGCCCATAGATTGCGCATAGTTGACGAAGAATTCCCATAGTTCACGAAAGGTGCATGAAAGTTGCCCCAAAAATTATTCGTGCCAAAGTATTGAACATGTCACTTATTTCACGCCTTGACGGCATTGGCCACCATCCTTCTCTCACGTTGCCACGAACGTTTCCCGAATTGGCACGGAATGGAACGTGCCAAACCATGCGCAAACCAAAATGATTGTGATCACCTCAAAGGTTTCACAGCTAACAAACTAACAAAAATTATTCACTGAATTTCCATGTAATGAGAATGGCTCGAAATGTAAGAACCTTTACCTCACAGTATAACTCAAACAAATTAGTATTGATAATTTTCTAAAGACGCAATTGCAAAAAAAAAAAAAAAAAAAGTTTTACAAAACATAAGGCATTTCACTGACTTGGCAGCATTTTTTCCCCGTAAACGATACAGGTCTTCGGCGTCGTGTCAGATACTGCATTGACTTCCTATGGCGTCGTTGGACCAATTCCTGACGGTTACTTCCAGAATTCAAACGGGCCAATCATCCGCGGCCTCTGCTCGGGCCGTCCTGCGCAGTGGATGGAGACCAAGGCCGTCGAATCAGTGCATGACGTGGAAAAGAGAGGTTGCCAGACCGTTTGTATCGTTATCATAATAATACCCGTATGTTGGCCACACTGTTATTAATTTTGATCGGAATCCTTTGTCATATATATACAATGAAATTGACATGAAGACTCCTGATTTATAGATTACTTGTCAATCGACAAGTCGCTTTTGACCCTATAATTATTTGGGATAATACTTGGGTCTCGAAATGAATGAAATTGGTTTTGCTTTAATAGAATGAAGCTACCCTCTTACCAGGCAGAATGAAATACTGGCAAAAAAAAAAAAAAAGCTATAGGTTGTTGCTCATTTATTCCAAGGCCATTTGAATTCGTAACTTACCTTTTTTCTTAACCCATGGTCTTATTGAAAGAAGACTATAATAAAATAGTGTGATGTATGCTAGCCTTAGCTATACTTGAATATGATCTACATTTTCTGAAAACGGACGTATGTTTCTGTATTTGCTATATTTCTTCAGAAGCGTATCATATTCGGTACTTACAAGGTTTCCTTCGTATACTATACGATTGTAATTTGATTTCCTTATTGATCAATGATTGCGTTGTTATTTCTGCAACCTTGTCGGGCGTGTTAATCTTTTTTAAGACTCATACATTCTATAAAGAAGAACAAGAATGGACGTAAATGTTGAAACATCAGCAAAAGCTCTATTCAAAACATTGAAAAGGATCTTTGTGATTTTACAATACGTTATGACTCTTTTCTATTGTTTCTTAGATCACTGCTACCAATGATTTGTTATTAGTTGCGACTTTTGATTGATAGAATACCGTGAAAGTGGTTTGGTAAATTATAGGTTAATAGACACCACAAATTGATAACGTTCATCCCTGTCTGATTTCATTGCCACCCGACAGAATTATTTGAATATGCAAGGGTTATGTTAAGTGCACTTTTTGGAGTATGCCAAGCTATATAGCCCTTTAAATGGAAAGAAATATGTTATTGCCCTCATCTAAATACTTGATGAAATACCCTAGAGCCTGAATAAATGCTGTTGTTCACCTTACTTCCGTGTTGTCATGAAATACCAATTTAAACTATTGCGTATGAATTCCATTGATGTCAGACAACTTTAACGACAGTAGTAGCAGCAGTATAGTGTCATGAGAATGATTGTAACAGTCACTGTGATAGAAGTACAATCAAAATTATCAGCAATGAATTATTAAGGAATAAGTGGTAAAAGTGGCTTTCATTTTTGGTTTTGGGATTTATCATTTTTTTTTTTAGCACATGTATATCGCAAACAGCATGAATGCACAGGTTAGTTACATGTTGCTGTTTTCTTTTAGTGTAAATAGACAATATCTTACATCCCTAGAAAATGTGCCGCAATAAACATTTATGTGACATAGTAAATAATTACAATGTAATATTCTTTTTATTACACTAAAATGCCACGAGGTCCAGACATGTGTATTTCTTTTACAATGAACAAAGTCAATAAATAGTGTTCGTTAATTGTTGTTCAAATGTGAAAAGAATGAAGTCTATTTGTGTTAAAATGATTGAGAAAAATGGGTAATTACACACTAGCCTGCAATGTTCAGTGTAAATAATTTACGCAACATTTCACACAAGCTTTAACATTTCAACCTTTGTCTGTTTGGCACTGATTCACACGACCTGTCTTGACCAAAATAACCGAAAAGAAAAATAGCCCTTTGCAAAAAAAAAAAGAAAAATAACCATAACGGGGTGATTCAACATGACAGCATTTGAACCAACCTTTCAACAACTACTCAATTCCTAGGTGATCATGTTTATTCAGTACTTTAAGAACTACAGCACGAATGATAAATAAAAAAGCACAATGATATTGAACCGACCTGAATTATGGTGTGTCATTGCATATGTATGTGCGTGCGTGATTGGTTACCTAATTCCTACTATTGTGTTACTGTATATCAATTGAATACCTGAATATCAAAACGACCAATTAACAATTACAGAAAATTTCGAACAAAACATTGAAATTCTTAAATAATTCCTATTGTTTTTATTTTTTGTTGGTAGAATGTTATTTATACAATTTCAAATGTAAAACATTCATTTGAGTGTTTATCTTTCTTTGCATGGGATGGCTGCGTGAAGGGTCTCCAAAGAAGGTTGCCAAATTTGGATTTGGCTCGTTTTAATACTCAAATATTCAATTAAAATATATTCCAATAATAAACCTCTAGAACTGTGTAAAATGCATACAGAACCAGTTTCAAACAATATTGATTACTTTATTGTCCGCACTGATAATCTTTTTTGTACATTGGATATAACAACAAAATAAACATAAAATACTATCCGCAGGTACACCACAGACATTTCTGCGACTGACAGACATATTGAAGAATGCGACTGAAACTATAATTCATATTAACATACAATCATATCATATTCACCAAAGCAACATAATACCATAAACCCAACATTTACAACTACACCATCAACAAAATATACTAGCATCAGAGTTTATACAAATATTCAACTCATAAATGTATTCATTAATATCATTTCCTGCGTCAGCACTATACACCAAACAAACTTTATCACCTATACATAGCCCACTTTATAAGTATGTTTTCCAATTCTTTATGCACTTCATTTCATTTAAGGCCTAATGAAGTCTTTTTCCTGACAAAATAACATTGAGGGATCAATTAAAAAAAAAATAATATAATGATAATAAGGAATATGAAATATGGGTCCGCAAAACAAAATAATGTCATAAGAAGATAATGACTGTTAGTATTAAAACGCAAAGTGTTGCTGGAAGTGTCCTTATAAATATTTGAGAAACTCACTGCGAATAAGAAGATCCAGCAAATAGCGTCAGGTTTTGATATTATAACGCAAAAGGCGATCCGGCCATTAGACATCAGGAACAGTTCCACTACAGAGCATGAAACATGAACATGAACTAAAATAACTTTTTACATAATGAAGTACATGTACAATCTTCGAGAAGAGTTCAACACAATACGATTTTTTTTCACATGAAATACAGTCTGTTCATGTTGCATTTTCCGGGTACTAATGCAAAAGGAGCAAGATTAAATCCACCCCACCCTGATTGCAAGCTTTTTGAAGAGTTAGTATTTGACTTTGATATTTCATCAAAAGGAAGAAGGAAATACAATTTCTTGCTACAGAATATTCCTTCCCCGTGGTTAAATGGTCTTGACACAATTTCATCTGAAAAAGATATTCATCTTGAAATTGTACACAAAATAACTGAAAGTAAGAAAATTATTAGATATGCATACTCTACACTGTTTGATGAATGTGTGCCGGACAAAATTAATAATCTCTTTTTGGAAGGATTCTTGTCCACCTCCCGTTAATTTCACTCTCGATTGGCAAAAAATACACATGCTGAATTTTAAATGCACTATCGATAGTCGTTTTAGATCATTTTATTTTAAAATTTTCCATTAGACAATTGCTTTTAATGCGTTCTTATTCAAAATAAAAAGGAAAGACTCTCCCCTCTGTTCATTTTGTAATAAGGAACCTGAAACGATTGTTCATGTGTTTTGTGAATGCCCAGTGGTATCTTGTATGGGATGATCTGCTGTTGACAATAAATAGAAAGCAGTCCTCCAATAGAATTATCTCCTCTTTTGAAAAAATGTTTGGCATTCAGGCTGACACATTTTTTACTTTTTTTTTTTATTTCTTGTATTTAAGTATTATATTCATTGCTGTAAATTTAGTAGTAAATCGCCTAATATTGTGGAATTCAGAGCTCGATTAAAAAGAATTAAGGATACAGAGTATTTTCTAGCAAAAAAAAAGAAAGGTAAACTCCCATTGCATTTTAAGAAATGGAGATTTGATGTTTAGAGTAATTTTTTGCTAGTCTTTCATGTGTCTGCTAATCTATCATATGGGTAATAACGTCGAAACGTACTACTTATTACAGTACGTTTCTCATATTAGTTCTTCTGTTTCATAAGCATACATGCAGGTATTTGTACCAATACATAATATGGAAATGGAGATCATTTCATAGGGATCAAGGAGATAGACTGACTTGGTCAGATTTTTGTTTTTGTACATGTATCTCTGATTCTTGTGTTCATAGTTTCCACTATCCAGTCGGGAAACATTTCTTGTATTCATGTGAAAACTGCTCTATCTAATCCTGTAAATATTTTGATTCTGTATGATTGATTTGTTGATTTGATCAATAAAGACTTAAAGAAAAAAAAGGAGAGACAATCAAAGGGATAAACACAGTCATACAAATATCGTAAATATAGCATAACCAACGACCAAGCTTAAAAGGAGTAAAGAGACGGCGAAGGAGGGTCTATTTATTCATATGTAGTCATTTATTCATTCAAACATTTATTTATTGATTATTTATTCAAATGATTATTGATTAATCTATTCAGTTTTCAATATAACAAAACAAGTAGAAGGACACACAATGTACATGTATTTCAAATATCAAAGACACTGGACATGCTGGAAACGCAGGAAACAAACGTTATACGAAAGAAGTTCAAACAATACATCGATAACTTAATACTCTAGGCGCCTATATAAAAAGTAAAGAAGGAAAACATCAATGAATAATCAAGTTATCAACCTTGCAGTGTAATTTTACGTTACATACTACACTCGGAAAAAAATGCGAATCAGATTTTGCGGGGTCAAAATGATTGACCCCATTTGGAATAGTTTTGTCCGAGAAATCTTCAATCAATTCACAACGATTGAATAACCAGAAAAAACCGGGTCAATGCGACCCCTCAAAATCTGTTCGGAAATTAAGAATCCTGTTAGGTGGTCATTACGCATACTATAGTACGTCTTTATGGTATCATTTTGATGGATCAAATGATATTCGTTGAAGAAATTGCTTTATAATTGGTTTAGTGAACCCTAATGAACAGAAGAAAAATACCAGACAGAACGATGATTTTTCTTGGACCTAGACCTATTTGTCTTCTCTTACAAAAAGTAAAATTATAAGAAAAAAATGCACGGCTATCAATTGTACAGCTAGCGCGCGAGGATAGTGTGCACGAGTACTTGGTCCCGGCGCAGAGAGAATCGGTACGGATCGGTATCGTGCAGAAGATATTGGGCGGGATTTTCGATTTTGTATGGTAGGCCAGGCGCTAAGCGAGGCCTAGGGTGGTCTGCTCGTATTGTTTGACGTTTGCAGCAAAGGTTTGCAGTATGTACAGTGCGTGGCGGACGGGCAGCATCCTTGTACACGTACACACAAATTACAAAGTGATTATACGATAGCATTTTCAATCCTCATCGTATCGATCGCAGACTACAATCTCATGCATTCATGGCGGAGTCACTGCTTGCCGAGTGAAGATTTGGAGATTGCATTCAAAGCTTCAAAGCAGAGTTTCTTATGACGAGTGCTTATTATTGCGTTGATCTTTAACTATGAAGGATGCACTTCTACAGAAGAAGAAGATTGTTCCCTTGCACATTTTTTTTTCAGTTTCAAAAAGGGCATGTACGGGGTTGCCCTACACCACACTGGCAACCCGAACACGTTGTACATTTGTACTGTTTAATGCACTAGTCAGGGGCGAATCCAGGGAGGACAGCAACCGGCGCACGCCCCCCCCCCTTATTTTTTTTGTTGAAACAAAAGAAATAAAAAGAAAAAAATGGGGGAGGGGTGCGTGCGCCCCCCCCCCCCCCCTTTAATTTTGTAAACGCTCCCCCTCTTTACGGAATTCCTGGATCCGCCCCTGCTAGTAATACGCTTGTGACCGTGCATCACAAAACCAGCATGGTCAGCATAGTCAATCCTGAGTCGTTTTTTCTCTTTTTCTATACATTTACAGATTGTACTTTCTGAAAGAGAAAGACGCTAGGCCTACATCATGATAAAGTTTAGGATTAGAAAATGAATGGGAATTTGTCCTTTAGCAGTTTTTCCAGAAAACTATTTTGGGAGCAGAGAGTTATCCGGTGTATCTGAGTCCCCTTTTCATTTCTTAAAAACCCTTGTTGGTCCTACGCACTCTTCACTTTTAACTCTCAGCTTTTGAAAGAATAATAGTGTCTATATTAAGTCTATATTAGGTCCAACGGTCTAACGGTCTAACTTAGGACGTTAGTATTGATTAGTATATGGGTAGAATGTGTTGACTGCGTGATCAATTCCAACATAGTAATGTGATAATCCCTTCACTGTTTATGGCAAGCTGCAGAGTTTCACTTCCTGTTTTAGTTTGGTCAGTTCCACTGCACAGCAACTAGGGATTTTTTTTTTTTTTTTTTTTTTTTAGGTTGGGAGAGGTATACTATTTGTATGTGCTGCAAGCCCACAAATTTTGGTAATTTATTTTCCTTTTTTTTTTTTTTTTTTTTTTGCTAACTACCACCTGTTATTCCGGACTATTTGTGAGGGGTTCCGTCCTGCACAAAAAAAAAAAAAAAAAAAAAAAACATGGGGGGGGGGGCCAATATGTACCACGCTCATCGAAAGCACCTCAAAATAAATGTACAGCGTTAGTCATCTTTTGTGGGGGGGGGGGGCATTCTATATTCAAAATGCCAGAGATGTGCTTCCAACCAACACAAATGGGGGTTATAGAGTGTTACAGGTTAATTAAACAATTAGGGTCAAAGGGGATCATGCAACTATAAAATCCCTAGCCGAAATCATTGGATGTATACTAAGTACCGGTAAATAATTTGTGCCTTTGAAGGGGGTGGGTCATTTTCTAAGTGCATGTAAAAGTGTATCAGTAATGAAAGTGCACACCCCCCCCCCCCCTCCCCCCCCCCCCCTCAAACCTGGTATTTCTTTCCAAACTGTGTAAATTTCTTTCCTTCTCTCTCTCTTTACCAGATTCTTGCGAGTATACCAGCGGTTCACCACTGAGTTGCCTGTTCCCCCCCCCCCTCCATCTAACTAACCTCAGTCTTTAGAGGGTAAGTTATTTTCTTATCGTCTCAATTTATAGAGTAATACCGTCTGTATGTTTGAAGTTGACATATTTCTTCTTTTTTTTTCTCTCCATCTCTCCCCCTCTCTCTCTTTCTCTACCAGATTATGACGAGTATACCAGAGGCTCTCCCCAGTTGTCTGTTCCGTAGAACGCCTAATTCTTCTCGTTGCAGGTGAGATAAAAATTATGATTTTGCCTGTGATGTATGTACAGTATGCATATGTACAAAGTTAAATATATATATATATATATATATATATAGCGACTGAAATAAATTTGCAATAACATGTTTTCAAAATTAAAATTATCGCATAGCTGTAGATTTGAATGAAATATTGTTTCAAGTATAATTGCATTAACGAACTGTATTTTTTCCATTTCTTAAAGATTGAAATAGATCGTATGGATTCTGAATACAGGTAAGTTGTTTCTTGGTTTTTTGTTTTGTTTTGTTTTTTTTTTTTACTTTCATTAATCCATGGTTATTATTTTTCACATCCGCCACCCTCCATTATTATTTGCATACATTTTCATTTCGCAATTTTGCACCGTTGCTGCACATAATTTATTTTCCTGTCGCCATATCAGCTATCCTTTATTTTTTTCTTCTTTTTCTTGTATTACAATGTTATTTTGTATGTGCTCTGTACGTATGCATACATGAACATGTAGTTTGAAGGGGTTTCTTACCACCAGACTAGTTATGGCTGGACATGGAGGGAAACGAAATATTCAGTACAGATGACAGAGCTTGGTCGCAGGATGACATGAATGCTGCCTACCATGATGTCAAAGACAGGGGCATACCGATTGAAACAGATGCAAGAGATCACGACGTCCCAAGAAAAACATTGGCTGATCGAGTCCATGGAAAGGTACCTCTTGGCGCCCTCTGGGGATCGACCCCCAAGCTCTCAGTAGAGCTTGAACGCGACTTACTCACTGTCATAAGTAGATATGGCAGCAAAGGCCGTACCACTAACCATAATCAAGTCATGACATACGCGTGGATTCTCGACAAAAAGTGTGGGGAAGGGAAGTTTGGGCCGAATGGTCCAAGCTATTGCTGGTGACTTCGTTTCCGTGACGCCTACCCTGATGAGGTGTTGAAGGTCAGGCGGGCCGACAAACTAGATCGGTGCCGTGTCACGTCTTCGACAGTTGACAATATCAGAGAGTATTTCACGCTTCTCAGAGGAGTATTCGATCGCTATGACTTTCACAGCAAGCCAGAAAGAATATTCAACATGGATGAAACCATGGTGGACTAGAACAAGTCTACCCAGCGTGTTGTTATCCCGAATAGGCAAAAGCATGTCCACGCAGTGACAGTGGCTGGCAGCCAACACGTTTCTATGCTGTGTGTGTCTCCGCCTATGGAACACCGATGCCACCCTTCATCGTATTCAAAGAGGCGTTTCCAGGCGGAGACTATAATATCAGAGGTCCGGATGGATGCCTCAAGGGAAAGTCCGACAGCGGCTTTGTAAACGGGGAACTGATGGTAGGATGGTTCGAAAAGATGTTTCTGAAGCACTGTCCTGCGGACCGTTCGGAGACCAATCCCGTTCTACTCATATTTGATGGCCACGCCTCACATGAGGATCCCCGGATGATTCTGAAAGTCATGGAAGAACACGTCATCATCTTGGAACTTGTGCCGCACACAACACATCTGTGCCAGCCACTTGATGTGGCTGTGTACAAGTCCCTAAAGTCTCACATTGGGACTTTTGTGAAGAAAGGCCAGGCATTGCGCAACTCACCGTGGATCATGAAGAAGGAGATCCCGCGAATGCTGAAGACACCGTTTGAGGCCGCAATGTCGATTCGCAATATCAAGAATTGCTTTGTGAAGACAGGGATTTTTCCGCTCAATCCAAACGCCGTGGACAAGGAGCAGTTGGTTCGCTCACCGAAAATCCCATCGGCGGATGTTGACCTCGCAATACCTCCAAAGTACCGTTTTTCCGACGCAGCGGTGCAAGCTGACACGGCACCTGATGGATAAGACCCCCAAGTGGCAGTCGACGGACCACAGAACGAGGAAGACCCATCAGTGGCAACCGAAAACGAACCTCGGAATGAAGACAAACCTCAGGAAGTGAGGAAGAGAGCTGTCCTTCAGAATCCGCTGGTTAAGTTCGGTGTGGTATCAGAAGAGGTAGCATCAGTCTTCCTCCAAGAAGAATGTTAAAATTGAACGTCCTCAATTGTTATACTCTTTTTATTACACTATGTTCTACTTACCTTATTTTCTGTTACTAAATGAAGTGAAACATATGTTTTTGTGAAAAATGAAATAAACTTTGAACTTTGAACGTTGAATACGTCCCTCCTGGAAAGAAACTGCCACCACGAGGCAGGAGTTCTGCAAGGATTCTCACAGTGGAGGAGGCAAAGGAGACTTACAATCTGCACTGTGAGATGTTTTTTATTTTCACACAAAAACAGTCGGCAATCTGAAATTTCAGCTGAACCAAAATTTTAACATTCTTTAATCTACTGCTTTCCTCTGAAAGAACCGTTCAAAACAAAACCAACTGTCAATGTGCAGAAACTGCGTACTTGAATCAACAGATTTCCGTTACCACTTTGCAGTATGTAAATGGGTAAAAAGGTAATTTCTGTTTGCCCAACCAGGTAACCCCCATCCCCCTCAAAAAAAAAAATCTAGTAAGACAGTGGAGTCCTGTTATAAGGTTCCAATAAGATACAGGTACAAATTTTTGATTAATTTGGTGTTAAATGTATACAATGTACAGTGTATTTTACGCCCACACCGCTAGAGGGTTTTTTTTTTTCTCAAATCTTTTACTAGGACACTGGAATCAAATCATCTTATCAATATCAACAATGTAAATATTTTTCAGAATCCATGATTACGTTTGATAGACTTAAGAATTCAAATTCCAGATTATAGCATTACTTACACAGAAAATCAGAGTTTTAGTAGAATTTTTTAACAATTCCATTGTAAATCTGAATCACATGAATTATATAGGTAAGAAGCTACGTACAATGATGATAATTCAACACCGATCATTTGCCAAGACATATTAATCTGTAAATAAGTAAATCAACAACGTTATGTGACCGACCCAAAACAAGTAGACCTTCCTAAGATTGTCTCACATTGAATTTTGTTAGATATTCTCAAAAAAAAAATGTTCGTATTCAATACTGTAACATTTAAGGTTTGACTTCTATTTTCCATTTTATGTTGTCAATGTGGAATTTCGCTGCGGCAAGTCAATCAAATTCATATTTTTGTAACTATTTTTTTGGCTGGACCACTGATATGTGGTTTACCTACATGTATATAGTTTCATAATTAAAGATGTATTCAGCCTGATTTCTTGGAAAAACAATTCTTGAAAGTTACAAGACATTGCGTATAAATACAATGAAAATAAGAAGTTAAAAAATGTCTCCTATTCTTTTGTATTTTTAAGTATGAGAATGTGTGTGACTGCGTGTATAAGGCGTAGGGGCGGGGTGGTGTACTGCTAAAGTGGAACCTCGTTTTATTTAGCTCTGATGCAACAAAATCCTTTAATAATAAGTGATTTTGCTGGTCTTAGCTCTTTACACGTTTTTTTTTTCTTTCTTTTTCCCCTGATACAACAAGGAAAAGTAGAAATTACGCGGTGCGTGATATACGTCCTCGCCGGAAGTAGCATTTAGTAGCAAAATGAACAATATAGGTAAAAAGATCAATGTCAAAGGTCAAAGAAGTCAAAGGTCAAAATTCTATGTAGAAGTTTTGAAGCCCTAACCTAGTGCCATCACATAAAGCAAACGGAATCGAAATCGGGTCAGAAATAGCAAAGGAGTAGCATTTTGTACCCAATGTACAATATAGGTAAAAAATCAAGGTCAAAGGTCAAAGAAGTCAAAGGTCAAAATTCTGTGTAGAAGTTTTGAAGCCCTCACCTGGTGCCATCACATAAAGCAAATGGAATTGAAATCGGGTTAGAAATGGCGAAGGAGTAGCATTTGATAGCAAAATGTACAATACAGGTCAAAAATCAAGGTCAGAGGTCAAAGAAGTCAAAGGTCAAAATTCTGTGTGGAAGTTTTGAAGCCCTCACCTAGTGCCATCACTTAAAGCAAACGGAATTGAAATCGGGTTACAAATGGCGAAGTAGTAGCATTTTGTAGCAAAATGTACAATATAGGTCAAAGGTCAAGGTCAAAGGTCACACGTACGGAGCCCGTTTCATAGTCCCCTGCTCGAACTCGTTCGGCGGGGACAAAAACATACTGGAATACATGATACATGGTCCCAATGTTCTTTTAACAATTAACATGGTTCGCTGTTCTATGTGGAGAGGGTGGGTGCTTTTTCGTGTGTGAATATGTAAAATATGTGTGTGTGTGTGTGTGCGTGCACAGTGTGCGTGTGTGTATGCGTGGACATGTCCAAAGGGGTGATCATAAGTACTTATAATATTCCATTTATTCTATTCTATAAAAAAATTCTATAGCTTTGCCAATTTGTAAACGAATGAACGGACTCGCTTACTGTACATACATAATCACGTGGAAACTCGTTAGGGCCAATATTTTTCAATCAGAAAGCTTTTGAAACATGACACTTGTTACCATAAACTTTTTCTTTTTATTTAGGCTAATTTAGGTTTATTTTCAATTGGTCTAATGCAAATTCGTCCAATTACTAGTACCAACTCGTCTACTATCATTTGGTCTACCATCAATTCTAACTGACATTTCACCATTTCGTCTAATAACCAGTTGAATATTTTGTTCCCCTCTTTTTCAGGTAGAGATGATGTACCCGATGAATGGTTCGCTAACCTTCACCCTGCCGAGCAAGCTGAGTTTCCTCCTGATGCTGACGACAAGATGCCTCTACGTCACATGATCCTTAGATCGAAAGGCTTGACTCTCTTTCTTTGCAGAGGAATCATGATAATAATTTCCTTCACAGAGGAAAGAACACGCGGTCTAAGAGCCTTTCAACCAAGCTTGAGGATATGTTTCAAACCTTGCGTTCCAGTTGCTGTTGGTATCTGAGTATGGATACATGTATGTCCTACGTTATTGAAAATGTTACCTAGACTACATCAAAGATTGGGCTTTGATAAGGAAAGTTTGATGGCTGTTTAAAACTTGGTCTAAGACCATCTTTCGGGGAGGTCGTTTGAGTCGATGGATTAATCAATAGGTGTATACTTTCCATCGGTTCTCAATTCGTTTGACCTATTTTTTCCCTTTTTTTAAACTGGTCTGTAGACATCAGAGTTCCAGTTTGGCTATGGGATACGTGCGATTAGCCTACATAATTATGCTCAGTCAACATTTTAGGCATGTTCATTAAGGCTAATAGTTGTTACTGTAGGTTTATGCCTTAATATAGCCAATCAGCTTATAAATATACACTTGCATTGATTTTCTCTGTTCTCATATGGGTGTTGGGACGAAGAGATATGGACATGGCCCTACGGCAGTACACAGATGAGGGTCAAAGGCTCACAACAGTCAGTGAAACATATGGCATTCCCACAGCCACATTCTTGAGACATTTTCGTCAAAGCAACAAATATGCAAATGGAAATGTACAACACTTTGATCATCCATCCAACATTTCCTGATGAACCGGAAAATCACCTTCGATGTCGAATATCTACTGGAAAGGGATTCGATGCTTTTCTTGTTTTATTGTATTATAATCTTCAATATGTGCAAATCATTGTCTTCCTGTTAAGTGATTTTAATTTCATCTTTAGAATAATTTAAGTGGTAAAGAAGTGAAATGCATTGTTCTCATGTACACAAATCGTATTTTCATGAACTCAGGGTCTGAATCGAATTCTTAATTGAATTGGTAAAGAACTCATTTGATATGTACCGGATTCTAAATTCGTTCTTGATGAATTCTAACTCATCTTGTCAACTGTTACACTAATTTTTTTTTTTTTTTTTTTTTTTGTCGAAGAACCCATTTTATGTGATTAACGTATATAGCCCTAATTTTGATGTTAGAGTATTTGTGATTATCAAACAGTTATCTGAAATCAAAACATTACATTTCTGACCTTAAAAGTCGCACGAACTAGAAATTACTGATAAACACACAAACGGTCAGAGTAAGCCAAACATCATTGCAAATATCATATCATGAAGATTTTCAGGAAGTGGTTCTTTTTCAACAAGCGCTCCTTTATGGTAAAGGTGAAGTTTTGCGGATTGATTGAATTGACTTTTTATTCTAAGTGAATTGTTGGAACTGTTTGAGTTTGTCTGAATGGTTATACCTGAAATTTGGAAATGAATAGACATTGGTGCTATTAATTCTTCAATTTTTTTAAAGTCCTTTGATCATTACAAAATTGAAATTGAGATAATGTAAGCCAGTTTCAATAGTTGTTACAAATAAAGAGATGTTTTCATTATGAGTCACCGCTATCATTCTCTAACGAATATTTATATATAATTTGAAATTTGGAAGTTCCAGAGAGCCAAACTTGCCTGTATCCCATTAAAATGAATACAAACTTCTTGACTCTTAAGATTTGACTCGAATAAATGTTGAGCATGAAATTTTATTTCTTGAACTGTTTTTCTCTTTATTCAAATATGAATAACCTAAAATAAAATAAGGGGGAAAGGAGGCATACCACTGCATGATGTATTCATAGTATACCGAAGTAATGGATAGAAAAGGAAATTGAATTTAGGATATGACAAAGAACAATAAATCAACATTAAAAAAGGGGGATAGGCCCCAGTTTCAAACAATCGGGGATGGGGGGACTGAAATAGCACAAAGGGGGGTGGTGGTGGCAGCATTTCATGAATTCCGCCAATAGGGGGGAATGCAGCTCCCCCCCCCCAAAAAAAAAGAATAATAATAATAATAAATAAATAAATAAATACATACATACATACATACATACATACATAAATAAATAAATAAAAAAACATTAAGATTAAAAAATTAAATAAAAAAAAAAGAACTGGATACACCAGTGCCTGTGGTCAACCATGAACCAGAAGATACCGCCTTACTTTGGATGAAATGGGCTGCCTTCCAACATTGTCTGAAGTCCCCTTTATTGAACGGGATAGTCCCCTATATCCAAATGAACAACTGCTGGTAACCGAGCTGTCTGAATGCTCATGACACTATTTCCCGATCGCGATAAACATTATGAAATTGGAAACATTACTGATTCAATCTGGAAGATTTAGTTTTTAATGTCTCCATCGGTTTTATAGCTCCACAGCCTAAGTCCTCAACCAAGCCTTTCACTATAATGAGAGGGGGAGGGGATAGCAGAGGCATTTTTCTCCTGCAACTAACTGACGTGAAGTTTCGTTTGAAATTCTCTGTTCACGAATGACACCACTGATTAATGCCCACCCGGGAAGGGTGTGGAGTGTGCAAATGAGTGAATTATAGAAATATATGTGGTCAACGCTATAATTTTCGCGTTTTAACGGTAACCTTTTTTACGACTTTCGCCTTTTTTGTATTCCCTATGCCAGACGGTGAAGAAGATCCTCGATGACGACGGAAGGAAAACGCCCTTCAAAGACAACCTCCCAGGAAAAGATTGGCTGAAAGGGTTTAAACGCCGTCATCCGGACGTAGTATTCAGAACACCACAACTCCTTGGGAAAGAGCGGGCAGTGCTAACTCCAGCACGGATACAAGAATGGCACGACGAAGTGGAGCAATATTTGACCAGCGTCAATGCGGCTACCATACTGACAGGAGAGGGGCGGATGTTCAACTGTGACCAGTCGGGATTTGTTCTTGGTGTGGGGAGGGTGCAGCGCATCATGGCACAAATCCCCGGCGAGTGTGTTACAAAGCTCAACTATGAAAATGTTCATTTACAATTTATAAAAGTAGCCAGTCAAGTTTATATATGTCAATACACTATTTTCATCCATTTTACGTAACGGAAGAGATGATGAAGCGTTCAGGTTGCTCAGACAGCATGAAAATATTGTTCCTGCGCTTTTTCCTCTCCTTGGAAAACGGATCAAATTCCTGAACCAGTACAAAGTACATTATCGTCAGGTTTTTATCCATATACAGGGAGTGTAATGACAATTTTAGTAAAGATTTTCTGCAAGATACAAGTACATTTGTACAAGTTAAATATGCAAAAGCTGAAGCCGGAGAAAGCCTCTTCATGGTCACAATGACGTATTTTACGTCTGGAAGCAGAGTTGTCAGTGGGATCACGTTACCTATGATGGTGTTACTTTGTTCTGCTTGTAACAAAGTGGTTGCTGGAGGGACACACAGGTTGTTAAACATTTAAGGGTAATGCACTCTCTCGTAGAGGGTGAACAACTGTGAGACAGTGCAATGTATGGGGGTGCTACAGAACATGTAAATACACATGGACCCTTAAAAAAAAAAAGACATTTAGAATCCAATCACAGCACGGTATTTGATATCAATGTTCCTTTGGTAAATGAAACATTCCGAATGAAGAAAATGGAGAAGAGAACAATGAGCCACAATTAGATGACAATTCGAAGGAGCTGTTTCTTCCTGAAGATCATAATGTAGATCTAGATGTGAACCATCTGAAAGAACAATGTGCTGAAGTTGTTTACAAGTTGGGGCATCCAGCAGTACAGCAAGCACCGTAAATCTGGTGACACAACCTACCACAAACATGTTTACAGCTTGTATGGAGTACATTGAAAATACGATGAAAATTGTAGTCCCAGGAGTAGGAATCACTCCTGAAACTGAATCCGTCGTAAAGAGTCTGGTAGATGACATAAAGGAGTTTTTTTAAGGTTGATACTGATTATAAATTAATCAAATTTCTTGAAAACACTGACAAATTTGTTGCACCAGTTTCTGTACCACTTGGCATAGAATTTGTTCAGAAAACAAATCCACTGACTCGGTTAGTGCTACAGAAGGCCATGACCAGAACATATTGGATATTCCAATTGGTTCTGTGTTGAATATAGTGCTGCAAAGACCTGGTATACTTGAAACTAATTTTGAGCATCACAATACTCAAAGCAAAGATGGATTTCTGGTCGATTTCCAGGATGGAGAACATTGTAAAAGACATGAATTCTTCACTAAACACACAACAAGGATTCTTCTCTACACTGAAGATGTAGCAGTAACTAACCCTCTAGGAAGTGAAACTGGAACACATAAGTTAGGATGCCTTTATTACACTGTAGAGATTTTACTCGCTATATTCTTGTTAGGTTTGGAAGCAGTGTTTTGTATTAGCACTATACAAAATAGCCGATGTCAAGCATTATGGACTAGATGACGTGGTTCAGAGAACAGGACATCAAAGTTCTGGAAGAAGGCCTTCAGGTCAAGCAGTGCTTGCACAGGCAGACTTCGCATTGCAGTTGCTCAAGTGGTGGTTGACAATCTCGGGGTGAATAGCATATCAGGATTTACAGAGTCGTTTTCAGCCAACAACTACGTGTCGTCAATGGAAGGTGCAAAAAAAAAAATGTGTTGAGGAACCAATGTGTCGCAGATACTGCTCTTGAAAGAAATGTGCAAAACTATGATGAAGATGTTGCACAGAATGATGTACGCGAGACTGGAATTCGGAAAGCATCTATCTCGAATTAGTTACAAACATTTCATGTAACTTGAAATTATGCTCCAGATATTATGCATGATAATTATGTTGGAAGACGTATCATGCATGTGGGAACTGACACTAATGACTAAGCATCTGGAACATTCTCTCTTGCAGAACTCAATGAGAGAATAACAAGTTTTGATTACGGATTCCAAGACGCACCATATATGCCAAACATCCAGAATCCAGTCAATGCTACTGGTCAAAATGCCTCTCAGGCTTGGCGCATCATGCCTCATTATTGTCTAATGATGCGTGATCTAGTGGAAGAGGACAATACATACTGGGAGGTAATAGTTCTGTTATTACAAGTGTAACAAGGCAAGATACTTATTTCCTGAAGCATCTGATTAGAGACCACCATGAATTGTATACATCTCCAAGTCTTTGAGGAGCACGTGAGACCCAAGCACCACTTCATGGTGCATTACCCGAAAGCTATCAGGTGTGTAGGACCATTGCGTCATCCATCCTGGACATTTCGATTTGAAGCTAAGCATCATTTCCTGAAACATCTCGCTCATCTAAATTGCAACTTCAAATCATTGCAAAGAACAATGTATCTTGCAAAAAGACATCAGATTCAACTATGCCAGAACTCAATCACAGAGCCACGAAATTGGAAACTGGAAATTGGCCTGGATCAAGTGCTCCTGCTCATCAGCTTAGATAATGCAGAAGTCATGTCTCATGCATTGGGTGGATATTCCCTTTACAATGATCTTTTCCTTGCGAAAATGGATCAGATTTTTTGGAATTATAAACAGTAAGGGAATGACAGCAGCCATTGGGAAGACAGACATTGATATTGAGCCCGTCTTTGGTAAGATCATACATGCGATTTCATTGGAAGAGTCACATGTAAAACTGATAGTACAAATTAGGTGGACAAAGGAAGGATTCTCTCGGCATTCACACGCATATGCAGTAACCTCAGGTTATCCCAGGGAAGTCATTGCTGTGGACACAAATGATCTGGCTGACTTCAATCCTCTTCATGCTAATAAGGCATGCAGGCAAGATGGTATGTGGTATACATCTGTCCTCGCTACAAATTGCGTAAAGAAAAATCCCACATGCATTCCTCCCCTCTGTGAGCAGGTTCTGTGGACATTACACAAGCTGGGGCATAGAGGGATCCGAAATGGCGACAGGCAAACTGCAGCGACAGTGTCGCGTGAATTGGACATCAGCGGAGAAGGAATTCCTTCTGAGTCTCATGATAGAAAGTGATGACATTCTGCGGCAGGCTAAAAGTGATTTACACCTCAAACCTAAAAAAGCAAAGAGCCTGGGAGGAAATGCAGGGGAAATTTGCAAGCAGATTTTGGATCACAACGCGACGTGAAGGCAATGAAGGAGTCCTTCAAACGGTTGAAGATGACTGCGAAGGCAGAAATTTTTGCCTTCGTAAATGAACAGAAGAGGACTTGAGGAGGATCTCCTCCCCCTGTGCCGGAGGAAATGACGATGCAAATTAGGTATGTGGTACATCTGTCCTCGCTACAAATTACGTGAAGAAAAATCCCACATGCATTCTTCCCCACCGTGAGCAGATTCTGTGGACATTACACTTTGACATGTACGATGATTTCTTTCCCTTTAAAGTATACTTCATGTTGTGTGCAAAGGCAGGAGGCAAATATTTCTATCCATGATGAATTAATTTTCTTTCCTATCTTCTAAAGAATAAAATATGAGCTTTACAAGCGTTGCATATGCACACTCCTAGTATAATATAACTAAATGGCAAGGGTTCATCACAAATGCCAAGGAGGTTATAATTTCATTTGCGTTTGTTTGCTTGTCTGTGTGCAAAATAATTTAAAAAGTTGCGAACGGATTTGATTGAAACTTGCACGAAGCTTTTGATTTAAAAGGCACGAAATGTTAATTCAAAAGCTTGATTATTATGAGAGAGGTCTTACATTAAAGTGGCTCAGAAGTTATTTGAATAATTGGACACAAGTTACATTATACAAAAAATACTTTATCGGAAATATGTGATGCATATTACGGCCATTCTTATTTTTGACATTTCACGTGTGGTTAAATCTATTTCACATGACGATGAATCTACTTCATTGATTTCTCATTTTGATTAAAATGAGTTGTTAAGTAATTTGAATAATGAGTTATCTTAATTGTCTAGGTGGTTTTGTGATATTTCTAGAGGTTTATATGGACTTCAATTTGAATGGGAAAAAAATCAAAAAGCCATGATGAATAAAAAAAAAAATCGAAAAATATTGGAGTAATTAATAGGCTAAAAGGTATTTTAATAACGACGGTTTTGATTTTCTTATATAAAAGTTTAATTTAATCTCATTTGAATCAGTGAAATGATGTATGGGCAAATCCCTCTTCAAATTATTTTATGTGAGAAGAAGGTGTTCATTATCAAATTGTGTTATTTCATGATTTAACTAAGTGATGCACTTATTTAATAAGCAATTGATAAATATGCACAATACTAATTAAGAACACGTTACGTACGTCATACAATGTTTGGGCACTTTTCATTGCAGTTGTCTTTTTATAGTTAAGTGTCCACTGTAGCCTTAAAATCCCTGTTCAAGGTTATTTTATGTGAGAAGAAGGTGTTCATTATCAAATAGTGTTATTTCCTGTTTTAAAAGTGATTCACTTATGCAAATTAGTAATTAATATGCACAATACTTATTAAGAACGTATGCATGAATGCATTTTTATTGTTCGTATTATTTCCTTGTGTATCCATTTCTTTGTACTTCTGATGTATTTCTTTGTTTTCATTACGATGAATTTCATTGTTTTACGATAATAGACAGGATAGTTATTTGTACTAAGAAATCACATTTACTTAAAAGAATCAAATAAAGATATGGTTTGAAAAACAGCTTGTATCTGAAATAAGTATTGTAGTCCCTGTTGACTTATGATAATGCAAAGAATGGAAATACATGTATCACATTTTTCTTGACTTGCTATGTGAAAATGCAATGTAACTTTGTAGTTTTACAAGCGGGGCATGCAAAATAATTGGTGTAAAACTCTAAAAAGAAAGTCATGAAACGACAACGCAAAATCTTTAAGCGTTACAAAATAATCACAATTATGTGGAGGGGGTTTTTTAGCTCCCCCCCCCCTTTTTTTCATGGTTTAAACACACTAAATGTTCTTCTTCTTCTTTTTTTCCTGATTACCCATGGCAAAGATAATATTAAGATTACATAAAAATCTTCCCAAAATGCATTTCCGTGTTCTACAAAAGCATTATGTTTTGTTTGGAGGTTATGAAATAAAGATATTCCCACCCACTTTCATCAGCTTTTCATTCGGTTTAACGATGCGATCATTCAAGTTCGATTAAATTTGAATAATCACCGAGATTGACATCTAAGAGGCTAACTATTCATTAGATGTTAAGACTTATTAATATATTGCAATATCTTTTTAAACATGCTGAAAGTGTTGTACAATCTCGATATAAACGTATTCATAAAAAGACATAGAATGGGAGATTGGGAATGGATAAATACACGAAGAAATGAAAATGAAGATGACGGAAGAGCAGGTCGGAGTATGAGGAGGCAAAAAAAAGGAGTAAAAATCCTTCCCACCCAATCATTCCCGGCATTTCTTTATGCACACTCCTCCAACTGGCCTACTTTGCAGGTTCACTGGTCTATAAGAAAAGGGGAATCATAGGACATGCTCAACTTAATCGTGCAGGTTATCAGTTCCCCCCCCCCCCCAAAAAAAAGGGAAACAATCCGTAATTCGCAGGAGTGCCCCTTTTTTAGTTAAATGTATCCTTGTTTAAGGTTGTGCCTTTGCTGAATTAAATGGCAATTTGTCTTTAGTCATTTGTCTTGTTGATTCTTAAATTCTTGAAAGTAATATTAGTCTTTTCACTATTCTTCTTTTATTTGTTTGTTTGTTTTTAGTCTGACGGAACACTCGATATTGGAAAGACACGACACGGATTTATCTTTCAATGAAGAGGCACATTTACGACTTGAATAGGAAATGTGTCCCCTCATTTATGTGTTCAAATAGTCGCCGAATTTGGGGCCCTTCCCACTTTATTGCCGAAGCCGTTGGGTTTTATAGCTGAATTGCTGCTTTCAAAACACTGTTGGGAGGTGGTGATAACATTAACTAATTTGCATATTTGGTTAATCTACTTCTGTTTCATGAAAACATAATTTCTACTGCAACTGATTTACAAATTGCAATTCATCAACGTAAATATACACCGATTATTCAACATAATTCATATTATATTATGTTCATATTCAGTATGAGCAACTCGACACAAGAATCATTAATTTCAATCATTTTTCCAGTTTTATATATTTCGGTTTTACAATTCTGTTTGATTAGCATTACTCTAGCTGTTAGCTGTTAAAGTCAACTTCGGTAAGGTTTATCATGTGTGAAAGTGTATTTCCGGTAGGTTCATTTGGTCCATTCGAGTCGATAGCTTTTTAATATAATGTGGACTAATAATTTATGTCCTGAAATCAGGAATATTTCTGTATCTTGCTTCCCACGACTAAACAATACGTCTGCAGAACGGGAAAAATAAAGCAAAATTTAAACTGAAAATTCAAAGCACATAATCCAAGTTCAATGTGTAGCTTAATCCACGCACTACAGTGTAAGAATCATGAAACAATAGCCCTACTACATATAAGACATGGCTCTAAATAAAGCGTTGATCAACTATGACAGACTAAAAGATAAACAATGTTCTCCTTTAATAGCAATGATAATTTTAGACCGTCGGCGGCATATTACAGTAACGAATCAAGATTTCGTTTAAAAACTTAATACTGCTATGTTGCTTGTTTAACAAGATACTATAGTAAGATAGGTATACGGGGGATTTAGCGTGGATTGGGAATAGTGCGCACATGGATTAGGAAAGAGTTAGGTTTTCAACTCTGTCGAACAAGGTTATTCGATCACTGCCCCTGTGCACTACTTTCAAACGCTGAGATTGCCACGTTAGTGGTTTTAGAAATGTTTCCAAATGTCAACGAACGTGAGGAAGTTATCAGTCTACAAATGTATGCTCAGCTTCCCGTGACATGGCGCAGACCGGATGTATCATATGACTTTACAATAATCTGCAGAGTATATATATTACACCCATCCGACTACACAATTCCAATGTCTTTGAGTGCCAGCTGTACAAGCCTATTTCTCTGTACGGTGCCAACCACCCCACGTGCACGCTCACATACACTCATTACCATCATCTTCACAAAATGGTGATGATGTTGCGGAGATTTGATAAAAGTTAACATTGATTTTTTTTTTTTTACAAAACTATTGCACATAAGAATGTAAAAGTATGTACAGCTACGAATATGACTTTGCACAAATAGGTCAAAAGAGTTTCTCTAAATGAGATTTGTTTTAAATAATAAAAAAAAAAATCAAAACTTGAATTTGAGTACCTTTAATTCAAGTATTGCATATTCCTTTCCAAAATTAAAGACCATCGATCTTTCCGGGGAGGGGGCAGGGCAGGGAGGGAAGGGAAAACAGTACGCGTCTTCATTTTCGAGGAAAGAGGTAATTTACAATTTACAATTTGCATTATCATTATCATTTCATAATCATTAACATCATCACTATTATGATCATCATGCAACAACTTTGCAGGTCTAGCTCAAAGCTCACTAACACTGCTTGTGACGTAATGGTACGTGGTGCTTCAGCCACTGACACCGGAAGTAATTCGACGTTCAGTTAGGTCTGAGTTTCATGGATGTGGCAGCCATGTGCTCGAGATACCAGGATACGAAGGCCGATCCTTTCGACCCGACGCTGACCCTCTCATACGGCGAGTTCAGCGCTGCCCTGACGACGCTCCCGTACCAGAATCCACCCCGATTATCGACGGCGTACGACTTGCTCGAAGGGTCGTTGTCGCGATCACGGGTGCTAAACTCTGTGGCGTTCATGTAGGAAAGCGCGTCTCCTAGATTTGTAACCAGACAGGAAAAATTACGTTTTTTTAACCGAGTTCTCGCTTTGTATATCAACAGAACAATGAGTGCTTTAAATCTGCGACGCGAACGCTCAGACGATGCCTCTTCCCAGTTCCCGGGATGTGCAATGGAAACTGCTGTCTTGCGCAAGGGAATTTTGTTGTTATTATTTTCATTTGTTTATTTACTTATTTATTCATTCATTCATTTTTTGCCTGAATAGTATCGTCTTAGCGTTTGTATCGCAGATCTAAGGCTCGGTGTTGTTGATTAATCAGAAAACTGTGTGTGTTGTTGTAATTGCAGTAATTCAACACATGCTGTAAAGTCTCTCAGACAGCTTAGGGCTACAGAACATCACCATCTCAACATCTATACTACCATCTCTCATGTCTCTTGTCATGTTTTCATGCTTGTCAAAGATAACTTTTATTTCACTTTCAATTGTCCTTTGTACTCATAAGAATTCGCCGTTTGTCGGTCCTTATATATCTTGCAAGTACATATGTATTTTCATGTGTATATAGCCTAGGGTGTTTTCATTGGAAATTCAATAAATGAAATGAAATAAGATATGATACAGGATGTTGGTACGCATAGGCTGATGTAGATGATGTTGCACAGTCAAACATGTATTATAGTTAAACCGGAGACTTAGAATATAGTTTTGTGAAATAAACAAAATCTATGAAGTATAAACTGATATGTTATAAGTATAGTGAATGGTTACTTAAACAGAGTCGAAAGTTCAGATGGGAAAACGCCCTGAAATAGACACTGCTAGATATTTTAACAACTAGTTAAAGGGTGTGTACAATTCTGGTCGAGGTGAGGATTTAGCTTTTAACATTTTGTGAGATATTCAGATGTCAAAGACCATGCAATTCTAAGGGGTATCAAAAGTTTATTTGATGAAAATCGGTTTTGAAGTGGCCGAGATATCCAAAAACAAGGTGAAACAAAGAGATCCTAATGTGGCCTGTAGTCTTTTATTACTATCACTTTTTTTGATATCTCAGTCATTTGAAAACCAATTTTCATCAAATAAACAGTGAATCCTTATTGAAATTACATGCTCTTTTATATTTCATAAGAGGTTTCTCATTATCCCACTCAGGAATGTAAAAAACATAAATCCCGACCTCAACCAGTACTGTACAGCTTCTTTGAGCGGGGAGTTATACCACAAATATTTAATTAATTGTTCTCAGTGAATGAAGAAGTACTAAAGGAACATAACTACCAGCAAAGTTTAAGGAAAATTAGGCATTCAAAAGTTATAAATATTTACAGTTTTGCTTAAATCCATGCACTGCCAAGTATCCGTTTTGTTTTGCTGTGTGGATAAGCAACGTGCATTGACACAGCGTTGAAGTATACAGGACATAATCGTGATCGAGGGTTATTCCTGGTGATATTAGTTAGTGTTCAAAGACAATATGCCATCGCCTGAGATGTAGATATGGGATGTTAGCTTTCTTTGCGTAAACCAGTCCTTCTCAGCATCGTTTTCAGAGAAAAGGAAATATAATCACCTAGAATGTAGGTATGGGATGTTAATTATCTTTGTGTAACCCTTTTAAACATTGTTTTCAGAGAAATTCTTGGCAATAAAGTATATGTTTAGACAGATTGCCAACTTTTAGTAACGTATATATGTAGAGTCGGATCGGCAAGAAAGTTGTTTCATGAACGCAGATATGTCGCTTGAAAGGATCGATGAACTTATGAGACAATAGAGATAATTCTTCTCCTTGTCGCCATAATCTCAACATCCCAAATACTGTCTCTCCTTGCCTTTTGTGCTGTTATTTTGAACAAAACAAAAACAACAACAACATCAAAACGAAACCGGTGTAACACACACACACACACACACACATACACATATGTGTATGGATGGTCGCAAAAAGGGTTAATTATTAAAATTCGGTCATTAGATAGAACAAAATAACACCTTTATACAAATTCTCTTTCTCTCTTCCAATGGGGTAGAAAGACAACTTCCGTCACCTATGTCCTTGCCCTTTTCACATTACGATGGACTGCTCCACTTGTAATGTAACAAGGAATATCCTTGAAGTCATAGTAAACAAAAAAAAAAAAGATATTAACACTATCTTATTATTTTCTGTGTATGTAACAGCTCTGATAGAAAATCTCAACTTACCATGAATGGAGTTGACGCGTTTTGCGAGCAAACGCTTCATAAAAGAAAATAATGATAATAACAATAATGAATAATAATAAAAGTAATAATGATAATTGCATTTATATGGGTTTAATATGGATCTTACACAGATGTTTTTAAGCGTTTCTAAGGTGTTTCTAAATATACCTAAAAAGAAAAAGAAAAAGGCTCACGTGCGTTCCCACCAAGACCATCAACAATGAGCCTGAAGTTGTCGGTTTCGTCGGCGACGTAAAATTCGGAGGCAGTCGAGTTGGTCGTCGAGCCAGATCGGGCCTCAAGATCGATCCGCAGCCCATAATCTTGCTGCTGGGCGAGGAGATGGATATTGTCGTTACCCAACCAGAACTCTCCCGAAAGGTTCCCGAAGCCCGCCTTGTAGTTGCTCCAGTCGAGGTCAAAATCGACGCTGCCGTCAAGGCGACGCTGAAACAGCTGCAAAGTACATAAAAGTATACACGCCGAAGCCAGCTAAACTTTGTGGGTTTTTTTTTTGTGTGTGTGTGTTTTTTTTTAAGGCGCATCATATTTGCAACTCTTAATTCACTGATTAACTGATATAATCGTAGAATTTTTATCCTACATAAATGAAATACAAAGCCATCTGAACGAAGTGATTGAGTACAACGTTGTTTGAATCTTACAGTTGAAACAGGTAAAGATATTGTTCCGTGGTAATACAAAATGAAGACCAGCAGGTGTTGTGCATGCGTATACAAATTTAAGAATCACTTGTACCTTCCGTTCAAAACTCGTCTGAGTATATGACGGAAATTTGATGAGTATTATGTCCTATAACATGCTGGTATGCACGTTCATCTCCTGGAAACTGAAATATCTTAGAGTGATCCGTGAGGTCATTTCAAAATCAGTGGAAATGAACATTTTCACTCAAAATTCACTCCAATTTTACTCTAAACTTACTATTTTATGATATTCACTCCTTCAAGAGTGAACATTTTCACTTTTTTTTTTTTTAGACGGAGAGAGAGTACCCTCATGAATGTAATGTGGGATTACCCTCCCCTTCCGATCATGTTAAAGTTTAGACTAGTCAAAGAAATTTCCAACTGATTCAATCACTTTAAAAATAAATCAATTCAAACTAAAAATATATATTATAATACTTACGTCCTGTTTGCATATTGCACGCAAACCGGTAAGTAGCTTCTATATATTTATTGTTGGCCTGCATTGACGTGCTGTTTTTTATTCCTCTAAGTCCTTCGTTTACTTTCTTCCCTTCATTGCTTGTTCACGTACTTACCAGCCATCCGCCTCCGTCCAACACCATGTCGCAGTAAACATCGACGGGCACCATCTCGGGTCCGATGTTGACCGTGTACACTCCGCTCGTCACACAGCCAGCGTTCTTCATTTCAAAGCAGTCACGGTAGGTCCTGTCCACTGCTTTGACAATGCATGTAGAGGTGATCGGAATAAGCCAGTTCGCAGTTCAACTTTTCCACTCCACGAAATTGCCCCATATACACTTATAGAGAATTTCACACGATATTTCTGGCAGAAAGAAAGTGCACTTGACTTACCTCCTTCAACATGGAGGGAGACAATATTACTTTTAACATAATACCGCTATCGATATGTAGAAATATGCAATTTTTATTGAAATTGGAAATTTTGTGAAATTCTCTTTATATTAGCTTTATATTGAGTGGGAGTAGATGTGGCCTTCCCTTCCAGGTATGACGGCACATGTTTATTATAATCAAAAGTTGTAAAAATTCATTGTTATCATTAACGCCCAGTGCACATTTTCCTCAAGCTTAACCTTGATTTTTAAAGCTTGTCTACATTCACCAAATCCATTTATGTTTTGGCTGAATTCCTCTCAAAACTAGAGTAAATCATATTGCATTGTCAATATTGTAATTCATCAAGATCATTTACATCGCCGACACACATTCAATTCATTGCTCTCTACTAATCCCTCTTCGGAACTGTGACAACATTGATACCATCACATCCGAACTAAAAACCCGATTTTCAGAAGCTTTGTGAAAAATGGGTGACATACTGTGGAAGCCGGGCGCCTTTGAGTGTTTTTTCAGACATATGGCGCTGTATAAAGGCTGATCATCATCATCATCATCATCATACCTGGACAGTGAGCATGAGTGCAGAGTTCCGGACACAGACATCGGTGACCACTCGGGTGTTCTCGGCAAACTCCGCCGTCGAAACAGGGATTCTTGGCGCATTCTGAAAGCCAACAGCATAATTCAAGCAAAAAGTTAGTCAAGTAGCCTACAGTCCGACCTTTCTGTTCCGACCAAATCGGGACCGGCGCCCTCGGCCGAATATCATGGGAGAAGCATTATGTAAACATGCACGTGCAGCTGTCGACCCAATGGTCGTGGTAGTAGCTAAGAAAGTAGAACATACCGGAACAGTGCTGTAATCTATCCTAGCCTACTCAACAACTGCTGAAAATGATAGCTTTCTGTAGAAACTGAAACATTTTTCTGTTGGGAATATTATAGGTAAATCGTGTGAGTATTGTAAGAATTCTAATTGAGTTTGAAATCACACTGTTGTCGTCTTCACTACGTGAACACATCCGGATGATAGCGAAGTCCGGATAAGAGATAGCTGGATAATCCAGGTCGAAATTATACTCTGGTTATCCGCCTTCGTATGGATCTCAATCTACTTCCATTTTTTTTTTCATTGTATAACTTCTCATTTCTTCGTTCTTTTGTTAAACTCGGAATGAGTCCCATTCAATTCAAGAGAAACATTTCATTTTTTTTTCCTTGGTAGATGTTGGCTGCTCGGTCCTTTAAGTTTTTAACTTGATATGATATTAATTTATTAGTATGCGTTTGTTATGTACAACGTAGGCCTAATCACTTTGGGTAACTTCCTACACTGAAATACTTAAAAAGAGAAGGATAAAGAGGCAAATTCCATTTTCGGCACAAAGGAAAACTTACTATTATAGCTTTCGTGCTTAAACCAGAGGGAAGGTAGAGAAGGACTTTAGGTGAGAATTTGACAAGAAAGTATGCACGCAATGTATAAAACCATATACATGCATACGTTATAGACTCAATCTTTTGTACACATGCATGTATAAGCTTAATTCACTGGTTTCCCAAAATTAATGTTGTTTATAATGTTGTTTATACACTGTAAAAACATCGGTGTTAGATTTAACACCATGGGTGTTAAGTCTAACACTGATCAAACTTCAAAAAAGGACCACACCCACAGGTGTAGAAAATGTATTGTGACGGTGTTAAAAAGTGTTCGCCTGGCACTTCGTGGTGTTAATTTGACACTGTGGCTGGTGATATTTTTGACACTGCGCTAGAGTTAATTCAATAATGACACCGCATGGTGTTGATTTGATATTGGTGGTGTTAATTTCAAAAGTATAACACCCGTCCAGCTTCAATAGGGGACCACACCAACTGGTGTTACTGTGGTGTAAATGTATTTACAGATTTTTTCAAAAATCAAGTACTTTATCGGAAAATACTTTATCGTCTTGTTGAAGTTCAAAATTAACAAGAAGTGCAGTAACTAAGAAACTATTCAAAAAACAATTTTACATTTTGAAATGACACCCGGAGGTGTTAATCTAACACCATGAATGAGCACCGGAAATTTAACACCAGCTCGGTGTTTTATATTTAACACCGGACTTTTTGCAGTGTAAATTGTTTATTTGGTAGATGTTTTCGGTTCATATGACTCGATCGTTTGACACAAGGTAGGAGAAAAAAAAATTGCACTATACATGTATATCGCTCCTGCGTGAGGAAAACTTTACGTCACTCCTATCTGATAAACAACGACAACTACGAAGAGGACGACGACGAAATATAGGCTAGCACCTGACCGTATATAGCACAACATTTAACTGGAAGTCCAAATGCAATCATATCTATGAGACTATTACTTTTATTTCATTGTAAGAAAAAGAGAAATAAAGAGAAAAAATACACTGCTGTCATAGTTGGGGTTTCCATAACTAAAATTGCCGCTATACCATCAAAATCTAATGTAAGTCTCACCGACTACTTAAAACCAGTAGTAAACTGGATTTTTTTTTCTAATCATTATTATTACTGTTATTAGAATGGTTTATTTGGTAAAAACATGCAAAATCGTAGCCCGAAGGCTAAAATACATTGCAATGACATATAAATACCTCCAAATAAAAAATAAAAAAAACACATTGAGCTACACAAAATATCCAAATTAGAAATCACATTTAAATATAGATGTATTGCACAACACCACATATTTTGCCAATGATATACGAGTATGACTATTACACCGCATCCTTCATAATATACTTATCAACAACAACAAAAAAGTCAAATGATATTCTAAAGATATACATTATACTTTACACAACACCAGAAAAAAAATCACTGGACCGATACTACATAGAAAGCAAATATCTAAATCAAGTCTATTCGTATATCACCATTGTATGTTTCAATCAATAATTCTGTACCAAGGAATCAGTAAAGAAATAAAAAAAAAAAACGTGGTTCTTTTGATCTAACCCATATCAAGATTTAAAATTACGCTGACACAATCACGCATCCACACTGGCACCCGCATGCCTACAGTCATTGCAGATCACTGCGGTTTACACATTAACTACCTGAGAAATCATGATGTGTATAATAATAATAATAATAATGACCGAGATATATTTCTTCTGAGAAAAACGATGTAACATTTCATGACCCAATTTCTTTTTTTCTTTTATTGGCTTGTTTGTTGGTTTGCTTTTTTGTGGTCAGATACTGGCTCTATGCTTACCGGGCACAACGCAGATATATTTCTTCTGAATCTTGGCCAGTTCTGGAAGAGCAGCCGATATGACTGGATGGTCACTTGTGATGAGCTTTGGGACGAGTTGAATGGGCCGGTCTCCATACCCCGGATAAACCAAAGACGGGCAAGATATCTCCCGGATCATTGGGCACTCGTTATCGATAAAAGCCGATACTGTTGATAGATGCATATTAAATATCCACCGGCCGATGGAGGAAAGAAGAACACACAATGAATATCGACTGATACTCTGCGTGCATTATCATCTGTATTATTAATTCTAAGGCTTGATATGCACAAACTTAGATGTCACTGATCGGTGATTATTTCCTGTAAAAGTTATAGATTTGATTTATTCCATTGCTCTTAATGCCATGCATGATATGACTGTATTATTGGTGATATTTGGTGTGAGGCTAATGTCTTACACCCAAAATGTGTTTCCACTTCATCATTTGAAAATGCAGTACACTGTATTTTGTATATTAAGCTTGAGAAATGAAATATTGTAGGTCATAGCCAATCATCATGCTTATATTGATGAAATATGAAAAAGTCCTGGCAATCTTACACACGGCTCACATGTTGCACAGCTGCCTTAAAAATTCTGACAACAATCCTCTTTGAAAACGATAGACGGCAGCAAATAGTTGTTAATATTTCATTATCTCATCAGCTATAGCGAATCGTGGGAAAAAACGAATATAAGAAGGCATGGGAAGTTTGAAAGTTTTAATTGTGTGAGCTGCTCTTCGATAGAGAACATGAAGAGTTTGTTTGCCAAAACCGATAAGTCCATATTTGCCAAATGGAGATATTTGCCATTAAAGGTCAAGAAAAATAAAGAGAATAATAAGAAAAATTTGGCTTCTTTTGACCATAACTTCAAAAATGTACCTTTATATGTAGCGACCAATTTAAGGTATTATTTTGTACTTTATAACAGAGATTGTACTTCAAAATCTTCAAAAATGGACTTGTTTTTGCAAACAAACTCTTCATATTGTTCATATCAAGTTAGTACATATCAACAAAAAAATGGCGAGTAAATCCCAATACGAGAGCCCACGTCCATATTGCGTGAATTACCGGAAAAAATGAGCATGCAAGCAATGTAAGTGAAAATTGTGGCTTGTACGAGTTTTGATGGGTATATAGATTATTCCTCGTGGAGTTACAATAATTTCAAATGAGAATCGCAATCTCTCGAAGATTAATTTTTCCATTGCGAATAACATTAACTATCACCTATACGGTTTGTCGGTGGAGGCCATAAATTTAATGAACAATTTTCACGTCGATGATTGATATATTCATCCTAAAAGAATAGAGATTGGACGTTACAAATTGATTTTCGTCTTGCATCGAATTGTGGATTGATTGCTCTTAATATTGCGCCAAAAAAAAAAATAATAAATCAAGAAATAAAGAATATGCCGTGATGTAACAGTATGTCGTGATATCATTGGGCCATGTTCTGACTGAAAGGTTTTCTAATACTTTCTCTCCATGTTGCCGTGTTCTAATTATTTCCTGCTGTCCGTCCTTGTGTGATGGCAAGTTCCCGTTTTTCGCTATTGTTCTAAATAATTGCCCGTGTCCAACGATGATTTATGATACGTGTACATGTAAAGCTAATCCAATTGCAGTTGAACTGGTTCTTCCATACAATCGAGAACCAGTTAGAAATCTAGATCTTATATAATATAGGTTTTCCCCATCCATTTTCGCACTTTTGTCATTCAATTTCAAAGATTTATTATTCAATTTCGTCCCGAGAAGCACGTGGAACGCAAATCCTAACTTCAATTTCGTCAATTGTCATGGTAATTCGTTTTTCGTCAAACATTTTCGAAGACATAGCATTCAAAATCGTCCATTGTCATTCAAATTCATCCCTCCCGCTGACGGATCGCAGAATGTGAAGATCAAATTCGTTTTTGTTCACACAATTTCATGAATTTTTTCATTCAAATTAGCCAGATGCTGTCGTATGCAAGACGGTACGTCTGTTTGTATCAGTGTGTACTCGGATTGCTTGTGTGTGTGTCTGTATCTGTGGTTCTGTGTGTGTGTGGGGGGGGGGAACACTTGTGTGTATGTTAAAGGGATCATATAGTTTGGTTGAGACCTAATTTCAGGTTTCTAACATTTTTTGGTGAGAGAAACCTATTATGAAATATGAAAGAGCATGTAATTCTACGAGAAATTCAATGTTTATTTGATGAAAATGAGAAATTCAACGTTTATTTGATGAAAATTGGTTTTTGAAATGGCTGAGATATCCAACAAAGAGCAAGTCTAAAGTGTGGGACCCACACTTTATTATGATCACTTTGTTTTACTTTGTTTTTGGATTTTTCAGTCATTCCAAACCCGATTTTCGTCAAATAAACTTTGAATTCCTTTTAAAATGGTATGCTCTGTACTATATCATAAGTGTTTTCTTGGTATCTCACAAAAATTTAAAAGCCCAATTTTCATCTCCACCAATACTGTACCATCCCTTTAACTCCTGAATGTGAAATGTGAACGGTTACAGAAAAAAAAAAATACATGAATGACTGGGAAATCACACCGGATAGAGATATGAGACGAATATGAATGAAAATTCAACGAAAATGATTGAGAGACTGACGAATTTGAACTGTAAATGACGAAAATGTATGCCAAATGACTAAATTGAATGGACTTTATTTGAAAATCAACGACGAAAGACGAATTTGAATGTAAGATTGGCCTATTCCCGACATCCCGCGACGAAATTGAAGTACAAATTTGTGAACTTGAATGAAAAAAGTTTGAAAATGAATGGGAAAACCTGTATATATATATATATATATATATATATATATATATATATATATATACTATATACTATATATAAACACAAATTTCGATCGGGAGAGAGAGAATCCCTTGCTGTTGGAGTGACAAAACCTTGCATCTCAAATCTGTGGAATTTCCAGGAGAGTGCAAAAAACATGGCAGCCAGAGCGTTATTGCAAATGGGGTCGCCTTTCCTTTGACATGCCATGGCGGCTTCATCTTTTTCTGGGGGCAAGACGGCTATAGGTTTTGGACCGGACATCACTGATCATCTGGCAAGTAATCAAATGAAGTGATTTCCACCAAAATTTGAGATACAAGGTCTTGTCTGCCCAGCGACAACATGTAGACACAGATATATATATATATATATACAGGGCTCGACACTAACGGTGGCCCGATGGCCCGAGGCCACCAAAAACGCAAGTCGGGCCACCAAAATTTCGGAAATGAAGAATGGGGTAGCCTGATCGGGCCACCAAAAAAGGTCGGATGTTTGCCTTTGGGCCACCAAAAATAAAAGTTAGTGTGGAGCCCTGATATATATATATATATATATATATATATTCTTTTTTTTTGGGGGGGGGGGCACTTTCCTTCTGTCTCCTTCCTTTGACCATGCAAATTCAAAATTGCCGTCAGTTTTGGCTCAATAAGATCATCATTACACTGTATTTTCTTTCTTTAATTTGGCACATTTACAGTCAATGAAAAAATGGCATGATTGAATATCATAGAATATGTCTTCGTTTCAACAGTTTGCCCTATTTAATTGGTGGCACCCCCTCCCCCCCCCCTTCCCCTTAATTCGTAGGGGATGAAGATGTATCCATAGTTTAAAGTTACCGTTCTTCTTTACGTCATTCACGTTGGCTTTCCTTTCCTTTATTCCATTTCCAAAGGAAAATGCAATTTCATTGAAACAATTTATTGCACACACATAAAAGTGACTTAATCACCGATGTTGCAGAGGAACTATAGTAAATGTTTGTCTTACCTTCCTGGGTGGTAAATGCTATAAGAGTCAGAGAAATGACACACAGGAATATCTGTAAGAAAAAAAAAATGATACATTTCATGAGTACAAGCGTGTAAACGTGACGCAAAGGAATACGACTAACATTACAAAACCGATACATTGCATGAGTAAAAAAAATCTCAAGTGTGAGCTCGTAACATACGAAGATCTGCAGATACTACATGCAGCATGAATTGGTGTTTAAGCATTTGCAATTAAAATTCTCTCAAATTCATCGACTGGTTCACAGTACATTGTATACAACCTTTTTTTTTTTTTTAGTAAACCTCTTTTCTCTCTCTCTCTCTCTCTCTCTCTCTCTCTCTCATTGAACATGAAAATGCAGTTTGCCGGTTTGCATGTAGGTCCTACATTGCATTATCTTATCTGTGACCTATGCATTTTTTTCTTCCAAATGCAAATGTATACCCAAGATCTTTGTTACAATTTGTTTTAAAAAATGAAAATAAAATCAATTTAATTGAATTGAATAGTGTCAATTTAAAGTGGATATCTATCCGTATTTTAGTTTCCGTGTACCTCATTTCGGATTTGCAACTTTTGCTTGATAATTCTGACAATTGGGCCTGGATCTCTTTTTCTTTTTCTTTTTAATCGTGGCGTGGAAAGAGAAAACACAACCACCAGTATAACAGATCGTTAATCTGAACCTCGCAAAGATGAGGAACTACTTAATAATTCGTTGGCTTATTCATTAGAAAAACATAACATCAATTTGCTGCCAGATGAAGGCAAATTAACTCTTTTTTTATAATTCTGTTTTGTAAATTGAATAGACCTACTGATAAAAAAATAATGACCGACAGTTTATTGGCCAGCCACAATATACTGTCATTCCCCATCTACATGAACTGAACAAGTTTTATTAGAATCGAATCCGTTTCACAGTTCAGATACCTTGTGCAAGTGTTGTGTGGTTTAAGCCGACCGTGCCAAACATCCCTTCTCGGTGACGATGTTGAAATCGAAATAAGTTCTTTATCATAAAGGAATACGGCGCGGATGTTATATCTCTTTTCTGCTGAAACCATGAAATCAAATTACCTATAGGACACATTAAGGATTTTTTTTTCTTTTTGAGCAAAATGTTAAGATATTTGAAAAACACGAAATGAATGACTCACCATCATCTTTCCTTTACCGATTCCAGATTTTAATAAAACTGAAGATAAGATCCAAATGTACAAGAATCGTATTTTCTTTTACTGGAGAAGGATATCTCTACTCCTGTCTGCAGCGCTCCTGGTATTGGACTTCAACAAGCTGCCAAGCAGCAGGAGTAAATTGAACATCTCATTGATGAGGAGACCAATGCATTAAGTGTTAATGAACTTGCTAAGGCCGCGCTCTTATATCTCGAGATAGACCACATGAAGGGGGGGGGGGGGGGGCAGAATAAAGCAAGCAGAAACAAATACAGCAATAACAATAATGACGTAGGGCACCATGCATTATTCGACGCAAATTGATATCTGACGGAGCAGTGCCTTCTTTACAATGTATCATTGTAGTACGTGTATACGGTATTGGGACGGGGACCTCAATAGCGATTATGTGCACGCTACGCAATGAATCGCTCCTATTGGTCCATTTAGAGTGACAATACACACTTTTTTTCCATTCCTAAGCCAATACGATTTACCCTCATGGCCGTCATAACTCGTCCCATTAGAATAGTAATGCGCACTCGCGTGCGCACTCTATCAGAGTACATGATTACACGCATATTCCTACATGCACAACGCGACAAATATGTATTCACTTGTACTAAGCAATGTAAGATAACCCAAGCTCCAAATACACTAAAGTTTTAAGGGTAATGGCACTTTCGAATGCCAATTTCAAAGTCAATTCGGTATTCCATTAATTCATTTCAACAATTAATACTGATTAAATTAATGATAACAGCGAGGATCTAGCATGCGATTAATATAAACATAAGTTAATACAGTACAGCTGTATATAATATATTAACTATAAGGAAATTGAAGTGCTTAAAATTAAGAAGTAAAGATGCAGAACATGAAAACAAATTTAGACATACATGAACGCAAATAGAAATGAATAGATTTTACGAATCTTTGTCTTGTGTTATACACACACGTATACACATGATATACATGTACTTCATATTACATGAATATGGATGAATTACATGCATGAATTGTCAGCCTACGAACAATGAGAATTAATCATTCTGAAAGAACTGTAGTTGTGAAATCATTTTCAAAAGAAAAGTAATCGAAAAAGTCGTTTGAATCAAAGTAATCTGTTCTATCGAAGTAACGATGACATTTAATTGTAAAGGGCTATCATACGCGCATTATTTAAAGAGCGTGCTCTGCTCGGGCGAGGCGCAGCGCAGCTGGAAGCCGATGACGTCAATAAAACGTGGGAAATTGGGCAATTTTCAGCATGTGTGCATGGGTGGGAATAAGCTGCTTGGCGGAGATCTGCGCTCTCCGAGGGTTGTTCGATAGTTACCGATTTTTCATATTGACTGTCTAAAAACTTTTGTGAAGAATGGCGAGTCTTCACATCAATATTTGATTGGATTTTCGTCAAATTTTCACTGCTGTATAATATTGTAAGACCTATAATCACATTTCGCTCTTTCTTTTCAGAGTTCAGTACCCTTTAACTGGTCCAGAATTGCATTTTAACCCTATTCTAACTGGGCTATTTGAGACCAAGTTTTTACTGGGGGGGGGGGGGGGTCAATTTGACCCCCCCTTCAGATCTCGGCCGCGGATCACGCGATCGCCGCAAAATTTTGCCTGAAGATAGAGCCGGATGTCAACTACAAGATTACATGGTCATACAATAGAAAAATTTTGATTTCATATTTTTTAATAAATTAATTATGCAAATTAACGCATGAAATCATATTTTCACCTATAACTCCATCAAAAAGACTGAAGGATTATTAAATTTTTGTGTCAGAGTTCCTCAAGACACATCAAACAATTTTCTAGTAAAAAAATAGCGCAATCAAAATCATTTTCTTTTGTTTTTTATTGTTTTGTTAATTTCTTATGTATTTTATTGCTTTTTCAGTCTTTTGTTTTCTATTGTTTTTTTGCCAAAATTTGTTGGAGGCACTTTTTCAAGCTTATCTACATTAGAATTGATTTATTTCAATGGTTAAAAGTTGAAATAATCTAATTTATATCAATTAAACAAAAAAACACAGTTTGCATTGGATTTGCACACGAAATCATGAATTCGAGCGTTTTTCGGGTTGACATGCATATGCAAAACATTGCATAACTTCAGAACGGTGTACCCGGACGTCGCAAATTTGGTCTCAAAATATGCGGGAGACTCGAATGAAAAAAGTTATGAAACGACGCGGCAAAATCTTTGCGCGTTGCGGAATCATGGCGCGAAACGTTGAGGGGGGGGGGTCAATTTGACCCCCCCCCCCCCCAGTTAGAATAGGGTTAAGTCAATTTTGAACATACAACAAAATGCTCTCTTTGGAGATAAATGTCTAGATTTCATTCCAATGATCTCTACCCGAGTTTATATAACATTTGTTCCTGCGACAATACATTGTATTGTTCCCATGAACTATCTGCATGCTATAAGCCAAAACTTTAATTCTACCCACAGATATAACCCTAACCCTTTTCCTAATCATAATCCTCACATTAAATTTAAAGGGATCGTATAGTTTGGGTTGAGACCTAATTTCAGGTTTCTAACATTTTAGGTGAGATAACGATAAACATCTTATGAAATATGAAAGAGCATGTAATTCTATGAGGAAATTAACGTTTATTTGATGAAAATTGGTTTTGAAATGGCCGAGATATCAAAAAAAAAGAAAAAAAGAGCTATTCTAATAAAGTGTTGGACCCACACCTTATTACGGTCGCTTTGTTTTACTTCGTTTTTGGATGTTTCAGCCATTTCAAACCTGATTTTCATCAAATAAACTTTGAATTCCTCATAAAATGGTATGCTCTGTACTACATCATACGTGTTTTCTTGGTACATTTCGCAAAAAAGTTAAAAGCCCAATTCGCATCTCCACCAATATTGTAGTATCCCTTTCACTTAAAACCCAACCACAATCCCAACCCTCATCCGATCCTTGGAGAAGATAAGAACGGAGCTATGGTCGCGGGTGCAAATGTCGTACCTTATCGGGAGGGGGATCAATGTTCCACGCAAGCATTCATTCACTCAATCTTAGCACCAAAAGTAAAGTTCAGTTGCCCTGGCACACCGCGCAGTCCGGTGGTACAGGTTGAAAAACAATATGTAAATGTTAAATGTTTATGACCATGGACAGCGATGGGAAGTGGGTATCATAGGGTAGAGGTCAATTGCTCTGAAGTTTGAACTTGATTAGGGAAAGATGTAGTAACAGGTACTGTAGTGACATTCAAATACATTGTACAAGTGAAAGACTTGAAAAATACATACATGTTTGATCTTCGACTTTTCTTCCCCCCCCCCCCCCCCCCATCTTAAACATTCATCGGCTACCCACCACGCACTCACAGAGTAATAAGACCAGAGAAGAAAATGAAAAATGTGTGAATATCATCAAATTCAATGGGCATATCATTTTAATCCAATACCTCGCAATCACGACCTTTACAAACAATATAAACATAATGTGAAATACGAATGCGCAGTCACACAATGCGTTGGAAAACAGAAACAAACAGATTAACAAAAGAAAAAGTGCAGCGAATGCACAACACACTTTTTTCCTCCCTGTATGGATCTAATGCATTTCATTCACGTGTTCATCATGCAGTTCCATTAATGGAAGACGATATACCACGGTACTCGAACACGAACGCTCAGAAACCCTCTATAATCGCAAATGATCTGTCATTAACTTCGTTTTTCATCACGATATCCGATATTGCAAGAACGTGTTCCCTTGCAGAAACGCTTCGCCCTGCAGCCACCTGTGTTAAGATAAAAAGGAAAATAAAAACTACCAATACATCTACTTGTCAATGTCTACTTGACGTGTATTGAAGCTGTATACTCCTGGTATGGATTATGCCAGTGGACTTTTTCACACAACAGCAACGCAACTGTCAATGGTATGACGTACATCACTATAGATCTTCATAACAATTTTTAATTTAAACAATGAAGAAAGATCACAATTTGTCCAACCTTTATCCGTCTACTGACAGAGCATCGAGTGCTTCAAGATTCCAGTGCTATTACTGATTATAGTGGCAACTCTTCAAATTTCAACGTTTGCTTCTCCCTGCTTTAGTTCACATGGTGCTAACACGACGACTCTTTCTGGTGGGATTGGCATGGGATGTCCTGCGTGGTAAAGAAAGAGGACTGGAGCACTGATAAGTTGGTGAATTGGCATTGTCAATTACATACGAAATGAAAAGCCATTCTGGAACTGCAACTGCATGATTGTATGATAAGCCACTCTGGGCGATTACTTTCTAGTGGTCCAGACATTTCGTATTGGTGCAAACCGTCTCCGCTCTGTTTCATATTACGGTATTTCACTCGACGTAAAACCACAGTACAAGGCGCCAGTTTATAAATGGAGTTAAGTACTTATTCAAAATTGGCACTGCTACGGTACAACTTTCTGTGACGGTGCTGCAGGGGATAACATACAACGAATCCAAGAGGGAGGCAATCATTCATTTGTAAGACGTCATTGATACAGTCCGAGCAATGTAAAGGAGAATATTGTTCCCATTAAGTTCTTTCTTTGATAACGTTACGACTTTGCCGAGTCCTCAAAAAAGGACCACAGGAAAAGAACATGCTGTGCATCTTAAAATGAGAGCCATCTTTTACCCCTTGCTCGTAATACTGATCGCGTGCTTCTACTTTGAAAATCTGCCAGCAGAAACTTCTTCTCGTTTGTTTTTTATGTTCTTTTTAAAGTCTTTTCACAGCTTCTGCTCTCATCACTACTTCTTACATAAATTAGAAAATAAATTAAATAAATAGCTTCATTTCACATATACACGCGACACCAAGCACCCTCCCGCAAAGTACTTTGAGATGGTAGGTTTTACTTCAGTAACAGTCTTAATACACTTCTTCCCTCTGGTGTATGCAGAAGAAAATTTCAATCGCATCTCAACAAAGTATCATTTGTCAAAGACAATCACTAAAAATGCATTTTATTTCTTTCATTTTTCAGAGCATCGTCGCTCCCCTTCGTACATTACAAACGTGACTGCGACAAAATGTTGGTGCTTCACTCTATAGGCTGCCTACTACGTCCTGAATACGATTCTACTACTGTAACATCAATACATCATGCAAATGGTTGATAATGTATTTTCAACGCTTCCGTCGAACTTGACAACAACCTCAAAGAGCTGTCAAAAATAAAAATAAAAGGCATATCTATACACACACATCCTCAATACACGCAGCCTCCTTGAGTCATAAAGTGCGTACTGAGAAATATCACAGCAAACGTGCAGCATTTTAGTAGTCAACCAGCCTGGCTGGTGAAGTACAGTGTACCATCTACCATAGTTTTAATCTGGCTAGCAACCCTCGTGTTAAACCTGCTTTCTCGTACACGAGGTTCAGGGGGGGGGGGGGGGGAAACATTACAGCCTGAATTTACGATAGGGTAGTTTTAACACAAATTCATGGTTTATATCCAGTCCACGGACTTCTAAGCATTCGCCCTTTACCGGATCTCTTATTACAATACTTGACATGTCGGGCCTTTGTGTGTAAATTGTTCACGGGTACATCATACAAAATTGATCAGAGTCACCTTTTAGGACACGGGAGAATGAAATAACAAAGAGTATATATATGAAAATAAGCTAATAATGGTGATTAATCATTTGTGCGATGAAAATGATTGTTTTTTCTCGCCAAATGTACCAATGATTTACAGTGCACCAGTTTACATTACTTTTTTTAAATCTCATACATACATTTGTACCTCTTTCTTTTTCTGATACAAGTTGTTCTTGATTTTAACCAAAATGTATGATTGAGACTTGCCTGACATATCACATAGCAATGCCCAAACGGGATTTCAAGTATTGAAATGCGTACAATAGGGACATCTTTACTGAGTAGGCTATGGGCCATCACTACATAATTTGAGAGAGAGGAGGAATATCCATATGTATTTGAATACATTATTTCAGAAAACAGGATTTTGCACATCTATTTTTTGACAACCGATGAATTTAGGAGGGAATGTAGAACTCAGCAATGATTCCAGAGAAAAAGTCCGGCTGAACTTTCAAGAGTATGCTGCGTAGGTTACTGCCCTGACCAAAAGTATTGGATGAGTACAGCATCGCAAAATTAAGATGCTATGATTGTGCAACCCATGTGCTTACAATGTGAATGCTTATATTTCTCACAGAGGACTATAAAAATATAATTTGAACAAATACAAATTAAATGCAACATGGCACCAGAAGATGAGTACTGTAAAATGGGGTGACCTAGTCCCATATATTCTACTTATGCTGTATCTCTTCACAGTATCTCTGATATTACGCCTTATTATCTGTTCAGTCTTGCCAAACATCATCCACATACACCACAAAATTTAACACCAAATCCTTGAACATAATATACAACTTGAAGCCTGTCATCCCCTTACACAGTTCCTCACCTCCCTTACTACCCGTCATTCCAATAAAAGGTGTCTTTTTTTTTTCTTTTTGAAGATGAACCATCACAATCAAGGCAAACTAGCAGCCACAACTTCAGAACACTATGTTACACTTTTTACCTGGCATTGTGCATCACCATCCTCAGAAGCTGAAAGTGTTGTCCTTCCACACATATTTGCATTACTTTCCCCTGTGGAGTAGAGCAGGACACAAGCCCATGTGAAGGCAAAAGTCATCATCAAATCGATGGACAACTTGATATCACTACAAAAAATGCAGCTCAGGTTCAACTGGGCATATGATGTATTAATGAATGAAAGATGAGGGAGATTTGCAAAGAAAAGCTCTGGAGAATAAATGTGGAACAGTACTGATCACAAGAATTACCACAAAAAAAAAAAAGACTTATGATTGATTTTTTTTTTCAGTACACATGGATGGGGAGTGCATCAAGTACAAGCAAAATTTCAAAACATCAAGAACCTGCTCAATGTGCAACGCTCTGCAGTTGGGTTCAGTGACAGACGGTGCTTCAGCATTGCCATGTTTCTGGATTTAAAATGGCCCCATGATTGCCTGTGTGACATGACCTTAATAATACAAAGAACTTTGCACAGCATAGGCATATGTCCTACACTATTCTGAAATGAACAGCACCTGCAAAGTTATCATAGTAACAGTGAACAAGAATTGAAAACACCTTATTAGAGTTCTCTCTGTGCACTTTGTATGACACACTTTTCAACTATGTTTTTTCTTTGTTCTGCCTAAAAGCCTCACCGTACTTCAGTATATTAACTATCAGTCTGCCTGTTCTGTTCTTCTTCAATACTATCTCTTTGTTCATTTCCTTCTAGTTTGCTATCTGCAGTATTTTCATTTTTGCTGCTGTCGCCATTTTCTTCGTTCTGCAAGACCTCAGCCCCTTGTTTTTCCCCAACTTCCATCCTGGTCGGGATGTCACTGGTCAGGGTGTCACTTCCTTCCTTTTCTCCATCTGCCAGCTGCTCCTCTTCCTCTTCTTCCTCCTCCTCCTCATCTCCCTCCTCCTCCTCCTCCCCCTCCATCTCCTCGCCATCATTATTTGGTCTGGATCTTGTTCTTGGAGATGCTGACCTCGACCGCTTCTTTTTGCTGTAGGGGTCGACCCTCCTCCTCCGTCTGCGTGGTTTCTTGGGAGTGCTCGGAGCTGGAGATGTACCATTTGCAGCAACAGCAGCTTTATCAGGAGCACCCTCCTCTTCAACCTTTCTTTCCACTGGAGAAGCCCCTTGAGAAGGAGGGCTAACAATTGGACTCTTCCTTTCTGCATTGGCAATCGTGGTGGTGCTGCCTTTTGGAGTTGAGATTGTGACGCCACTCTCTGCAACATGAGACACTGCAGTTGTGGGAGTTGAAGATGAGTTTCCAGGAGAGGAGGCTACTTTTGTTGCAGTGGGTGATGTCGTTGATGAAGTTGTAACTGCTACTACCACTGCTGGAGTTGGAACCGTTGTTGGTGCATCTGACGGTCTCTTGGGACAGCTAGAAATGTGCTTCTTGAGGCTTCTGAGGTAAACAAACTGGCGGGCACAGTAGGCACATTGATGATTCATGTTCCTCGGGGCCAAGTTGGGATTGGCATTCTTGTTGAAAAGTTTGTCTTTGTTGGGGCACAGTTTCATGTGCCTCTCCAACCCATTGATGAAATGAAATTGCTTGCCACACCCCTGACAGGCATGCACATCGTCAATGTTTGCACTTGCTCTTCTCCTAGTATGATTCAGGGGGTTGTACATTTTAAGTCCAGGCCTAGCTCTCTTGCGTTTCTGTGCTGCATCACTTTCGTCACTTTCATTGACCTTCTGCACCGCTTTCTTCTTGCTCCTCTTGGCAGCTTGCATCTTAAGTTTTCTAGCCCGTACATTTTTTTGCCTTGCTTCCTGCACCGCCTTCTTCTTCTCTACAGATTTCGGTGGGGTCTTAACAGGAGTTTTTGGCTTTGGTTTCGTTGCTGTGACAACTGATGCACATTCCATGATGTGCACATGCAAGTCTGCAGTGCTCCCAAAGACTCTGGCACACTTAGTGCAGCGATTGTTCGTGGCCATCTCATAATGATTGACATTTTTGTTGTCAGAGAGCGTGCTGAGGTAGCCAATCTCCCGCGCGTGGGCAAATGGGTGGTGCCTCTGGGGATTGCAGGGGACATCCTTCTTCCTGGTTGGCTGCTTCCGAGGGGAGGCCCCCTTGGCATCCTGATGAGCAGGTGCGCTGAAACGCCCAAACCTGGAGGGGCTAACCTTGCTCATTTCATGAGCGATGAGAGAGATTCTCTCTCTGGGCTCCGGTAGGATCGGTGGAGTTTGTATGGCTTTCGTGGGATCTGTGAAATTCTGCGGTCTGATCTCCTCTGGACCTCTCTCGGTGTAAGAGCATGCTTGGTCTGCATGCATGTCTGCCTGGTGCTGCTTCAGATTGGAGAGGTAGGCAAACTCCTGCTGACACTCCGAGCAGCAGAACATTTTTCCAACCCTGTGCAGGCCGTACCTGTGGGAGGCAAGCAGGTCCGTCGTTTCAAAGAGCTTCACGCAGAACTCACACTTGTATGGGAAGTCTTCCGCATGAGCCACCACATGCTGGGTAAGCAGCTTCATCGAGTCAAATGGGACCTCACACACATTGCATGTTATTGCGGCATCAAGAACAGAGAACTTAGTGGTTCTCTCCAGGTCCAGGGATTCCAGAGGATTGGCAAGTGTGGACGACTTCCAGCCAGTTGACTTCATGCGCGATGTGATGTTGATCTTTGTGATAGTCTTGACCTCCTGTGCTGGGACAGAGACTGTGATCTTAGGTCTCTTGGTTGACTGATAGGTGGGAATTTGGATCACAGGTCGGGAATGGCATGACAAATCTACAGGTTTCGATGGGTCAAAGACGATGGAAGAAGGATAGCCAACCTTCTGGGTGCCATCACTGCTTGATTTCTTCACCCTGAGGTCAAGAACTTCAACACAGTTCGATGAAGTGCCAGCAGAAGTTGAAGGCACTTCGGTTTTGTTGGAAGGGGGTTTGATGGGTATATACGGTCCCGGTTTGACATCACTCTGCCAAGGACAAATTATGCTGGGGACATCCTGGGGCTGTCTGGATGCAACTTGTTCAATTCTCTTGAAACCCTGCTGATGCCTCTTCACTGCCAAGCTCTTGCCTTGCTTCAGCGCTGCATGCAGCCTGGCTCTCATTCGCAGCTGGTCGACTTTGCTATCCTTGGCACCGATTTTCTTCTCAATCAGCATATTCTGGAGAACCGCCGTTGCATGCTTTCGCCTAATCATTCTGGTCATGCTGGCCAAATTTTTCATGTGCCCCTTTGTCTGTGCAGCACTGAACTTAGGCACTGTCAAGAGGCTTTCTTGTGAGACTGTTGGCTTGACCTCGATCTTTTCAGTTTTGACAGTTTGATTAACCACCTCATTTACTTCCTTTTTCATCATTTCTTCACTCTGATTGGCACTAGCTGTCATGGGAGCACTGCTTTTCTTGCCAGCCTGAATGATGCCATGTCTCCTCCGTAGATGGCGATGAAGATTTGAGGAGGACACAAATTCAATGCCACACATGGTGCATGACGCCACCTTCTTCAGCATACCTTTCCTGCTGGTCACATTTCGTCTCTTTTGAGGCAGTTGTTCCACCTGCAGTAAGGTACCTCCACTAACCACCCCTGTGGATGAGGAAGCTACAAATGCACTGGACTGAATAACTTGAACACTGCTTTTATCTAGCTTGGAGTCATTGACTACCTTGGCCGCTGCATCATTTGTGGGGTCACTTCTACTCTGACCCTGAAAAGCAGAGTCTGAAAGGCGAAGTTTTCCAGGAAGAATGTTCCCATTTGCCTCAAGCTTTGCACCTCCTTCACTTTTGCCTGGGATCTTCGTTCGGTGTGTGAGTCTGTGCTTGTTTAGGTCTCCCTCCGTCACAAACCTCCGGGGGCAATCAGAGCAGGTGAACAGCTCCTTGTTCATGTCTGCCTTGTGCCGCAGCAGGTGCTTGTCCCTCCATGTGGCGTACATGAATGACCTGTTGCACAATTCGCACATGAACATGCCCTTCTTCTGCTCCTTATTTGGTGACTTACTATCAGGCTTCACTCCCTGTGTGCTCTGATGGGAAACCTGATCTCCTGCTCTGCCTGCAGGCGATTTGCCATTCTCAGCAACAGGGCTCTTTTTCCTCTTCTTGATGTCACCTGGGCCGAGTCCTTTGCCCCATTTACTTGTGTTGACACCATCCACTGTGACTGTAGGGATGTGGTGCTTCAGCATCAAGTGTAACTTGAGGCCATTGGGGAAGCGACACTTCTTCGGGCAGAACATGCAGCCAAAGAGTTCTGACCCATCAGGCAAGACGCTGACGCAGTCTGGCCCTATCACGGCCTCAGTAATGCCATCTTTATTCACCCTCTTATCTGGCTGGTTGCTTTGGTACTTCTTATTTTCAAAGCCCAGAGGACGCTTCAAAGGAATCTTTTGTCCAACCCGGGCCTTCTTCTTGATGCCTGGCTGGGCTCTGATCTGCTTCTTGATGTCAGCACGACTCTTTTTGGGTCCTTTGTCGCCACTCTCAATGACAGCCAAGGAGGTGGTGTCTGGATCCACTTGGTCTCCACCCTCGGTCAGACTGGGTAGTAGATGGGCAGTTGCATCACTTGAAGATACGTCGGGAGCCTGAATCTGCACGTTGGTCTCTCCAATGCCTGCCGCATCCCCTTCAGCCGTTATGGAGGCAAAGTTGGCAGCGTGATGTCCATTGGAAGGATAGATGGGTGAGATGAGTGGGGGCTCGGCTACTTTGTCATCAAGATCGTTCTCCATTGGCACATCTAAGTGGGCAGGCACTTTGGCCCGGTTCTCGGACTCTGTCGACATAGTGGAGTCCAGCTGAGACAAGGACATCTCTGGCATCTCCATCTTCTCAAGAATGGGCATCTGCCTGTCATCTCCTTCTGTACAGGGAACATAGACAGGGAAGACGTGATCAATGCAAGCAGGTAGCACAGGCAAATCCAGCTAGATATCAGCAATAAAAGCACAATAAAACAAGGTATGTGTATATTGACTCAGTTTTGTTGACTGGTTATATTTACTGAATCCATTTCAAATTTTACTAGAAATGTTGCTATGGCGACTGGTATGCCTCCCCCACAATGTATGATTCTTCTAATAGGTCTATAGTACATATTGACAATGTGTGATGACAGTTTCATCTAGTTGGCAAAATATTAAAAACATGTTGTAACGTGTTGAGTATTCACTTTCCTTGAACTAGATTTAATTGGATGAATGGCTACACTTTCTAAGAGAACATTTTTGTTTTCCTCATGTGTTTTTTATTCTTTTGTCTTTTAATCTCGCCTTGTTTTGTTGACGTTTCCATTGTTTTTAAACTCACTTTTTGTACAATTTGGTCATATTCACATGTATTTTTATATATCTATATATTGAATCGGAAATAAAGATTGAATTGAATTGAACATGTATTTGGGGATTTGGCGACTTTTACTTGACTTTTGTTAAACCCTTTTATATTTGCATTGCATTTGGCAATTTCAAGGTATAGAGAAAAAGTGTAATTTCTGTCATAAATAGCAAATGCCTGGCCTTTGACCCTTGACCTTTGACACTATGACCTTAAAATTCTCAAGAGAATCACTGTCAGACAGAACATGCATAAATATTAGTTTCATGATACCTTCAGCCACTTCTGAGATATGGAGGAAGAAGTGAAATTTAGCACTTTCACTCGACTTTTTGGCCTTTGACCTTCTTGGCCAAAAAAAAAAAAAAGAAAAAAAAACTTCCCAGAGAATCTCTGTTGGGTAATACATGTATACAAGTTTCAAGAAAAATCTTGCAGGCATTGCATAAATATGATGGAAAAAGTGAAATTTAATGAGTTGACCTTGACCTCTGACCCCTGATCGTTGACCTCATAACCCCAAAATTCCCTAGATAATCACTGCCAGTCAGTACATGCATATGTACTATGTTCCATGAAGATACCTGGAACCATTTGCGAAATACTGAGAAAAAAATGAAATTTTAACATTTTCATTTGACCTTTGACCTTTGACCTCGTGACAAGAAACTCTCACTAGAGAATCTCAATTGGGTAATGCATGTATGAACTAAGTTTCAAGAAAATACATTTAGGCATTGCATAAATAAGGGGGAAATAGTGAAATTTTGAGCATTTGACCTTGACCTTTGACCTTGAGCATCTGGACCCAAAAGTTGATAGGCACAACTTCACCCTCTCATACATGTACACATGCCAAGTTTCATTAGGATACCTCAAACGATTATTTACGTAGTTATGCTGTCCACAAAATTGATTACAGACGGACGGACGGAAGGACGGACGGACGGGAGGACGGACAACCCGAAAACATAATGCCTCCGGCAACACTTCGTGGCAGAGGCATAAAAATGTACTCTCATGGAATATGTCAAACTGTTCCTATGGAATTCTCTTCAGCATCTTCAATAAGGAATGATTAACAAGGGATGTAGCTGCAAGTGAAATCTTTAGACACATTCATTCATAAGATGAATAGATTGACGTTCTACCTGAAAATATGGGGGAAAAGAGTGAAAATCATGATAATAAATAGCATGTGGGATGTATCCCACTATGAAAAGTCACAAAAAAAAAACAGTGGTGCATTTCATGATCACATCACTTAGAAGCCAAAAATACACTTTGGAAGCTTTAGCACATCAGTACATAGACATCTTGTCAAAAAAAGATTGAGCAAGCCCTCCTTGTGAACAACTTTGGCATGTGCCTGGAAAATGTGAGCAGCATGTGTTATCATGCCAACAATGTAGAGTTGCATTGCCAATTTGGTGATTTTTTTTTTTTTCATTCAGTTGCCAGTTTCATGTCTTTAACTCAAAACAAATAGTGTCATGTGGAATTTCATGTAATTTGGAGAGGTTTTGCCCCAAGAGGAAATTTTTTATCCACAAAATATCAATCCCACAGACCACCATGGAAAGCATTCATACGAGTTAGCATCTCAGTTTGCAATCTGTTATAGGAGGCGTGGCATGGCAGTTGTGCAAATAAGGAGAAAAATAAAGATATCTGGATATTCTATGATACATTTTGGGTAGATATACGCACCATACAAATAGTTCTTGCTGAAATAGGCAGCATGTCAACACCAATACTGTTAGTACACATTTGTGACAATACAGATGGGGGGTGGGGAGAGACAAACAAAAACATGAACAACCTGAATGCTGTACACAGAAATTACAGACAAATCCCAGTGAATGAGACTGAAGCACACCTGATTTTGTTGAATCCATATCTGCTGCCCCACTTGTCCCACTCTCTCCTGACGTATTGAGGGCGCCATCGCTCTCCTCCGTGTCTGTGCCCTCAGTCTTGGGTGGGATGTTCTTATACCAGCACATCAACTCTTCCCCCGGTAAAATCGCCTGCATTTGGTAGAATGAAGAACAAAGATGCGAGAAAAGCTTTTAAAGTAAAACTAGAGAAGCACTCTGAGAGCGCAGACCTCCACCAAGCATGCAGCTCATTTCCATCACTGATCTTGTTCTTCCATATAGAGATTATCAGTGATTTCCACCCATACGTACATAGCATTGTGTGCTGAAAGTCGCCCGATTTGCCAATGAAGCCTTTGTTATGTCATAAACCCTCAGCTGCACAGCGCGCCTTCCCCTAGCAGAAACTAGAGCACACACTTTAAGTGCGCGCATGCAAACCTCAAATACGCGCAGCCTGAACTCCCAAGTTTGTTGACCCTACCTGGCAAAATATATCAAAAATCCTTCATAAATTCCCCAAAAATTCTCGGATCACTACCAAAAGTTAATCGTTTGTTACCTGTGTCATTCTCAACTTTTCCTGCAAGTTTCATCCCAATCCGTTGACTACTTTTTGAGTTATTTTGCAGACGGACAAACACACAAAGCAACGGTAGCGAAAACATAACCTCCTCCCTTGGCGGAGGTAATAATGATAATGCATCAAAGCAAAAGGGGGCATCTTCACTGCAGAATAGTAGCCTGGACACACTCAGAAAAAATGTGCATGGCTCACCTCTATGATATCATCTTTATTGGCTACCACTGGTGACCCATTTGTTTGCAAACTGGTCGTGTGAGGGTTAATCACTATTACATCCTTCAAGCTTGCAGTATTGTTCCTGACTGGTGGCAGGCTTTCATGCCACTTTTGAGGTAGGTTTGTAGGATAAAAAGTGGGACACATTCACACATCACATGAAAGCTTTGGGAATTCACCAAAATAACAAAATCATGAAATCCCTGATGATCAGCAATATCACCAGGCTTTTAAAGTCATGCATTACGTATGCCAAAATTTGGTAACATCAACCCAACTTAGTACGTCGCTTGAATTGTTATAAGAGGGACCTCTGTTCTTAATCATGTCTTCCATTCTTTCCCACATGAGTACGAATATAAAGGGTCAGGAAAGGTGGGGGTAAAGGGAGACAGGGAAAAGACTGGAAGGACTTCATGTGAAGGCCAAATTAAAGAGCATCAAGGCATAATTTGACAAGAGAGTGAATCTGCTTGCTGCAAACTTGAAGAGTCCCATCGTGGATGTTCATTTTTCAGTGAGTGAATTTAAGGATCTTCATTCTGATGATGTCTAGGTCTTCTGTACAGGTAAGGGATTGGAGGGAGGGAAGGTTTGATAATGATAGGCTGATGATTAATATGTCACAGTGACACCATCACCTATCCCATGGAGAACAAGGAGAATCTTCCAGCTATACGAACCCGAAGGGTGCGGTAGTAAATGTTCCGCTTGTACTGGGTTGCGATCATGTTCTGCTCGTCATAGCTGCGTGCGCTCTTCACATAGCGCATCCAGTTGGCCTTTGTCGGGTCGGATGCATCGATGCTGTACAGCCGCACCCCCTTTGGTCCTCGAATCTTAACAGTACAAAAGAACAACAAAATGGTGGATTAAGATATTCCAAGAGCAGTTTCCTGGTATGATACATTAACCTTTCATCATGGTACAAGTTTCCATTAATTATTACAGAAAATCCTATCCAACTATCAAAGTCTGAAAAGCTGACAAAAGCTACAATTGATGCATACCATGTATTACGCAACTGAAATATACTGTCCGAAATCACCATAAGAGGTTAATCATTTGTGTGACTGTCTGAACTTGCCAAGCTCTTTAATCTGCACTTTTTGGACCTGGTTGTAAAGTGTGCGAGGCCATTAAGGGGGATTCATGAAGCTGTTCTTAAAGTTACGAAAGACTTACCCCGTCGAGGACGAGTCCCGAGTGTACTCGGGCAAGGGTCTATGGGAAATGTGTGTTGTAGAGAATTCAGTCCATCCTCAACGGGTTAAGAACTTTACTGGTGATTAGTTCGTGCTGAATTATTGAAATTCTGATAAGTATAGCACATCAGCACTGATCACCAGTCATTCTTAAGTCGTTCGTTACTTTATGAGCATCTTTTTGAAACACCCCAGGTGTAGTAGTGAACCTCAGCCCAACATGGAAGTCATGGTGACACAATAGGGATAAGGGGATTGCATAATATCTATAGATTCATTGTCAAAAGTTTCCAAACATTTGTGCCACATTGGCAAAGAAAGCACAGTATTAGGGTTCAACAGCAGCATGACCAATCCCTGGAAACTGTACTGAACAGACTTCTCACTGACAGTAACAAAGATGAAACCAATACTTTACAGCTAAATCAAAGACCAGACAAACTAACACACAGCTTGTGAAAGAGAACATTACACAGTGCTTCAAAACCTCAGTCCAATCTATCAGGTCCATTTTAGTGTGGTTGTCATAGAATTCTGGTTCCTTAGTCTTCATAGCCCTATTCAAAGATGGCAATTTTCACACGGTTAATCTTGCACACAATGCAATTGGATAAAAATTGCTTGTTCCTAATTTTACAGAGTGCTGACACTCTTCCAGTTATAATATTAATTAATTAATTTGCTTGTTTCCAATTAAGCTGAGTGCGGACACTCTGCTAGCAATGATAGCAATCAATGTTAGTGTACAAAAGATGAAAGGAATATGTGCACATTTTATATGTTTGTGCTGGTATCAAACGAGGCAATTTTTATCTGATCTGCATAATGCTTGCTCTGCATGAGAAATCTTGTATGGCACATGAACTCATAAAATGAATCAACAGCTCACAGCTTGAGATTGCATCAAGTTTTGTAGATATTGTTCTATGCTGTATGCTTTTTCTCTCTCCATGTGCTATATCAGTAATTTGGTATTCATTGTATTTGCATTACATGGATGAGATCAATGCACTTTACATTTACAAGTCATTGTCACGCCACTCACACACTCACAGCGCAATTTAATGTGCTCCCTAGGGGGAGCACTACATGACAGGGAAAAGCTAATTTCATCAACAATGACATTTTTAAGCTTTCTACCGGTAACCCATCACTCTTCTTTACATCTGTTTAGAGAGGAGCACTGAAGATAGATAAAATGGTTGGCTGAAGGCCACCAGTGCCACAGCGGGGTTTGAACCCTAGACCCTCTGACTCACAGAGTAGCATGCCCAATCCAGCAGACTACAACGCCTCTCATGGGAATGTCCATTTAACCCTCTCTGTGCCACGAACTTTTGACAGCATGAGCAGTGCTATGGGGTTTTCTGTTCTAATCGGCACTTTAATAAAGCATGCAAAGAGTTAAAAGTGCACTGACCTCCCAAGAGTAGGTGTCATCGGACACTTCGTTACAGTCTTTCTTCTCTCCGGCGAATGGGCCATAGGTACGCCCTTTCCGGACAGTTTTCTTTGCCCACACACCTGGAAGAAATCGAGGAAAGTATGAATATGAATAATAATTATATATAGGTCTATGACAGGATCTTCGTTAAAATGAATTAATCTTTCTTGCGGATCTCCAACCCCCTATAGATAGAACTACTATTTTTCAACTACTACAACAAAAATAACCTTTCACAACACATTCTAACATAAGTCTTTACATTTTAAAAAAATACATATTTGCATAGAATCATTCCATTACATACTTATTAACATCTTTACTTTAATATGATACAGACTGTTTCAGTCACCAAATAGCTTTCACAAAAATAAGCCAAAACAGCATTGTTTTTACAATTTCTGTTGCGACCACCAGCCTAACTTGGCCTGCAGAACCCACTCAAGAACCCGAGAGTCACCACAAACTCACCGATTAATGTTGGCTCCATATCCGACTGGCGCAGCTCCAGCTCAGAGGGCGTCTTGATGCCCTCTGCCACTGTCTCCAGCATGGTGCTGCCTTGGCTAGGGTGGATGCGATTGTCATAGAAACTCACAGGCTAAACATCTGTTTCCTGGAATTTAATATAGAAACAAAATGGAAGGATAGGATCTAAAGACTGCAGGTAATCTGTTGCTAAGAGCATGTTTGCTACATATCGACATAACTTTCTTTACTCTGAGATGAAAGGAGCAAATAAAAAGAGCTGTATGAACAGCAACAAGAGCACTCTAGAAGTGGTAGGGGGAGTGTGTTACATTATGTACAAGTTCGACATTCCCATGTGCGCCATGGTTATTAAACATAACAGTAACCCACTTCATGTACGGTCTCGGAGGGCTGTGGACTCTCTGTATAATTAGCAGACTCAAAGGGGCATAGGTTGAAGTACTTTGAGAGTGCTGCTGTGCTGGTATTACAATGTATGTATATAAATGGGAAAAATGTACCACATGCCCAAAAGTGAGTTTTAGTTGGCTGAGAAATAGGGCAAGTTTGGTAGTGGGTTTGTAGCAACTTGCTACATACACTCCACTGATTTTTGCCTAGCACAGAAGATCCATAATGTGTTTTTCTTGTAAAGTAAGTGCAAAAGTATTTTTAAAACCATTCTTTGAAACTACATGTAACATTTCTTGGCATTTACTGTATGGATAACATTGAAATTTCAAAATGTTATTCCCAATGTGCAAACCATTGCCCAGTAAGACCTGATGTAATGTCAAATGACCTTCCCAAGATCTTTAAAGCACTTCCAACTTTACATTAAACACTTTATCAAATACAAGGAGCAATTGTCGGCATTTACGTCAACTTTCACTGAATCCTCCATTTTACAAGTACTGATACAGTTTAAAGACATTCTGCAAATTTGTATCAATTTAAGTGATTATCAATGGGGGGATGTATTTCTAATACATCCAGAGGAAAATCAAAGAATATAAAGTCTAGAAAACTTTATTTAGGTCATGAAACCCTTTTTTGTCCAGTTATTTCAAAGTTTATTTACTCCAAAGTAGCTGGTATGTTACATGTCCCATCTCCTTTTATAGAGGCCTAAGCTTTAGAAATGTGGTCAAAATGGCAAGAAAGGTAATGTCCTCATTCAGTTTCAGGAAAATCTATCCTTAAATAATATGTTGGTCATGCGCAAAGACTTTTTCTCATTGCTGATGACGACTGATAATGGAGTCATGACTGCACAGCACACACTACTGCTCATTCCAGCAGACACTCCCAACACATGAGAAGGCATAAAAAATCTGGGCATCAGGGAAAACATACTCTTGACATGTGTTCTGGTTTTCATTTCCGACTGACAACGGTAGCCTGTTCCGTAGGTCGGGGCCAGGGCCGGTATGGAAGCAGAGCAGTTGCATGATATAGGCTCCAGTTGCTATTTAAGTACTAGTATTTACCGCCCAACCCCCCCCCCCCTTCTTTCCCAGTACAATGTATTTGTCACGTTATACTCATGTTGTCTCCTACTTATGTTGTTTGTCTTCCTACTGGATACATGATTGATGTGAATCCAAGAGGATTAGGCCCTATGAAGGAAGCCATACGCACACACTACATTATCTTCTGTGGGTATACGTCTATTGTTCTCTGAAGCCACAATAAACAAACACTGGTGGTACCATGTAAAATATAACATACTTCAAACAAAGGGTGAGAAGTTGAAGACAGCCATTCAAACATCTCATGTATCTATAGCGAGATTAACAGTGAAAGGAGCATCTTACCAGCTTCATCCTAAACCAGCATGTTGATCAGCCTCCACATCACTTTTTTTTATGATCACCTCTCGTCCCCGCTGCGTCCCCCACCCCTGAAATCAAACAGACATACACACACACATACACACACAAACAACTCACATACAATGTATCCTCCCTCATACACACATTTCCCCTCCATCTCTCTTCCTACCCCCCCCCCCCCCCCCCCCGATCTTCCTCTCTCACTCTCTCTACCTGACTCTTGTACAGTCAAGGAGGAAACAGCTACAGGTGAAGTCGCTTGCGATATCTTGGGGGGGGGGGGGGGGGGGAGGGGAGGGCAGAAGAAGACAGAAACCATTATACTTCACACATCAATCCCAGTTATGGCTGCCTCTCACCCCCCCCCCCCCCCCCCACCACCACCACCCCCATCCTGCCACGGCTCTAGCCAGTTGGGCGAGGCAGGCTGCGTGTGCGAGTGAGTCATGGGTGAGACGTTGGGTGACGTATGACTGCACATCGAGGTATGGATACACTAAACCTCCTCTTTGCATCACCGTACTCCACTGCTCACATACAGCATCTGTATATCTCCATCTAGAGAAGAGCACAACTCGCCAGAAAACTTGGAACGCTTAAACTGACTGGCCTTGCAGCATTTTATAATTCCAATCTTCAGCCTCTCTGCTTCAATCACAAAAATCCAATCATCCCAACTCTTTTTTTCTTGCTTTGCTTTGTATTTGTCACATAATTCATCTTCTGATTTTGTGAGCATTGCAAAAGAAAGACCTGTGCTACATAAACACTTGCCCAATTGCCCTGAGCAAGTGGGCTTTCTTTTGAGGCAAGTAACATTCATGTTCGGGCAAGTGTTCTGCAACAAGTTGAAAATCTTTTTGCCCGACCAAGCAAGTAGTTTTGAACTTAAAAAAACAAACAAATAAAGTTACGTAGCACCCTGAAAAGTTCTTCGGGAAGCCAAGCACTTTGGGCACTTTTGATCAACATTCAATGCAGTAGACAATTCATGCATCAGATAAAACCCCACATTGTACAATCATGTTTTGGTTAAATGTCTGTGTCAAAATACTCAAGTAGATCAAATCAGTTGGTGCCGAGAAGTCTATACCATTATTATCTTTGCACCTCTTTGAAAGGACGATGACCTCTGGAAATTGAGTGCACCCTATCATCCTGAAAAATATCACTTAAAGGGAAGGTAAACCCAAAAAGCAATGTGGATTGAGTGAAAGCAGCAACATTAGTAGAACACATCAGTGAAAGTTTGAGGAAAATCGGACAATCGATGCAAAAGTTATGAATTTTTAAAGTTTTGGTGTTGAAACCGCTGGATGAGGAGACTACTAGAGGATATGACGTATGAGTGGACAACAATACAAAGAAAATATAAAGGAAATTCAACAAAAATTCACTTTTCTAGAATTATGAAAGAGCAATGGACCAACCTCTTTCAGAAAGCAGGGGGAATAATTGCTACCCCTAACATATGTCAATATCAAGTTGATGGAATTTGTAATTTTCATGAAAAAATGGATTTTTGTAGAATTTTCTTTATATTTCTTTGTATTGTTGTCCACTCATACGTCATAACCTCTAGTAGTCTCCTCGTCCAGCGGTTCCAACACCAAAACTTTAAAAATTCATAACTTTTGCATCGATTGTCCGATTTTCTTCAAACTTTCACTGATGTGTTCTACTAATGTTGCTGCTTTCACTCAATCCACATTGCTCTTGGGGTTTATCTTCCCTTTAAATCAACATCACTGAAAGAATTATTTCAAAAGTAAAGAAAAATAATAAGAAGAAAAATAATAAGAAAATAAAAAATTAGGTTGAAGACAAAAACTACAAAAAGGGATCTCAAGCTTCTATACATAGTCGGACAAAAATGGTGAGCAATGTACCATGAAATGTCATGAGCCTATGAATAGCTCAAACTACTGTGAAAGCCACAAGCAGCAGCACAGTCACATCCAGTTTTTTGCTGTTGTTTTTTTAAATATGCTTCGTTTGTTTTGTCCATGGAAGGTCACTCCCGTCACTCTTTGGCAGCTTTCACTATTTTCGGTTGCCATTTTCATGTCACTAATCCTGTTTCTTTCTACTTGATGCAGAATATACCCCTTGTGACTACAATGAAAGTGTAGAATTACCAAACGTTCGGTCTTAATGGGGTGTACGACACAAAGATGTTGTATTACACATGAGTCATTGCTAAAATTTGATCCTTAAAACTCATCAAAAATCAATCCCAAACAGGCACTCCTCTATGAAACACTTTTTAGTACCGTAAAGCAAGAAACGTTTGCAGCATGGAATTTTGCCAATTAGAGCCGATGGCCTTTTTCGCAGCCTGAACTTTGTGCAGATACAATGTACCACTGGCATCTAATGCATTAATGTAGTTATACAATGTAAGAGCAGATGTAGACATGCATTTTAATTTTGCGAATGTGGGCACTAGTGAAATTCGTGAAATTAAAATGTACACTAACATTTCTGGTTTTACAGTATGGTATCCCTCAATTGGCACTTAAAAGTTGCTTGCCTTCTCTATTCAATGAAGGAAACAGTGATTAATTCACACTACAGGGCCATTTTCACTGCAGAAAAATCATACTAGCAATTCTGCAAAGTTCTTGTGAGAGTTACCAGAAACACACTCCTTTTACAGTTGCATCTCCCACCCCCCCCCCACCCCCCCCCCCCCCACACACACACACACACTCATACACACACAGAAACAACTACATTGTAGTGGGAGGGGTTCAGGCCATTATAGGCCTAAAACATGTATGTACCATAAAAGGAAGGGGGAGGGGAAACAGATGACATGAAAATTACAATGAAACAAAAAACAGATGCGCACACACACCAAAATGTGGGCTCAGTAAACCATGCCTTGTTGACACTCGTATATAGGTCAAATTTGCACTCAGAGAGTAAATACAGGTTGGTGTAAAAATGTATGGGTGATTGAGTGAACTGTTTAATGGCTGACACTCTCAAAGAGTGGGTAAGAGTATAATCTGCAATCTGCAAACACCACTGTCATACCATTTTGTAAACATTTGCCTCTCTGTGTGAAAGGCTGCAGTGGTTTTAAAACATAAATCTGCGACATCACAGCGGTACATCCGTGTCAAGTTGCAGAGCACTGGTGAAGTTTCATTCCTACACACAGATCGAAACAAAACACCTTTTTGCACATATGCATCATATCATACATTGTATGTGTATATGTATGACAAAGGAAATGGAGTGTGTTTATTCAAGCCATTAAAACCATTCTGTGATGCATCGGCATCCACACTTTTCAAAGTTCATTCTACCACATGTGTCATGCCTCATTTATTCTGAAGCCACCATAACCTAATTTCCCACAGAATATGATAGCTAAACCATATAACGACTGCTACCAGCAAATTAGGTCTACATGTAGGCCCACATGTCCAATTCAGACCTCAGGGCATCAAAATATACTTCGTCAAAATGTCCAATTTGAACAGCTGAATGGACAAGGGCAAACTACTTTTGACAGGCAAGTGCTCCCTCCTTTTCACTTGCCTAACTGTGCAATGCATGCCCAGGGCAAGTGACCAAGGGACTTTTAACACCTGGGAATTGTAAGATTTCCTCAGACTATAATCATAGTATCACACATTCCGCCAAGAAAATCACTCGCAGAATACCACAACCTAGATTCAAAATTTGTACTTGGCATGGTACAAAGCTCTCAATAGGCTGGTGCACACAGACAAAATTAGCAGAATTTCGATCGCGATCCAGACACCAAGATTTTTTACATTTATTCAGATGGGCAGAAATATGTAAACCAATCTCTCAACTTGCCCGACGCGCTATTTCATTGACAAAACTGCACACATACATGTACCTGAACTCTACCGAAATGATGACCCTTGCCCTTGTGTTCACACCCTGCTGTGATATATGTATGAATGATGGTATACAAAATCTGGACATTATTAACATTTATTGCTCAAGCATTCAGCATGTAGTGCAAATTATCGTATTAGATAATCACAATAATTCCAAAATAGATGCAAGATTTTTTGCAATTCGGATCGGGATGCTCATCGCGCTATTGAGTGAGATTTTTATGTCTTAAAATGGCAAAAAAAGGCAGAAATCGTAAGACATGAATTGTGACACAAATCTAAAGATATGGATCCCACTAATTTGCATCAGTGTGAATGCACTATTACACAAGATAAGACCCCAAGCAAACTGTAACAAGGCTAGGTGAAAATGTTACCAAAAAAACAAAACAAAACCAGAGCTGATTATGCCAAATATTCCTGTGTCAGAAACACTGTCAACCAGGCTACTTGGAAATGAAGAATACTTTATGCCTATCAAACAGTACATTTCACTTTTTGTTTGTGTGCTTTGTGACTAACAGCGTAGTGGTAAAGTTTCATTAGACATGATTATACAGATTGTGGGGGGTGGGGGTAGGTAGTGTGTGGATAAACTTGTAGTCAAGCACTGCAGACAAGTGGGTGGTTATAATATTATCACACTGTCTGTGCCCAACGGTTGAACCTACGAACACTCTACGACTTGCCCCACTTGACTCTTGCTCTGACAGATGGTCTAAAAATAAAACGAGAGAGCTCTTCTGGATGTAAGCAGCACCCAACCCTCTTCCCAAAGGACAAGTTCAACAAGTTTTAAGTTTCTGCACAGTCCCTCCTGGATGAGAAGACTACTACAGTGTATGATGTCACATGCACACAACAATATGGAAAATGAAAAGAGAATTTCATAAAAAATTTACTTTTTGAATAAAGTACACATATCTTCAACTTGTTACTGACGTATATGTGTTAAGGGTATTATTCCCCCTGCCTTCTGAAAGAGAGGAGTGTTCTTTTGTTATGCGCGAAAAGTGAAAATATGTTGAATTTTCTTAATTCTTTCATTATATTGTTGTACTCATGTGACATCACAAGCTATAGTAGTCTTCTCATCTAGCCGTAACTGAGCAGAAAGTTCAAAAATTCAGAACTTATGAACGGATTGTCCGATTTTCCTCAAACTCTCACTCATGTGTTCTACTAATATTGCTGCATTCACTCAACCCAAATGTCTATGAAGGTGAACTTGTCCGTTAAAGCTCCTCCCCCCCCCCCCTTAACCCACTCCATACGAGAAACCTGGTGACCTGTATGCTAAGTCTATGGACATTTCAGAATTCAGTATGGAATGGGTTATTAACCTTCTTTGTAATTCTAGTCTTCTTAAATAATATAATGCTTCTTCCAAAGCACAAGTACAAACAGTTTTGGTGAACATGCATATTTGGTTACAAAGTGTTTTTTTCTATGAAAAATTACCATAAAATTTGCTCCAGATGATTCATTATGGGACGCAATAATTGATGTGGAACCCCTCCTGTAACCCCCCCCCCCCTTCCCCGAAACATGGTAGGGAGATCAAATGATCCAAGATGCTAAACCTCAAGACTTGCCATTGTTGCAAAACTGAAAGGAATACTTTTTTTTTAGGTGATCCGAGTATCCTCTCGGATCACCTTCTGTATCTGTACGGATTCTTTGTAGGTTCTTCTTCTTCTTCTTCTTTATTTCTGGACAAAATTTGTGTATCGATTAGCTCAGAAAGTGTTCTTCCTATCAATTTCAAACTTATACCATATATGTATCGTGTCCCAAAGACGACGGGTCTAATAAAATCATAGTGATCAGTCGACCGTGACGTCACTATGACGTCATTATATGAAAACACATTCTCAATCATATCTCATCAATGGAATGGAATTTTTCAATGAAATTTACGTCACATATATTTCAAGTTATGCGCATTCTACTCATATTCTCAAAATTTGTATTTTCTCTTAAAACGCGCGCGTACGCACGCGTTGAAATATTTGTATGCTCAAATCGAGCTCAAATTATACTTCATTATGTATCTTCGTTATAGTGTATACCGACTTTGGTACCAAAGATGGCAGACCTGACTCTCTTTTCTAAATGAGAATCCAAATATCACATGGCCAATGTCCATAACCACAGATGAAACCTTTACGGTCATGCCTATTGGGATCAGGACTCAAATCATTGATTTTCGAAAGTGCACTAGCTCACTTACCCTTCGGTGGATTTCTCCCAGATTTTAATATGTTGTAGCTGAGACTTTGCGCTATCGTTCGTGTCCCCTTTGTTTTTCATACAGTGTCCGGATCACGTCCAAAAACGTGGTTAAAATTAAAGGTTATCTTCGATGTATTTTCATATTTCTTTCTTTCTCCAACTTTCTTTGCAATAACTCAAGAAGAATAGCCCCTATCACCCCCATATTTTGCACATGTTTAGTTCATGGTACGTACATTATTTCATAAAATAACAACTACTTGATCAGACACCGTCTTGATATGTAAATAAGGGTCAAAATCATAAATGTTTCATCCTGTATTTTAGTAAATACATGTCCTATCTCTCCCATATTTTGCACACGCAAAGACCATGTCACATCGATCATTTCACAAAGTAATCACTTTTGTTCAGATGCCATCTTGGCTGTGCAAAGTGGGCTCAATGCTCAAATATACTTCATTCTGTATCTTCGTTATAGTGTGAACGGAATTTGGTACCATAGATGGCAGACCTGACTCCCTTTTCAAAATCAGTATCCAAACATCACACAGCCAATATCCCTAAACACAGATGAAACCTGTATAGTCATGCCTATATTGGGATCAAAACTCAAACCATTGATTTTCAAAAGATCGGATCACCTAATTTGTCAGTCTTGACAAATTCCGGGTCTAGTTTCTTCTTCTTCTTCTTTTCCTTCTCCTTCATTTTCTTCTCTCTTTCTAGTGGCAGATACTATGCAAAGTGTTGACATATGGTATTACGTAGTTGAGATTCAGACTACAACTTCATGCGGTACATGTCTCAGTAACAGCTGAAAGTTCCCACGCTTCACACTTGAAGCACAGCCTTGAAAGTCTTAAGAATATCTTTCCTGTACTTTGCACAAATGGCAAAACATCTGACAAGTTGAAGTTAATTGGATACCAACCTCTTTACCCAGCCTCTTTGTTGTTGTCCCTGTTTTTGCAAAACTAAAGGTCCATCTCACTGGAAGAGATGTTGCTGCAACTCATGCAGCTCTAAAGACCAAGAAATGGCTTGCGCTCTCACCAAGAGGGCAAGATATCTCCAAACAAGTTGGCAACTTTAATCATTTGACCGGAAGTGGCGGGAATGTCACTGAATCATTTCTGGGACATCTCCAAGATGTCTTCTCAGTTGCAAAGATGTCTCTGCAACATCTCCACATCATCGCCTGCAGGTAGCCATGGGTCTCCGCAAGGTCGTGGACAAAATTAGTCTCAGCAGGAAGGTGGAGGCAAGTCCCCTCCCCGGTCTCAGCAACTTTGCTGTAACAATTGAGGAGACATCACAGAGACAGCACAGAGGAGGCTTCAAGATGAGTTGGAGACTGGAAAAAGTCTCAAAAAAAATCAAGCATATACTGTAAAACATGATATATTCGCGGCATGAATTTTTCGCGAATTGGAGCCGACGGCCTTTTTTTGCAGCATGATATTTTCGCGAACTGCCACTGGCATTCAATGCATACAGCGTAGACAAGGGCTTTCGCGTGCATTTTAACTTCGCGAATCTTGGCGCTCGCGAAATTCGCGAAATTAAAATGCACGCCAACATTCCTCATTTTACAGTATTCAATTCTCTCGGCACTCCCTAGAGACCAGGTTAGTCTCCTGGAGATGTCTCCACGACCAGCAAAACTCCAGTTGGCCACCTCGTTTCCAAGCCCATGATACCCACTGAAAACACCTCTATGATGGGCGCACATGTTCACAGAAACTCAAAACTGTAAGAAGAAACTCCCCAGGATGCATAATATCTCCTCCACAACTTATTATGAGCATAACTCAATATTAAACTCCATTTATAATCAAATTTTTGGCTGTTAACCCTGATAGTCAAATTGGTGGTTTGAATCAAGTTTGATGGTGCAATGTGTTCTACGGTGTAGCAATGTTCCTCAGTTCAAGAAGACACAATGGGGATTAGGAGAATATCTAGATACGTTTCTGCTCATTGACAATTTAGTTTACAGATACCTGTGCAAATTGGCAAACATAGCACTAATCATGCATTGCCAATTGGTGAATGAAGTGCAGTACGGGTTAGATTTATGAGCAGAATTTTAACAGCATACGATACCAACCTCCTTTCTGCATTTCACTATTAAATATTTCAACAGATTTGAGGAGTTGTTTATTGAGAAATTTGCTTTATATGGAGTTTGACATTTTGAAGTGACCTATATTCTTTAAGAACATAATCTTCTGTTTACCAAACTATATCTTTAAAAAAAAAAAAAAAAAAAACTCTATAAAGCCATTTTTTCTAAAAGCGTTGTTCATCTCATGGCCAGCTTATTTCCAGTTTGAACTGACATAAAATGGGACAAACTACACTATTTATAACTCCTAGGAACACCTTAAAATCTGGATACTTCAAAGCAACAAATCAACAATAAAAATAAAAAATCAATATCACGGCTCCATTTCATAAAAGTTGTGATGAAAGCAATTATGGCTGAAGTGACAAAAGGCATGGCAATGACAAGAATGCAGTTTCCTGATTGGTTGTTGCTACAGAATGTTGTTACGAAGAGTTACTAATTGATATCTTTCATGAACTGGGACCCTGATGACTTTGACATGGTACTGTATAAATGTAGAAATTTTCGCGGTACAAAGTGTATGTCATTAATTTCCGCATATTTTGGTGCTACATCTGGCTACTACGAATTCAAGAACCCGCGAATGTGTTTTGTTTTTTAGCCTCTCTGCGAAAAAAAAAACAAAAAAAAACAAATGATACTAATAATAATAATTACATGAAAATATTGACGTTTTCAGACAGTGATTGGAGTTTTGTGATTTAACAGGTCACATACATGTAGGAATCACTGCCAAATGGATAAGATTTGTCTTTGAAACTGTCAATCTTTTTAATTTAATGACACATAATATCTTCATGACACAATTTAACGTGACCACTCCTGACCAAGGTGTTGTAATTTCAAGATCCTCTATTACATCTCAAAGGCACTGGGATGACTGAATTTCAGTCTATAAGATGTCAAGTGAAATATCTGCAAGGGCTTTCATAAGTAAACAAAAGCTTGTTTGTAAACAAAAAAGTATATATATCATAGATTATTTTGTGCTGTTCAAGTTATTGTTTGTTTGAAAGTTTACATGGAAATGGATGCATTCCAGAAACAAGACAACATAAAACTTGTGTGAAACCTGCACTTGTATGATCTCTACAACATGAATGGTGGAATAGATGGTACACCCCAAATACTCTACACAAGATTATGGCCAGCTTGTGCTATTTGTAATGGTTAAATGTGATACAACATACAAATGTGACAAACATAAAAACTGAGAGGACATGCAGTCATACTCTTTATAATAACGCAGGGGTCATGGTTCATTACATTTTATTGTGGCTTCCAGAATGCATTTGATGTGGGTCAAAGAGCTGGGTGTTTTGATTTGAACTTTATCCAAAGATCTACGACCCTGTCAACAATTCAGTCTACGATTCCAATAGGCTGTGTAAACATGACACTGTTCAGGCTGTGGCCCAGACTTTACACTTTTTACATTATTAGTCTGTGATTATCATCACTGGTGTGATGCGAATTTAACACACAGAGTGCAAAGCGAGCTCCTATCTGCGGCTGCAGCTATGGTTTGGGAACGCCCACACTCGCTGTTCATTGAATGGCTCCTATATATCGCTGTGGATACAGGGATAACATCACAAAACAACTACGGTCTGTACTACAGCCATACTTGGGCAAGTGCCAGCCCGTAGTGCATTGTACAGATGTATCAATGAAAGCTGACATAGTGGATATTATACAGACATGGATATCCTACTAATCACCACCACATCCCTATTAAATAGCGGACAGGTGCTGCATGTATTACTTCTAAAGGCTTTCAACTCCACAAACATTTGATGAGGCATTCAGGCCTCAGCCATACTGCTGTGAGTGACATTTTTTGCAGACGACAAAAGTGATCCTATAGGTACATTTACAATGTAAACAAATAAAAAAATGCAATCTTATTTCTCAAATCATCTTTGAACTTTGCCTCGGAAAACTTATAGGAAAAAAAAAATCAGAGTTAGAACACAGCTAGTCCTGCATTGGGAGATACTAGCGCATGCATTATGGTGTATTGATCAGCATACTGTGTATCTGCCCTGCTCTGATTAGATTACCCTCCAGACCCCAGATGTATAAATGTATACCAGAGGAATCCTATCACAATCATTCAAAACAAAGTTGGCATGCTTTTCTGCAAACACAATATTTTGTTTATCATATGATCTGTTTATATCTAAACCACACGTCCAAGCCGGATGTGTACACGTCATGTCTCTGACACTGAGCACTGCTGGAAAGTGATTTTGACCTCGACTGGCTGGACATACATATTTCACCATATGTTGCGTGGTAGCCAGGGTTGTACAAAGATGAAATGTACATGCGGACAGACTCACTTTGTAGCCATCAAAGCACCATACAGTGTAGATACACATGCATACAATATCAATTGTGCAACTATAATGACATGCAGTCAGCATACCAGGTAATTCATCGCTTATCATCCTGATTTTGCATGCCTTTCCCTCTCTCTGACTTGTATTTAACCCGTTGAGGACGGATTGATTTTGCGGCATTAAAAACATGTGAAACTCTTCTTACCCAGCCGAGCGTGAAAAATTAGTTGCGCGAAAATATCCACCTTTAGTTTTACAGTATCCCATCAATGCAGTGGACTTCAGAGTACATCCAAAATAAGTGCACATACAGAGATGTAGTTTATCACTAGAGGGCATTCAAGATATCCATTTTTTCTTTATACTTTCTTTTTTGTTTTCAGCCACACACAAGCCCAGTGGCAATAGCCATAAAAGATAGCTACTTTGATTGCACTCTTCTGAAGTATGATAGTCTGTGTCTGTCATTGTGTCTTTTTGATACCCTCATCCCACCTATCAATGTGTAAATCCTCTGGTCAGTGTGTCTGTAGTTGGAATTGGAACACTGTGAATGATAAAGTTTCAGTAAGTCTGTCTGGAGGTCAGTGAATGTCTGTGTGTGAGAGATCGAGAGATCTGTCTCCAATTCTACTGGGGCAGTGATATACCAGTCTGGATCCACTGGTCAATCCATTGATGGCAAATAAGTCTGCCTGTATATTATACAATATAAATGTGTCTGTCTGAATGTTTATCAGCCAGCAAATGTATGCTACAGATGTAACATCTGCTTGTTGACGACAAACATACACAGATGTCTCTCTGTATCAGTCTGTTTGTTAGTCTGTCACCCAATATGTTCCCCTGCATTAACCTGTCTTTCCCTGTAAAGACATCACTCAGCTGTATGCCACTCAGCATTTTCAGTTAATTGCATTCATTAAAGTCATGTCATGCATGTGCACAGTGTGAACAACAACAGACAAATCTAACTCAGGTATCAAAATTTGACAGTCCTACACTTTTAGATAATGTACACAAAAAAATATGTCAAGTCATAAAATTTTCTTCTGGACTACAAATATCCTTAACTCACACAGACAATAACTAAAAATCACTGGGCAGCTCCGTCTTGCGCTTGCCCTGCAGTGGTGACAACACACCATGTGACACGCCCATTCTGGCATGGCACAAGGTGTACCAGGCATATCTCAAAAAAGAGATACACATGAATGAACGCAGCCAGTATGTTGGCATCACTCATAATGCAAATGACAGGAGCTTTTCCGGGATCCCCTGCCACGTCGTCGGCGTAAAAACCCGACTTCAGCTCATTAGCTTTAATGCCACGACGTTCCACGGAGGACTGCCCTAATAATCACAGTATAAAATCTGCCTACAGGTAGATGCATCGTGACATCTACACGATACATTCACTGTGTTATTGTATCTGTATTGGACAATGGTACTGTACATTGGTCATGTACTGAATGTTGGTCAGTGTTCAGTGAAACACTGTTGATAGCATAAATTTAAGCAATGCAATATCCCACTACCAAAAAAAAAAAAAAAAATCAATAATAATAATGATCAATAATATTAATAAGAAATAAACACAAAATAATGTCTGAGAATTCAAAGGCATCCTGCACCCTAAAAAAAAAAAAAAAAAAAAAAAAAAAACAGCAACCTAATATTTCAACCACATGGTCTTCAAATCAAATCTCTTCTTTGATGCCTCCAACATACCAAAGCAAAAATAATTGCAGTGATAATGACAATAATAATAATCATCATCATGGTAAAGATGACAAAAATGATGATTATGATGATAACGATAATATTTAATAATGATATTAGGAAGAACTAGAGAAAAACAACTTTAGTTTCAGACCTGCGGCTGCCTATCAAACTAGGGGCATTCACACGACACCAAACTTCACTGAGCGTATTAAGAAGGTGACCCCGGCCTAAAAAAAATATAAATTGTCATAGCCATATTGCAGAAATTGCCATAGCTTAAAACACAACAATAACAACAACAAAGAAAATGTGCACACCCATATAATAAAGTGAACTTTACCAAACAAACACCTAACAATACTGAAATGCCCATCAGAGTATCTGCCCTTCAATCCTTCCCAAAGCGTTCAAAGAGATCAGGGTTGGGATATCACACTGCCCTCATTACCTCCTCCAGCCCACTGACCTCAAACTCCACAGCACCTTGACACACTTCCTGAGTGCACTCTTGGTAATATTTAACCAGAGTTCAAGAGAGGAGGGAGTGGGGGGGGGGGGGAGGGAGGGGAGAACCCATGGTACTGGTCTGAGAGATGCCTGCATGTTGTGACTCACTGTTTGGTCATCTCTGTCCAATATCTGTAACAAAAGGCTACACTTGTACAAGATAACAAGTCCTGCTCACTATTATGCATGTAATAGATGATATGTGTACGAGAGTGTGGGGGGTGGGGTGGGGGTGGGGGTGGGAAGAGTCTATGGTCTATTGATCATTCCTTCTGGGTTCTGCTATAAATAGGCCCACTATACAGGTCTCACAAATGTAAATAACTCTCCATGCACTAGTGTGTTGATATAGAAATTTCATAAAATTTCATGAAATACAGTACTGTAGGCCTATTGCAAAGAACTGAATGTCTTTCATGCTTCATACAATGTACAACAAAAATGTAAAAGTTCCAAACTAACTTGTTCTCTTAATTCAGTTCTGAACTTTGCAAGGAGTTTATCTGCTAAAACTCTGCTCAAATGTCCCCCAATGAAGACTATTACTGAGTATTATAGACTCGAGAGGTGTCTATGCATGCAGGGAGGTGGGAGCAAAAGCAGCTCATCCTCAATGGGTTGAGGGAAGATTATGGTTTCATCACAACAAATTCGTATCTTTTGGGGATCAACGCTGACCAGTATGACTACACATGGTAGTCCCTCCAAATTTACCAGAAAGCATGCATGCCTACAGCACTGAGGTGTGATTTGTTGAGGAATTTGCCTTTACAAACCAAACCTAATTTGCTTTAATTATGAGGCTGATCTTGCTTGAATATCTTCAAATGACATATTTTATCTCAGTATCTTTGGTATTAGAAAGTGATGGGGTTCATCCGATCAGGATGGTTTAAATTTCACACTGTAACAATCTTGAATTGGCAGATGAAATGACAAGCTTGGGAGGATTCCAATGACAGAAATGGAGATATAAAAGTATTAAACAGCTCTATTCAATCTTTGCAAAATTGAAATTGATTAAAAGAAATGTGTCCATTGCACAATGCTGCAGTAGAGCTGAGCACCATGCAGTCCTAACAACAGACTGGTTCAATGAACACTGATTGTTGGATCACGGTTACCAGGTTATACACACCACCTTTATCTGGGAGAGCATTGTGTCTGATGAAGAACACCTCTTTCTTTTAATAATTCCTTTTCATTCCTGAGGAACAGAAAAGACGGTGCAGGCAGCAGGGCCCACTGCTCGGCACGCAAACACAAGAGGGAGACCCAGAACAATGCCACCAGTGATGGATCAACCCTCACGGCATGGTCGTTGGGGCAGACAAAAGCCACCATCCTTGCCATGGCAGATAGAGCAAGCGGGCAGGCGGGCGGTACTTACGTAGCGACCTAGTCGACATGGTGCTTTGACGGTGCTATTTTGAGGACTAGAGGGCCACTCTCTTGACCTCTGGATTAACCCTCAGACATCCAAGTTCAATAAACCCATGACATTGTGCATTGTCTGAAGGCAAGATAACCTTTTTAAGGCATCTCAAACAGATGAGGCTTAAATTTACCATTTTATGAGTCAAGTAGACCACAGTAAATTTTTTCATCTGAGGTGTTCTCACATAAGGAATGTTTGTTAGGGTTTTTTCCCTCTGTTTCTCTTATATAATTCACAAGGAAAGTCTACGATATCACTCTTAACTTTAAAACATGACCTGCAATTTAATCAGTATTTTTTTTCCTTCCATGCAGAGCAACAGCGTAATTTATGTTTAATTACATTCATATCAATGTCAAACCCATAGGGTTGATGTCTATTGGGATGGAGGCAATGACAACAAAAATCACTCAATCACAGCAGAAAAGGAAACAAAGATGGTTATCACTATTGGCAGAGTAAACTCATAATACGTCACTAAGCTACTCAACACACAGCACAGCACTCTTTCAAAAATCAAAACACTTTAAACATGCAAATATTTGGTAATCATTAGCTTTGCCCAACCACTAGCAAAAAATTATTCCTTTTGCTACTAAAAGGGTGCAGGCCACATCATCCAGGAACACTGTATGCCTGGAAAAAGACCTCGGCTAACTTGTCAGAAGAGAAAGCGGGGGCAAGCAATGTACAGTCCCCTTGGAGATTTCGACATGTGGAGCCTGTGATGTGTTTGCCATCTAGGCAGATTAAAATCTATGCCACCGTTTTCATGTGTACAAGGTACCTAGGGTTGCATGCACTACCATTAGGTAGCTGCCAAGTTGGACATTCACACTATTGAAACTGTGTCATCAGTCTTGTGGATGCAGATACCAGACACTAATTGCAAAAGCTTCTTAAAACGAGTTGATCATTTCAAATGTTCATTCCTTACGGAAAATTTAGCTGGCAAGTTCCACCTTTCAGGAGAAAAGAAGATCTTCAGCTGTGACATATAATTAGATTGACTGATGTGTCATGGGGGGGGGGTTGACAAGACTTCTTCAAAACATTACTTTAATGAGAGTTTCAAAATCTCCTGATTAAAGAGGAAAAGATCAAATGCAATACGGGAAGGAACTATGCTAAGCCAAAAGGGAACAAAATTTTAGACTTCAGTCAGAACGCATTTGGCAGCAATGGCTTGAAGACACTTTTAAAGTCTACAATGAAAATATGTTTAAAACTCAGGGATGGAAAAAATTTCTTCAGCCTTCTTCTTCACCATCTTCTTTCACTATATGATTTTTGCAGCAATACCACTGAAAGTGAGGACCCCGGGCTGACGAGAGAAAACCCAAGTCACGTATAGAGAAGATCCAGGAAACATTAACATTCAGGCTGCTCCCACAGACAAACACACTCGTCATCTATTTAGTTTGGACACCATCAACGATGTAGAGAAACCCACAAAAAGCAGAGAAGTTTGCTAGACGCCCTTCTCAAATCAGAATCGCTAGATATGATTCAGTCAAAACTGGTTAAAATGCAATGGCATGCCCTTTTCTCCTCTGCAACACAGGTAGCCATCGACTGACTGAAATGACTGCTTTGACAATGACGTCAGAGAAATTCCACTTGTACTGAAAACATCAACAATGTATGAAGTATCCACTATTTGCCTTCTTACAAAGCTCTACCTAATCTAGGTTGGGTGTTACTTCCTCCATTTAAGTTTTTCTTCCTCCATGGGAAAATTCCTTTTGAGGGCAAAGATGATCTATGACAATGATAAAGGACACATCAGATTAAAGGAGTAATGACAGTGAAAAGAGAAGAGCAGTTCTGTATTCAGAGATATAATGGTAACTGCAGATCTAATGGCAGTGTGTCATTTGAAACAGAGCCCTATAAACCACAGAATGCTGAAGCTACAGTTTGTATTGGGTAATGTGATCTTCAATGGAAAACTCTTCGGTTTAAATTTTAAAACTCATCATTGCTTGCAGACAAAATAAACACACAAGGTGACTTTTCTTTAACTGCACACATAAAAGGGTTTACAACTTTCTTTCTTAATAGAGAACTGAAATAACATACAGTGTACATGTATCTGGAGCATCTCAGAAAAGAATAGGTGTGTGTTCCCACAAATTGGCATTATTTTCCACACAAAAACCATGAAGCATAAATACACTGTACAAGTAACACAAAAGTTTATGAGCTAAAAAAGTTTTCCAGTCACCACCCAGTGAATCTGAATTTTAGATGACTAGTGACATTCATCTACAAACAACCTGCCAACACTGGTTCCATTTGTCTGAGATTCATATGACACTGTACTGTACACCATGTATGTATTTCACAGGGTTTTCATTTTCACAAATTTTGCAATATGGGTGCTTTTTGCAAGTTTCGTATCGCCCAAAATTATGAATTCTCATTCTGATATGAATGCGACGCGCATGTGTTTATTTCTCCTTCCATTGCTGTACTCCACATTTGCAAATTTGACCACTTGCGAAATTGTCAGAAAGTCCCAATTCACAAAAAAAAGAAGAAGATGATACTCCCTATTAATATACACCGTAACTAGTAATTAAGCTGCGTTTGTGTGACCTCACCTCCTTACATCACACCTCTCTCAGGCCCCCCTTCATGGCTGTCATTCATAAAAAGGATGGCATGGACTCAGGTGATCTACTGTCTGGCATTTCAGCCATTACATATTTGTTGAAGTGACGAGTATGGTCACTGCATTCTTCTACAGGCCTCCTTCCTAGATACAATCTGTCTGGGGACCTGCATCAAGCTGCTACCTGCACAACAAATGCAACACTACCAGTATTTTCTGCTTCCTTATTGTCAGAGTCACAATATATCTCACGACCACAAGTAGGGTCAATGGCAAGACACAAAAACAAGAACAACACAAAAAGGTTAAGAGAAAATAACTTTATTTTCACTCTGGGGCCAGCAAAAACATGGTATTATTGCCAGTTCTTCCACCCCACCAAGGCTGTAGGAGACTCCATTTCAATGGTCAGAGTACATATCAGTTCAAGTCAGGGATTTCTGACATCAGTACTCCAAAACGGGATGTTGCTGGGATCTTGCCTGGCAACTTCAGGCCCTCAAACCATTGAAGACGAGTCCAGAGTATACTCGGGCAAGTGTCTATGGGAAATGGGTGTTGTAGCAAAATCAGCCCGTCTTCAACAGGTTAAAGACCAGGTAGCGTGGGGACACCCTGGAGTGGGAAGATGGACCCAGCTTGGATCAACATGTATTCAAGAATCCCCTTAATGAATTGTGCACAGCTTTATCACCTGATTTCTATATTGTAAGTACACACACAGCCAATGAATCCAAACTGGGGTTGACCATTGAGCCATTGATCAATGAGCGTACGCTTCAATACACATATTCGCTGACCAGTGCTATTCATGGTTTTTTAATATACCCTGGTGGCCAGTGAATGATTCCGGCAATCCACGAATCCCCACAGTACCAGGTCTTTAAGAAGATGGATCAAGAGCCGCATTCTTCACAACCTCATTGCTGCGTGGCCAACATGTCACAAGTGGATCCATGACATTTAGTTGCCATGAAGTGCTGCATGTCAAGTCAAACATAATTTCTACCAACAAACATAACGAAACCCTAAACTCTAATCCTAATCCTCACATTAAACTAAACCTAAAACCTTGATCACAACCCTAATCCTAACCCTAAAGTCCTTGGGAGAAAATAAGACTGGAACAATTGTCGCAAGAGCAAATGTCATGTCACCATCACAAGTACCCCCCAACAGACAGAAGAGACATAAAGGAGAAGGGAGAGGGAGACAGGTAGGACGAGATCAGCCAGGAGTTACACCACTCCTCCCTAGGACCATTTCCACAAGGAAACATTAGCTACATCCACATACGACAGCACATTGGGTCATGCGCTTTTATGACGTGAATCCGATTACCGACTGTGTTGTATTACGGAGCTACCAGCTCCTTGGTATGATCTGCACTAATGACGATGTGAACCAACTCCTGACAGTGCACACATGGTACGAGTGTATATGTAGCATGTGCAGTAAGGCTCACAGATTTCACACAGTCCTGTTTTATTCACTTCCTGCTCTGAGGACCGGAATACTTCCTTGTTTCTTGGATCGTTGCACTTACACTTCCCACTGGCTCCGTGCAGAGACAGAGCGTAATCTTTCATTCCTCCCTCATTCTCTCTCTCTGTACAGTAACTTTCTCATTCAGGCAGCAGCAGGGCATGTAGTCTCGACTGTCTCTGTCCGTCTGTCTGTCTGTCTGTCTGTCTACCTTTCTCTCTTTCTTTCTGATAGGACTTCTAGGACAAAGAAGCAGCCATTCTTTCTTCTTCTCCATCTCCCAGTGCCATACATACATGTACACCAGTAAATAGAGTCTGGACAACTCCTACAATACAACGTGTATATTGGACGCCATGTCATTGCTCAGCGTATTACGCGTTACAGGGTTAGCATGTACACTCAGACATAACAATGAAAACCTACCAAATACGAGGTAGTGAACAATGCATGGACACTGCTTATGAGTGCACTTTGGTAACGACATGGCTCCACAAAGATCACGGGACCCGCTTTGACCAATCACAGGCTTCAAAACTCACAAGCCGAAAACCCAGTTGTCCAGACTCTCGTTATATACGGCACTGCCACATCCTATCCTACAGTGCCCTCTTTGTTCAGTCAAAGAGTCATCAGTGCACCTTTACCCTCTGGTTCCTAATGTGATATCTGAACTTTGGTGTTGGCACCCCCCCCCCCCCCCCTTTCCCAAAGTGATGCTACAAAGATCCCTGTTACACATGAAAGGCAGCTTGAGGTCTGCTTTTGTGGCCGGCCTGAGGCTGCTTTGCGGACCATTTACATGTAAGCTTTGATCGGGCCAGCTCGAGCAATGACGCTTTTCATGGACCCCGTTTACACATGGGCCGGCCTCATGTCGCCTTTCCCTACTCTGCCATAGGAGCGCCCTTTTAGGAAACAAACATTTCAAGCGATATACTTTGGTTTCGATACTCTACCGTGCACTCGCCTCAGCAGAAGGTCGTGTGGCAAGTCAATCACAGCTCCAAAAGCAGGCCTTGGGCCAGGTACCATTTACACACAGCCAGGGCTGGCCTGAGGCCTCAGACCACCTCTAGAGATGGCCTGAAGTAGATTTAGCCAGAGGCTGGCCCGAATTTTGTGTGAACATTTACACGTACATGTACATGTGAAAGCCGACCTGAGGATGGCCCGAGTCCAACCTCAGGTCAGCTTTCTTATGTGTAACAGGGGTCTAATTTGACATGACACTGTAAACCCCAATAATTACAATAATGGCAGCACCGTGATATACTTTAGTATGCGACATAGGAGCTACAACCAGGGAGGTGAGTCACCTACAACAGTATGCATAGAATAGAAAAAGCTGTATCCAGGAACTCTCAAAAGCAAACTGCATGTGATGAATTGGCAATTCATTCTGAAGTGTATCTTCTATCCCTGCACGCATAATATTTGATGATGCAACCACAGTTCCTCAAACGTGATCATACAGTTTGCAAATAGAGCAAGGACCTACAATGTACATGTACATGTGCATGCAAGGAGAGCTGTTCAGTGATAGTTGTTCCATTCTGTTGCTGGAAAGTGCAGAGAGCACTTCTAAGCTGATGTCTTGATATTCTTTCAAGTCTTGAATTGGACTTTTGCAAATAGAACTCAAAATATTTATAAGCAAATTGCAGCACAGCAAGTATAAATAAAGGCCCCCAAATAACATACACATGATTCATCGACCCCCCCCCCCCCAACTCCCTCCCATCTCTACTTCTGTGAAGTGAAACAATGTCATTGTCAAAGAGGCTTTGGTACTATAGTGAAGCAGCTGAATAATTTAAGCTTCCTTTATAGAATCAGAAATTTAATACAACGACATTTCATGAATAAGATTCTGTTACCTCCTCAGAATCATGTATAAAAAAAAAAAAGGTAATGGATATGTGCAAATAGGATGCAGGAGTTGCTTAAAGGGATGGTAAAGTAGGCCCCATTGGTTGGTGTGGATTCAGCTTTTAACTTTTATGAAAGATACACTTGTACTTAGCAAACCACTTGATAAAATGTATAAGAGCATATAATTCTAAAGGAATTCAAAGTTTACTTAATGAAAATTTGTTTTGAAATGGGCGAGATATCCAAAAACAAAGTAAAACAAAGCGATCCTTATGAAAGGTTGGTCCCACCTTTTATTAAGATCACTTTGTTGTGGATATCTCGGGTATTTCAGAACCATTTTTCATCAAATAAACTTTAAATTCCTCTTAGAGTTATATGCTCTTTCATATTTCATAACAAGTTTCTCATTATCTCAAAAAGTTATCATCAAAAGAAGTTGGAAACTTGAAGCTCCATCTTAACCGAAACTGTACTACCCCTACAAATGTTGTCACCCCACTACCCTATTACGGAATTTTAGATAAAAGACAATGTCATTGATTCTGTCCATGATACGATCAACTACCATGTCACATCAGGGGTCGCACTTAACTTTTTTTTTTAACTAGCCAGGCGGCCTACTTAGAATCAATTTTAACACTGAAGCAATATTTTGGCTAGCCAGACGGACTAGTAACTTCAGAATTTTATGATTTTTAGCTAGTCCGACGTGATTTCGGGTGGCCAATGGCCAGCAGACCATCGCCAATTTCAAACCCCGAGTGATTGAATTGAATTGAATTATTGAATTGAATTGAATTGAATTGAATTGAATTGAATTGAATTGAATTATTGAATTGAATTGAATTGAATTGTCTCACCTCAAAAAAGCCACCATTGTCAAAAAGTTTGATGTGAAAGAGTAAGATCCAGTCTAATTTCATTTATTAAGAAAAAAAATAAATGGGTTAATTCTAGAGGATCTGTGAGCAGGGCAACTTAAGATTGGTGGGGTAACAACATCATTACATATCATACTATGAAATACATTGTATGATACTACATTTTGCATTGAGACCTATTGTAGTCAGTCCTTCATGAATATACACTGTGCATGTCAAATTCCACATATTATGATCTTTCTTACAGTGTCTTATTCAGAGAAAACTGCCATACATGTTGTTTTGTTTTGTTCTGGTTTCTCTTTAATCTTTCTCTATTTCAAGAAAGTCTGCGTCAACAAAAGTGTCATTCCACATTAATTGCCCTTCACAGCTCTCTTACTACATCTCCATCTCTCTCTTTATCTAACTATCTAGATCTATCTATAAACAATCTATCTATCTATAAACAATCTATCTAACTATCTTTCTATCTATCTATCTATCTATCTATCTATCTCATATCAGGGCAAGGTTGGAGTAAAGATTAGGGTTAATTGTAAGGTTGGAGTAAAGATTAGGGTTAGGGTTAGGTTTAGGGTTAGGAGTTTGAGTTATGGTGAAGATTAGGTTCAGGATTAGGATTAGGGCCAGGGGAAGGGTCCAGGGTAATTGCCCTAGACCCATTTATCTATCTAGATCTATATCTATCCATCTATTACTAGTATCTATCTAATATCTATCTTCTATCTTTCCAGTATCTATCTAGTATCTATCTAGATCTACCTAGGAGTATCTACCTGGTATCTAGTATACTATCTAGTATCTATCCAAGGCTGCACATTAACATATTTTTTTTTTCTACTGGACTTAATACCTGTCTGTCGGACCAGTAGGTACCCAGCTTTTCACTTTTTTACTGGTCTATATTCCTGGTTAAGTAACTGGTCCGACAGTGATTTTTACATGTCCTGGACTGTCAGATCAGTGCCAGTGTGCAGTGTCGATCTAACTATCCACCTACATGTAGTATCTATCTATCTGTCTATCTATCTATCCATCTGTCTGTCTGTATGTCTGTATATATCTATCTATCTATCTATCTATCTATCCATCTGTCTGTCTGTATGTCTGTATGTCTGTCTATCTATCTATCTATCTATCTATCTATCTATCTATCTATCTATCTATCTATCTATCTATCGATCTAAAATATCTCAGTCTCTTCCCTATTTCTCTAATCCCTCCTACTTCTTACTCTTCCCCTTCAATAAATCCTGGTACATGACCACTTCCTTCACATGTTCATTTCCTTCAAAAAGAATCCTTCTTCCTGGGAAGAGTTCACTTCCTCATCTGAGTTTAAAATCATCCATTTTATGTCCCCTTTTCTTCAAAACAAATCACAAAAACAAACACAACTTCCTATAAGTCCCCTACCTGATACCCCTTTTTACACCCAATTCTACAATTTCTAGATCTGATTTTCACAGGTGGGAGTACAACATTTTTTTTCTCTTGATGGCTTGTGAGAAAAGTCTCACTGCCCCAAAATACTTTATTTGTGAGGGAGGGGTGATTTCCAATGATGCTAAAATTATGAATTTCTGAATAAGGTTTGACAATTATTTCTCATTTCAGGATTTTACATAAAATGGGATCAGTTAAAAGCTTTGTGGTATCAGAGCATTCTAAACTGCATGGTTTCCATCTGTTAATTTCTTGCCATGGTGACAGTTTTGTCAGTCCACATAACATATGTTCACCACTAAATCTAGAAATGGTACAAAACAGTGTTCAATGGAATTTAAGGGCTGTTGTTATATTTTCTCATCAACATTAGGCCATTCATTTGAAAAAGAACAAATTTTCAAAGGGCATTTATTATATGACCTTCATATATTAGTACAAGATATCAGTTCAGTGTTTTGTATGCTCAGCACATTTTTTTTTTTTGCATAAATTCTAATATATTCCTTGTTTGAAGATATTTGGGGGCAAAGCTATCATTACAGTGTTCTCTATAAAGATTATATTGTATTGGGGGCTAATGCACATTGTGAAGAGAAAATAACCTGACATCCATGAAATGTACCCCTTTTACCTTGGAAATGCCCACTTGCAATTAAAGGCTGCTGCCAAGCTTACCTAGATAGAACATATTATAATCACTTTGTTGTTTTCTTCTTTTTCTTTTTTTTTCTATTCTTCTCCTCCTCCTTCTTTATTATCCTCCTCTTCTTCTTCGTCTTCTTTTGTGGTGGTGATGGGGAGGGGGGGGGGGGGGAGACTTCTTCATGCCATAGTAACTGATGCATGTCATGCTCCTGTTGTTGCCCCATGATAACCCATGCACCCGAACATTTGCCATTTTGTGCACTACTATAAAGATGTGCATGTGTATGCACAGCTAACAAAATGAACAGTTGCCAAGTTGTCTGAGGCAATGAAAATTAATCAATGCCTGAATTTGACAAAATACTACTCTTTCCTGTCAGGCTAATCTAAATAGGACCAGGAACTGTGATTTTTTTTTCTGAAAGTTAGTACTTACACTGTAGTGCAAAGTACTCAAATGACAAATTATAGAAGTGTACAAAACGACAAGTATAAACTTCAGGCACTTTCTGACCGAAATCTACCAATGAGCACTACTAACATGTAAGGATCAGTAGTTGTTGGAGTGGGTATCAACTCATCATGTACTGGGCTAGAATCTGAATGCAGAAATTGTCATCTTGTCAACATTAAACTGGCACAGGCTCTGAATATCAACTATGCATATCTTGTCACCGGGGAAAGATAAGGAACTGGTGAAGGTCATTGAATACGGTGTAATCAGAAATCTTGACACAAATCTTTAAAAATTTGACAATTTAAGGAAGAAAAAGATTTTTTTTACTTTCTATAACATGTTAGCATCCATTCATCAATCAGAGGACTAAATTTAACAGTTGAGAAGACTTTGAATATTCTGCCACCAAAACAGTGATGATCAATAAAAGACTGAAGCAAAATTTGTCCACTCTTCATGAAACGATAACAATACTGATTAGACCAACCGTGCACGATGTAACAAAAATAAATTAACAAACAATCTATAGAGTGAATTTAAATGAATAATAATACAGCACAAGTCTTAAAAAAAATTAAGATTTCTTGGAGTTGATGAGTCAAAAGTATTTCCCACAATCATATAACAGTACACATTTTCTGTATAATATTAATATTTCACATGTGCATTCAGACAACAAGAATGTTCGCAGAATTCAAAGGCACCTTAATATTGAAGAAACAACATTAAAAGGCATCACAACATCTTGACTGAATATTTGGTTACTTTTCTCTGATCGCCATGGCAACCAAACAAACAAGTTTACAAACATCAGCAGTTTGTATGCAAGAACAACTTGGCCCTTATCAAACACTTCTAAAATAAACAGTGGAGTGTGCAGGCAATGTACAACTGTGATTAGGAACATGTGAAAAGACTGGGGGGAAATTAACGATGTTCTCGCTGCAAAAATTGACCCTGGGCATAGGATCCTATATTAAACATAAACCTATGTAACATCTCGTCACACTGCTCATATCGTCTCTACTCACACGTGTACATACTCAATCTCAAGCTACCTTTAAAAGGGCTATTGCGCATTTCATGGGCGAAGGTCATTGACCCCTATCATTCACACTAAATAACTAGGTGTATTTTGTTTTCATACCATGCCATAATGGTTTTCATGGTCTATGGCCAAATTATTGACTCAAAAATCCAATATGATTAAACCATTACTCTTCTGAATTACATGACTGGTTCAAGCCGTTTCAAGCCCGAGATGTTTTACAAACTTGGAAACCTACAAGCGTCTGTAAACTTCACTCCACCTCCCTGCTCTCAATGTGTGATTCACATCATATTCTCATAGACTTTCAAGAAACAGAATTGATTCACACTACACATATAATATAATAGATGTTGCATTATAATTTGACAACTAGAATGAGAAGGTCATGGGAGGTTTACTTAACTTTCCTGAATAGTGGTATGTTTGTCAAAACCAGGTATGCAAATCAGAAGAGACCATAGTGTCAACAACTGACAACTGTTCCATCGGTTTTTTTGTAAAAAAAAAAAAAAAAAAAAAAAAAAATATATATATATATATACGTGTGTGTGTGTTCAGTGCTCTTCAATAACCTAGCAATGTATCTCCCTTCTTTAAAAAAAAATAAAATAATAAAATATAATGTTGCCAAGATATTGCAAGACTACAGTGCTACATGTATGATGCAAAAGACACAACTTATCATTGCATGATTGTGATTTTTTGTTAAAAAAAAAAGAAGCTTTAAAAAAGGGGTGATATAAGACTTGTAAGGTGACAACATCATCACCACATCCACTTTTCATATTTAGAAGGATATCTGGTTGCTACCATTATCAATCTAGTGGAAAAAAAGAATTTTGGCAAATTTCCAATTTTCTTATCTTAACAAAATCCCTACCAGTCTGTTTGTCTGAGAGGCCATGTGAGCACTTTTAACCATTGAGGATGGGCTGATTTTGCTATAACACGCATTTCCCATAGACACCTGCCCGAGTATTCTCGGGAATCATCCTCAAAGGGTTAAGATTGAAAGATTTCACATGATGCCATCATCTCTGTGTCTTGATGATAAAACTAGCTCAAGCAAAGTTCAATGACCTTGAACATTATGCCAGCTTTGCCCAGAAAGTTAGTTAGCCCATACCGTACTGAATTCTGAAATGCCCATAAGACTTTATACACAGGCCACCAGGTTCCCACAAGCAACGAGTTAATATCTCTTTCCTTCACCCCTCCCCCCCCCCCCCCCCCATAGGCAAGGAAAGATGTTATAAACATCAATTGTCTTGACATATTTCTTCAAAGAAAAGCTCATTCATCTTCCCCAACTACCAAAAACAGATGCTGTCCACAATCGAGAAGTGCTGACACCCATTTCACATGAGCTCTTGGAGTGTTCCCTTGACAACATTTTATATACAAGCCTGTACTTCACTCCAACTGTTACAAGCTGATGTACATGTACATCTCCAGCCAATTTCAAGGGCATCTTCGCTTCATCGCCTAAACACTGGAATTCTTAACCCTTTGCATGCTCTGAGTGTTGACTGGTAGAAGAGAACTCCATAGTGTGGCACCAGGGAAGTGGAAATTCCATCTCCCTGGTTGTATTTTACACAGTCCAAAGTCCCTGGCATGACAGACAAGGCCTACACTTTTTGCACACAGATGGGAAGAATACTGTTAACATCAAATAATTAGAACACTTAACAGTGGAAAGATGAAGAGTCACAGTTTTAAAAAGATGAGTGAATAAGAAAAGAAATGATCTTAAGTTTGCTCACACCAAAGTACAGTGTATGTAATTCAAAATTTCCTGGTATATCAATATTGCTGGATATATTATGCTTTGTAGATTTGGTTTTGTTTTGTTTTGTTTGTTTTTGTTTTGTTTTTGTTTTTTTGTTTTTTGTCATTGTTTTGTTTGTTTTTTTTTTTTTTTTTTTGGTTTTTTTTTTTTTGGGGGGGGAAGGTTTGCTTTGAATTTGACAGCAAGCAATCATGCCTGAAATTCATTTATGAGTCATTATCCAGGCTGCATCTAAATAACAAATGGTTATCAGAAGAAAAAATATATATAATATTTATATATAATAGATAAATTATATGTGTATATATCTGAGAGGAAATGAAATTGAGTTATTGGCCTATACCTGATATGCACAGATCATGTAACTTTAATCTTAAAAAAAAAAAAAAAATGTGGTCCTGTGCCAAGAGGAATTCAGCTATGAAACTTATTTTGACATGAAACTTATTTTGACCTGAAATCTTGGCAGGGGAAACAGGGGAAACTTCTACAACCTCTGTTTTACTATCCATCATGTGGCATCATAGGCCTACCTGTAATTTTTTTTTTTTTTTTGTTCAAAGAATTGATAACTATGCAACCTTCAAATCAAAAACCGTACAAAAAACTCTTTTCTTTGATCTCTTTAACCTTAGAAACTCAAACTACATGAATAGCATAGACTCATATAGATAGTAAAACAGCAACAAAGGCCAAGGCTTTCATAACTTATTAGTAAACATAACATAAGAGAACAAAAGTTTTAAACCACCGCACTTTCTCTTCTTATTCCACACTCCTGCAATCTCATCAAAGAGGTAGTCCTACCGGTATGTGATTCAGCTTGTTGTTCCTTAGAATCAACTGCCACAAATGTACACACTACACTACTATTACAGTTCTGGTAATACTGGCAGCAATGTACCAATGAAATACAGTGCATATTGGTAAGAAAATATTAATTTTCCACTGATGTCAGTCCCCGAGCAATAGTTCTTTCACTGAAATTATCCCAGCATACATCAATTAGTGCTTCCTCGTGAGTTTGACAAATCCATACTCTAAAGAATACTCACGTTCCAGTGGTGTGAGGTCAACCACGAAACACAGTGCAAAGTTCATTGAGCATCGCGAGTACAAGATTCACACCTCTTCTTGTATCCTTCTAGTCTTACCACCAATGAAACTTATTGATGAGGCATCTAGTGTTCCTTTTCAGCTCAAATCACCCAAAGTATTTGATAATATGGGGATAATGCCCATAAACAGAATTAAGGCATCATATTCTGGTAAAAATTAGAGCTAGACTATAAAAGATCAGGCCCGACTCCGAGGTTGAACTCATCGCGCGGTATATAACACCGCGTTGAAGGACAAAAGCTTGTGGTAACAGAAGCATGTGCCCGCGCTGCCAAGTACTCACAAAGACCCATTAGAGAAGCCTTGCTCGAATCTCGAAGTTTAGAGATGATTTCAGCTAATGACACATCAAAGGGTGGAGTAGACATACAAGCACGACAGTTTCTTAACATGAAGTCAAAATTTGTTGTCGAAACAAACGAAATCAAAGAGGAGAATCTTACCGCAGCCAACACTTTTTTTCCGTATCCATGCCCGCCGCAGCACGCTCGAATCCTATAGTTATTAACCTAGCAAAGCCTTATGTATTTCCTAGGCGAGACGTGTATGAAGTCTATGGCGATCCCTCCGTACGTGGTGTGGTACCTTGTGTGATGAGTTAATGACGTGTTAACTTCAACCCGATTCCGTAACCGTCCAAAAGATTTTGGATGAGGAGAATTATCATCGTCCTAACGGAGTAAGACAAAATGATCGTCCTCCGAAATGAAGGATGAGACTACGTAACAGACAGGGTTGAGGCACAGAATCTTGCACATCGAGATTGTTAGGGTAAACTTGCCTCTATTTCCTACCTTATTGTTCGGGGAGAATTCGCAGCTAGGACAAAAAGGATCGCTCGCGCGCTCAATAACGTTTGATGCTAGAGTGTGTGTATGTGTGTGTATCGCCGCAGCACTGTTCATCAAAGGCATTTAACGACACACAGGCATCGCGCATACGCCCAGTATGTTACCAACCAGTTTGACTATTTTCCCTGTTAAAGAGCGAGGGACATTCGAAAGGTTTCCAAGGCAAAATATTTTGTTCTGCGCAAAAGTATTAAACAAAATTGGTATGAGATGAAAGCTTAGAGTCTCACCTTTCCGATTATCGAAAATTTCCCCGCAAGAACTGCGAAATCAAAAACGCTGGGTCCAAGTTCCTTCAGACTTTCTGCCTCCGATCGGAGTCGCCGTATGGAATCCAAAATGGCGCTCCGAGAGTTTGAGGTTATTGCAAAGCGGATCGTGTGCGACGTGCGCATGCCATTATTGAAACTCAAGCGACCTCAATGAACGGGTTACCTATTAGGCTCATATAAAAAAGAGTAAGCAAAGTTTTTCCACATCGCTGGTAACCCACTGGAATACAGGATGACGACGTTCAACTACAGTAAATGAGAGAGATGTTATGAGCATCCTCTTTCACACGGTCCCTTCGGAATATTAGGAGTTTCAAAAGACTTGATCTAGTAGAAATAACACCGTACAATGTTCGGCGGGGTTTTAAAAGTCGACTGGCTCTTGCACGGGATTGATGATGTCATTTTGCACTCCAGTCGGCAGTGTTCACGCAAGATGCCGAAGGTCCGCGTTTTATAACGTGGGTTGCAAAGGTGGTCTCTATTGACCGACACATCAAACAGCTTAACGGATTCTGAAGTAATGGGAGGTTATAGGTACCGGTATATTAATGTTTGAAGCTTTCCCGGGTTCAGGTATAGAAATTAGCAGTTTCCATTTTCTTAGTGTTTGTTTCCAGTTGTTTTTTCATCTCTACATATCAGTTTCTTATGGGGTCCTATAATGTGCCAGTCAACAAGTACTAGTATTATTTCTCGGCAGTTTTAATCCAACCAAAGGCCTACATGGCAAAAAAAAAAAAAAGTTATAGAAGAGTCTATGTAACAGAACGGTAATTATTTTGTGTGATTGCAGTAGGCATGGCAGGGCATTCAGATTAAAAAGCTGGTATGGGAAAGATAATCCTATACTAGGTACCCTACCTGCGGTGTACCTCGGTATCACAGGTATTATATACACCACCCTTGTTGCCTACGCAGTATTGTTGTATTTGTAATATACAAGAAATGGTAAATCAACATGTATGTTGTCATTCCTCAGACCTTTAAATAAGATGTTAAATTCAACACTCAAAATTTAAAACTACAATTTCAAACATGGTATATAGATGTAAATATAACATTTTGGGTATTAAAAATGTACACTTTGTCAAATGATCAATTTCAAACCAAAATTGTTGAACTATACCATTTCAAAAATAGTAAATCTAACATTCAGAGTGTTAAACTTAACATTTACAATATTAGGTTGGAGGAGTGAAAATGTTGATTTACCCTTTTATTTTCAGAGCAATAGCTGCACTTGTATTTAGACAGAATCGATAATCATTAACCAATGTATATCAATTCTATAGACTTGTCACCATAATTGCGCCAATACTATAGTAGGAGGCCTAAATGAGAATTTGCATCTAACCATTAAAAAATGTATAGGCCTACCATCAGTAGATTTAATCTCCAATAACATAGAACATTTGGAAATTAAAGAGATGAAATTCGGAAATGGCTCAGATTCCCATAGCAGAGAAATGTGAGGGAAAAAAAAAAACTTTAAACGCGATATTTGTTGATAATTATTATATACTTCCAGTGTCACAAGGGCCTATGCGCTTAAAGAATAAAACATTTTTATCTATACTTTCTGCAAGGTTTACATCTTTACTAGTAAACAACGACGACGTTAAATAATAATTAGCATTCTAATAGTGATAGGCATTTTTTCTAGCATTATCATTTTCGACCGTGGTGTTTAATCGTGGATGCATCAGAGGTTTCAGTAATCATTGCAAAGACATAAAAAACACTTTAAGTTCCTCCGAATGTTGAGTGATGATTATTTTTAACATTATTGATTAATGGTCAATGTTCTCACAAATACAGCTAGATTCCTCTGTACAGCCAGTCGTCATGCCTATCAATAACGCTAAACTTGCACAATCTTCTGAATGTCTATACTCTTCACAACTCTCTTTATAGTGGAAATGAAAATATCATGAATTTACAATGAGGTTTACTACAAACAGAATTATCGACTTGTAGCTTTAAAATATCATAATAATTCCCATCATCAGGTCATGTATACATATACATATCATATCGAAAAATCAAGAAATAAACTGGTAATGCATTTTTTGCCAATAAAGAATGAGATTATTCCACTCGAATTTTCGGTGGCCTCCACCTTCTTCAGGAGTCTCTACAATGACGGTACCAATTTGTGTTTTGGTACCGTCATTGTCGAGACTCCTGAAAAAGGTGGAGGCCACCGAGAATTCGAGTCGAAGAAACTTATTCTTTATTGGCAAAAAAAAAAAAAAAAAATTGCATTACCAGTTTATTTCTTGATTCTTCGTTATATTGGAGCCAATACGTGAATTCTCAATATGTTTATACATATCATATATATACATAATAGTATATACATTATGCAGTATAATCATCGCCGTCATAAATACTTGCTATTGCTCAAAACTGGCACTATACTCTCTGTCATCTATACATCAATGCGGTTATAAACACTCCGTTTTTCTTCCTTCCCATTTTCTCATTTGGTTTTCTCATGACCCTACATACCTTCGGAATACTATCACTTATCATTCTGTGTAATATTATTCTATATTCTTTGGGACCTTGTTCAACAAGCTGCAGTATGCTTTACTATGAGATCCCTCACAACATTCCATGCATAAACCTGCTAGTTGTAACCGATGTATTACATTGTGATGTACATAACATGCATGTTAATTCCAATGACGTAATTCCAATTACTTAACTGAACTGAACTGAATGTAACGTATACATACCAAACCTATGTGTAAATGCTAACTAATGTTATTTTTTTTTTGTTGTGAAGATAGATAAACTGAAACTGAAATTGTTTTGAGAGACGTCGCTATAGGTCCTGAACTGATTTTAGTTCACGAAAGGTACAATAAAACATGATTACTCACGACACATAATAGCATATCCAATGCTTACAGATGTATAAGGCCTTTGTTTTGTTTCATGCTTGTGTCGCATTGTTTCATACCATATTCTATTGTCTCTGCTGATTTTGTGTTATACCCCTTTGTTGTGAAACATTGCTTTTTGTAATGGTGCATTGGACTGATCTATTACTGTATATATTCCGAGATAACAATCATCGAAACCGCCAATTTATCACTTTTCGCCCCAGAAAAATTGAAAAATACTCATAAAATGTAAAAAGTACCGTGTAACTCGACGGCAATTCAAGGCAAGAAATCGCTATTAGCATGTATTTGCTTCTTCGTTTAACTTCACTTAAGAAATTGTTAAAGCCTAATGCCAAGTAAGCTACCAAAAAAAAATCAATTTAATTGTTCTTTTTCTTTGTGCAGGGGCATACGTTTAGATAGAGCAAAGGTTAATGTGTTTGGCAAGCATGAAGTCAGTTGCAGTTATAGGAGGCACATGATATTGAGAAAAAAAATCCCCTCATCCATAAATGTGTCACTTAGGAAATAATAACCCTATAAACTTTTGGCTTTCGTTATTTGTGGCGACACAAAGCTATATGTTGGTTGGCTATATAATGATCTTATATGAAATGTCTGTAAATATCAATGATAATGGGCTTCACACCAGACTTACACAAAAAGGCCTATACCGAAATTGCTCATTCGAAGTCATTTAGACGGAAGCTAGACAGTGACTGCAAGAGTAAGAAATGAAAGTACTGGGGTAAATCCTTGGATCGAACCTCAAAGGATTTTTCGTCGTACATGCCTAGAGTAGCGTATGTCATTGCGTAGGCATTGGCATAATTATAAAGTAGCGTGGTGTTGCGTATTTTATACTGCGTAGAAATAGTGTACAGTAGCGTGTAATCATAGCGTTGCTTATACGTATCAACTGCGTATGTCTGCGCCCTATTATTTACTCCAAAACTACGCGAAAAGAAAAACATGTTAAAATTTTTGCCTATTCCCCGCGTACCCCTTTGCGTCGCTCGGCGTATAGTTACAAAGGCTGGCGTAGACACAGCATAGGGTAGCGTAAGCTCGGCGTAGTCGGTACGCAACACTACGCAACATGTGCAAGCCCGTTGTGAAAACCCCCTTTAGATCCACATTTCATTCATCCAATAAGAAGCGGTTAAAAAAAAAAAAACAAAAAAAAAAACACTTCTGTAAATAAGTACTGCAGTCGTTTACGCGACACTTTTTCTTGGACATAATTTGGCTCTTTATTATACACTCACCACAAGTGATTTTGAAATACACGTATCATGTATTTTTTTCTTTCAAAATCAATTTGAAGAAAAAACAAATTTGATTATTGAGAAAAATCTGTCTAAGTATCCTCACGAAAATTAAGTTTTATATGATTATTATATCATAATGAAATCGTAAAGCTGTGCTGATCTTTTAATGATTGAGAAAGAACCGGGATATCAAACTTTATTTTCTCTTTATAAACTTTATAATCAAGAAGTTATTGCTGAGCGGCTCCAACCATCCATTAATTATTTATAGTCCTCGACCTTGTTATCTTCACAGAGTATTATACACCACATACAAATGTACTTAGTTTCACACACACACAAACACACAAACACACAACACACACTTTCTCTCTCTCTCTCTCTCTCTCTCTGTACCTTTCTTCCTTCTCTGCTACGACAGCGACTTAATATGGGATTGTCCGTGCAGGGTGTTTAATGTTTCGGGTTAGTTTCCATAGGTGGGTTTTTTTTTTTTTTTTCGTTATTTCATTTTTTGTATATAATAGCGGTATACTAATTTTGTGATTTGTTGCATTTCGTGCGGGAAGAATTAATGCACCATCTATACAAGCATTGCTCTTTAGCATTCTTTCCAATTACCAGCATTTCCGTATACATTTTGCAAGCTTATACATTTCCTTTACCATATTCATAGTGATGTAATTTGTGCATTGAACTCCTGTAAAAGAAAAAAAAAATATGCATATTTTTTTGCTGAAAATGGAAAAAAGTTTGAATTAAAAAAAAAATCATGTTTTGCTGTTGTTGTTGTTGTTGTTGTTGTTGTTTAATGGGCTCTATGATACATAGCAAAGAATTGCTAAAGTATATACCCATTTAGAGGGAAGTTTACCCAAATATATATGCGGGGTTGAGTGAATGCAACAATAGTTGAACACATTAGTGAATTTTGAGGAAAGTAGGAAAGTTATGCATTTTAAGCGCCGGAGCCGCCATCGTTGGAAGAGAAAACTACAACTTTTCGTGACGCCACGGCAGAACAAAGATGTTAAGAAAATATTAAGAGAATGCCGCAAAATTTTATTTTGCTATAGCGCAATGAAACTTTCAAAAAGTAGAACATAAGTAAAACAAAAAAAGTAAAACATTAAGCCAAAGGAAGGTGTATCTATCATAAACAATGACATTTTGTAGAATTCTCTTAATTTTCTTTATGTAAGTATTCTCATCCATGGCGACAACAAAACTTTAAAATTCACAACCATTGATTGGACAGATTGTCCGATTTATCTTTCTCATACCATTAATGGTGCAGTACTGATAATACTGCTACATTCACTCAATCCACGTGTATATATGCATGTGAAAGAAACTTCCCCTTTAAACACCCCTGATCGAAAAGGTCATTACAAGTACAACACCATTGCACAATACATGCATCATGTGCATAGCAGTGTTCAAACTAGGACTTCCTGTTAACGAAACAACATAGAATTAGTATAGATACATCTAGTTGTTACAACTGTCGCAGTACTGCATAATTATAGGAGCAGCATTTTCTCTGCGTGGTGTTTATTGCAGCATTGATTGCGGTTACAGAAGACTATAGGCCTAACATTATAATGTATAGGCGTACATGCTGTGGACATTTTCTTTGAGCCGTGTAGTGAGTAGCAGGAGACTAGTATAAGTAGTAATGTGGTGATATGACAGTGTGTCGGGTGGTTATGAAGGAGCAATGTGCAGGCCTGAAAGCGCCAATCAAGTTGTGTTGGGGCTTCCCCAGATATTTTAATCAAATGCTTCTTGTTATTTGCTGTGGCGATGATCCAACGGTGCTGCCAGAGCTGTGGCCCGTTGCATAAAACTTACCGTTGAATTTCAATGGTAATTACCGCCAAAATTAGGCATCACAGCCAATCAGCATCAAGGATTATATAAGCTTTACCGCTAATTTGAAGACTTATCGCTGGAAAGGAGCGGTAAGTCCAGCGGTAAGGGTTTTATGCAACAGGGCACTGGTGTTGATAATCAGAGGCGGATCCGGGATGCGCGCCCCTTCTTTGTTGTTTAAAAAAAAAAAAAAAAAAAATGAGACGAAACCCGGAAGTACCACCTGAAATATTGTTTGCGCCCGCCTTCCCCCCCCCCCCTTTTATGGAATTCCTATCTGGATCCGCCCCTGATAATGGTGCTGGTGGTTTTGTCTGTGGTGGTTCAATGTGTTGTGGTGGTGATGTTGGTTGTGGTGGTGGTGATGCATGGTGGCGGTACTGGTGCTGGAGCTTTTACTGTTGGTGCTGCGTGTTCGTGCTGATTGTGGCTGCCCTGCTGGTGGTGATGTTGCTGTTTGTCTATCACTGTTGCTGATACTGCCATTTAACAGAGTGCAGAGACTGTTATAATTGGGTTTAATCGAAACAAAAGTTTCGATCCCTTTCGTCTGACTCTGATGAAACAGTGCTCACTATGCACGGCCACAAGATAATTAAAATATAGGCCTATAGTACATAATTAAAGCCATTAATGCTTCTGTTCCCTCATTCTTTCTTCACAGACACGAGTTTCGAAGCTGTTGTTTTTTAAAGCAGTGTTATCACTGACAAATATTAATTGTTATCAAGAGGCATAGAAATATACAGAAATGATGATATAATACATGTTTTGTTTTGCTGGGCTATTTTTTTTTTTTGTATGTGTGTGTGTCCACTTGATTGGTTCTGTCTAGCTTACTACCAATTTGTGATAACGCATCGAACTTCATGAGACAGAACTAACAGTTTTGCATTTGAAAAGCAAGTATCTTGTCAACAACGTATTGCATCCTGACACCGCGTACCAAAGAGTAAAATTCATCGTGATCTTCGCGCTATATAGCTGACGAAATTATTCTGAGGAGTTTGTCTGAATATAGTGATGATAGGAATAAACTGGAATTATGGACTCAGACCATTACGATAGATTATTATGTTTGGTTTAACTTCTTAAATGACAAAAAAAAAACTGTCGGCAGCTGTTATAGCTCTTTCTTCCATTGACTGATTAAATTGCGTTTGTACGATCCATTTATGATCCGATTGTTCTAATCAGGTCTTATCGTCATGTCTGGTCATTAGCAATGACACTCATAAATCGGTTTCAGTATGGTATACTGGTATGCCTTTGATATTGCTTTCATAGTTGGCTGAGCGAGCTTTCCCTGCTGTATGAAAAGTCATCAATATTGTCTCAAATTATTGTTTAATTATTATTCAAAAAAAATTATAGTGACGCGAAACACAAATAAGAATCAAGTGACACTTTGTTCAGTTTGTCGCCACCATTGGTGTAATTATTCAATCTTTTCAGTTGCACGAATAAAAGGAGTATTGAGAAAACACAGAGAGAGGGAGAGACATACAGTGTTTACGAAGTAACTTGGTAAGGGCCTTACGTGAACTAAATAACATTTTCTATCGACGTGATAAAATGACCTTTCCGACCTGACCGACAGACAGCAACATACCTGGCCATGACCTCCTTTTCGCAGCGAATTTCACTTTGTTGGTCTGTTTTGCTTGTTTGTATGTTTTTGCTGTTGCTGTTGTTGTTTGTTTGCTTGTTTGTTTGTGTTCTTGTGTGAACGATCTATTTTCTGTGCACACAATCATCAATGGTTGACACACTCGTCAGTCTGTGATAAGTCCCCAAATTTAGGTATAAATTCGGCAGAAGGTCATCCATTTCAATACTTTCCTGAGTATAAAAGCATACAACCGTGTCTCCAAAACAAGAGCACAATCCATACACAAACAAGTTATACCACATCAGGTTAGAGACAAGACACCATGGGAGTCAAACCATGGAGCTGGTAGCTCCATGGTCAAACAAAGGTGACGTATTTAGATATACAAAGAGGGGCAACGATTCTGTGATGACGGTACAACAAAAATAACGCAGACACGGTATAGTTTTGGGAATGTGATTATCAGACTAAAGGTATTGATATTCATGATTTAAATTCTTGTACTTTGTAATGGTCCCATTATCTGTGCATGTGTTGTGTTCTTTGATGCGTAAGTGCGCGCTCCCGCGTGCACTCTTTGTGTTTTATGATCATACTTTTCGATCTGAATCCTTTGACCGAAATTGCCGGTTTTCGACTTTCAATAAGTATACGGGCAAAATGGAGACGACGAATAAACGGGATAATAATTACCTCTGAAAGTCTGAAACGAAACCTACGTAAAGGGAAACTCTGCTTAATGCTCGAACTAATTCAATAAGAAGAATAAAGTCAAATTCAATTCGATAGACGTATCTTGAAATCTGAAATCAGAAAGTTATGGCGTTTAAGTTGAGTCTAACATTTTTGTACGAATTTAGTAAAGTCGGTTACACATGTGTTATTTCATCACTGAAGAGCATCAGAAGTTGATAATTTCGTCGCCACGCAACTCATCCATTGGAGAGATATCATCATTATGACCAAATAAATAAATAAATAAATAAATGCTGAAATTCAGCATCTTTTAATCCCTGCCCAATACGCACTCGTCATTGTTATGTACTGGAGAGATCGTTCAATTTCTAGATCAAAATTTTGATATGCAAGATGAATGTTTTTCCTCATTATGATTTATTGAATTACTGAAGCTGCACCAGTCTTTACACTCATTTCAATTCAATTCAATTCAATTCAATTCAATTCAATTCAATTCAATTTATTGATTTCATAAAAGCAATACAGCCAATATTTTGGACAATGCTCAAATGTCGAGGAAACCACGAAAAAGCCTATGGCTTGAAGATTGTGATACCCTATAAAGAGTTAGATTTTGTTTATAAAAAAATGACATTAAAATACAAAAATGTTACATAACACTGGATACTTAATCAAAGACAAAAAACACACATAAAAACAGACAGTACATACAAAAATCAACAACACGAAAGAGAACGTCATGAATGTACATTGCTCCAATACCCTGATAAAACATAATTACTCATGTCATAAGATTCAAAAAGATATTCAATATCAATTTCAACTTAAAAAGATTTAAAATTATATTGCACTTAAGATTATATTCCAATGAATTCATATTTTTGCACCTCTGTATTGCAGTTATATTTTATCTTAAATCGGCATAATGGCAAGACAATTTTCTTATAAAGTGTATTAAAATTATGACTCATAGAATGCGTTTTAAAACAATCATTAAAAATACACGACAATATCGAATGTACATAATTATTTAAACATAAAAACAGTCGTTCTATAAAAGATTCTATCTTTGAGGGATAAACAGCCTACGTCTTTGAAAAGAATAGGAGTGGTAAGCGAGACACAGTGAACAGTTCCATCACATCTATTTTCATATTTCTCTTGACATTGATGTTATACATACACTAAGCAGAAACAGACAAACAAACAAACAAATAAGATACAAAATATGATATAAAGTTGATGGGAGACAGATAAGACTATCATGACACCTAATCTCTATAAAAGAAGACTGTGACCGATATTATTTTGTCAAGAAAAAATAAGTATATGAAACTTTATGTCTCCATAACAAGAACGTACCTGATAGTTTTCGTTATTTTTTCATGTAGCTTTCACTACTATCCATGGTCATGTGAAAGGATAATGTGCATACCTGGATATATGGAAAAGGAGACAAATAATTTTGAACGTCTACACACACTTCCGGGAAACTCGCGGATATGTGCACCCCGGAGAACATCTCGTGCTCTCATCTCATCGATATGCCAGCAAATCGTGATTTCATCATATTATCGTTCATGCAAATAATAATAATCGTGTATCTACTGATTCTGGGCAAAATGAAGACAATGTAATGCGAAATCACTGTAGCCGAATGTGTTTTGTTAGATAAAAAAGCGTGGTCTTTGCCGTGGTAAAACAAAAGATATCGTTGCATGCGCGTGCGTGCGTGCGTTGACCATGCAGATCCATGCGTCCGCTTAGAATCAGTGCTGATGGCGTCAAGCTGTGTCAGCTGAGCAATGACGCCATAATAATCGTTGTTATACAGGATCTGTGCAACGGTCTGATGCAATACCATGACGCAAGTATATATGACTTCGGATCTTGACGGAGTAGACTCAGCTTTTCATTTGCACTTGATGCATCAGCATCAAGATAATTAGCGCGTCCGCCACTCCCACATGATTGACATAAACTTTTGTTGTTAAGATTTTTAACTGTATAATAGTTGTAAGGCATAATATAGTTGGGTGAAAAAAAAAACTGGAGGGGCGGGACCAAAAAGGGACTCGGTTCAAGACGGCATCGTTGTCAGTAACTTTATTAAAAGAATAGAAGCATGTAGCCAAATATAAGTTTTCGCGATGACATTCTAATTATCATAATCAGAAGTATACGGACAAGGAAATAAAGCAGAAGAATAGTTTCGATACAAACTTAACTGCACAGCAACATTTTATCGGAGATATACTATTTTCGTAAATATTACAAACATTGTGAGATTGAGTAGCTGGGAATATTGTGCTTACCTTCAAGACCTGAAATATGAGTACAAACAATAACCCTCTGAACACTCGGGACGATCAAAGATCACCTTCTAATGCGGGAGGTTTATTGTATTTAAAGAGAAATAGAGAAAGAGAGAGAGAAAGGATGTACCTCAATTTATGTTTCCTCTTATCATGTTTATGTACCTGTTTTGGGATGATTGGTGAACAGATACATAAAATAAAATCATGATAATTCTGTTGAATGCACTCTCACAAGTGCTATGATATAGCAACATTTATTATTATTATACTGTAGTTGATGTTTTTATAATATAAATAATCGTAATTCTTGGCATTATTTTATATGTAATTGTTGTATTACTATAACATTCATTAGCATTGCTATCCAGAGTATAACTGTTATTGATGTTGCATTTCATTCTATCATCATTCATTTTTTAAAATCATAATCGAATATTTTCTACTCACTCATCGCTACATTTAGCATGAAGCATTTAGCTCTCCCTACAACATAAAAGTGATAAAACTTGAATGAAAAATCCTCACTCAACGTTGTTTGTAATATTTATAGGAAAAATAATATATGTTGAGTTTTAACGAGGAATGATGTGTTACAATGATTAGTTGTAAGATAGATTGTAATCGTCATCAAGAATTAACAACTTCCGAATATTACCGAAGGGGATATAATATACACGTGTGTATTTTGCGGTGTTTCTATTTAATTATTTTCAAGATTTAGATTTGGATATCCGCGAAATAAACAACTTTCGAAGATGCCTCCCAAGCTAGGTTGCAGCAGAATATAGCCCGGTTCGGATCAGGGAGTAACTTTTTTCACAGTCCCTGGTCGGACACTGCTTAATTTCTTCAAAAAAGCATTTAGTGAGGGTCTCGATTGAGAATTCAACTATACTCGCAAAGTTTACCCACAAGTTCCAATTCGCGGAATATTCTATACTCTGTAAAACACTTGGTGTTGATGTTTATATTAACAATGATTTACTATCCGGACGAAAGGGATCCGTAAATCTTGGCAGAATTCCATAAATACAAGAATATCTCATGACACTTTCAATTACCCTTGGAGTACAATCTCAGCACACACTCACACACACACACATAGGCCTATAATAGGCCTACATACAATCATCGCATACTGTTGTAACAATGATTAAAACAAAATATGATAAATGAGCCTAAACGTTGACCATGTAACATGCACATGTTCAAAAAAACAAAGAACAAACAAACAAACAAACAAACGATCAAATTACCCGCTGTGAATATTTGGAAAGAATAACACTTTTCTGTTTGGATTACCAGGGGCACTGTGGTTTCTATAAAGACAGGGAGTGGGGATTAGTGTCTTTAACATCTATTGAATAAACACAGCGGACTCATATTGAAAAAATCCAGTATGCCAGTCTTTTTGTATGAAAACTTATCTTTAAGTCAAATACAAACACGACGATATCAAGTGCGAGGAGTATCAAAATCAATAAAGGTCATCGTGCATGGGTTTGCATGGCCTTAAAATGTTAAAGGAACTATAAATAACCACGTGTAAACTTTGCCCTGCAAGTGACTGTGAAAAACCAGTCCGTCAGTTCTCCAGTGTGCATGATGCTTTATTCTTTAGTCAAAACCCACGTACCATTTCCTCGTTATTGAATTGAGAGCTAACGATGCCTTGTGCGTACGGGTTATTTAGGCCTACCTGTGTATATTATCCACAGTATTACAGCTCTATTGTCTGCACGTGCTGTTTTATGCACACGCATTCATCGTAGTATCTACAAAAAGTGTATCAATAAAGTCTCTGTCACTAGGAATACGAAACCTTTCGGAGCGCATCACTGATATTAGCATGCAACTATAGACATGCACGACGAGAGTATCATTATAGGCCTACATTACATGATTGTTGATGTATCTTAATTTACAGGGGCCGCGGAGTCCATCCCCCCTCCCCCCCCCCCCCCCCCACACACACACACGTATCTATACAATTTACGTCTTAATAACAGGAATAAGAATAAACACAAGTCATGAAAACCCATGAAGTTCGAAGTTTCCGCCTCTTTAGTATTCACATTAAGTGGAGGGGAGGGCCCAGAGTTGACCACCACCCAAGTGCCCAACTAACCACGAGCACCCCCCCCCCCCAACACACATACACACACACACACACACACCCTCATACACACACACACACACACACATATTTTTAATTCTTTATTCAAATTTCGTTCAATTTCATATCACAAAATTCACGTTCATAGAAACAACAAAGCATTATACACAAACATTGTACAAAATGATACTATATACACTATACAAAGACAAAATGCAGTATACACACACACACGCACGCACGCCCAAAAAACAAACGAACAAACCCATTCCGCGCCGTCTGATATAGGCAACTGGTAATTCATTTCATTTAATTTTTCATTAGAATTATAACCACTTACATACATGTTACAGAAGGTGCCACACATTCATTTCCGACGGTACTAGGTATAAGCTGTTTCCAGAATCTTGAGTTTGTGTAATAATAGATTGAATTCCTAAACCAGGAGAGTTCTTAAAAATCTTGCTCTTGAAAGCCTGGGGTACTATCGCCTGCTATTTGAATGCCCATGCATGCGTGTAATGCAAGCATTTTGGGGGTGATTTGAGGGTTATTTTGGGATTATCGACGTACACTTTGAGACATGTTGGGTTTGATTACTTTTCTCGTAGACTTTTACTGAACCGTACTCTTTAAAAAAAATTCGAGTGAAAATATTCATTCTTGAAGGAGTGAATACAAAAAAAGAGTGAATTTAGAGTGAATTTTGTGTGAAAATGTTCATTTTCACTCTTTTTAGAGTGACCTCAGGGATCACTTCAAAATCTTCGAGTGATCCCTGAGGACACACCAAAACGAGTGAAAATGAAATTTTCACTTTAAATTCGCTCCAATTTCACTCTAAATTCACTCTTTTTTTTTTATTCACTCCTTCAAGAGTGAATATTTTCACTCTATTTTTTTTTTTAGAGTACATGTATTATAATTTTATATTTCAGGATTATTTTGGAACTGGACTACGTCACCTCAGGTGTTTTACATGACATTAAGCCTATTGTGTTGTTTGATGGTAGTTTTAGTAGCAGTTCTTGTGACGGGGAGAATATGGCAGTCGTATAGAGCCTGAGTTGCAGTAGAAGTATCACATAGAGATAGTATAGAAGCAGGCCTATTATTGCCTTGCGCGTTTATGGATTATGGGCAGAGATGACTCCAAAATAGTACTATTCACGGATGGACGCAGCCCCTAAGCAATATGAGGCACCGAGGCCCATAGTTTAACCAGAAACTCGAAATTAGGCAAAATATATTTGTTTTATTTTTGCAATCAAAAATTTCAACAAATGAAAGGGAAACGGGGCGAGAAGTCGAGTTGTGGACGCGATTTGTGGAGGGACCCTAGAGCGCAACCGTACGAAGCGACGTACTTTGTCAGACTTGCTTTGTGATGTCACAATCACAAGAGTTTATTACATTCAAAAATAAAATTAGAAAAGCACTCTGAGAGCACAGACCTCCGCCAAGCAGTTACTTTCCACTGATGATCTTGCTCTTCCCAAAGAGATTTTTCTCCTCTCCAACACTGGGGAAAAGCTCTTTGGGCTCTTCCATAGAGATCAGTGATTTCCATCCATAGGTATACATGCTGAAAAATCGCCCTATTTCCCAATATAGAAGCCTTTGTTACGTCATAAACCTTCAGCTGCGCGGCGCGCCTCGCCCTTGCAAAATTAGAGCACGCGCGTTTGAAAACCTCAAAACTGCCCAGCTTGAACTCCCATAGATACTGTGCTTCTTGGAAGTTCATTGACCTTACCTGTCAATTATCAAAAATCCTCATAAATTCCCCCAAAATTCTCGGATCACTACCGAAATTTAATCATTTGTTACTTGTGTCATTCTAAACCTTTCATGTAAGCTTCATCAAAATCCGTTAGCTACTTTTTGAGTTATTTTGCACACGGAAAAACAATCATTCCGAAACCGACTACGGTTGATCACAGTGGCTAGTTATTTTCTTCAAATTTTCTAATGTGCTTGTAAATATCTGTAAATAAACTGTATTATAATGTAAATAGCACAGTCTGCAAGAATCTTCAGCCTATTGAAGGAGGCAGACTTAATCAGAAGAAGAAGATTGAAGAAGACAAACAAACGGTAACGAAAACATAACCTCCTCCCTTGGCGGAGGTAAATATGACCATACGAAGCAGCGCGCTATATAACACGTTTCTTTTGTGATGTCACAATCGCTTTGTGACATCATTTCACAAAATAGTGTACAATACAAATTATGGAAATTGTCACAAAAAGTGACGTAATTTTCCAAATGATATATCATTGAGTGTCAAGCATGCCGCATTCTGAAATAGTCGAAAATACTTATAGGCACGTGAAGCTCTTTAAACAAATCACTCAATAATTATTTTTTTTAATCCAAAATTTATTATGATACAGTATTTTCAGTAGTACATGTAGTATAGTCGCAGTAGTAGTACTAGTAGTAGACGTGGAAGGCAGGCCTACTTGTCATTAAAAATGTAGTTATTGCTTGACTTGACCTGATTTATTTTTGTTTGGCGTACCCATCACTATAGGAAACAATAACTGCTTGTAACCAAGAAACCATGACACCAACAGAGGTTTTATAGGCCTACAGGCGATGACCCCTGCCCCTCGGCCTTGCCTATTCCAGTCTCTGCAATGCTCGCATTTTTTCCAGGTTGTCGGTGAGGTTGATCTACTCTGTTAATTGGTCACTTGTTTTGTGGTTTGGGGTCAGTGGCGATCATTATAACGGGCGCACCTTTCCGATCTCCCAACTTCACTCTTGAAAGTAGCTTAAATGTTCTGGGTTTTTTTTTTCTGTATTTTTTTTTTTCTCCGCTAACTTCCCTTTTTATGTTTTGTGATTTTGTTATTTCAATTGCGCAAAGCATTTGTATATAAATGTGATTCTTTATGATTGTTCTAATAAACCATAAATAAAAAAAGGCGATGGCAATAACAGGGATTCCAATTACCTCTCCCACTTTGAGGCGTATTATTATTAGCAAAATGTCCTGCTTGAGTCTGTGGAATTCTCCAGCTGTGTTTCTCCCCATGCCCATCAGGATGTATTTCCTCTAGCTTCTCCCGACCAACTTCAATTTTGTAAGAATATATAAAAATAAATAAATAAATAAATAAATAAATAAATAAACAAATAAAGGCTGAGCTATTAACTGAGAGCGTCTCACCCGAGAGTCAGTTCCATCAGGGGCGGGCCTCCTCGGTCTCCGGCCGCAAGGGAGTAAGGGACGTCGCGCTTCTTTTTCGCGCGACCAGAGTCTCCGTTTTCATCACAAATTCATCACCACGATTATCCACATGGAATAAAGATAATCAAGACAATCAATGGAATACTAGTATGTGGATTTGTCCCATAGGAAATCCCATAGACTTTGTCAAGAGCATTAAGTATGGATGTCTATTTTTCACTGCAATTTTCATCATCATCATCATCATCATCATCATCATTATGCAGTTCACCATGAAAGGTACATTTATAAGAAAGAAAGAATTAGTTGCATAAATCAGTATCATGCCCGGCTTTCGAGCTTCGTCCTCGCGGTGTGAAAAAGCAATGACTGAGCTATAAGTAGGTCTAGCGAGTATTTTTGGAAATACATGTACATACAATGTTTGTGCATGGGCATTCAAAATCTTCTTTAGAAGTCTTTGAACCCGCATAATTTCACGAAGTATCATGGATGAAGTGCGTCACTCGACGAAATCCAACCACAGAACTGAGTTCTATGAATCCAACCCACACATAAATAATGTATTATGGGTCTCCGCGGCACGACTGATTAGAGATTGCGCAATCAGTGACCACACATGTACGACTGAGTACTAGTAATTTGTATTGATACGCCTACTTGCTAGCGGCGGAACCCGACATGCATGTAAGGCCCCTGTCGTATCTGAAAGCATTTTGTCGGGGCGCATGCTAAAGATTTGGAAGTGTACAAAAATAGACTGGGTTGGGCCTGCCTGTGCCTCCCTCCACTGGTCATCCATCATACTACTAGTTAGTAGTATACTGAGTATTCGTGCAATGACCGGTTAGCCTTGCTGCCTGCCTGTATCACCGACCTCCGCCCGCTGTGTTCGTCTGATCAAGTGCATGGGTGCGTGACTCGACGACACCCTACCTGCCGCGCGCCGGGGATCACAGGACTGGCCCGCAGCCGCTGCCCGTGCGGCGTGCGAGAGCGAGAGACGTGTCGAGAGCTAGTTTGACAAGACCAAGGCCAAGGGAAAGAACTACACCAGACAGTTTACGACGGCACACTTCAGAGCAGAACAGCTGATAGATCATGACGAATAATCCCGCACCCACGCCAGAAAGAGCAATATATGGATTTGTGTTGTATTTAGGATCAATTGTTGGATTTGGTAAGGTTTGTAACATCAAATTCGGTTAAGAAACCCGTCACAGTGTCCCGTATTGAGATACCGAGATGTAGTTAGTCCCACATACCAGTTTATGTGTAGGCTTGTACTTTATTTGATTTTTTTTTCAAACATCTAGCACATCACAGTGAAAACAAAAAATAGTAGACACATGTGAATGTGAGTCAGATCCAAAATAGACACGATTTTGTCGCTATTATGTGGTAAATGGAAATGCGCTCTGTTATTGTTGCGTCAATGCGTTGATGCGCGTTGTGTCCATGCCAATGGCGCAGTGTGCGTGTGGTTGGCATGGGCACAACGCAACTTTTATTTTCATGAGATAAGATGACGCAGATTTAATTGATTCTCGACTTCGACTTTGACTTGTGAGACAAATGGACGTGGGCATAGTCTCTGCAAGCTCTTTGGTGTCGAATAATCAAAAGTTCGACTATATTTGTTATTCTGCATATAGAGTCTAGACGTATCTAGCTGAGGATAATGCGGATGATACGGAGTTTATATAGATCTATGTATCGGCAGACTGAGACTGTTTGATTCGTTCAATAAAATCTATGCAACGTCAACTGGAGACTGTCAGCGTCATCATTAACCCGGCTTACAACAATTATAAACTTGAGGGTGATAACAACCCCCGGGGCGTTCCTTGTACACAGTACTCAGTAGGCCTAGTCTAGACAGAAAGATCCGTCTGTCCGGAGGACTCTTTTATATTTTGCCATTAACGCTGTCCTCCGTATCCGTGAAGCCAGACGCAGTCTCCGCGGAACATTCCCCAATGGACAGATACAGACCGATCTTTCGGTCAAAGTACTCGGTATTTTCGCGTTCGGCGTTCGGGCTGTGTTTCGCAGTTACATCTTTCGGAAAGAGTTCCTTATGTCCCCCCCCCCCCCCCCCCCCAACCCTAACCCTAACCCTAATACTGACCCTAACACTAACCCTAATCACAGGGGTCCCGCGTACAATGGGTGGCTGTCTCAAAAGGAAGTCTTCCCATAAAGGGCATAACCTTTATTTAGTTTATTATTAGTACAAAAAAAAATAGTTATTTATTTATTTTGTGCAAATTAGTGGGGGGGGGGGGGGGACATAAGGAACTCTTTCCCATCTTTCTTATCAATGTTATCACTATAGCATGATCACCCATTCACCTGTATTCATCTGTATTCACCTGTCTTGTCGGCTTCTGGAAAGACAGTAAATTTACATTAGTAGTCTTGTAATGCCCTCCCACTTTCAGCAGGTTTCCACTGTAAATTTATATCAAACTTAAATGCTTCGTCTTGTTAATGTTATTGCAGTATTATGACTGCTACTATTTGAGATTATTACTCTGCGGAGAATGTGAAGTTGTACACCTTTGACAGGAATGACTTGAATTTGTTAACTGTAGTTATCGTAGCGACAGAATTGATCAGATAAATTGTTTCCACTAATCTAAGTTGTAGTGTAGGGACCAAGTCTACTTCAGTTAAACACTACCATCCCAGGCAAGGTAGCGAAAGTTACTTTTAGTTTTGAGAAAATGAGATAGAGTAGTAAATCATCCCTGTTTGTGATAGGGTTCCTGTTTGCAGCAGGGGCAGTTTCATTCATTGATTAAAAGCAGCTAAAGAGCGTCATGTGCTTATAATTAAATTACATACATAAGTAGTTCCACTTTAGAACCAAAGCGGGAGTTACTCTTAAGTTATGGGAAGTGAGAGTACTCTGACCTGCACACCTGATTGGTCCTATTTATCAAAGAATGTAAAGACCCCTGACGCAAATGCACACCCTGCCACAAACAGGGATAATTACTCTATGTGTAAAGCTGCTTGGTGTATGTTGTTGCTTGGCTGTAGGCGATGGACAACCAACTTGTGAGCCTCAAACCTGAAAGTAGTAGTAGTAGTACTACAGATGTCTGGAAAACTTGTCCCTGAAGCAGGCACTGGTTGTGGCTTATAAAAACTAATGAATTCTGGAAAGACTTCCTAATGTCCCCCACCCCACCCCCAATTTTGCTTTACCACTACATTAATATACTTACTCTTGTTAACGTATGCATGGATGAATGCATGCACACACATAAGATTTGGCAAGTGGTTTGGTATTGGTGGGGGCATTTATAGAAAGTCCTGCCTGAAGTCTGATATTCAATTAAATAAAAAGAATGGTGATGTTAAAAAGCAATAATTTTCAATGGTGTTTGCTTATAGCATTATTTCCGGACCACATGAAAAATGCCACCAACACATGGTCAAATCTGATGTCAAAGAATTACCCTTCATGGCTTTCTGTCAAGAATGACGAATGACCTACTACCATCCCAGGATAATTCTCTGTATGAGCTGCTTATTGAGATTGAGTCGTGCAGTCATGTTTTATCTAGAGATTTATGATATCAGTATCTGTCACTTTAATGAACTGTTGAGTATCAAGGACGTTAGGTCCAGCTTATCATCTATTCTTATGATATATATTGCAGGGCTCACCGGCCCATTCGAGGAACTAAAACCATTGAATTTGAAATGTTAATGGCCTGAAAAAGAAATTTAGTTGCACTACCAAAAATGAAATATAGTAATCTGTATAGAATCGCAGTTGCCCAATTGGACTGCCTAAAGATATATATATATTTTTTTTAAGTTTGATGGTCAAACATAAATTTTTAGTGACCCTGAGTCACTGGGGCATTGATGAGCCCTGTCTGATTTTGTGTAGATGAGCATGCTGGTTTGTCAGTAAATAGCCTACTGGTATAAAATTTTTATATTGTACCCCTTTCAGTAACTTAATGCATTTTTGGCCAGCTCCTGGCCCGAGCTAAATTGGCCCATGCCAAGCAGTAAAAATTGTGTTCAGTAACTATAGCAGAGCGGCACTACTTTTAAGCCATTCATAACCTCAAAATTTTACGACTTGAGAGTTTACAGGAGAGTTGCAGAAAGGGGTATTAGTGTCATTAAATTTATTTTGGTTTTGTGTGTGCTCAAAAGAAATAATCTGTGTGCAATTTCAACTAACCAACGAAACCTGAAGTTATTTTAACCCATTGAGGGTGGGCTGTTTTTGCTGCGCTCTCAGTGCTTCTCTAGTTACCTCCGCCAAGGGGGGAGGGTATGTTTTCGTTACCATTGGTTTGTTCGTTCGTTCGTTTGTCTGTGTGCAAAATAACTCAAAAAGTAGTTAACAGATTGGGATGAAACTTGCAGGAAAGGTTGAGAATGACACAAGTAACAAATGATTAAAGGAGAACTCCGGATGATTTTCAGACTTTAACATTTGAACAACTATAAATTAGACTGAGTATAGAGTTTCAGAATTTTTAGTGATTGGGATGAGGAATGAGAATGTTTTCAAAATTTATAACAAATTGCAATGAACAAGGATGATGACATGGCAGCTTCACCATAAGAATGAATGAGTTGGGGCTCAAGGAAGCAGAACAAAAGAAAAGGCATGCATAGATTCATCACAGGTGAACTTGTTGAGCAAGCGGTATTGTGATGGAATTACACTGCTACATTTCTGAAATATGTGAGGCTCTGATGTCATCAACATTGTTCAATGTAATTTGTGTAAGATTTTCAGTTTATTGGTTTCTCTGCTCAAGGACCACAATAAATTCCATGAATCTATACATGGAGCTGTCGATTTATGTACTACATGATGTGAAATTATGAAAATCGTCTGGAATGCCCCTTTAACTTTTGGTAGTGATCCAAGAATTTTGGGGGGATTTAAGTAGGATTTTTGATATTTTGCCAGGTAAGGTCAATGAACTTGAGAGTTCAGGCTGCGCGTATTTGAGGTTTGCATGCGCGCACTAAGGTGCGTGCTCTAGTTTCTGCTAGGGCGAGGCGCGCTGTGCAGCTGAGGCTTTATGACGTAACAAAGGCTTCTATATTGGGGAATCGGGCAACTTTCAGCACACAATGCTATAAGTAGGTATGGGTGGAAATCACTGATATCTCTGTGGAAGAACAAGATCAGTGCGGGTGGAAATGAGCTGCATGCTTGGCGGAGGTCTGCGCTCTCAGAGTGCTTTTCACCAATCACCAATCAGATGAACCTCTTCCAGGAACTCAAAAAGCAGTGCACGGGTTTGGATGAAACTTACAGTAAAGATTGAAAATTACCCAAGTAACAGATTATTAAATTTTGGTAGTGGTCCGGCAATTCTTTGTAAGATTTTTAATATTTTGGCAGGTAGGGTCAATGAATTTGGAAGTTCAAGCGGCGCATTTTTTAGGTTTTCATATACGCACTAAAGTGTGTGCTCTGGTTTCTGCTAGGGCGAGGCACACTGCGCAGCTGGAGGTTGATGGCATAACAGAAGGCTTCTACATTGTTGGGAAATCAGGCGATTTTCAGCATGCATACGTATGGATGGAAATCACTGATCTGTATGGAAGAACAAGATCAATGGTGTAAATGAACCGCTTGATGGAGGTCTGCGCTCTCAGTGCTTCTCTAGTTACCTCCGCCAAGGGGGGAGGGTATGTTTTCGTTACCGTTGGTTTGTTCGTTCGTTCGTTCATTCGTTTGTCTGTGTGCAAAATAACTCAAAAAGTAGTTAACGGATTGAGATGAAACTTGCAGGAAAGGTTGAGAATGACACAAGTAACAGATGATTAACTTTTGGTAGTGATCCGAGAATTTGGGGGGAATTTAAGTAGGATTTTTGATATTTTGCCAGGTAAGGTCAATGAACTTGAGAGTTCAGGCTGCGCGTATTTGAGGTTTGCATGCGCGCACTAAAGTGCGTGCTCTAGTTTCTGCTAGCGCAAGGCGCGCCGTGCAGCAGAGGCTTTATGACGCAACAAAGGCTTCTATATTGGGAAATCGGGCAACTTTCAGCACACAATGCTATAAGTAGGTATGGGTGGAAATCACTGATATCTCTGTGGAAGAACAAGATCAGTGCGGGTGGAAATGAGCTGCATGCTTGGCGGAGGTCTGCGCTCTCAGAGTGCTTTTCTAGTTATAATTAAAATATAGATGAAGATGCTCTTATGATGCCGGCAAAGTATGGGATGAAATACATACTGTGATGTTAAGTGCAGTTTCATAGGGATAGCCTGGAATTACAAAACCAAATCACTGCAAGTAGACAGAATATTATTGTGTAAAAGTCACAGGCATTACCTGGAGTTTTTTTAAGGTATTATGTTAATACTTGTGTGAAAAGGTTATTAAGAGATGACTGTGCAATTAATTTTGAACTGAAAGCCGAGAACAAGATTGATTTTATGCACATGGAAAGGTATTCTATTTGACAAAACAAAAGCAGGATAGATTCTTGGCATTGAAGAGAAATGACAGTTCATGCACGAGTTGATTGTATTGAATGGAAAGTGAAGTGGGACTGGTAAGAAAAAAAAAATATGGAACTTCAAGACATTCAGACTGCATTATTGTGCTTTACCCTATACTGTGCTTTGTTCACTAATTGGCAAACATGCTGGAGTGTGTGCTTCAATGATTGTCACAGCCATCTGAAAACTAATTGTCAGTGTCACGAGATTACCTAATCCCCCTAATCCCTATTGTGTCACCATGGCCTCCACTGTTGGAGTGAGGCATATTACTACACCTGAGTGGGCTTGGTAACTCAACAATGAGGTCAAGTTTGGAGGGATTACCTGGTGCTGCTGATAAAAAAAGCTTGTCAAGTTAAGGGGGCACTACACCAAAAAAAAAAAAAAATGAAAATGACCAAAAAAAAAATCATATATTTTTGCATTAATGTCATGAAGAATTAATCAAAACCCCATAAAACCATATATGTACGTGTTGCTAGAGATGTCAGCAATACAATAGCATACATTGTAATGTATAATATTGTGCATGGTTACCATGGTAACCAGATACCTACAGGTGATTGGTTACCACAAAAATGCCTGCTACTGCTGTACACTTTGGTATTTTTGTTCATATTTGGTCAATACATTCAACGCCAAAAACCAAACATTTTAAATGACTTTTTTTTTGTAAAATGTTTTTTCCCATTGCCATGGCAACCAGTATTAACAAATCAGATTTCAACTGTCAATAACTTCAAGACTAAAGCCCATAATTTCAAAATAATCGATTAGATTATTAAGCATGTCCTTCTGCATAAGTATACCAAATTTGGAAGAAAATATTGAAGCATTCTCAAGTCAATGTAAAATTTGTAAACAAAGGTATGTAAAAAGACATTTTGAGAAAACGGCCATTGAAAATGAAGATGTCATTTTCAAACAATAAAATAACACACATTTGACCTTAAAGTAAAGGCAAATGATGCAATATTTGGTACCCTGTGGTACCAAATGAAAATTCGCCATTTTGTTGAATTAATTATTTTTTTTTCAGCGCTGTACACTGGCTTACCAAAAAATGTGTCAAAATACTTTTTAGTATTATTAAGCACAAAAATGTTTTCTTATTTGTGATTATGCATCAATAATGCATGCAGTATGCAAGTGTACTTCGAAAAACACCTATGGTGCTAGTTCATTGCGCCGACTTTGTCGTATCCGAATTCAGAATCGGCGTATCTGAATTCAGATACGCATGATGGGCATGAGATGGCGCTATGCAACGCAGTACCCCGGGTTACAACGGTACCCCGGTGTACGGCGTGCCAAATCAAATGTCATTTCTAGCAGTACCGTATATAGACATAAATTTCCCTTCAAAATATATGTATAATTCACTTAATGCACTTTCAAAAACATATTTTGTCAAGAATTATGATTTAAACCCACAAAAACTCAGTATAATCATCATGTTCAGTGTTTATCACACTGTAGTCCCACCTATAGAGTTTTGAAAATGCGTTCCTCCATTGCAAAGATGTGCCTTCAAAAGGGTATTAGAAAAAAGGAATTTTCATCACTTTTAATGCATTTTTTTTTTTATGCCTCCGCCACGAAGTGGTGCCGGAGGCATTATGTTTTCGGGTTGTCCGTCCGTCCTTCCGTCCGTCTGTAATGAATTTTGTGGACAAGGTAACTATCAAAACCTGTTGAGGTATCCTAATGAAACTTGGCATGTATGTGTATTAGGGGGTGAAGTTGTGCCTATCAACTTTTGGGTGCACATGCTCAAGGTCAAAGGTCAAAAGGTCAAGGTCAAATACATAAAATTTCACTATTTCCACCATATCTATTGAATGCCTGAAAATATTTTCTTGAAACTTATTGTATACATGTATTACCCAATTAAGATTCTCTGGTGAAAGTTTGGGTCATGAGGTCAAAGGTCAAAGGTCAAAAGGTCAGGGTCAAATACATAAAATTTCACTATTTCCACCATATCTATTGAATGCCTGAAGAGATTTTGTTGAACCTTAGTGTATACATGTATTACCCAATTAAGATTCTCTGGTGAAAGTTTGGGTCATGAGGTCAAAGGTCAAAAGTCAAAAGGTCAGGGTCAAATACATAAAATTTCATTATTTCCACCATATCTATTGAATGCCTGAAGATATTTTCTTGAAACTCAGTGTATACATAGTGTATACATGTATTACCCAATTAAGATTCTCTGGTGAAAGTTTGGGTCATGAGGTCAAAGGTCAAAGGTCAAAAGGTCAAGTAAAAATATTAAAACTTCTTTTTTTCTCTGTACCTTGGAAAATTGTTCAAGGTATCTTCATGGAACATAGTATATACATGTACTGACTGGAAGTGATTATCTAGAGAATGTGGGGTTCATGGGGTCAAAGGTCAGGGGTCAAAGGTCAAGTGCAAGACTTCAAAATTTTACTATTACCCTCATATTTATGCAGTGCCAGCAGGGTTATTTTTTTACACTTGGTGTATGCGTGTGTAACCTAATAGAAATTCTCTGGAAAGTTTTTTTTTCCTCTTTTTGCCTCAAAGGTCAAAAGGTCAAAGATCAAGTGAAAGTGCTGAACTAACTTTTTCCTCCATATCTCGGAAGTGGCTCGAGTTACCTTGAAACTTAGTACATATTATGCATGTTCTACCTGAAAGTAATTATCTTATGAATTTTAGGGTCAAGGGCCAGATGAAAATGGTAACAATTTACTATTCAATTCAGAAATTGCACTTTTTCTCCATACCTGTACCTTGAAAATTACTCAATGCCTAAATGTATGAATGGGTCAAAGTCAAGTTAAAGTCCTTAAATCCCTAGATACATGCTCTCCTATTCATCCAATTAAACCTACGTCAAGGAAGGTGAACATTCAACACATTTGTGACAAACTTGTCATTCCAATATTTTGCCAATTTTGTGAAAATGTAATCACACAGTGTCCACATGTACTATCTAGACCTATTGGGGAAATCATGCATTATGGCGGAGGCATACCAGTCGCCAAAGCGACATTTCTAGTTTAGTGTAGAAGCTACTGAATATTGAAGGTAAGAACCTAAACTGTCACTTAAAAGTAAAAACAGAAAATTGGAAAAATTTTCAACTTTTGGTGTAGTGCCCCCTTAAGCTAAGTGCCTTGACAATATTTGTATTGCTATAAATTTTCATCTTACCACAGATTTCTTTTCCTTTGCCATTGAATACCGTCTTGTGTATGTCTCTACTTGTTGCACTTTTCTGCATAATTTTCCCTTCAGCCTTCCAGTTCTCTCATTGTCTTCCTCTGATTACCCTGTATAGTTCTGTACCTGATATGGGCCTACATCCCTGATCAGTGGCTCTACTCTGTGGGTCTCACTTACTGGCCTCAGAAGTAAGTTTTTGATGGATTTTGTGTATCATACTCTACGTAAAGATGTTGAAGAATTGGTTCAAATGCATGGATTTTTACTTGATAATTTGATGATTACCCCTACATTACTAATCCCTCTTCTTCTGACATACTGGGGGGTGTTTCATCAACGCTTGTCAGCGCTGACAACTGTCGGTGCTGACCAATTTCAGCAAAATCCTTGGTTTTGATTGGCTGAGTTGCTCTGGTCAGTGACTGTTACTATGGTGATTCAAGTTGTCAGCGCTGATAAATGTTGATGAAACGCCCCCCTGATCTCTTTTTGATGCTTACCACCAAATTCAGTAAAAGAAAAAAAGTGCAGGATTGTTTAAATCATTCAGTACTGGATCACAGAGAAATCAAGAACTTGTCAGTTTGAAGCATTATCCTCTTTCGATATGTAGTTGCGCCACGACAGTGACACGCAAAGCCTCAAAAAGAGCGATTACGTGAGAGCTAAAAACAATAATGTGTTTGGCCTTCATTGGTTGTGGTTTGTCTCAGACTCCTCCTGTTTTCATGTGCTCTTACAGTCTGTTTTGAAAACCTTATGAACAATTATACGAAGTCTGGACATCAATATCGCCATTACATGTCTGTTTTCTTAAGTTTGAGTGTTGATTTCCTCGGTGTCGGTTGCAAAAGAAAAAAAATTAATACTTTTGAGGGCTGGGATGTAAGGTTAGCATGTGCTTTCAACGTATACAAAATGTGTACTGTGTATTCACCTTGTCTGTTCTAGCTACATTCTCATGGTATGTGACTATTATGTGAGAAATAAAAGCAGAATATTAGGTAGATAATGCTATTTGTCAGTTTTGGTAGAAAATGTTTATATGCCTTCCCCTTTTCTAAATGTATGTTTGGTCATCTTTTTTTCGGCAACATTTAGATAATGTAATTTATTTGATGTTGATATAATATACATGTAGTAGAAAAAATAAGAAATAGCAAATTGATATCCTGTGTGTGCAAAGAATGATAAGAACATTTAAGAATTATATTTATAATGAAATTTGGTAAGCATGGTTAATATACATAGCTTTAATGCATGTTTGATACCTTTTGCAACTTTATTGTCATTCATATCTTTCAGTAATTTAAGTACTTGATTATATTCTCTCCCTTATGACTCCTGAAATATTCTTGTATATGATAAGGAGTAGCATTATGTAGTGTATATATTTGCATCAACAGAAAGGAGTAGCGTTGGGGATAACTAACATCTCAGCTTTCCGTGATCACCCTCCAAGACTTTCCAAACAAAACTATCTCAGTACTATTTCCACTAGGGATTGTGTATGATTGCCATGTACCTAGATCCTTGATGGGTCGTGGCTACATGCAGTTGTAGTTGTACAGTGTTAAGGCTGTATCTCTATTCTTTGTGAACACTAAAGTTATCTGTATTATTCCTTTACATAATTCTCCTGCACATGATACAGTACATATAGGAATGCTATTGTAGGGTAGTAACATCTGAGGAACAGCATAATTATACATACCGGTACATATTGTATGAAATTTTATACAATGTATAAATATCATACAGTATATATATTTAAATTGTAGATATAAAGATGCAGACTGTGTCAATATACAGTGGCAGATCCAGAGGGGGGCGCAACCGGCGCATGCCCCCCCCCCCCTTTATTTTTCATTAAAAACAAAAGAAATAAAAAGAAAAAAAATGAAATGAAACCCGGAAGTGGCACCAGAAATATTAGTTGCGCCCCCCTTGACAGAATTCCTGGATCCGCCCCTGATATGAGCTTATTGTCAGCAGACAGGTCAATGTGCTCATGCTCAACATTAGCATTAACATAACATTTTGGAGCAGAGAACATGTTCCTTTACTTGAGCCATACTGAATTATAGTTGAAGAAAATGTCATATTTGTATAAATGTGCATTAAATTTGGCGATATACATGTTTCCCTCTTTACCTACAGGTATTGGGCTCTTGCTCTACCCGTGTACATTTGTGTCTGCCTCTTCTTCTTATATGTCTTCTATGCTGGCTACAACTTCCTCATCACCCCTCCCCCAAACTCTATGAAAACCCTGACAGGTAAGTTGCCCTTAACTATTACAATTACAGTGAACGGGCGACCCCCATTGTAACGTAACCCATAGGACCAGCAGTTTTCTTTCGTTGTAGAATATCAGAATTTCATTGTAACCTATCAGTAAATTAAACTCCTCAAAATAAGTTCTGCAATTAAAGTTTGATATATCATATTTCTCTTATACCTGCGTTATCTTCATTAGATATTACATCATAAGAAAGCCTGATTGATTATCTTTAAAATGACACCTCACTTGCTATGATTGGGTGTTCCTGGAATGCATAGTATGAGGGAAGGTCAAATGTGAAATGTTGCAAAGTAAAGCAAACGTGTTATGTCAAACAGTATAATTCCCATTTGCATTGTTGTTTCAGGGAAGGAATGTGCCTGAAAAGAATGCATTGTGAGATTTTCATTAGATTCCAGGCTTCATCCATGAATTAAAAACTGCAGTAGTTAAAATTAAACATAAAGGTTGACCAAACAGTCATCTAATGTCTAGGAAATAGGAGTTTTTGAAGTGCTGTCATTTCAGCAGTGCTTTTTCCAGTGGACTTTTTTTCATCAAAACTGTATATTATCAATAGCAGAATTCTTGCAACTTTTCACTTTTGATCTGTCCCCATACTCAGTTGTTTTGCACATTCCAAGAACACCCAATCATAGCAAGTGAGGTGTCATTTTAAAGATAATTAATCAAGCTTTTTAAATGATGTCATATTTAATGAAGGTAATGTGGGTATAAGAGAAATACGGTTTATCAAACTTCAATTGCAGATCTTATTTTGAGGAGTTTATGTTTAGATATGTGGATGATAACTTTTAGTCCTCAATTTTCATTTCCTTGTAACAAGATTTTTGTTATAATCATGTTCATTAGGAAGGGAGTGTACTGTACATATATATCTGCTTGCTTGATACATTTCTGTCATGACTGATAGTTCATGACTTCCATGATTGATCTCCACCTTTTTGCGGTCAGTTATCAAAATTCATAAATTTTGATATAGATACATATTTAATGTACTTCATCAGCATCTGATTCACAAAGCTTATACGAACAGGGGGTTACCACCATAAAATCTGTCTGAAAAGATTCTAGATTCTTTTTATGTATGGCTTCAGCAGATAAATTTCCCTCTTTCCTGCATTCCAGATAAGTTCGCCAAGGATCGACCCGAGGTGGCGCCAGCCCCGGATGCCATCCCGCCAATTATGGACATCAGCATCAGCGAGGTGAATCGGCATCTCTACCTCACCGAGGACTTCCACAGGTGACGGTTGCCAGGCAACGGAGGATGTGAATCTTCATCCTCTGGAGAAAAACAAAAACTTGATGAATAGACCACAGACTCTTTAGAGTTGGCAATGAATCAGGTCCACATATATTTCTGCATGATAGAGGATTTCACACCTCAGAGAACTAAGGAGAAAGTGAAGATGATTTTCAGAATGAGGACCAAATGAGCTGACCCATAGGAGATGCTGGCATCTGTGCAACGTCTTAAAAATCTGAAATGTGTCTCAAACATTTGAAGCATACTTTCACTGAATGATCCCCATGGCTGAGGTAGTTTGTATTGACAAGGTTGATGGTTAATACCATCTGCAGTAGCCATGGCTGTACTTGGGATGCTGCACCCAAAGAAGCAATGCCTGAACCATCTCAGTTAGTTATACCAAGGGGGTTCAAGGGAATAGAGTCGTGACTATCCTATTTCCTTTGAACCTATGTTTGATGCTGCCACTCAAAAACATCTTAAAGTATGTGTCAAACTTGAGCTGCCTTACAAATACGAAGACAACGGATTAATGTTCCATTGCATAGTGACTGGCTAATCTCTAGGAAGATATACATGTATGTCTTTATGATGGCAATGACTGGTACTTTTCGCTGTCCCTTTTTATAAAAGATGAATGATACATAATGGTATAGTCACAGGGATGTGCGAATAGAAATTGCACAAGGATTGATGAAATGCATCATAAAAATTACTTGACTGCGCATGTCCAGGCACTAAATATCAAATATATTGATTCATAAAGACATATATTTGAAGATTATGTTATATCAGTTTTATTTGTCAAAATTAAGCAGAGAAAAGTGATAAATCAGCTTTACACTAGGGTAGATTTTCAGACACTTTCACGACATACAACTCTGATTTACATCCTTGTAGATATTGCTAGATGGAATTTATTCTTGTTTTATAACTTATCGTTACATGAATTTTCATTTCATTTAATGAATATAAAACAAGCAGAACATATATGATATCATACTGGAGTTAAAAATGAATCTTCAGATTGCTCCAAAAGATATTGGCTTCAAACATTATTTTGTGCATCCAGAGAAAACTGACAGCTGTTTGCATAATCATAGCCAGTTGGAAGGCCAGGGCCCCATTTCATAAAAAGTTGATATGATAGCAGCTCTTGCTGGAATGGCAATTGTCATGGTAATGACAAGAATCCAGCTTCCTGATTGGCTGTTGCTATTGGAAGTTGCTTTTCCAGCAAGATTTACTATCCTAACGTCTTTTAGGAAACAGGGCCCTGCTCTTGAACCTTCTTGGTTGTATAATGGCTTAGTGGTGCGAGGAGGTCTTCCCAAGTGGGTTTTGTGATGCACGGTCACATAAATCTTATAGTGAATGGTCATTGATGTGTGCTTGGCATGTGCATGCTTATCCCAAGAGCAGTTTTATTTCCTAGAGACCATGACCAACTTGGTAGCTCATCAGAAATTCAAAGTGCATCTAGTGCACTCCCGTTATAATGAACACTGATTCTAACGAGACTCTCATTACAACAAAGTAAAGATTCGGGTCCCCCAAATTAGTGTGTACACATAATTATACTTCTATGTCCAGCTTTGAAAGAAAACTGTCAGTCCTGAACAGGAGTCGTCTGTTGTATCATCCAGATTGGTGCTAGACAGAGCATACCCTGTTTGTAATAGTAAATTGCATGTGCATTGTATTTATGAAAATGATTCCCAATGCAAAATTCTCAACCATGCACTTGAGTGAAAGCAGAAAAATGGCAGATGCTGTTAGTTCAATCTGTAACGAATACATTTGTATTGCAGCTGCACACACAGAAGTATGTTTGCTTTACAGGCACAGGATTATCCTTTGTGCTAAAGAAAATGAGGTACTTGCTCATATACCTTTGGAAGGATGTGAAATGCTGTGTATTAAAGAAATGCATCAGATTTTGGACAGAATGCTAATGAGAAATAAAATTATCAAACAATGAAAATACTTATAATAATGCAGCATGCTTTGTGTCAGTGTTCTTTGTCGGGAGTTCAATGCATAAAATGTTTAGTATCAATGGCTCTAATAATGTAAATTTCCACTGAGAAGATGGACATGAGTTAATGCATTATACAGAATGTAGTACGAATAGTGTAGTACAGGATGTACATGTACTGTAAAAACCCAAAATATTTGCATGCATGTAACTTTTGCAAATATCACAAAGAGCCAAAAGTTTGTTGTTGTTTTTTCTACGCTACACATTGAATGTTAGTTGCCAAGTCATTTAAGTTTCATGCTGTGAATGTTCCTGGTTTTACAGTAGCCAAAGGCTAAATGTTATGCAATCGCTTTGAAAAAGGACAGGCTACTGGTAGATTCAAGTGTGTAGATTTTTCTCTGGATGTAACAGAAAAAACAAAAAAACAAAAAACAGAAAACACCATTGAGGGTATTTGTAGCCCAGAAATGTTAATAAGTTATGTGAAATGTACCTTATACTAATTTCTAAAGTGTACCATGTCTTACGTCGAGTATATATGTAGCAAGTACACGGTAGTAATCTCACTCCAAATTCAAAATTATTTTGCACAATATGCAAGGTAAAATCAAACTTAACCCGTTGAGGGCGGACTGATTTTGCTACAACACGCATCTCCCATAGACACCTGCCCAAGCATACTCGGGACTCTTAAAATCGCAATTTTGTGAAAGGGATATCTTCATTAAAGCTTGCTCCGCCCTTTCTATCATTTCAAGGCAGATTTCAGGGCGAGACAAAGCTTTTGCATTAATTCCAATACACCTTTGTCATTTACAAGACACGCGCACACAAAAGCTACATGTACACATGTATTTTGAACAGGAAACACACACCTATAGGTCTCTACAAAGAACAAACATATTTGTTCTGTGAGAAAGATGGTGGTGTTTCAATTTCTGTACATCAAACACACACACACATCAATTGAAGGGTTTGTTTGCAAAAACCGATAAGTCCATTTTTGAAGATTTTGAAGTGCGATCTCTGTCATAATGTTCAAAATAATACCTTTTAAATGATATATTGGTCACTACATATAATGGTGTATTTTTTAAGTTATGGTCAAAAGAAGCAAAATTTTTTTTATTATTCTCTTTTCGCAAATATCTCCATTTGACAAATATGGACTTATCGGTTTTTGCAAACAAACTCTTCAATTTCAAACATTTCTTGGATGCAATACACAAAAAACTGCGAGTGATGTCTGGCTACATGTACACATGTATTTTGAACAGGAAACACACACCTATAGGCCTCTACAAAGAACAAACATATTTGTTCTGTGAGAAAGATGGTGGTGTTTCAATTACTGTACATTAAACACACACACACATCAATTTCAAACATTTCTTGGATGCAATAAACAAAAAACTGCGAGTGATGTCTGGGATTGATATCCAGGACGAAGATTTATTTGCATGAAAAACATTGATATAGATTCTCTAACTACAAACTAAGGCGACAGCAGATAACGTAGAGGTGATACACAACGAAAGATAATGACGAGAAACTGAAATCACTAATTGTTTCTATGACACAGGATCTCAAAGCCGACTCAAAAGACATTAGCAACATGATGGATAGAACAGTTAAGAGCATATTAAGCAGTCTGTAGAATGTTCATGAAAGTGCCCTCATTTCTTTTTTTTTAAATCATCACAGTACAGATGTAGAACGTTATCATTGAAGGACTAAGCACGTTTTGATGCAGGTTTGAAATGGCATATTACAGCAGCCCTTGATTCTCTACAATCAAAGCCATGAAAAGCTTTAAATAACAAAATTTCATCTCGTGAATTTGCTCCATCTGGGAAGATGAGAACCATCCATGCGCTGTAACGGCTACTGCTGGAAAAGGAAGGTGATTACCCCAGTGTGACTTGAATAGCCTCACTAAAATTCACTACAAAATTTTGCCTGAGCGGACGAGAGATGGTCAAGGACCATAGCACTCATCGGCAGTGATTATCATTTCAAAGACAATTTGACTTGTATTTTACAAACATAATGTCTGATAATTATGATACCCTAACAGTCGGGGGGCAGGGGTCTTGCTGCTGCTGTGGGTTTCTTTTTAAATCGCCAATCATACTTGGAAGATGTAGTCATGGTTTGAGTTCCTGGCTCATTTCTGTCACGCGATACTCCAACCATTTTAAAGCTTCAAAATGTTCCCATGTGTTGCCAATCAGAATGCTTTTTTCCCCCTTCTCCAGGTTGAATACATGTCATTGAGTCACTAAAATTCCATGGTTCTTATGACCACCTGAGCTCGAATCAGATCTAGACAGTCTCTGAAATTTGGACTGGATGTCTTCAAATACATAACAGTTTTGACATCAATGTTCCAATTTTGTTAGAACTCCATTTGTTTCCTCTTGCCCACAGGCACACTCTACCTCATGTCGCATTTTGAGTATAGCTTATGCCTCACTTTCTCACACTCACGTTTCTAGACACCAACTTACCAAAATTGTTTTTACTCATTTTAAATATTTGACATACAACACTTCAGGGGAGCTACATACATATATAAGTATATATTTATTTTGGTTGGTGAGACATCCATAAAAAGGATACTATTCTTTACAATGTTCACTACGGGATGACCAAGTACATTGTGTGTACATGTAATGCTTGTTGTATGAGGGGGGTTAATATAAGCACGTATCGCACCATTTCAAAGAGTATACTGTGATTTCCATCGGACTATCATTAACAACCATATATCAAACGAGGTGGCACTATAACAAAGGAACAGTGCAAAATAAGACAAAAACAAAAAGACAAGTAACAAAAATCCTCACAAACATAGACTGCAGGACCTAATGTTGTGGTTGAACACAGCCATTACATAGTGCCCTGGCTCATCCATTCACTTCTTTGATGACATCATGTGTGCAACCATAGCAACTCCACAGGTAAACAAAAAAAAGATCAATAATAGTTATAATAACAATTTCACAAAAAGAGCAACTATATTCACAATATCATCAGGATTTTTTTTTCGACATTTTTACTTTTTTTTCTGATCCCCATCAAGACTGTCTCAGCCAAAATAAAACTGACAAAAGATCTTGGTTTTACTCTTAATTCAAATGCTGACAAGATAAACTTGCCCACTTGTCCTTTCTGCGTAATTCATGTTTACAAGTGCATGCAGAATGGTGACGGTGAAAGTGCACGAAATGATCCTTTATCTTAACTTTCCTTCAAGACTTCATGTCCTCGATGCATCAGTGGGCAAGACCTTGTACAAAGTCAGAGAAAATGAGTGTTTTCGCTCAAATAAGTCTGAAGCGTTGATACATCAACGTGTTGTTGTTGTTTTCTGTCTGTCAACATATCTTTATTTTCACATTCTACAACAGCTTGACAAGTGCCATACACAATTTCAGAGAGTTCAATGTTTACCTGGGTTGCTACGGCCACGACACTACGTGGGGATGAGTTACACTCCAACGCGAGGACTTGTGGTACAGATATGTGCGTGAAAACACGTTCATTACACCACTTGACATTAGAAACAAAGGCCTATAATGCAGTATGAATCGAAAACGCATCTAATATATCTTTGTTCTCAATTTCTCATCAATTTCATGCATTCTGAAGAGGAGCAAACTCACAGATTAAATATTCTTTCGGAGAGTTCATTAGCTGTACAAAAAACAGGACATACAAACTGCAGGATTATTACTGTTCCATGCATTGTAAAGCTCGTTCGTCAAGACATTTCTCTTCCTTTCCAAAGGACTTCATACTTTTTTAAAATTAATTGATGCCGGGTCTCACAAACGAGCATGTGCATTTTTTTATGACAAATTACAATCTCTAGTTTTTGTTTACTTATTCTAATCACTCTATTTTCTTGGAAGTAAAAATGATACAGTTTTCAATCATTTCCATATAAAATGCTTGTTTTCTACACTATATTATGAGAGCACAAGCAAGCTTATGTATGTTTGGCTATCAATTTTAAGTTCAATGCCATGATTCAGATCATTTTGGTGTCCTTTGGTAAATCCTCAACTACACGGTCTCTCGCACGTAACTGAAAAGACGTCATGCCTATACAGCAATGTGGGGCATTGAAGTTATTTCACACCGCAATGGGAAAACTTGTTTCAAATCTTGCTTTCAAACTTTGCATTATCCTACGCGAGCACAGGCATTTCAACACATGAAATATTCAAGCATTCTGGAATGATAAATCTATCATATTCACATAGTACACAACACCTTTATCAAAGACAACAGCAGTGCCGACAAGCTCCACTATATTCTTCACGTCAATCCGTATACCCTCTCATAGAATCAGATCCTTATCATTAGGGGTCACCTCAACATATTGAGTGCCATAAGTGTCACATGCATCCGCGAAGAATCGCTTCACCTCGTGAAATGCATAATCAACAAATACGCATTCAATATTCACCAGCAAATTGTGTCTACATAATCACTGCAATGCTAATAGCCCAGTAGAATGTCTGTGTGATTTTTTTTTTTTGTTTCTCTTTGACAGCTAAATATTGCAGCCAAACATAAAAAATGACTTAGTTGTTGTTGCTGTTGTTTGCTTTTTTCCAGTGTACATGTCACAAGCAAGTCTCAGTGAAAAATATAGGAGATGTGACACAAGAACACTGGGATTTATACAGATAATACTAAGAATCTTTTCTTTGTAGATCTAAATGGTAACATCAATTAAAGAGGGGATTTTTTTTTTTTTTTTTAGTTCAAGAGAATCTACAATGCACCTCTACTCCAGATAAGAATGATAGCTGTAAAAGCAGGAAGAGAGTCTGTAGGATACCGTAAGAGGAAACATCACCTAAAGCGAGATTTTACGAGAAGAAAAGGAGCGGGGGAAATCGGTAGCGCCAAGAGACCCACGTAAAATGGCGTTGAACAAAATGTGATTCAACCTATCTTCGTGCACACTAAACACTTGATAAAACGTAAAGCATGTGCGCAAGAGTTTGACACGATAATACTTTGGAGTCGTGTGTGTGATCCAAGCTCTTTGCAGGTGACAATGCGGTATTCTGCTAACAACAGACATACCCATATGCTTGCTCCGGTCACTGGCTAACAATATTTTGTTGCGGTGTGAGGTTTACTACCAGGGATGACATCACACATTCTACATCTTCCTGATTTTACAGTTATCACTTCCAAAATATTCTCTTTTCACTCTCTTTTTTTTTTTCTTATTTTTTTTTTGTCTCCCATGATAATTGTATTTTCCAACACTCATCCACAGGGGAGAGTCCCTCCCTCCCCCTCCCTACCCCTGCAAATAAATGACCTCTGTCGACCGGAGCGGGATCGTTGCATCACGCAGGTCACGACCTCGTCTCATAGAGGCCACTCCTGCTGATGTAGCGGACCCACTTGATGACATCGTGGTCACTGTAGTTCAGTTTGGGTTCAAAGACTTTCAGGTAGCGCACCTTGAGGCCGGAGGCGGCAAACGGGACCTGGAGGAAGAAAGGGGTAGGGGCGGAGTGGGGGCAGGGAGAGGAAAGAAGGTGAACACATGAGCTTGCCTCAAAGAAACCTACACCACAAGGCGTCATCATAATCTAAATTACAGTGTGTCCACAATTATCACCTTTGGTCGGTTTCTCTCTGAGGTGTACACATACAAAACCATATTACATTTCTTTTAAAAACAGTCGGGTCTTACTGGACCGAATTCACAAAGATAGTTTTAAGTTAGTACATGGATCATGCAAATTTTTGTCAGAGATTGCATACCCCAACAGGCACTAAATAATGTACCCTTGCTGATATGTGCATGTGAAGGGTACGCCTATTTTGTGCTCATATTAGTTAATTGACTAAATTTAAACCATGTTTTTTATTTCAATTAGAATTTGGGAGCTTGTTTCTGAGTAAACAAGAACTCATTAAAACAAACAGAACGTAAGATCACTGACAGCTGGCTGTCACATGATCACAATTTCATTTGTCTTAAAGCCTGACATCCACTAGGGCTTGGACAAGATGCAGAATGCAAATTTATCAAATCAAAGTTCATTTGGCAATCTCTCTGCATGTTCTCAACAAATTTTCTGTTCACTGTCTTCATCATCCCGAAACCCTTCTTGGCTTTTCTGCACCTTTGCGAGACAAACGGGGAAAAGGGTCCTCGGATATTTCCACTGAGCAAAATACGCTTGGAATTAGAACATGTAGTGGACATTTGGCAAGGCATTATGGGAAGGACGTGGAGGCGTACTGACCTCGAAATTCATGGAGATGGGCGGGCGGGCCCACTTCTTCTTGTCGTTGGTCGGCAGCAGCTCGATCTCAGCACTGATCTGAGACTCCTTCATGCCACTCATCCTCTTGATCCTGCAGGAAGGACGGAGAGAACGTCAAGTTACCGATCGTTCTATCTCTCGCAGCACATGCTTGGCACTTTCTGCCAGACATTACTAGCGTGCGTACAGGCTGCTTGTCTGTTGCTTCTTCGTTCAGGGTTTGTTTGGGGTTTTTCATTTCACAATTACCGCACAAGCGAGATCATACGACAATAATTGTTCGCCCAATTTAGGGCAACCGAATGAATGAGCCATTTTACCATGACAGCAATTCAAATGTGACTACAGCTAAACTTCAGTTACGCAGCCATGTCAAGAGTGGCTCCCATCCAGATAAATTGTATGGCACGATAAGCGAAATATGCTCACTTTTAAGAAAGTTTAGTTGAATATATACATAAGGCTTTGTACATTTTCTATCCATTACAATTATACATTAGCATATTTCATAATTCAAATTCTGTGGAAGTGAAACGGAATATCAGTTTGTGTAAATGCACCTTCCACACAATGTTTGCTCCTTGTAGCAACAGTATTTTTATTCATATTAGTATCACAGCAAATAACATTAATGTAAGGACTATCTCATTTCCTCGTAATTGCAAGAGAATCACTGTTTTGTACTTCAAGTAAAGTTTCACACTGAAAATGCAAAGATTATCCTGTCCAGTCCATGAGAATAGCCAAGGTCGGACTGTACTTCCTATGAGGCCTTTTACAAACAGGCCAAATGAGCTTCAATTGGTCCCCACACACTGTTATATTGTTCAAACGTCGTTTTTGCTGTATACATTTTTATGTGGAAATAAATGAAATTAAATTTGCAGGAGAGAGGATGGCCAATAAGGAAGAGTGGAAAGAAAGAAGAGGATGGAAGAAGGGAAAGGGGAAGAGGAGGCGGAAGGAGGAGAGGGGGAAGTCACTGAGGATGGGGTGACCGGTACTCACTTCCAGACGATGGCATTCTCGCTGGACTTGTACTTGGCCTTGCCCTTCATGCAGATGACCTGGACGCCGCTGGTGTTAAGGGGTGTCGGGATGCGCACCTGCCGATTCCAAACCAATCGTGGTTGAATGACCACATGAACATAACATATTTGTACAATAATTGATAGTATTCTTCTATACTTTGTTTAATTTTTTCCCCAGGACTCTTTTAATATAATGCATACAGAAGACAAATCTTCTCACCTGCTGCCCCATGCCTATGGAATCAGCTCCTCCACAGCATCATCTCTGGCAGTTTTTCAAAAGTCCTTGAAGACTTTTCTTTTCAATGATTACTTGATCAATTATGTATATTTTGTACTTTTCATTAGTAATATTCCCCACCCACTCAACGCACTATGAGTGATACTATTTTGTGAAGTGTTGTGACACGTAAGAACTCACTGTCAAGAGTGCTATATCAGTAATATTGTATTGCAAGATGTAAATTCAAGAACTGATAAAAGAAATTATCATAAAAGGCAAAATAAAACACAAACAAATAGGTGAAAGTTGGAGCAAAATTTGGCACACATTTGAGGAGCTATGACTTCTTAAATTCAAACAAATCCTGAATACATTAGTGTTGTAACTAATGCTAAGGGTCCAGACTTATTCACCGAACCACAGACATACATACCTCAATCTTTTGCCCGAGTATCGTGGGCTTGAAGTTGGACTTCAACACAACCTTGACCTCCATCTTTGTCCGACCCACCTCCCTGACCAATGGAATGACCCTAAATGGCAAGCTGATGTCCTTGGTTGTACGGTACCTGAAGGGAAACACCATTTTAATATGGGGATATTTTACTAGGGTGGAAAAATACAATTGTTTTGTGTCTTCAAAGTCCATCACACATATGTTTGTGCTTTGTTTACATACTCATTCAGAGAAAAAGCAAAAACAGAAATGTCATACTTTCACAAAGTCGTATCGAACAAAAAGAGACAAACGGACAGCTGGAAAACATTGATTCCTTGAAGTCTCATCCAATCATCGACTTCGGTAATTTCACTGCTGTTCGAGCCAATAAAGAAGCCTCCTTTTCACATGATCAACATGTCCTGACATTAACATAAATATGGTCTGTCATTTACATGTCAATGAAGTTCAATGGCCTTGACCCTTAACCTTGAGGTTTAACCATTAGTCCAGTGTGGAAACATTTCCAACTTCACTTCTATCCTCCTCATTAAAATACATTCCCACCAGACATTCACACTTGAAGCCATGGCTGGAAAGCAAGACATCGAGCCTAAATTCCATAGCTCACAATACTGAAGGATTCTGCCCCGTATCTAGTGGGTGTATCTTCACAACAAGTAGCATGCATGGGCTAAATATCAACAAAGCACTAATTTATCAATTTTATTTTATTTTTTCAAACTGTGTTGATGAAATCTAGGGAAAGTGGATGGACAGAAAACCCGACAAAGTACTGCATCCACCACCAAATGGAGGCAGAGGTTTAAAGTAGCCTCCAATATCAGACTCACTTCATGAGCTCAAACTCGCCGTCCGGGGGGATGAAACTGATGCTGCGCTCCGACTCGAACTTGCTCAGCTTCACACACTGGTGGAATGTGCAGTCATCGATGGCTATCGACGATTTGCTGCAGGGAGAAATAGAAAGGAGGATGACACTTCAAAACTTGATGGCAAAAGCCACAGTGACTGGCGTAGATGGCAAATCAAGGAGCGCTGTCTCATTTTAGAGAATAAAACCTTTTCAGGAGAGTTCAGTTGTATCACTAACAAGAAAAGATTGTCCAAAGACAGAAAAGGAATATTCATCTCTGACAAAAGACGTACATGTATTTCAGAACATCACAATCAGCCTGAAAATTTGCACATAAAGAGGTAAACTTAAAACTGCATACCATCAGTGATGGAGTTGTCAAACTTTGTATCTCAGAAAGACAATTTAACCCTAACCAGGCCGGGCTATTTAGGTAGATGATAGGGCCGGGGGGGCCTCCCAGGCCCCCCTCCAGATCTCTGCCGTTGACTGGGCAATCACAATGAAAATTGGCATACACATTGCCTGCGACGTAATCTACAATACTATGAAGTTAATTTTTTAAAAAACTATCATTTATGCTAATTTATACATAATGATACATGAAGTCAGACTATTTGGTATATATTACTCAATAAAGCTCAAAGCAGGCACATTTTTTGTGTAAATATTCTTTTTAGTGTCAATAGCAAATGTACATTGTAAGAAAAACAAATTGTGCCATCAGAAAATTTCTGAAGTATTTTATTGTCTTTTTGAATTTCTAATGTATTTCTTTGTTGTTGTTTTCACTTTTTGCGCTTTTCATTGTTTTTTCGATGAAATTTGTCCGCGACATTGTTCCGAACATGAAAATATGTTATTGATTTTAATCAATTAAACCCAAAAATAATCATGCTTTTGTGACATTTGCCTGTATCCAATTTGCATTGAAATCGTTCATGAATTCATGTTTTTGATCAATTTTTGGTCTAAAAGGCATGTACATGTACATATTTATGCATCACTTCGGAACTGGGTGCCTGGGCAACGCAAATTTGATGTCAAAAGATGCGAGAGACTCAAAAGAAAAAAGTCATGAAACATCACCGCAATAGCTTTTCGCGATGGCGTACAGAACGTCAAATCAAATCATCTCTATAAAACTGCAATAAATCAGATAAAAATGTGATTTTCACATCATTACCATCTATTCATTAATGCATCTCTCTACAAAGTCCAATGCAAAGACGTGGGAGTGACTCATCCCAGTATTCCCTCACTGTACCAGACACTCACACCAAAGTAAATAAGTGGGACTAACCTCTTGGCTGGGTCATCTCCTTTCCCCTGCTTGTCTAGCGTGATCTTGTCATTCATGCCAAACTTGCATTCGGGCATCCCACTCAGGTAGCTCTTCATCACTACCCTGCCAGCCACGTGGGCACTCAACACCTGGCCTATACCAACAAAGGAAACAGCGGAAATTGTGATGATAATGATGATGATGACACTATTACTGCAACTACTTTTCCTATTACTACAATTACAACTATTATTACTACTTCACTATAATTTCACTACTATTTCTGCTACTATAACAAAAATACTACTAATAACAATGTAGTAATGGGATGAGAAGAAAAGAAAGAAGAAAAGAAAGAAGAAAACAAAGAGGATGAAGAAGGAAGAGGAGGAGGACATTTTGTGTTTCTTTTCAATGCATCCAATTTAACTGCCATGATGAAGTTCCCATAGCACTCTGCAACACAGTGTTATCCAACCTTGTCAAATTACAATATCTGGTTTACATGTATGTATTGAAGGTACACTATGTGAATGCAAAATTTGCACCCCCCTAAAAAAAAGAAATAAAATAAAATAAAATAAAATTAAAAATTAAAAATTAAAAAAAAAAATATATAATAATAATAATGATAATAATAATAAATAAATATGTAAAAATTAACCACTCTGACAAGGGGCAACAGATCAGGCATGCCCAAATCATCTTCTATGTCAATGTGACGTAACGTTAGATGAAGTTGCAGTTGTTTTTGCCGACACATACTGACCAGTATTATATGTACCTTTCTATCTAACAATGGCTACCAATATCAACACTGTGAAGCCTGCATCGCTTGTTAAAGATAATATAAAGTTTTGGTATTACCTCAAAAGTTTCCCTGAATTTCCTTGTCTTAGTTTGTGTTTCAGGTTAAAGTACCTTTCATATAACTAACACTGTGAGACTTACTCGCCCCAAAGTGCTCTCATGTCTTAGTAATCATGCAATAATGGTTTTGTACCAGAGCCGCTGCCGTACGGCGGCAGCGAGGTAGTACACGTATTGTGCGAGATAACTGCGACCAGCAGCTGGCTGTCAATTCAGCTACACTGAATTGACAGCCAGCGCATGCGCACACAAACATCTTATCCGTTCATGGATTTGAAATTTGTTCGCATGTGATGTGTGCGTATGCGCTGGTCGTAGTAATCAGTGTATGTAGCTCTCCCAAGGTCCTCTTGACAGAGTCACATTCAGTCATCAATTCGAACAGAAAGGGACTATTGGCAGAACCAAACGTTGCCCAAAGCCTGTTTTCAAGACTTCAACTTAATTGGTAAGTCTTCAAATTGAAGAATTTTGTGGATTTTAAGTTGATATTTACGCGCGATACTAAATCTGTCATGATCCTGAATGCTACAATGCGAAGCCCCATTACGCTATGCGTATGGGGCTGCTGGTCGCTATGCGTATGGGGCTGCTGGTCGCAGTTAATTGCATGATTACTAAGAAATGAGAGCACTTTGGGGCGAGTAAGTCTCACAGTGTTAGTTATATGATAGATACTTTAACCTGAAACACGGAAATTCAGGGAAACTTTTGAGGTACCAAAACTTTTTATTATCTTTAACCCTTACTATGCTTGATTCGACAATTACCACCTCTACAAGAGTGCTTCCTACGCCAAATGGCACAAATATCTTGAAACTACCTTCCAATTAATAGACTGCCTAATCCCCTTTATCCTTAATTTGTCACCAGGTAAACTTGTGCACATCGTTATGCCTCAGTGGGATGGCTAACAGCCAACTACGTGTTATGTTGAGTTTTAAGGAATTATCAGACTGCTGATGAAAACTGATGGCAAGTTACACGAAATGCCTGGGTACATAAAGGGTTATGGCATATGCCAGTCAAAACTGAAGTAGTAAGCTTCTCTTTATTGAGAGCCCATATGATATCTGTCTTATTCAATTCTCGGGGAGGGGAGGACAGTTCCTGTAAATGCCAAAGATCTCACAAGTCTAATTTTTCATGACGCGGGACTTCCTGACATTTCAGCAAGCGGTCAAATTCGTGAACATGGAATACAGCAATGGATGGAGAAATGTATGCATGCACATTGCACTCATGTCAGATCAGAGTTAACAATTTCTGTGTTTTATCAAATTTGCAAATAGCACCTGACTTGTGAAATTTGCAAAATTTGCAAAAATAAAAAACCCTGCAAAATATATGGCGTATACAGCATTTTTGCATTTGTGACTCATTTTAATGCATTGGATCATGAAAGCAAAGGCACCCTTTCAAGCCACACACCTTGCGGCGACATGAGCAGGTTGACGTTCTCGAGCACGTCGAGGAAGAGCTCGTTGCGGCGGTACTTGATGCCCTCCCTCCTCCAGCCAATCTGACCGGTCACTTGGTTGGTGATCTGGGCTTGCTCCTCTTTACTCTGCACAGACACACAGTCAAACAGACAGACAAAGAATCATAAATATTTCATCAGGTGTGTGGTGCAAAGTTTGAGATTTGGTTTTCTGGTTTTCTCCTTTGAGTGCTACTTACACTATCAGAAAACCACATGTTTCCTATTTTTAGATTCAGTGACAACAATAGAAGAGATAATGAATCATTTGAAATGAATAGCTTGTCAGTTGGTACAGTAATATGACCAATTTTATCTTTGTCCTGTTGCATACTTTTAAATGTACACACACAAAAAAAAATACTAATCCACTTAATTTCATTCAGGAATAGAACAATTTGATAAATTCATTTACCTGTTACCCCTAAACAACGAGTGATGTTGAATTCATTAAATCAAAATACTCCCCCAATTGCTTTGGGACTGTGCATAGAATTAATATCAAACTGCTATTGCAGATCCCCTGTTGGCTTGGTTGTGTAACGTGGCCATCAAATATATGTTTAAAAGTGTTGATACAAAAGTGCTACAAATTTAAATTTGTTTGTGCCAGTACAACCACCACAATGTAATTACGACTCGGGTACAAAGTAACACTGCAAACTCACATTCATTTTTCCAAGGCATGTTACTGTAGCCATTTAAACGGGATGAGATGTCAGTTAAAAAGGACATGGTACTTCTCATTAGGCATTAGAATACAACATAAAAACTCTGAATACAATTCATCTTTACAAAAGGAAATCATATGCACATATAAATCCCTGCTACAATACACATAATCAAAACAACCTTTGCTGTCGAAATTGTAAGTAACACTGCAAACTCACATTCATTTTTCCAAGGCATGTTACTGTAGCCATTTAAACGGGATGAGATGTCAGTTAAAAAGGACATGGTACTTCTCATTAGGCATTAGAATACAACATAAAAACTCTGAATACAATTCATCTTTACAAAAGGAAATCATATGCACATATAAATCCCTGCTACAATACACATAATCAAAACAACCTTTGCTGTCGAAATTGGTTTTAAAAGGATTGTCTTTGATGAATGCATACAGCTACCTAATAAAGTAGCATGAGCTTGTTAAATACTATCAGAGTTTGAGCAAGCTACTGCGTCGCATGTAGGTTCATGCATTGAGCTTTGTAAAATGTGCAGATGATTAAACATGTAGCTGTTTCTAATTTTTGACACTTGCCTTAATACGGACAAATAAGGACAACTGGAAAGTTTCGATTTAGCAGTGGCAACTGTGTCTCACAAATTACAATCTCTGGATAATAGTCCCAGGGCTAGTTTCCTTTGGCCAGTGGGGACAAAGAGTCCCTTGACCCCTCTGGGTATCTAAACTCACCGAGGATTTGACACCTTGTTGTGTGATAAAGGTCTTCAGGATGCCTGTATCTGTGTTCTGTGGGTATCCGTAATCCAGGATTTCTGACAGGAAAAATATTAAGGAATGTTAACTTCATTTTTATTCTTTCTTTACACAGGTCAACAAAATCACAAGAAATGTTCTACAAGTCACAGGAGAGTACCTATCAGTAATTGCTTAAAAAAAAAAAAAAAGAATCCCGATGGAATCCCATTTTCTTTGCTCAATTTTCCACTAATACCGGTAATTGTTTTTAGCGGGATGACATTTCACAAAACAAAGTGACATTGCGATAGTTTCTCATGAGCATGTAAGCACATTTATGATTATACATATTGGTTCTACACTCTACAGTGTATTTCACTGTGTCTGCAATTCTGACATGCAAAGCCCTCATCGACACCGTAATTTTGCAGGTAACTCATAGCATTAACAATATCGCAAATTCGTTACACCAGACGTAAGCCTGGGTTTTAACAGAGTTTAAATGCTTAAAGGAATGTAAAAATGCTTTAGTGATGAGTAAGTCGTGATTTTGCTGGTTTTGTGTGCTCTCTTTGCAAATTACAGTCAACTGTGGACAAGCGTGAGAAGATTGTCATGCCGAGTTTCATTTACGTGCGAGATGCAATGTCAGGTGGCACAGAGATGTCATTGGACAACTATGAACTTCTGATGGTCAGCCACTGGTACAGTGGGTGTCTTCTGCTGTTAAAGTTTGGACTGTAGCATGTGCAGTATACTGTGATTACGTGTCATCTTATTACAGCTACACGCTTGTACACAGAGACCTGATTGTTCAAAAGAATTTAAGGGGAAGGGCTTGCTGTCTCATCTCACCATCCAGTAGCTCATAGATGAGCACAAAGTTGTTCTTGATGTTGTCCTCCGTGACCTTGCCAAAGTACGAGGTCATGACCTCCATCAGCTTGGCCAGGAACTCAAAGACCATGGGGGCGTTGACGTTCTGCTTGGTCACCGCGGCGACCCAGACGTTGCCCCGCTTGATGTGGAAAAAGCTGGTGCGGGCCATGTTGGTGACCGGGGAGCGCACCTGCTGGCGCGCGTGGATGACGTTCACTCGGAACGCATCCACGGCATTACGTCTGCAAGCAAAGACAAACCGCATACAAATCAACATCAATAAGCTCGCTACAAACATGGTGCAAGGTACAGGTGTACTACATGTACTATAAACAGGAAAATTAACCGTGTTTAAACAGCACTGCAGTATTCTGAAGGCTAAAAAGATGTACTACTAAAGGTGGCCAAACAGTACCTTTCCTGCAATAGACATTGTATGAGTAGTGATACAATTAGGAAAAAACAGTATTTTCCATGAAATCTGCGGTATTTTTGGTCCCCCCCCCCCCCACCCCCCAAAAAAAGCACAAAACACTGTTGAAAAAAGGTAACCATCAGCATCTCTGCATTTATGGAAGAATCTGAATATGATTTGAACCCTTGCTGCATCATTTAAGTCCAAGGCAATTTCAAAATGTGAAGCTTACAGTACCTCCCGAAAATCAACAAAAATACCTGTCTGAATACATTGTACGTGTACCTTGTCATAATTTCAATTCTGCAAGTCAAAAGAAAGGTAGCCTCAAATACGACCTCACTGGACTCTCTACTTAGAAAAACATCATATACAATTGTATTACTCAGCACTCACCCTATGTCATCTCGAAATACTCGTGATATGAGGACCTCCCCCTTGTGATTGTATATAAAGAGTCCTCCTAACATCTTCGGCTAGCTCATCATCCTGTGGACACACACACAAAAGAGAAGTTAGCATGTGTATCCTGTAGGTCAGTCACATCTACAGCGTTTACCAGTAAATACCTTCAGAGTTTTACGACTCTTTATAGCCACAGAGACAGCACAAAGCATTTCAGTTCCAAAGTACACTTGGCTTCTATCTGTACTTAAAAAGGAACTAAGAAGTTAATAAAAGCCATTCATTTTAGAAAACCCGAACTATTTTGTTCCGTTCAGTTTGCTTCCTTCTGAAGTATTTCAGCTTATGTCAGCATATACCTTGTATTCATCATCTTGCAAAGCAATCAATATCAGTCTCTCACATTGCTCTGTATGCTTGTCTCATGCATGCAATATCACAAATAGAGTATACCTTTGAAAAACATTTATTTTGTGACTCTGCACAGGATGTATTCATCAAGGATACAATATAATTTCATCAGCACATCTTCCAAGAAAACAAAAAAAGATATTGCTTCCTTCCCACAAATTCTGCAAAGAATCAATCTCTCTGGTTATCATTAATGACCTGTTCCATATATTAAGTCCACTGAAATTACCAACATTTTTCTAAAGTATGTGTTACATTTTTCTTTACTGAATGAAAATGTGTGATAACAAATCACTGCAAAGATAAACATATCAAATAATATCTGGGTTTACTTTATGCACTGGTCATATATTTAATGAGTGTATAAAAAAAAAGTGTACTTTGCAAACTGGGGATTATAGGACAATTTCACAAGTAGTTGAATTTAAATTCCCAATCAAGCTGTACACTGACAACATGAGGCAGTATCATCACTTATCAGGAGAAAAGTTGGCCATTTTCCAACTTGGAGTTGGAGGCCACATACAAAATATCACTGTATATTTTTGTGTTTTAAGGAGGCTTTATTTCCTCATGTTGTTGATTCAAAGAATCACATACAATAAAATGTAGAAACAATGAGATTGAAGTGGATTGATCAACAGGCATTGTCCTACATCATCGTTGGATTAAAGTAAAGCACATGTAGGTGAAGTACATGTAATATGTTGGCTTGAGATGTTGCACACTGTAGCAGGTAAACGGTATGTACACTTTTGTAGTACTACGATCTCTAGTTCAGCTACTAAAGCGCTGCTGGGCTGGTTAAAAAAATATTTCATATGATTTCTTGGCAGTTCATTGATACAAATGTGGGCACTTTAGTAATGATAGATCTACTTTGTGTAAATTGTTCACATCTACCAGAATTAGGCCTATGTGAGATGTGTACAGCCTACATACAAAACAATCTACAGCACATGTGTAAACCATATACAAAAGTGTAGTGAACTCGTGCCAAAAATATGAGCCTCCTCTAAACAAACATGCAAGTCAAGTTCATCTTCGTGATAGGCTGCATAGCCTTTTGAAGATTTAATGAAAGAAGACGACGAACCGCTCTGCAATATTTATCTGACGTTAAAGAGTCACATCTTCAAGATACAACTACAAGCAAAACTCCAAGCAGACTTTCTTAGCTTAGGTCTCATCAACATCATCATCATGATGCTGTCAAAACATCTATGAATGATCTATCTACCATGTCTACTGTATGTTTACATGTAAATGATGAAATGTGATCTGTATCTTCCATTTTAACAAATGTTTCTTGCTGCTCAACCTGTGGGTGCTTGACAGAAAGGTCGGTCTGTATCTTGTTGGGGATGTTCCGCAGAGCTGAGACTGCGTTTGGCTTCACGGAATCCCCTTAGCTTAAACAAATGAGGGCCGTAAAAGTACACAAATGATAAAAACTCCTCCAGATAGATTTTTCTGTCTCGACCTGTGCAATCCTATTCCTTGATCATGTTGTAAATTTAGCTCTCAACTTCTACGTTCTGGTTCTTTATTTTTCCTTCATGTTACATTTGGAATTCCTGCAAATGTACTGTACTGTAGCTCCTAAACAGTATTCTACGATTAGCCTGACTCATGCTTAGATAGTCTCTACTTCACTAGATACTCTACTCTCTTCATTAGATCCTAGATTCAAGTCCTGCAGTTTGATCGCGCTGCACTGCCACTGCACTGTATTCAAAGGTAAGATCAGTGTAAAGCACTCACTTGCACTGGCTAGTATGCATGCACTCTTTTCACTGTACAATCGTCTCTCTCGATCATGCTCAAAGGGAGGTTCGTACCATGATAAATGTAGCGGCACATGCAGAAAATTGCACATAAACAATCACAGGGATACAAACGGATGTTTCAGTCCACTGTTTCGATTACATTACACAAAACAATTCGTGATACTCACTGAATTTTGTCCGAACACACCCACCTTTTTGCTCCACCAAGATCTTACGATAGCATGGCGTGTCACCAAGATCATGTACAAATGAATGGGAAAAGAGCTAGGGATTGAGCTGGCGGCGGAAGTTGGGCGGATCATGGATTGGGCAAACTGAAACGTAGATGGGGCTAGTCAAATTAATTTTTGTCATTCAATTTATCTATGCTTATTCAGTTACTCAGTACGCGGCAGTACATCATGGGGATATGAATTTGATATCAAAAAGTGTTTCATAGTATCGTATCGTACTACCGGTACTCATTGTGCACTTGTACTTGATGAAATTAGCTTCAGTAAAGTTTGTGGGCCAACCCTTACTATCTTGTTTGTTGAATACTAGTAGTAGTAGTAACGATGGTCTAGAGAAATTCGAGTTGTTGTTGGGTTTTTTTTTTTCGTATAAATCTTTTCACCATATAAATCTTTTCACCATACACCATGGACCTACATGATGTTCCAAAAAAAAAAAAAAAAATATATATATATATGAAGGGTTTGTTTGCAAAAACCGATAAGTCCATTTTTGAAGGTTTTGAAGTACGATCTCTGTCATAAAATACAAAATGATACCTTTTAAATGATATATCGGGCACTACATATAAAGGTATATTTTTGAAGTTATGGTCAAAAGAAGCAAAAATTTTCTTATTATTCTCTTTATTTTTCTTGACCTTTAATCGCAAATATCTCCATTTGGCAAATATGGACTTATCGGTTTTTGCAAACAAACTCTTCATATATATAATAATTATAATAATATATATAATATATTAAATATAGGTTTTCCCGGCCAATTTCGCACTTTTTTTCAGTCCAATTCCTAATTGGTGTATTCAATTTAGCACAATTTAGCCTAGATGGCATGTTCGGTATTGTAGTTTTATAATCTCTTCATTCAAATTCATTTTGGAGCATTCAAATTACCTTTTACATCTTTCGAATCAGCACTTTTTCAGTTCAAATTCGTAAGACAAGCACCATTTCGCAATTCGTTCATTCAATTTAGCACGATATAGTCACGTGATCACGTATACGCTGCGCTCGTTCATTCGAATTCATTCTTGGGCATCCAATTTCGCATTTACTGCAGTCAATTTAGCAGACACGTTTATGCTTTTATTCTGATATCACCTTTGCAACAGTACTTTCAAAATATGTGTATGTGTTTATAATGTTCGATAGCATTATTTCATTCACAGATACATTGATCTTAAGTTTGATTTGTCAATAATTGGGAGAAGGAGGTTTCAATTTACATCGTGATTACTTCTTTCATCTGCATGTTTCATTATTTTCATTTGGTGGGTTCTAGATTACTTTAATTATCATTAGGAATAAATAAAGGTTCTTGGATCAGCTCTAGCCATCAATTTGTCAAGGTTATTACCCTCAAATGCTTCTATGATTCTTTCCCTGTCTTCTTGAGAGATACGCCTATACTAACTCGTGCTGCCATGACTGGACATAATAGAAAGTGAAGTGAATCTATGGTATAACTGGTGGAAGCATGGCATGTATATATAGTTCTGATAACATGTATGAAAGAACAACAAACAGAACAACAAACTTGAGTTATTTAGGGTCAAAGATACCTTTACTATATACTTAACAGTGTGTGGATGAAACAAAAATTCACATTTAAATACATATAAATCACGGTTCTCACCATTTCAAAATAGAAATAACATTACGCCAATTTGAATGAACATGTTTGGAATTTGACTGCCCATACGCGAAATTGAATGACTGAAATACCATTTTCTGCCAGTCATGGCGAATTTGAATGACTGAAGAGCACGTGCCAATTTGAATGCCCGTTTTACGAATTCGAAAGGCACATGTGCGAATTTCTTTGACCGAAATGCTAAATTGAACGAACAAATTGCAATTTTGAATGACAGAATGTGCAGTGGCGAGGATTTTTGCTAAATTGAATGAACCTTTAATCAAATGGACTGACAAAAGTGCGAAATTGGCCGGGAAAACCTATATTATATAGTATAATATACGTCGCAATATCTTTCATATTTTTTTTTTTAATTCACTAATTTGCACAGTTGCTGCAATCCAAGCATTGGAGTCTGGTCTTCTGACAAATTAATTAAAGTATACTAGCTTGGATTATGACGCATACTCAAGTATACAGCGCTCCATTGTTCTTTTCTCTGCTGTCTGTAATGAGCGTCCATACTGTTTTGTTTGGGGCCGAGGAAGGTTTTTCAAGCGGGGGGGGGGGGGGGGGGGGGGGGGCTGCATGCGGGTCAACGGGGCCAGGCAACCCCAGATTAGTGGTAGCACTTTGCTAAGGTGGGGCGAGGTGGGGAGGGGGCTGCAGCCTCCCCTGCCCCCCCCCCCCCCCCCCCCGTTTCAACGACCCGCCCTGCTTGACTTATGTCTTACCCGTTCAGTTCTTTCCTGGATTGGATCTTCGTTCCATCGAAGAGCAACTTCGTTCCCTCCATCACCTCACAGTCACAAAAAACCTACAACAACCAACCAAACAAAACAAAATCAAACAAACAAAACAAAACAGAACAAGACTGGTATAGGGCCTAAATTTCATATCATTATTCGTAGTCCTAAAAGTTATGAATTTAGGCCTAGGCCTACAGTTGATTTGAATAGGACCAAAATGATATGCAAATGACTGAGCTGATGATGTCGCACCCCACCATTTTCGAATGATAGTGTATAAAAAGTGACGAAAAATTACTAGTAATTAAAATATAGGCCCCTATATGTAATATCTCAATTTAAATCATGATGTTATTCCCTTTGAATGAATGAGAATAACAATCAGCTATAGAGAGACTGAGGTGTAATTGGGTTTGAATAAAACACTCGAAATTTCAAAATTTTATGTAATGGCAATTAAGTCGTGATTGGATGATCACTTCTATTGACTGTTCAAGTTAATGTTTCCTGAAAAACTAGCGAAACTTAACAGTGTCATAACTTCCTTACTTTTCATCCGATTTTGATCAAATTTTCATTGCGTGTGCAAAAAAAAAAAAAAAAAAAAAAATGTTCCTTCTTCAGTTCAGACCAACTGCTAATTGCACTGGGAATATGTTTCAAATCAAGGCAGTGGCGGATCCAGGCTGGAGCGCATCGGGCGCGCGCCCCCCATTTGTTATTTTTTTTTTTGGTTCGGTTTTTGTGCACCGTTAAAAGGAATACATAATGTGTCATCACTTTGCCCCCCCCCCCCCCCCCACTTTTTTTTTTTTTAACCCGGAAGTACGTAAGTAAACGAAATGGATAGAGATCTTGAAGTGTGAGCGCGGTAAGGTTATATTTTTCCGCTGAAGGAAAGATGAGCTGAAGACCTTTTTACTTAAACATTATTATTTTTTTTTTTGACTTGTTAGTTCATGAAACCCGGCGTCCCCCCCCCCCCCCCCACACACACACACTTTTGAAAACGCTCCGCCGGCCCTGCCATAGCCCGGTACCTGGTTGCTGATTGCTGCATAATGATAAAGACAAACATAGTTGTTATTTCTCACAACTCTCCAGACAAAACTGCCAGAGTAAAAAGGGTTGACTATAAATTGGGCGTTGACGTTATCGCCATCACGTCTATCTCACATGCTTCTTCTTTTTTTTATGACCCCTCCTTTAAATGTATAGGCCTATAGTTTGATGGTTGTTGTATTTGTTTGTTTCTCGTATTGTTTTCATAATGTGACTTTAATGAAATGCCAAATTATTTATGCTATTCATCAAAGTCATCTTACACAACCCCGTTGACAATCTGTTATGAGAAGGTAAAAATGACAGTAATAGGCCTAGATTTCGGCATCCGTATGTTTGTTTTCTGCATGATGAAACATCCCATAGCATCCATAACGAGGCAAAATGCTGATGAATCAGTGGCTGATTCTGAGGAATCTAAATTTGATTTTGATTTATAAATGCTTGTTATAATAGGTGCATGGTGCATGGTGCATGGCATGGTGCATGGTGCACGTTGGTTAATTATTATGGATCTCACGTGAATCGGGGGGGGGGGGCATTTCATGAATCGTTTTGTCCGACAAATTTGTCGGACAAATTTGCTCTCAGCCAGTCAGATGCAAGGGTTTTTTCTGACATTCTGTCAGATTTTCAGAAAAAATATCTGACAAAACGCATATAATGTCCCCGGGAGTATAGAAACTTCCGAGGCGAGACGTTTGCGCATGTGGGACTGTGTGCACATGGGGCTCCCATGACCTCAATGACATTCTGCAGGCCTGGTTACAGCTCGTTATTCCGAAGGTTCGTTATTCCGAAGGCTCTTCAGTCCGAAGATTCCTTATTCTGAAGGTTCGTTTTTCCGAATTTCATTTTCGGATGAATAAATCGTCGGAATAACGAACCTTCGGAATAACGACACATATGTTCGGATTAACGAACCCTTTTTCATTTTCGGATTATCGAACCTCTAGGTATAGGGAATTTGCGTGTTTCGGATTAACGAACCTTCGGAAAAACGAACCTTCGGAATATCATCGAACCTTTGGAATAACGAACAGCACCCCAATGGACCACCCCAATGAACCCCCATCCCAATACCGCTTCGACCGGAAGAATCTCCGCGCTGAACCTTCGAATTATAAGAGTCATGTATTTTATTGTGATTTTTATAATGATTTTTCGGGTGTTTTTTTTTTTCTCCATCAAAAGTGTTTAGGGGAGGGGATCGAGGGGAGGCAGCCCCCCCCCCCCCCCCCCGGCTCCCTTTTACAAACAGTCTTTGAAAAAGTGACAATTACTTAGTACAAGAGTTTGTATTATCTTAAGACAGTTTTGAACATGAATAGGAAATTACAATGTCATGTTAGGTTCGGGTGTTAGGTGGTCTTAAAAGAAAAAGGAATTACGTTTTAATGGCATGTTATAAATTTCACTGTTGGGCTTACTATATATGAATCTTACTATATCAGTGTAATGTCAATATGCACTGTATTACGTATTATTTACTTTTTCTTTCTTGTTTCATGTGTTTATAATTGTATTTTGTGATGTAGGCCTATCAGTACGGTCTGTGATAAAAACAGTGTTTTTAGCCACTGACAGAGCTATACTATTCCCTATAGTACAAAACAAATAAACGAATAAATTACAGTAAAAAAAAAATCGTATATACAGTGTACATGTTTTGATGGAGATGGAAAATAAATGAATGAAATGAATTAATGGGTGAAATCCGTTTTGGGACGACTCAGTACTGGTAACATGGCAATATCATTTTTCATCGGCTGAAAGTAGCCAACTATGTCAGATATCTTTACGACTGGACATTTCAGTGAACAAAGACTACGAGGATTTATCAGGTTGAATGAACTTCTCCATTGGAATGCTGGGTAAACTACAAAAGTGGTAAACAACTTTTTTCTCTCTCCCTCTCTCAGCCTCTACACACGCGCTATGCAGTCGGTACGTCGCGACGTCCGTACACACACACACACGAGACAGCCAAGCCACGGTGTACGGCGGCGGTGGCGGCTCTGATCGGGCGACGACCGTCGTACCTCTAGCTAGCTCAACACATCACACAATTTATTGCGTACAATCTTCCACCACACAACCTTATTATCCCGTTCATGCTGCTGTGCCTGCCTGTGAGACCATTCAAATGCTGTGATTTAGAGGGATTTAATAACTCTCTGGGATATTGAGTGCGTGACGTAAGTAATATTTCCGTAGCATTTCAATTAGCATTTCAATTTACAGTATTTGTTGAAAAGTCTCGTGTGTATTCTGACGTTGAATCACCGCGAAAAATATTACTAGATTCAGAGCCAGCGCGATGCGGATTTGTGTCAGGAGCATATCCGTGCTTTACCTTGCTAGAGCTGGGGCTACGTGGGTGTCTTTAGGCCGCTTCGCTGCCAGCGCAGCAGGCTGTAGTGATGTGAGAGAAGTCGAAGTTTGCGAGAGCTCGAGAAATTCTAAGTTATGTCAGATGTCGACTTGTTTATCGGCTGCGGCTGTTGCCACTTATACACAGCACAGTTCACACGAGTATTGTGGAGTGTTGTGCCATTGCTAGTAGTATTGCTAATCTACCACAGTTTCCACACTTCTCGTGATGAACCATAATATAAAGCAGAAAAGCCGGCCTAACTCATGGATGCAGCAGTGTTTTTTTTTTAGCTTAAAATTATCACAAAAAGCATCCACTCCCAATTCAGGTACCCATCACTTTGTGGGCACTGGAATGTTGTTTGTGCAGTGTGTGGTGATGAATTATTTAGTTTGCACTGTATGGTTTATGTCTATTTCTTTTTACTATTAAATATTACCAAATCTAACAGTAAACACTAGAAAATAATCATGGTATTGTAGAGTGGTATTACATACCAGACAGCATGTACTTTCTGACCCGCACATCTCTGCGTAATATCGACATTCAATATATGTGGGACTTTGTAGACTAGCGTGACAGAAATCACAACAACAAAAAACACACAAAAAAAATGTGACATAAATGTAGAAATGTCAAGAAATTCAAACTTACGTAAGATTTAGAAGGAGATGTCGATTTATCACAAGATTTTATCTCGTAAATTGTTCCTCGAAATGTTCATGTTATGCCTTTTGCCCTACAATATGAAATTTGAGCCTCATTTGCTAATTTTCTCTTTGTTGCTGTTGTCTGCTCGGTACGAATGTGTACTTGAATCGGCATGAATTGCGATTCTAGTGCATGAATAAGATATAAAAAACGTTGATTATTCGATTACGAAAATCTTGTACGGAATTATAATGTAACTTTGCACAGCTAACTTTTAGAAGAGGGGTTAACTTGAAGTCTATTTTCCAAAAATCGAAGTGAATAATTCAAATAATTTTGCAAAATTCATAATTTTTAGGACTTTATAAATAACTAGTGTTATTTTTGGCCAAAATTTCATCCTGAGTTCTGTTAGTTACAGAAAAAAAGCGTTTGGTGATCGGATACGATCCACTCTCCTGCTGTGCTTGCTGATTTTCAGGGACCGTAGGCTGCCTAATCAAAGCTCTTACTTTATCACAAGGAATACAGTGTAGAATGAGATTGAGAACTTGAGATGTTCATAAAAATGGTGGAACTGGTAGGATTTAACCTCCCTTCCTCCAATGGAACATTTGTGGTTTAATATGTGCAAGAATACAAAGCAATACATGTTTACAAGGCAAATTCTTGGTGTGTAATGATGTGTTTGTGTGTTATAGGCTATTGTTGCCTCGACTGTTTGCATGTGGTATATCATCATTTACAACAATAGAACATTGTTCAATTCAGAATCAATATGCACTTTATAAAACAAAGCCCTCATCGTAAACACAACTTGAATCATGATTGATTTATTGATTAAGTTGTCCACACTGATAGCTTCCACTATAACAAGCAGATGCATACAATACTCTGGGATAACTCCAACTTGAGAAAGGACATGCTGAAATATACAGATCTGCAGCACACAAAATCATAGTATCATGACACAATACAAAATTATCATGTAGGCCCATGCCATTGTTTTAGTGATATGGATGGAGAAAAGAGAGAAGTTGAAGTATATTAAAAAAAAAAAAATGGAATTCAATAGAGTCTATGTAACAAAAAGTAAAGTTTTTCAGTGTTTTTATTCTGCATTAATATGTCTGATTTTCAGTAGGCCTATGTTTTAAGAAGTAGAATAATGATGTCGCCTCTGTTTTCATAAATTTGGGCCCTACAGTGTTTATGTTTGATAGTATTTTTTTTTCACAATGCAAAAAAAAGATGTGTTTAAATTGCATTTTGATAGACTATGAAAAGACAGTTAGCTAGACCTGAAGGTATAAAAAATAAAGGTTCTGCAGTTTCATTGACAGGGTATATGTACATGGTATTTGATGACCAAATCCCATTGCATAATTTGAATGAGAGAGCTTAGGAGAGCATACATCTGATCAAAGCTCACCAAAGGTGTCAACCCTGAACTCACTATCCGGCAAATGGAAATGCAGCCTTGCATCTCTTAAGGGATCCACCATTTGAGAAGTACCTAACTTCAGCTTTGACTGATGCTGTAATGAGCGTTGATCTTTTCATGTATGCCTTTGAAACATGTCTTGTTAAATTGTTTGCTGTTGTTTTACTGTAAAGTACCTTTGTGTGTTAGCTGCAAATCTGATGCCAGTTTGTCCATTCTAATAGTTACATCAGGCTGTTTGGAAATATTTCTCCTGCAAACCCTAAGCTCTGGATGTTGAATCTTAGTGCTAAAATAGCTTACTCAAGACAGCTGTTTCTAGATAACTCTGGCATTGAATGAAAGATGATCTACATACACCATGTATAAATGAAGGCAGAGAATATGTTGTATCAATGACATATTGAATAGGAGTATGTTGCTCATCTTCACTACTGCTGCCTCAAACTTCAATGCAAGAGTGACATCAAACTGATGATTCCCTTGAAGATGTTGCTTTGGTATCAGGGTATCTTTAGCACCAAAGTGAGTAATAGCAAAACTGGTAATAACGGGGGAAAAAAAAGAATGGGAACTTTAGAGAATATTATTGCGTACATATATTCAAGAATCAATGCAGTTAACATGTAAGAAATGTCGCAGAACTAAGCAGGCAAGTTCACTAAGCAAACTATATTAAAGGCACCTTTTTAACAGCTCTTGATATCATTTCAGGATGCCGCCTTCATCAGGGGAGCTGTGGGGCTCCCACCTGATGCCCTCCAAGATCCTGGTGGAATGCCTTCTGCCCACTGGTATCATGGTGCCCCTGGAGTGCGTCCGGGAGGCCACCCTGGAGACGGTCAAGGCCATGCTGTGGCGGGAGGCCCTCAAGTACCCCCTGGCCCACCTCCTCGGTGAGGCCAACTCCTACATCTTCGTCAGCATCACGCAGGATGCCGAGAAGGAGGAGTTCTACGACGAGGGGCGCCGGCTCTGCGACCTGCGCCTCTTCCAGCCCTGGCTGAAGGTGGTGGAGCCGGCTGGCAACCGTGAAGAGAAGATGCTTAACTATGAAATTGGTAAGCCATGTTGGTGTTTATTGGTGCTTTGTGGTTTGAAACGAGAGTTGAGGGTTACCATGTTGTCGATTGAGAATGATTTATAAGGGCGTTAAAGTTGCCACTAATGCCATAGTGTTCGAGGCACCTTTAATAATGCCCTTCTCATTCTCAGCCTATGAATTGTGTTGTTCCAAGGTTTGCATGGTGATGTAAATCAGGAATAGAGGTTTTACGGTCTCCTCCACCGCTAACGCATCTTCAACTTCCAGCTCACTGCTGCCACTCGATTGCCACTATTTGCCTCCCTTTACACTCTGCCCATGTTGCTTCCCTCCTTCCCTCTCCTCTTTCTAGGCTCTTCTTTCGCCAAGCAAAAGTCCATTCAAGATTATTATTCACATGATGTTTAATACTGTATTGAAACCTCTCTTCCTCAATCATCTGTTTTGTGTGAACAAAGGGCTGTCACAAAGGGATAATCGATTGCAGAATAGAAACTTAACTATATTTCTGTCTTGATTAGGCCTATATTCTTCAAATTCCTATTAACCGTAGCTCCATATTGAAAATTATTCATCAAAATATGCTTTTCCACAAAATTTAGTATGTAGAAAGAAGGAAGAAGAGTCTGTATGAATACTGTACTAATAAGAAAGCTCTAGAGCCAGAGATAAGGGAGGGAGATAGGGTAAGCTAGAAATCTGTGATTTGCTCAGTTGCATGGTACTGAGAAAGTGTCTGTCCAATAGAATCTACATGTATTATGATGTGATATCATCATGTCTCCATATCTCTGTGTGTATCATGTTATACAAATAATGAATGTTTATGAGTGCAATGGACAGAATATTTCATGAGGTGAAAGATGAAATGATCCATTCAACGAGGCGCAGCCGAGTTGAATGGATCGAACATTTCATCTTTCACCGAATGAAATATTCTGTCCATTGCACGAATGAAAAACATTTATTATTTGTTCTATATAACGCCTGAAAGAGATCCTTGTCCTTTCATGTTTTATTCATTCAGAAACAAGAGAGAATCTGAGATCGCGAGAGTGCTCACTGAGCGCTTTAGCCTTTACGCTATTATCAGTAGCGCGCTGTCGCATACATACACTGCAACACGTACACGCAAGCGTATACGCGTAGTAAGCCGGGCTTGCAGTGAGTGTGCAATGGAGCAGATCGTATGGATCCAAAATTGCACGGTAAATGGAACCACAATTGCACGGATGATGACGTCATAGTGAAATGGGCCGAATAATCAATGTCAAACAACCAATCAAATGACAAGGATCTCTTCAGTCGTTATATAATGTGTAATAACAGCATGGTATTTATACAGTTAAGCCAAATAAGGCAATAGAGCTGTGATTATAATGCCCCCCCCCCCTCCCCCTTCCAAAAAAAGAAAAGAAAAGAATTTTAATTGACATCTTTACTTGGGGCAACATTTATTCCAAATCATCCCTTTGGAATATAACACTAACAGTACAACATGTCTGAAATGAATGCAAACATATCTTCTTCAATCTCGTACATTTTTCACCGGCAAGGCAATCTCATGCCATTGCATCAGTTTTCCATAAAAGACAAGAAGAAGAAGGAAACTAATGTTTTGGTGCCCTTAGCAATCACAAATAATCTGTGTAATTACTCTGGTTGCTGGGCTGCAGATGCATTAAACATTCTCTTTGACCCTGGCAGTCATATCACAGCTCATCTGATAGTCTAGTCATTAGACTTTTTTTTTTTTAATAAAGTAATGTATCAAAGTAAAGTTACCACAGTCAACAGTTGCTTTATAGCATCCCTCTTGTACACAAGTTGCTACAAAAGTCGGAGAACGTCAACTGAATCTGGCTAAGGTGTGTGTTGCTCCTTTGCTTCGCAGCGTGGGATTTTGTTTTTTTTTTTCAGCACAGATTTGCCTGTCTTCTTTGGAGCAGAGAGAAGCAGGTCTAAGTGCCAGACTAATCCCTGGTGTGACAGGGCAGGTTCATGCGTCGAGCTCTGGTAATGAATGGGAATGTCATCAAATATGCATTTTCCATTCAACAGTTACCAGGTTCTAGAAAAGTGAGCTGAAGTGAAAGCTGGGGGAAAAGAACAGAAGGGGGAGGGGGGTTGGTGTGGATAAGGGGCTTGGAGGTTTTTCAGAAACCCCTGCCTTGCAGTTCCATTTTTCCAACTCCAAAAATTATTCTGAGGGCGCTCCTGACACGCACACTATCTGTCATGATATCGCCACCGAGGAGTGATAATGTCACCGAGTTTCAAATGCTCAGATTTTGGCACGACTGTGTGATATTTCACAGTCTCAGGATTGCAATGAGATTGGGATGTTACAAAGCCGCTTTCCAACTTGCCAGGGGCAGATGGGTCATACTTTCAGAAAGTTAAAATGAACAGTCAGTTGCCAGTTTTAAGTTTTCTTGTGATTTCCCCCAAACCAAACAGAGAAATCATCTAACAGATAGCCTGCTACCAGAAAGTAGGCTTTGAAGTGTGAATGCAGTGAAGCATACTGGAGGCATTTCATCATGTAAGGCAATTTACGACATCATTATACAGGGCATTCAGATGCAATAAAGTTTATGCCAAAACGGTAGATACATGTAGCTATGAATACGAAGCTATACAATGAATTTATATGTCTGAAAGCTGACTAACAAAATGATGTAGTATGTAGGGCCATGAAACAACATACATTGTATAACCAAGGAGGTACAACTGTATAATACCTCCTTGGTATTTGTATAACAAAATGACATCTTATATAATGAAACGATGGTCAGAGCATCGTTTTGAACTAGAACTCGAGATTGTATCACTATTTCTTGTGCGTCTGTATTTCTATGGTCACCATACAAACTGTAATATGGTGACCATAGTAATATGGTAAAGGGACTTTAATACCATAGTAATATGGTAAAACTGGGCAGATCTTAATGTGAATGCGCCTGAAAGGTGAAGGCCAGGCAGGGGCTAGAGGCGACATCATGACTATAGCAACAAGCGCAGCACACATTGGCAGGTCCCACGTTTTTGAGAAGGGTTGAGATTATGCATCTGAACCGTCTGTCAGCTATATGATATACAGCTGTGTGTCGTTTCTTTATTGAGTTTTGGTATAAACTGGTTTGTGTCTGAACAGGGGGATAGTTTCATGCTTCCGTAAAACCTAGTTTCATGTGTCAAAACATTCTTTTTTGAAATGTGAACGTGACAGAGCTAAGTGATTAGATTTTTAATCAAGACAGATATTTTTTCCTGCCAAATCCCCCTGGTTTACATTATTTTCGACATCAAGGTCTGCATTTATACTATGGAGGTATAACATACAATGTTGTGACAGGTTTCATACATGCAATGGTTTCATACATTTCCAGTCATCATCGCATCAACAATCACTGTGTTTGGTTCATTTCTGCCAGTGACTTGAAAAATTGATGTGTATCATTGCATTAAACACACCCCGGGTCTGTTTTGAGGCTGGTTGTCACAGGAAAAGCCTGGAAAGATTGTGTTTTGTTTTTGTTTAAATAGGTATTTTGAGACAAACTACCCCCCTTCTCTGCCTTCCGCGATCCGATCCATTTGTTTTCGTCTCAGTCTCATTCTCCTTCCCTGGACAAAAATAGCTTGTTATTGTCATCTTCCTGTCGCTTTTTCCAGGTGATCGGTATTTTGTTTTTTTCTGGGAAGCCTTCCTTTTCAACAAAAGTGTTGATTGTAGCGGTGGGCAATTCTGTCAGTTCTTATCTGTATTTTCTCTCTTTTGCGTCCATATAACCTTCCCCATGTCAAGTTATTAAAAACCCAAATTGAGGATCCAGGCAAGACATTGTGTTGCTAGTAGGTTTATTTATTCACTTGTTGATGGAGGGATACTGAGGTCAGCAATGCAAGAGATTTACAATTGTTGGTCTTTCATCTCAACTCTGCAATCACATAATTTGTTAAAAGATTAAATATCTTTTGATAATGTATGTATTAAATAACTTTGTTCCTCTGCTTTTTTTTGTGTGTTGTATGAAATACTGTGAATGCATGCAGTGTACATATATGGACAAAATTTATGATGGTATGCAAAACGGGCTTTGCAGTGGTCATTGTTATCATTCCTAGGAGTGTTGTTGTATTGATATTTATTAATGTTATTGATATTATTATCATACAGTACTTTGATAATTATCATAATCATTATTCCTGTGCTTTCAGAAAAAGGTGATAAAAAATGAAAAACCTCTTCTGCATGGTTGTCTAAAACCTGCGATGACCACATTTGGGCACATGAATCACCTGCACAATACTCATGGCACTGGCAAATTTGGAATTTAAGAATACTGATGGGTGGAAGGATTAGGGATGTGATTCGGAGGAGATAGTGTACATGCCGTGTATAATCACCGAACAGAATAGGTAGCGGTACTATTAAAAGCATTTTTACTCGACCCTTCCCCAAATTCACAAATTGTGCAATGTATGGCAATAATTTACATGTTCTTCCCTTCATGATTGTACAGCCCAGCTCCGTATTAAATAATTTGCTAAGCGTGAAATAGTGGCTAAGGTTGCGGTGGAACACAGCAACGTTTGAGCACCGCTGAATATGTACATTGGCCAAATGGAATGCTGCAATACATAGAAATCAATAACATCCATCGAACTGGATGTTTACAGAATTTCTGCCCGCTCTGAGGTTGTTTTCCACTCTCTCTCTCTTTCTCCCTCTGGTAAGTGCTTTCTATTGCTCATTTTTATGAGCAAATGGTCTCACAGACTGCGGTGAATTAAATGGCAGTGTGATTACATTTGATCCATAGAGGCCGTATGATGGATGATGTATTGGTGATGATTGTACACTTGTACTTAAAATAGGGCAAATATTTGTATAGCGTACTTGCTCATCATGTCTATAAAAAAAGGAAAATCGATAGATGACAGTTATTTTGTATCCCTGAATTTATAGGTTGAAGATAATTCATATGGGGGGGGGGGGGGGGGGGGGCAGGTAGAAAATATTTTAGTTTACAGTTTCTCAATTATGAACTCATAATTTCAATATCCCTAGCTTATTATAGATAGAATTAACAAATTGTACATTTTTTTTTAGGAACTGTAAATGTATTAAAAAGGGGGATTTCATACCTCAAATTCCAAGAAGAGTCCCCACCATGGGAGAGGGGACACCACTTCCCATCAACACCCTACCCCCCCCCCAAACTTGGTCACTTTGTTCCCTTACCAAGTCCCCGCTCTTATTTTCTTATTTTATATCTTTCTTTTGTGAAGTGTTGAAGAAGTGAAAACAAAAGCAAACACACACACACACAAAAAAAAAAATCATCCAAAAATCTCCCCATTTGCAGAATATCTTACTAGACTGTTGTGTCAAGTGTACATGTGTACTTCAGTTGACGTAACTTAGTTCTGTAAATAACGTGATTACTCTTGGTTGATGTCATGGTTGTCATGGCAATGGCTCTCTTGTTTCACGGGCAAAGTGATCTTTTTTTGTTTCCGCAATCCATAAAGATGGTATTCAAGCATCATATACAAGTGTTTGTCAGAGGATATCTTCTCCAGACTCAATTGAAAGGACAGTCTTGTCGTTATGTGAGTGACCTACACACACATGATGAAAATTGATATGATCTTGTACATACCCATGTAATTATTTTATCATTAGTGTTTCTTGCTTTTTTAATATTGTCTTTTCTTTTCATTTCTTTCCCTTTTGTATGTGATTGTGACTGTGATGTGATGTGACGATTTCATTGGTCATGATTACTCCTCGAGTTTGATGTCATATCCGGAGTTCCTGAAATCATCAGAGTGCAATGATTCACCTTGCTGAGAGAGAGAGAAAAAAAAAAAGAAGTGTCTAGATTTAGATTCCTAATTAGATCCTTTGAATAAATGGTGCATGGCATTAACTTGTACACATAGAAATTCAGTTGCAACTTGCTTTTTTGCTTCACAAGAAAGCATAATGTAATGTGATTCTGATGGTGCCATAATGATGAACAATTCAACAACAACAACAAAAAAAGCAATGTGCACCCTTACAATATAGTCATCTTTGCATTTTTCTGAAAAAAAAAGAGTATAAGATTATACTTAAAGTAGTGTTGAAAACACCATGTCAAGTTATCTGCAATATGGGTTTTTCCACAGGAAAAGGTTACAATTCAGGATGTCACTTCATTTTCTGTTTCCAATGTGCATTACCCCCACCCTCCTACAATATGATCTATCAGAACAGTTCAGTGAGAGATAACTGTGCCCCAAAATTACATCAAGGAAGAAATTTATTAGAATTTTTGCCAAAATGAAAATTTTATGGTAACATGTACATGTACACCGGACAGAAATCTATATATGAAGGCCAATGCTCTTTGAAAATTTGTTGCTTGTTAGCTTAATGCTCTGAATATTTATTTGGAAAGATGATAACAGCCCCAAAATTTTGTTTGGGCACTTCTAGACTTTAGTTCTGAAAGTACATGTATGCAACATGGACAGACAAAAACGCAACAGTTTTTTTTTTTTTTTTTTGTCCATTTGTTGTGATTGGGAGGGGAGGATTGATCGGGCTTATAAAATGAATTAAAGTGGAGAATGAGAAGTAAAAATTTTATGAAATGCCACATTTAAATGACATTTGATAATGCTGGTGTGACAATGATGATGAGAATAGAATATTTACCATAATACCAGTTATAAAATGATAAGAACCCTTGGTAATGATGTTGAGAATGATGGTAATCAATACATGTATAATGTTAATGATATTGATAATAATAACAATGATAATAGAAATAACTAGAAAAGCACTCTGAGAGCGCAGACCTCCGCCAAGCAGCTACTTTCCACCGATGATCTTGCTTTTTCCAAAGAGATTTTTCGCCTCTCTGCCACTGGGGAAAAGCTCTTTGGGCTCTTCCATAGAGATCAGTGATTTTCACCCATAGGTACATTTGTATACATGCTGAAAAATTGCCTGAATTCCCAATATAGAAGCATTTGTTACGTCATAAACCCTCAGCTGCGCTGCACGCCTTGCCCTAGCAGAAACTAGAGCACGCACTTTAATGTGCGTTTGAAAACCTAAAAACTGCGCAGCTTGAACTCCCAAGTTCATTGACCCTACCTGTCAAAATATCAAAAATCCTTCATAAATTCAAAAAAAAAATTCTCGGATCACTACCAAAATGTATTAAATCATTTGTTACTTGTGTCATTCTCAACTTTACCTGTAAGTCTCATCCAAATCCGTGAACTACTTTTTGAGTTATTTTGCACACGGACAAACAAACAAACATTTTAACAAACGGTAACAAAAACATACACTGTAACCTCCTCCCTTGGCGGAGGTAATAATGATAATAGTAATGACACTAGTGATGAGTGATAGCAATGATCTTAAGAAGATATGACGATAATGATAGACAGTAATGTTTATAAAGATGAATAATGGGGAAATCGACTGATTCTAACTTGTCATCTCACTTCAGGCGCTGCCATCGGCGTGCCCGTCAACGAGTTCGACTCCATCAAGGATCCGCAGGTGGTCCACTTCCGGCGCAACATCCTGGCCATGTGCATGTCAGTGGTGGAGGAGCGAGAGGAGCAGGGGAAGTTGGGCCACGCCCTCTACGCTTACCCCCCAAACCTGGAGGCCTCCGAGATCCTGCCCACCCACATCATGCAGAAACTAGACATAGGTAAGACAGATTCTGGAGTTTGTTTCTTGGAGGAGACAGTGTTTTTTCGTTTGTTTGTTTTTTTTCCAGGTTTTTGGTAGGGTTTTTTTCTTTTTTCAATAAAAAGAGCCCCGTTGGTGACTCTTTATAAATAAAGCTGTGATTTGAGTGTTGGAAAGGGTGTGAGTTTTGTGGACATGTATTTGTTTTTGATTTATGTACAATGTATGAGTGAGTGTGCGTGTATGTTTGAAAAAGATGATTCTTCTTTTTAATGTAATTTGTTTGTTTGGTTTTTGGTGTTGACTATGGTTTTTGTTTAAAAATTGTTGTTGTTCAATGTGGTTGTTTTTGCTATGATTCTGTTTAGCTCATAATTTTTTACAGCAAGGTGAAGATCTTGTTAATCCCCTGAGACCACTCCCTAAAATAGAAATCACTTGGGGATTTATACTCCTATTCATGTCAAGAAACCCCCCTGTCATAGACCCACTGTGCCTGCCAATTTTCAATTTGCACATAGTATGCATCGACCAAGTCCCCCTGTAGCAGGTGTTATGAAATTAACCGCTTGTTTGCAATGAAGGCCAGCATCCCTGGATGATATTGATGGAGAGAGCACAGTCGTCATGGCGACGCAGCAATTGTTTTTCACTGCCGTGCCGACTCGAGCAGTGCACAGGAATACTGATGGTGGTGTGCTCTTTCAATCGCGCGGTTGCTAGGAAGCACTCATCTGAAAAATATTATTTGCCATTTGGTATTATGGGAGCTTGATGGGGATTACCTTGTATGTTCCCAGTAAAGACAAACATGGTTGTGGCTGCTGAGCTTGTTTTATATCCAATCAGAAGAGAGAAAAACAGACAAATGTTTTCCACATATGTGGCAATGTTTGATTTTCACTAGTGATATCAAGTGTAACAACAGTACCCCTTGAATTACTGCATTATCCTATACTTCATTGTGATGTCATCCTTGTTTAGATGTTCAGCCAAGTTGTTATCATCACTTAAATAAAAACTTAAAGGTCAAATTGTAGATTTGAAAACAAAATATTTTCCACTCATGGCAGGGCTTGCTTTTCTTATTATCACAAGTAACGTCATAACCTTTAAGTATCCTAACTTCACTATGACATCATCCTTATGATTTATGCAAGTTGTTATCACCATCACTAATGGTTTTTTAATGCAGAAACGCAGAAGTTATTTCTTAAAGTTTCATCTGACGACTCTATTCATTATACATGAAGGTCCTCTATGATTTAGAAAAAAGCTTGTACTTGCATCCAGCCCTTTCCCAGCTCTCCTGTCTTTGAGATATATGAACCAAATACCACAGGTCTTTCAATTCTCCCCTTTTAAAAACCAGGCAGGTTCTACAAGTGCCAGATGAATGTGAATTTTATGATTGATCAGATGAATTATATATGTCTGAAACCAACCTACAAACATCTATGATTGAGACACAGTTGAAACACTAACTGTAAATCCAGAAATTTTTGTGTGCATTTTGATTTCGCAAATTTCGCGGCGGCCAAGGTTTGCAAAATTAAGATGCACACAAAAGTTCTTGTCTACACTGTACATTGTGTGCATTGACTGCCAGTGGCAATTTCAAAAAAGTGTTAGCATGCTGTGAAAAAGGCTTTCGGCTCCAATTCACGAATATTTCTGGTTTTGCAGTAAGTTGAATATCATGAGCACAAGTTAGCCCTTTCCCTCGCCCTACCTCTGATCGTTCATCAGTAAGCCCACTCATCCAATGTATTTACAGAGAAATACTCCAACACTGCAATATATAAGGTGATAATTTGAACTTTTCATGAAATCTGCATGCGAGCATGTTATTTTGATATGTGTGTGTAAACAGACAGCAAAATACCTGGCGGAATGCATCGCGATATACTGTGCTATCTAGGGTGATAATTCGAACTTTGCATGAAATCTGCATGCGAGCTTTGGATGTGAATCATGTCACAAAATGGCACCCATTGCATTACGGTGTCTCTCCCACATGACCTGACATACTTCATCATTGTATTCTCCTCCTAGGAGATTATATAATTTGTATGTGCCCAGTGCTAACTGCGGAGAGGTGTTCTTTCAGGCCAGAAATACCACTTTATTCAATAGTGAATGAGAACAATACAAACTGAAATACCGCACGTGGTATCTATTACTGTGGTATTTCACCAATGAAAATGGTGACACCAAATTACTGTGGCATTTGATATCACAATAATTTCATTCCAATGTAAATGCACACAGTTCTTCAAAGGAAGACTGTGGTGTGTAGGGAGTTCCCCTGTGCTGCTCAGTGGCTATGAACGTGATGCTGCACCTCTCTTTCCTGTTGAGGTGATGTCTGCTTGGATGTGACAAAAAAAAAGAAAATATAATATTCTCCCAATTGTCCATTTGGTCAATCATGCAAAGTTTGGTGGCGCTCCACATTCTTATTTTCCCCCAGGCAAGTTGCCCATATGTACTACAATGCACAATGTACTTGCCCCAAAGTAAGTTTCAGTTGCCCTTTATAGCAAGTGGACAAAGTAGGTTTGTAGCATCCTGCTGATGTTTACATGTCCAGCTGATACAAGCGATCTTTTTCAGACTTCAACTTAATCATTCTCATTGATTTTCACTCACATTTACACTGACGGGTTGCATTTAACATATAAATGACTACATTGTACATGGTTATATGTAAAACTGAATAGTGTGAGAGTAAAGCCTCCTTTGAACATTCAGTTTTGTTCATTTGTTGTTTTATTTTTTAGCAAATGAACTCAGAAAGAGAAGGAGTAGAGGTGAGGTCTTAAAGGTCGAGTACGATAGCTTGTGTTGGCGAAAAACTTCACTGAGCTGCTTTTCCAATCAAGGTATAGATCGGCCAATACCCGTAATTGAATTATGAGACACATGAACTCCCGTACAAACTGAATTACAGCTGTCCGTATAGACCGCACTGCCAATTTCAATTTCCTTGCCCCTATACATGGAATTCCTTCTGATCCCACACCCCTACCCCCCCCCCCTCGCCCTCTTTACAATAGAGAGAGGAAAAGGCTTATGATTTGTGACATCACAAGTTGAGATTGGAGCTTAGTTTGGAGAGCACACGACATAGAATGATATTCAGTGGCATTAGACTGTCAGAATTCATTTAAATGCAGTATACTCGTAGTCGGGGGGGGGGGGGGTTAGGGTTCAAAGGGAGATACTAGATGCAGTGTAATCTACTTCAGGGGGAAGGGTGATAGATTTTCTCTCATCTGTAACAAACTGATTTGTCCTCCACTGTGCTCTGCTGCTGTAGGTTTTGTCAGTAATTTCACCTGCGGGAAGATGACATTTGCCCATTGGATGTGGGACCAGTTCAAATTGTAGCATTACCTTGAGGTCATATTGAATTTACATCTTGTACTATGCAACATTTGCAAGTAAAGGGATGATTTTTTTTTTTCACATCTTATCTAGATTGATCTTATTACTCCTTGATTTTCCTTCAAAGGAACTCCTTTCATTCAAATCTGCGTGGTGAATTTTATGGTTATATATGTTGTGCATGGCTATGTAGCTGAATATATTGCTCTTTGCATGGAAGTGAAGTGGGATCGTTGATGTGTGTTTCATAGCTGTAACTGCCTCATGTATGGAACCTTTGTTTCAATGTCTTATCCTGGAGACAGAGTGTTAAAATAGGTGCATCTTCATCAGACCAAAATTGAAACTATTGCGCTATTTTGTAGTTTAAAAGAAAATAGCCCGATAATATCACGAAAACAGCCGTCTTTACCCTGAAGTTGACACCAGCATACTTTGCAGCATTACCCAGCTTATTATAGCTGCAGAACTCTTTGTAGAGTTCTGTGGGATCATCGGCGCATGGTCGCGGTTCAGACGATGGGATCAAGAAAATTTCGGGCTGATGGAGAGGCAATCCAAATAGAGTGCTAATTGACAAATTTGTGGCTATTTCACAAACTAGACCGAGATTCAGTGGGAAATTTTTCCGATCAAATAGCGAGGTACATGTATTTGCATCTTCATTGCACAAAAAGCTGGTAAATTTTACATCAGGCTAGTTTCCCAACCACCACAAAATAGCAAACTATTTTTGAAACTTTGGTCTGATGAAGACGGGCCTTTTGTCTCCTAAAAACCAGAGGGGAAAGCATGATTGTACACAAGATGGACTCAGTGGCACTCAAACCCTAATCCATTTAAAAGGCAGACATGCTATCGACTGAGTACAAAGTACCCTTATCATATAATTTCCATCTCATCAGGTGAGTTTTCTATTGTCATATCTTTATGCAGTTGATCAATTTCTGGCAAGATTCATGTCGTAATTGAAAAGAACTTAGCGAGGACTTTGTGGGTACTTAGGCAAAATGTATCCAGATGTAACTCTCTTGGCGGTATGGCCAACAAAGTTTTGATATCCTCACGGTTTTCTCCTCCTAGTCTGCATTAGTTTCTGGAAATTAAATTCTGCCAGAAGCTCCCAGCTTAATCTTGTATCTTTAATCTTTTTAAGTTGTGCCTGTGCACTCAGCCAACAATGTAGTTTACAGCCAATACTGCAAGTAGATTTTCTCCTGCCCAGAGTGGATGCCACAGCCTTATTTGTGCCACGCTGCCGCCATGGAAACGGAAATGCATCATCGTTCATGGACCACGGAGGGAAGATCAAATCCTGTTTATGTACTGGAGTGCTTTTCATATCACAGCTTCATTTGGGGGAAATTTATCAAAACAAAGTGCATGGACGGGGTAACATTGGAAGTTAAGATCTCCCCAAGAGGCAGTGCTCCGGAACTCAACCCCCTCTCTCCGTCTCATGAAATTTTACCGGTTTCCATCCTTCCCAATTTGGAGATGGCTTAAATTATTAAATGGAATATAGTGCCAGCTATTTAAAGTCTCCATTCTGCCTGTACGCAGATGCCTTTTCACAACAAAAATCATCTTTTCATACAAGCCTTATATGCATAATATTTGTCATTGTTATTGTTCTAGCGAGTAGGCTATAGTGAATAGTACCGTAAAGAGGAAATTTTTGCAGTGTGGCAATTTTTGCGCATTTTGTGCAGGTTGAAATCAGCGCAAAAATAACAGCGTGCAAATTCTTTGCTTGTGTAAAGTATTAAATATATGACTTCATCTCTTTGATTCTGCGGAATTCAAAACACACAGAATTCATCTCATCAGGCAGAGCGCAAAATAATTACTTGCGCAAAAATTTCAGCTGGATGCTGGATATTTGATATAAAATCATTATGAAAGATTAGGCGTTAACAAGGAATAATGATCTCCGTTGAAGGTGATTTGTTCATACTGCGAGAAGTGGATCGAAGAAATCGGCCAGCTACAATGTTCAGGGCAGTGATGGACACCCAGAGTCTTGCCTTGTCCAGTGTGCTGGATGACAAGGAAGGAATAAGCCTACATACGTACTCCAGAGAACACTGCAAGATGAAAATGGTTGGAAGAAAATGAATTTCATGTATCTAATCTGTCATGCATGCATGAGTTTCATATTCAGGTTATAGTGCAGTACATACAAATTGTAGTACAGTTGGACCTCTCGTATCCGGCCTCCCTTTATCCGGATCTCTCTATTATACGGACGCAATCTCGCCATGATTTTTTTTTTTTTTTTTATATAATTACGGGAGGAAAGGGGGATTCCCAACTCCTTGAGAACTCCTACACAAACACACATGAATTACATATTACTTCCAACATTAACATACACCTCTATTTTGGGGTCTGTTACTGAGTGTAACAATGAAAAGGTTGCAGTATATACATTACTACATGTGGTACTACAATGGGCTACACCAGTACATGTGTATATGTATATATACATGTATAAAGCATTGAGTCTCCCGTATCCGGCCAAATCCCTATCCGGATGAGCCCCGGTCCCGACTTGTCCGGATACGAGAGGTTCAACTGTATAGTTGATGAAGTGAGTAGCAAAATGTAGTTAAAAAACAACAACATAACAATAAAGAAATACTTCTGAAAACAATTTTGTCCACCATACATGACATCAAACAAGCGCATTGGATTTATCAGATTCTGAGTTCTTTTCAGGGCGATGCAATCTAAATGCATTTTGTCTCCAGAATATGGCTGCTCATTGAAAATATCCAAATACAAGCTCATTCTTCATACTTCAAGTAATTGTTGTTGCCAACATTTGCAACCTCAAGAAGAAGAAAGAAGAAGGAGAAGAGGAGGAGGAGGAGGAAGGAAAAAAGAAAAAGAAAAAGAAGAGGAAAGTACCATACTTGATTGTACTGAGATGTGTTGTAAGTGCTGTATCAAATTTCTGTAGGGCAAGGGGGGGGGGGGGGGGGAGAAACCTGGATGTTGCCTTCTGCTAAATCATGTCCCAAAGCGGTAAGATAAAAAAGCGACAGTGATCTCCTTGGTGCTCCACATGCCATGATAGCATCACAAGCTTGACTAAACCTTTTGTGCCCGGCGGCGATGTTTCAAAAGCGAGGGACAGGCGCATTTCTGTCAGATTCTAATATGGCAAACAACAGGAAACTTCATTACTGCATTGTCAGTTATTTCGAAAAAAAAGGAGACTTTTCAGTATTTGTCTTAAATGTCAAGTGTCTGCAATGTTCTTTGTGTTGTGTGTGATAAAAAGTAATTTGCATGAAAAGCTTGTTGTTTGTACATGGAAAACTATTTAAAGAGAGCCATTACTTTCTATTTATCCATTTGATTTGTTGAAAATAGAAGTTGTGTGCCTGGCATTAAATAGAAAAAAAGTAAAGAGATCTCAGATGAGACAAAGTTGAGGAGAAAATGTAAAATAGTGTTGAAGTATGAATTTATATGCAAAAAAAAAAAAAAAAGTAACAAAAAATTGCAAATACAGTATACTGTGCATGATATTGCACGGCATGTTTGTGTGCTGGCCACACTGTGGGCACACAGAATTATGTTGCTTGATCGATAGGGTGCACCAACACATTGTAGGTCCATCCAGAGTTTAGGAGAGCTATGTTCACATCAGTGGTAGATAGGTAGATCTGATGTTGATGATGTAAAAGTATTGCAACAGCCATCTAAACAAACATTGCTGTTCATTGAGCGATTGTGTAATCTTCCCTTTCAACTGTTGGGAGTGTGAATGAAAGTTATTTTCAAAACATGCATATAATGCTTTATTTAAGAAGTTGTTTCTTTCTTTTTCTTTAGTCTCCCTGACTCTAAAATGGAACGAATAGGCTTTTAACTTGCCTCAAATTTACTTCAAATGCACATATGCACAAAAAAAAAGATAAAATGATAGGAAATTGTACTGTCAGTGATTCCACCAATCGCACGATCGATAGCTCTGCCTTTTCCTCTTAAGCGTGTAGCATGATGCTACTCGTCTGTGCGGTGGACAGCTTCCTGTTTGCGCTGCCACGGCAGCCGCACTTTGGGCACCGCTGAATTATTAAGACTTGTTTACCTCTACCGTGGCAGGCTCTGATTTCCCCGTGGCCCAACTAAGAGAGAGAAAAAAAGGGGGGTCTCGCAGAGTAACATGAGGATCTGCAGAGCAGAAGCAGTGGCTGCTTTATTCCAGCAAACAAACAGACAGACTGACCAAGAAAGAGACAGACACACAGACAGAGAGATTGAGGAAAGGGGAAGAGATTAAAAGAAAGAGAGAAAGAAAATAGATATTGGCCCCTTAGATTTGCGGTCTTTTATGAGTCATGGTGTATATTAGATCTTAAGATCTGTGATGTGAGCATTAGGATAATGCTAATTAGGCCAGGGCCCTGTTTTATCAAAAGATACAACTGTATAGTCGATTTTAAGTTTCCTTAACCCACAGGCTGCCATAGACTTATGATAGACATCAACTTTGTGATCAATTCTAACTCTTCATAAAACAGGGCCCAGAAATGGTGTTCCGCACATGCGCGAGACAGCTGTTCCATTGTATGATTAGCTAGTTTTATTGTTACTTTCGATTGGCTAGTTTTATACTTATTTTCAAGGCATTTAAACACATGCACCAGTATATTTATATAGATGAAGTGGAGAGGGATGGAAATGCAGTATAAAAAAATTAAAAAAAAAAGAATCACAATTATTTAGATTTTCCAACAAAGTGGCGGTGTGAGTGTTGAATTGATTCAACAAAGGCAATCCTGAAGATTTGATGGTAATGACAGTTGCTGTGCTGTCATGGGTATGGACTATTGCAGGGAATATCTTAGCACCATGGACATGAGAGCTGCTGCTTCTTTAACATTAAGCTTTGATCAGTCAATAATACGTCATACAATCTAATAGTGTAACCCATACAATAAGGGGATTCACACATACACAACTTGGTGGGATACACATCTCAAGAACGATAGATATCCCAAGATAGATCTCAAGATAGATAGATTTTATATCCTGTCATTTAAAGTGCACATCACTACAGAATGCCCACCACACTGTGAGGAGCAAGAACAATAGATTTATTGATTTATTGATCTAAGTGTGAATGCAGCTGTTGTTTACCAAACAATCACCAGTGCTTATTAGTAGATACCAAATCATTTTTTGAAATCTGAAGTGATTGTCTGCAGCAGGTCATTGGAATTTGAGATATTTCTTCCACCTGTGCAGATAGGCATTCCTACAAGGGCCCTGTACTATTAACCCTCTTTGTGCTTTGAGTGCTGAGTGGCACATGATATTCCCATACCATTATGCACACCCTCTAAATTCCATGGCACAGAAGGGGTTACCAACCTAGTACCATTCATATTCATTTTGCTTATGTTGAGAGTTGGAGAGCTAAGTTTGGGTGTGGCTAGGAGCCGGGAATGAGAAGGCATAGCCAAATTCACGATTGATTAATATGGGATGCAATTAAAGTCATTAGAATCATACATAAGCATGGAAGCCAGGGATATATTCACTATTAAAGGCACATGGTCCCGGTGGTTTAGTCAAATGTGTATGCGGGCACACGGCGCAAGTTTCCTATAGAGACCTACGCTATCGACTCCTCTTTTAGCGCTTACGCTGTGAATCATTTCCCCAAGTCCGAAGAAGTCCGATCCACAGTAGTCAGTGGTTCGATCACAGTTCGGCTCATGATTCGGCTGAGGGGGATGACAGCTTTAGCAAACTGCACAGAGAAGACAACGAAGGCAACGTTACCTAGTAACACCTACGTGCTGTACTCTTGATGACAGCTCAACTTCGGCAATCTATGCATCAATGCTAACGGTGATCGGCAGTATCATCAACACCGCCCTCTACACTACCGGGACTATGCGCCTTTAATATGCAGTTATAAATTAGTACTTGAGTTTCTACCATACATATATTTGCAGAAACAGAATTCCCTTTTTAGAACAATTTTAGTTCAGGAATGGCGTAACATTTTTTTTTTTTTTCTGGGGAAGAACAGACAGAAAATGGGCATACCGTGTATCCATTTGGTGGGAAAACTGGCAATGGGTCACTGTAAGTGCAGGAGTGCATATGTCAAGAGTGTACCAGTACACTTTGTTTTTATACCCCCGCCAAACGAAGTTTGAAGGGGGTATATAGGAATCAGCGGACGGTCGGGCGGTCGGTCCGTTGCAAATCTTGCGTCGCGAACTACTTCCTCAGTTTTCAACCGATTCCCATAAAACTTGGCACAGATGTGTGCCTTGGGTTGTAGATGTGCAAGACGTATTTTTTGACAGTACCCAAAAGTACGTTGCCATGGTAACGGCATATTATTGGCAAAAATGGGTACAAATCTTGCGTCGCGAACTCCTCCCACAGTTTTTGATCAATTTTTATGAAATTAGGTACAGATGTTCATCTGAATATGTTAATGTGCAAGACACATATTTCCGCAGTGGCAAAAAGTGCGTTGCCATGGTAACAGCATGTTATTGGTAAAATATAGGGCAAAATGCTTCATGGCAAAACTGCTTCATCAGTGTTCTTCCAATTCTCATGGAATTCGTATTGAATGTTTGTCTTAGGATATAGGTCAGCATGACACATTTCTTGACAGTGACAAAAAGTATGTTGCCATGGTAACAGCTCACATATTATGAGCCAAAATGATGGAAAATTTTGTGTTGCAAACTACTTCCTCAGTTTTTGCCCAATTTCCATGAAACTTGGTACAGATGTGTGCCTTTGGTTGTAGATGTGCAAGACGCATTTTTCGACAGTACCCGAAAGTACGTTGCCATGGTAACGACATATTAATGGCAGAAGATCAAGGAAAGATCTTGCGGATTTAACTACTTTCTCAGTTTTTTGACCAAAGCTTATGAAATGTTGTTTTGACCAAAGCTTATGAAATGTTGTTTGGAGGGGGTATAACCAGTCGCTGTAGCGACATTTCTAGTTTATGGTTCCATTACTCAATTTTGCTTTTATCATCAAAACACTCATGGCATGCTTTCCCCCCACGAATCCACAGAATTAGATTGATAGAATAATGTCTGGACAAGGTCCTATGCCTATTAAGCTGTTTACATTTCATTCTCTCTACCCTCATCCTTCTCCCCTCCATCTCCCCCCCCCCCCCACCCATCCCTGTCGCTTCTCGTGTATTTTCCTGTTGTCTCTCTCATTACAATGCTACAGTGAGCAATATCTCTCTGCCATGTCTCCTCAAAGGCAAAAGGGATATAGTGGGATGCTGATACTGTGCATTATCTAATTAGATTAGAGAGAGGAAGAATATTCTGCAGAGACAGACAGTGAATGAACTCCAGTATATTGCTCTCACTGCAAACAAATGCACGGAGGCGTACAGATCGATAATTCTCATCTCTTGTTTTCACGAACCAGCCAGATATGGAGGTTGCCATGTCACCGACTTTTAGTTCTTCCCTTCCCCTCCCCTCCTCTCCCCTCCTTTTTTTCTTTGCAAACATCTCGTGTGAAAAACAAGAGGACCGACTGACAGCATTGGATTGGATTGAGGGCGGGGCTTTGCAGTGAGATGCTCACATGTAATACCCACTTGTCTCTCGCTCTCCCTCGTGTCTGCGTGCATCATCCGGCGTCCGCTCCGGTTGGTGTCATCCAGGGCCCGACTCGGTGGTTTTCATCGCCGCCGTCGCCTGCGCGGAAAAACAAAAGGAAAACAACATCGGAGAAGATGAGGAGGGAGAAAAAAGAGACAAGTGCGGATGTATTTTTGGCTCTGAGGCAAAAACAGAAAATGTAAATATGTTTGATGTCTCTTATCTCTGCCTCCCTCTCTCTCTCTCTTTGGCTCATCACTCTTTTGGTCTCACCCCCCCCCCCCCTCTCTGCTTTTCTATGTCTGCCAGCTACTGGGCTGTTTTCCCAGGGTTGCCAAGCTAGCCAGTGCTGTTAAAGCAAGCGTGCTTCTTTTCCTCTCCCGTTCACTCGTCAAATGTTCTCTCGCATGGGTTGGATGAACAACAGAAAAACAAAGAAAGAGAGATACTTTGGTAGGGGAAAAACAAATTCAGTGATGCTATAATAAGAACAGCAGGACCTCGTTTTGCCGGCCAGCAATTATGCGGACGTCAACTGGCTGACATTCATTTTCAGTGCCAAATCTCACTCAAAACAAACCCACATTCAACCATTCTCATGCGAATAGACGACAGGACTTATTTCAATCATCACAGTGGACTGTAACTTTTATGTCAGTTCAGGAGATGATTATGTCAATGACCGGTGCTGCGCTTGTCACTGGCACTGAGTGCACATCAGTGGGTTACAGTACGATGCAGCGGCAGTATTCAGTGAGTCGCAATATCAATCTCATTGTCGGTCATTATCAATCAAACAAACAATACGTGAAGCGATATTTTATTTATATTTCGTTTTATTTCTGTATCATATGAAGTATGAAACATGACAATGCCATGCAGATAATCATAATATTAGTAAATTGGTAATAACAGATGTTAAAAAAAAACATAGCATGATATGCTAGAAAGTGCTGTATTTGAACATATCTCTCTTATCTGGTCAAATTGATTATCCGGAGGTCCCCCGGTCCCGATGTGGCCAGGTAATCGAGGTCCTACTGTATGTAAAGAGGGAGACTGAAAGAAAGAAGGATTGAGATCTTGAGAGTGGGAGAGAGAATATGTTGAGAAAAGGGGTAATGTACTCAAAGTGATTTCTTGTATAGCGGCATACCATCATCATTTCACTGTCTTCCTCATTCATTCTTTTTGCCCCCCTCCCCCCCCCCCCAAAAAAAAAAAACCTATTCCAGACTGCCTACGTTTAATGTTATGACTTACTATAGTTGCAAGTACAATTGTATGCATGTTGCCCCCTTTGCCTCCAATTATAAGAGAGATTGTTTTCTTTTAGATATTGCCGCTGGCTCACTCCTGTACTTTACAACTGCAATATCAGTCTCAAGGACAGAAGTTCATTGTGTAATGATGATAGTTCATCATTGCCCCCCCCCCCCCCTCCCCCCCCCCCACACACACATACACAATGTACATACACCCCTTTCCCCCTGGTTGATATTTGAGAAGGCAACTGCACTTTATTTATCAAGCAATCTATTTCCCATTATGCTCTCAAAAGCCATCCCTGAGAACATTGGGTTTATTGATATCACGTACTGATGCATCTCCCGGTTTGTATCATCAACGTATCTCAGAGATATCTCGCTCCCCCCCCCCCCCCCCCCGAAACTCCCCAAGCAGTCTTCTTTTGTTATGCGCAGATATCATATGTATGAACTGTTGTCTATCTCATTACAATTTGCAACATACTGGTGCACTACATGTGTAGGTTTTGTCAAGTAGTACACTATTATGTGATTTCCTTGTAAAAAAAAAAAACAGTTCTGACTTACGCAGTCTCATCCCTTCCTTCACTGTACACCTAATAGAAGTTTGATAGCTCAGAGACAAAACCATTAAGTCTATTTTTTATTCATAGGCCAATAACATTTATAATAATCTGAAAAAAAAAAATCATTTTTGTTCTGTATAAATCCAGAAATTTTAGTGTGCATGAAATTGTCACAAATTTTGTGAGGAGTCGAGATTCGCAAAATTAGAATCCACGTGAAAGTTCTTGTCTGGATTGTTTACACATTGAATGCCAGTGGCAATTTGCGAAAAAAAAAAATTTATGCAGCGAAAAAGGCTGTCGGCTCCTTTGCAAAATTATATCTTTCTGTGAATATTTCTGGTCCTACAGTATTCTCATGTGTAATGCCCTCTGTCCTCTTTTATTCTCTAATTTTCCATATTATCAATCCTTTCGTGTTCTATTTCTCTACAATGTATGTATATTGTCTGTGTAATTAAAGATTGCTTTTACCCAATTTTAGAAATTAATTTATGATAGATTGGATTATAAGAAATAGAAACAAAAGCTATCAAAAAACTATCCAATGACAAGGTATGCCAACAAGAGTGGTTTTCTATATGAAAGTCTGCATTCTGTACTCTCATGTGTACAAAAAGGATCAGGACTCAGCTTTCATAAAATGTATCTTTGGTAGCAACTCCTGTGGCAATGGCAAGTGTCGTGGTAATGACGAGAATCCTGCTTTTTGACTGTTGCTTTAAAGAAGTTTGCCATTCTAGCAAGAATTGCTACTTGAAAAAATGAGAGCCAGATCTGAGCGCATCGGTTTAAAAAAAAAATAAAAAATGAGTTCATGGCAGCCGATGTGCAAGCCCAAGTTTGATTTTGCCTTTCTGCAGTTATGTTCCTACCCTATGTAGCATGGCCTTTTCATTTATTCCCTCATGGAGGTTGTCCCGTACTTTACCTGCGGGTATCTTGGGTCATGGTGGAGGCTGCCAGGTCTGTACCTCCCTGCTGCCTCCTCTTCTTTGGTTGGTACAGATGCAGAGCGAGTCACGTAGGCTGGGGATGTTGCAGTGATTGGATGAAGCACCATGTGCTTGCTGTATCAGAGCTGCTTGTGCTCTGCATTATCCTTGTAAAAGTACAGTTCAGTACCATGTTTAAGTTGGCTTTTATGAACAGAGGGGATAACCAAACATATGGAATGGTAGATATGCCATGAAAATTTGACATTGAGTGAGAAAGTTGCAGAATTTCAAATTTTTACATATTTTCACCCATAAGTGATATTGCTCACAACCACATAATCCATTTGGCAGAGATGATGATCATATCACTTCGACTGTGTGAAAATACATTGCACATTTGCTAAATTTCCCTTTTTTGACTCAGTATCAGTAAGAATGTGATTTAACATTTGCATCAAATTATTGTGGTCTTTTATAGGACAAGTGCACTCAAATATAAAGGATGTATGGTTACAGCAATATACACAGTAGATATAACACATAGCGAAGTTCGAGGAAAATCAGACAATCCATTCAAAAGTTATGAATTCTTAAGTTTTACTGCTGCCATCGCTGGATGAGAAGACTACCACAGTTTGTGACATCATTACAGGAAAATGATATAAAGAAAACATGAGGATTTCCAAAATTGCATTTTTTTCCCATTTTTTTTTAATGGAGGGTACACCATCCCTCTACATGTTCTAATACTGACACATGTTGAGGGTAATATTGTTCCCTCTCCTTTCTGAAAGATGCAAGTCAAGTGCTCTTTCATTTTGGTAGAAATAGGAAACTATGTTCAATTCTGTTATATTTTCTTTGTATCATTGTCCTGTAGTGTTGATTATTCATTCATTCAGTCATATTTGTCATCATATAACCTCAGCTGCTCTTTTGGAGCATGAGCTGGACTGATGCCCAGACATATGATGCACTTGCTTTCATGCAGAGTTTGGTTTGATTTGGGCTGCGTTTATCTAAAAATTTTCTGAGGCAGAATCACAATCCTAAACGCGTTTGAGGCATTTTCAGGGGTTAGATAAAACGCAACCGTGTTTTCAAACGCGTTTAGGAACGCCGCTTTGAAACGCCTTTCAAAGGGCGTTTTGAAACGCGTTTGAGACCAAGATCACTGTTCTGTGAGTAGATAAACGCAATGCCATTTTGAAACGCGTATATATCTCAAGGTCAAATCCCAGCTGTTTCCGGTTGTACTCTCTACCCATTATTTGTGTGTGACTGAGGAGGCATGTTTTGTGGTTGCAGTTGACCTTTATTTCCCGGATCAAACGGCGCAAAGCAGCTGCGCAGTGACACCACTGGAATTGCGATTGTATGATGGTTAGATAAACGCGGCTCATCGAGAATCGCGTTTCAAACCACGTTTACAAACACCGTTCCAAACGCGTTTGGAAACGTGATTCTCTCTCTCAAGTTAAACGCAGCCTTGGCCTCCAATTTTCTCCCCCCTGCACAGTTGCCTCAGTTTACATTTCCCTTCGCATTCATTCAGGATGTGTTTCTCATTTTGAAGAAGAAATCTCCTCCTCAGACTGGAGACAATCAATCCAGACCTTGTTATCTCTCGTCCTGACCTGAGGTGACCTCTGGTAATAAACAAGGTCACTCTAAGGTCATCAGCTGCTTACCAAAACAACCCTCTATCAAAATAGTCTAGATGCTTGTTACTCCATAAACAAAATACCAAGGCACCATGGTGTGCCCTAGGCTTTACTTGCAGACCTTTTTTCTAAGTTACAATTTTGTTTCTGACCTAATTTTTCATGTACAATAAGAACAACAACATGTATATTGTACTAACTGTTTAATCAGCCAAATTATCATAATGAAACATCTTCTTTTTTAAATTCAAGCATATGCAGACATAGTTATTCAAATTTTTCGTCGGTAATAACTGAGCCATAGTCCGTATATTCATAGACCCTGTTTATAGTGGCGGGCTGTGATCACTACAGTATACTGTAAAAGTGGAAATTTTTGCGGTGTTGAAATTTTCGCGCATTTCGCGCAACCAGAAACTAGCACGAAAATAAAAACATGCGAATATTTTTGCTTGCCATTATACATTCCTGTGCGTGATGTCTTGATTCCGCGGAATTAAAAACACGTGAAACTCTTCTGACCCGGCCTAGCACGAAAAATTAGTCCCGCGAAAATATCCACTTTTACAGTAGCTGAGAGGGTTTGGCTGCGCATTTGGGTCCATTTGTTTTTGTATCAACAACAGGTGGGCCTCGGGCCAGCCCCACTTTTGTTACTGCAATTTGGCCCGCATGCATTTACATACACACACACACAAAAAAAAAAACAGACAAACAAACAAATAAACAAAAACAAACAAACCTGAGGCCGACCTCTGTACTACAATCTTTTTTTTTGTTGGTGTGATCGGGGTAATATTTAAAGACTGTGATTGTTGCATATCCATATTTCCATGAAAATTGTACATTAAACATTGTACATTGAAACAGAATAAGTATGAATTTGTATTATTTTCTGCCTCTTCTTTTGCAACACAAATTGATGGTTATCGGTATGGAAAGATAAAGGTTGATAAATGCACTTAACTGCACTAACCACAGCAAATCATTTTGATGATATTTATTAGAAATGTAATAAGGTCTCAACTGATCTATTAAAGATAGTAAGGACATCAAGTAGGGCATTCTCTTCCTGTCCTATATAATAAAAGAATCAGTCTATGACACTGGCTATGGAAAAAATTATACCTGTGAACTGAAAACTGCACATCGGTTTAATATCTCCACATATGCCGTTGCTGTAGAATTCACTTTGGGGTTGAGAAAGGGCCTGTAGGCAAAGACTAGCAAGCAGCAGCTCAGCCCAGGGCTGCTTGAGGGCACAGTGTTTCCTGCCAAGCAGATACTTGTAACCAGGGAACCGTAGTTTGCAAGACTCTCTCGAAGCGCTGAGCTGTGAAGACCGGACGTTGAAGAAAATGTACAGACACGTCTTCTTTTTGCAAAAAGGAAAGGAAAATGGAGCCAGAATGGAAGGATACCGTAAACTAGTAAATCATGGATGATGAAAGGCGAGCATTGAGCAGAATTTAAACATAATGGCAGGATGACCAGAATTTACATATAGGCCTATATTTCAATGTAAAAACTATTGCTTTATGATTTTGTGTTCAGGTGGAGTGTGTAAATGTAGGTGTTTGCCTGTGCGTGTAAAATTATGCATGCATGTATGAATAGTAAGCACACCCATGCATACACAAACACACACAAGGTAAACCTTTGCTTTCACTGCAACAATAATAATGTAACAATAACAGATAATGAAAAATCATGCAATCATCATTATCATTGTTGTCATCAATATCATTTCAGGTTTCTTCCAGTCAGAAAAATGATGGGGTCATTCACCATAATATTCACTGTTTGTGTGGGTTGTTTTTCATCTGCTGTAAATGCCACAAACATCCGTGGCTGAAGCGTGATGGAAAAAGGAGCATAGCAGATGGGTAAAAATTATTCTGCAACCTCCGCTGCGAGAGGATGCAGTCCCGCTGAGGGCCTCCGTGCTGCCCTGCGTAATATGCAAGCAGACCGCTGCATGCCCCATTTAACTCCGCTAGTGTTTGTTTGACTCCTAGTACTTCTGTTACCATGGACCTCAAGTCTGTTTTGAGCCCTGGCCAGCAGTGTAAAGATTATCAAAACATCATTGTCTTGTTTGCGGGAGGTTGGGGGGGGGGATATGATACTTGCTAAAGAACCAAATGGCCACTAGATGCAATAGAACGTTTTTTGTTTTTGTCCAGAAATCCCATCATCATATTAAAGATTGAGATCAATTACATTCAAGAAAAATCTTGATTAAATGCTATGAGTAAGATGAGTAAAGGTTATGGCATTTTGCCAGCATCTTTCACACAGTAGGCCTATGTATTCACTCATCTGAGTCTAGTTTCTCTTTCTGCCCAAACTCTCACCTTTGTCTTTAACAATGAAAGCATTCCAACAACAACAACAACAACAACAACAACAACAACAACAGCAGCATCAACAGCAACAACATGGTTTCCTTTGTTTTTAATAAAGTGTACAATTTGTATTTATAACCCTTTATGTGCCAAAGACTTTGTACAGTGTATAGGACCTACTACAAAACAGGGTTCCCCGTGCCAATCAGCACTCAAAGGACACAAAGGGTGCTCAGGGAAAATGTTTAGAAATTACATAAAAATGCGAAATTGGATACGAAGAACCCTCAAAATGTTGCGGAGATTCAGATGCCTGAGCATTAGGATTAATGTCCTTCTTGCTGTGAAACAAGAGTTATGGGGTAATAAAGGAGGAAGGGGAGGGGAAGGGCAAAGGTTATAGAGACCATGGAACCACAGGTATGTACAATGCCGGGAGTCTTTTCTCCTATCGTTCCACACAAGCAGTTGTGGTGACTTGTCTTCACTTACATGGATAGAGTTAAAACATATTCTTTTAAAGGGAAGACAAACCCAAAGAGCAATGTGGATTGAGTGAAAGCAGTAACATTAGTAGAACACATCAGTGAAAGTTTGAGAAAAATCGGACGATCGATGCAAAAGTTACGAATTTTTAAAGTTTTGGTGTTGGAACCGCTGGATGAGGAGACTACTAGAGGTTATGACGTATGAGAGGACCACAATATAAAGGAAATATAAAAGGAATTCCACAAAAATTCACTTTTCTAGCAAAATGAAAGAGTTCTTGACTAACCGCTTTCAGAAAGCAGGGGAAATAAGTGCTACCCCTAACATTATGTCAGTATCAAGCTGATGGAATATGTAATTTTCATGAAAAATGAATTTTCATTGAATTCCCTTTTTATTTTCTTTATATTGTAGTCCACTCATGCGTCATAACCTCTAGTAGTCTCCTTACCCAGCAGTTGCAACACCAAAACTTTAAAAGTTCATAACTTTTACATCGATTGCCCGATTTTCCTCAAATTTTCACTGATGTGCTCTATTAATATTACTGCTTTCACTCAATCCACATTGCTCTTTGGGTTTACTTTCCCTTTAAGCAATTCTTGTTTTTATATATAGGCCTATGTTCTATTTGGCAGCGTGTCCTCTCTTTTTTTTCCCGTATTGATTACTTTTGATTAATGTTAGCGAGTACTCCAGTTCTGAAAGTGGACCAAACGATATCGCATGGTTTCTGTCAATACTGACACAAACACATACTTCCAGTGTATAAAGGTATGGCATTCTTTCAGAGGACATTCAGTTTATTGAAGAATATCCTTTTAGTAGGGCAGATAACAGTAGCAAAAATTGGTCGAGATGCTCACATCCGGCGGAAAGTATGAAATTTTGCATATAGGGGTATTTTCGGGCGCTGATTTAAAAAATTGCCGGATCCAAGAGATCTGACCACGGGGTCGGCCGCCATTTTGAATTCTAATATGGCCGCCATCACAAAACAAATTTAAAGATCCCTATCTTCAGTTCTGAATGACCTGTGGTACCAAAACTTGGTACACAAGAGCGTTTTGACATATTGAATTTGATGATAGATTAATTTGAAATGTCTGACAAACATCGAATAGCCGCCATTCTGAATTCCAATATGGCCGCCTCGACGAAATTTTCAAAATCCCTATCTCGAGTTCTAAGTGGTGAGTGGCACTGAAATTAGGTGCAAACAAGTATATTAACATACTGAGTTTAAAAATTGACTAATGTGATGTGTCTGACAAACGCAATGCCCGCTATTTTGAATTCCAATATAGCTGCGAAGACAAACATTACTGCTAACATTCACGGGCATGCCAAAAAGTGCAGCAAAAATGAAGCACAATGCACCTTTCACTGACGTCACAATGTAAATACAGCAGCGTGCACTCAATCAGTTACAAACGCGCGCTCAATCAGGTAGCCTAATTTACAAACTTAAGATAGAGATTTTCAACACTCCATCAACACTCCAACGTGGCAACTATGTAGGAAAATTCAAATTGGCTGCTGTGCAGCTTGTCAGACATATCAAATAAGTCTGTTATTGAAGTCATCCTATCACCATGGTTTTATGTATCAAATTTCAATGGTTTATGTCATTCAGAACTGAAGATAGGGATCTTTGACGGCGGCCATATTAGAATTCAAAATGGCAGCTGACCCCATGGCCAGATCTCTTGGATCCGGCAATTTTTTAAATCAGCGTCTCAAAATACCCCTATGTGCAAAATTTCATACTTTCCGCTGGATGTGAGCATCTTTTTCACATATCTGCCCCACTATTTTAGATGTGATACTAGTAGAGTTCCTTACATTGATTAAATTTGAAGGAAAGAGACACATTGAAGTGATATGTGAATCTGGAAATAAAACGACAAAATTTGAATAAACTAAATGAACTTAAAACAGCTGAGCTACAGGTAGTCAGAGACATAGCCACTTTCCAACATTTTTCCTGTTAAATGAAAGCCGATATCTTCTCTATTGTAGTAGACAGGATTGTAGGCCCTATAGATATTGCTTGCCCCCCCCCCCCCCCCCCGATGACATAAAGTTTGATATACAAGTGATACAACTTGAGTCAAAGGGATATGCGCTTTTGATTCCAGCAAAGCCTTCAGTTAGAGCCAAAAATGACAAGCATAAAAGTATTCAACATGTATGTATATATATATCCAAATTGATGAATTCTTCTGTTCAGTTATTTTTATTATACCCCCGCCAAACTAAGTTTGAAGGGGGTATATAGGAATCAGCGGACGGTCGGGCGGTCGGTCGGGCGGTCGGTCGGGCGGTCGGTCCGTTGCAAATCTTGCGTCGCGAACTACTTCCTCAGTTTTCAACCGATTCCCATAAAACTTAGCACAGATGTGTGCCTTGGGTTGTAGATGTGCAAGACGTATTTTTTGACAGTACCCAAAAGTACGTTGCCATGGTAACGGCATATTATGGGCAAAAATGGGTACAAATCTTGCGTCGCGAACTCCTCCCACAGTTTTTGATCAATTTTTATGAAATTAGGTACAGATGTTCATCTGAATATGTTAATGTGCAAGACACATATTTCCGCAGTGGCAAAAAGTGCGTTGCCATGGGAACGGCATGTTATTGGTGAAATATAGGGCAAAATGCTTCATGGCAAAACTGCTTCATCAGTGTTCTTCCAATTCTCATGGAATTCATATTGAATGTTTGTCTTAGGATATAGGTCAGCATGACACATTTCTTGACAGTGACAAAAAATATGTTGCCATGGTAACAGCTCACATATTATGAGCCAAAATGATGGAAAATTTTGTGTTGCAAACTACTTCCTCAGTTTTTGCCCAATTTCCATGAAACTTGGTACAGATGTGTGCCTTTGGTTGTAGATGTGCAAGACGCATTTTTCGACAGTATCCGAAAGTATGTTGCCATGGTAACGGCATATTAATGGCAGAAGATCAAGGAAAGATCTTGCGGATTTAACTACTTCCTCAGTTTTTTGACCAAAGCTTATGAAATGTTGTTTTGACCAAAGCTTATGAAATGTTGTTTGGCGGGGGTATAACCAGTCACTGTAGCGACATTTCTAGTTGCAACTGATCTACCTCAATGAAGTGCAATTTGTAAATCAGCTGCAATGTATGAATATGGACTATTCAGACATAATAACAATATACCAGTGCACTATCTGGAAGGAGTCTGGGGACACAACGATAAAAACGAAATGGGTCCATTGAGCATCACATCTTGTGTGATTAGCCCATGGGAGAACCAACTCACGGCAGCTTCCATCAAACTACAATTTGTATGTTTCTGTTCTTATTTCACCAAAACCTAGCATCTCCTGCCAGTAATACCTCTCTGTAAATAGCGGGAGAGGGATTCATAAATCCCTGTCAGGAACCACCTGACTTTTTGGACTCATCCGAACTCGGGAGTGCATAGAAGAGACTTTCCTAACGTGTTTACAAGTTTTGACATCCTTCTGGAGCAGTGAGCGGTGTCATGGGGGACCCCCACATTTATCTGACCCCCTGTCCCCTGTGACCCCAGACTGACCCCAAGACGACCTCTTGGGGTCATCCTTCACAATGAGCGCACAGATTCGCCGATCAATCATGCGAAGTGGGTTTGAGAGGATATGTGCACATGAGCCGAGATAGAGAAGAAGAGGATGACACTAGCAAAGACACACAAAATAAGATATCCTCCTCAGAGATCCCCGTGAGAAAAAGAACGCCTCTTTCACACTTGCAGAGGCACTTGCATGTAAACAGCTTCAGGAACATGCTTCATGACAGTCAATTTGATTTTGATAGTCTGAACGCAAACCAAAGTCATGTTTCTCACAACAAAAGCATCTCATTTCATGTCCATCTAATGTAATAATAATGATGATAATGATAATACCGTAGTTACAATTTGTGTTGCACCAAATCCAAAGCTACATGTTGTAAATGTGTTTCTGGATACGTGACTTGTCATGGTATACATTAGAGGAGGCGGAGCTTGACCATCGTTGATTGACAGGCCATGAAGTTTGCCATGCCGCTGTTTAACCCTGTGTGTGCTTTGAGTACTGGCTGATATACAATGTAGAAAACACCATAGCGTTTTACACACTGTGTAAAACAGGATATTTTCGCGGCAAGAAATTTTCGCGAATTGGAGCCGATTGCCATTTTCGCGGCATGAAATTTTTGCGAGTTGCCTGTAACATTTAATGGGTATAGTGTAGACAAAAACTTTCACATGCACCTTGATTTTGCAAATCCTGGCTCTCGCGAAATTCACGAAATTAAAATGCACGCAAACATTCCTCCCTTTACAGTAATGGGGTGTTTTGGGTTTTTTGTGGTACGCTTTGGGGGAGACTCGTCTTAATGGCCAAACATCCTGCAACCCTAAACAGGATTGAGAACCAAAACTTCTTGCAAGTCTGAAAGTGGAGGTAGCTGTAGGTACAGCAATAGCGTTTTGTGACAACAGTGACTCATTGGTAAACAACGTAGCAAACAAAGTTGACATTGACCCAGTTATTTATGTTACAGGGACTCCAATGTTTGTTCTTGTCTATTTTGTTATTGTCTGGTGCTGTACTGTGGAAGGTCTTCCACCGTCCATGGTAGGGAACTTTCGCGAGCATGACGTGGCAGCTCGTCGAACGTGCCGTGGGCAGAATTTACCTCTGCGCGTGCTCAAATCCGAAAAACTTCCCATCGTTGGGACAACAAGATCGGTTCTCAGCCAAAATAACGTCCGGTCCCGATGTTGGGCACGGTTGAGCAGCCAGCCAATCAGTGATCTTGTTGCTACTGCTCCATCCGAGTTTGGGGACTGTCACAGCTGATTGCTTCCGCGTACTCTTGGTCTTCCCGTCGTGTAGCAAAAGTTTCCTGATATCTTTTAGGTGGAGACCTGTTTATTGTCATGCCCACAGCCTCCAAAGAGATAAAGCAATATGATCATTCCTTTCACGTGTTTTGTTTTAATTTGGTTTGGTTTGGTTGGATTTGATTCAATTTGATTCGATTCGTTTGGACTTGATTGGATTGGATTTTATCAGATATTATCAGATTGGATTTTATTGATAAGACTAATGGGTCTCATATTTGAATGCCATGCAGTAGAATAATGGAAGTTTGGTTATGTAATGAAAAATGAAATCAACCAAGATATTGGCAAAAAGAGAAGATGTAACATCATGTAATTTTAGAGATTTGTATAATATTGCTATTAAAGGGACTGTACAGTACTGGTTGAGGTAGGGATTCATGTTTTGAACATTCCTAAGTGAGATAATGAAAAGCCTTCTATGAAATATGAAAGAGCATGTAATTTTAAGAAGGATTCAACGTTTATTTGATGAAAATTGGTTTTCAAATGGCTGAGATATCCAAAAAAGTGCTAATAATAAAAGGCGACATGCCCCAACTTTATTAGTATCTCTTTGTTTCACCTTGTTTTTGGATATCTCAGCCATTTCAAAACCGATTTTCATCGAATAAACTTTTGATACCCCTTAGAACTGCATGCTCTTTGACATCTCATAGAGTGATTTCTGAATATCTCACAAAAGGTTAAAAGCTAAATCTTCACCTCGACCAGAACTGTACACACCCTTTAAAGCTTTCAAAGTCCAAAATATTTTGATAGTGATGCCCAAAACTTGTACAGATCCATGTTCAGTTTGGGAAAAAATGAAGATGAGAAAGAAATAGACAACATCAAGACCAGTGTTGATAATAGTTTTCTTTCAATGCTGATTCTGCCCTTCCCTTTCTATGAGTCATGTTTTCCTCCACTCTTCTTTTTCTTCACACGTTTTCTTCCTGCAATTGAATGATGCCAGTCAAAAATCCCATTCATTTCCTCTTTTTGACTAATGTCTTTCCAACTGCGGTTGACTCATCCTACATGTATGTACAGTAATCAATCATCCTTTTTCCATTTATGGAACTGTCCATTTTTATTTCATCATACCTTGTATTATTATATTTCATCTTCTTTCCCAAGCACCATGCAGCTGCAGCTATAACCAGGGCAGAATATTTGTTAATGTTTGCCCTCGAGCATTTGCAGTTATTTGTCCTCCATCGTGATCTCTGAAGAGGAGTAGGAGGAAGAGGAGGAGGAGGAGGAGATGGTGGGAGAGGGCGTGAGGGGAGAGAAGTGTCTTGTCATTACAGATGACAAGGTGCAGTGAACACACCAATAGCTAACTCACTCACTCCTTGTACTCTCTCTAGACTCTCCAGCCTCTACCATGCTTATCTTTTTCAAGCACCTTTGGAGAAAACATGAAACATTCCAGACATACATTTTATGTAGTGTGGCCCCAAGGCATGGAGAGGGAAAATGATCACATATACATTTTTGTGTCAGTCTCCTGGTTTGCCTCTGTCTTTCTGTACTGTAAGTTTGTCTGTACATATGTCAGTGCATTCAGTTGAGCTTATTTCAGTTTATTCTGTTTTAGCACAGAATGTATGTTTGTATGAATGTGCCTGTATCATGAATAACCGGAGGGCCAAACCCCAAAAAGTCGCTTACTTAACGAGTGAGTTGCACTCTCTCTACAAACTAAGTAGACCATGCTTATTTTCAAGTTTTCATTGTAACAAACAACATTCCACTGGTCTACCTCAAAAAATTTGTTGCGAAAGAATCCAAATCCAAGATGGCGTCCAAGATGGCCGCCATATTTACTGAATTTGTTATTTGCAAGATAGAATTTGATTGAAACATCAGACTTCAACAAATTTGATGTCATATGAAAGAGAATAAAATTATCTACAAGTTGATACCATTTTTGTGGGTTATTGTGATCATTGGATTGAGATTTTAAGGAAAAAACACTCATTTTTTGATATTTTTCTGAAAAAAGGAAAATCATGAAAATGCTTGATTCAGCATAAATCAAAGAAAGACTGAAGGATTATCTTGAAACGTTTCAAAAATTTTGTTTGACATATAATTAATATTTGGAGAAAATTAGGGGTCAGTACCATCTTTGGATCAGGAGTAATAATGTCTCAAACTTGAAAACTCACTACGTAAAAATGGCCACTTTAGTTGTGACAAGATCTTGTTGGTTGTGAAAAAAGCCTGCGCGCGCCAAGACTACTACACGCACCTCTGGCACCGGCGCTTGTAGCAGTGCCAGTGGTGCGTATAGTAGTCTTGGCAAACGCAGACTTTTTCTTTGACAAACAAGGTTTTGTGCCTGCAAAATAACTTTTCATACCAAGTGGTAACTCAGGTGACGCTGATTGCTATTATTTCAAAGTAGATTGTTCTGAAGCAGATGGAATGAAGCAAAAAATATCTTTCAAATAGAGGTAGAAGCTTGAAACACTAACCTTGCTATGGAAAGTTTAAAACAAAATTTGGATCAATCACTCAAAAAATTCAAGATTGCAGGCCATCAGAGCTGACATAGTGTATTGCGCCAAAGTAAATGTATCATTTTGATTTTGATACAATTTTGTCTGTTTTGCTGTCCATTTATATGGTTTTTATATATTCTGAACATTTTAATGGTATTTCAAACCATCTTAGGCTTTTATGGAGACATTTTTCAGAATGCACCATGAATATTTCTCTGAAAAGTAAAAAAAACAAATAGAATTAAAAATGTTTATGAAAACCATGCAGAAATCAACATTTTTCCCATAATATAATCAATATTTGGAGAAAATTAGGGGTCAGTATTGTATTTGGTTCAGGAGTTATAATGTCTCAAACTTGAAATCCAATTTTACATAATATATATTTGCACGCATCTGTTCCCAAAGACGTCACAGAGGGTCAAATCCAAGATCGTGCTTACTTTTCGAGTTCAACTCTCTCTATAAACAAGACCATACATAATATTAAGTATACTAAGCAATGTTCCGTAAGTACACCTCAGTAGATTTGTTGCAAAAACCTCCAAAGTACAGATGCGGTCCAATAGGGTCGCCATTTTTATTGAATTCAACATTTCAAACATAAAATTTGATAGACACATTGGATTACAAAAAATTTATGTCATATGAAGGAGAGCAAAACTTCATAAAAGTTGATACCACTTTAGCTGTGTATTGTGATAAATTGGGGGGGGGGTTGTTTGCTTCTCTTTTTTGGGGGGGAGGGGGGGGAGGGAATACATATTTTATATTGTTTTGAAAAAAGGAAGAGATGTAAAAATGCATGATTTAATATTTATCAAAGAAGAACTGAATCGTTTTGAAACCTGCGATTGAGATTGAGATTTACTGAGATTGAGACATAATTCATATTTCTGGAATTATAGGTAATATCATACACTGTTGACAAGTTAACATCTAAAACTTGAAAAAAAAATTATATTTATGCATTACAAATTTTGCATACAATGTGTTTACATGGTCACATGCAATATTTTATGATTCAGTGACTTGCAAGTACCTGCAAACTAACTTTTCATGCCAAGTGGTGTATAGGTGTCGCTATACTGTAGCATTTCATCATAGTAGATTGTTCTGAGGCAGATAAGATTGAACAGAAAGTATTTTCCAAAAAGAGATAGGAGCTTGGAATTTGGCACAAATTTTGCCAATGTGTAATATTTAGCGATAAAAATAGTATCCACACAAAATTCAAGATGGCGGTAATTAATCAAGGTTGTCGTTCAAGGCATTATTTACCATTAGTGCACGTAAAACAAAAACCCAGCTTTACTTATAATGCCTCAAACATGTCAAACTAGTTCTAAACTGTGACTTAGGGATAGAACAACTAATGCACAAACTTAAATCAGTCAAATTAATGCTAAATATTGTTAGATATACTAAATAGATCTGATAGGAATGTTTTCTTTTTTATATACTAAATTGTTAACAGTTATCATGGTTATGGTTTCTTGAAAAGAAATGGTGATATCTCCGTATGGTTTAGGCTTTATTATATTTTTTTTTTTACATGGTAGAATGTTTTGTGATACAACTAACCTGCACATATAAATCGAATGTGATATTTATCCCAATGGTAAACAATACCTTTAGTGTGTTGCGTGAAAGTTAAATCTCAACTTATATACTGTAACTTATAATTATATATAATATATATATATTTTTTTAATTAATATATTTTTTAAATCTTCTTATATTGCTGTCTATTACATGTTTCTATACATCCGAACGATATTGTACTAGTGTAAACCATATTGAGGGTCTTTTTTTTTTGGGGGGGGGGGGTGGAGCTCATTCCAGTGTTTGGGTAAGGCCCAATCTTTGATAAAAAAAGAAATGCTTCTGTATCAAAGATATGCTTTTTTACTTGTATGTTACTCTGCTGTTGTAGAAACGTGAATGATGATGGTATATGTGTAATAATGTCTGATCCGCAGATGTCCTTGAAAGCCCTTCTGATCCGAACCCCCCCCCCCCCCAAAAAAAAAAAAAAAAAAAATCCGACATGGCGGCAATTTCTCAACTTTGCTCTTAAATGTGTTGTGCGAAATTACTTTTCAGTATATTGTTCGAATAAAATTGTCCAAATTTATTATTCGTGCTCTATATTCACATTTACAAATAAGCATGCTGAAACTGTATTTACTGTTATCAGATTTTCTTACATTGTTTTTAGGCTGATTTCATGTGGGTTATAGTGTCACAATTGATTTGAACTTATGCCATTTGTATGTCTAGATGCTTTCCCATAGATATAAGGATCTCTCGAGAGTGAAAATGTTCATTTTCATTCATTTTAGAGTGACCTCGTGGATCACTCGAAGAGTGACGAGTGATCCCTATAAGGCAGGGCTCAAAACTAACGGTGGTCCGGTGGCCCAGGGCCACCAAAAACGCACGTCGGGCCAACAAAATGTCAGAAATGAAGAATTTGGTGGCCTGATCGGGCCAACGAAAAAGGTCGGATATTTGCCTTTGGGCCACCAAAAATAAAAGTTAGTGTGGGGCCCTGCCTAAGGTCACTCTAAAATGAGTGAAAATGAACATTTTCACTCAAAAGTCACTCCAATTTCACTCTAAATTCACCGTTTTCTGTTATTCACTCCTCACATCAAAAGTAAATACTTCCACTCGATTTGTTTTTTCTTTTTCGGAGAGTAGAATATCACTGGTTTTAAAAATATGTCCATAAAAACCTAAGACGGTTTGAGATAGCGCAACAGACAATATTGTATCAAAATCGAAATAATATATTTAATTTGGCGCAATACACTATGTCAACTTTGATGGCTGTCATCTTGATTTTTTTTTTTTTATCGGTTGATCTAAATTCTGTCTTAAACTATCTACAACAAGATTGATGCCAAATTTCAAGCTATTACCTCTATTTGATTTTTTTTTTTGGCTTCATCTCATCTGCTTCAGAACAATCTACTTTGAAATAATAGCAATCAGCGTCACCTGAGCTACCACTTGGTATGAAAAGTTAGTTTGCAGGCACAAACCCTTGTTTGTCAAAGAAAAAGTCTGCATTTACCAAGACTACTACACGCACCATTGGCACTGCTACAATGGTGCGTGTAGTAGTCTTAGCGTGCGCAGACTTTTTTTATGACCAACAAGGTCTTGGTCACAACTAAAGTGGCCATTTTTACGTAGTGAGTTTTCAAGTTTGAGACATTATAACTCCTGAACCGAAAATGGTACTGTCCCCTAATTTTCTCCAAACATTAATTATATGTCAAACAAAATTCTTGAAACGTTTCAAGATAATCCTTCAGTCTTTCTTTGATTTATGCTGAATCAAGCATTTTCATGATTTTCCTTTTTTTCGGAAAAATATAAAAAAAATGAGTGTTTTTTCCTTAAAATCTCAATCCAATGATCACAATAACCCACAAAAATGGTATCAACTTGTAGATAATTTTATTCTCTTTCATATGACATCAAATTTGTTGAAGTCTGATGTTTCAATCAAATTCCATCTTGCAAATAACAAATTCAGTAAAAATGGCGGCCATCTTGGACGCCATCTTGGATTTGGAGGCTTTCGCAACAAATTTTTTGAGGTAGACCAGTGGAATGTTGTTTGTTACAATAAAAACTTGAAAATAAGCATGGTCTACTTAGTTTGTAGAGAGAGTGCAACTCGACCTCTGTTTTTAGCTTTTGGCCCCCCGGTTAGAATGCGTGTTTGGTGCATATAGTTACTGTATACGCCATATATTTCGCGAGTCTAAATTTTCGCGAATCGGGACTTCCCGACAATTTCGCGAGTGGTTAAATTCGCGATCGTGGAGTCCTGTACTGAGAAATGTATACACGTATGTCGCATTTATATCGGCATTAGAGTCAATATTTTTGTGTGTTTTTAATTTCGCAAGTAGCAGCTGACTCGCGAAATTTGCGAAAATAAAAACCTCGCGAAATATTTGGTGTATACAGTACATGTACTGTATCTCTTTATCTAGTCACATTTCTCTCCTTGAATGTGCCTCTATAATTGTCTGCCTTAGTACCTGCTTTTCCATCTCTCCGTTAATTGTGTCTTTTTCTCTCATTTAACTTTTTGTTTTCTTTCAAATTTTCAAACAACACATATTTCTGTCTCTTTCTACTCCTATGTTTGTCATTTTCTTCAATAGATCTCTTTTTCCATTCTTCTCATGTTTCTCTTCCTCATCTCATTGTTTTTTTCATGGTCTTTCTCAGTTTATTTTCTTTTTCTTCCTTCCTTTATCCATATCTTCTTGTTTTCTTGTCTCCCTCATTCTTTCTTTTCATCCCATCTCTTTCTCTCTTTTTTTTTTATCTCTCTCTCTGCTGAACTCGTTCTGTTTAGTATTACACCTTTGTCTTTACCAAAAAAAATGTTCTGCATTTGACTGATGCCTTTCAGTGAGAATCCGTCTGAGATGGTGTGACGATGCTGTCCAGGGACCCCGCATCCAAGGGACAGGATAATCGTTCAGGTGGATCGCACTTGTGCCATGGAGTGGAGTAATGTTTGTGTGGACCCCCTGGGCTATTCTTAGTCCACATGAATGTGAAGCCCGTGCAGCTGAGACGCATTGCACTTTTTTTAAGGTTCGGCTATGGACACAGGAGCATTAATAAAGTGCAACTGAGGTACAACTGGGATAGTTTTGCAGACTCTGTTGTGGAACATGACACTGGTTGTATTTGTGCAGGTTGCTTTTATCACAGTTGAAGTAGCTGCTTGGTACTAGAGTTGTCTCGTCTTTTGGTTTAGCATGGTCGATACTTGATCTAAAGGAGAAGTTCAACTACACTGTATCATTATTGGGGAAACAACATGCAAAGAATCTCTCTGTTTCGAAATCAACACTACTAGAAGGGTAGATAACGCAGTCAAACTGCTCCACATTTTATCTGTTTACACAATATATATCTGTCACTCTCGCCGTATAAAAGCTATTCGGGACCGTCCAATCCTATTAACCCACTGAAGACTCGTCCACCCCACCCCCATACTCGGGCATGGGTTTATGGGAAATGCGTGTTGTAGCAAAATCAGCTCATCCTTTAAAGGACAAGTTCACCTTCATTAACATAAGGATTGAGAGAATGTGGCAATATTAGTAGAACACATCATTGAAAGTTTGAGGAAAATCGGACCATCCGTTCAAAAGTTATGAGTTTTTTAATTTTTTGTGCAGTGACCGCTGGATGAGAAGACTACTGCAGTGTATGATGTCACATGCGTACAACAATATAAGGAAAATATAAAGAGAATTTCACAAAATTTCATCTTTTGAAAAAAGTATACATTCCCTCGACTCGTTACTGACATATGTTACGGGTAATATTATTCCCATTGCCTTTAGAAAGAGGCAAGTCAAGTGCTCTTTCATTGTGCGAAAAAAGTGAAAATATGTTGAATTTTCTTTACATTTTCTTTATACTGTTGTACTCATATGACATCACGAGCCTTAGTAGTCTCCTCATCCAGCGGTTCCAACACAAAAAATTTAAAAATTCATAACTTTTGAACGGATTGTCCAATTTTCCTCAAACTTTCACTGATGTGTTCTACTAATATTGCTGCATTCTCTCAATCCTTATGTTTATGAAGGTGAACTTGTCCTTTAATGGTTTAAAGCATCCACAAGTAGTCACTGATACCATGTTGACTTGAATGGAATAATGATTTAGATTACGTGGCTAGCCACTAGGGACCAGGCACAGGGGGATAATTGCCCAGGGGGACCACCCATTGCTGCCTAGGGACTTGAACCAGGGACCTTATGATTGAGTTTGTGGTCCTTTCCACTAAGCCGCAACAGCTGTTTTGTGCATTAGAAGTTAGCAGTGGCTGAGAAAGAGAAAGTGTCGCATCCCGTGCAACTAAAAATAGGCAGAAATAGTCACTTGAAGGCATTTTCGTTCCCTTAACCTGTCCACACAAAAAAAAAGGGAAAAAAAAGAGTTGACAATATTGATAATGTTTTGGCTCTGGGATGAGTTACCTCGTATCCCTCAGGAAATGTGTCAGAGACAAGAAGTTCAACCCACTGCACCCATAGGCAAGATTATCCTGTGACATAGTTATGATACTCGGAAGTCGTTTTCACACGTACTTATAGTGCGTAATTTGAATCATGACTCTAAGCGATGCATCACAAGAGTCACAATTCAAATAAGCCATTTTGGCCGAGCGTAAGCGCACTGGAATCATGGAGAATGACTTGAATCGTAATACCAGTGGCGAACCAGAGGTGTTTTCCAGTGGCGATCCAGAGGTGTTTTCCAGTGACGATTCTCTGGAATTACGGGATGAAACAGTCGTGTGTAGGGATTGACCTCCAAATTGTGTTTTGAGGGGCGGCGGAGTTTACGGTGACCTTTCAACTACTTCCGCACTCCCTACTGCTCAAGAGGGATTGATGGGAACTTGGAAAGAAGCCATACCTTTCCTCGCTCTGAAATTCAAAACCGCAGAATACGCAAAGCCGTTCCTGGTCGTGTGTACGAACGATTATTCTAATTGTGATTGTAATCGTAATTGTAATTCACTATTGCAGTTACGTTCCTCGACCCCGTGTAAAAACGGTCTGAGAGAAGAGTCCTAGATAAAAGGTTTGCTCTTTGGCAGCTCTGAAGTGACTTTTACCCGAGGTGATGCATTCCATCTCCATCTCCCTCACCCCTCTCTATCCCCCATGTCCCCCCCCCCCCCCCCCGTTTATTTCTCCTTCCCCCACCCCCCCCCTTCTTTCCCTTTCCATCTTCCTCTCTGTCCCCCCCCCCCCCCCCACTCTCAAATGAGGCAGAATTCCAAGGTGGATGTAGAGCGAAATTGCAGGGCCAAAGGTTTACCATAAACCAGGGCAAATGCAGAATCCACATGTGATATAATAGCCGGAGCAGGCGTATTGCCAGATCGTAGAGTACACTGGAGATGCTGCGACTGCAGCCTCGTAGAAAATAATGCAATTTTCTTTCATTGACCGAATACCAAGAGGTATGCCACAGGATTGATAGAATGTGTGACCACATTGTTTTTCCAATAGATTATAGACTCACGTGCAAAGCATCTGTCATTTTTGTGGAGGTAGGTTGTATCGTATTGAAATTTTATATTTATGTGAGCTGCACCAGCCTGCTGGATCATGTGAATTGCTTGATCCTCTGTGAAATTCCAATATACACACACATATATACGCAATAATAATAATGATAATAATAATGAAATTATTATAGCGCAAATAACAAATGAATGTTCCCTATGCGCTTTACAATCTCATCACAAAACATACTGTAACAATTTACTTTCAACACACACACACATATACAAAAAATATCAGTTCACAAATAAGTAAGTCCTTAAAAGAAGATTTAAATGAGACCAGTGAAGACGACTGACGGATATGTTGTGGTAATAAATTCCACAATCTCACTCTCTCTCCATCTCTTTCTTTCTCAAGTTTGTAAATGATCGTACAAATGCATACATTGTAGTATTTCTTTTCTATCTAGTACATGAGTCATCTCCATAGAGATGAAAAAAATAATAATTTGTGCATTCAGTTACATGCTGTCTGTACTTCCAATGGGATGCTGATTATTATAAGCTCTGGTGATACAGCTAAACACAGAAATGCCTTATTGCAGACACTTCAAAGGGTCAGTATAGTTTTGATCGAGATGGGGGATTCAGATTTTGACTTTTTGTGAGAAAATTAGAAACCACTTGAATATTAAATATTGAAGAACATACAATTCCAGGAGAAATTCAGAGTTTATTTGATGAAGAAGTTACTGGTCCAAAAGTGATTTTTTACTGGTCCTGCTCCATCGGACTAGTGTCAGTGTGCAGCATTGTAAATTGTATGTCATGTGATGAGCAATCAATCAATCAGAGAGCCAGAATCTTTTGTAGGTATAAAAACAATGACAGTAAACTTGGCACGTTTCCCTCTCCTCCTATCACAGCTGGGCTAACCATCTGGGTGTGGGTGGTGTCGGTGACCGGCCACCGGGAAAAGTACTGCATCATGGCCGTCAAGGACCACACCCCCGAGCACATCGTTGCCGAGGTGATCGCCAAGCGCACGGAGGACATGGACATCACCCACCAGCAGCGGAAGAAGTGTATCGAGGAGTACAAGTCCACCTACGTACTCAAGGTTTGCGGCTGTGAGGAGTACCTCTTGGACAACAACTACCCCATCTCTCAGTACAAGGTATTTACTGCTCCACTCTTAATATTAACTTGTTCCTTCCGCAATTCTGTAAGTACCTTTAATGTCCCCAAACAAGATTATTTTTGTCCGTCGACAAACGAACAGGTTGCAATCCTCTTGTGCGAAAGCAGTCAAGCGATGGATATTATCCCCTCCCCAGGGTCAACTACATGTGTGCCCTTGAACAATGGAATTATCGATCGAGTGCAATGTATGAATAGAGCGTGCGCTGATCGACGAGCTCACAGACTCATTTGTCCTAAATTTGTCACAAAACCAGGCACCTGAACGCAATGACTGGGGTCAGCGAACACAGAAATCTACTGACCTCAGCTTTGATTGCTAATGTACATGTTCATACAAGTTTTGTAGCAGAGCAAGGGCAAACTAAATCAGAAAAAGGTAAAAAATATTGTGATATATGCATTTTTCCAATAGAAAGAGAACAAGTGCTGATAGAATGAACTCTAATCTTTTTTATCAAACCCATTTTGGGGGGCATTATAACACAAAGAAACATGAATTTAGGCGGCATGAAATTTTCGCGAACTGCCACTGGCATTCAATGCATATATAGTGTTGACAAGAACTTTCGTGTGCATTTTCATTTCGTGAATCTTGGCGCTCGTGAAATTAAAATGCAGGTGAACGTTCCTCGTTTTACAGTATCAGTTGCTCCCACTGTACTAGGTTCCCGTAAAAGAACAGGTAAATGCTACGTTTACACCATGTTCCCAGAGGCCACGACAATCACGTTTCAGGTCAGCGTGGACAGAGTGGGATGGACATGAGAAAGTGTGTGGGGGCGGGATGGGCAAATGTGACAGGCCGTGATCGTTGTGGACGCCGTGTCAGATTTTTAAACTGTCAAAATTTTGCCATGGCAGTTATGGTGCTGATCAGAAACCTAGAAGGCTGTAGTAAAACCGAGTGAATGCAACAAAATGTGACAGCACGTAACAAAATTTAGAGTCGGTCTGTATTTGGATGAGACTGAAAATATGATTAGTGTAGTCTGACCAGACCTGTGGCAAATCCAGAGGGGGGCGCACCGGGCACACGCCCCTCTTTATTTTTTGTTAAAACAAAAGAAATAAAGAGAAAAAAATGGGTGACGCATGCGCCCCCTTTTAATGTTGTGAAAGCGCCTCCTCTTTACAGAATTCCTGGATCTGCCCGTGCAGACGCTGTGTGAACAGCATCTGATAACTGCATGATCACTAGAGCTAGGTCAGGAATACGGAAGACTAGAATTAATAACTACGAGAGGGAAAAGAAAAGGAGCATATCCCTCGCACCCACGGCGCACTATGTTTCGGGCAAATAGGGCTGCTGTGGTTGCTGGGAACATGGTGTAAATGCAGCAGAAAGGAGAAATTTATTTGGCACGAGTCTCAAGCTTCTTCTGAGATGAGTTTTTCAGACCTTTTTTGAGAGCACTTTTTCAAACCATTGCAAGATCAGTTGTAACTTGCCAGGCTGTTTCAAGTGAAGTCTTGAGACCTTTTTGTGACAGTCTTAGGACCTTTTTTTTTTTAATGACATGACAACTGATATAAATTTTTCTTCTCTCCTCTCTTTTTTATTAACCGCAGGTCATTTAACCTCCTGCATGACTCTTAAAACCTTGTTTGGAAAAAGCCTAATGAGAACTCTTTGTACATAAATGTTTAGACCTATTGTTTTTTATGCGAGGTAATAGACCTTTTCTGTGAGTCCTCGTAAATGCCTCACTGTACATACTTAAATTATTCTTTCTGAAAAAATCTTGAGACCTTGAGCCTGTTTTGACCATTTAAACCTTTTTAAAAAAATGAATCTTTAAACCTTTTATTATGTGAGACAAACCTTTCTATATGGTGAGTTCTGAGAATCCCTTTGTACACAAGGCAGACCTTCTAAGCAAATCTCAAGGCCCTTTTTGTACTCAAGTTTATAGACCTTTTTTGCTACATGAACCTCAATAAACCTTTTGTATGCAAGTCATCACACCTTTTTCTACTTGAGACCTTTTATGTACATATGTATAAGTTATGAGACCTCTTTCCAAGTGAATCATGAAACCTTTCTGTCTTGCAAGTCATCAAACCTTTCTACATGTATCAAGAAACCTTTGTGGTTCACACGAGACAAGCAGACCTTTCTACATGAGTGTGTAGACCTTTTTGTTCCATGCATGTCTCAAGACCTATTTCTACACGAATCTTGAGACCTTTTTTTTTTTCTGTGTGAGGTTGTAAGCCTTTCTATGTGAGTCTTAAGACCTTTTTTGTACACAAGTCATGTATAATGTACAGTGTAAGTTTTGAGACCTCTTTCTTGTACACAAGGTTTTTTACCTTTTTCTGCGTGAATCTTTCGGCTTTTTTTTTATGTATGTAAGTCACTAGACCTCTACATGAGTCTGGAGACCTTTTTTAGTGCATGAGTCAGACCTTTCTACATATGTGTCTCAAGACCTTGTCAGTACCATTAGTAAACAAGTTTTTAGCCTATTTACTACATGGACCTCTTAATCCTATTCTAATACAAGTCATAAGACTGCATTCTACTTGGGTCTTGAGACCTTTTACACACACAAGCCTGAGGACCTATACAGTATTTCTCCATGAATCTTATAGACCTGGGGCCCGTTTCATAAAACTTGTCATCAGTGACAAGTTGACATAGATGTGACAAGCTACTGAAATCCTTGCATCTGATTGGCTGAGAGCAAATTTGTCATAGAAATGTGGCAGTTGTCACTGATGACAAGTTTTATGAAACGGATCCCTGGTGTTCTTTTTTTTTATGAGAGGTCAGAGACCGTTGCTATGAATCATTATGCCACTTCGTACATACTTCAGTCATACCTTCTGCAAAAATCTTGAGACCTTGAGCCTGTTTGACCATTTTGACCTTACATCTAATGTGAATCCTTAGACCTTAGTTACAAACTATATGAGTAATTTAATATGATAAACTTGAGATCTGCCTTTTAATGATCGGTCATTATGCCTCTTCCACGTGAATCTTAAGATTTTTTTTTTTTTTTACTTAGTCTTAAAAGACCTTTTTATTTAAATGAGTGTTCATGAGTGCAATAGACAGAATATTTCATGAGGTGAAAGATGAAATGATCCATCCAAGGAGGCGCAGCTCGAACTTGGGAGTTCTAGCTGTGCGTACTGGAGGTACTGGAAGTACGCGCACTAAAGCGCGTGCTCTGCTCTGGCAAGGCGTTACACAACTGGAAGCTGATGATGTAAATAAAAGGCTTTTATATTGGGAAGTTTGCATGCATGTATGGATGGAAATAAGTTTCTGGCTTGGCGGAGGTCTCCGTTCTCCGAGTGCTTTTCTAGTTTGTGTTTTTGTCTCGCCCACCGGAGGTGAAGGCGAGACTAAGGGATCCAAATGGCGTCCGTCCGTCGTCCGTCGTCCGTCCGTCGTCCGTCCGTCGTCCGTTGTCCGTCACAAATGTTAAAGTTTACCTGCAAGACTCTCTTAAGATGCATAACTTGGCATCTGTTACAGCAATGGCAGCCACACTTGGGTGATAGAAGCACTAGGGGTATCTTCATGTTATGGTGTTGTCAGAGGTCATGTGATGATGTCAAAGGTCATTTGAGGTCATATATTAAAGAGTATGTGCAAGACTCTCTTTTCTATGTTAAAGTTTACCTGCAAGACTCTCTTTTGACAAATAACTTCACATAAGTTGCTTGGATTACAACCTAACTTGGGTCATAGATGCACTGGGGGTACCTTCATGTTATGGTGCTGTTGGAGGTCACAGGATAAGGTCAAAGGTCATTTGAGGTCAAACGTTAAAGTTTACTTGCAAGACTCTCTTATCACATGTAACTCAACACATGTTGCTACAATGGCAATCAAACTTGGGTGATAGATGCACTGGGGGTACCTTCATGTTATGATGCCGTAAGAGGTCACATGATAAGGTCAAAGGTCATTTGAGGTCATGCGTTAACGTTTACTTGCAAGACTCTCTTATCACACGTAATTCAGCACATGTTGCTACAATGGCAATCAAACTTGGGTGATGGTAGATATCTCTTGGGAAGTTGAAGGTAAACACAAGTTCAAAGGTTACAGACAGGGGTCAACGAACTTTTAGGGCCCAATGTTAAGTTTTTAGGCCGCATTTCGTTTATGGCTCATAACTTTTGATCCCTTTGTCCGTTTGTGACCAAACTTGGATGAAAGATGTCCCTTGGGGAGATGAAGGTCGTCACAAGGTCAAAGGTCACAGACAGGGGTCAACAAACTTTAAGGGCCCAATGTTATGTTTTTAGGGCGCGTTTTGATTGTGGCTCATAACTTTTGATCCCTATGTCCGTTTGTGATCAAACTTGGACGGTGAATGTCCGTATGGGATTTAAAGGTCATCACAAGGTCAAAGGTCACAGATAGGGGTCAACAAATTTTTAGGGCCCAATGTTAAGTTTTTATGGCGCGTTTCGATTATGGCTCATTACTTTTGATCCCTTTGTCCGTTTGTGACCAAACTTGGATGGTGAATGTCCCTTAGGGTGTTAAAGGTCACCACAAGGTCAAAGGTCATAAGCAGGTCAATTAACTTGTGGGAGTTATAAAAAATATTAATTCCTTGTACGCGAATGGGCGAGACACAATTCGGCGATTGCCTTGTTTAATGGGAAATAAAATACATTTTATATACAAATATTCATCTCATTGATTGTCGGTCTTTCTTTCTTCTTGTGCTTCTCCTCGACAGTACATCCGAGAGTGCCTCCTGAAGAGTAAGATCCCCGAATTGATGCTGATGTCCAAGGACACCGTCCTGAATGGCTTGCCTGACGTACACCTCCTGGTGCCGTCCTACATGCGGCGAGCCTCGACCATGCCGAGCAGCCAGCAGGCCAAGTGCGTCTGGGAGGTCGACGAGAACTTCCGGGTCAAGATCAACTGCGCCACCTACGTGAACGTGAAAGAACTGGACAAGGTTTGTTTATTGAGAGGAGCTTTTAAAAATAGATAAGACTAAGGATGAATTTATTTTGATCCACTCATCCAGTATTATCCGCCCACATTTGACTATACTCGGACCCACCAAATAGTCCCTCCACACATACATGTAATATCCTCCGTTTCCTCCGGTACCCCAGATCTACGTCCGGACAGGCATCTTCCATGGGGACGAGCCGCTGTGTCCCATCGTCACCACCGAGCAGGTCCCCTGTTCCAACCCCCGCTGGAACGAGTGGCTGACATATGGCATCAAGGTCAATGACATTCCTCGCAGCGCCAGGTGGTGCATTTCCATCTGTTCTTCAGAGAAGAGGAAAGGGAAAAAGGAGGTGGGTCTTTAATATATGGGTATACAACATCTCGATGTTGGACTATTTAGCTCGTCAGGTCATAGCATGGAGTTGAGATCTCTTGGGCCAATAATATCAACCATACCCCAAAAAGCAGTCCATATCTATATACCAGTACAGTCAAACCTGTCTTAAGGCCCCGTCACACTACAGCGAATGCCCAACGAATGCCCAACGTATGTCCAATAAATTTGAAAATTTGTAGATATGTTAACATCCATTGGTAATACTAGAATAGTTTGTAACATGCTTGGCGTTCTTTGTATTCATTAGCTATTCGTCGGGATTCGCAGACATAGGCTGGAGCCGATTTTATCTTTTAAACATGTCCAAAATCTCCTGCGTATCTCTCCGAAGCCCTATGAATAGCTAATGAATTCAAAGAACGTCAGACATGCAAACTGTCTTCACATTTTCAAATTCGTTGGGCTTTCGCTTGGCATTCGTTGGGCATTCGCTGTAGTGTGATTGGGCCTTTAGCGACCACCTGTCTGTAGCAGCCACCTGTCTGTAACGGCCACTTTTTTCATCTCCCTTGGGTGGCGGCTATAGACAGGTTTGACTGTACACCATATAAGCCTCTTTTGGTAAAACTCAGTATAGACCGATTCGGTTTGGGTGCTGGTTTTTATGGTACTTTCTAACAGGGGGGCTTCAAACAACAACTAACGAAAGATAATTTGTGCACTGACATAGCAACGCACCTGGCTCATTGCATAACCCAATGAAAGTGCTCTTGTTCTTCTTTGGAAGCCTCCCAGTTATGGCCGCCATAAGTTACAGTGCTCTTAAGTCGGATTCATCTATATCCATAATGTTAATCATTGATGCAAACAATTTTCTAGTCTGGAAATGGATGGGGAAAAGGCACACTCAAACCATGTCCATGTGTTTGTGTGCGTGCCGCTGTGCCCATCAGATACATATTTGTAATCTTACTTTTCTAACCCTTTCTCTGCTATATTTGTATCTTAAATATTTTGCTTCATTCACCGAATGGTGTAGAATAGGGTTTCACCTCGTTGAAGACTCCGAGAAGATAATGCAAGTAAACTATTTTGTTGAAAAATGAAATAAAAAATTGAAGTGGAAATTGAAATTGAACTGTAATACCTTTTTTTATGCCTCCGCCACGAAGTGGTGCCGGAGGCATTATGTTTTCGGGTTGTCCGTCCGTCCGTCCTTCCGTCCGTCCGTAATGAATTTTGTGGACAAGGTAACTATCGAAACCTGTTGAGGTATCCTAATGAAACTTGGCATGTATGTGTATTAGGGGGTGAAGTTGTGCCTATCAACTTTTGGGTGCACATGCTCAAGGTCAAAGGTCAAAAGGTCAAGGTCAAATACATAAAATTTCACTATTTCCACCATATCTATTTAATGCCTGAAGATATTTTCTTGAAACTTAGTGTATACATGTATTACCCAATTAATATTCTCTGGTGAAAGTTTGGGTCATGAGGTCAAAGGTCAAAGGTCAAAAGGTCAGGGTCAACTACATAAAATTTCACTATTTCCACCATATCTATTGAATGCCTGAAGATATTTTCTTGAAACTTAGTGTATACAATGTATTACCCAATTAAGATTCTCTGGTGAAAGTTTAGGTCATGAGGTCAAAGGTCAAAGGTCAAAAGGTCAAGTAAAAATATTAAAACTTCTTTTTTTTCTCCGTACCTTGGAAAATTGTTCAAGGTATCTTCATGGAACATAGTATATACATGTACTGACTGGAAGTGATTATCTAGAGAATGTAGGGTTCATGGGGTCAAAGGTCAAGTGCAAGACTTCAAAATTTTACTATTACCCTCATATTTATGCAGTGCCAGCAGGGTTATTTTTTACACTTGGTGTATGCGTGTGTAACCTAATAGAAATTCTCTGGAAAGTTTTTTTTTTTCTCTTTTTGCCTCAAAGGTCAAAAGGTCAAAGATCAAGTGAAAGTGCTGAACTAACTTTTTCCTCCATATCTCGGAAGTGGCTCAAGTTACCTTGAAACTTAGTACATATTATGCATGTTCTACCTGAAAGTAATTATCTTATGAATTTTATGGTTAAGGGCCAGATGAAAATGGTAACAATTTACTATTCAATTCAGAAATTGCACTTTTTCTCCACACCTGTACCTTGAAAATCACTCAATGCCTAAATGTATGAATGGGTCAAAGTCAAGTTAAAGTCCTTAAATCCCTAGATACACGCTCTCCTATTCATCCAATTAAACCTACGTCAAGGAAGGTGAACATTCAACACATTTGTGACAAACATGTCATTCCAATATTTTGCCAATTTTGTGAAAATGTAATCACACATTGTCCACATGTACTATCTAGACCTATTGGGAAACTCATGCATTATGGCGGAGGCATACCAGTCGCCAAAGCGACATTTCTAGTTTTTTTTGCATCACTCTGTCCAATAAAATAGAGGAAGATCTAGTATTACACTCTGTCTCTATTCATATTTCATCTGTATTGAGAGAAAAAGAGCAAGAGAGAAGGAGCTGAGGATTAGTCAGTGATGAGTATCCTCTTCGCTTGTATTGCAGGGAGGATGGGCGATAGCGTGGGGCAACGTGAACCTCTTCGACTTCACCAACCGGCTGCAGATGGGCAACATGCGGCTGTACCTGTGGCCGCCACCCCAGGGCAACGATGAGCTGCTGAAGCCCTTCGGCCAGACGGGGTCCAACCCGAACAAGGACGCCCCCTGCCTGGAGCTGGAGTTCACCCGCTACCCGCACAGCCTCATCTTCCCCGGCTACTCGCAGATCGAGCAGTTCGCGTACTTCGTGACGCAAGCGCAGACGCAGAGTCTGCCCAATGGTGATGCGGTGAGGGAGAGTTCAGACGTGCAGTCAGTAATATGTGTGTATACATTATGTGTGTATGTGGGTTAGGGAGAGAGAATCCAGACATGCATGTGTATATGTGGCTAGGGAGAGTTCAGGCACAGTCCAGGGAATAACATTCCTAATCAAATTTGATGAGTGATTTCAGCTGATGAACAATATTTCAAATGGTGTCATGTACACTTCTATGGAAGAAAACTGCTACAAAATGATCGTTTGTGTAGCAGTGGTATCCCAAAAATGCACAGCAAATTGAAATGCAATACCAGAAAAATTGTTCCCTGTAGTCAGTGATAAGTGTGTATGTGTGTATACAGAGTTCACACACGCTGTCAATGATATGTGTGTGTGTGTGGTTGAGGAGATTTCAGGCATGGTGTCAGTGATACATGTATAGCCAGTGTGTTTATATGCAGTACTTAAGTGAGAGTTCAGACGTGCATACAGCTGTAGGTCAAGTTTGGATGGATTACTGAATGTTGCAGAAAAAGCTTGACAGGTTTAAAGCTAAGTGGCTGGGTACATAAACAATAAATGTCAGTGCTTTTGTATTCTTTTCTAATCATACTATAACTGTCATCTTTTGCTATTAAAAGTACTTTACTTTTCTCTTACTTCATTCATATTTAATCATTTTTATACTGATATTTTGCTTTCCGCTGCCTTCATGTAATGCTCTGGTAATAATATTTTTGTATGTCTTCTGCAAAACTGAAAACAGATTCCTGAACATCTTTCACCTTGTTTCCTTACAGGTCATGCCATCGGAGGAGGAGCTTGAACAGTTGGAGGAGATTCTCAATAAGGATCGTCTCCACGAGATGTCCGTCCAGGAGAAGGAGCTGGTGTGGAAACTCAGGTGTGGTTTGGATGCCTTCCATTTATAATGATGATGATGATGATGATGTTGATATTGAGGTGATGGTTTGTGGTGACAGTGGTGGTTTTGATAGTCATAATGATAATGGTGTTTTTGTGGTTATAGTGGTTATGGTGGTGGTGGGAGTGATGACGAAGATGGTGGTGATAATGGTTGTGTTGGTGATAGTGGTGACGTTTGAGGTAGTGATGGCAGTGGGGGTGATGATGATCATGGTGTTGGTGTTGATGGTGATGTTGGTGGAAGTGGGGCTGTTTGAGATGATGATGAGGGTGATGAAGGTGAGGATGACAGTGGAAATAGTCGTGGTGATCGTTACGGAGGTGGTGGGAGTTATGATGATGATGATGACAGTACAATGGTTTTATTTGACAATCAATGAGCAGTATAGGCCAAATTCATATAATTTCCCATTACATGGTGAAAGTAGTCATTGCTGTCACATACAAGGAAGTTATGGATGGCTTGCTGTATAATTTTAGCAAAAGAAGAAAAAAAAAATCATTTTCTAAGTTTCCTTCTTGTCAAGAATATTTTTGAACAGTGCTAGACTTAGGATCATGCAATAAGATCAATTGTTTTATGCTTTGTAATCTGCTTTAAGTTCAACTGAATATGGCTGAAACTTACAATGGATTTCTATTCCTAACAAAAGAAAGAAAGAAAGTAAATCGAGTTAGGATGTAGTTTTAGTGATAGAACAGTGATCACATTATTCAATATACATAATGTAAGCCAGTCTTGTTTTTCCTTTCATAAAATATCTAACCTTTGCATGACATGGGCACAAGGAGTAAACCAGAAATGAGAAGCATTTTGAAAGCTCAGCATAGATGTTACTAGATCACACTACAGCCATTCTTCTTTCTCATCTAGATTTTGAAGGGCAGTTAATAACATAATAAGATTCACATTTCCGATCCAAGGCACAATCCTTTGGGTACCTGCCAGCGACTCACATAGTCTAACTTTTAATAAACTTCTTCATTGATCCTTCTTCCTGTCCTGCCTTCTTGCTCACAGAATGGTTGGCAGGGACTACCCTTACTCGCTACCCAAGCTTCTCAGCTCGGTCAAGTGGAACAGCAGAGAGGATGTGGCACAGGTGAGATCAGTTGTAAAGTGAGATGATGTCAGCCTGTATAGTACTCTGTTCACTGATTGGCATGTCTGCAGGAGTGTCTGCTTGAGTGTCCTTTTTGCCAGTTGTCTGGGAACTACAATGTAATTGCCAAGGAATAGAGATTACCTAATCCCCTTTAATAATCTCTTTTTGCATCACTATAGCAATTGTGTTGGACTGAGGCAGAGTTTTACACTCGTGTGGGCTGGCTATTGAACTTACAGTTAGGTCAGGTTTGGAAGAATCTTCTGAATGCTGATGAAACACTGTGGCATGTGACAGCTCAGTGCCTGAACTCAAGAGGGGTTTTATGGTTTCACGCACTAACATCTGTATCAACAGTTGAAATACAATATGCAAATCAAGCAGAAATAATTGATGTTGATACCAAGTAATGCTCTGCTAGAACGCTGGCAGCATATTTTGCTGGATGATGTAAAAAAAAAAAAAAAAAAATGGGTAAATCAGCATTTTGACAGAGTGCATACTCATTTCTGTGTCTCTACGTGTACGGATGGACTTCTTTTGATGTAAATGTCATTCGATATGTGTTATTCCCATATCTGCAGTATGGAAACAAGCAGTATATCATTGTGGCAAGCTATATTTATTTTTTTTTTTTTTTCATTTCAGTTTTAATTGCAATGGAAATTAAGCATGGATTGGCCTTGTAAAATGAGGAAATTGAATTGAAAGCAGAACAAATTCCTTCCGTGGATATTATCCTGTGATGGCTTGAATATTCAGGAGACATCGCTGCCTCTGGCCGTACTTCCACGAGTACCACTCTAAGATTCAATTTCCTCCATCTCGGAAAGAGGAAGCCTGGGGGAAACTGGGGCTCCAAGAAGGAACAAGGGGCATATTTTCTCCCTCATGATTAGAATTGAGGACTTTATGCCCAAATTCCAGAAACTGAAGAAGGATGTTGAATGCCGTCTTGACGGCAGACATGTTCTTTACATACATTGTACATGTACATACTTGGCATGTTGTGCTCCCTGACTGTGCTGCCCAGAGTGCACATTGGCATGTCATAAGAATAAAAATCCTTTGTAAAAAGCAAAGGAGGATAACTATTGCAATGACTAGGGATTAAACAAGTGTACAGCTTGCTTTACAGAATGACTGAATATAAACCAAGAAACAGCTCCCCACACGGGAGAAAGGTGGAAGGGGAAATGAGAGAGGGTAGCCATTATTGATGTCAAATTTTCATCAAGGCTCTTGTAAAATGGAAGATGACACCGGGGAAGGTGAGAGCAGAGATGCTGCGCACATAGCTTTCAACTGTCTGTTACCAAAATGCGTGCTACTGTTATCATGAATACATCACATATTCGAAGGCATTTGGTGATGCAGTCCAACTTCGATTGTCTGGCCATCTCTTATCCAGACTGCTCTATCATCCGGACATGTTCACTCAGTGAAGAAGAAGAAAAAAAAAAGGAAGTGATTTCAAATGGCACTAAGACCCCTACAAAACTCATGCAAATTACCTGTAAGATTTCCAAGAGAAACCTGGTGTGAATTTTACATTAAAATGTCTCAATTTCCTGTGAAAACAGACTATAATTTTAATAGACTAGCATAGATTACACCTCTGATGTGGTGTATGCTACCTACCTAGCTACCAAACCAGGTTGGTGGGTACAATTTCATATACATTTACATAAACATTGATGATGATGATGATGATGATGATGATGATGATGATGATGATGATGATGATGATGATGATGATGATGATGATGATGATGGTGGTGAAACAGCACTTACATAACGCAGTTTATCTGTAGAAACATTCAAAGGTACCTGGCTCCCGCAATGTCTCTGGCCTAATCGCTTATCTGGATGGGTCTCGGGCCTGACATAGCAGAGGTTGGACTGTAAACACAAGATGAGAATGGTGCAGTTCAATACAATGCGTGTGTCTCATTCTTTTGATAAATGCTGCAGTTGTACATCCTCCTAAAAGACTGGCCAGACATGGATGTAGAGACCGCCCTCGGACTCCTGGACTGCAGCTACGCCGACCTCGGGGTCAGGACGGAGGCGGTCAACTGCCTTGACCGCATCTTGTCGGACGAGCAACTGTCCCTCTACCTCCTCCAGCTGGTACAGGTAATGGACAGAGGGCTTTGTTGCAATCACTTTCACTGTATACATGACCCTGCACCACAAAACCAACAAAAAGTCACCAGACATGCAATTTCAGTTAAGAGCATATTCTGAAAGAGCAGACTTTATGCTTTAAAATAATGTATAACTTAATTCAAATGGACTCTCCTAACCTGTGTAAACATTGGAAAGAAAGCACACACTTCAGAAAAGTGTGAAATGAGAAAAGAGGCTCTGAAGTACAGGATCTATTCAAGCGCTTAATCTTTACCAAGCCATGCTAGTTGTGCGGTGAATGGGACAAAAAATAGGATGTAAACCATGGGAGCAACAACAATGGAGGGATTATCAGATTAAGCTGAAGTTGAGCATGCCTTATTAACACATACTGTCCTACTTTCAAAGCAGTAGACTCATCCTTTCTAAAGTTATTAGAGTTGAAAGTGAAGAGTGTGTACATTGTTTTTAAGAAATGGAAAGGGGACCCCATTAAAGGCACACTTAATCACTCTATTCTAAGAAAAAAAGTGTTGTAGAAAAACTGCTAAAACACACACTTTCCTATGAATCCATGGACTTCTAAAGGAGTGATATAGTCATTGATGACACTGCTCTCAAAGTTTTGGAGATCTCAGCCTACATTTATGTATCCTCAAATCTAGTTTCCACTGCATCAATTAAGCTCATTTTTGTGTATTGATTTATGCCAGAGCTTCAACATAAAAATAATAAATAAAAAAAAAATAGGTAGTATAAGTTGCTCCTGAGTTTTGAAAGCAATTTGAGATGCTGAAAATTTTGAAAGTAAAGATCTGGCATCATGTAAAAAAAAAAACTTAAGTAGTATAAGTTGCTTCTGAGATTTGGAATTGCTTTGAAGTGGTGAAAACTTAGAAGTAAAGATCTGGTCCTGTGCCTTCTTGTGTCCGACAGGTGCTGAAGTACGAGTCGTATTTGGACAACCCTCTTGCAAGGTTCCTCCTCAGACGCTCGCTCTACAACCAGAGGATAGGACACTTCTTCTTCTGGCACCTCAGGTAGTTGCCATGACGATATTGAATGATGTTGCCAGATATAGTTTGTGTGTTTTGTTTTTGTTTTTTGTCTGCTTATTTTACATTTTGTAACTATAATGGTGATGATGTTCATTGTCATGGCATTCAGAAATGGTGATCATTATGGTCAAAGTAATGGCAATAATAGATATGGTGATTGTGATGATGATGATTAAGATGGTGATGATGATGATGAGGAGGAGGAGGAGGTTGGTGATGCTGATGATGAGTATAAAGATGGAAATGATTATAAAAATGATAATCAAAATTACGTAATATGCATCTCTATGGTTATGTGAATTCAAATCATATAGATCTGTGTAACTCTAGCTTACTGCTGGACTAAAACAGACAGTGCTTAAAAAAAAAAAAAAAAAAAAAAACAGAGTCCTTGATTCATGTGTATCAAATCTATCTGTTTGGTTTAGCTCTATTGTTCCATATTCCTCATTTACAAATAGATGATAAACAGATCAAGAATAAAATATGCAAATTACCAAATAGATAAAGAAGATAATAAATATGTGGGAAATACAAAAAAAAAAAAATATCTGCGTAGAAACATTACTTGTAGGGTATAGATTTCCAGAAGCCGTTATTAAATGAATTTCGTCCTTGAAATTGCACAAGTGCATGACATGATTGGTTATGATCTTCCTGGCAGGTCTGAGATGCACAAGCCGCGGGTGAGTCGCCGATTCGGCCTGATGCTGGAGGCGTACTGCCGGTCCCTGGGTCCGTACCTCAAGCTCCTGGTGAGGCAGGTGGAATCCCTGGACAAACTCTCCAAGCTCTCCGAGTCACTCAACGAGCGCAAGGAGGACACGAATCGGGTGGGTGCATCTCGCGATACCTCACTTGGTGACTGCTAGTAGAATCTGGGGTATTGGGCTGTATGCGTTTTTTAATCTATCTTGTGACATGTACTTTGTGCGCATGTGCAGTTATTGCCTGTGATAGCATTCAGCTTCCAACCACATGCCAATTTGCATACATATGTACCTGGGTATAGAGGAGTGTTGTAGATGATGTGTTTTGTTCTGTGACACAAGTGCCATGGAAGGTCTCACACCCAGGTCTTCTACCCTTTACTGTCTGTGAGAAAGTGTCATGCACTCCCCAGCTGACTGTGACTCTTCAACAATGCAACCTCTTCACAATGCTTCATGCTTGACTCTTTGTGTGCCATGGTGTAAACCTCCTGTGTGCCATGGTGTAAACCTCCTGTGTGCCATGGTGTAAACCTCCTGTGTGCCATGGTGTAAACCTGTGTGCCATGGTGTAAACCTCCTGTGTGCCATGGTGTAAACCTCCTGTGTGCCATGGTGTAAACCTCCAGTGTGCCATGGTGTAAACCTCCTGTGTGCCATGGTGTAAACCTCCTGTGTGCCATGGTGTAAACCTCCTGTGTGCCATGGTGTAAACCTCCTGTGTGCCATGGTGTAAACCTCCTGTGTGCCATGGTGTAAACCTCCTGTGTGCCACATTATATTGAGACCACAAAGTGTGACGGCTTTGAAATCATTCTGTTTTTCCAAACCATGTAACGTTTAATAGAGGTGTTTATGCTAGAAAATACAGTATAGCAAAGTTACAGAGGAAATTGGAAGCTTTAGCGCAACATAAATTTTTACAACAAAATTATGCATATCGATGAGGCATTCCATGTACTGTAGCATGTTGTGATTTATCAATCGGTTTGTGTGCAGTCGTGCGCTGAAGCAAAATGTGCCAAATCGGCAAGCCATCAACTGTGTCAGTGATGCGATTGTGGCACTCACAGAGTTCAAACTTTCACTTCACCACCACCCCCCCCCCCTTCTTTACACCCCTCTAGGACCGGCTGAAGTACCTGTCGGACCAGATGGCCCAGCCTGACTTCATCGAGGCGCTGCAGGAGCTCCCGCTGCCCGTCAACCCGTCCTTCTCCCTCGGCAAGCTCAAGGTGGAGGCCTGCCGCATCCTTTCTTCCGCCAAGCGCCCTCTCTGGCTAGTCTGGGAGAACCCTGATAGGATGGCGGAATCCATGTTTGAGGACATCAAGGTCATGTTCAAGAGGGGAGACGGTGAGTTGAAATAGTATAATTTTTCTTTCATGTGAATATCTTACAATACCAGATAGATGCAGAGACTCAAATCCCAAGCATCTCTTATACAGAAGATTCTCCTACCTGGACCCCCCCCCCCCCCCCCCCCCCCGGCAAACTTGATATACTGATTGTGCATAGTGCACATCACAAACTCAAAGTGTAACGTCCTTTACGGCAGGGGTCCAGGGCCCGTTTGAGAGACCTGGAAGCTGTAGATTTTTCTCCTGTGCTATCTTGGCCTTCTTTTCTTTTTGAACATATTTGACAAACCTAAAGTTGCAGTGTAGCAAAAATAGCTGCTGAAAACTGCTTATCCAATAGTGGCGAGCCAGTGGAGGAAAATTGAGTCAAAAGGGGCCTGAGCTTTCAATCCTAGCAGAATCTTCATCAGAGGCAAAATGACAAACAGGCAGGGAAAGCAATCACAGTAAAGGACTACACACAACAAGCACAGTCAGGGGAGGGCTATAGGGACACAGAACTAAGAAAACAAAAGGGGATGGTTGGAGGTCATGGGCAAGGAGCCCAACAGATAAAGGAGGGGATTAAAGGAGGGTGGAGAGACAAAAGGCAGAGGAGGGTCAGTGATGATCCTTAGGACCATGGGGGCAACCTTTGAAGGATAAGGATGATTAGGGAGGCAACATCAAACAAGATAAGGAACAACAGAGGGAAAAAGAAAGGAAAAGAGTGAAATAGCAATGGCAAGAGTGGGGGGAGGGGGCTGAGCAAACAGTGAGCCCTAACCTGGTGTACCAAGAAGAGGCAACAAAATGAAAGAGAGAGTCAATCAACATCGCAAGTTTTCAAACATATCAAAGTGTATATAAAATAATAATGATAACAGAAAAGATGATATTGATAACAGTAATGGTATTGATAATGATAATAATTATGAAAAAAAGCACAAAAACTCAAAGTTGAGCAGGAGGAAGCTAAATTTTAAGCAGGCAGAAATATGTCTTAAGCAGGAGACACACAGCTAGAGTGGGAGAAATTCCAACTCAAGCGGGAGATTTTTTAGATAATGCCCTCAAGGTAAGAGATATCCCGTCAAAAGTGAAATAGTTTGAGTCACTGTGGATGTTAGTTACTTTTTTCATGCGTACCACAATGTATAGCAAATTGCCAGTCAGTACAGGTCATTCAGCCATTTGGAGTATGAGTTTTTGAAAAACAAAGTAAAGTGGCATGAGTAAAATTAGCTCTCGCTGGTAGTGAGCATTTTAGGGAGTGGTGTATTCCTCTCTCATTCTATGTTTGTTACTCAACTTTCTTTCCATTACTTGTTTGCAGACCTGAGGCAAGATATGCTGACTCTTCAAATGATCCAAATCATGGACTCTATATGGCAGCAACGTGGACTGGACCTCAAGTGAGTCTGACCTTCTCGACAAGCTCTTGCAATCCTGATTACTCGTCCCCGTACATGCAGTACCCCCAAGATGTGTCAAAGAAGTTTATCGGTATTAATACTTCATGATGACTGTTCTGATGGGCGATATATAGAATTGGAGCTATAAGGTGGCTTACGCTGAAGTGTAATCTGCCTTGCACTAAAATGGCTTGGGTTTGAAGCCCATTGAGTCTTTATTGAGCAATGTTGTGTGTGATCGTGCCGCCCTCTCTAGTAAGAGACAAAACATTCTGTCCCTCGGATAGGACCATTAAATGGAGGTCCCGTGTGTGAGAGAGTCACAACTTGTGTACGTAAAACATCCTGCTTCATTCATTCATCACAAAGAGCAGGGTGCATAACCTGGTGAAGTTGTCTGCGTCAAATACCCACAATATGTGCACTATCACACCCATCCGGTCATATGCCATTTTAGGAACACGATATAGTTTCCTTGCCTACAGGCGCCAGTAGTCACGTTAGTTGCTCCACAATACATATGTTTGATGCAACTTTTTCAAAAAACTTGTACATCCCCATGTCTTAGTGAAAAGAAATCGAAGGAATAGTTCTGTTGTTTTTTAATGCATTACAGGCGACTCCCTATATAACAAAGTCCTCAGGACTAACATCTTTTTATTTATATGGAAATGTTGTTATAGCCAAACAGAAGGGTATGTAAAGATATGCAGATGATGATTTTGGAGCCTGAATTTTTACTTTGTTGTAACAAGATTGTATTATAAACATGTTCATTGTAATGGGAGTGCACTCCGTACTCAAAGAATTTAAGAGTTCAAGTTATAATAAATACCACCCCCCTTCTCCCCCACCCATCCTTCACCCTTCAGGATGACACCCTACCGATGCCTCGCCACTGGCAACATGACGGGGTTGATCGAGGTCGTGCGAAATTCGTCCACGATCTACGACATCCAGCACAAGGCGGGTATCATGAGCACCCTGCAGCTGAAGAGCGGTGTCCTCCACCAGTGGATCAAGGAGAAAAGTAGAGGGACACAGTAAGATCACATCATAATTACCTCAGACTCCAATGGCCTCTTCTCATTGGCTATTCCAAACCTAGGGCTAGCCTTAGCCCCAGATGTTTCTTTGCCCCTTTCCCTGTAGTTAGTCCCAAACTATCTATTAAACAAGGAGCTAAAAATCTTATTGCTGTTCTCACTTGCCAATATCCATGCTTGATAAGAAAAAACTTGTGGGACAAGCATTTGCATGGTGGAAATGATGAGGGAGGGGGGAAGGTTAAAGATTCAAGGGCTTGTTGACTTTATGGGTAAGAGGTAATGGATTTCCATTGAGCTGTGCCATTTGACACCTCTTGGTCCTAGGCTTTTGTTTTCTGGTCTCACTAGCGTGCTCCTTAGCCCCACATTTTGCAAACAAATATCTGAAATATGTTGCTAATCTGAACAAACTTTGGTGAAGAACTTTAGAAGGATTTTTTTTTAAATGTCCTGTTTTATGGCAAGTACACATTTCCAAGAATTGTATAGGCATCATGCTTCTGAAGGGTTGTTCACCGATTGCTATGCAAGGTGGAGTGCTTTCTTCCCCAATCAGTGCAGATGTCTGGAAACTAATCATCAGAGAATAGGGATTACTTAATCCCCATAATCCCTATTGTGTCACCATGGACTTCATGTTGGACTGAGGCACATTGTTACACCTGAGTGGGCGTGATAACACTCCTACCAGGTCAAGTCTGGGTGGCTTAATGACAGCCAATGAAAAATGCTTGATATGTTGAACCATTGAGGATGGACTGATTTTGCTACAATGTGCATTTCCTATAGACACCTGCCCTAATATACTTGGGACTCGTCCTCAGCGGTTTAAGCTAAGTGCCCTGGCGCTTAAAGAGTTAATCAGCAAAGAGTGTCTTCTCCCAAGAGGCATACTTCATTGTCTCTGATGTGCTCTATTTTGCTTCAGATACGACGATGCAGTGGACACCTTCACCAAGTCCTGCGCCGGATACTGTGTGGCAACCTTCATTCTAGGGATAGGTGACCGGCACAATAGCAATATCATGGTTTCCCAACAGGGTCAGGTGAGTACGATCTTAGCCACGTGATTGGCTACAGAAACAAGTCATGTGATGTGTGTTACTCCCACTTCATTTGGACATACACATTATTTACAAGAGGAAACGATTTCAAATTGTATGTCAACATTTACAGATCTGTTTTTGTTGCAGTGCTGCTTGTGATTCAGATATATGAGAAATATAAATTTAGGGGAGCAGGTTTAATAGCAATTTAGGTAAAACAATATACACTCATATCATGTTGTGTAGTTCTAACCATCAGACACTGATATCAAGGGATGTGAGTACTCACAGTGAATCTTGCTTTTCTTGAAATCATTCAATCAAGTACATGTAATGAACAAACCCCGGGATGGTTCCTTCTCTTTCGCTTGGTCTTCACAATAATACAGAATGACATCAGATTGTATTCACAGAGAGTAAAAGTATGAAGAAAAAAAAAAAGAAAGGAAAAACAGACCGCAAAAATACAATTCCTTCAGGTTCATCATTGTTGAATTTCAAACCATCCATCCTGCAGATCTTCAGTTTGATCATTGTTGAATTTCAAAGCCATCTATCCTGCAGATCCTCAGTTTGATCAGTGTTGAATTTCAAAACCATCTGTCCTGCAGATCTTCAGTTTTATCATTGTTGAATTTCAAACCATCCATCCTGCAGATCTTCCACATAGACTTTGGCCACTTCCTGGGCCACATCAAGAAAAAGTACGGCATCAAGCGGGAGAGGGTTCCCTTCGTCCTGACAGAGGACTTTCTCAAGGTCATCACCAAGGGCAATGACATCACCAAGAGTCAGGAGTTTAAGAAGTGAGTCAACCCAAACAGATTAACAATCTAATGCAGCGTACTACAGTAGGACCTCTATTATCCAGCCACACTGGGACCGGAAGGCATCCGGATATATAATCAATTTTTCCGGATAAGAGAGATATGCTCAAATGCAGTACTTTCTAGCATATCATACTAGGGGTATACAGATGTTATTTCACCAATCTACTAACATAATGATTAACTGCATGGCATTGTCATGCTTCATACTTCATAAGTTGATACAGAAGTAGAAACGAAATATGCTTAAAATATCCCTTCATTTATTGTTTGTTTGATTGCTATTTACAGACAATGACATCAATATTGTGACTCATCAAATGCTGTCGCTGCATTGTACTGTAACCTGCTGTGGACTCAGTGACAGTGACAAGCGCCCCCAGTCATTGTCATTATGTCACAAACTGACATAACAGTTACAGTCCACTGTGATGATTGGAATATGTCTCGTCATGTATTCACACGATAATGGTTGAACGTGTGTTTGTTTTGAGTGAGATTTGGCACTGAAAATATACGAATACATTCCAAAGAAAATGTCAGCAATTCAGCGTCCAGATAACAGAAATCCGGAAAATTGATGGCCAGATAATGGAGGTCCTATTGTAATTAACATATTCAAACTTTATGCATACCTTTAAACCAAAGGTTTTGTGTTCTCTCCAAATGATATTTGGTTCTCTGATAAGAAGCTGAATGCACAGTTCATGTGCCATTAAATCCATTCTGCAGACTGTACAAAATGAAAGAGGAAATCTATGGATGATAATTTTGAGACCTGAATATTTACTTTGTTGTAATGAAAATTTTGCTATGACCTTGTTTGTTATAATCATGCACTAATTCATGTCACCATTGGGACTCTCCCGTGCACCAGATTCCAGGAGCTCTGTTGCCAGGCCTACCTCATCCTCCGTGACCACGCCCACCTCTTCATCAGCCTCTTCACCCTGATGCTGGGCACCGACATCCCCGAGCTGCAGACGATCGACGACGTCGGCTACCTCCACAAGACGCTCGCCGTCGGCAAGACGGAGAACGAGGCCCTCGAGTACTTCCTGAAGCAGCTCAACGACGCGCACGGCGGTGGCTGGACCACCAAGATGGACTGGCTGTGCCACGCCCTAAAACATGGAATATGACCGCCCTCCCACCAGGGGCAGGGGAAGGTGGGGCCCCGCTTCCCAGGACTGAGCACGGGTGGATGGAATACAACTCCGCAGCTGCCTCTTACCATCTCCAGGTCTCTCATTTAACCCCTCGGCAACTCGTCTGTGCACAATGTCAGTGGCAATTCTGACTTGGTGGTTAACGCAGTGGCAATTCTGACTTGGTGGTTAACGAAGTGTTAAACAGCAACTGGAACCTCCTCCTGATGAATCAAGAGGATGAAGTTGTTACCTAGCGTTTGCTGCATAGAAAGTGAATGGCAATGGACGGAGCATGGACTGTTCGTACGCTGTTACAATGCATGCACTAGGACCCTTTGTGTCATAAGGTGAGGCATGTTGTTGTGGCGGATGGAATACACACAGCAGTGAGTGGTGGTGCAAAAGTGTAGGTGCATTCAGTTTGTGCAACCATGAATACCACTGCTCCATAGATCCCGTAGTTAAGGATATGCTGGGCCTGGCCATAACTCAAGACATCTCATAAGCAGAGTCTCCCGAAGATGGAACGTGTGTGTGAACTTATCGTCAGAGTGGACGAGATACGATGCTGCCTCCCATTGAAGCTTTTCATGTGCATGTGTAGGACACGCATCTGGAATGCTATGTGTAGGGTGCAGTTCCTGAAATGCTGCACGAGTGTGAATGCACCTGGGTTCGTGGTGGGGATTCGGTCTCATCGCACTTCCGGATGTGACCACTCGCCATTGTATGGTTATGATGTTGGGAGATAAATGTACACCTTTGTTTGTTTATCTGTCTGTGTGTGTGAAAGAGAGAGAGAGTTGGTAAAAGAATGGGAAAGACTGAGAGAGAGAGGGAGAGAGAGAGAGAGAGAGAGAGAGAGAGAGAGAAGAGAGGTTGACCATGTGCATGAGCTTTGGGCCATTTTCTCAGACATAGGAGAATTCAAAGAGCAGATCCCTGTACACATGGGTTAGATTGTGCATATGTTTGCAAGACCATACTTTCATATTAACCCTAACTTACCTGGGGGGGGGCCATAATGGCCCCCCCCTCGACAAATTCCGCGACCATTCCGGCGTGCAAAATTTTTTGACCGCGCCGCTCGCTGACTTTTTACTTTCAAGTCTCGCGCAACTTTTGAGACCAAATTTGTTGCGTCCGGGCATACCGTTCCGAAGCCACGCCCCTTCAAAAAATTTTCGTCAACCCCAAAATCGCTCAAAAATGTGATTTTGTGTACAAAGTCAATACAAATTGTGTTTTTTCAATTAATTCATATAAAGATTCATATTTTTCATTTTAATGGCTGAAATCAATTCATTTTAGTATAGTTATGCTTCAAAAAATGTGTATGACAAATTCTGTTGAAAAAAACAACAAAAACAAAAGTTCGAAAAAACAAGGAAATACATAAAAAATTGATAAAACAATAAAAAACATAAGAAATTAATTTTGATACTGAATTTTTTTTTACGCGCCAATGTTTGGAATGTCACTAGGAATATTTACACCAAAAATCAGCATTCCATAAGCTTTTATAAGCCAATTACAGACGAAAATGAGGTCTTTTGCATATATTTGCATAATTAATTGATTTAAAATAAAAAATGCTAATTTTTTGAAAATCTAACTTAGCAGTCTTGTAGATTACATCCGGCTTTATGTTCATGCAAAATTTTGCGGCGATCGCGCGATCAACGGCCGAGATCTGATGGGGGGGCCATAATGGCCCCCCCCCCAGGAATTCAAGCTTGCTAAATAGCCCAGGTAAGTTAGGGTTAATGGACCTATCAGAAGCATTATTGGGGTAGATGGAATACATATCGCACATATCAATCTTGTACCAAAGCAAGAATACTGTATAAGCTGTTATGTTTGCATGCAGATATTTCCACGGATGGGATGGTTACGAACAGTTTTGCCAGATGTTGTTTTTTGTGATTTTTGACACCAAGGCTGTTGTAATTGCACTAATGCCTATCAGTTCGAAAATTTTCCATGTGATTAAAATCGCGGTCCAACAGTGATTTGCGAACTTTGTGAAAAATTAAACCCTCCCAAAAGTATTAAGCTTATACAGCACCTATTTCTTTTTTTCCTTTTTTTTAGTAAGCCCATGAGTACAGCTGGCTTATTTCACACATTCCAACAATGCTGAAGATGGTACAGTTTGAAGAATCCTATGTTGAATTACTTGCTCATATTTTCTTCCTACCATGAGGTAGCATCCCAGTGATTGAATACCTGATTATTGAGAGGTGTATTCAAAGACATTTCTTGATGTGGTGTTGCATTTTGAAATGTCTTGCAATGTAAACTGTACTACTATAATCGTATTGATTCACACTTTTTTTTTTCAATACATGTATTCAATTAATTCAATTCAATTATTTATTTTGTCAGTCAATAAAAGGAAATACATAATACAAGGTGACACATTTTCCAATTCTACTTTTCAGCAATTTGGAAGGACAAAGCTTTGGATATAATGCAAAATACCAGTATATGTACGAATGGTATTATATATGTGATTTATTATGTATGTGATATATTTATTATAATTTTTTTTTCTAATGTCTTCACACCATTGGTGCTGAAGATGTGATAATTGTCAGAATGAGTGTATTTTACCAATATTCTCTGAAGCACACAGGTTTGTCAACTCTAGTTCTACAGCTCTCTCTTTTTTGTTCTTTTCTGTGATTTTTTTGAAGAACTCAGAAGCATAGCATCCACTCATTGAAACTTTGCCAAAAAATAAATATGCTAGAATTCGGTTGCACTCGTACACTTTGTAATATTAACTGAAATAGCTTGTGTATTCAAAGTACTCTGTAAATGTTTTCATGTCAAATGAAATTATGTGAATGCAGCTCTTTCCTCCAGAATGTTATTTTTTGTTTATTTTTTTATTTTTTATCAGCCAGGTAAACAATATTGTTGGCTATCACCTCAAAGGTACTTAACAGTTTCTAGAGGACTTTAGAGAAGTTGGTCAGCAAAATATGTGAATCAATAGATGTATACTTGTGATTCATAAGTTTGTATAAAGTTATATGAATTTATATGTACAACCTATGATTTGAGTAACACTCATTATGTGCAGGTGAGAGCTATAAGATGAACTACACTATGGGTGCGTTCGAGCGTTCTCAAGCGAACCAAAGCGAACTGAACCAAAGCGTACCGTACCGAACTGTGCCAGATTTGAAGCGTTTGAGCGCTCTGTAGAGTGAAAGCGTACCTCACAAGTTATATTTAGAAAAGGTCACATATTTTTGTAGCAAGAATGTCATCCACCTGGCACTTGAACTACTTGCAGCTGTCCCAAACAAAGAGAATGATGCCTTTGCATTGTGACGTATGCGCATGATACGCGCATGCTTTACAGCAAACTTTTGGTACGCTTTGATACGCTTTTGGAGCACATCGGGAAGTGGTCCACTTTTGGCTCAGTACAATATGGTACGGTACACTTTAGGAGCTTTCGAGCGCTCCTCTGGCGCGGGTACAGTTCGCTTTAGGAGAGCGCTCGAACGTACCCTTTGATCTTCATTTAACCCTTTGAGGATGGACTGATTTTGCTACAACACACATTTCCCGTAGACCTCTGCCCGAGTATACTCGGGACTCGTCCTCAACAGGTTAAAACAAGGAAATGAGCGATCAGTTGTGAGAGGTGCCTCCTTGTAAGGGAATATGTAGATATGTGCCTTGGCTATCCTGAAAGTATAATTGAATGGGTTTAATTTGCCCATGTGAATTGGGTCCAAGAGTGTAGTTAGACAGATTCCTCAACCAGAGAAGATCTTTCATTTCAAAAGATGACTTTATGTTGAATCCATTCAGTCTTGTGACAGGATTATTTTGATGAGTAATCTGAGGAGAATTTGTGTAAAATTGTCTAATCACTACTTTGTCCCATGATGTAATCATGTTCTTTTGATGACTTTGCATTAACAGCGTCTTGCAACATCAAAGAACAGCATCGGACACAGATGTAATAATGAGTGGGCCCGTTTCATAAAGATTGATCGTAAGATTGGTCTTACGATTGATGTAATTAAAAAAAAAAAGTTACTCTTGATCTGCTAATAAATCTATGCTGTAATTCAAGGGTATCTTTATACAACAGACTTGCGATCAGTATTGATCATACACTCGACTCACTGAGTTATGCTCAATATATTGAGCGTAAGATCAATCATGAGTCTTTATGAAACAGGCCCCTGGACACGTTTTAGTTCAATCCACATTTGTCAGACGAGTGTTGTAGTTGTTTATGTGCATTACAAGTAAGGTATGCATGTGTTTTTTAAAATCAAAACAACTTTTTAACAAATTTTAACCACTTTAACTGAGCTAAGTTTGAGCTTTCCATTTGGAGAAAAATAGAGAGAAAAAAAAATCTGAAACATGTAGTCTTGAGAACAGTACTTAAAGTGGAATAGAGATGAACCAATATCTTGTTGTACTATAGTTCAGCAAGCATTGAAAAAGCTAACGGTTGCTTATTTGAAGAAAGAAGCATGTCATTCATTTTTTTTATTTGATATCTAGTGTATGACATTAAGTATATCATATTGAAGTATTCAACCAATATAGGCAAGTATTCAACCAATTTAACCTTGTTAAGTTCAGACTTTCCATAAGGAGAAAGAATATAGAGAAAAAGCTAAATATACTTTTTTCATGATAACAGTACTTCAAATTAGATAAAATGAACCAGTATATTTAGTTGTACTAGCATTCAGCAAGCAGGGGTAAAACTACAATTTGCCTGTTTTAAGAAAGAGACATGATTTTCATGTTTTTATTATTAATACCCTGAGCATGAAATTATTGTCATATTGAAGTATTCAACCAATAAAACCTAGTATTCAACCAATTTGATGTTGCTAAGTTCACTCTTTCTATAAGGAGAAAAAAACGCGGAATACGTTTTTTCTGGTCATGATAACAGTACGTCAAATTGAATGAAGTGAACCAATACATCTGGTTGTACTGCATTTTGATAGCAAGCAGTGAAAATACCATCAGTTACTTATCTCATGAAAGAAACATAACTTTCATTTTTTTTTAAATGTCTGCGTCATATGGAAGTATTCACTTTATGATGCGGTTTTAATGAAATGTGATATGCAAACTGTTTATAATAAAGGCCAATTATATCAGAAGTAAAATATATGTTGCAGACATGTGGTATTCTGTGGTAATTTTTAAGGTAAATATTGTTCTGTCTTTATCTATTTATTTCTTTGTAAACATGTTGACGGTGATTTAATTCACATATATGTGTATTCTTTGTTATTGAAACCCAAGTAAAATTGCATTCATATATATTTGAGAACTGTCCACTTGATTATTATCTGTTTCTCATTCAAACATTCAATCATTCAGATATATCTCACTGCCAAGCTAAATGCATATTTGTATACATATGTTTTATCCCCTTTTTCGTCACAGTGCCGTGTTGTAGCATCTTTTCAGCACTTGTAAACGTGAGAGGTTTTTATAGAGCAAGGGAAAAGACTCAAAGCCATTGTTTGCACTCTTTGTGAACTTTTAAAGTGGGAATATATGAGTAGTGAAATGAAAACAATGGAAAAAAATATTGCAAATGAGGAAATTTGACATTGTAACATATTTCATAAGTCTCCACTTGACTAAAGTTTTCTTTATATTTATTGCATATTTTTATGTTTCATTAGTTTCCGACTTGAAGAAGGAAAAAAAAACTCATAATGCATGGGTATCATCCAATTCTACGTGTTTCTGTTATTGTTAACCACTATGTGAAGAACCTGCCTATTCTCATATTATTTCATTCAATATTCAGTACTGATGTATATTTCAAAATGGCATAGGATAGTCTTGCATCCAGCCTTCTGTAAATCGTTTGTTAACTTTATCTGTTGCCTCTGCTATCTTCTATATCCTCAGTACTTTAGAGGGAAGAATGTTCAAAATGGACAAGTGATAATGTTTCTGCAGCCTTTGCTGCAGAGCACCATCCCCATCACATGATTTTATTTGGGATGGCGTTTTCAGGACATGTCTGTTTCATGAATATATTATATCGTATATCACCTGAATGTTGATATGTGTTGAGAATACAAGAAAATATATCACTTAGGAGTGCTCACAGTAACCTGGTATTAATGAGCAGGAGCTAGAAGGAATGAAATATGCACAGGGGAACATTAACTCAATTAGCAAACAGAAAACCAACTCAGAAGTATGTTAAAGTGCAATTACACACCAGAAAAACACACCACTTTGTATTGTATAATGTATCTATTGACATTGTGGGATATGGATTTCCCTTACAGTAGATTGTGCAACGGTGGTAATCGACATGGTATTGATGTTTACTCCAAAGAGTAACTTTTCTGCTTATTGCTATCAGGCAGCCAGAAGGGCATTACTGACATGGACTGTGCCAAGTGACAAATGACCTTCTGGTTCTCAAGCTTTTTAGTTCACAGTCATTGCACCTGCAGTGGCGTGACAGTCATAAATAATATGGGCATTGCCGATCAATATAAAAATTTTGTTGCATGGTTTGTCACAGGGGCATTAGCCTCCGTTAGAGAAACTTGTTTGCTGCCCTCTTTGGTTGTAGCCCATCATCACCAACTCAAAAAGTTGCACAAGAATAAGCAAGAGGAATCTGTTTGGAGCCATGTATTTGACTCCTGCTCCTATATGTATACATTGTGGGAATGTATACATTCATATTTTAGATTCATGTTCTTGTTTCTGTTTCTGTAACAGCCGTGTCATATGTGTTCTCTTCCACATTAGTTGAAATCTTTCAACTTAATCAGTATTCCACCATGATATGAATGATGGCCAACTCACTAATTACTGTGGAATAATTACATCTGTTGAGAATGAGAAGGGCGTTAAGTTTTCTCGAACACTATGGGTTTTGTGACAACTTAACGCCCTTATCATTCTCAACCGACGATTATGTCATTATCATGATCATCTTCGCATGTCAAGGTGATGAAGGAGATTGTTATAGGTACATTTCAGGGGCGTATTTCATAAAAGCTGCTAGGATAGCAACTCTTGCTGGCATGGCAACTTCCCATAACAACAGCCAATCAGGAAGCTGGATTCTTGTTGTTACCATGACAATTGCCAATCCAGCAAAAGTTGCCATCATATCAACTTTTTTTATGAAATGGGCCCCTCATGGGATTAGCATATCTCCATGATTAGCGAGGTATATCTCGCTAATATCTCGTTATTTATATCATTTCTGTGTCTGTCTTGTCTCACATTTTCCAGCCATTTGTCAAAGCCTCATTTCCCTGATCATATCTGATCCTAAAATTGAGATGGCTGAAACTGAACTAGTGACAAGCATTGCAGACATCACGTTTGCAATGTCATATTTTTTCAGCCATTCTACAATTATCATCGTATAGAATTTTATAAATTTGGTTTTTTTTTTCGCAAGACATAGCTATGCATTATTTTGTTTAAGTCATTTTTTTGTGTAAAAGTATGTCATAGTTATTTTTGAATTGTTTGGTTTGATCATATTTATTGTATGGTCTTTTGGTGCAGACAGGAAAAAAAAAAACTGCACTCAATAACTGTCCATTTTCCAAATTTGACTGGAATATTTCACAATTATGGTAGCCTCAAAGGTGAGTTTTGTATATATGTTGTGATTGGAAAATTAAAATGTGAAGCTCTTTATGGTTGTACCAATGTAAATAGAATTGTACAGTTGATATGTCTGCCCAAAACCTGTACAGAACTATTGTCACAAAAAAAAACGAACAACAACAACAAGTTTTGATATGTCGCAATAAATCTGTTGTTTAACGAAATGCCATTGCATTGAGTGGTGGTTCAGTTGGCAATATTCCGTGGTGATTCCAAAAAAGGGTGATGTGTGATAATGAAAACATTGATGAAAACTGTGATGTGGGCGAAGATAATGATGCTTCAGGTGATAGAAGGTACTGAGTGCAGGGATGCTGATGATGATGACGATGATGATGATGTTGATGAGGATGATGTTGATGATGATGATGATGTTGATGAAGATGATGATGATGATGATGATGATGATGATGCTGTTGATGATGATGGTGATGTTGTTGATGATGTCAAGGATTACAAAAAAAAATGACAACAGTGGTTGGAATGTTGTTGATGACAGTTGTGATATATATTTTATAGAAAGTAATGGTTGATATTTGACCTGAGACTTTATTTGTGCAGAGTTTAAGGGGATTGTATAGTATTGGTTGAGGTGAAAATTTAGCTTTAAACTTTTTGTGAGATACCTAGAAACCACTATGAAATGTTAAAGAGCGTACAATTCTAAAAGGAATTCAAGGTTTATATGATGAAAATCAGTTTTGAAGTGGCTGAGATATCCAAAACAAAAAACCCAAAGTAAAACAAAGTGATCCTAATTAAAGGTGGACCCACCTTATTAGGATCGCTTTGTTTATTGATATCTTAGGCATTTCAAAACAAATTTTCATCAAATAAACTTTGAATTCCTCTTAGAATTGTATGCACTTTCATATTTCATAAGTTTCCGTTATCTCACAACAAAAAGTTGAAAACCTGAAGTCTCCCCTCAACCAAAACTACACCACCCTTTAAGGTGTTTAAGACAAGTTAGCCCTTGAAGATCCTGGTGGTGATGGTCAAAGTGAGGATGATGGATGTAATGCGGGGGAAAATGGAGATATACCTGTATTTGATAGGAGGAGCATGAATAAGAATATTGTATACAACTGTATTTAATAAAATTTCAATGTAGACAACATGTAGATGCACATGTACTTAAAGCTTTTTATACGAAAATGAATAAGACTTTCACAATATATTTCACATAAATTTTAAATTCAAGCAAAATGAAAGTTTACCTGTACTCTGTACATGTATTTGATTGTGACAATGACTGTGGGGGAAACTAGCGGCATTTTGGATGGCAGACATGATGATGATGATGATGATGATCATGATCATGATCATGATCGTGATCGTGATCATGATGGTGATGATGATGACGATGAAGACGATGATGACGATGGTGATGATGTTATAGATGATGACGATGATGACGATGTTATTGATGATGATGATGATGATGATGTTATTGATGATGATGATGACGATGATGATGATGATGACGATGGTGGTGATGATGATAATGAGTTTATGGTGATGGTGTTGATGGTGATTGTGATGATGGTAGAAGTAAGAGTGAGGATGAAGATGATAATGGAGGAGGAGGAGGAGGAGGAGGAGGAGGAGAATGCCTGGCTCCTATTGATGGTATAATCCAGGGGTGTGGCTGAAACTTTGACGCATCGGTTGATGTCGAGTATATTGCAAGATGATGCTCTTACTTTTTTTTTTATAATACTTTAATCACTGTATAATATCACAATCTTTACTCGGCACATCCACACTCGCATTTTATTAAGTGTAAGACGAAATTTTTTGAACGGTATGACATTACAATATGTAAGACCAGGTAATATCAAGCCCAGAGTAAGAGAAAAGGTTAAATTGGTGATATAAAAAGCGCAATTGGAAAATCAAGGATGACACCGCGACAAAATGATAAAAACAGCTGGCAGAAGAAGAATCGATGAGAGGACCCCGCTAATATTTCTTCGACATCTGTTTCCGCTTGTTCTCTCATCAAAAAATTTCCCTGTCTATTTTCTCGTCATCCACTATACAGGTTGGTGAAATTAGACTCACTACGCGAATCGACAAAAAAAAAAAAAAAAAACATAAAAAAATATTGATTCCCGCGTTGCACGTCACTCAATCCGCGCTGATGAAGAATTTCATGGTCATTTTCGCCCGTACTTGTCTTTTTACCGTCTCCGCCAAGTTTATACTTTATTATTCCACCCGACTTGATTAACTGCACCTCCGAAAGATGCGCCTAATTAGGAGGCGATGATTCCCCGCGGGATCGATACCAATCGATACAAGACTAGCGGAAGAATACTATTCCTTCGATCTTGGCCATGCATGGTGAAGACTATAAGATAGACGAGCTCCCAAACTGCCAACTTTACCCTGTACTACTCCTGAGGGAAAATATAAAATCTCCATGGGGATATTGCTCTGTTTATCACTCACTGTCTATCAAGAATATTAATACGAGCTTACCTTTCAATTTCGGTGTGTTGATGTCGTTGTTTGCCGTTTGTCTGTTTACGTTTGATTTTGTTTTATTTTTGGTGAGAGTTGTTGTTTTTTTTCTGCTTTTTTTTTTTGTTTACATGAAGATGAAGTTTTTAAAGAGCGGCTCATATTGACGATTGAGGTTCCACTTGTGCGATACCAGTGGTTTCCCGACTACGTTTATCTGCCCCCCCCCCCACACACACACTTGCAAAAAGTTCATTGTATCATTAGACATTATACGTTGATGAACAAACGAAAACGTCATTTTTTTTACAACTTGCGACACGTGAAAAGAACAACGGAAAATGTTATGAAATACAGTGAAAAATAAACAAGGTATTCAATCTTTTAATTGCATATTATCACAACGCAATGATATTTCACACAAGTACATTATGCATGATTGACCTTACTTTTATCATTTTTGTACACAAGGATGGTACTTCTATTCTAAGAATATATACCCCAATCGAACTTAATAAACTTTATATTATACTGCAAATTATTATGGATTGCTTCGATGCCAAGGATGTATGGCTGTTGTTATTTTTTTTCTTGATTGCAATACCCATGTTTATGCATAACTGAATTACGTGAAAATTTTTATGCAGGTCCATTAGAGACAGGTAGGCCTTACAATTAATCATTATTGCTAGATCGTAAAGACATCAGGTCAAGGAGGAGCATATCAGCACTCTTGAAATTGTCTAGAAAGGACATCGAAGTCCTGCGACGAATCGGGGGATGGAGGGCTGTGAAATACCAGAGATCTCTAGTTGTCTAGATCTCTAGATTCAAATTTTTACAGTGGTTGTCTCTATCCCTATAAACTCACATGTTAGAACTATTTTGAAGCACGAATGCTGGGTTTTTGTTTCATCTGCACATGGTAAATTATGCCCTTAAAGGACAAGTTCACCTTCATAAATATAAGGATTGAGAGAATGCAGCAATATTAGTAGAACACATCAGTGAAAGTTTGAGGAAAATTGGACAATCGATGCAAAAGTTATGAATTTTTAAAATTTTTTTGTTGGAACCGCTGGATGAGGAGACTACTAAGGCTCGTGATGTCATATGAGTACAACAGTATAAAGAAAATGTAAAGAAAATTCAACATATTTTCACTTTTTCCGCATAATAAAAGAGCACTTGACTTGCCTCTTTCTAAATGCAGTGGGAATAATATTACCCATAACATATGTCAGTAACGAGTCAAGGGAATGTGTACTTTTTTCAAAAGATAACATTTTGTGAAATTCTCTTTATATTTTCCTTATATTGTTGTACGCATGTGACATCATACACTGCAGTAGTCTTATCATCCAGCGGTTACTGCACAAAAACTTCAAAAATTCATAACTTTTGAACGGATTGTCCGATTTTCCTCAAGCTTTCATTGATGTGTTTTACTAATATTGCTACGTTCTCTCAATCCTTATGTTAATGAAGGTGAATTTGTCCTTTAATATGCAGTGTATGTATCCTCCTCATTATGTTCAACTCAACACAGCCGCAATGTCAAGTTTGTTTGTTGTTATTCTTTTCTGGAATCTAAGCGTACTCCTCGGTTGCTTTTAAACACATCATGTTTAAAATTGTCTGACACAATACCATGTCTGATTTACAATACAGACTTTGATTTCAAAATCTTATGTATATAGGGCTATGTTGAGAATGAGAAATCTTGTAACGTAAAGTTGATAGTCAGTATATAAAAAATGGGAATTGAATCAACTGAAATACAACATGAAATCAACATGGTAAGCTACACGCACTCCCTTAATGCACGGAAGTAATCATAAATGTTTGCAAGACGTGTATTCTATCAGCACTATAATTGCAGTTTTCCTTAGTGGTCTAGAGCTGAAAGGTAAATGGAAATTAAAGAAAATTCAAAACCACTGCAAGCATACTAAAAGAATTCAAGAGAGACCAAAAAAAAAAAAAAATCACACACGAAGAACTTAAAACGCAGAAAAGCGAAATTAAAGGAACTAACTGACGCATTTGACGTTGTTATGGAGTAAACGAAAAAAAGAAATAATGATGATAAATAAAGATAAATACAGCAAGGGGACAATCAACTAATAGGAATTTAGAATGAGCGCTGAAGGCAATAACCTCTTGCCAGAGGCAGGCGCTGTCAAAATTTGAAGTGGGAATTACCGGGAGGAAAAAACAAGGTGATAAAATACAAAGAAGGAAAAATGCAGATGATATTTGACTTTACGCCTGCGCGTTCCGCACACGAATCATTAGCGTGTAATTCGACTCGTTTTCTCGCAGACATTGCTTTGATTGCGGCGCTGTTCGTTGATGCGCGCAATCCATCTTAGTAGAGGCACAGTCTTTTGTCATGCAAATGCGGTCTGCACTCGAGCGGTGGAATATTCCCGGCAAAAATGCGTCGAGACGAAATTCAAGATTTGCCGAGCTTTAAAGGGAAAAATCGGTTTCTGATTGAGCTGTCCTGAATTTTTTATCATAATATTATTGGTTTGTCGTTATATTTGTGTTATACTTGCAATTCTCTGTGAATAAAATTCTATTTTATTTGCGCATATTCAAGTATATTCCTATTTACGAAAAAGATTTCTCAAGTACTAATCTAGTGGTGTTCGGAATATATTTCGTCCTTTGTTGATTATTCCAGGTTGCATAACTTTCACAGAAAACAAACAAATATGTTATGCTACTCAATACAATCTGCCTGTCAAGAAATATTCTTTCTTGAACTTATTTTTCCTCCGTGATTGCAGCCATCGTTTGATCAGATTCTTGAAATTGTAACACCTGTCCGAAATGGATACAGGCGTGGATTTTGGAAACGAAACTACGTAATGCACCTTTAAGTTGCTGAAGGTGAGCGATCGAGAGGCAGAATGCGCGCGGAAATGTGATCGTCTCATGCAACGAAAATGAGTGTAAGGCAATGCCGCGCTCCGCAGCGACCAGACACGCACGTGCGCGGGAAAAGAAAACCCTCACGTGTAATCGGGGAAAAAAGCAAGAAAGAAAAGGAAAAAAAAAAAAAAGAGAAGAAGACACAAGAAATGGCGCACGATCGTGTATCTCGCCCCCACTGACTCATGGCCGTGACAATTCTTTGTTATTCAAATGAAACAGGGTATGTTAGCCGGTCCCCTACCCCCGTTCGGCCGTGGGTGCCGTCTTTCTCAAGGGCACGACGAATGCATCATTTTTACGTCATAATTCTCTAAGGTACATTGGCAAGACATAACTTCAAGTTGTATAGCGTCTCCCAATGACTATTAAAACACAAAGATTCTCCAAATCCCCCTTATTTTAAAGGATGTGTACAGTTCTGGTCAAGGTGACGATTTAGCTTGTAACGTTTTGCGAGATATTCAGAAACCACTCTATGAGATGTCAAAGAGCATGCAATTCTAAGGGGTATCAAGAGTTTATTTGATGAAAATCGGTTTTGAAATGGCTGAGATATCCAAAAACAAGGTGAAACAAGGAGATCCTAATAAAAGGCGTGGCCTGTCGCCTTTTATTGCTACTTGTTTGGATATCTCAGCCATTTGAAAACCAATTTTCATCAAATAAACGTTGTTTCCTTCTTAAAATTACATGCTCTTTCATATTTCATAAGAGGTTTCTCATTATCTCACTTAGGAATGTTCAAAACATGAATCCCACCTCAACCAGTCCCTTTAAGTTACTGTACAGTCCCTTTAAGTTAAATAAACTTTAAAACGAACTATTAATTGAAAGCAACGAAAGGTTGTTTTAACTTTTTTTAGTGAGGGCATTTTAAGGAGGGACCTACAAACAGAGTAAGCCCTATTTAATTCATCAAACAATTTTAAAAAGAAATGGAGATTGAACAATTCGCTTACATTTCAAAGCAATTATTACGTCACCATACAAATTCACATTAGGGTTGTGAGACGCGACATAATGGTTCTGAAAAATATAGGTAAGATTTCGAAATTCCGTAAATTGTTTAACATATTTCTAATTTAGCTTTCCATGATTGATTTTGCTATACCGAAGGATTTTACATTACCGAGTGAAGTAACCACTAAACTTTCTATGAGCTGTATTCTTCCGTATTCTTGTTATATGCGAAAAATGCCTGTTTCAACCTATTTCTATGCATCTGCATCATTCTTGGTTGTTTCTTTCGGTTTGTATTTATCCGCAAAGATCGATTATTTCATTTTCAAATGTTAATAACGACAACAATGATGATGATGAAAATAAAGTTAAACTACTACTGCTACTGTCACTACTACTACTAATAATAATAATGACAATAATAATAATGATAATATAATAATAATAATAATAATAATAATAATAAAAATAATAATATTAATAATATCTATGATGGTAAGAGTAATACTGCCCACAAATAATAGGATAATTATGATGATGATTTTGACAACAACAATAAAAACTTTCCTTAAACTGGCGCCTGTACTTAAAGACGTGACGTTGGTCGGTAACAAATAAGTAGGCTTACCTTTGTCCAGTTTTAAACGCAGTCCCATCCACATGAAAAAAAAAAAAAAAAATCGCTGAAAGCGGAAAGGAAAAGAGCTGCCAGCAGAATTTGCATGATCAAAAAAAAAAAAAAAAATGGAAAAAAAAAATCACCGAGGGATATTCTGTAGACCGTGAATTACTCTTACATTTCCACTGAGGCGATACTTTTGTTTCGACGCTCTTCTCTCTCTCGAGAGATTTTTCTCCCCTTCCGCAAAGTGGTCCACCCGGATTCTTCGACATTCTTTTTGTCACCTTCATTGTCATTCTATAAATGCAACGGCACACGCACACTCGAAAGCTTTGGGGTTCCATTTACAGTGTGTGTGTGTGTGTGTGTGTGTATGTGTGTGTGCGTGCGTGTGTGCGTGTGCGTAGTACTTACGTGCATGTTATAGGTTATGATTTGCATTACAACGACATATTAAGTCAACATCCGAAAACTTAATTTAGATTTTTTTTTCATATCAGCTTAGTTGTGAAAGCGCTCTGAAATTGAGTGAGGACATGTGAAGTGAATTAATTTAAGGGAAAACTTTAGGAGTGTTGTTGCTGTTCATTTTGGTGAATAGAAAAGCAGTTTCTCCTCTTCTCTATATACTTAATACATGATTTGCTTTTTCAAAGGTAAGCACCTTGATTTGCTCACACTTTGAATATACTTCTTTCTTATATTTGTTTGTAGTTGCAATCGGAGATTACCAGGGGGGGGGGGGATGCATAAAAAAAAAACAACATCTGGCTCTAAATTTGCCACTGAACATTTAAAAAAAAAATTGTTTCATCAGAACTACTTTGAATTCAAGTTCGACTGGCTATCATTTCAGTTGGGTGTTAAAAATGTTTTCGAGTAAGGTATGGCCTACACATTCTTCAATCCCAGTGTATAGCGATGGCGTGGAACTCGTAACTCCTATAATATTGAGGTATCAAGTGCAGGATCAGAAGAATGTCTAAAAGGAAGATTTTCATGGGAAAACAAGACACAACCATCCAAAACGGTTACAGTTCGTTATTCCAAAGATTCGTTAATCTGAAAATGAAATAAGGTTCGCTATTCCGAAGGCTCGTTACTATCCGAAAATGAAACAAGATTCATCCCCTTTTTTATCATGTTATAGGGTTTCATTTCATTTCATTTCATTTCATTTCCGGGAAAGACAAGTTGGACAATTGTACTTTTCTTAATAACAGAAAAACATTTGATAATATACAACATTGCAATAATGGAAAATACTGAACTGAAATAGAAAAAAATGTGACTTTTAAAATTGAAAATCGGTTTTGAAATGGCTGAGTTATCCAAAAAAAAAAAATAAAACAAAACGGTTCTAACAAAAGGTGGGTCCCACCTTTTATGTTATTTGATATCTCAGCCATTTTGAACTCGATTTTCATTAAATGAACTTTGAGTTTCTCCTAAAATTATATGCTCTTTCCTTTTTTTCATAGAGAGATTTCTCATTATCTCAAAAAAAAAAAAAGCTGGAAACCTGAAGCCCCAAAACTATACAATCAATTTAAGTTATCATTATAGGATATGCGCGTTGTCATCACCGATCTAATCGTCAACTGCTGGTTAACGACCGATGTTTCGTTATATTTTGTAAACTCTACCAGCATGAGCAAAATAACAGAGTGCGAGCATGCCCATACAATGTATAATCAACTTTGCCATCCTAAAAAAAAACGGATATAAGACTGTGTGCTATTTTTCTTCTACCAAAATATATATATTATATTTTGGATTTTGTATTGATATTTCTTTTTATTGATGTTGTTTGCATGTGTGTATAAGTGTTATGGGTGTGTAATATTGTATGTATGTGTGTGTGTGTGTGTGTGTGTGTGTGTGTGTGTGTGTGTGTGGTGTGTGTGTGTCATGTGTGTGTGCGCGCGCGTGTGTGTGTGTTTGTGTATCTGTGTGTGTAGATAACGCAGGAATAACAGGCAGTCACCCAGCGTCGTCCAGTGATATAAACGACACCTATACTCCTTTCATAAATATGGAAATTTGTAACCTTACATGATTTTATCAAATCACATAAGGAATGGCTGTTGTCCCAAGGTGAAGGATAGTGCGCTAACGTGATACAATTGGCAGAACATTGCCATAACTTGATATGAACGATCGTCTCTCCTCTACGAAACATCTCCTCTTTCTCCTTCTTCTGTTTCTATATTTCTCTCTTCTTCTTCTTCATTTCCTTGCTTCTCCTTCCAATATATTTCAGTGATCAATTATTTCAATTTTCTCTCGAACAAAAGACATCGGATATCATACAGCGATCGCAGCTCGGTCGTTTCTTCGATAGATCATGATTGGTGGGGGTTTTATGACGACATGTTCAACTTCCCGAAGGAGGAAGTGGGAAAGAGAGCGAAGCCATAGAGGTGTGTAGGGGATATTTGGGGGGGGGGGGGGAATGAAAAATGTACATTTTTAGTTGTAACTCCGTATACGTTTTCGATAGCGAGCTGCGTGATGCTGATGATTATACTATGGACTATAGAGGCACTGGAGTTATCAGTTGGTCAAGGAACTTGGTATTTTCCCGCATACGTGTTACTTGATGTGATAAAATGACTAAAAAAAATAAATTTCATATATAATCATGCACATAATATAGATAGTAATGTGTGCCATTACTACTATTGTAACCGCTCTTCGAGGAAAGATGTACGCACAAAGGGCAGTAGAGGGCGTTGTCTAGGTTCTCCGAACACTTTGACCTATGCCGAAGGTCCTCGGCACCTGCTGTGACCTGCGACAATTTTGTACTTACTTTACCCCCTTTCCACCCAATTCTGACCAAACCCATTGGTCGATGAAAGTCAATTAAATGTACCATCTATCAATCCTGAGGGGAATTATGGAGTTTCGAAAGCATTGGCTCTAAAACATGAAAGAAGAATGATGTGACGCAAATTAATTATGTCATCGGGGGGGGGGGGGAGTGTTTCATCAATTTAGTCAGCGCTGACAAGTTGTCAGTCTCTGACAATTTCAGCAAAATCCTTGATTTTGATTGGCTGAGATGCTCTGGTCACTGACTGTTACTACGGTTATTGTCAGAGACTTGTCAACTTGTCAGCGCTGACTAACTTGATGAAACACCCCCTGTAAGTTATGACTTGTGAATGTTAATTCCGTCATGAATTTGTCTTTCACGAGGAGGAGTGAAAATATTAATTTGCCAAAAATTCAATATCATTTGTCATCTACTGCCGCAATTTTTTTACGATATAATTATCTTCTCACTTCCAAGTTCACTTCCGAGACATACCTTTTTAAATAGTATAGCTGGAGGCAGGTATACCAAAACATATCCACGCCAATAATCTGGAAGAAGAATTTAGCTGCAGTATGGTCCGTTATTTAAAGGATACGGTCTGAAGTCTAACTGACCAGTGTTGTGTTCGGAAACGATATTCATGTTCTGACCTTTAGAGCTGCAATGTTGTGTGACTTCACTGGCAGCTGTTTCTATACAGTGTTATTGTTATCTTTTGCTCTTTATGTTGAGCAAAATGAGATGTGCCCTTCTCGTATCATTTTAGACGTTATATATAACCAGGGAGGTTGGTGTGTGACTGAGTCACACAAGCATGACTTGCTTTCTCGGTGATCAATAAATTTTGTATCAATGTGCTGTAAATACTGTAGTTGGTTTTCATCAGATGTTGACGATGACACTAACCGTCCCTACCAAAATCTTGAAACTTCTCATCGACTTTTGCCAAGACCAATTGAAACGTATTCTCGTAGGCAGTAGGATATTGAGCAACAAGCTTTACCGTTGTCCGTAAATTTGCGCTACTGCCTCCCTTTAATAAGTTTATACAGAAAATGTGGCGGGAACTCAAACTGCGAATCTCGTTATGTTTCTTTTCCCGCTACCGTCTCTCTTGCGTACATCAACCGAATGGCACATACCACTCACACTGCTTGATGGGTGACAACTATGAAGACAGTGATGATACAAACATTGGCCCAGTTTCCAACCCATTGTAATTTCATTCTACCGTGTCGTCAGCTACGACGGCGTCAACAGCTGCACATACTCGTCAACCACACGACGGCGTTCTTCATACCGTATAGTCAAGTTCACCTCATCATCCGCGCGCGGCTGGAGACTCGGCGAGACGAGCCACATGCTCCGCCGTAACTGTCGCGTGCGCAAGTGGGTGGTCGCCCGCCTGGACTCGGCTTCGCACCACGCCGCCCGGCTGAATGAAATCTATCCTGACGACATCACGCGCCGATAAGAGCCTACGCCCCGCCGTAACAAGATTGGAAAGTGGAAAGAAGACAAACTGTGCGGTGCCCAAGAAAAAGTATGGTGTTATCGTGTTATCTCCGATGTCTGGTCGAAGCATTGTCTAGGGGGGTGGAAATTGTCAATTTTCTCGCTGAGGGAGATGTTTTGACGGCAGGTTGCAAATACCATTATTGACTCTGTACCCTCTCAACTCTCATGTCATGCATGTTTGTGGATCCAGTTTGATTTACTCCCTCCCCCCCCCCCCTCCATTTTATTCTTTTTTTCCTGTTTAGAATTGACAAAATTGAATTGTGCGCAGGAAAATCTACACGAAAATCAAATCGTCATTTATGTGAAATATCAAAGGGGGTTTCGAACAAAGGAAAGTTTATCTATAGAGGAAAAGTATACATCTAATCACGAAATACCGTCCACGCAAAAGATGGGCAGCGCCCAATATACCTATATAACTGTGCCGCTTCTGGTACCTTAGTTTGGTTGTTGGTTTGTATGGTTGCTTGCTTGCTTGCTTGCTTGTAAAGGTGGGAACGAAGGAGACGATCATGAATGCCTTAGAATTTCCAGCGAAGTCAACCAGAAGAAGATCAAGCAGAACAATGGAAGGACAATGCATGAAAACAACAACAAATAAAAACAAACACACAAAAGGCGCGCTTACAAAACAAACAAACAGACTATACTCGGCGCGAGCGAGATGGAGGGAGGGGTATTGATGAAGGGATGCCGACAAGGGGAGGGTTAACGCAATACGTATGTCTCCCCCCCCCCCCCCAAAAAAAAAAAAAAACCAAACAAGCAAACAAACAAAAAAAAAAAAACGAACTTTGTACTGTATATATGCTTATGATCATTATGATGGATTTTCTGATTTACCTTGTGTTATGTTTTGTTGGAAGAAAAATGAGAATTGAATGAATTGAAATGAATTGAAATTAAAATTGAAACGCGCGTGTGCGTACACACACACACATACATACACATACGGATACACATGAAACAAGCAAAAGCAAAGAAACTTTCTGACACAATCGTTGAGCTATGTCAAATCGTTTACATGTGTACTAAAAAAATGAATGCTATAGCTTGTAGCTGAATTATCACTTCCCCACTTTCTCTACATCATGTTCATTTAGCGTGCAACAAAAATTTCTTTAAAAGACGATCATCAGGCGTGACGACAGACACACGAATCGACATATGAAACAGACTGATTTGCACCATGATGCTTAACCAATTAGTTAACATTCGATTTTATGATTAACGAAACCTGATTAACAAAAGTCTTATCAGACGGGACATATCAGGCTCTGGGACATATTTGTCAAGGGCGCCCTCTAGTCACCCTGTTTCTCTCTCCCTACTACTCTCACCCCCCCCCCCCCGTGATTAGGAGCATAAAGTGTACAGAAAACAATAGGTAAAACAAAAAGTTATATACAATACAAAGCAACACATCCCCCCCCCCAAAAAAAAAAACAAAAAAAAAAACGAAAACAACACACACACACACACATCATACAAAATTATATATATTATATATATGAAGAGTTTGTTTGCAAAAACCGGTAAGTCCATACTTGCCAAATGGAGATATTTGAGATTAAAGGTCAAGAAAAATAAAGAGAATAATAAGAAATTTTTTGCTTCTTTTGACCATTATTATCTTCAAAAATATAGCTTTATATGTAGTGACCAATATATCATTTAAAAGGTATTAGTTTGTAGTTTATGACAGAGATCGTACTTCAAAATCTTCAAAAATGGACTTCTCGGTTTTTGCAAACAAACCCTTCATATGTATATATATATTTTTTTTCTTCAGTAGCATCAATTTTGATTTTGTATCATTTTGCTCTATCCGAGTCTTTGCTCTGGTATGATCAAGAAGGAATGTAGTCATTTTGAAAGTAGGCCCTACTCATCTTGAGATCATATTAAACTGATTTTTTAGAGCATCCCTGGCGCCTTTCCCATCTATTCCCTTGTATTGTTTTGCCTGAGTGAGTCAATTACCAGTGCTAGTAATGATAACGGTCTACTTTAATACAATGCCAAAAGCAGAAATTGACGGCTATAAAGTCAAGGTCACGACATGCAAAATAGCGTGATAAAAGTGAAGGTTGAATAGTCGAACTCACGTGATGGAGAAGAAATAACAAGAAAGGAACGATTAGAAATTATCAAAAGAAACCAAAAACAGAACCACGAAATGATTATGTCTGCTTGTGTTTTATACCGTCTTCTTATGGGAGAGCTGTCTTGTACGAAATAAAGATGAATAAGTAAAGAAATAATGATCGCAATGTTATGTCAATGAAATCTTTGTAATTCCAGTATGTGTGCACATCTTTATAAGTTTGTTGATTACCATTGATTGTCATACTTAGTAATGTATATTATGCTTGTGATTGAATCTTTGATTTATTTTGTGTTATGTTTTGATGAAAGAAAAATGAGAATGAAATAAATGAAATGAAATGAAATGAAATTTGATCTGTTCAACATCAAAGATCAGTTTGATTTTGAAAAATATCTGATAAGGAAAACAGCCTCCACCACTAAAATACACTGATGATGATACTTGGCCATTAGAAATGCAAACATAAAGCGAGAGGAAGTTTTCGTTCTATACTCGGTAATTTAATGAAATAGTTTTAATAACTTAAAAAAAAATTAGACGTCGTTAGGAGTTCATACCAATGGCTTTCTTAGAAAAGAAATTATTATAATTATGTTGTGTACCTGAGTTCAGTGACATAAGAATAAAACTAATCGACCAACAATTGTTTTTCCTCATTTGTACTTTACACCCTGCACTATTTATGACACTGGTTTGTTGTGGACTGTCAGTACGCTTGCCTGCATAAACGTGATATGTTACGCAATCATACCATCAAGCTCAAGAAAATGCGGTACCTGATGAAATATCAATTTAGTGAAATCTCTCTATTTCCAGACATGAAACAGTTATTGATCTCTCTGGATAAACAATTCAACGAAAACTCATAACCATTCTTTTGTAGCATTGAGTTGTTTATTTGTTTGTTTCAATTTCACAATATGGACGCTGATCTCGCGGTTATCCGCGCGTCGTATTGTAAGCCCGCATTTCAAGGAAACTTAAAGCATTTTCGTGCAGTGACATGTGCATGTAAATCATCATCGTAAGAGTCATTTCGGCTTGGTACACGCATTTCTACCCGAAACATGATTGGTTGGTCGGTGCTAAACTAGTGCGCCAGATATTTAGTGTCGATATTTTCGACCTGATAACTTCGAAAACCGATTACATGTATCTCCAGGTGAAGGGAAGATTAAAAACATGCTTCCCCGATCACGTTCCACTGTGTAGTATGATGAGCGATTCTCTCCGGTTAAATTAGACTTACAAAAAAACAACCAAAAAAAAAAAAAAAAAAAAAAAAACCAACAACAACAACAACAACCCGGAATCATATAAGACAGGGGAAAACAACAATATCGACAGCAACTAACAAACAAAACTCCCAAAACAAACAATATTCAACACAAAAAATCTTTCCCTCATCCAACATTCAAATCCTTTTACTCTGGAAAGTGTAAAATACAACTGAACATTCCACGAACAAATAAAATGTCGAATGCCATTTTCATTTTTTCCCCTGTTATATAGTAGCTGCAATGATGTACGCTGAAAAGAATGCAAAACTCTGTAATTCTGTAATTTTTTTTTTCACCGTGGAGAATGCTCATTCACTTGAGTATAGAACCTTACAGTTAGTACCAGGTCCTACTTATAAGGAAGCTATTAACATTTGTAAAACTTAATCATTCTCCTCAGCGATGTTGACAATGACAATTTCCCTTTCTCTCTTCGTTACGTCGGAGGGGAGAGAATGATAGATAAAAAAGTAATTGACATTTTTTCGTGTCATTTGGATATATCTTTTAGATATCTATATATTTAAGGCTGTCGTATCTTCAAGCTATATGCTTATTTGACGACAGTCTTCTGCATTCACACTCCCAATACATGCGCCATAATTTAGTCAGATCATTTGATTCACTACATCCCGAGTGGTTCCCAATTGACATGTTCTCTTATTCTTTTTCTTCAATCTGTACACGTATATCTCAGTTATGTTCGGATGTACACACTGCATGTTTTATTGTCTTGAAAATCAAAAGAAATGACTGTATTTCATTTATAATAATATTATAAATTTTTCTGAATTGAGTATATATTATAAATATACTCAATTCAGAAAATTCCCAATAAATTCATTTGAATTGAATTGAATTTGAATTGAATATCAAAATAAAGGCATGAAGTTATCGATAACGACTAATGTCTCATGAAATGACACTGACTGTTACCAAATCCAATTATAAGCTAAATAAAAAAAAGTCTATGAATAACAACGAAATTACTAAATTCATGTCCTGGCCAAAATGATTTCTGCCAACTTTACTTTGGAAAGCACTGTTTATTCCTCTCACTTGTACAATATGTAAATCAAGCATTATGTTTGTATGGTTTTCTTGTTTTGTTTCTTTATTGTTTGATTAGCAGTATGTTAATTTGATTAATTTTAACAGGTAACAATTTATAGAAGAATAATTCTTTGCTGAGAAATCGCATGTTCATAATACTCGGCTGTAGCTGAATCTATAATCACAAACATGCAGACACACTGAGTTTCTGGCCTAACTTTTGGATTACCATAAAGACTAGTCCGAGCTTGTGTTCCACTGACGTAATGAAATTTGCGCCATCGATAAACAAAATATTGATTGAAAATATACGTATCCGTTGATTGATTTTGGTAAGCCTATAACTTTGACAAAAATATCACGCTTCTTTTGACATTATTCGGTTGGCCAAGGCCAAACGCGTTAGCATTGCTCTTTGCAAAAGCAAACGTTGAGGGCTCACAACTAGGTGACCGTTAGGACTCACTACCGTTATGTTTGTCGATGAGATTAGGCTCGTGCCGTGTGAAGCCACCCCTGCTCCTGAAATGCTCGAGTCCTCCTAGCTTTTTTGTGTGTGTTGAATACGGTTGTGTGTACGTGTGTGTGCATGCTACCATGGACCATGTGTGAGAGGAGCGGAGCTTTCTTGCGATACCACTGTTGGTGGATCATTCCTAAGGATCACTCGCAGGTGAATAGTGCGATCATAGCGTCTGGTGCGGAGAGCGCAGAGCCAGCTCCTTGAAATATGTGTGTTATAACTTAAAAACTTCCAACTTTTGGTTCCCGTGAAGAGGAGGAGTGTGTGTGTGTGTGTGTGTTATCTATCTTGGAACTTTATTCCTGCACTAAAATGGATAACCGGAATTTCTTTATACTCAGCATATTATTTTTCTGGAGTTCACACGCTCGAGAAGGTAAGTTGCTCATCCTGTTTGTTGTAGAGATGTCTTTGGAGATCTACTAGAACTATGAGATGGAAGTCTTGTAACTTCCAGGTTATGCTCCGTTTAATTATATGTTTATCTCCCGTCAAACTAGATGACTGTCGATATATTATGATTATGCAAATGTGTCTTACACAGTTTATATATGTTCTTGCGGAAAAACCAACGTCAAAGTTGCTCAGCCGGTGTCTTTACAAGCAAATTGCAATCAGTTTACGGTTAATTGAACAACGCAAGCGGACAAGTTGTTATCGTACCCCGAAAGCCCAACGCGTTGACGCGTTGTCTCGGTGCGGTCCCTCTCCGTTCCCGTGAGCGGTTGGTTCTGTTGGAAGAGAGGGGGTTTCTGTCAAAATTATGTTAATCAAATCTGATCTAAACACTACGTTCTTGCTCTGAATTTGACAGGAAAAGAAGAATGTTAGTGAAAGTTGTTTTATGCGGAAGAGTGAAATAGTTTTAATGATTATCTATTCCTTCCCTCCTGATGTCGACATTCATGCAGTAATGCTAGAAAAGAGAAATCGCCAGAAGGTTTTTGCCTTACAGTTCTTTTTTTTGCGCTGCGTATAGCGCGACCGCGGCACCATTGACAAACTGTCGGGACTTTTCGCAGACGACCCGCCGAGCTCGCCCGTGTCTCGCCTGCCGAGTTGCCGCTTGATTTGTTCCTTGATCGCGGGGTGTCTTCGATTTTCGTTGTTGCCCAAACGCCTTCGGGCTGTCAAAAATGATTTCGCATGCTGTTTTGAGAGGAGAAACAGGGCAAAAATTAAAATGAGATTCCCAGTTTAGATTGACTTAGTGCTGTTAGAACATGTGGATATGGCCTGCACTTTACTGCACTGGGCTCTCTGGGGCTGAAGCACAGTGATGTGAATGATAATAAACTATTCTTAGCTTAGTGTCTTTTTTATTTCCTTTTTTTTTTTACAGTGTTGTTTGTGATGACGATGCTGTATATTGTGATAAAGTTGATTATCAAACTAGATATTCAGGTGATTTCTGAGTTGACAAATAAAACTAGGTTGATTACTTCTATTCACTGGTTACAGCAACTTCCAATACTTTGACCATGCACCACCACCACTACTACCAGTATACTACTAGTAGTACTACTACTAATACTACTACTTCAAGTATTAATACTACTGCCACTACTGCTACTCCTAGTACTACTATGTACTACTACTTCTATTAATACTACTGCAACTACTACTACTACTGCTACTTCTACCACTAGACTACTGTTTAATAATAACCACAGACTTTTTTCCTCTTCTATATTATTCTCTCCCACTTACATTTTAATATCCCAATACCGTGCATAATTTTCCAATGAGTATGCACATAAACAAATTCATATTTCCTCTATTTTGGCATGTAAAGCACTAATGTCAAGAAATATCTCGTGTCGTGAAGTCTACAATCAAGAATTTAAATAAGCAATAATCCTTGGGGGTATATTAATAAGCCTGAGTCCATTCTCGGCTACTATTTGCAGCTTGGCATCAAACAATAATTCCTCACTTTTGATGGAACGCTGGGTCTAGAATTACACAAGGAGCAGCATGTCATTGAAGTTGATGTATCGGTGTGCCTTGCTGAGATTTTATCTTCCCCGAAGTGCATTGTCTTCCGGTCATAATTTTATGCTAATAATTGCACCGGTTTCCAAGGTAAAAAGTCTGATGGGTGTTAAGAATATAAGGCTTGCAGAAAAAAAAAAATTCCCCTTGTATTGCAGGTTTTAAAAGTGAGATCTGAATTCATTTATGAACTGTGAAATGGGGGAAATCTATTAAAAACTGGTTCACATGCATGGCCTGAGATGGTAGAGGGACCACTATTATTAATGAATGGCATCACCACCCCCTCTCCCCCCCCCCCCCCTTCGATGTCAGTCACCTCCTGAACTGCGGCAAATTCTCAGTGGAGGAAGGTTCAAGTAGTAATTCTGTTTCGTGGTCCCAATCATATTGTCAGAATGCGAGAGGCCAAAGCTTTTAAGGGCTTATCCTGTAATTGATGAATGCTGCCCATACTTCTCCTATTCTCTGGCTAAGAAGAAGAAGAAAGGGACAGAAAAAAGAATGGAAAAAAAGCAGAAGTGAGTTCATATCAATGTTGTTCCATTTCTTTGCCAACAAATTCCGAATAACCTCTGATTAAACTCTACTTTTTAGCGACTCCGTCATTTCACCCGTTTTCCCCACATCATTTTTGCGAGCTTGTGTAGATGTGTGCTGGATGCAAAAACATCCATGGCTAGTTTCACAAATCTATACCACAACACGCTGGTTTTCGTTGAGGCTGAAGTGCCCGTGTTCCAGGAGATAATTTATGATCGGTACAGTGCCTTGTAACCCCAGTGCACCTTCAGTACGGCACCTGCCGAGGGTCAGAAACCCTCTCCATACACATTTGCCATACAATCGTGGACATTTTGGGATGCTGGGTTGACCTTTTGCTTGGTGGTTTGTGTTATTTCATCAGATGGTTGATTCTGGAGAAAGTTATTTAGTGCCTATCTAGCTCTGCATTTATTCCTTGTTTCAGGTAGTATTCTTGCAGAGTATGAGGGCAGAATCATCAAAATGACATGCACTCTACTTCGAAAAGAATACAAGAGATAGAGGTTAATATAAGGTTGTCAAAAGAAAATGTAAACTCACTGGAAAAGGCCACGAACTTGGAATGATATAAAGATGTATCTCATCAAATAACTGGTATACATACGGTGTATATATGTGTAAACATATGGTGTATATATGTGTATATATATATTTTTTTTTTTTGGGGGGGGGAGGAGGGGTGGGGGTCATTGCAAAATCCTTAGATGCTGCATGACTCACATACATTTTTCATAGTCATTCGTCAATGCAATGCAAATAAACCGAGATAGATGAGTGCAGTGTATGGGTATCTACTTTCCAATTCGTTGTCAAAATTGTGCACCCACTAGACAAGTGTTCAAAGGGGGTCAGATATCTCCACAGACAGATTGTATGCGCTGTCTCTCCAAATCGTGTCGTGTGTGATACGCATCAAACACCTTTGCAAACCAGAGGAATACCTTACCTTCATTTTGGTCGCATCTCCATCGCTACCCCAGATATCTTTCTTCTTTTTTTTTTGTTGGTCGTGAGTCTCCAGTTTCTGTATCAGTTTTTTCAAAGAGGGGGAATTCAGACTTGATTATGAAAGGGGGGAGGGGGATGAGGCAGAATTTTGAGGGATATCTCTCCTTTTTTTTTAAGATGCGAGAGCAAGATGTTACTAGAAAGAATGGATTGATGGATGTATTAAAAAGAAGATGCGATTAAGGAAAGAGAGGGGTGAGGTAGGGAGGCAGAACTGGAGACCAATCTCTCGGAGGAGATAGTAATTTTTCTGCAATTCGGGAGAGTGATAAAATACTGGAAAGAGAGAGCGGGAGAAATTGAGAGAGAAATATCCAAGTTTAAGAGTGGATGGAAATGCGAGATGCCATATTTATGACTGTGAATTGCAGAGATTGCGTCTGAAGAGAAGGCGGCTGAGGGGCAGGCCTGCTTGGATGATAATGCCCCTCAAAAATATGAAGTATCCCCAAGTATCTGGATGGAAGTGATGCCGTCGTCGGAATATTCCGAACGAAAAGACGACGGGATGAGATCTGAGTGGGTCTTGTGAGGTCGGACTGGTTTTTCTTGTGCAGCCTTTGCTGTGCCCAGGAATAATGCAGAATGTGCGGGGAAGACTTGACTGCCTTGACTACTACCATCAACTCCTGCGGGCTGCGAGAATAGTAGGCAGTTGAGGGGATCGCTCCTTGCTTTGAAAGGATTTCGAGGTCACACATGTGCGCTTCCCCCCTATGCGATGAATTTCTTATTCACAGCTAGTCAGAGCAAACCACATTTTTTATGCAGCATTATAGCCCTTGTATACTTCTGGCAAAAAGAGTCAAGAATTTGATGTGCTAATAGCTTCTGTGCGGGGCTGATTGAGACATTGTCACGATATATTTACTCTCTTTTTTTTATGTATGTGATTTTAAAGATATCACAAATTACAGGGTTACAGCATGGTTATGCACCATGCCTTCTCCTGATTTAATGTCATACCCATGAAGGGTCAACATCGCTACACCATGTATGTGGCAAATCTAAATCTCAGTAAATGTCCGTAATTTCACAGGAAATGAAGAGGGACCGGTCCTCTCTGATATGATGCTAATCTGCTCTAAATGCACATTTTGCATAAAATCTCCTGCATCCATTTAATTTGGACTGGTATCTTTGTTCAGAAAAAAAAAAGAATGTAGTAGGCCTATTAAATGCCTTTCCAGTGATCATAAACATCATCTGAAAAGTGCTGAGCTCTGGTCTATGGTCTTACTCTGATAAATTTTGATGCCTAATTTTTCTTGCCTCATTCAATCTAGATGACTTGTTATACTGTACGAGCTGAAATTTTCGCGTACAGATATTTTCGCGAATTGCTACTTGGAGGACATTTTCGCGTGTTGTTAATTTCGCGGTTACGAGGGTCTAACTGAACTTAGTTAATCGTGCGTTGTTATTTTCGCGTGTTGTTATTTTCGCGGTTCGAAGGCGATTCGCGAAATTCGCGAAAATAAAACCACCGCGAAAATTTCAGCTCGTACAGTAGTAAGCAGTCACAATCTCCTTAGTATACCACTTTTTTTTAATGATCCCCTCCTATGCGATATTATACACTGCCCTCTTATATAATGTCATATTTTTGCCGAATGCATCACAGGTTTATAAAATGTGAATATATGAGGTTCCTGTATTTTCATTTTGGGAAAATATGATTTATTTTTATCCTAGCTAGATGTGACATGGCTTATCTTTTAGAGATTGCCGTCATGCTGCAAGAGCAACCTTTAGTACTAGGGAGGGTGAATTGATCTTCTGTGGCTGCTGTGTATATAGTTGTCACATGAGGAAATATAGTTCATGTACTGGCCATTGTCCTAGCCTCCCCCCCCCCCCCCCCCCCTCCAGCCAACCACATTCCTCTGTGCATCAATGGTAATGGGGGTCATAGATCAATTTCTCTCCTGTTTTTTTTTTCTCCGAGCTGGCCGAGTGACGTGATGTTGTAGTGGACCTACCCCATTATTGGCTGAAAACCAGTCTGGTCTGCCTTGACAACTGCAATGAATGGTATGAGGGCAGTGCCTCTGTGGATGGAGTGATGTGCTGGTCAAAATTTTCACACCTCCTGGCCAACGATGCAGCCTGGGTCAAGTTGCTGGACAGCGTGCGATATAGGTGGACAAGAGAAACCCAGGGGCAATCTAAAATCATATCTGCAGCCAGGCCATGGCACGGAAGAATACTAGTAAAACAATTTTCCAAGATGTCACTGACATGAGAAAATAATGCACTACAGCTCTGGGGGGAGAGCGTTATTTCAGACGAATTTCATGAGACAACAGACCACCGATCAATGAAGTATTGAGGGAAATCAAATATTGGAGAAAAGCGTTGACTGCGGTGATTCATCTAGTGTGGCATCCTGTTTGGGGCCACAAGTGATTATTTGAAGTCAAGCTATAGTGTTGGCTTCCTGCAAATTCCCTGGTATTCTTTCATTATGAAAAATTACTAAATCTGTGATTTAAAGTAATTTCTATGAACAGAATCATCTTGTTTAAGATTTTACTAGAGATATACATATGCAATATAGGCCTACATATTATTAAATGATGATTTCTTCTGGACATTAACACAGGAATAATAGAGTTATTGTTTATTTTTCTAATATGAGATGCCTTGTCGGTCTAATGTGATTCCCAAATTAGTTTCGATACAGTGTCTGCACTGATCCCGGCCATTTTCTTTCTTTTTTTTTTTTGGGGGGGGTATATTCTCTACTCAAGTGTATCCAACCATTTCCAGTCATGGTGGTGTGCAAACAAAAAATTCAGTGCTGCAGAAAATTTGTTGTTTTTGAGGATTTATTTTAACTGCAAGCTCTACATAATAGAGGAACGATGTTTGCTGTTGTACATATTTGATGGTCCATATTTGGCACGCTGTGTGCTGTGCTTAACATCACTTGATGTTGAATAATAGTAGCACAGTTCATTGAAGACGTCAGCCAAATCATGACCATGACATTATGCATGCTCAAGTTTGATTTAAACCCACTTGCAGTGGGAACAAGTTATGCCATGTATTACTTTTATGTGGATTGAAACAAAAACCTTGGATACAGTGATTTAAATTTGACTTTAATTTAAATGTTTTACTAATCCATGTATTTCTCAGTCACATCTTTTCTGCCGGAACCAGTTCGAAAACCCGTGGACCATCCAACCAACGAATAAACAAATGTAAAAGCACAAGCAATCTTATCTTGTGTTCTAAATCATGTATTCATCATGAAAAAAGGAGAAGTCCAGAACGGACACCATCATGGAAAGTGTGTCGGCCCTTTCCCGCTTTCTGCTGCATTGCTCTTCCCAAAGTGTATCACTCTTGTCCACACATTCTCTGAATTGAAACGAAATGATACCATTAGCATCCACCGAAAAGAATGAAAGAAAGAAAAAACAACAACAACAACAGCTCGGCGGCTGGATGCACCTGCCTGGCTTTCGCTAATATTTCATGAGATATTCAGGTTTTGAAACTTTCATGAGCCGAGGCTCTTTGCTGGAGAGGAAACCAGTAGTGTCGTATTTGTAGGTAAAAAAAATGTGTCGACCAGTGTGTCGGCGGTAGGATCCAGTAGGGCTAGCAGAGAGCGTGTGATGAAGCTGGTAGTGGTATCCACACGGTTGATAGATGCTGTTGGCTACAGAAATGACATTTGGGAGAAAGCTTAAAAGGTACTGATAGGGCCTATATTGTTGGCTATATTGGCATGTACATAGCCATGATATTGTTGACATAGATAAAATATGAAATCTCGTAATCATTAGTAATTTTCTTTTGTTAACCTCCCCGGCAAAAAAGAAAAAGAAATGTATTATAGGCTAGATGTAGACCTATCCTAATCACATATTTGTTTTCTTGCAATTATTTTCTTGTACATTTCTTCCTACAAAGAAAGGATAAAGAAAAGCAAATAATCATCAAAACATATATGTGAATGCGAAGTAGCCGAACAAACACTCAAGTTACAGGTAGAATTTGCTGGAGTTGAGCAGGGCCACATGATATTCATAGTTGGCTGCGTTGCCGGGTTTGCGAATAATCATGTATTACCACCGCTGCAACAGATTGAATGGCCCGCACATACCAAATGAGTGTAGTTCTCATTAATATGAAATTGAAGATGAGAGATGGGATGTGGGGGGGGGGGGGGAGGGGGTGGTGGAGCTGATGCAGGAAGAGGGCAAGAAAATTGTCTGTCGACAAACGGTGATGCAGACAGATTTTGCAGACAATCAGAGTGAGAGAGGAAGAAAGGAGAAGGGGATGATACATACTACTTTACCGGCGAACACGGCTAGAAGGTAAAAAGCGACAGATACAAGTCACTTTGGAGACAGCTGTGCAGCTCAAGGTGTGGAAAATGGGTGAGAGGTGAAAATTGAGGTAAAAAAAAAAAGTCTACTGGAGTACCCAAAACATAGGATGACAGTAAGAGAAGGAGACAGCGAGATAGTAAGAAAAAGGGAGGGAGATGGAGGGGTGGGGGGGGGGGGGGGCAGAGAGGGAAGGAAAAAAAAAAGATTGCTGTGACCCAATTTTGTATTCATGAGTTGGAATCAGCTGGCTGTTGTGCATCTTATTCCATGTCATTGCATATCTGGGCTACTGGAGGCAGGCATTCCCTGCCGACTTCAGGCTAACTAGCAACCGAGGACATGTTGTGTGGTACAGTGAGTCGTGCTTTACTGTATTTTAATAGTCTCGCCTCCAGTCACCCGCTAATCTCCTCATTCCAATCACAACCTCTGAGGCCGAGGTCGCGTGGCTTTTTGGGGGCAAGTCATGAATACATTTGTACATTGTAGTCTCCACTTTGATTATTCCGCTTGTTTGAAATGTGAGTACGTGTGTGTGATGCTGTTTAATGCTGTTAAATCTTCAAGTGTGTTTGTGTGTGTATTTTGTGGGGTTGGGGAGGTTTGGGCATATTTTCACTCAATGACTGGTATGTCAAATAAGTTGCACAGTGTGCATACATAAGACAGCTATGTGTGTGTAATGTATCATCAAAAGTGTCATTAATTTTGTCAGAAAAGGGGGGTTGGGTTGGTGAGGGTTAGATGCTTGGATAGTCATTGCATGAATTTGTGTGATCTAAAGCAAAAGATAAACTTCCATGACATGACATCCCCTTCTATTTGCCCTTCTTTTACTCACTCTCTACCTCTCCTTCTCCCCCTTGTAATTTCACTCTCTCCTTCGTCTGATTCAATCTACCCTGACTGCTGGACATCTGCTACATACTGGTCAGTGGGGATAATGACCGTTGAGTGAAGTTTGTATTCCTTTATCTCTTCCCCTTCTTCTCTCTTTCTCCCCCCCCCCCCCCTCCCCCCTCTGGCTGTGACACAATGATGCATTTGGGAGCGATTCCAAACAATAGAAGTAACAATGGCTGAAGAACATGCACAAACCGGAGGAATTTCCTTTGTCTGGACTGGCGGGCGTAAACAAGTGGCCCTGCCCGCATGGCGATCGTTGCATAAAAGGGGACTGGATGAGAGTGGCAGAGAAGTCAGCCAGAGTGTTCTCATAATTTGCCATTGTACTTCAGAGATTTGTGTGTGCTTTTTTTGGCCTCTCAATCATTTTGTATTCCCCACTGAACTGATAGAGTATCATTGTGACATATTTGTATAAATATATTTTAATCCTTGTGTTCACTGATTTTTATCAAATGCCTATTGATTGTGAAAGATTTCTTTTGCAAATTGCCCAACTGCAAGTCCTCTACAGAAAAAAAGAGAGAGAAAGAGAGGAAGAGAGAGAGAGAGAGAAAGATTAAAAGAGAGAAGGAGAGAGACAAAGAAGAACTTGGCTTTTCAAATGTATGATATGTAGTATGCTGAACTCGTAAGAGCAAACCAAATGTACATGATTATGAGCATTATTACGTTTTATTGACCTATGTTTTATATAGTATATGTTTTGTATGTTTGCATAGCCCGTTTAGAGCACTTGTTGGCAATGTAGAAACAGGTTTTTCATAATTTGCATGTCATGAGACTAAAGATGACTAGAAAGACCCCCCAAAAAACAACAACAAACAAACAAAGCAAAACAAAGCAAAAACAAAAAATGAATGAAAATAGAGCTATATCATCTCTCTTTCTTATACCCAGGCTCAGGCAAGGAACTTTAACACATATTTCTCATTCTTTTTTTCCTTTACAGGTTCCCAGTGAATTTGATTAAATCATGGACCTGATTAAATCCTTCAAACACTGTCATCAGAAACCAGTCTGTTTCACTTTATAAGAGAGAAAAAGGATCAGCATTATTTATCCCACTTTTGGATATGAGATACAATGAACTAACTTGTCTGGTTATTGGAGGCAATATTTTTGTGAGTCATTAATATCATGAGTACTGGTCAACTTGTAAATCTGCAAAGATGAAAACAAAGGAAAACATGCAGCAAATAGTCTGTATGTTCATCATTCTGTTTGTATGTCGGTCAAAGGGCTGAAATTAGCATAAACCACAAGTTTGCATATTAGATTACCACGTGTAGTAGGCCTATACAAGACCAACTTACTCAAACCCACCTGATGAAAATGAAGCACATTAGTGGATGTTTTCAAAATGATAGGTTAGCACAATAACCATAGACACCAGTGAAGTGGCAGTTGATCCAAAGAACATTATGATGTCTTCACACAAGCCTTTTTGTGTGCAAATATCCTCCTTGTTATAAGGTGGCATTTACATGCTGATCAAGTATTTCAAACAATGCTGATAATGAATGAAGATGAAAATAGAAAGTCTGTGATGAACTTAATGTTTAATTCTTAAAATACAAGTCGTAAATCTTGACATTTTGTGGAAGCTTACATTTATTTCTTTTTCTTAGATTTTTGTTTTTGATAGTGTATACAAGTCAAATTGCATGCACATTCTGGCCACTAGTGAAGTTGTTTTCATGTCCTCATGGGAGCCATGTTCTGAATTAATGGAGGTTTGGTAAATGGTCCATGTAGTTTCCACGTGGATGTCTTTGCACCGAGTGGAAACTACATGGACCATGGCCAAACCTCCATGAGCGGACGGAAAAGAAACCTGACCAGGACGCAAGTGAGAGTGTTTGTAGATAATCCATACTTGTCTTCATGTGTCGAGCGAGCTCCGAGAGTGGGTTGATACAATTTGCTGCATGAAACAAGCACCCCGGTAGAAGAGAGACTACCTCCGTTTCACGGGCCCAGCCCACGATGGCCCCAGGCGCCGCGGATGCAACAGTAGCTGGGTCGAGCTGTTTTGTGTTTGAAAGCCCTTTCAGAGGCTTTTCTCGAGATATTAAAAGGAAGGAGGGAAAAAAAAGAAAGAGAGAGAGAGTCGACCGGGCAGGTAAAAGGAAGGGACTCGAGTTACTAGCCCCGGGATGGCCAGCGTTGACTGTCGTAATTCTCCGCGACGAGAGCGCGAGGGCGAACCGGCGTATATGCGACGATGCGCGGGGGAGGCCCGAGAAACGCGACTCCCGCCAACCCCGTCAGGCGGATCGCTGTGTGGCGTGCAATGAAAATACGGGGCTTAGATGCCGAAGATGGTGTGTACATAGGAGGGGAGGCAGTGCCTGGCCTCCAAAGGGTCCAGATAAAAGATAATCATCTCAGCGTTGAGGAGGATGGAGACGAGGGAGATGGGGGAGGAGATGGAGGGGGAGTATATAGGGGGGAGAGAAAATACAGAGAAGGCCAAGTCAAGCCTCGAATCATAATCATGATGCGCGGGCATTGACACGGGATGCATTTGCAATTTCAAAGAGGCCCATTTTTGATGAATTGATGGACTTGCCATACAGAAAAGAAAGAAACTTAATTGGACACAAGAATCTCCATCTCCCTTCAAGATATCGTACAATAATGCTAATTAGAGGAAACTTGAGAAAAAAATGCAACTTCGTTTGTTGTCACGAATTGGTTCAAAATTTTTTGTTGAGTACACTGTTGCATGTGGTGTTATGCATGTTTTCTAATGCGTTTTTGACTGATATTATACCCTGGATTGGTCATCTTCTATGTCTGACATTTTGACATCGCCTTTTGATCCATATCTTTCTTCTTTCTGCAGTGAAACTATATGACAGTAGTGAGTACTCATCACTAGACTGGGTTGTGCACCCTATGATCAGAGAAGACACATACGATGGCGGGGTAAGTTGCTCACATCTTGCCTGTTTTTCTCGTTTTTATTTAATCATTTCACGTAAAAACAATAACACACACATTTAAAGACCCACACAAACCAAATGACATTACAGGGAATCAAAAGCCATGTAGCAGATGCATGTACAGTGTGTTGAGTGATAGAGAAAAAAATATTTAAAAGATGTCGTAGATAGTAGTAAGATTGTTCCTAAAGGTGCATTATCATCGCTCCAATATTATTGATCTGGACTTGACTCGAGGAAATGATGCAAGCTTACCAAAACATGTCATGGCTATGAGTACAGTGTTACACAAGACAAGAGGCTTATGTGTGTCAACCTCACTTTTAGAACAGTAGACATGTTTCCTTTATTACGATTATGAACGAAAGCTGAACATATTCAAGCTTGCACACTATGTGTACACACACACATATATATATATTATACACACGTATATAAATATATATATATTTTTTTTTTTGATGGGGATGGAATAAGGGAAGGATATTTTTTGAGGGAAATGGTGCCAGGACCTTCTTGGGAATCTAGTTTTGAGGTCTCTACTGAGGCATTCAGCTTTGACCTCTGCCTTCCGCTGCTGCTGCTGCTCCTACCCTTCCACTGAGGTGGTGGCAAGGGAGGGGACTGGGGAACACCTCAACGGAGTTATGGTCCATTTAAAAATAGCGATTCTTGGGGGAAAATATTTTTGAATTTTTGTCCTTGGTACCCTCTGGCAGTGTTTGCTTTCTTTTCTTGCTCTCCTATTTTTTGTTGTTGAACAAACCCACTGAAGAGTTTATCCACTGGCTGCCAGAGATATTGATAGTGATTTTTTTTTTTTAAAGATGTAAAAGAAAAAAATAAGGATAGAAGAATGAGATTCCAAAATGACCGTTGTCAATTTTGAAGTGCACACTTTTAAGACTTATATCCATCAATCTTTTTTTTTTGTGTTTGATGTACATTTCAGATGACATGCATCTCATTTTTTTGTTTGAATTTTTATGTCAGCTAGGTTTTTCCACTTACAAGATTATAAAGATTGAAAGAATCTCGATGGAAAAGGTACACAAGAAGTTTTGAAAGTGTAGAAATGCCCTCTCTGTGTTGTCACTCAATAAGTTTTCAATCAGCTGTGTATAGGACTGGGTAAAGGGTTAAAAGGAGTTTTAAAAGAGAGTTGAATTAAATGCAAATACACAATCCTAACAATGTAGGGACTACACTATTATTACTGCGCAGTTTGGTGCAGATGGTATACTAGTACTTGACACACATCACAGATGGGTAGAGTGCAGTAGAATTGATTCCTGGGCACTCAGCATTGCTCACTACCAGTGATTGTCATATATAGTAGTCCACATTGAATGTCAGTCATGTCCTTGAGTTCAGCTGATTAATACTTGATTTCACAATCTTCTGAGAAAATTGTTAGTTTGTGAAAGTGTAGGCCTAAATGTTTGCTGTATTGGTAATGAGAACACCCCTTAGAAGTCATCAAACTTTTGTCAGGGAGGAGTCAACTTTATAGCTTTTATAGAGGTAAGGATGCAAATTCTAAAGAAGGTCATTTTGCTGCTTCCAAGAAAAAAAAACCCACAAAATTCTTGCATTGCAATAACTTTTTAGTGAACCAGTATGGCTCGGAGGTTGGAGGAGGCTAGCAGAGGTTGAGACCGAGCTCGATGCGTTTCTGCTTGATAATCTTTGACAGTGAGGTTGCACTTTTTAAATAATGATACAAATAGAGAGAGTGAATTTCTCCCGCAGATCAATGTCCATTCTACCGAAAAGTAAAGTTCAATTGAAACACACAAAAAGCCTTCCGTAAGGTTAACTGGGTGCACTATGCCATCTCTCTCGTGAAAAGTTGGTATTTCATTATATGCATGGGTTCGACGTGCGAGCCATACAAAAATTCTCCTCCCCACGTACAACCAACGACCGGTGCTCTGGACGCCTGATCAAATTAAGGGGCTTTTGTCAGTTGGTAAGCCCGTTAGTCCATGCAGAGATGTGATCGCCAAATACCTAATTCAATTCATTTGTTACGCTTCACTAACTGGTTTACGTGAGGGACATGTCGGATGTGATACTGTGCATTGATCACCACGTATCATCTTTCAAAGCGGTGAGGGGGGAAAAAACAGAGGGGGAACCCTAGCCTTGAATGTGTGTAATATACTGCCGAAAGATTAAGATTTATTATCTCAGTTAAATGGGAGAACAAGCAGGGGAAATATATTATTTAACAAAATGACCTTTGCTATTCCTACATGCACCATGTCAACACAGAGAAAGAGAGAAAGACATTTTCTCTATATCATCAACAATTATACTGAGAATGAGATTTATATGGAATTTTAGAATTTTCGACCATTTGAAAAAGATACCCCAAAACAGCAACCCCACAATACATCTTTAATATTCATTCGAACAGGTGTTTCCAGAAATTGTGAACTGTGTAAATGCAAATGCTGTATTTCCTATTCATTGATTGGACTCTGTACAAAAGTGTCGAGCAATCAGATTGAAAGAAATAAAGCTTGAGTCATTTTGTGTTTTACTTTTTTTCGCTCAAAAGTATGATACACAGGAATACTGGGTAAGTAGTAACATCCACCTGTTCTACGAGTGAGAATATCAATGGTTCATATATTATGTAATAACACTTGATACAATGTCCAATTTGTGATAATCTGTACACGTACAACACCATATATATTTATCAGTCACTTTTGGTTCCAGAATGTTTTCTCCTTCTTATTGACTATGCAGTGTATGTGTGATTGAACATTGTCCAAAAATCTTATTTAACTTAATGTTACTTCTTCATTCATCTGATTATTTTATACAATGTGGAAAGATTACATTAATAGTATTGACCATGTAAACATGAAACTTATTATATGTATGTGCCCTTTCATTTGTTGTAATGCCCAGTAATGGTGTGGGGGGTTTTAAGTTTTAGTTGATAAAGTGGATGAAATTATATTTGAGTATTTGAGAAAGTTGATACCCTTTCACTTTGACCTGAAAGTGACCTCAGGTAACCCATCAGGAATATGTAATGAAGCCACGATAGATATATATCTTTAATACCTCTGCCAACTTTGTGTATTTATGTTCTTTCTTCCCTACCTATTGGCATGCTCGTTATAAAGAAATACGGCACAGATCGAGGATTGATTTATGCAGTAGTCCAGAGCTTTAGGTTGATTTATGCATCCAAATCCACTTGCCTTGTTGAACAGTAACAACTTTCTGACAGTATTTTTCCCAAACACACATATTTATTTTCGTTCATGGTATAAATGACGTGGAGTGGCCAGGATTGATTTACTGACTCTTGTCGTTTAATCACCAAGAAAGGGGGGAAAACGTCAGAAGTATGCAGGTACTGTACTTATTAAAGTGCAATAGCATTTGTATTCAAGTAGACTGATGAAATCAAACAAACAGTAATAGAAATAACATAAAAATATACAGAAAAGAAGAAAGTTATAGAATTTAGATTTTCACACTTGTTCACTGAACTGCAGTTGATTGCTACTACGTGCAGTATGGATGAGGATATGATAGTATCACCTCCCAACTTTACCGTTTGTTTGTACTGGAAAAAATGACAAAAACAGGCATTTTCCTTAATTTCGCAACTACAAACCCCTTTTCCTAAATGTCATCATTGCCAGGTGTACCACACAATAATGAATTGGTGGAAATGATACAAAATTAACTTTTGATTTCATTCAAAAAGAGAAACGATACTGACATTCTTTTTTGTGGTTAGAGGGAGAGTAATATAATGCCAATACTGATCACTTTGGTGAGCAAAAAAAGTAAACATTAGAATTCTATAATTTCTTTTGTCATGTTTGATTTTGATGAGACTGCAACTGTTCTGCCTGCTGATTATTAGAGACAGTTTCAATAGGGAGTGTTAGAACTTACATGACTGTTCTACAATGTGTCCAATTTTGGAAATCTGAGTACTCTCTCTCTCTGTATGGTTTTACGTGCTAAAATGCATTACAAAAGAAAGTGATTGACTAGATTTACCATATGGTACTCAATTTTAGTCGAGAGGGTATTAATGCTACAATAAACCATGTGATAAATGGTTGAATAGTATACATGTGAGTCTTCCATACATGCATTTTGGTATCATTATACATTTCTCAGAAATGTTTCATTTTTCTGAATTGAGCCACTCTCTGTACATTGTCAAAACAGTGCCTTTTAAAGTTTATTTGTATGATGATACACAACTAACTCAAGAATTACTAGATTTAATTTATTTTATTCTTCTTGTTTCAATGTTTCTTGTCCTGACTTGTGGTTGTCATCCAGTTTTCAGTTTGTGGACATATCATCACTTTTGTTCAGTCATTATACTAGTTATACTTCATCAGAACAATGATTTTGATCCTGGTTAGATGTTTGTAGAGGAATGTGTGCATGATCACAGTATGTCAAATGTCATATCATATATAATCTTCCTTTTTTTTAAAATCATAAATCAAGTCAACCAGTATCTATCTAAAACAATTGGGATATCTCCATTCTAAACACTTAGTAAAGCACTGTTGCTTGTACTAGATTCAAGAAAGATTTTTAAGTAAAAAAAAAAAGGGGGGCGAAAAAACAGTAACAAACAAACAAACAAACAAACACAAAGGCTCTTCATAACGTGGATATAATCAGTTTTGGTTTTTAAATGATGCAATTTACATTGGTGGACATCGTTGTGCATGAATATCTTCTCTTTTTCTATTTCTTTGTCGATTTGTGGTGAGTTCATACCAATAACACAATTTTTGGGAGGATTTGTCTTCAAGCATGTTTATATCATTCACTTAGCATGACAACTGTCCAAAACTAATGATTTTCCTTTTCTTAAAGATGTTTACACCAGAGTTGTATAGAGAGCATTCTTTACCATTTGTAGACGAAACGAAAAAACCCCAACAAAACAAGACAAAACAAACAAACACACAAACAAAAACAGATTTAGTGCTTCACAATGGTTCTAGAATGTGAGTAATAGGGATAGAAACAACCAGAGTAAAAAAGTTGATCAGTATACAATCAATGTTGAATATTGAACAATAGGTATTATAAACAAGTACTTCTAGAATAAACGATCTAAAGTAATGGTTTAGTGAGAAAAATAGTGATATCTCCTTATATTTTATGCTTTATTGCAAAATTTTTATATGGTATTGGTAGGATGTTTTGTGATATAACCGACCTACACATATGCATCACATGTGATAACTTGAACATTTCTAAAATCACTGGTCCGGTGGTAAACAGTACCTTAAAAATAAAGGGTTAGGCCTACTGAATACTAAAACAATGGTTTGAGCCACCTAATTGACTTCAGAGAAAAATGAATAAAATAAATGGTATGCTATTTGTGAAACCATAATAGATGCCTAAATCTAATGGTAGGGAAGATGCTTTTGCTTTAGAACCTGGGGCCACACCTGATAGGTTAATAGTATTCTGATAGGTTAATAGTATTACACTCACTTTAGAATGGTCCATATTTTACTATTTTAATAATTATGAAGGTATTGATTGATCTTTATAGCTGCAATTTAAACTAAAGAATTCTGTGATATGATACAGAAGTGTGTCTGTTCTACAAGGATTCTTTGAAGTAAGGTTTTTTTTTTTTTTTTGAGTAAAACTTTTTATGTATGAGTGGGAAGTCTGTGAAGGTTACACGAGTGATTTCATGGATATCTGTAGTTTTATGTTCAATTCATATTATGTGGTCAAGGGCCAGATTATGTATGCTGGTTCTCTAAAGAATAGTTTAGTAGTTAGAGGAAGGAACGTGATACCATTTGCAAATAGTTATGACGGGATGGAAGGGTAAAACAGCAATGACTTCTGTCTGTTTAGAATTTCAGCCAAAGACAGAACAACTAACACTGTGTAGATGTCCCAGACATTGCAAATTGTGTGTGTATGTTTGTTGCATCATGTGGAAGTATGTGCCACGCCAACTGTTTGGGAGAGGAAACGTTTGGTGCGAAAATGGCAGCCATGCAGTTAGTGCCTGCAATGTGTGACTCTTTGTGCAAGTTTCAAGAGGTCGCATAGTGCAGGAGGGGGATGTGGGAAGCCCACGGTAGTATGAAAGTCTGTTTGTCAAATCAAAATATTATTCAGAATGCCATTGCCGCCTCTCGGCCGTTTCCATCATTCGGTGTAATCCAGCAGGCAGCTACCGGCGACCCAGCCGAAAGAAGAATGGGAACTTTAAAGAAGGAAAACAGCGAATGGGCAAGAATGTGTCACAACGTTTACCAGTCCAGATTCTAACTGGGAAGGGTGTGGGAGGTAGGTAGGATGGAAAGGGGGGGGGGAGGGAAAGTTGAAAGGTAGAGGCGAAAGATTGACCCCCTCCTCCAACTCCACAAAATACAAACTGGTTGCTATGGTTTCCCATGTTCCCGTGGGGCCAAATTCTCAAAGTCCGATTCAATAGGGGGTGTAGGCCTATTCTTTGGCCCCCTCTGTTTGGCCCATCTGTGCGGCCCTGTCAATAGAGGAAAGTTTCTCACCCGCAAGATGGAAATGGTTCCTTTAAAAGCAATTTGCGAAACGTGTGTGCAGGGAGGGGTTACGGATGCGAATTGGCTGGTGGAAGAAGTTCGGCTCTCAGGGCAGCTTTGGAACATCACATTACATACACGAGAGTGCTTTTGAGCACTCGCATGCAGTCGCTGGTAGCGTGTAAAGTGTTTGTTCCTTTCTATAGAAATCACACAGAGGTGATGCGATTTTATGACATAGTAAAAAAAAAAAGAAGAATAAATAAACCAGAGAGAGATGTGAATAATTAACGCCATGAAAGCTTCTTGCGAGATGAAATACCGTCATAATCATGTCAAAGTAGCACATTGGTATATGAGGGAGTAGAAGAGATATTCAGATAGTGAAGAACGAAGGAGGGAGAGAAAGACAGAACGAGAGATGGAGAGAAGATGGTAGAAAAGACCAAGAGGTTGAAAGCTTGGCATGCAGAATATGGCCACAGCCTGAAGCCGTCACATGAGACACGAACTGGGTTTTTGGAATGGCCGTACTCGCTAAATAGGACGAGACATGTTTGTGTGTAAGTGCCACGATTTAGGATGATTTACGACGAGCATAAATGGTCCCAGCCTAATGCCTCCCAGACTATTTTGCTCCAAGGGAGAGCAGGGAGTACATGCCACCAAACTAGTGGGAGAGTCTTGAATTGATATTTTATCGGCTCCAGTTGAGCTATATGGGGCAGATTTCTTGGTTTTTCCTTTGTCTACTTATTGCAGATGGCATATGCCATATATGTCATGAGTATGTGGGTATATAATAACATGTACGTATGTTTGTGTGTGTGTGTGTGTGTGTGTGTTTATACTTGAGGGAGAAAGTTGGCTTACTGGAAAGAATGTATCACTTTTCAGAAATTTATGATGTTTATTATGCATGGCTTGCAGTCTGAAATAGTAGAAAATCAATCAGATTTTATGATGCATGTTACAATGTAATGTCAATGCACCGTTGCATGACTGAGGAGAAAAAAAAAACCTATCTGTAACATTGACACATTTTATTGCCTGGTGCTGTTACATTTTCATATCCTTGATATCTGGGGGAAGCTCAGCCCTGACTTTGGCTGAAAGGGCAATCATTCCCATGGGCAGAGGAAACAAAATAAATGAATTAAAAAAAAAGTGAATGTGACAGGATGAAATTAACTTTAAACTCAGGAAGTATGCTTTGTTTACAAAAACATTTATGACATTGTGTTGATTGAAACCATACAGAATCTAACAAAGGATCGGTATGTTGGGTTGCACAGCAGGTGCAGTGTGAACAGAAAATACAAAGAAATGTCAGGAATCCAATGTAAGATTCATAAAACAGGTGAGAATGTCCACCTGATCAATCTTGACAATTGCACAGATGAGGAAATTTCTATTGTTTGGCTCATGATTAGTTAAAGATAAAAAAAGAGAAGAAAAAAGGCGGGATGATCATGTAATCATAACTTGAATCATATGGTTACTCTGATTGGATTTTTTTTTTTCTAATCTTACCCTCTGGATCAAATCCAAGCTACCATAATGAGACCTGACTCAGTAATGCCAGGATTCCAGAGGGGGAGACACTGTGTGTAGGAGGAGTTTTAAACACTGGTCACCTAGTGTCATATAAAACCCTCAAGCAGCTGAAAGGCTGGGTTGGAGCATGACTTTATCGTCAAAATCTCACCATTTCCCGTTCCAGAAAATATTTACAAGTTCATGAGAATCAAACAAGAGACACCAGGGAAATGGGTGATGGAAGGTGGAAAACGAGAAAAGAAAGAGAAGAGAGAGAGAGAGAGAGAGAGGGAGAGATAGAGAGAGAAAAAGCATATGTAGATGGAATAATATGATTTATATCCCAGTTCCTACGCAGGGCTTTGTTTTTACCACGGGGCTGTGAACAGCATCAAAAATAAACATCACACTATGCTTACATCTTACATGCTTCACGCTACCAACTTCTCACACCTTTCACCAAACAAACAAATCAAAACAAAACAAAACATAGAGGTATAAGATGGAAAGAGAGCAAAAAATGAAGTGGAAAGAAAGAGGAATGGAAGCTATAACTGTAATGTGTACAGTGAAGAAATGCATGCCTCTACACAACACACCACTGCAGCTTGAAAATCTGGGTCTTGTGTACACACATACACACTAGCACACACTTCCACACACCCAGAGTTGAGTCCCGGAGTTCCGAAGTCGCCTGGCCAATGTTTGCAGAACCGTCTGTTTGCGGCACGATCCTCGTAGATACGAGGGATGGCCCTCCGATTGTGGAATTATATTGGTGCGGCGGAGCCGTCGAACATCTTTGCAGAGTAACCGTGGATGTTTGCCCACTACTATCTTTGATGGCCCCTATTCTGGTCGTCTCTCATCCTAAATCGAACGTGGCTTGTTCAAAGTTAAACACCCACCATCGCCCATCAAGCGTTTAACGTTTGACCCGAAATGATCTTTTCGGACAAAAGGCTTCCTTGAACGACACTTGACATCTTATCGACATCCAAATCGCGGCACTGTCCATATCGTTTGGGCTTCGCAAAAGCCTAACCTCAAGCCCCCGTTTTCTGATTCGCTCACAAAAGAGATGACTTTATATTCAATTAGACAACTGGCGATCTTATGTTTGATTTTGTCAATCAGACTTAAAAAAAAGATAAGGGAATGAACTGTTACGACATATCCGTAGGTGTTCAGAAGAAAGGGCAGTAGACTGGAGATTAAACTGATAGATACGTTTGGTATACCGTTCTCTGGGTAGATATTGTTTATTGTTTTAATACTGCCTGGTTGCTGACAGTGTTAACACCCCAAGTACCTTGTCGACTGAAATATTATTAACATGAATTTATCTTTAAAAAATGGAATAATCTAGACACTGCCATGGAGCAGCCAAAACATGCTATAATGGACCATATCATATAATTTTTTTTTCATGCACATGAAGATTAACCTTGGAGTGATGTTTGAAAATTGGCACTTTACACGAAATTATAAGGACTCTGATAAAGGTTAAGCACAGAATGTGGGAGGGAGTGATTTATGAGGCGCCAGTTTTATTAATGTTATGAACCATGTAGAGATGAATATACCATTTTTATGCTGATCAAGTGTGGCCGCGAGTTACCAAGCAATAGATTTTCCAATGGGGGAAAGAAGGATATTGTTGGTGGTTTGTTCTTTCCAAAATGCACAGTGATATACCTTCTTTTTCATTCTTTTTTTTTCCCTTAGAGTAAGTATTCTTAGTTTAAATGAGTTTTGTGTTAGGTCCAAAACTTGACAATGGTCAAGAGTAGCTACACAAGTGTTGGTACATAGGGAATTGGTCTGTCGTAAACAAACATGGAAGGTACTATTTTGATGTCTAATGACTCATGGGGCAGCTGTGGGGTGGTGGAGAAAGAATTGGGTTCTCTGATTTTACTTTATATTGCCATGGATCAAGGAGAGGATGTTGTTACAGTAAAATGGCAAAAGTCTCTACTACTGATGCTCCCTAATTAAATCCCTGCTCAAATCACCACCAAGGGTTACCATTTGTCCTATAGCTCTTTTTTTTTTGGGGGGGGGGTGGGGGTAGGGGGATGCTGGATATTGAAATCCCCACAAAGTTTCAATGAATCATAGTAAAACCTGTTGAAGGGAGGTGGAGGGGAAAAAAGGGATGAAGAAGAACAGGGAGGGGATTAAAAAAAAAGAGGTACTTAAATGTGTCAGACAAGGTTGCTAGTAGCGGCTTAATTAGTTCTTCTGTGACAAGCAGTGCATCTGACAAAGGGCCCACCAGTCAGTGGCAAGTGATTTTTCTTGAACACTCTCACCACCAACCCCCACCCCCTTCCCCTTTGCATGAGTGTCATTATTAACTCATCCCCTATATTAGAGGTTCAATTCCCATGTAGTGGATCCAGCAGAGTTCCGTGCATAATGGATTAACTTTGAGTAGACTGGAACAAGGTTGCTTCTTAGTTGTTCTTCTCCTTCTGAGGGTTGAAGATTTCTATTGGTGGGGTTGGATCCTTCATTTGTGGACCAATTATCAACATCCAAGCTGTAAGCTGTTGGAGGAGGTATGAAATAAAAGCACATTGTTGTTAGCTACCCAGTCCGAGGCCTCCTTTATTACATGGAGAGGGCTTAGTCCCGGTCTAAGACCACTTGTCCAAGACCTGCCCGCAAGAGAAAGTGGGGAGGAAGTAGAGGGGGAGTGTTTAATTGCCCCAGAGACAAAAGGGAATTATCACCGCGCTATAATTCAAGCAAGAGAGAAACTGAATCAAGAGCTCTTGGTCGAAGAATAGATGGATTTTATCTGATGAGGTTCTGTGGCAAGACTGTCCGAGAGGAGAGAAAAGAAACCTAGTGGTATTCCCTACTGGTGGTAGATGAATAGATAATGTCCCTCTTCAAAAATGGTCAAAGATGATGTAAGCCGACTTGGGAGGGCCATAAAGGATGGCTGGACAAACAGGAAGATGGACAATCTGGCAAGAGGGCTGTCATTCAATCAAAAAAAGTTGGCAGATATACATGCATTGAATAAAGATATTTCTTTATTTCTAAAATGTTTCTCTGTAGAATTTTTACAAAAAAAAATGTTTGATAATGAAGAACTAAGCTAATTCTAAACTGTAAGTGAATATCTGTATATTGTTATTGTATCATATGTTTGATAATATTGCTGATGATAATTGTTGAAAAGTCATTCAGTATGATGTTGGTAATGATTATAATAATGATAGTGTTGCTCATAATATTGATAATGTTAATGATTTTATTTTATTCTCTTATCTCTTTTACTGCCAGTGGGCTGTACTGTATTAAAAAGGAGTGGAAAGTTGAGTTACATATCACACACACACACACACACACATGCACACAAACATAGCATATATATATGTCCGTAGAAAACTACAACAGGAACTTACTGTAGATGTTTAAAATTGAAGTCACATGGGGTGGGGAATGACAACAAAACAAAGACATTGAAAGAGAGCCACTGGCTGTCAGTGGCTGCTTTTGTAAAAACCAGCATGTGCTGTAAGAGGCTTACGGAAATCCCTTGAAGGGGAATTACTTCGAAGAAGATCAGAACTGTGGGTTACCCTTTTTTTCGAGAGCCCAGATGCAACAGATCAGTTGGTACCTTTTGTCCAGTGTGCAAGCACGTAGCAGTTCATTATTTTTTTTTTCTTGGCTTGCTGTTCAAGAAGAAGATACACTGTCATTATTATCATCATTATCATTATTTTTTAGTCCATTCTTCTGTAATAATTTTAGGAGGTTTCTGATATGCCTTCCAGAAGGTATCGGTGGCAAAGAGGATTGACATTGAATATGATAACTGGTTGCTTGACCTTTACAACATCTAGAAGCATGTAAATACACAATAAACCTTTCAATTTTGTTTTGGAAGACTGTTTGAATACAAACTTGACAGGTTCATAATGAGGGTGCAAATGCTCTTCAATATTACAGTCCTGTGAAAGAGCACTCTTCAACATATTCTCCGAAGAAGTTACATTGTGATCTCTGCCGTTTCGGAAGTTCTCAAGGGCTGGGGATTGACAGATTTTTACTTGAAGTGAGAGGGATTTAAAAAAAAAATAAACAAATAAACAAAACTAACAAACAAACAAATAAACAAACAAACAAACAATAAACATGTATACTAGCTCTGACAGCATGGACAGGGGGCATTTTATGCCAAGAAGGGAACAGATTTGTGTGTCAGAAGTTTGAGAGATGGGAGAGTGAATTTTAAAAATACGAGCATTGCACTGAAGATTCAAATCACCATTAATCTCTACAATTGCCTTGTTACTGCATTCTTGTTCCGTGTTTATTACCAGCATGCTAAGCTTTAACGAGTGTTAGGTAATTCAATCAGAGAAAGCGAGAGAGTAAAGAGAGAGAGAGGGTGAGTGAGGAAGGAGTAGGCAAATCAAGGTGACCAGTTGAGTGAAACTGTACTGAATTCCATCAGCGACAATCTCCCATAAGGGGAAGATAAAGACGTGGCGGTTGTTTCCAACCAGAAGCCAGAATGACTTTTTAAAAGGCCACCACTCCAATCTCTCTTGTACGAGGGTGGAAAATCCTCGACTCTTTTAGATGTTCGCAACAAAGAGCAACTTCCCTCACTCCAGAGCGCCCAATCCCCCTTAGTCCCACGCACAATGGCGCAGATAACTACTCTCCTATTCATGGGCCCTTCCACCATTCTTCTCCATCATGTAATGCCGTGTCCACTGAATGGAAGCCACCTGAATGGTTTAATTTAAGGAGAGCTACTTAACTAGTCTTTCAGTCCCAGACCACCTTTCCCCACTGCACAAAATGACCGAGACATTCTTAGTCTGTGTGTGTGAAACTACGCAAGGGAAGAGATTTGAATTGATTGACAAATACACCTCCAAAGAAAACATTCCTCGTGTTTTAAATATGATGCATGTATTGAATTTGAATCTGGAGGTGTTCTTCGTCAAAGGGAATGCAAAATCTATTTCATAACAGTGACAAGCAGACAAAGAGCTAAATATGAAATTCATTGAATCATGACAGAGTTAATGGGACGTTAAGATGTCATACTGCCGACAGATGAGCATGAGATTGCCAGGACTCTTTGCAGGCGGAAGCCATTACCGAAGAGTCAAAGAAGTAATTCTCTGGAGGCTAATCAGCAGAAGAAGGTCTGGCAAGGAGGCTGGGGCAATGTGCTAGGTCTCCCTTCTCTCCGTGGTCTTCAAAGGACTTGCCCTCCAGAACGTCTCACCATGGAGCTACCAAAGAGCTCTTTGGTAGCTCCATGGTCTCACCATGGTTTCGCCCACAGAGACACTGCGGAGAATCTCCCCATTGTTTGCGGAATGTTGTTTTTTTTTCTCTCGCGGCGCTGCCCGACAAGAATGGGGGTGACCCCGAGATTTGCAAAGGCGGTTACAAGACGGCAGAGAATGGAATCTTCGAGGCACAAAAGGGCGGTTTACGATCGGCGAACCATCTCTTCTCTGGACTTGAGCGCCCCTTAATAGGGGCCCTTCACGGTGTGCCCGTGCGAGTGTGTTTTTTCATTCCATTAGACGCAGTGAAGGATCGCACAAATCACCCAGTGTTATCGCTTGATGAAGAAGCTACCAATTGCTCCCCATCTTCATCTGCGAGCGGCGCGCTCGGATGGGAATTGGGGAGAAAATTGCTCCTGCCAAATGCATTCTAAATGTGAGCATCAATTATGATGCAGGGGGTCCATTATTTTCCTTTCAAAATGAAATCATGTTACCAGGCATGAAGTCTGAATCATCAGATCATCATTTAAAAATAAGGAAGGTGCTAATGCAGAAGAAGAAAAACAAACAACAACAGCAGCTGCTTAAAAACAAGATAAAACAAAACAAAACAAAACAAAACAAAACAAAACAAAGATCTTGTAAGTCCATCTATTCATAAAGACTGCCTCTTCAAATCTATTCAACAAATAGAATTTGTGACTATAAACTACTACACTTTTAAGTATTTTTGCTTGAAGTAGAATGTTTATTTTATCTCAAGTAGATTTACACCAACAATCTTCAGTAACTCTTCATAGATTTTACAACACATGTACATAGGATCAAACTGGTATACTTTGATACATGAAGTATAGACCTATTGAATATATTTTACTTTTGTATTTTTTTTCCCCAAGTGAAAATAAAGCTGAGTGTTAGGCTATCATGATACACATCTCACTAGTTTGTAGTCTTTTTCTTAGGTACCATGTTTATAACCCAAGAAGAATGAATAAATTCCCATCATTCATATTCCCTTTTGGTAGTTTAGCAACGATTTCCCCTGTACGTTTATATGCGGTGGTGTTTCTGCCCAGTGGCCGGAATGCGCTGCATCTTGAAATCGACAAACAACACCTGCCTCTGTATGACAGGACTGCCCTCTGGTTGGCTGGTCGTTTACGTTCCGTCCTTCCGCCAGCCGGAACCTAAAATGCGTACGAAGTTAATCTGCTCACAGGGAAGACGGACAAGTGGCACGTATACAGTATCAACTGTATTGCATGAAACGACACAGAACAGTGTTCTTTCACAGTGTAAATATGCTCAAAATGGCAAAGGAAAGCAAGAGTTAGGCACATTGACTGCATTCACAAGAATGCAGTATGAGGTATTTTCATGTGTTTGTATATGTGAACATGATTTACAGCTTTGCAGATAAAGTTGCTTTTAAATATGATGAGAAAAACTTGTAAGTGGTAACTCTGAATTTAGAGCTGCCGATAAGAATGAAAATTAAGAAGAACTCTTCCCTGAATCTGGGAACAAAAATTCTATCTTTAATTGTATCATCATCACCACTCAAGAAGTGCCAAATACAAAAAAAATTTACGTGCATTCATGGCCATTCTGTCGAAATAGATGAATTTCCTCATGACGTAAACATACAAATTGTATGTACACAACCTGTATGGATGAGCAGCACATGTCTTTGACTTTGCTGCAGTTCACTTCATATGTGTGCAGATGTTATTGATCAGTCAACCTGCGCACTAAATGACAATGTTTCGTCTCGGTGGCGCCCCTGATTGCGTTGAGCGCTGGACGATTGCTCGCAGATTGACGAGCGCTGGCGATGCCCAGCAAGTCATCTGGAATCGTCCACTCAACCGAGCGAGCCGAAAAGTGGATCTGTTCTCCGTCGGGTTCAAAGGGGATTGAAATTTGATTTGGTGTCATGACCAGGCATTGATTGTGAGCTAGGGCATCTGGGTGTATGAAAAGCTGTCTGTGTCAGAATTTTGCCCTCTGTTTTCAAATGACCATTGGAGCATGCCTTCTTCTAAAGCGTCATATCGCTGAATAATTCTTCGTGGACATTATGACCCTATGAAGGGATGTCCTCCTTTTCTCAAGTGTGAAGACACTGTGTGTACCTCATGCATTCATGTTTCTGATGTGAAGTGTCAATTAAGGGAAAGCTTTTAGTAGGAATGTTCAGAGAGAACCTGTTTAATGGTCTCCCTCCTTTCAGAGTGACCCCACCCCACCCTCCCCCCTCCATCTTTTACCTGTCTTTCTAATTGGCTTTCGGCTGAAAGGTACCGGAGAAAATTAGCTGCCGGGGAGAGCTGACGACAATTGACTCCCACGAAAAACTGCCATTTTCCACTTTCACCTGAGGCCCAGTTTGATTAAACGAATCGCAGTGAAATTCTCACATCTCGTCTCTCCTACCGTCATCTCTCAGTCCATGCCTTTCTCTTCCCTTGAGATATATGTTTCTCTTCTTCTCTTTCTCTCTCTTTTCCTGTCTCTTCATCTTTCCATCTCTCTGTCTGTCTGTCTGTCTCAACCTCTCTACTGGTCTTCCTCAACACTTTATATGTGATTTCATCTGTCTGTCTGTCTGTATGTATGTCTGCCCGTATTGCTCTCAACACTCATAGTTTGTATTTTGTTCGTTAAATATTATACTTTATCAGATAGGCCCCTACATATAATTCTTTTCATGACATATCCAACTGTAAATGTAAATGTAGTTATGCAAATTTAAATGTAAATGTAAATATATAATCATATATGTAGGCCTATTTGATTTTAATTCCAAAATCTGTCTTGAGTAGTTTCAGGTAGTGACATCTTGCAAATAGAGAGAGACACAACACACACACACACACACACACACACACACACACACACACAAATATTTGAAATAGGATACGATGCAGCAATAATTATAACTTGGACAAAACTAAATAAGAATAGAAAGCTTGCACGCTTACAAACATGTGCCTCACTACCATCACCTCAAATTTATGATGACCAAAAGTGATTATTATATCATTTCATTGAAAGTGCGAAACAACAATTTGAAATTGCTTCACAGAAAGAGGGGTAAATGTGTATGTCTTTTTTTTTTGTGGGTAATCACCAGTTATTCCAGGTACACACACAATGATATTTTTGATTGATGAATAAATGATCAGTTATCTTTGAATCCTTGGGTAATGCTATATGCTGGTTAGGGCACTTGTTTTACATTGATGGTATCATATGTACCTCAGCCTTTGTGGCTTCAAGTTTTATTGACCATATGCTGGTCACTTTCATTTCCAGCTGGACATGGTGGGCAGGTTATGTTGTCACTGACCGTTAGACACAGCACTTTGCTTTCAAGAGTGCAGTTATGTAGGAGAAAATAAGAATATACATAATCAGCGGTGACTACGTAGTGACTTGTGATATGGTCAGCTGGCCAGACAACTCTCGGGTTGAGTGACCGACTGACTTGGCAGTGTTGATATATGTAGGCCTGTAAGTGAAATCAACATGCTGGTATGTGCGCAATGCTGCCACTACTTGCATGACTGATGGCGCAACATATTCTACCGCACAGGTCATGTCAATACACTTTTCCTTCTTATGGCATAGACGCATGAAGTGGGAAGTACAACATGCTAAGTAGCGCTCGCCTCCTACGGCGGACCGCCAGTATGTCTCCAGAGAAAAATAAGCAAGAGAATATTAAAGACGAAGGACCAAATCACATGATTTTTTTTTTATGTGGTGTCAGTGAATTGATAAAAATTCTGAAAATAGACATGCTTGTTTGTGATGTAGGCCCTATGTATTGGGCTCCTTTTCAACTTTACATTGCATGTCTTTGACTTGATGAGAATCTGTTTAAAAAATACAGCCGAATCTTTCTGTTTTGATAGTAGTCATTGCTTATAGAAACATGTTAAATGTACATTCCAATTGTTTTGTATGAAAAGATATCAAAATGTGTAAAGACTGAGCTTAGAGATAGTAAGATCTAGAAGCAGTGTGCGTGAGGAGCACATGCTTTTTGTGTAAGTTTAAAGCTTTGAAATTCACACAGTATGCTAATTCCTGCATACCTCTGCAATGTATTGTTTAAACAGCTGGATAATTAGTCAGCAATGAAAGCACCATTAGGGCCTCAAATTGTGCCAAAATTGAGCGGAGTGCCCCAAGTTTCTTTCTCCGCCTCGTCCTCCCGTTCATCCAATCAGCCATCTTCGCTCTTTCGCCCTTCGCCCGTCTTTCGTCAGCGGGTACCGGAGACTCGAGATGAGAGACTCGAACTGCAAGTTTTCTGTCACAACCAACCCATCTCGCGCAATTATCGAGTTAATATCCATCGCGGCCCGCGGGCACTGCGCGTCCAGAAAACCCCCCCGCGTGTCAAGCAACAGCAGAGGGATATGGCGTGGCGCCATCGCAGGCAGGATTCAATATGCCACGTGTCGCCCCAAATTCCCGTGCCCATGCAAATATTATGCTAATAAAGTGTCATTAGGGCTGCTGCCAGGGACTACATACCGCTGGTTGCCGCTCAGAGAGAGGCAAAAATAAAGGAAACAGTAGCCACTATCTTTTTTTTTTCTTGGGGGGGGGGGGGTGAGGTTGGGTTGGATGGACGAGGGTTCTGTAGTATTTCCCATGCCCTGGAGTTACAGGCGAGCACTTACATAGAATAAGAGATACATCGCGATAGGATATGACTTGAGACAGCGGAATATATCTATCTGATGGGTTGCCGATGACGACGATGACTCACTAGAAACATCTTTGCTTTTTTTTCGATGGTGGCTAATATATTGTTAGTGTTGGTCCTGCTAGTTATATTATTGTCTTCGATGTCAGGTTTTGAGGGGACCTCGGGGGCGAGAGAGAGAGAGATAGCGCAAATTCCTCTCGTCCGCACAAAGCAGTCGGATGCAAAACCTCGGGGCAGTTTTCCCGTTCCCCTGCATTAATCCCGCCATAAAGTGAGTTTATGTTACCTCTGCCTCTGTGTTTCTTTCCCCGCTTTGTCTTTTAATTCCCAGGGAAAGCAGAAAGAAATTATGCATTTTCGGCCCAAATCAACTGTCGGGCGAAAGTGTGAAAATCTCACCCAAATTAGCGGTATCGGGTTTCCCTCGCCGCAAGTTATGAATACCAACAACGGCCGCACTGATTTTTGGGGAAATGAAAATAAATCTGCTCCTCGGGCACATAAAAGAGATACCACAAGTATTGAGAAAATAAAGAGAACAGAGAAAGTGAGATAGAGAAAGCGAGAAAGAAAAGAGAGAGAGAAAAAAAAGTATTTCTCCGCAAAGGCAGGAACAAATTATCACCCTACACCTTCAACCATTTTTGCTCCTTTACAGAAACAAGATTTACGGAATTCGTTACGAGATTGCATAATCATGTGGGCTTTAAATATGCATGTATGTAAACAATAACCCCCCAAACCCTTTCTGTACTGAAATGAAATCAGAAAAACGTAAGCAAGCGAAAAACAGTTGGAGTGCGACATAAATCCCTAATCTCATTAGCTGTTGTGGGGCCAGACTACTCATTAGCAATGGATTTGTTAATCGCTGCATTGATTTTTTTTTCATTCTCTTTCCTGTCCACGGTCAGACGCAGCATACATAAGCCACAATGGTCGTGTAGGACTGTGTACTGGTGGATGAGGCAGCATTTTCCACATATATGCAAATGTTATTACCTCCACCGATCTAATAGGACATAATTACTTTGCCTCTACCCATGTCTCTCTCTCTCTCTCTCTCTTCCTCTATATCTCTCTCTTTTATCTCTTTCTCTCTTTCCATATATTTCTCTATCTCTCTCTATATATTCCTCTATCTCTCCATATATTCCTCTCTATCTCTTTCTCTATCTGTTTCTCTCTCTTGTTCTCTTTCTTTTTCGGTGGTCTGAGCAATGAGTCAGTGAGTCGTGATCACCATGTGGTCTTCTATGTGTAATTTACTTTTAAGCATGGGGGAAAAAAAAGACCAGACTCCAAGAAATTGCGCTTTTGTACTTAGCATCCTCTGTGGTGCGTTCTGCGAAGAAGAAAAGAGAAATAATCATGGGAGAAATGACAAGTTCAATTTATCAAAGCCATTTTAGAGAAATGAGGAATAACGGAAGTAGATTGACAAATTACTGCGGTTAATTTCGGGTCTCATTTCCTTGTATGCGTGTGTATATTGGTCCATACATGTAGGTTAGTACTGCTAAATACAAGAGCAATAAACACAAGAGCAATAAATACAGGAATTGTTTTATTCTGACAGTGAATGACGCACCATGATAGTGTGCAGAAAATGTTGCATTAATACCTGTACATACTGCCCCACATTTACATATCATATTAATGAATGTACACACAGCACTAAACTGCAGACAGCCACATATACTGTATGATGGACCCTATTTCCCTATTGATACTATAATGGCAAAACAACTGGAACTCACATTAAAACCTGGATCTTGGTTTGTGAAACAATACAAATCATTCTTTATTTGAATTTGCATATATCTCTTTCTGTATGTAGATAGCTGTCTAACTCTTAGCAAATTATAGGATATATTGTCGGTCAAGAACAACATATTTTGTCCCTGATAAGAAAAATGATATTTAATACTTCGCATTGTCTAATCTGGCTTGGCATTTATGAAACAGTGAACTGTACAAGAAATTCATGGGGAGCTAGTGATACTGGTAGCAAACTCCATCTGAGATTCCACTCTAGTCGGCATCTTATTATATGAATACCATCACACTTGTTTTAAACTAAAAGTTTGTCTGTTATCTTTCCAACAACAGTGGGTGGAGTCGGGAGTCAGTTTTGAGAGGAGATATCAGACGTGTTCGGTGAGCAGCCCGGGCGACAACTGGCTCCGGATGCCATACCTCGAGCGGAAGGGTGCAAACCGAATTCATGTGGAGGTGAAATTTACAATGTACTCATGCACTGGCATTACTGACGCACAACTCTGCAAGGAGACATTCGATGTCTACTTTTACCAGTCGGACGAGGACGATGCTAGCGATAGCTCGCCGAACTGGACTGCCCCGCCGTACGAGCGGGTGGCCCGCATTGCTGCGGAGGGCCGGTTCTCGGACCCGGACACGCCCGATGAGAATGTCATAAATGTGCGGAGCGAAAACTTTGGGCCCGTGACATCCAGGGGCTTCTACATTGCGTTCCGGGACCAGGGGGCGTGCATGGCCCTGCAGCAGGTGCGAGTGTTCTACCAGGTGTGCCCGCAGGTCGTGCTCAACTTCGCGATCTTTAACCAGACGAACGAGGGGCAGGAAACACACACGCTGGTGACAGTGCCGGGCACCTGTGTCAGGAACGCCCAGCCCGTGCCGCCAGACACGGTGCCCCAGTATATATGCCAGAGTGAGGGGATTTGGTCGCTGAATCAGGGAGGATGTGGATGTTCGCCGGGATATGAGCCTCGCGAGGACGGAAACAGCTGTAAAGGTACGTTTCTCAAGGCTCAGCTCTTTATTCTTTATGTGTGTGTGTGTGTGTGTGTGTGCGTGTGTCTATGTGAGTTAGTGTTTGCGTTCATGATGGTGCATGTTAGTGAATGATAAAAGACTAACTTATGTTGAGCATTAAGTGCAGCAAAATGTTATCTATGAGTCTGTAATGTGAGAGAGAAGTATAATTTTTTGCAGTGACATTCCTTTCCAATCACCGCATGAACTTGAGTTTAATTTGCTGAGTATCCTGTGGTATTTTGCCATACTAAAAATGATGTGAATTGTCGTGTGTAAGGCAGCGAGTTGAGGGAAAAAATGTGAACGACGTTGCATAGCTGTTTTCGTTGAGTCTTTGAATTCCAGCGTTGCCATGGCAATGCTGCATTATGAGACATCATGGCCAATTACACAATGAGGCATCGATCAATGCTGAAAGTGCCTTTCCGATGGCTGCGGCTGGAACAAAAGATTCTCATTTCTCTCCCAGTTCCCTTCCCTGTATGATGTGGTTGATAGTGATGAAAGAAGAGAATTTAAAGTGAAAACAGTTCTCAAATGCCTGTGGAACTGCCCATATTTGCTGTAACAGTTTTGCCTTACATATTTGTATATGTGAAACAATGCCGTAATAACCCAATTTCAGTTATTTAAAGATGAAAATGTGATGTTAGCCTAAGGGGTCAAAGTATTACAATCTCCGAGCATACCTAATCATGGTTGCTTCATGATTTTTTTTAAATGATAAATTATCGATAATTGACAAATCAGGCCATAGCAGTATCCACATATCTTCAGCGCAAGAGTGAATTGCATGCAGCCCATTGGAAAATATGATTGCTAGGACGTGATCGATAATCACATTTATTGTTCTACCTACCTACTACTGAGTGGGGAGGGCACTTTGGGAAAAAAAAGTTGTGTATTACGATCAGAATTATTTTACACCTTTGATCTCAAAATACGCCAAAATAAAACAACTCAATATCCTGACAAATCGCATTGGCCAGAGGAGTTCATTGGTAGACACTTTTGATGTATTGTTGGGGGATTCCAAAAGGTGGGAGATGAATTTTGAGCCCTTCTCAGAACTATGATGTATCTTTAAACTCGGGGATATATCACACACTTTATGTCCAAGCATAGCAAAACTCACTGCCGGCTATCTCAAGTTGGAGGATTTAGCAGAGGAACTAATTGTTCATGTAGATGTATTCTCGTTAGAGACAGTTGGCCTGTAATGTCTCAACAAAGGTTTCGCCAGATTAATGACGTACATTTGCCCTCATTTCGTGAAATTGAAATTGCAACCAGCTCTTTAATAGTGCCTGGCCGGCGCAATTACAGTTCATTTGTGTCGTGCAGAAAAATCAAAAGTTCATTCAACGCCAATACCACCGACCTTCACTTCTCCAGTCTCTCTCTATTCGGCAGCGAGGCTAAACACCCCTCACCTCACGTCTATATAGTCCCTGTCTCTGTCTCTCTCTCTCTCTCTGTCTCTCGCTGTCCGTTTCTATGTTAGGTGACGTAGAATTAATGTCATCCCCCGTCTATTTACCTACAGTCGACTGTCTAATTTGCTCGTGTCGATTCACGCTTGTTAGATCCCGACAAAGCTACGCAGTGGCAGCACACATGCACCAACGCTAGCTGCTACTGGCTGCAGCGAGCAAGGCACATGGGCGAAGTCATCTCAAAACAAACCTCATAACTCATAAATTCAATGGTAATGGATGTGATGACCGTGCTACACATGGACCACAAACCACTTTATGCGGTTTTGCTACAAATGAAGATAAAAAAAGATTAAAATGTGACTGACTGCACATACAGTGCAAAGATTGAAACATACAATGTGCATTGTATAATATATGTTCTTCGCATCTTTCTCCTGTTAAATTCATGTTGAAATCATGTGTCATAGCTTCCTGAGAAGCTTTAGGAATTGTTGGAACGAGGTTAACTGAATTCTTCTGAAGATTGCAGAAACTCTTAAGGTGCCAGCATGAATATGGATGTGTGGGACTAGAATGATAGTGCTATACTTGTAAAGAAATAGTAACACAGCTGTTACTGGATGTAGTGGAATAATAGAAGAGATATACACGATAGATTGGATTTTTTCTTGGCAACAATTACTTCAGAAAAAGAGAGAGAAAAAAAAGTGATGAGATAATAGAATCGAGCCATCATGTATAGTTGCCATCTATCAGAAACAGGCCAAATGCTGATAAAAAGAAAGAAAAGAAAAATTATATTATATTGTTCTCAATTAAGTGTTATCCTCACAGGTCTCCCAGTGGGACTGTTTGCTAAACAAAAGGGGTGATGATGTTTTCTCTTCTGCAACTCACCACTGGTGTTCTCTCTTTCTTGACCTCGGGAGGAAAAGGGGCAACAAAAACAGACACGCAACAGACGTCTGCGATGTCTGGCCTGATGGGAGGATGCAGGATGCTGGGAATATATAAATATATGCCACCATGATGACACGGGGAAGTTCAATGACTATCATATCTCTTTTTGATGTGACACTGCCTCCTCTCCTTTTTTTGTTCAGGAGGCATCAAATGTAAACACAACTAGTTTGTGGGATAGGGGTGTGTGTGCCTTCAACAGGCGCGAAGTGATGCTCAGTTTATTGTGGGGGCGGGGACCGCGTGTCTCTACGTCCTTTTTGTCTTCCTGGGCTAGGATTGTGTCATCCCAAGTTCAGCTAAACAATAATTGTTTTTCTAGCGGGCTGTCCCTCCTGAAGAATGAATGCACACGAGTCCTGTGGTAGGCACAATCATATCATCAACCAGAGGTTCTTTGTGAGAGACGTGTTGTCTTAATTTCATTGTTTTCATATGTCATTCAGGATTGAAAAAGATGCAACACAGCAAAGATGGAGGCTATTCATATTTATTCTTTAGAAGAAGTTTTGTGGCCTGTGATCATCTTGTGGTACCGGGACAGGTGGACGTCGGAGTCGCAATAGTCTTCTTGAGTGATGGAGGGACAGGAATATGTTAAAAAACCACAAAACTAACCAAAAAATTCCATCCAAATTCAAGTGCTCACTGCAGCGTGACATGTCACACTGTGTACCCATTACACACGTGATTGCTGGCAGACAATCCGAGCTCTTTGGAGTTCCATTTCTCTTCACACCATATATATTTTGAGGCAAGTGAAAGAAAGGAAAGAATGGAGAAAAAGAGCAAAATGGAACAGAAATAGCCTTCTGGAGTATTGTGATGGCCTTTTGCCCTCAATTCATTCATAAAAGTTAGCAAGGCTAAGATAATACTTCTACTCTTGAGAGTTGTGAGGCCTATAGGCCTATATGTTTGTATGTATACCGATGTAAGTATATAATATATGTATACATGTATGACAGAGAATGATGCTCCTCATTTGTATCAATAGATCATAATCGGGTCAGATTTTTTTTTTTTTTTTTTTTTGGGGGGGGGGGTTAGGGTCTGAATAAATTCACTAGAAATTGAAAGTATTGTTTCCACCTCCATCATAATGATGTATGCAGTTTTAGTGTTCTGAGGAAAAGTCTGAATTACCTACCTGTACAATATACCAGCTTATGAAAGCAATGTCATTTTCAGGGTTGCAAAAGGGATATACAAACTGTAACTGTCGATATAGCAAAAAAAAAAAAAAAAGAAGTCACCCTGTTCTAAGTCATCTGTCTGTATGATCCCCTTTAATATCCCATGCCCGAATGTCTACATCTTTTCTTTCGTTGATCTCTCTTTTAGAATCCTTTAAGAAGTAGATGTCATACTTTGCCACCATATGATTTCACTGAAAGATATGAATCTCTCTCTCTTTATTATGACTGCTTCTATATCATAATATTTCTCTTACTCCCCCCCCCCCCTTCTCTCCTCTCTCTCTCCACAGTGAGTTCCCCCCTTGAACCCTACCTGCTATGCACACACTTGATTCAATTGCATGATAAATATGATTTGGCTGCCCCTGTTTGCCTAACAGTGCTCAGTCTCTCTGAAGAAGGTCATTGGCGAGGATTTCACAATACTTAGTTTTTCTTGCCTGTTTATGCCAGCCTTTCCCCTCGTACAATAACTTGTTTTTTCTCGATCTGTTTTACAGGTCTGTGTACACATCCGTATATATGTTAAAAATGTATATGTAGACTCTGTGTCTGAGTATTTGATTTACTTGGTACATGTAGTTTGTTTGCATTGGAAAATTTAGGTTGAGGGGCAATTGTGGTAATTGAAAAAAAAAAGCAAACAAATGGAAAACATAGACCCCAAGAGATTAATCATGGAAATTGAGTATTTTGAAGGATGCCATCAAAACTTCTGCCCTAGATATAGATACTTCAACATTTGATATATAGATGATTCCAGTATATCCTGAGGTTGTTCCATTTTACCTTTAAGCAGCAAAAGATCAACTCAAATGGTACAATGTCCAAAGTTCAGTATTAATCTGCACAAGGTACTATTAATGGTGTATGTTATGATTTGTGCTTGTGGTAAAAAAAAAGCAACAACTATTTTTGTGAAATTATGTGATCAAATTTTTTAACTTTGTTTGCTCAATAGCCTTTGTGATTTTGAACAATTAACCTTAAAGCAACTGAAAGTATTATGTGAACATCTTCAATTTTAATAGTCCTTCACATTAATTTTGAAGTCAGTAAATTTTCAATGTTTTATTTATAGTGCATGTTTAACTAGCCTTCTATATATGATAATTTGGAAATGATTGTAGAAATTTCATAAGCATGGAGATTAATACCTTTTGTGTAATATCTGTTCCCTCTTTTGGGCATCCCAAATTAGTCTACATCATTGTAATTGGATTTCTTACAGATACTCTAATTGTATTGTCTAGGCAGACATGTTTGTGCTCTTTTTTTTTTAAGCAGGGAGAAAATCAACATCTTAATCACCAAGCTTATTGCATTGAGTACATTGTATTTATTGCTCTTTTGCAATCGTCGTGAATAGAAACTGGCATCGGAGCTTGATATGGCGAAAAAACATGTGTCACTACATTGATTCTTTAAAAGCAGCATTCATCAACCAAGGACATCCCATTGTTAACGAGATGTCGGATTATGTGCCGAGTCTGACCAATAATCATGTCTGATCGTGTAAAGTTGCAAAGATCATCCCAGTGAAATATGTATCACCAGTGACTAATGACATTATCAGCTTGATTTTGAGGAGTGATGGGATTGGAATGCCGAACCTTCGAGGCATAGTTCGGAGTTTGTGGCAGCTTGGTTTGTGATTGTGAGATGTTCTGTATTTTAAGGTCATTGCAAGATTATGCAAGATCGCTGTTAAATGCCCGCATTGGTTCAGTTGTGAGCTAGTAGCCAATAGGGATGATGGGGGAGGATGAGGCGGAGTGTGGAGCTGAAAGAGAAAGTTGTTTACGACAAACTGGCAGAGACTGCAGCCCGGGCATTGCTCATCAAACTTAGATGTTACTCGCATTGTCCCGACTTCCCGAACAAAGAGCGGGGACAAAAGCGTGCCATGTTCGTCAAAGGCAGGCCCGCATTCCTTGCAGCGAGGCTGGACAATACGCCCAATGGAGTTTGCGTATTGATTATCGGGCGGTGAGCAAAGAAAAACATGACGAGATATTGATGTCTCGTCTGTGCCTCACAGCCCCAACCTCACAAACAAGCGAAACAAACAAGATGAGGAACTGGAGGGGGGCCTCGTTTTTGAAGCAGTGTCTACGCTACAGATGGTCCGTTGCAGTAGACGTGGGCCCCGTCTTCCACGCGAGGCGTGACCCGAGAACACGGGGGAAGGACATTTCGGTGAAAGGGACAATACTTTTGCAGAGGCCTAGTCTCCTGCCCCCGTGTGATCAATGTTCACCAGTTTTAGCACATGAGAGCTGGGGCCAACTTTGGCTCTCGATCCGGCCCAGTTGTTATCCCACTCTTCCTCGTCCGCTTCATTATTTTGCGCCTTTGTTGTGACTTCAAGGCCACCATAGGCTTGGGGTTGTGAGGGCGGAGGGGATGAATTTGATTCCAATGCACAGAGTCACGTACAGAATGCAGAACATGGCTTAACCGGAGGGGTAATCCAAGGTCCTTTTCTGTATGGCACAGAACAATCAGTAATCTTCTCTCGCTGTGGGATTATTTAAACTTGAAGAGGAGGTAGGAGGAGAAGAATGAGTTATGAGGAGGAGTAGGAGGAGGAAAAAGAAACCCTTTTGCACCCCTGTTACTATCATTCATCAACACCCATTCCAATATGCTTCCAAGCACTTTGAGTTTCCCCCATCATTCAAGGCCACAAATATGCTATATTTCATCATAACCTATCATGCACCTGCTGTACCCTACCATGCACTTTCTTCAAAAACTTTGAAAGATGTGCCCTGTACCAGTTTCTAGACAGAGCAGTGGTGATTCCCTGCTAAAGCAATGATTAAATTAACAGATGTCATCGTAATCAGTGCACCAAAGACCGTATTCTTGCGGTCTCGTGTAATCTTGGAAAATATTTTCATTTTTCCAAATGGAGAGCATGACATTTCCATCATATGGTACAGAATGTTGAATAAAATTGCTATCGAACAGGGTCAATGCATAAGAGGGCACGGCAGTGAAATCGTGACTGTCTGGGCATAGGATGGACTGTGGTTGTATCCAGTTTCATGAAAGAGTTCGTGCTTTCATTGAATATGTGCTAGGAATTGGGCTCCTTCTGTACATAATTTGTAACAAGCAACTATATGAGAAAGCATCAACTGTTTAGCGAAGACAGTATCAAAAGTTAGGTCTGTTAAGGAAACACGTATGACAATGTATGTTAAGTCTCTGCCCTCTCCCCATCTCCCACTTAAGTTTGAAATTATGCTGTTTTAAACCTTCCAGTACCAAACTACTCTTGCATCCAAACTGTCTTCTTCAGATTGGGGTAAAGATGTGCTCTTCCTCCTATTCCATCTTCACCTCTCCCGTTCCCTCGCTCTTTAGTGTCGGCCCTTCTTCCCCTGACTCCTTTCCTTTACGTGGATGTGATTTATCTTCTCTTGGGCCGTGATAGCTCTTCAATGGTTTGTCCCGGTCGGTAATGAAGAGCGGGGAGAGAGGGCGGGGGTCTTATCGAGGAGCACAGATAACCCGGGAATCAATCAGAGGGGAAACTCCGGGCTTGGGAGACGGGAGGTTACCCGTGATGGATAGTTACTTAGCAGAGTCCACTCACTCCCCCGATCCCTCGACTGACGAGGGTTAAAGGTGCCGTTTGTCGCTGGTGAATACATCTAAAAAAGACCACAGAGTCGTGTGTCCGATCATGTCAGTTAGAAAACAGAAACAAAAACAAGGAAATACAATTCAATATACACCAATAGATTTCAAACTCTTAAAGCAACAACTTTACACTCATTCATAAATGTGCATTTTATGAAAATAATGAAGATGATCACTATGGAAATATGTTACATAGTTGAGGGACAGATAATTTTTTTTTGTCTTTCGTGGCATTTGGGTAACCTGTTTCTTATAAATTATATGCTTCCTGAAAAACATGTCCTAAGAATGCAGTTATAAAGTAATCAAATTGAATGACATTGGCCTATTACACAAAACAATATGTACATGTAGTGAATAACATTTTTAGTTCATACAATCTGATAAATGCATTTATAACATGACTTTTCATGCTATGGTACTTTGATAAATTTGGATTCATGCATTGGGTTGCTTGCAGATAGGACATTATTGGTCAGGTCAGGCACTAGTTTTTTTTTTTTTTTTTTTGCTTTTGAAGAGATTTGTTTTTGTTTTTGTTTTTTTCTGGGGGGGGGGGAGGAGAACAAGAAGGATGATAAGGACCTTAAAGGGTACGTGGGAGAAATCTGGGAGAGTTTCGATAGAAATTGATTGCTACAAGCTCTGAAGCTAGCTGGAATCTTGAACATGTCACTCCCGAGGTACGTTTCAAGTGGCTGCATTCCCCGGCTCTGTTCTCGAGTTGTTAATTTCGAGGGCCTGGTGTGTCCTCTGTGAACAACGTGGTTCGCTGTCCCCCGCCCCCCACCCCCCTCCCCCCCCCCCCCCACCACCACCACTACTCTTGAGAGATGGAGCTTGTTGTGTATGAGTACAGTATGTGTATGTGTGTCACCAAAAGTAAGAATAGCTGATTTTTTTTTTTTTTTCATTCTTGTCAATTTCATGTGTGATAGACAGGCATTGAAAAGTGGTTCAAAATGTCATGCTTCTGGCATTCTGGATGACAAAATGTCTGCTTTTACTTCCTGAAAAGTGTATAATGACACATACGGATAGTCAAAAATAGAGCAAGTACAGGATAAGTTGTAGCAGCTGTTGCAAGTGGATAATTTCTCTTTGCAGTATCTCATGGATCTCCTGAATACGCTTCGATATTTTTAAATTGAAGAATATTATTGATTTTTCACTTGAGAACCGGAATGTAATTGCGAGCATCATCTGAAGTCTTTCAAAAAAAAAAAAGGAAAGAAAACAAACAAGCAAAAGCAACCTGTGCTAAACACTTGTAAGTAAACCTCTTTTATGATCTGAAAATATATATACCAAGATGAACCTTTTCCAAATTGCTGAGACCCTATAACCTTCGAAAGAAATTTTAAGAAATGTAGTTAAGTTTATTTCATTTGTTTAAATGTCATTCATCTGTAATTGTGTGAAACATGTTACTACAAATGTACTGTTATCTTATATTTTGTGTATATACAGGGCGCCATTGTAAAAGCAGTTAGCAAACTGAATGTGCCTACCCTGTTTTTTCTTTTTTTTAAGAAAACATGAATGAATAAATAATGAATAAATGAAATTGTGACTGAAATTTGATCAGAAATCTTATATTTGTGGTTTCAAATAGATGTAATTAAGCAAATCTTTATAAAGAATGGTCCCCTGCTTTCCTGTTGATACACACAAACATGAACAATATGCGGTCCCACATGATCATGTTTGCGTTAGCTTTTTATGTGCCATGTTATTTCTAATAATCATCTTGAATTGGTTGATAATCAACCACAGTCCATGCATGATGTGTGAATTTGTTATCTTGAAAAAAAAAAGAAACAAAATTTGATTTTTTTTTTTGTGTGTATCTTGCTTACCTGGTCATTTTAATTATTTTTTTTTTACTCTTCTTTCATGCAGTATTCTCTTTTATAACTTCTTTTCATAACAGTCTTCATTGGTAAATAACATCAGTATAAAGACACAAAGAATATAAATGTCTATGATTGATAAAAATTACCGGTCCATATTTATTGATTGGCCATTTGATATATTTTTGCTTTAATAATATTCTATCTTCTTTTTATCTTTGGATCCTATTTTTTTTCTGAATGCATTTTCCAACTCTCTTGCAACATCGCCACCTGTGCAATTGACTATTTTAGTTTCCATAGGAACAACAGCCAGGGATGTTTTACAAAAGAAGAAAGAGAGAGAAAAAAATTCTTGTGTTGCTTTTAGCATGTTTTATCTTGACACGGAAACATTTAGCCCTCGCCAAACTAGAACACGCTTTGATTTTTAGTCGTCGAATGTCACAGGAGCAAAGAGTAGAGATCTCTCCCCCGACAGAGACCGAGATTGAGATGAAATTTTCTATAAAAAGGATGAATTCAGCAACAAGTGTTCTTCATGGTCATCTCTCTCGCCTCAAAAAAAAAAAAAAAAAAGAGCAAAAAGTGAGAAATGATATTCGGGGCACAAATAATGAGGCGAGTGTCCTCCCCTACATTGATGTCATTATTTACATCCAATTGATTACCTCGCGGTTAACCTGATTAGATAGTCTGCTAACCGGACTCCCAGTGATGCGTGCAGTAATTGTCGACGCTCTACGCTGGACGCGGACTTCATTAGACGGGAGTTTTCCTCATTTTGTGTGCAAACAAAAATGCAAAGAAGTTTACACCCGTGGAACTCTTCGATACAGTTGCGTCGGGGTGCACGAGTGTGTGTTCGGGGAGAGTGGATGTTGAATAAGGGGTTTGTTTTTGAAGACTACACCTAGGAGAGGGAAGGTCATGTATCCAGCAACGAACATATCAAAGCAAGCACCATTGCATTTCGTGCAATCAATGAATAGAAGCAGAGTCTTTCATCATTGCTACCTTATGGAAAGGGAGATAGAAGTGGGGGGGGGGGGGGGGGGGGTTGGAGGCGAGAGAGAAGAAGAGATAGAAAGAGAGAGAGGGGGAGAGATGGATGGAGTAAAGCAAGGAATATTGAATGAACATGTCGTAATTGACACGAGCGTCTGGCAGTTTGGTTTGAAGACCTTGCCATATTAACTGCTTTGTATACTTGGCATTCCTGACAATGACTTCAGAGAAAAGAGAAAAGGGGCCAAAATAAAAATGACGAAGATAGAATCAAAGTAGGAGAAAAGAGAGGGGGAGCAAGAGTGAGAGAGAGAGAGAGAAATAGAAAGAAAGCAAAGAATATGCCGAATTGCTGATGCATCTTGCTCTAAAGTTGAATGTCACCTTCGAATGTATAGCGAGCAGGCGAACGAGAGAAAGGGCCGTGGAAATCAAGCGAATAACGGGCTGTATCGGGGACGGCAAGTCATCGATATTGCCCTTCCCTCGTTGAAAAAGATGCAGAAGTCTCGCTCGGCGATGATATTATAATAATGCCGTCAGGAATATCCAAATTTGATGCCTGTCAGCTACTCGCTGACAGAAGAAGCTGGCCTCTCATCGTTTCAATATACACGAGATGCAAAAAAAAAAGAAAGAAAAGAGGCTTTTTTTTCACGAGAGAAGACTGTTATCCTTTGCTGAGTTTGTCATCTGTATGGTACGAGCCTCTACCTATCCTTCTCTGCTACCCCCCCCCCCCCCTCTCTCTCTCTGTATACATCTTTATCTCAGTCTCTTTTTCTTAATCTTTTTTTTTCTCTCTCTGTTGGCATGAAACATTACAAAAAATAAGAATTATAACTTTTGTCTCTCTGGTTGTAATGTTGCCCCATAAAAACCATTTCGTCTGCAAGTGGAGTGGAGTATTTCTGGTATAGAGTGCTTAATTCTAACAAAGAAAAATGTTAATGCAAAGATCTTATCTTGCATACACTTGTACCCAACACAAAACTTGGAGTTGCTACTTAGGGTTTATATATAGCTTACACAGTCTGTCACATGACTTCTTATGCTTTAATGATAATAGTGCAAGGTGTAGTTCTAAGCAAAGACATACATGTAGTAAGACTTCATTAAATGATTAAACTCACTGATGGGTAATAAAGCCCTGTTGCATGAACAGTGCGTAAACCTCCTCGGCCATAAATTTATTCATAAGTGAAAGAGCAAATTTCTTGTCCGCATGTCCGAACGAACGGCACATAATCGGTGTTCGACCGAAGAGCATTTGATATTTTCATGGTTCGTACACACACTGGGTGCAGGAATATATATGCACAGCAATTTTTTTTTTGGCGCCCTCGAGACATTGCAAGCAAGTGGAAATCAAATGGCTACGGTGCAAGACATCTTTCTGTGTTAGCTATAGACTCCAGATTTGCAGGAATTTTTATGACTGGCATGTAGCTCTCCTGAATGTGATGTTTATTTAGCTTCCATGCCATTGGCATGTTCTAAATGCAGGAGGGAAAAAAAAAGAAAACATGGGGAAGGGGGAGGGGCGAGAATTCTTGCGTGTATCATATCGCATACAGGCTATGTTTGCCGTGGGAAATCATGCATTCTCCTATACCCAGCAAATAGGTTGGGGGCCATTATCATTTCTGGGGAGAGGCGGAAATATTGATTCTGCTGATGTGAATGGGAGAACAATTGAGGAGTATATGGGTGTTTTGGTTCAAAAATAGATGTGTGTCGGGTCTTTGCCTGTACTGAGCGCGATATTCCATCGTCCTCATTCTAGCATAAATGTGAGCCCCTTTATACTTTGATACATTTACTCATACATTGTGATAGTTTGCATATATAGTATATGACTCTCTCTCTCTTCCTCTCTTTGTCTGTCTCACTCTGCATGATTGCCCAAAAATACATTTATGGCATCAATCAACTAAGCATATCTTTGAATTAAAGGAAGATACTACCTTTTGGTAAAACAAATGATTATATTTGATTGATTTAAACAGATTGAAATCAAATTTGAAATTGAAATTGTTCCTCCTGCTAAGACAGTCATGCACTGTACCCTTCATCAGTTGTTGTCAAATCTTAGCACAGACTACTGTGTCTGTGTGTTGGTTGGTATACATTTGTCTACCGGTCATTAAAAACCTATGACCACAGTCACAAGTAACATAGATCATAGATAAAATAGCCTATGAATGTGAACATTTACCTAATAGTTTATATCAGTATTGTTTGAAAAGATAGCTACCTTCTCATATTATGAACCAAATGTTCGATGACCAGAAATGTCTAGATGTTATTTCATGTGCATGTAGGTAGATATGAGGATGTTATCATTTGATATGAGTCATGGTGTGCACACAGGCTACACGCTGGTTTCAATTTTGTCTTGACAGTACATCTGCTCAGAAGAAACCCATGCATCTAAATTATGTTCACCCAGTAAAGTAGAATATAGCACTGAGTGATAAAAGTAAAGGGAGAGAGAGACGGAGATAGAGAGAGAGAGATAACTCTTATTTCTACAACCTTAAGGAGATTGTTGAGTGAAGTCGTAGAATGTTGCATTATGGGAATGATGACTGATGACCTACTTTCCAGGCTTAGTCTCGATCAGAGGGAAAATTGAGGATACTGAGGCAGAAAAGCGCATTTGTTATACATCCTCTTGGGCCGATGAACCTTCATCAGCCCTGATGCTGAGTGGTCTTCCAGCTATTTTAGCTTCTGATGAGCAGATTCCAGCGAATATTACAGGGCTTCCCGCCGTGTACCGCGATTGTTACTCGCGAGGAACGCTTCAATCAGCGAAGTTGTACCCACTTTGATGTGTTGCCACATGATTAGAATCTCTTCGGGAGAAAATTGGATCGTGATAGGCCTGCCGCTTTCGCTTTACTCCTCTATTATTTGAGGCTGGAAATCAGATTGAAAAGGAAGTCTGCAATTGTAAACATGACCACTGCCAATCTTGGCTAAGTACTCAGACATGTAATACATTCTATACCTCTGTACACCTTGTAATAATGTGCCAATAAATAAAGCTATATTGATGATACCAATGACTTCTACTACAAGGGAAATAACAAATTTCATGTGAGTTTGAGATGAATTGTAGTATACTTGTATAGTACTGCTAATAAAAAGGAACATAATTTCTTATTCCAGTGGTTGCATTCTGTTCTTCAAGAATGAGCGAGGGGTGTACATTCTTCTGAGATGGTTTAGGTAGATATAGCTTGAGAATTGTACTGATGACTGCCTCTGCTGTTTGTTGTGAGTGGTAGAACGTTGGTTTTGTTCATCAGCGAAGGTGATAAAGATGAAAATCTACGGAAATGCAGATGTCTACGGAAAGTGTTGGTTGTGTCAAGCCAAAGGACCCTGTCTGTCCCGTGTGGCAGCTCTTCCCACGACAAAAGCCCAAGCACATCTCGTCTCACAGACCACGCAAAGCGACCACAGTGTGCAAACCCACAGAAAAAAGCTAACTCCATGGGAGAGATGGTACTGTGAGGGCGCCAGAATTCCCACTTTACTCCCTTGCGACAGACACAAACGTGTAAAACAAGGCCATTTCAAATGCAGCAAAGATAAAAAATAAGATAGATCTAAGGAGACCTATTGTTCTTTTTTTTTTCTCTCTCTCTTTCTCTTTTTTCTGCACAATGTAACAGAAATGTTACCCATCTGGATCAGAGATGTGGGTGATGCCTGTATTTCTGTTTTTCGATTCCAAGTTTTCTGTCTTCTTCAATTTCTTCTCCCCCTACACCTCCTCCTTTCCTTCTCCAAGGTATCTAGTAGCATGTTATTGTTCCCCCATGTTTTGTGGGGTACGTAGTCAAAAGTCCGGGGGAGAACCGAAGTAGGTGTACCCTCGGGGCGTGACGGCTGAATGTGAGTCATGTAAGATTCATGCTCGGCGCACATTGCCCGCCCCGCTGCGTTTCGGCTCTGACGATACGCATCCTCGTTAACCCCCGGTGATTGATCGGCCCTTTACCCCGCGCTGATGGACAGAACAGACATTTAGCAGAGGCAAATACGTCAAAAATGGGCAAAATGCACACAAACAAACAAACAGACAGATTTGTGTCAGACAACCCCCCCCCCCCAAAAAAAAAGAGACGACACCCTAACCAAGTTGGACATATAGGGGCAACCTGTCCTAATTTTTCCTTCCCATTATCAAGTGTAAGCAAAGACCTGAACTTCAGGTTTAAAAAAAAAAAAGAAAGAAAGGAAGAAAAAGAAAAAGGAAATGGCCAAAAGAAAAAAAAAATGAGAAAAAAATGTCATTCTCGTCTCTCGTCGGTTGTATTTACCAACTCATCTCCTTACATGGCCAGAGCACTGATATTTATTTGTAGAGTCTCTGGCGTTGCATTACCGCTGATGACATACATGCATAAATTGGGCATTCCACATCTTCCAAACTCCTTCATATTCCCCCATTCCTGTCCTTTTACTTTTTCCTTGTCCATCTTGTCAGCAATGAGAAGAAAGGTTTATACCATGATCACTTTTATCATCTATTTTTTTTTTACCCTTCTCATTTAGGCTTCTTTTTCTTGGGGGGGGGGGAGGGGGAGAAGAGGTTCTTGAAAAGCAGGTAAACTATCCTCATTCAAGAAATTGGACTGGTCTGAAACTATGCAATGTGCAATATATACAAGAACATTTCTTAAAGTCCCGATGCAGCCTCTCAATGATTGCAGGGAAAAGAAAAAACCCCACATACCTAGCAACGACATTACTCTACCCACCCCAAGTGATGCCCACTTCTGGAAGAGGAATGCGTGCAGGATGGAGTTTGTGGGAGGTGATGGAGTCTTGTGCAGTTGTAGTCGTCGTGTCAGTTAGCTGCTCTCCTGACCCGAAATCCCATGTTTTCATGTGTTTCTAAGACCAAGGTTCTTACGAAAAAACGCTTCTGGGCACATCTTGAAACTGAGATGTCATTATGTCGACTCCGGTTTGAATGTCTCGTGGGCGACTTCTCCCTCTTCTTCTTCTTCTTCGTCTTCTTCATCTCCTTTTCTGTCTTTCTTCTTCTCAGGCTGTTGAACTGCGAATTTAGGGTCCACCCTCCTCCCCTCTCCCCACCCCCCCCCATAAAAATGAAGAGTAAAGAATAAACTACAAAGAGAAAGCAAATGTAATCATTAGTCTCAGCCACTCAGCCTGTCCCTTTTGTAACTCACCTCAAGTCTCTGTAGATGTGACTTTCTTGCATTGAACAGAGTTTATTTGAGATAGACATAATATCATATGGCTGTGAAAAACCAAATGAATTGGTAATCTTTATGAAAAGGCTAAGTTTAGAAGTGATAGGTGACAGACATAAAATGCGTGGCATATATATCAGTTGATCATCTTTTAGAGACGTCACATTTGAGCTTGATATCAGAAACTTCAATCATCGTGGAAGAGTCCTACGCCACTGAGTTTTATTGCAACATTTTATGAGCTTGATCTTCCGAGTTGATGTGTTTCTCCAATGTGCTAATGATGCTGGAAAAAAAAAGAAAACAAAAAAGAAAAACAACACACATAACCTTGGAATCTGGGAATAACTCCCACCTCATATAACCGCATGCGCTAAAGAATTATGGGTAGCTGCCACATCATCATTTCTGTGGCGCCACTTGAAAATCTAATACCTCAAGGTTGAGTGGTATTACAGGAACGCTAATTGCATACCAGCATCATCAAGTTATATGCTGAAAGTCAAGTTGGGTTGTTGATGTTATTCATTCGTGTAAATGCAATTTATCTGATTTTTCGTCGCGATGACTGATTTGATGCAGACGTCTGTGTATCTGCTGAGCGAGTGATTTCCTTAGCGTTATGCTATTGGGAAGTAATCTGCCAGATCGTGTCTGGATGGAAAAGACTAGAGGAAATGCTGGAGCAATACATCCATACAGTGGTGTGTTTTTCCACCTTTGTGCCTGAGCGCTTATCAAGCGAACGGGGGTCTAGTTGTTTTAGCTCACGTTTCAGCCCTACTTTTCCAATCTAGACATTTAGTTTCAAAGGCAAAGAGAAAGACACGCAGAGAGAGAGAGAAAGAAAGACGGAGAAAGTGAGAGAAAATATCATCTTAACCACAGTATGCCTTCTCTTCCTCTTCCATGCACCCTTACCTCTTCTTCTTCGTAGTCTCATTCCTTCCGAGTCCCCCCCCCCCCCCCCCCCCCCCTCCGGTCCTTCTATTGCGCCCCATCATACACTCGCCCCCTTCACACAAGGGAAGAGAGGGGGAGTTTTTGGCGCGCGGGCACAATATAATTTGTGTGAACAGTTCGGGCCGCAAAAATACACAAGCGAAATTAGAAAGCCCTCCCCTAGCACTCCAGCTGAATGGGGGGAAAATTACCGCGGCTCGAATTTCGGGGGGACCGTCTCCGTATTGAATCAAGCCCCTCTTGTAGTTATACTAACAGGACGGGGTCGGAGACATTCGCCCACCCTGAATGTGTGCAGGTAACAGCGAGGTTGGAAAAGCTAACATGTGCAAGGGCTTGCATTTCCTTTTTTTTTTCATTCGGCCATCGCAAGGTATACCTAAAGACGAAGTGTGCGAATATGGGCTCCCGTGTCAGATGAATGCGCTGCTTAAGTAGTTTGGAAACCTTAATTCTATGTCAGAAGTGAGTTGATAAACGCATCCTGAGTGCATAATTCCAGCACTGTGAAGAATCGAAATGTACATCCTTTGCAGTCCATGTAAAGTAAATCATTATCTTAATGTGGGGTATCAACAATTCTAGATGCTGCTTCTGTTGTGGAAAAAGTTTTGATGATCTTGATTGAACTGAGTACTGAACGCTAGAAAGAGACATGAAATTCAAAAGTACTTTGAGACCAATAAACGACCAATAAATTTAGGATGATGAAATTTTGTGCCAAAACACAACCATCAACTTTGTAACCTCCCCCCCCCCACCCTCCACAGCATAGTAAGAGCAACAGAAAACAATAACATGTCTAGCAGAGTGTCTTTGAAGTGATGCTGTTGTTACCTATTGCCCCTGTGTTCCCCTCCATTACCCCTCCCCTGTCCCCCTTCCCATGCACCCTCCCCCTCCCCCAGTCTAATCATGGAAGTAATGATATATTATGTGGCAGCAAGAATCTGATAATGTAGACAATCACGGAAGGGAGCGCATCATTTTTGACATTTTGAGAGAAAGAGTTGTCTCTCACCAACTGTACCTCCCCCTCCCCTTCCCCCTTCCCCCTTACTCCTCTCCCCCCCTCTCCTCTCCCCCTCCCTTCCCCGCCCCTTTCCCCATCCCTCGTTTGTATGCGTAAGACTCCTCCTGGGGGATCAGACTGTGCTCGGCTTTGATTTACGCTGCTTTCTCACGCCTGTACGCATTTCTCCGTGTGCCGCAGCTCGTTTGAGCATCTGGAGGGGGGCCCCCTCGCATATTCATGCTGTTTTCCCTGCTCCGTGTGTCACGCATCGCTAAACACGGAACACTCGTTCATTCCCCACTAGAGTGATAGGCTGGCAAGCGCGAGGGGAAAAAATCGTTCGCACTTTTCCAGGCTCTTCCAGATGCAGAATCGTGCAACACAGTGTCTGCCGAATTCTGCTACCTGAACACTTGTATCTTCCAATCCATGCATTCATCTGTAACGATTAAAGAGTAACTCCTTTAAAAAGCTAAGGAATTTTACCCAGTAAATAGTCAATATCATGTGTGCATACTTTTAAGGTTAGTCCAATCTTTGTTTTTGTTTATAGTGAAGAAATGACAAAATTGTGAGTAATATGTATGAATGTCCATACTTCTTTCATTAAAAAAAAAAAAAAAAAAAAATTTCGGAAGCCCCAAAACTGTTGTAGCTTGGCGATAGCCAGCCTCTACTAAATAAATACTGTTATACCAACAATGGGCAGAAACCACAATATCTGGTCTCCCCCAGTTTTTTCTTCCATACCATACACGGAATCACCAAAGAGCGCTTGAAAGGAAGGCCTGACGTGATATAGATGCTCGTCTCAATCGGCATGACTTATGGCCCAAAACTGTCCTCATTCTGCCCCCAGATTCCACCCTTTTTTGATGCCGTTTCAATAGGTGGATCTGACAAAAGAAAACACCGTCTGTACCAGAAAAAAAAAGAGAGAGAGAAAGAGAAAAAGAAAGGACGATAGGGGAGCTTGTGTGGTGGATCAAGCTAATTGGATTTTTACCGAATGGCCGCAACAATTTATCATCCCATCTTGACATTGACTTCTGTTGGCACTGGGAATATTTTCGGGGGAACCCTTGTTGGTTTTTTGTTGACACTTTGTCGGTTTCACATTTTGAGTGGCTATGATTCCCTTCCCCCCCCCCCCAATCCTTTTGAAGCTAGCGGTTTAGCAAGTCTGTGGACTATTCTTATTTTTTAATATTTGGAATTCTCCTTGAAAATTAGCTCCATTTTCATCTTCCAAACAGTCCTGAAACACCGTCTGCTTTTCATGACACTCCCACTGTTTTCTCTTTCAGCAATTCATTAGCAACGCCCCATTTCAGGTATACAACTTGTATATTTGTATTCATACCAACCAAAGCTACAAAAATTATACATTTTAAGTAAGTACATGTATGTGTATACAAACGCAAACATACGAATGATATATTTTCAATTTTATATACATGTATATATCATACACATATACCTAAAGATGTTCACCATCTCCTTTCTTATATATTCGAGTAGTGTATGCATACACTTGCTCACACACACACATGTACAAGTGCCTCCATCTGTGTATTAGGCCAGACTCCACATAAACCGAGATGTGGAAAAGATGCGTGATGATGTTTGTGTGCATCATGCAGCGTCAGATGATGGCTTGAAGAGTGTTGGAGATGGAGGGGGGGGGGGGGGGGTTAAGGGGGGTAAAGGGATGAATGAAAATGAGGATAGGCTCAGCCTCCAAGGCAAAAGATGAAGCAGGGGGGAGAAAAAAAAAGTGTAGGAAAGAGCGGTAGACATAAAGGAGACACCAAGGGAGAGGAAAAAAAATATTCAAGCTTGAATTATTTTCGCAGTGGATGTGTTTCCACTGAGGACATATTTTCTAGGTCCTTGTCAATAATCATAAATTATTCATCCCTGGTTAGAACTGGGGGTAGTTCTTGGTACATGATACAATTGACTCCTCATCCTATTCCTTCCATTTTTTCCCCTTCTTGTAATTTTCCATCTTAAAGGGAGAAGCTACTAGAATTACACTTTAATGTATTTATAAAATATGCTTACCATAACCAGCATATCCTATCAGACTAGAGCAAAAGTAGAGTTATCTATTCAATATTCCTTGGAGTTGTAAATGCCTAGTTTGTGTTGATGGTAGTGTTTTAACATTGTATCAATCTTCCAGGAACAATAGATGTAGGCATTATTTTGAATTTGATATTGTAATGAAAAGGGTGGAGGCACTGCGAAATAACATGTGTTCTGGTATATCTATTATATACCCCACTATAAAGGTACATGTATCTTGGAGGAAAAAAGATTTTGGCGGGTTATGTTTTTTTTAGTTTCATGTCATATCATTTTATTGCTGAATAAATTTGAGATATCTATGGAATATCCATATGTTCAGTGCTAAATTTTGAGCCAAATGCATAAACGTAGTTGCCATGTTGTACATGTGTACAATGCACACTTTCAGCGACACACTTTTTTAACATTTGGAGAGCTTGCTTTACTTATGATATTACCGCCAAAAAAAATATTGATATGAAACATGCTTCAAATGTGTATATTTATGTATAAAGATAACAGTGTTAAGACAGAAAAATAATAGACTTGGATGGATCAAGAAAGAAGATTTTATTTTTTGCTTTTGATTGTGACACTAAGGAATTTCATATTTAGATCGAAAGTGAATTTCATTCTTACCTGTCACATGCATCCATATGATTTATGAATGTCCAGAAAACATGTTTGTGAAAGGAAATGAAATTGTGAAAGAAATTGTAAAAGACAGGATTTGGCCTGATATCAAGCCGTGAGTCAGCCTTTGAGCCTGTAACCAAAAGCCCTTTTTCATATCGTTTGACTAAAAATTTGTCATGGAAAATAATTGATGCGCAATGACTTTCCCTTTTTGATTGTGATACAGAGCTTGTTCACCGACCTATTTTTACTTTGCGTATATGGAAACGATGGACTCCTTTTCTTTGTTGATGTCGATCAATTCAAGAAGGAATTCATGTTTCATTTTTTTTTTTCCGCCGGTCTTTGAGAGTGCCTTTACAAGTATGTATGTTTTAGTGCTTTTTTTCTCCCTCCCCGTAGCCTTGTGTCTTGCAGCGTGTGTTTTCTGTTTGACACTTGTCATGCAATCTCCAGCGGAAGTCCTCTCTACCTTGCTGTTGACATTGCTGATGGTGTGTGAAAAGCACATATTTTTCTCCCCCTTCCATTTCTCCGCTTGCCGTTTCCTCAGGAGCAGTGATACCTTTCTCCTTTTAAAGGTAGTGGTCCTCTTTTGTGGGCATCCCCAATTTTTCACACAATTTTTAAATCAAGATTCCATCTGCCAAGGAAAAAAAAAGCCTGTGCTATTAGTATTACCAAGTTAAAAGAAGAGCGATACTTTAGTTCTCAGCAATGACGAATGATTTTTGTTACACTTTTACATAAATGTGCATGTCATGGTGTGGATGCATTTTATTTGTAATGCATGGTAGAGTTCTTTTTTTGTTAACCGTTGCAGCACTATTGAAAATATGGTGTATATGATGTGAATGGTATTTCAAAATATTGGTTGCGTGAGGGGTAAGCCACAGTAGGATTCGTCCGTTCGGGTTTGCAAATGTTTGGCGATCCTCGGCTGAGGGTGGCCTCCGTCCAAAATCCCTCTTGTTCTCCGTGAATACCGGAAGATGCATCGCATCCCAAGTGGAGCTTGGCTACCTGGCGACCGCGAGGCAGGAGATTTAGCGACGCGAAAGCGCGCCACGACGGGGAAAAAAATGAAGGAAATGGAAAGAAATGGACGGCGGAGGGGAAATTGACAGGTGAATAGATGCTTGTCTGTCTTGGGTTATGCAGAGAGCAAGCCTTTTGTATTTGCGTAGAGCGGGGGATGGATTGCCGTGTAATGGAAATATGAAATCCCACTGCAGGGCTGGACTGTTTGTAAACGTTGGTTGATCAAGGAAAACGGTAAAGAAAATCCATGCATATATTCCCTTATTTTTTTTCTCCAATAAGTAGCCTGTTTAATAGAGTGTGGATTCAAAGCTGGAAATATCTCTCTGAGCTAGTGAGAGTGATTGTGTAAATAATTGTACCAAGCAGTATAGTAATAGACACAAACGCAACAAGATGAAGTGAATTTTTCTACGGCAGTGACACATGCCTGAGTGAATTTTACAACTATATTTTGTGCAGATTTAGTATGCATCTTTGGCAAACCAGTAGAGTATTACAGCTCAGATATGTCCTGCTTATTTCGTGTGACGATACAATCATATGTAAATTCGATTGCAAGATATTGTTAAAATGAGAACAGCACCTTGGAGGAAAATACATGATGTTAATGTTTGCTTGTACTGCATGGACATTGTAGAACAAATACAGAACGTTTCTTTTTGTATTTGTGTATGCATACATTTGTGTGTATGTTGTACATACATAAATAGATATGTTCATGTGACAAGGTGTGTGGAATAGAAGTCTAGCCAAATAAAAAAGGTATTATGTGCATTAAACATATGGCGATGTGTGAAGTGCTATCAATGTGTTGTGATCTCTCGCCACATATTAAATCAATGACACATCCTTTTTTGTTTTGTTGCCATGATGAGAGTACGGTGGAAATTTTCCTTTGTCGTTTCACCAGTGAGATTGTAACATATGTGTTCATCTTTTGGTGAAGTCTTTTTATATTAATCGTACTTGATCAGTATGGGCAAAAGCACTTTCAGTGTTGAATCATATCCAGACGCAGTGTAATGCATACTAATGAGTGGATTGCTGGTATACAATGTGCTGTCGATTTAAATGGTATTATTTTGTGATGAAAAAGAAACTGTGGAAAACGAATAAACAGTCTTGTGGATGTTGAATTTATTCCATTCAAAGACAACACCAAAACCATTAACGGTTACTTCAATGGCCACGATTTGACCGCTGTTGTGCAAATTCAAATCATGGCGTCGTCCCTCTCTCTCTTCTTGCATTCGTTGTTATGTCAGCCATTTCATTATCATGAGGAAATCCCGGCGCTAAAAAAAAAGGAAGAAAAAAAAAGAAAAAGTGCTCATTATTATACATTCACATCGCACTTCCGCGGCATTCCTTCGGTGAATGCGCCGGCAATTAATCGCCACTCGCCGGTGCCAGACTTTCGGGCCGGCGCTCTCTCTCCGGCGTATGGTTTCACGACGCAGACGCCTCCCTGAATATGCATGTTTGCCCGGCCCGAACCCACAAGATGTGAGGCTGAATGGCCCTCCAAGTCACAACACAGAGCCCCCCTACAACTGGCTGGTAGCATGATATATCCCAGCCAATTCAAAGAGATCACGCAAGAAAAAAAATAGAGGAGGAGGATGGAAAAAAAAAAAGACATGTAGGAATAATAAACTCAACAACGATAAAAAAAAAAAATGGAGGGGATTTTGTCTTTCCTTGGAGAGCTGAGTCAGAAAAAAGGGCAATGAATAAAAGGACCTGATGTAATTTCTGGCACCACAGGATTTCCATATTCTAAAATGCTGTGTTTTCTGTGATTGCAGCATGTCTCGGAACTTAGTCTCATTTTCAGACCTCGGTCTTTTTAAATTTCCTTCCATCTCGAAGGAGGAAACTCTCTCCCTTACATATTGCCTATATCATGCACTGTGGTATGTCTACATTCTGATATTTTGTGGAAGGAGCATGGCGGGGGGGGGGGGGGTGTTATCATAAATACCTGCCCTCAAAAACTAAAGATTTAACTGTATAATTTCAAGCCAAGAACCAAGAGAGCATCAGTACGTGATACAATGAAATGACCGCATCACACAAGGACTTTATTGATAAAAACATGTGTATTTGCACAAGTAGTAGAGGAAGAAAAAAATAAAGACAAAATGCCTGGAAGCCAGACTACACTTTAAGTAAAAGTCTAGGTATATTTATGCCAGGTTTGCCAAGAGAGCTGATATGGCCAGCTGCGAGAGTGGGCGATATGTGGTGTTTAGTGTGGCTCAAATGGTGCAGGATATTACGCGGGGCTGAATTTCATGCCGAAATCTGCTCTTGTACTTTGCTAATGGAGACCAAAATTAAAAAAAAAAAAAAGGAGAAGATAAAGAGGAGGAAAGATAGAAGAAAGAATGATGAACTCTTGACCAGCATCTACAAAGGTAGAACACTAGAATAGTAATGCCTCAAATAGCTCTGGCTGAAAAGGTGTTGGAGAGGCTCCGGTAGTTTTGGGGTAGTCCTATATAATACAGGGCATTTTATTTCCATACATTGCACATGCAATCAATTAGGATGAGACGGGATGATAGAAACATTAATTAATGTATATTATCCCATCTTCCTAGTTCAGTAAAATATATATGCCATATTCCATAAATATTTCCAGGGGGGGAGGGGTACGGGAGGGTAGGGGTAGGGGAGAGGTAGGGAAAGGGTGTGTTACCAAGGAGATAAGGGTATTGGAAGTGCTATTTAATCAAGACTTGTATCATGAGTGGACAAGGTGATATGAAACCTCATGAGGGAAAATATGTCATATTGGACGTCACAAAACGTCTCACCCCTCATTGTCATAAATTATGTTTTTTTGGTCACACTGCTCTCCACTATTGACCACATGCCATCATTAAGATTGTGTAAATATTCACTTCTGTTTACATCCTATACCTGTTTTTAGGAATCCCTTATAATGCCCCATCAGAAGTTGAGCATGGGCATGCTTACTACTTGGCAAAAAAAAAACCCAACAACAACAACAACAAAAACAAAACAGCAACAACGACAACAAAACACACACACAAAAAAAGAGATAAAGTTTTGACGGCAGACTAACTCCTACTAGCTTACAAGTTTGTGTCTGCGGGTGTAGATAATGACACAAAAAGACCAATCTTTTAAATTAGTTTGTTTGTTTGTTTGCTGTTGTTGTTGTTTTTTGCCACTGTAAATTGGCATTGTACGTGATGCATGTGAAGCTCGTCTATAGATCCAAAGTTGACAGCCGACCGCTGTAGATTCTAATATTTCTTTCTTTTTTTTTTCTTAACGAATGTTGGGGCTGGGAAAAAAAATATGGAAAAGCTTCTGACTCACCATCCCTGGACAATATTTAGCTCATGAATTAAAACCTGTGGCTAGCAACACTTGTAATTGTTACCAAATAAATTATATGTAGCATTGTAAGGCAATGAAGAGATATATAGAGAGAGAGAGGGAAAAAAAAGAGGAAGAAGGGGAGAAAGGAAAAACTCACAGCTCTTTTACTGCCGCCACATTTTGCATCTCAATATGTGATTGATTTCCCCAAGCCTCTTGTTTTGCATGGACCGCACAGAGCGCCGTGAAGAGAATTTCCAGGCTTTGGAATCGGCTGCGATGAGGCTCGGTCGGAGCTGTGTGCAGTTACATTACAACTAGCAAAACCAATTGTCATGTTTTAAGTTAGCGTTATTGCATTTGATGTAGTTTTTTTTTAATGCCTGCCATCTTTTGTGTTTGTATGTTTGTTTTTTTCCTTCCCATCCATCCAAATTTATATGAGTTTCTGTCTATAAAATGCCATACCCATGGTGATGTGGGAAATCAGGAGAAAAAAAATAGGGGGGTAGGAGAAGGAGGCATGTTGATATTGCGAGACTGAAAATTTCATTAATTGAGTGAAACGCAGTGCTATGCGCCTAATGCATTATTGCAGGCTTTCCTTCCCATACCAAGTGGATAGAGGATTAGCGGAAAGTACAGAATAAAAAAAAAATGTGCAGTGTCGCATGTTCATTTTTGTGTAGTTGTAGAGATACATATTCTCACTTAGTACAGTCATCTCTCTTGTATTTTCGTATTTTCCATGTAGGAATTTTTTCTATAGGTTAATTTTCTTCATGTGCGGAAAGAACTTGATATCTTGGATTTCTGTTTTCCGCTTTCATTCTGCTCCTTTCCTCTACTTTTCTATTTATCGTGTCTCATTGTTCGCTTGCTTCTCCTGATTTTTGCATACAGCACGATTCTTGTATGCTTCTTTCTCTCTTGATCATTTTCTGCCTTGCATTCTTACTGTCTTCCATGCTGAGGCTGAGAGTCAAACCTTTAGAGAAGAAAGGTGACGGGCTGATGACAAAAATATGATTCAGTTCTATGTAGCAGAATTCTGTGGAAGTTTGGTTTGGAAATGGCTTCTACAGTGAACTTTGTCCATTGACTGAAGTGCTTTCGTCTTTTTATTTTCATTTTCCGAGGCCATTTGGGAAGGAAAATGTAGAAGAAAATGAGAACTGGGAGGACAGAAAAGTGAGCAATGACATGGCTGTATATCATAATCGTCCGCTCTAGAAAGAAATGAATCCTAGGCTTGAAGGATCGCAAATAAAACAGCTCGGGGTTTGTTGCCTTTGACAACAACATTCTCTCTGTTCCACAAGAAAAGTGGGGGGGGGGGGGATGTGGAGGGAGGGAAGGATAGGATAGGGAGAAGAGGGTGTGGGTGAGAAAAGTTATAAGGGGGAAAAACAGAACACATGTTGGCAGTCATGTTCAGATACTATACACCAGATATCCTGCCAAACCAGAACAAACACGACCAACATGAAATAGAACGGCACAGCATAAAAAATATTCCTGCTCATGAAAAAGCAAAATAAACTTCACCCCTCCGACCAGAAGTGCGAAAGCGAGAACCAAGTGTGGTAGCCAAGGTCTGTGCCAGACTATATCGGGAGAGCAAAATAAGCGCCGGAACGGACGATGACTGGAACACCCCGCTCACTCAAGCTGCCGCTATGAAAATACAGACATGGCCAATTTACTTTTGATATAGTAGAGCGGTAGGGGTGCATGGGTTGACCGTCCAGTTGCTTTTAATTGTCACATGCAAGGACAATGAATGACCAAATGGAAAAATAAAAAAAAAAGAGTTCATGTCTCTTTGTGTGTGTGTTTATGATGACCTCAAATGCCTTTCGGCTGGACATTATCACTGCTGGTCACCGGTAGTCTGCATGTTTTGCTGTTTGACCAGGCTAGCCTTTAAATTCAGCCTCCTTGGTAGTTTCCTGAGGAGCGGCAAAGCTGAATTTGATGATAGCAGATATAATTTCTCACACGTAAGAGTTCAAAGCAGGTCAAGTTCTCTTCCTATTTAGTCTTTTAGTAGTTTGTTGTGTCCCCACAGGGCAACATAAAACTACATAATACAAGTGGAGGGGATATTTTAGGATACTGCTTGCATACAGATAATTGCATCCTTTTAGAGACCATCTTTAACCTTATATTTGCAGGAACTTTACACAGCATGCACCATCCTATAAGTCTGTCTGTGCAAATCGCCACTCAAAGCATGCAAAGGGTTAAAATGATATACAGTGTTACAAGCAGGAATGCTTGGAAAGAGAATGTGGTTCAAACACTTAATAATAAGATTTCTGTGGAGCCAATTACTGTTTATTTCTCAATTTTTGAAGCCTAAATTCAGAGTGAAGAAAATGAAAGAATTTTGTAGCTGATGTACTGAATAATGATATTTAAGATTTTGGTTTTTAAATAATACTTTTGTCTTTAAAGAGTGGAAATTGACCCTTTTCTGTATGATGGATTTTCAACAGTGCTATGGAGTTGCCTGAAGATTTTGGTTTTTAAATAATACTTTTGTCTTTAAAGAGTAGAAATTGACCCTTTTCTGTATGATGGATTTTCAACAGTGCTATGGAGTTGCCTGTGTCAATCAATACTCAAAACACATACTGGGTTATAGAGAAATAAAAGGGAATATGATTTAAGTATTTTGATAGGTTGGGCAAAGGTTGCAGGGAAGAAAAAGCAATTTGGAAAAGAGAATAAGTATTTGTTATATTCTGCTTACAAATGTTAAACTCCCAGCAAGCTCTTAAAAGCTGTTGGTCAATACTCTTCTATGGCTATGTACATTCTGTCTGTTGGACACAATAATACTCGTGTGCAACATTGGTTGTTCGTATTGAATCAAGTGGTCTGGAAATAAAAGACTAAAGAGAAGTGTCCAGTGGCTGGTCTCCAATGGCTTGTTGTCAGTTGATATGCCCAGTTCAATTCATAAAGTCCCTATACCCTATTTTATGCGCACTGTTTGTAGACTTCTAACCCAGCTGTTAATCCAGTCATCCCAGTACAATTCCTCCATTGACGTGCACAAATTGTGCTATTGGGTATGAAGCCTGCACGAAAAAGACTGGATGAGAGGCCATCTTCGAGGAGAGAGGGGGGCAAGCCGAAAAAGCAATTTTCTTCACTCGCTGTTTACATACGAATGACCTTTCCATGATCATACCCCCAAGCTTTCACATCCGAAATGTACAATTTGGGAGTCGCAGAGAGTGCAATGTTCAAGAAATTCTGACACTTGTCAGGAAAAGGCAAAACCCTTTTTGAAATATTTTGCATAAATTCAAACAGGGTCATTGTGCAAATGCGTTTGTTTCTCATGCCGAAGTAATACTTGTTCCTGGTCCCCTATTATATCTAGAAACCCCCCCCCCCTAAAGTTATGAATATTCATTGATTGATTTGATAGAACAGGGAGGGGCCAAAGTTTCCCTAATCAAAAGCGATCAATGCCTTAACTTGACATTTGACATACTGTAAAACATGATATATTCGCGGCATGAATTTTTCACGGATTGGAGCCGACGGCCTTTTTTGCGGCATGAAATATTCGCGAACTGCCTCTGGCTTTCAGTGTATATAGTGTAGACAAGAACTTTCCGTGCATTTTAATTTCGTGAATCTTGGCGCTCGCGAAATTTGCAAAATTAAAATGCACGCGAACATTCCTCGTTTCACAGTGCACTAGCGATTATTTAACCCTTCTCCCTGCCAGGTACTTTGGAAGGTCTGTACAATGCTATGGGGTTTTTTGTGCCAATCAGGAGTCAATGTATACAAAGGGTTAAAGATCATTATGCTGCCCTGTATGAACTGCCAGAGCTCGCAGACTGTGGGTCACATGAGCGCCAGGAAACAGGTCTTTGACCTTTTGCCATTTATGGTGTGTCATTTCACAATCAAAAATGATACTTATGAAGTTTTCCTTTCATTGGAATACTCAAGAATTTGCTTACAGAGAGTTCTACCTACTGTATAACCAGAGCTGGATCTAATCTAGTAACCAACTAGAAATTAATTGTGGGAAAAGCCCCCCTTTTCCCTTTCGTAGAAGAGGATTCATTAAAAAATGTGGATGTCTTTTCAGAGGTACTGTTTGCCGTCTGTGTTACCAAACAAACATGGCTGCTTCCCCGAGTCATCGCTCTGTCTGTGAACATTATCGACCAGAATTTTTTTCCCCCAAAGCTAAGAGTAAAGAGTCGATGATGATGCCTATGGATGAAGATATTGGATATTGGATATTTTCCATGTACATATTCACCTCTGTTCTCTATTCAGAGGGAGGTCTGTAGACCTAAAGTTTAAAGAATGGACTTCAAAACATGCAGAGATTGTTGAGGAGATAAATATGTATTGTAAAGAAGGTAGAAAAAAGGGACTATAGGTTTTTTCTATCCCTTTCAATGAGGCTTAAAAGCTTGTAATACAATTCGATTCTGTACCCCTGCGCAAAGAGAGGGGTTCATTGATCGAAATCGATGGAAAACATTGTGATAGGAGCAAGTCAAGTGGAGGGGAAAAAAAAAAAGAATCTGTTACTCTCACAACGTGTATATTCCATTGTAAAGAGTATGATATGGGAGATTTTAAAAGTGCAGGGAATACTGGTCTGTAATCCACAGCGTAGGAGTTATAACTGTCTGTGAACGCTGAATGAAAGTGAGGTTTTGTACCTGTAGGGCATGCATACATGCCTGTATGTTGAAATATTCAGTGCTGACGAGAGCGCCAGTGGAAATTTGCAAATATTCTGCCTCCCTGGAGTAATGGATGCAGTTCCTTGCACCTTCCTTTCTCTTTCACACACTCTTTGACATATCTAAAATTTGATTTATAGCTCGGGCAAGGTCCACGACTTCTCATTAATTGGTAATTTCTGAAAGTCAGTGACATTGAAATATTTGTGCGGGTGCCTTTCTTATATCAGTTATCAATATCATAACCTTCATATATACATATAGTATTATGCCAGGTGATATAAAATGATATTGTCCTGACAATGATGCTAATGATGGTGATGAAGTATCATATCATTATCATATTCATCCTCATCATCATTATCTTTATAATTGGTACTTGCTATCAATCTCTGTAAATTCATTTGCAAAAATCCCAGGATTCTTTGCAAAAGAAAAAAAAAATGCACTTCACTTGTCATATCAAACTGCATATCACCATTTATTAGAATTTTCTTTTAATTCATATGAGCCATGTATTTTGCATCCTTTAATTGCAACATTCCTGATTAAGGTGTTACATATTTCAAGATGTATTCAGACGATAACACCTCATTGATGCCTTAGATGGAACGGAGCTTGGAAGAAGTTGGGGGGGGGGGGGATAGGGGAGCAATGGGAGGGAATGAGTTTTTAGGTTGTGTGTGTATCTGTCTGGTCGGTGCTTTTATGTGGTGATTAAAACAGCCGGCCTGGGAGACCATGTTGATGTCATTAAATTTATATGATGTGTGTGTGTGTGTGTGTGTGTGTGTGTCTGTGTGTGTGTGTATGTGTCTCTGTGTGTATTCACCTGTGTTTTCAGCCTCATGGTGTATGCAGTTGGGCATGATACGACATTGATGATGACACTGGTGTTTACATATGTTTGTATAATTTCCTGTCAAAGACATGCCATCTCTGACTTATATGGATGGGGTTTATGGGCGCAGTTTTCACCCCCCAAAAAGACATGAAAATATACACCAGTATCAAGGTTCTAATACCACTGGGACACAATGGTGTGCATATAAGGACATCTTATAAAGTCATCATTGAAACTGAATTATCGATAAAGAATGTTGTATGTGTATATTTCTATGATGAATGAGGGCCATGGTACATGGAGAGAGAGAAAAAAAATGTCCACAGGTTTGAGATGTATCAGCGACTGTGTGAATTAGAACACCAGTCCATGTTGTAGGTAATGCAAATAACGTTACCATTCTTTTTTAGCTGCCTGCCTTGTTGGTTCGCATGCTCGTAACACATTCCATGTGTAGTTGTTAATACAGCGATGGATGGATGAGCTGAACTGGGAATGAAATGAGCTTTCAGCCCTAGAGATGCACTGATATGAACGAAAGAAAGAAGTACGCTAACATTATGGGTAGATACTGTCAGTGACTAGCTCAGCCTTTGTTCATATTCTGTGAGATCTGTAACAGATGAAGCTTGCATGATATATCTTCATACATCTTGGCGCTTAAAACCATAATCTCCTTAAAAGTGCCAGGACATCTTTTGCAGTACTCTGGGGGATCGTTGTGAGAGATATTGTGCATAAAGGGTAAAAAAAAATGTTTGCAAAATCAATTGCATTTTCAGCCAGACAATTTTTTATAGTTATTTATTCATTTTTCCCCTGCTTTCTTTGGCAGACAAAGAATCATGTCAGCAGGGGAAATCAATCCATGCTTAATTGTGGTTTCAGGATGATATTCTTTTATTCTGGTATCTCTATGAGATATCTTGGCATTATCTCAAAAGAGAATAATTGCTGAAAAAGAAGAAAGAAACAACAAAGAAAACAGTGCATGAAGAGACTCTATAGTGCTCATGCTATTTTGCTCCTTCGTGTCCGTTTGTGATATCGCCCCGGCGATATCAAGCTACGAAATTCGGAACCATTTTTAATTTCCTCTCTGCGTCGTCTGTCGTGTAGCCCACTGAAAGGCAGGTCTCTTATGATCTCCCAGTTTGCAGGTTACTGCTTTGTACATGAGACAAGCTGAGACCAGAGATAGATAGATAGATAGATAGATAGGTATAGTAGCTTTAGATAGATAGATAGATAGATAGATAGATAGATAGATAGATAGATAGATAAATAGATAGACAGATAGATAGATAAATAGATAGATAGATAGATAAATAGATACTGTAGTTAGATAGATAGATAGATAGGTAGATAGATAGATAGATAGATAGATAGATAAATAGATACTGCAGTTAGATAGATAGATAGATAGATAGAAAAACAGAGAGATAGGTAGATAGATAGATAGATAGATTGATAGATAGATAAAAAGATAGATAGATAGATACTGTAGTTAGATAGATATATAGGTAGATAGATAGACGGATATAAAATGAATAAAAAGATAGATAAATACAGAGAAAAGCTTCAGAGGAAGGAGTTGACTTGAGAAAAAGAAAGGGAGAGGTCAAGATGCAGTAGCAAAAGAAAAAAGGAAGGAGATTAAAATAAGAATGATGAATATATCCAAATCCATATATCTCCAGTTTTCTTTCAACATGATACATAATATATTATGCATCTCTCTCTGTTCTCTCTATCAATCTATGTTTATATTTTTTCTCTCTATATCTATATATCTATATCTATATATTACCTATCTGTTTATCAATCTCCTATCTACTATCTATCTCTTTCCCTCTCTGTCTGTTTATACATACATATATATAGAGAGAGAAAAAAAAAAGAGAGATAAATGGGTAAATAGATAGACAGATATACAGGGAGGTGGTAGATATAGAGAGAGAAATCTTATATATGTAATATGTGCTGGTATACATGCAACTATACATAGTCCCCATTAAGAGAATGATGGCGAAAGATTAATAGAGAGAGAAAAATAGAGAGAAAGAGAAAAGGTGTGTTTGTTTGTTTGTCTGTGTGCAAGCCCAAAAGACCTCAGATGGAATATTGATAGAGGAATTCTCCAGCTGTTATTATCCAGGATATTTCCGTATTTTTGCTCCTAAGAGTACAAGTTCAAGGATACATCCTCTCTGGGCAAGATGGATATTGTCAATAAATTTGAAAAGACATTTAGACTCGGGTTGTTGGAACTTTGCCTCTCGCCAGCAATCAGACATTGCCTGGTATAACTTTTGTTTTATTTTGTTTGGTATTATTTTGGGATATTCTTGATACTCCCTTTCCATCAATTTTTTATATGATGAGCTTGTGTATCAGGCTGAAAGAAATGCACACAGATACAAGATCCGGTGTTTGAATCGATAAAAGCAGAAATCCATTCTTATTGAGAAATTTCCTGTGGTTTGGTAGGTACAGTGTATAGTATTTCATATATTTCAACCAATAGGCAATTGAATCAGAAGAGGAGGGTTTCATTCCTCGGTCTTGCATGGTGGACCTCCTTGTGTTTCAGAAGATCTATTATATGAGACATCTCTGGAATCATCACAGCATTAAGTGTTGGTATGAAATGGCCGGCATGTTCCATTCTACTCTTAAAGAGGATTCTCCCATACTTTTCCAGTAATGCACACATCATGAGGACAAAATCTGTCTTCTTTGTTTTGTTTTGTTTTGTTTTTTCTGTTTTTTTTTTTCGGTAGAGAGGTGGCTTTTAGACAAGGAGCTATGTATCTTGTGAAGAGAATGGAAGTGTGTAATCATACCCCCTTTGATGAACTTATGATTTGTGGGAGGATAATATTCTGTGCTGTGCTTTAATAATGAGTAGCATACATGGAAGGGGGGAAAACAATCAATTTCAAAGAGGAATGAGGATTTTAAAGAAGAGAAAATCATGGGGTGGGGATGTTGGAAGGGGTGTGGTAAAGGAAAGGCATGGGCTAGGCGAGAGAGGTCGGAGGTTGGGGTTTAAGAGTTGTCCTCCTTTTCTTCTTGTGCATGTTGGTATGAATGTCTGATGAGATTTATCCAAACAGCGGCCCTGGCTCTGCGACGTCGCCCGGCCATACCTGGCGGACGGCTCTCAAAACAGCCTGCCCGGTCACATGATATCGCTCTCCATATCCCGTTGCTCGTTCAGGTACACCACTAATGTGACGCCTGCCCTGCTTTAAATAAACCTCCCAGTTCCATGGCTGGAATGGCACATTTTACCATTTTCATATCCAAACATGACCTCCCTCAGACTCTACCCACAAGAAAAAGGATTGATGTTGGGCATTTTCAATGTTTTTACAAACTTTGAGCACACAATCTGTTTTTCTCCCCACCCCTTTAAAGATCAGTTTGGCAAAATCTCAAGGAAGAGAGCTCATATGGCCAATGTGTTGTAGGTGAAGATGAGCATTGTATGCATAACTTAAAGATGGTCTCAGCCTTTGGATGCAGTCTTACAGCACATAATGCATGAACCACATCTTTTAGTTGCTCACTCCCCAGGACTCCCTTCCCGCATGGAGATTCTGGACAGTATAATCGCATTACTGGCACATTTTGAGACTGGAACTCTAGGGCAGAGTTGTTCCTGGTCCGAGAGAAAAAGTATTGCTCTGTGTGGTTTCCTCCTGCATCAGCTGAGGGTATAGGGAAGAAGGTATCTCCTTAATTGCCTTGTTTGAGCTAGGGACGGAAGGACTTAGGGGGCATATTATCAGCTCCGAGATGAAGAATTCTTGAGTTTGGGGTTCTGTGTTTCCACTGACACTGACATCTGGAATAACTGCGAATGACAGAGTATCTGTACAAGGAAGCTTTTATAAACACTGGGGATGAGCATCTTGTTTTTGAATGGGATGCTATAGCAATTCTAGTCCTGCGTTTTAAGTTTAGTTATCACCTTGAAGATGTATGTGCACCTGAAATTTGAACAGGCGAGTATCATCAAAGGCAAGAACATATAAAACTTATCCACATCATCCAAGTTAATTCCATTCTGAACATGATAGTGCAAGCTTGAATGTGCTCTGTGGCTGAATGTGGGCAAACTCCAATTTTGATAATTTCCTTCGTAATTTACGAGGCTGTTGTGTGCGCCATCATCCCTTCTGTTCACATCATTCTCATAGTTGCTTAAAAGCCTCTGGAGGATATGGGTCATTGTTGCAGCACCCGTCGCCATGGTAACACATCATCAAGTGGTATCGGATGGAAGATGTGCTTGTTGTTGCATGGCAGTCAACCATGGGGAAAATTGATTTTAACAATATCGAAGATGCCTTCAGTGTAAAAAGCAAAGGAAAAGGTGGTATTGATGATCTGACATTTCGTGATGAAGATAAGTCGTCTGATACCATTTGGTGGGGATTCTCTGGAAGGGAAAAAAAGGTGTACCTTTTTTGACAGGTGGATGCTTCAAGGTCTCCATGGCGACCGTGAGCAAAAGCTGGCATCTTGGTGATCATCACACGCAGTGATCTCGCAGCGTAGTTAGTGGCTTTGTAGTCGAGAGCTACAAGTTCAGCATAATGTTATGTTTGCCGATTTTATGAGTGCAGCCCCAAGCCCCCGAGCCCCCGATGCATTGGCATCGGCATGGTAACCAGGTACTTGCCTGGTTTTCCAGTACCAGAATGTGTGTGTGTGTGTTTTGTGTGTGTATGTGTGTGTGTGTGTGTTTTATGTGTGTGTGTGTGTGTGTGTGTGTGTGTGTGTGTGTGTGTGTGTGTGTGTGTGTGCGTACGTGTGAGTTTGGGGAAGTGAGGAGTGGAGGAGCAGTAGGCCTCGGGGTAGCTGGATGTTGGGAGGAGGAGGAGAAGGAGGAGGAGGAGGAGGAAGAAGAAGGAGGAAGGGGAGGTGGGGAGTTGCGAAGACACGATGCTCCATAGTCATTTAACAATAGAGATACTGAGATGATAGAAGACCAAGTGACATATCGATTCGGCTGGGAGTGTGTTAGATTCAGGGGATATAAGATACAGATAGAGAGAGACAGACAGACAGATAGACAGACAATCAGACAGACAGAAAGGAAAGTAGTGTGACAAGAGAAGGAGAAAGATGTTTAATTAAGCTATGTACATGCACACGAACAGATATGCACACGTGGATAAGAACACGGAGGTGCACATTTTTGGAGAAGATTATGTGGTTGTTAATGGATAATAAAAAAGAAGCTACATTCAAAAGAATTGTAGATATCAGTCATCAAAACAGATATAAAAGCTGAAAAATGTTACTGTTTGCTGGAATACATGCTCATATTTATAAAGATATGCAGTGATTGAAAGTTGTACACATATAATTGTGAATATGCTCTTTGACATTTTCTAAGACATATATATTTCTATCTTTCTCTTTATATTGCATGTATCTGGCTGGATATTTCTTCACCTTCGTTCCATGTTTCTTCAATCAATCTTGGATATTACAGGTAAGAGTAAAACTTGACATGAACTTCATGGTCATCATAATTAGCATCAGGCAGAAGAAATGTGATGAAAAAGGGAATATTTGCTTATTTGGAGCATAAGGGCAGGCAAATATATTTCAAATGTAAGAGAAGAATTTTTTCGGTAAAACAATCACATTCAGATATAATGAGCACAGTTAAGAAAGTGGAAAGGTAAAGCTTTATACCCAAAGAGGCAAGATTGACTGATTAGAATTCACAAAGATTATCTATGAATTTACAAGATATGAATTCCTTTAGTTGGAAGTGGACAGCAGAACTATGTGCATGGTCCTATATATTTCTCCTTTTTTTTCATGACCATTATGTATGTATAATCTCATGTTTCTCTATTTACGGGATATATTACATTTGCCAATTATTTGCCGGTGCGCATTATCCTACACGCAGCCATACACGAGCTCTGCGGTGCATTATTGGAATGATTCTGCATTAAAATTCATGAGGGGGTTGTAAATGTTTAGTGACTGACGGGGAAAAAGAAGCAAGAGAGAGATGGAGAAAGGAAAAGATGTTGCCATGGCAACAGAAAAAAGATGTGCATATGGTGATGAAATGGATGAACGGATGGAAAAGGGGAGTGGAGGGGGGGGGGGGATGGGGATTTGGGAAGGAAACCCTGGAGGAATCTATAAGCACGAGCAAACAAGCGAGAAGAAGAGCCGGGAATCAGTACAGATGTATTTTCTCGATTCCGCGGCCCAAACTGTCTCATCCCGTTTGCTAAAGGAAGAAGGAAGAGAGGACCGGTGTTCTCTCAGAGCAGAGAGGTGGAAGAAAAAGCAGGGATGGGGTGGTGGAGGTAAACGTGGGGGTTTTGATTACTTTGAAATGGATCCGCCGTGTTGAACTTGTAACCCTAACAGGAGCATGACAGCTCGCATCACCTCCCAGCCAGTGCCAGTCACATGATGCGCCTGTATGCATTTCTATTTTCGGGGCCGTCCTTTTACGGCCGTTGTGGACGGGGAAATGAGCACGTTTCTGCATTGTTTCTTATCTTTATTAACAATGCTGGGTTTTTTTTTTTTTCCATGCTTTAGAAAGTAAAGTTGCTAAGTAACTCAATACGTCTTCATGTTTTAAGCAGTTATAAACATAGACCTTGATCATCTTGTAATGCTTCCATATACATTGTAAGATGATGTGTACATTGTATCATATGTCATGGTGGATACACAAGAATAAAAATACTTGTTTGCAGATAGTACCATGGTTTTGAATTCACATGTAGAATTGGGATAGATCCCACCGGTACTCAATATACACTAGTATATTAATATCCAATCTATAGTTTCAATTTGTTGATGGACTGTTTCGACAATCAGCTGATTATTTGATTACACTTCTCATCCAGTCTGACTGAAGCTGACATGATATCTAATGCAGCCATGTCTTTGTACAGAAGACTTATAGTCTAAAGTTCAGACACAGCATGAAAATTGATCTTTTTTTTTTTCGCCCACACAAAAGCAAGAAGTCTGAAGTAGAATGAGTAAACTCTGAAGTATACTGTATCGAATGGGGTCACTTTGATTATGTGAAATGTACCTTAAAGGCCCTTTACTCGTATGGACTATCTTGAACAGTTTTGACTCATAAGGACAAGTGCATACAGAGTATATTATGTGCTTTAAAGAATCATAAAACAAATACTGGCCACATCTAGAATGACAAGGCAGCCAATATGATATCTAGTCTAGCGCATTTAGCGATCTGGAGCCGGGGGAGTTCTTTAAGGAGAGGCCAGCATGTGTCCTTTAATTCTGAAGATCTAAAACAAATGATTTGTTATTTGTTGGCCAGACCGGAGTCCCTGGTGCCTGAATCAAATCCCTTCTGTCAGTGTTTAATTAAAGAGATTGTGTACGTGGGGACATCAGAGCCAGTGGCTGCCAGCTTCTGTTTCTTGCGCTCGCTCGTGAGTCACTGATGCGCTCAACGTTTATTGAGGGAGGCAAAAAAAAAAAAGAAAAGAAAAAATGGCAGTGGTAAAACGTCGTAAAACTAATCCCTCAGGGATATCTAAGATGATTCCACGATAACCAACTTTTTAGTGTTCACTGTGTAGGCTGTAATGGTCCCGCTGCATTCTTTTGTCCGTGTACAGAAGAGAAAGTTGCACGTCTTGAGCGCAAGAAGGATGTCCAGGTGATGTTAATCTTGTTGTTGATGATGCCCTCCCGAAGACTTGCCACCCTCTAGCAGTGATGTCATTTGAGAATAACACTACAGGAATTTAGCGCTGATTACCAAATTTTTTCCTCCTCAGTCGCGGGAGGGACGCGGACGTAATTGTAACAAGTTGGCGTTTTGGCACGGGCTGGGGATAAAAACGATGACAGTAATGGGGGACAGTTTGTTTACAGTCGGAAAACCGTGTTTATCGTGGGGATGAAAGCCGACTCCCCCCCTCGCGGAGCGAATCGAAGGAAGGCAATCGCCCCGCGACGAAGTGATGCCTCCCTCCACGACGAGAGACGAGCCGCCGTACCAAATTTGATTGCAGGAGATAATGCGTGAGGACAGCGTTGTTACCCAAAGCGATTGCATTGTGATTGGAAATCCTATACCCTCTGCTCAGTCACATAGCTTGATGCATTGGAGTCAACTGGGTATGATAACGGTATCATGGAGGCTAATTTCATAATCAGTCCTGGAAGCTGAAACACAATGCTTTATTTAAACAACTTTAAGAATAGTGAAAAGAATGATTGTTGCAGATGAAGATTCAAGAAGTGTGACTGAAAAAAAATTCACATTTCCTATGGTCCTTTACTGATCTGTTTCTTATAAGATTGCTGTGTCAATCTAGATGGGCATATCAAATGTAAAGTAATCAATTCTAAAAGCAGCAGTTGTGCAAATGTGTTTTTTTTTTAAATCGTTGAAGTAATGCAATATGAACGTATATGAAATTAATATTACACGATTGGGGAATTGTGTATGTCTTTAATGGCTGTAAATATGTAAAGTTGTTATTGCCACATTGCTTTACTTTCACATTAAAATCATGGTATATGAAATGGATTTCATATTTCTACCCACTGCTTGGCTTGCTAGCTGGGACCCACATTTGATCTATTAAGGTACGAAAGCTCACCTGAATATTCACAATTTGAGAAGTGTACTGTTTGGGCAAATAATGTGCTGTTAGAGGGATTGTTTTTCAATGCTTGTTGCAAATCCTGAAGAGAGTGCTTGAAGTTGTAGGATGATGATGAATTTCTTTTTCTCTTTACTCTGCTGTTTGTGAGAAAGAAAAAAAAGATGAAAAAGTAACACATAGGTTTCATGCAAACCAATGCACAGAATTTTGTTATTTTAACATTATCATTCTAACATAATTTCAACATTATCTCAAATCAAATTGAATATCTTGATACTAGGTGGCTGTCATATTTTCTAAATCCACATATCTTGAAATATCTTCTTGGAGGAGAGAGCTGCGCACAGCTGAGCTCGGGTTCTGCATGATGGGAATATGGGAGAGTAATTGCAAAGCGTTCCTATCGAATTTGCAATTCCGTTTCTCCTCGTATTTGCCAGCCACGAGGGGGGAAGCCAGCATCTTTAAAACGGGAATAAAGAAAATACTGCCCGGCCAGGGGGACAGCCATCTATCATATTTACTCCCGCCCGCTGTCGAGCAAATTTGATCAGATAGATCAGAAATTTATGTTTGCGCAAAGAGCAACATTAGCTCCCTCCTTTATCTTGTCCTTCATCATTCTAGTAGACTACATTCTCCTGGGCTTTCCTTTGTCCAGCCTTCCGCCCACTCTCCTCTTGCACTTAATCAAGAAGAAGAAGAAAAAAAATTGGGGCAAGCGAGTATCATCGACTTGTCAAGAAATTGTGTCAAAAGAAAACGCTTCTTGTTTAACTTACTACATCACGGAATTTTTACAGTTGCTTTCCACTGCACTGAGTGCACATACACTCGAGTAATATCATTAGTTGAGTGGCAGGAGGAGTTGTTGTTGTTTTGGTTTTTTTTTTAAGACCAGAGAAAATCTACAAAGGCAATACACATTTGGGGCTCAGCTGAGACGATGTATGTGTTTAGAGTACGAGGGTGAAAGCATCTCGTCCATGTAAATGACAAGGGCTATCCATTTCTTTCAGGTTCTGTAGCATTATGCATACTTTCCCCGTATTCCCTTTTTTGCGTGTAGGGAAAATGGATGAGGACAAGTCCACAAATTTGTGGATCAGAGTCAGGAAGGGGGTTGGGTGGGAGTGATGATACAGAGGGAGTAATATCATTTGACTTTGTACACATCCTGCATCAAACGGGGGACGAATTGTGGCGGGGGTAGTTCTTCACTTCCACTTTCGTTTCTTACCGAAGCGTTCTCTTTTGCAGCATCTCTGCACAAGTCCATGGACTGACTGCTGCTGATGCTGTAGTATTTGAATTGGATTTCACACAAACATCACTCTAGATGCAATGAAGAGTAGACATCAAGCGAGAGATAGCAACAACTGTGTAAATTCTAATAAACAGAAAGACAGACAAACCAACAGGAAGATAGAAGCAATGAAGCAGTTCATGTTTCATTAAAAAGACAAAAACACAGCTCTAGGCTAAACGTAGACTCTCGCTGAAACCTTATTCACTTGCACAATCCAGCGGGGGAAGGTACGTGGCTCGGATGTAGAGGGGGATGCATTTCTCATCTCACTGGCATTTGGTGGCATGGGGGGTTTACGAGGGCCTGCTGAAGATAATGCTCCCAGCCCGCTCTGAAGTGTAATAAGAATGTCATTACCATTATCATTTTCATATTTCTCTATTCTCGGTAGGGCCCTCATTAAGCGCGTTCAGGTGGTACCATTTATGCGGTGGTATTGATTGGAGATAGCCCCCTTGAGGTTGCGCCCCCCCCCCCCCCCCCCCCCACTCACAGAGGCTACAATAAGGGTGCCTGTAATTAGATTAATATCAGTACATGCCTAAGAGGATGGGGGCAGCGGAGGGGGATGATGACGCAGGCATATCCACAATGTACCTTTCTCTCCCGTGACCTACTTCTCAGTGGAGTGTCATCCCCTTTGTTTGTTTTTTTCTTTTTTACCCTCTCAAATCTAGATTTTAACTACAGTTTTGGGATGTTATTGCAGTCAGTATTTTTTTTTTCACAAAAGCTTTATTTGGTCTGCATTTTTTCTGTCTCTCTCTGTGTTTTTTTTCACTATCTATCCATCTTGCCTCGTTCTCATTCTCCGGTTCTCCCTCAGTTAGAGCTGATAGTTTTTTTGTTTTTTTTTTAACTCTGTGACTAAATGCAACAAACAAACAAACAAACTTTTTTTCCTTTTACCCCATCAATGATACTTTAATTTGTTCCCTGTTCATATTCTTATATGAGTTCTTTCCTATTTCACTACTGTCTCCTCCTTTCATGTCTTTTCTTTCTGTTTTTGCTGATACAGAGACAAGTAAGCCATCTTTTTTTATGGGAGGGGGAGGAGAGGGGATGGGGTGAGGAATTGAACAGTTTTACTTCACAGTTCAAATCAATGGCATATATGCCTTCTTCCTAATCTATTCCAGCTTCTATCCTTTCTGTCACTGCCTCTCTGTGCCTGTCTTATTTTATGGTATCAAATTCTTCTTGTCTCCATAGTAAATTTTCTACCCCTCTCTCTCTCTCACCTTACCTGGTATCCTTTTACCCCTCCACCACTACCACCACCTCCTCCTCCTCCTCCGTCTCGTCCTCCTCCTCAAATTGCTGTCTTCCTTCTTTCCCCTTCTTGCTCTCTCCGTTGTCCGTACATGCACTTCTCGCAGTCTCCCACTTCTCATGCCCTCTTCTAGGTCATATTACCACATGGTCTTTTAGCCATGTCCATTTTTCTCAATTGAAGCAACCTGCACGTCATTATCTTCACGCCCCTTGCAAGCGGGGAAAATATTTTCAGTGCGGGGCGGCTGCCGCCCGATCGATGGGACGAGTGTAATGGAATGGAAAGTCGTGGTTGACTGTGCACCGCGTCGCGGAACACTCCCCGCATCGCGGAGCACTCCCCTCATATCTGACACTGATGCACTCTATAATCGGCGACTGCTGCATGTCATTTGGAGCCGCATACTAATGAACAATTTTATTTCTTCTCGCAATCATATGCTGCGCACCCCTTTTTTGTTCCAGAGTAGATGTGTCCAGCGACAAGATCTCTAGTTTCCTCCTTACACAATTATTAGCTGGAGGGACTAGGAATAAAGAAGGAAAGATACAAGTAGCCTTGTTGATTCTATTTCTGACAAGGGACTTTCAGATGAACATGCTCTGTATAGCCTTTGTTCATCTGGAATCTTGTTTTCATTGTTGTAAAGTTTCTTCTTTTGCACCGTGTAGTCTCCATATTCCATTCTCCTCGTGCTTTTGGCAAAGTACTCTATGACAACTACTTGTCATAAAGTATACTTCTATTCTACGACAGTACATTTTGAAGGAAGTAGGTTTCTATTCTACAACAGAACATTTTGCAGATAATTTGCATGCTGTCGATCGATCGGGGTTGTTCGATTTGACTCATGGGGAATTTGAAAATAAAAAGGGGATGGGGAGTGGCTGTACTAGGTTATGATCACTAAACTCTCACCCCTTACTCCTCCCCCTCCCCCCCCCCCCAATTCAGGGCATGTAGTGTTAGAGACAGCTGATCAAACAACATGCCTTCAAACACTCTCCTCAGGTGAGCCGCATCATTGAACCCCGCCCCTGTCTAATGGCGCTATTATCTAATGACTAGTGTTCGGCCTCAAAGGTTGTTCATGTAGTTGGAGAGTATACTGCTGGGGGTGTCTACTGGAAACATGCTGAGCATAACCCTAACAATTTTGATTCATTGTTGGTTTAGCATCTCAAATTTCTTCTGCATTAATTCATTGAACAACAAAGTGATATGATTTAAATTTTTAACAAGTATTTGTTTCTTTTTGTTTCATATCATGTGGCTTATTGCATGTTTCTTGTAATAAGATTATTTCTCTAGTAATTACTGTGGATTTAGTAGCAAAGCAGTATTTCTCTCGTATGTGGGTGCTTCAGTATGTATAATTCACATATTTAATCACTTAGTATTTTGCTTCAAGCTCAACAGGATGCCTGGATGTGGTTCAGTAATGTTGTCCCTCATGCAAAAACAAACAAAAAGTTACCACAATGATGTGATGTGATGTGTTTTCCCCAATGCCCTGCGGCCTTTCCAGTGCATGGCAAAAACCCATGATTCCAAACATTAAGAGAAATGATATGCAACCACTCCCTAACTTTGGATCTTGCCAGTAGTGCTCCTCGCGATGCGAATCCCCTTACGTCTTCCTGCCATTATTTCTCCTTGCGGAAAATGACTTAATCAACGAGCGCAGGCGGAATTCATTTATACAGATGCCACACGCTGTGACTTGGAAGCTGTATAGACTCTTGAGTACAGGTAGTCTTGCCTAATGAAATTTGTGGGCAGGGGAAGAACACACCGCGAAAGTATCGCATCCGAAAAAAAGAGTGCACGCAGCAAGCGGGGTAGGTAGTCAGCGCACTCTGTGTGTGCATTTAGAAATTATATTTCCACAAACCATGCCTTCCATTTGCATGCGTAAGAAGAATGGGAGACAAAGTCTAATCCCCTTGAGAGGTATTCTTGAGTAGCAACGTAGAAACATTTGATTTCTCTTCTCCAAACCGCCATTTCAAAGCTCAGGGCTTAGAACTTTATCATCAAAATTTCATGAACAGAAATGTTGTGCACAAAGGACTCTGAGCATAGTGTTGAGTTTGTACGCTTTGCTGAGCTTCTCATTTTCACTTCCTTCTCAATTTTTCTCCTCATTTTGCTTCCCCTCTTCCGATCTTTCTCTCATTTGGTTTAGAAAATCTCTCGCAAATCATACGGCTTGTTAAGCTTTTTTTTTTCTTTGGTTGATGATTTCCCAATGCTTTTATCACTTCCATGAGTAATTATCAAACCCTTGAATGGTAAATATGTAGAAATTTTACTCTGCTGCAGTAAGAAAAGATTAATTTTTTTTTTTTTGAGGCAGCAGCTTGGAATCGAAGATTAGAAAACTACAACAAACAAACAAAAACAAACAAAAAGTAATCACTTATTGAGTTGAAGGAAAATCTAGCACAAAAGTGTAATTATGTGCAGATGGCAGATAGCAAGTGGTTTGATTCATTGCGATCTTTAAATGTACGCATGAATATACATACTTCAATTTAGTCTTAAGCTATTGTTAAGAGCCCTGCAACTGATGCAAAATAAGAACACGAATCCAGTAAATTCGTTAAAAAAAAGAAGATTACTTTCGAAGTCGCAGCAGTTCTCTGCATCCAGCATTTTTCGCTTGGTCGCCGCTTTCCACCTCAAATATTTTCAGCCCCCCCTTCTCTGATTCTTGAGCCTGAAAATCAAGTCAGACGTGAAACCGTAAATCTTGCGGTTCCCACCAGGGTATCGGCGCAGGCTCTCCCGAGTCGTACCAGGCAGCTCCGTCCCCGCTCGCTCTCACTCTCTCCGCCTTTGTCGGTTTCGTGCGCACATGAGTGGCGTAGCCGTATGCATGTTCCTTTTGACGCATGTGTGGTTTCTCTCAACTCCCCCCCCCCCCCCCCCGCCCCGCCTTCATCTCCTCCCTCTTATTTGAGTCCTTGCCTTTGGCTGGGTTCACACTACACTTTTTCATCCCATTATTATCTATTGTGTCCACGCACAAACTCCTTGTTTTTTTTTGCCATCAAGAAGACATTTATGTCAGCGTGGGAGAATTTCCCCTCCTTCCCAATCAGAAATCCATAAAGTGATTAATGTATCATTATAAAACAAGCTACGTATTAGCGGTTTTCCCTTGCAATCATATCTTCTTTTTTTTTCAATCTCTCTCATTTCTTCTTTTTAGTCTGGTAGATACCGCAATGTTGAGATGAAAGTGGAAAGAGTTGCAAAACTTTTTGAGGTATATCCCATCAAATCAGAGCTCCTGTTGGCTTCTTGATGAGTTGAATGTGAACAAACCTTTCCTTTTCCTCTGTCACCTTTTTTGTTTCTCTCTCATGTCTCATATTATGCCTTTTCTATATTTCCCCTTCTCTCTCTTATCTATCTATCTATCTATCTATCTATCTATCTATTTGTCTATCTATCTATCTATCTATCTATCTATCTCTCTATCTCTCTATCTATCTATCTATCTATCTATCTATCTATCTGTCTGTCTATCTCTCCTCAGAAATCCAGCTTTGGATGTGTTTGTTTCCCTCTGAAATGTAATATCTGACGTGTGTGTGCTGTGAGGAGCCAAAAATAGCACTGTAAAGAGAGAGAGAGAAAAAAAAAAACAACCCACAAACAAAAACCCAAACAGACAAAACCCAGCTTCTGTTATGACCACTAGAACATTGGCACCGAAGCAGATTGGGCAGGGCATGCTGAAGCTTACAATTTTCTTTTAGGCCCTCATAATTGGCATGTGCACATGGGTCACAGCACCCTTGTGAAAGTAGATTAGTTTTAGTACTCTTGATAAGTGAGTAGAATCAATGCTAACCAGATCTCAGGTCAAGTTTACTCTGCAATATATTATTGTTACCAAATGATATAGTAGATTTATATCATATCAAAAGAAGATGTGAACATGTTATAGATGTGACCCTTAGGACTGAACTTTTTTGGTTTCTGCGGAAGCACAGAGGTATACGGGCAGGGTGCTCAGGACTTTAAACAGGAGGTTCTTAGTTCAAATCTCAACTGTCCTTACCATCTTTTGACATGATATCTTATCACCATGTCCATCTTACCCCAGAGATACTAACGGCTACCCCAGAGCATGATGCATGTGTTATGATAGTGGCAAGCACTTGAGAAAAAGCAGCATTAAGCTTGCTAACATGCGCATGATAGACCATGTCATTACAATGTAAATATTATTATTGTTTTTTTTTTAATCATTATCATTGTTTTTACCATTATCATCATGATTGTTCAGGTAAATGTCGTTCTTATAAAATGGTAGTTAATAGAATTGCAATCATTATATATATATATAGCGATTATTTTACATTTTCAGCTTTATCAGGCATACACAGATTTGTATATATTTGTCTCTGTAAGTTGAGGCATTCAGAGATTGACAAAATGACCTCAGTAAAAATACAAAAACAAAACAACTTTTGTATGATAGACTCTTCTACCAGGTGTTTACAAGGTCAGAATTATAAACAGCTATTTTGTTCTGTTAGATAGTGGTAAAGCTTGGGGGACACTTGTCTGTTTACATTTGAGCGCCCCACGAGCGTAATGAACTAACTAGATTAAATCTCATGTTGCAAATTGATGGATGTGTATATGACAGCATCAAATTGTGTCTAGCCCATTAATCCCCTCAAAATTGCAATGATATCTATCCCCCCTGCCCCCCCCCCCCCCCACCCTGCCACCATCCTAATTTTGTCTCCTTTCTTCTCTGTGCTTCTGGTATTAATAGTCTGCTCATCAGCAGCTCCATTAGTTGCTATTAATTGGACGGATATGACCTAACCCCCGACAAGTGGTGTCTGGATCCGAATAATTACACCGTCATTAGATGTTTAGTTATGTTACGTTGTAAATGCCAATATGAAATTTCGGTAGTTCAGTGTTTGCATCCATTAGCATATCTCATGGAGTGCAACAAACTAATTTTCAATTTTTGTACGTTCAGAAATGCTGATAAATGTGGTGGACCAGAATTGGAAATGTACACACCGCAGCTGGTGGCATATACATTGTACATTGTAGCAGAGCCAGCATATTAACACCAAAACTGCACTCTGTTTGACCAATTGCTACTCAATGCATGCAACATGCGAATCATTTTCTCAGCTGAGTAGAAACTTGCCATGAATGATTGTTTTATGATACTGATAAATCACTGCACTCATCATAATAGCAAGACTCCAAGTCTTACATTTTCCAGTGGTATGGTACAAGACACAATTATTCATGAGAAAGCTAATATTGGACACCTGTTGATAATATATTCCCACTGTAAAGGCATATGCCACCCTAGTATCCATGTACTGGAAATACAAATCAGTCTTCCCTCCCCCCACCCCACCCTTCCCCCTTTCCCCGCTCCTTCACCTACCCTTCTCCCCCCCCCCCCTTTCCTCTCCCCTTCTACCTAGATCAGTGGCTGCCTATGGAATGTGTTTCTAGTGATCTTAGGATAAATGCATAGTCGGGTAATACGCATTTGGCCGCAGAGCCCGCTTCGCAGAGATTGTCAACGGCAACGGCAGATGAAATGGCATAAAATATCATCCCTGTAAGCGTGCCGGCAGCTTTCTGATTATGCGAGTCCATCGGCAACCCTGTAAAACAAAATAATAACAATGACTTCTTGCTGGTTGTGGTGGGGAAGTGGGGGTGGGGATATTGTTGGGTTCCAATGAAATTGCAGTCTCATTACCATATGAATGAATAAAAGCTGCAAAAGGAAAGATATTGCTGAACAGAATATCAAAATAAAACCACCAGACCAGCCAAAACAGAGTAGGTTTAATTGGAAATATACTCTACCATAACAGCTCTGGTTGCCTGGAGGTTTCTGTAAAAGCTATGCTTCAGGTAAGAAAGTTGTCTTTGTTGTTGTTTTCTTTTTTCTCTTTGTCTGGCCAGCAGCTAACAGCCAATATGATAGATGGAACAATTTCCCTGTATCATGAGCATGTGTTACTCTCAGCAATAATACCACATAAGTAATAACACCATAAGGGGCAGTGACAAATGAGTTCTTGCATGATCAATGCATAATATGGCTGTTACCCAACACAAGGCTAAACATAAGCCAATTAGGCCCAGTCTGTGGGGCCTTCTGACACCAGCTATGAATATTTAATGTGGTGATATTTCTTGTATGTGTGGAATAAGGGATCATTCAGTTGGAGTTGCAACCAATTCATCAAACTACCCTCCCCCCCCCCCCCCAGTGGATGATCCATATAATTCATCATGAAGAATTGCACAGAAGTGTGGAGAAACCAAGTAATGTTCAGAGATTAATTTGATGAGATGACAATCGTTCACATTACCTGAAACATTGTCTCAATAGCGTCATCTTTTCTGAAGATTGAATGAGGATGCACATTAGTAGAAGAAGGGCACAAATGTTTGGATGCATAAAAAGGGACAGGTATGAATTTGGTGTGCGGTAGGAAGACTTCATGTGTGTGTGTGTGTGTGTAGTATACTTGGATATCAGAGGCATTTTGCCCCCTCCTCTCCCCCATGATGCAAGGAACGAGCTATGGAGACAGGTGTTAAAGAAGGAAGATGAGAAGGAGGAGGAGGAGGAAGGGGGGGGGGGGCTAGGTTTGATGCTGAGCCTTTTTTTTTTTTCGTTTGAGGAAGTAAACAAGCAAACAGGGAGACAATGCTCACATCACTCCTACGGCCGTCAAAATAGACCTATTTTGCAATTCCTCCCGTGTGCACGCGAGAAGAAAAACAACGACGCAAAGAAAGAGGTGCTTACGTAGTAGTCAGATTACAACAACAACAACAACAAAAAAGATAATGGAGGATTTAGAAAAGAAGGCACTCTTGTATGATAAAGAGTGAAACCTGAATTAATCATTGATATTGCATTGCTAAAATTCAAAAGAGAGATAGTACTTCCATTCAATAATTGTTCATAGCGGCTGGACAAGAAAAAAGTGCCTCAAAACTTTGCCTAATATTAATTGAGAGATGTTTTCGTGTGAAAAGACTGTACATCACTGGATACAAGCTTTGCTTTGCTCATAGGATTAGTTGGGAATGCTTGTTTTAAGAGCAATGGTATCACCTTGTCTTGCTAATGTTAAATTTTGAAAACCATTCTAGTGTCATGGTTGTACAAATGTACATGCGTGCATGTACAGAAAATTAGACAGAATACGGGTGTGTATCAATTTTTTGTGTTTCTTGCTATCGAGCTGTTTGAAACAGCAAATGCGGTTTGGGCACAGGAGAGATGTCACCTGTGAAATGCAACCTTCTTATATAAAGTCTGTATATACCTGGCATGTCCACGGATGAAATCCTCTTCAGGTTTCTTTCTCTAATTCTGCATAGATCAGGAAAGTATAACAGCAGTCGCAGTCACCATGTATTCATCTAGGCGTACATTTGTGCAAAGAACAAACGAGATGCTAATATGACATGCGCATAAGCTGCTTACATCGACACCTGAAATGAAAATGAGAGTCTGGATGATGAGACTACGAGAAGAAGTGTTATATTGGATGCGCAAAGTGTTCGGTAGCGCCAAGTAATGTATATCCAGAGATGCAGGAACTGTCTGGGAGGAGAGGAGAAGTGAAGCTAGGGAAAGAAGAGGAAGAAGAAGAAGAAGAAGAAGAAGAAGAAGAAGAAGAAGAAGAAGAAGAAGAAGAAGAAGAAGAGGAGTGGGGGGGGGGGGGAAGATAAAAAGAGAATAGATGGGGGATGGGAAAAAACAAACTGCAAGGAAAACATTAAAGGCAAGGTAAGAACAGGATGTCGGGTCAGGCTCGCGTGGTCGTTTGGGCTCGTTAGCAATGCATGATGGGTCTATCGCGGACGTCAGAGCCACTCGTTAGCTATGCAGCAGGTAGCTTCATTCCCGGGGGGCCCCCGGTTTGTGCACAGGTGCCTACGAAATGAGGGACGCGGGTTTGCTTTTCCAATTGTAGTCTGTGCACCGAAAGCGCACAGGAATGCAATGTTTGTTTGCGCAGCATTGGGATATGTGCACTGTGAACATTAAACAGAGTCCACCAACTTATCCTTATTAAATCACACAGAAAGTTGATAATTTGATATCCATCTATTTCGTGGTAATTAGCTAATTTATACTCACTGCAGTCACATGAACTAGGAATACTATCATTTAAAACTGTAGAAGTTTCTATGTATCAGTAGCAGCAGATTAAGATAAGTATTGTTCAATTTCTGTCCTGAGCATACATCTTTACATGGAAGTGAGTATTAACCTGCTTGCAGAGCCAACCTTGCATGAAATGTCAGTATTTTTTATTTTTTTTTTGTGTGGAGTGCTTGTAGCTGTAGGTATATCACAGTTGCCAAGATTGCTTCTGTCTTTTTCATGCATCATCTGTGAAGATTTCTGTTTCTAAAAAGAGCCTGGTTTCTGAGTCTAGGCGTCAACCCACCTTGTAATAGGGCTGCGATGCGGCAATAAAGCGTTTCTCGTGTTTGATGGTGCTTTGGGGCGACGTTCGCAACCATCGCCGAAGAAACTTTACACCCTATGTTTTGATGTTGGATCTCAATGTTCACACCGGGCCTGGCTGGCCGGGGCAAAGACAGGAAAACCATGCCATTATAGGAAAAGAGAAGGAGAAAATAGACCGGGACAACAACAGAGTCGTTCGGTGCATTTTCATTCTTGACAACTCCGCTGAAGATAATGCATCCCGCTTTACAGGGTACCCAAGAGAAAGAAGAGAGTGAAAAGCAAAACAAACGCAGTAGTAACTCTGAAAATCATTCTGAGCAAGGATTCTGACAACGCTCTCTTCATGTAGCTTTATATGAGAGATGTCAAGTGTTGCTTTCTTGCTGTATTTTGTCCTGTTTCTTGCCAAAAAAGACTTCAGGTTTCATGGAAAATACTCACTGTTTTTTTGGGATTATATTGCTACAAATGTCCATTGCAGGAACGGTAAAAATATTGTTCTTTTCCACCAAAAATACACCAGACCTTGGAATACTGCAATGCTGTCACTAAGGTTGACATCCCTGCTACATGTAATTCTCATGAAGCAAACTGATAAAATTTCATCATTAATATATCAGATGAAAAAGAAAAGAGGAAGAGTGAAAGTGGAAATTTGAGTCAATTATGATATTTTTGATGGCGGTGAGAACAAAAGAATAAGAGATGTCAGAACGAAGCGTCATTTTCCTTGCTTGAAGTGTCATTAAAAATCTGCCTCATTAAAGAAGACCTCCGCAAAAAAAAAGAAGACGTACATGAATGCTGCTGCCTGCCTGCTGAGAAAAGAAGAAGCATGTGACATGAATTGATATTATCGCCACGGCGACAACACCCTCCGAGAATCAGCCACTCAATTACTGCACAAGGAGGGAGTGAGAGTAATTGCCGAAGATAGCCTGTAGCTTGTGGGCAGTGATGGACACATGCATGGTCAGCTGTGGTCATCTTCTTGCAGATTACATAACGACCCATCTTCATGAGAGGGATGCTATTAGCCCGGTTGCGGTGACCTCCCATTAATTCATGTTTGCCCTCCCTTTTGTTGAGTGAAAGTGATACCCGCGATCCTCTATCCCTTATTAAGGCGTCATCTGACAGTGATGAGGATAATGTTGCTCCCTCCAGGGGATCTGAGTTATAACACATGCAGGCAGTAATCAGGGGTGAAGAATGTTTGACATAAATATTAAATCGAACTATGTGAACAATCTAACTTGCATCTCAGTTCTTCCCCCCCCCCTTTTTTTTGGGGGGGGGGGGATTGGATGTCCATCAAAACAGGGTCATATGCCATTTTGAGGAGATTAACTGTATGGCCTTAATATTTTGTATTATTACGAGAAAGTATATACATCAGTGTTTGCTGAGAAGTTCCAAATTAATCTGACAACGGAAAGTTTGAAGACATCTGTGCACTGTACATGAAGTTCTTTAGGAGCATTGAGAATAGGTAAACTTGAATATTTAGTTCTTTTTTTTGGGGGGGGGGTGACTGAAAGGAAGACTACGAAAGACTAAGGATGGAGGAAGGTTCTCTTAACACTCTGAAAACCACCCTTTCCTAATGCCATTAATATTTTGTGCGAACAGGTGGCAGATAATAATGAGAGGATTAATTCAAAGTCTTGTCTCCATGGTGACAGGATCTGATATCAGAAAAAAATTGTGAATTTCAGGAGAGCCAAGGAACATTTTGTTTTCACAAGATAAAATCTCTGCTGATGTCAAACAATGAATAAACATTGTTTTGGAGTACACGAATAATTGTAATGTTTGAAAACTCCAATTTGTATTTTTGATGTTCAAAATTGAATTGGGCGGTTTTTGAATATGTACCAAGTGAAATACAAGTTCTTTTTACCCCGGGGATGTTATATGTCACTTGAATAAATGTGATAATCTCTTGTAAAACCAGAAAAAACAAACGACAGCAACAAAAGCTATTGTTTTCCATCAGACATCAAGGCAGCCAGAATATAGCATGATCTTGTTAGAAGCATCTGAAGAAAGAACTTTGGGCAGTCCTGGTTATTATTTCAGCTGGATCAGGAGGGGCTAAAGTAGTTCCATCTGCACCCAGTGGTCTCTGGATGAGTTATTGATTGGTATTATTCTCCTAGAATCTTCTGGAAGAAAAGAAAATAGAAAAGAAAAGAAATTACGCACACAAAGAAAAAAGATGTACAAGGGATATATTGGCTCTAAATTCACCCACAACAAACCCATCCATCCGCTAACGAGGGGTGAAGGGCGGAAACCAAAGATGAGTCCGTGTAACCAGCGAGCGAAACAAAAGAAAGAGAAGCAAGCGCCGACGCTACCCAGCGTGCCGGCACTCCGCCAGTGCTCAAGGTCATCAGTTATTAACTTGCAATCTGTTCAAAGAAAACAAGCCCCCACTGGTGCTCCCTCCTTGTTCATTCCACACCACTGTTGTTCTTGTGAGCAATTACAGCTGAGTTCCACCAGAGAGCTTATTCAATTACATGTAATGAGCTGGTTTCCCAATGTGCTTTTTTGTTCTTACTGTCAGCCCCATGTATTGAACTTGACGTAAGCTGTCCTTGTGGTTGGACCCCCCCCCCACCATAACTTCTAAATGCAATCATTAATGTACTTAGAATTCGTATTGATTAAGAGTGCAGGCTGTATATGTTTGACGTGTTTTTACATCCAGCCACTTAGTTTATTCTCCTAATTAATAAGAAGAGTAAAAAGCAGATTACTTCTTTTTTTTCCTTTTTGTAGAGCCTTTCGTCTGCCAAATGAAATTAATCTGTGTTCTGTTCTTAGCTGAGAGCATACATTGCTTGCTTTACGTTCTCTCTCTCTCCCTCTCTTTCCTGCTCACTCCTCATGATATCATCGAGATCAGACATCAAACCGAATCTTGGGAGAGCTATAAAGTTGGGATTGGAGTTATGAACAAGAATTTGAAGGGAATGATGAAGCTGAAACGTCAACTTTGCAAATCCTACAATAAAAAAAAAAAAAAAAAAATTTCCCACTTTGCAGCTTCAAGCATCAGATCTTGACAAGTTGATTTCCGAGATGTAATTGTTTTCATATTCCCATCCAATATCTCATCTTCCTTTTGTTCTTTGTAGGCGTCATATCAAAGAGCATTTTTTTTTTCTCTCTCTCTCGCTTTCTCGTTCTCTCATTCTCTGTCAATACAAAGTCTAAATCATGTGATTTACTTCACCTTGGAGAATGGCTTTATGAAGTAGCTCCTTCCACGCATTTTACGCCGCAAACTGACGTTTTTATTAGATCAACTCTGGAGGGAAATATTATTCCCCCATGATGGGAGAATGCTCCTACGTATCTGCCGATGATGAAATGTAGTCTTTTAGTGGCATCTCTAAAAACCCGTCTCTCCCCCGAGCCACAGTGTTTACACGCAAATTTCGTCCAAATATAGTCGATATGGAAGCGACACAAGGTGGATGTAAAGCTTTGTAAAAATTGAAAGAATAGATGTTTGACATTTTGAGGGGAAGTGTATAATACGTCTTGATGCAGTTGTTTAGGTTTTATACGAAAACGGAAAGGAGGTAAGGGAAGGCGAATGGGAGAAGAAAAAAAAAAGGCGAGAGAGATAAAAACGAAAGAGAAGAGAGAAAGTCTGTTATTCTGACGTCAAGCCGCTGATACTGGGACGGGACGGTGAGTAGCGACGTGAGCCAAGCACCTCATGCATATTCGAAGAGATACAGATGGATGACTGGGAGTGGGAAGGTGTGGGGCCAGGCGAACGGTGAGGTTACAAAACAAGAGAAGAGAGATAGAAAGACAGATAGAAAGAAATAGAGAAAGAGAGATATATATATATATATAAAGAGAGAAAGATAAAAAGAGAGAAAAGAGACAAAGAAGAGATATAGAAAGCGAAAGATTAAAAGAGATACTGTAAAACGAGGAATGTTTGTGTGCATTTTAATTTTGCAAGAGCAAGAACAAGAGAAAAGAGATAGAAAGAAAGATAGGAGGAAATAGAAAAAGATATATGTATAGAGAGAGAAAGATAGAAAGAGAGAAAAAAGACAAAGGAGAGATATAGGTAGAGAAAGATTAAAGAGATACTCTAAAATGAGGAATGTTTGTGTGCATTTTAATTTTGTAAATTTTGCGAGAGCCAAGATTCGCCAAGATTTGCCAAGATTTCATGCCACGAAAAAGGCCGTTAGCTCCAATTCGCGAAATTTCATGTTGCAAGAATATCTTGCTTTACAGTAGAGAAAGAGAGAAAAAAGAGATAGATTTATATATATGTAGAACGAGAGAAAGATATAAAGAGATTGAGAAAGATATAGACTGCAAGAAAGACAGGAAGAAAATGATAAAAGGAAAGCAAAATGAAAATCATATCACTTAATGGGATATAAGAATGATTCTATCATCTGCTGGAAATCATGCTAAAAAGTTTTTTTTTTTTTTTTTTTTTGGGGGGGGGGGATAAGTGATCACTTTCCAAACATCTTTTCAAGGAAAGATTTTGTCACCAAGTGGTTGAAAATGCACTTCAGATGAATGATAAGTAATATCATATTCTCCAAGGTCTGCAGTTGGATGATGACATTAAATTGGATCTCACCACTCACCATCGCTTTGACACATTCACCAAACCATGTCTAAGGGAATGAGAATATATACAGATATTGCATTTTACAATAATTCACAGTAAATCAAAGTCAAAGGTCCATTATTGTGTGGTAATGACTTTAATATTCCTTTCTATTATATTTGAAGAAAGTTTTGTTCAAGTCTGCATTCTTTCCTATTGATATCTTTGCCTGTCACACTTGATAAGGAATGTAATTGACAACTAGAAATGACTGCCAGAAGAAATTTAAAAGACAAGAATTAAAAAAAAAAGATTCCTAGTGGAATGGCACAGGAGAAACAACAGCCAGGGAATATTAGTGGGGAAATAATCCATTTGGCTTCTGTTTTTCCAAGGAAATCAGGCTCATGTTAGCTTGACTGACAGTACTACAGACAGAGCTCCGAGAGCAGGAAAGAAGAAGAAGAAAAAAAAAGAAGAGGATCGTGCAAGAAAAAAAAAATGGTTCTACGTCAAAACTTTTCCCAAATTTCCTTCACTTTGCGTGAGAAATTATGCTGAGTTCCTGAGTCAGTAATTCATGATATCTGTCCAAATTGACTAGTCATCACTCCCATAGATCTCGTTTCTCAAAACTACTGATCACGGCAGTGTGCATCAATCAAAAAGTTTATGTTTCTTTTTGCCTTTTTTGTTTTTGCCAACTGGGACTAAACAAAGAAAAGACCAAAGGAATTATCCACACATTTGGACAGAGATTTCCTCAATTTCGGCCAATTAGTGAAAGTGCTACAAACAAGGGGAGAAGGGATATTCCATTGTCTTTTCAAGACGTGCATGAGATTGGCCTTTCAGAAGTGTTGGCAAGCATCTGAAAAGTGTGCATATTGCAGCATTGTGTCAACAGATGTTGAACATTACTGCCATTGTTTCATCACACACCATACCAGGCTGTGTCCTCTTGCCATTGTTTAGTAGATGTATGGCTCTTATTCATGTGAAGATACAATTATGGGACAAAGAAAAATCCCTTTGTCTTCTGCACATGCTTTGAGCATTGCACTTGTAGATGACTGACATTGCTTTACATCTGTAAAGCGTTCACAGGTGTTTTTGTTGCTGTTGTAGTAAGGATTATATCTTTGCAGGATTTTTGCTCAGGACATTAAATTCTGTTAAAAATATCGCTGATCTGAGCAAAGGTTCTTCACGTAAGTTTCCTTTGGGAATGCTTTTTTAAAAATTTTATGATTTATTTATTTATTCTCTTTTTCTAGAATAGAGTGTTCATAGGAATGATAAAACAAATACTACTACCTGCTGGGAAAGCTGAGTTGCCAAAGTGGCCATTTTGGACGATTTTCCCATTGTTCAGCTGGTCGTGGCTCGATCTTAAGCCCGTCTGATATTCTGAGCATTTCACCGAGATCTGTTGCTTTTAAAACCCCGCACTATTTATTCCAACCAGCTTCATTCTACAGAAGCAAACTCTCCTCTAAAACGAGACACAGTGTTGGAGATTCTTTTTATCTTCTTCTTCCTCCTCCTCCTCCTCTGTCGCAGCCTGTGCTATTTTGCTCCGTGCATTTTGGATGGCATCAGTGCTTCACCTGGGTGTTAGCTTTCTCCTGGGATGATCCCAATGCATCTTAATGCTCCTAAAAAGGGGGGGAGGTACCATTTAATGGGGGACCAAAAAGGAAAGGAACGAAAAAGAAAATCTGTGCATGTACATCTCTGAGAGAGAGAGAGAAAGGGTCAAATATAGCAGCCCCAAAATAGGTCGCCCCTGAAATATCAGGATCATTTCATTGTCAAAAGAAAAAGAGTCCATCTGGATGTCTCGTTGATGGTGTAATGCACGTTTGTGCGGTTGAACTGTCGTTGGCACCGCACTCCCTAAAAGAGCAAGGCAGGTCAGGAAAGCAGCGCCGTGTGGTGAGTGGCGCGATATCGTAGCGGCGGTCTATATTGAACTATTATCGCTTTCGCAGAGCGGGGACGATTTTTTTTTCTTTTCTTCTGCTTTCCATTTTTTTCCCCGTTTCCCCAGCAAACAAGCAAATTATGTTTTGGGTAATGTGTGGGGAAAATGGATTGATGTGTCCAACAGCTGGTGCTCTTCTCTTTAGTGAAAGAGGTGTGTGTAGGACGTGATGGGGAAAAACTTTGAAGGGTGGGATGGGATGGGATGGCACTACAATTTAGAAGGGTGAATGTTTCACCTGTGGTTGGAGGGGGCGAGGTGGAATGAACAGGCTAGATAGAGCAATGTAGTATTTGTATAATGCATGTGAATAGCAAGAAATGAACAGAGAAATGTACAAATTGGTATGCATAAGCAATGAGAGTGGCTGATCGATGTGGAATGATTTGAAGCTTGAAGATAATTATTATATGTGGAATGGATGAAATATCAGTGAATATAAAAAAGAAAAGATGATGTTTTGAAAAGACTGGCATGACAAGGAATTTTGATCGCAAAGCCTGGAAATGATGTCTTTTGCTTCACAAATGATTTTGATCACTTATTCCAAATTGATTTAATGTTATGATATGTGATGTAAGAAACAGATATACATGACACAGGCCCTATATCTTATTGTGTTTTTGTTTTGTTTTGTTCTCTATCTTTTTCCTCATATTCCTGTCCCGTCAACCTTTATCTGATGTGCTTGCTGCCACACCTTCATCAAACCAGGTGAGAAATGAAATGACATATCAAATGCTTGAACTTTTAAAGACCTTAGAGTATTTCATTCTTGCTGTGTGGTGAATTTCTTGCCAGAGAGATGATTTGAATTGACTTGTTGCTGAACAGATAATGTTAATTAGGCCTGTGATAGAGTGAATGAAAGTAGAATAAAAAAGAGAGCGGTAGAAAATAGAAGATTGAGGAAAATCTGAAAATGGAGTCAAAAGGGGCCTGAGCTTACGATCCTAGCAGAATCTTCATCAGAGATCAAAATGACCAAATGAAAAATGTCAAAAGTAAAAAAAAAAAAAATCTAGGAACAGCAATACGTAGCTCCGATAGGTGAAGGCATACAATTCTACATCTGACAGAACGTGCTTGATGAAAACCCCACAGATATTTGTGTATTTCGGCATGTGCCGTGTGTTTATGCATACCGGCGTGAGTTGTGTTCGTTAGTCGGATGCCGTGGCGAGAGAGAAATATGTTTTTCTCTCAGAGAGTGATGGATGACATGGGGGACCAGAATGGGAGAAGGAAGCAGAAAGCACCGGGCCGATTTTTGTGAGAGGCGATCAGCGGAACAAGGGGGGAAAAGGGGGGAGGTTGAATGAACCAATGGTATCAGAATTAGCTGATCGCCCACATGTCACTTGGACATCTCCCATTGTGCGTGATGGATCGTTTGCGCCAAACGCATCTGCAACGGGGAACGAGGCGGCGAGGACTAAAGGTGTAATAATGAGATAGAGTTAAAGGGAGGCAGAGTAAGGCAGTGTGCACGGAGACTCATGGGAGCGAGGGGGTTAACTTGGGTTAGTGGGAGGGGATGGGGGAGTTAATGGGAGGGGTGCAGATACTATCAAGAGGGTGGGGCACTTGGTGTTGGGGGTGGGTAAGTGATTGCTGAGGGTGGGGAATGTTGCTGAAGTGGGTGGAGGGGGGAAGTCTTTGAATTTTTAATGTAATCATTGTGAGTCTAATAACAATTTGTAATGAGATTAAACTTTAAGCATTTTAATTGCCATACATGAAACAATGTGAACAGGTTTTGAAATTACTATATGTGAACGATACTGAAAGGAGAATGATTAAGATGTAAAGTGATCTAAACCATTTGCATGTTATTAATGACATGTAACAGTATTTGATTGTAGAAGATGCTAAGGTCATTTTAAGGGCATATTCATTGAGATACATTGTACATGTATACTATAATAGCATTTCCTGAACAGGCATAGTTCAATGTTGTGAGGGGTGATAGTAGTCGTAGTAGAAAGGCAGTATGCATTGCAGGTTGATTTTTGTTGTCGTTGCTGTTTTTTTGTTTGTTCTCCTCACAAATGTGCACCTGCTCCGGTTATTGAGCTGCCTGGAGTGTGAATTTCGCCCTTGCCACTGTGTGCAGGGAAAAAAAAAAAAATAACCAACATGAAATGCACAAGGGGGTAATGACTGGAATGGAATATGAAAGAGTAACATGGTGTGAGTGTGTGTGTGTGTGTGTGTGTGTGTGTGCTGGGCATTCTCTGAATGTATGCGCTGTATAGCTTGCCTATCCAGGAATGTGGGGAAAAGGACAGGTATTCATGTGTGACAAGACAGAGGTGGCTGACACCATTAGTGCATTCCAAGTCCGCTGATGATGGCCAACAAATGTGTGATTAGGAGTGTGTGTGTGTGTGTGTGTGTGTGTGAGTGTAGATAGTGGCTAGGTCCATGTCGTGTTATGCAACACTGTTCCCCCTTTAGCTTGATTAATGGCACAGGGGTAGCCCAATCAATTACAGTGGCTTAATTAAATCAGAACGACAAACTTGTCCACAGCGCCACCGGCGTTGCTGTGGCAACGAGATTCACCCTCACGTCTGAAGACTGCCCCCCCCTAAAATAAAAAGCACCCTCAAATGGCAGTATGCGTTGTTTTTACCCCATGATGAGTGGCTTTTTCATTTCAGTTGCGATAATGGAGATGGGTTTAAAAGATAGATACCAAAGGTTGTCAGTGAGAAATGCCCTTATGGTCTAGCAATTGGAAGCAATTGGTATCAATTGCTACGATATATCACTGAGTAGTACTCTGCCTTTTCCTCTTTCTATTCCTGGGTATGAGATGGAGGACTGATGCTTTTTCATTTGTATTACAGTAAGGATGAGATTGGTGCTTTACTGATGATATTTGAAGAACCCATTCTAAAGTAAAAATAGATATCTAAGATTGGATTTTCCCAGTATTGTCATATATGCTTTGAATGATATTCTACAACATTGTATCATTGTATACAATAATTATGAGGCAATTAATTTGCTTTTCCCATAGTAGTATGACCTTAAATCTCTAGTAATGCATTTTTACCAGTCTCTTGGTTTTCAATAAAGTTTGGATAATTATGTGTGAATAGCATGCCTCGATATTTAGCTTTAGTGTGTTTATATTTTCTCTGAACTCGATATTTTTGGAAGAGATAAGAATATTCAGATCAAGGATTCTTTGCATCAAATAGATGCTGCTCGTATGTCGATCATATTCTAAGGTTCATCTGCCACACAAATCGTAATTTCTAGCAAAAAATAAGCCCTGTCGATGTTTGAGTTAGGACCCCAAAACAACAGCCCACAAGTGACGGCCCGAGTCCGGCCCGAGGCACAAAGGTCAGCACCTGTTTATGTCCGGTTTGCCCAAAACTAAGATTTTCGCCAGGAGCAAAGCTTGATTTCCCAGTCTCGGACAAATAATAAAAAAAAACAACAACTAAACTTGCCCCTCCCCCCTCAAGAAACCTACAGTACATCTCATCACACAGTTGTACTCACCTATACATGCCTTTATAGAGGAGCGAGGCATACCTAGTCAAGAAGAGCGTTGGTGTGTAGCCACCCGCCCAGTACTCCGCTGTTTGCCCATCTGCCTCCCCTGTCCCTCCGTCCATTGTCTGTCTTAATTGTGGCACTATTTGATCAGGCGGCTTGCGCCTTTAAGATGCAAAGAGACGTAAGAGAGTGAGAGAGGGAAACAGCATAGAAGAGAGGGGAGAGAGTGAGCCAGGATTCAATATTGACACAAGTCTATGGAGATGATGTAGCTATCTCTTCCCAAAGCTTTGATTCTGTTTTCTTTCTCTTTCATTTTTTTCTCCCTCCGTAATTCCTGTGCTGGATGTCATGGTATGAGAAGAAGAAGGCTTGGAGTTTATGGCGAGGGGAAGGATTTTCTGTTTGAGGATGTAGACAGTGAATAATTCTATCATGAATGTAATAAGTGTATAAATGTATAAATGTTAATTTGTAGAATCATCTCTAAGTTGCCATCTCTGAACGCAGAATGGTCTCTATTTGCGAGACAATCTAATACTTTATACATATGTTGCAGAAGTATCATGACTTGGACACTGATGTGGAAACTCTTTGAAGGAGTGTTTCTTTGTATATGTGAAGTTATCAGATCTCTCATAGTTTGATACAAGTGTGACATACAACACAACAAGTTTTTAGGCTGGGATGTAGGTATTACATAATGGAGCCATGCTGTGATGATGACAAACTTGATAGATGCAAAATAACCTGAGATTTGGAATCTACAAAGACTGGAAAGGTGCTGCTTTTTCACCCTTTTTGCCTATTCCAGTCACCTTTTTCCCCATCTCCCTTCACCCTACCCCGTCTTCTCCACTCTAAATGGCCTTCAACTATTCCCTCTATTAACAACCAAATATTTGCCACATCGATCACCCTCTGTTTGATATCACACTCTTCAAGTGTCTTCGCTCCTTCTCCCGTCCCATTTCTTCTCCTGTCTCCCCCCCCCCCCCCCCTTAACACTTTTCCAACTTCAATCAGCTCAGACTCCCCCTCCTTTCCACTAATGTAATTGGTCAGCTCAGCTCTGCCAAGAACAAATGTTTGACATGGAAAAAAAAAATAAAGGCGTACGCAACTAATGCTCAAAGTTTTCTCTACTGTCTACCGGCCAGTGCTGTCTGCCAGTTTTTTTTCCCCCTTTTAGTCTTTTAATTATCAAACATACTATTACGTAAGAAATGATAACAGTTCTAGCGGGAGTCGGCATGAACTAATGTCGCTATCAAAACAAATCCAAACTTATGGACTTTGGTCTCTTCCTGTGTGATCATATTGACATTTCTTTACCTCGCAAGGATACGATAATTTACCGCTATTCGCAGGTGAAAGATAGAGTGAGGGGGAACCAATTTTTGTTTCTGCATAAAAAAAGGCTGACTTTGCGCATAGTGATGCAATAAGTGTGGAACGAGTCTACACTTTCTTCTTTTGTTTAGCTTTGTATTCATTTTGTTTGAAATGCTAATGTGATTCCAAGGATTGTTTGAGCAACTCATGTGATTTAAGCCATGAAAGTAAATTTAAGAAGTGCCATGTCACCTAACAAAACATCACTAGCTCATTCTATCTCTCTCTCTCTATTTCTCTATTGCTATATATCTCCCAATCTCTCTCTGTATATCTATCCCTCTATCTATTCATCTGTCTATCTATTTCTCTATCTCTCTGTTTTGTTTTGTTTTTGCCATCAAACTATTTTTGAATGCATTACTTGCAGTAACTTATTTCATTGAATTAGATGGCCTTCCTCAAGTGAAACAGTATATTTTTCATAACATAAAATTTATTTTTATTTGTTGTTGTTGTTGTTAATTGCAGCTTACTGGTTTTGTCAGTTTCACTCATTATGACTCTCTTTTATGTGAAGGTATTTCAGACCCTTACCTAAAAATGGGAAAAATGATTAAAAAGATTTTTTGTCTCCATGTTTTTTTTTTTTTTTTTTTTGTTGTAGAAATATGTAAAGTTTGGTTCATTTTCTATGAAATCAGGGGCAGGGATTTATGTGTGTGTATCCAAGGGAATCCAGCTGACATTCTTTTTTTTTTGGTAATGCTGCGTGAATAAAGTAATTAGTTTCTTACTTCTTGTCAGTGGAGTTTAACATCTCAGAGACATCTCCTTCCCTCTCCACTCCAATGCTTTACTTAAAATCCTTTTGCACCTGCCACCACAAAATGCTATTGATAAACTGTACCAGCAGGGTGGCATTAGTAGTGACAGAGTTAAGAGAGAATACCAATAGGTTTTGAAAAGGTGCTTGATAGCTTCAAAACACAACTTTTGTAGCAGAAAAGTGCCGTGATGTTGCTTTCATTCACATCTTGAAAGACATGTAATTAGATTACATTACTAACTGCTCAAGGAGAATGGTTTAAAACCAGGAAGGCTTTACTGTCGCATCTCTTTCATGTGGTTGTGTAGAAAGGAAAAAGAAATGAAAAAGAGGAGAAGGATTTGTGCATAACTAGGTGAGAAAGTGCAAAGCTTTTGTTCAGCACGAATGTTCCTCAAGGAAACATTGAAGGAAAAAACATGCACATGCACAAAAGAACATAACCTCTGCTCCAGATTCTACTTCATCTGCAATCTCCCCAAGGTTCTCCCAGATAATGGGACATCGGTTTGCTACTCAAAGCGGAAAATGGTAACGCATTCGGCTAATACCCGTGATTAAGTCCTCAGTCTCGCATGTATATGACGAGCTTATACCCGTTCCTAATCTCCTGATTATCTGAATGTGCAGATTAAGTTGTCTTGAGTCATGAAGATGTCACAGATGTGGGCAGGTAGCATTCTTTCTTTTTTTGTTTTGTTTTGTTTCTGATTTGCGGTACAATGACATATTGCTAGCCACAATTAACAAGTAATATGTTTAGCAGTTCCGCATTGTACTTGTCTGACTTTTCCTTCTTACGAGTCCCTTGGCGTTTTTTCTACAGGATGTGAATAACTTAATGATGCTTGATCTATTTCCATATTAAAAAGGTATATGGTAAACATCCCTTTATGATGATGTAGTTACATTTTTTTTCTTCCTGTATAATGTACTTTTCTTGTCTTCCTTACTTTGACCATTGAAATAGTTTGCATCGTGTTATCATGGCATGGACCCAGCTTTGAGATATGATGTATTTGATATACCCTTGTATCATGGTGAAGTAAAATGTAAATGGGAAAAGAAGGAATATTAAATCCTTTAGTTACGATAGGAGTAAGGGCTGTATTCCAAGCAACAAAACCATTGTTTTCCACTACATCCATGTGGCTTTAAAATCTGCTGTGTTGTATATTTTTCATTGCTTGTTTTGTTAGTGTGTGTGTTTGTGTTTGTGTCTGTGTTTGTGTGTGTCTGTGTACTGGGGGAATATGAAATGGAATAAGGTAGGATACAATGTTTGAGAATACCTTTCTTTTTAAGAAACTGTGCTGAATGGTGGCTGTCAAAGCAAAAACTCACTCAGTGCAGGGCACACACCTGATCACCGAGAACGTTTCGGAAAGGGGCAGACTCGAATTGCCGGGATTGTTTCATGCTCGGGGAACCCTTGCAGAGGGATCGATTTGGAGATTCCAGTAACGTCATTCGTATCCAACCCAACCGGGGAAAGGACATGATGCGAATTTTAATTGGAACCATGCTTCTGCTACTGCGAAGGCTGAGGCCGGTGATGAAAGAAGAACGACTCGATGACACCGTAATACAAAGGGTTACCCTGACGATTATAAAGATTGCATGAAGGAAGGAAAGATTCGGGGAAGCAGAAGTGCAGTTGGGATTTAGGGTTTTAGAAATCTTACTTTTTTTGCGTGTGTCAGTTTCTATCTCCTTTTTGGTGCTCCTGTATTATGTCTTTGTTCTGCCTGACTTGTGTGAAGTGATCAATTAAACAGTTGATAACAGGCTGGTTTTTTACGAGGTGTTCGGTTGCAACTGATGGGTCAGTAATCGATGCTGCGACACTCGATCTTCGCCGCTGCCCCTAGCCATGTCTGTGGCAGACAGCTACACGACGACGACGACGGAGGGTGGACCGACCCATGAGCTGGAGTTGCGTCCTTCTGTTTCTCCTGCTTTTGAGTCCACAGTTTAGATGCATGGATGACACATCCAAGATAGTGTATCACAGTGGAGACAAGATTCTGCCTTGGCTTGCAGTATCCTTCAGATGAAACCATTAATAAAGATGCTAAATCCATACGTGTGATTTTTGCCTTCACTCGTGCCAACTGATCAGCGAATGGGGAATGATTTCAAGTGAAAAAAAAAATTATCGTTCACAAGCAAAGTATCTGTGAGACAATATTTGAATGTAGTCTTTGAGCAGGTAAAGCAGTAATGTGAAAAAAATCTATGTGTTTTTAAATGTGTGCAGATCAGGGAAAGCAGCACAAGCAGCATGGGAAGTGCAGGCACTGGTATGGAAGTGGAGATTGCAAGTGATTGAAAACAAAATGGAAATGCAGAAATGTTTTTGATCTGTGTATGCCAATGAGGGCAGCAATATGTAAAAGCTCTAGGCCATAGGGCAGCAATATGTAAAAGCTCTAGGCCATAGAGCTAGTTACGGATTGCAGTTTGGCTCAGCTCGCAGTTCCGTGCAACTTCAAGAAACACAGAGAACAGAATCTGGCTGGCACATTCCTGGAGGGATGGCTGCGAAAACGCGTCTTAAAGTGAGACGGAAAGAGAAAGGAACCGACAAGGATCGACTGCGCCAAGATTGATGTGATCCCGCGAAACAGCGCCATTCAAAACGCCGTAAAACGGTATAAATATCCAGCACGTTTTTTGAGGCTGGCTGTCCCTGGCGGGGGTTGGGGGGGGGGGGGGGGAGAGAGAACCGTGAAATCAAAGTCGACTACAGGGAGGGGAATACGCACGCGGGGACTCGACGCGAAAAACCGATACGGCGCAGTTTGATATTGGTTGGGGAGAAAGGAAGGATAGGTAGAAGAGAGAGAGAGATAGAAAGGAAGATACAGAGAGGGATAGATAGATGGTAAGAGACGAGGAGGATGAGAAGTCGGAGGGAGAGCGAGGCAGGACGAAGATGCGGTGAATTGAATGAGCACGGACTTGGGACATAATTCAGAGCCTGTTACACGGGGGTTTTTGTGCCTGCATATAGCTCAGGGCAACTGGTCTGTCTTCCGCTCTCACCGTCTTCTTTTAATGATTTGCAAAATAGGCCTCGTTCTCTTCCTTGTGGAAACAAGAAGAGAACGGTCGGGGGGGGGGGGATGGGTGAGATACTCTAAACTGGGCATTAGATTTCCCACCTCGGGGTTCCTTGCGAGGGTGACATGCAACCGAAACTTGACAAAATAAAAAGAAAGAAGACGGTGGAAGGAACAGAAGCCTAATCGATGATGACTATTTGGAAGTTTTAGATGCCCGTTTGATTCTGTATTGATACAATCTGAACTTGAGCGGTTGAAGTTGTATATTGACTAGTGATATTTGTCCTTTTCTTGTTTCAGAAATTGCAGATTTATATTATAATATAAGTTGGTCATAAATATGAAACAGAAAAAGGAAGAGGAGGAGTGGGTCTTAGTTCCTGACTACACAAAAGAAATTCCACACGCTGAATTGATGTAATTATTTGCAGTGTGCAGAAATTTTGAAAACAGGCTTCTCTTGAGGAAAAGTTGATTATGAGAGTGATTCAAAATCAAACGTTCGAGTTGTTGAGGACTGTTGCTTGGCAACAGTGTACTGCTGACTGTACTGTTTCCTTCTTTCTCATGTTGCTTTATGCAGGTAGGCTTTTTGGCAAAAAAAAAAAATATGGCTAAGACATCAGAGTGAATGACACTGTGCTGAATTATAGATGTAGTGTCTGTCCCTTTGCATGGGAAGAATACGTGCCTCTGTGATGAAAAACGGCTCTCTTAAAAAAAAAAAAATGTGTCTTTTGTCTCAGCTTGGCAAGTTGCTTATCGCTGCTTGCCTCGCTCTGCTGCCTCGCGGAAAACACAGAGACATGTTCCTCCACCTCCCTGTCAGGACTGACTATGGGGGGGGGGGGAAGAATGAAAAAGAGAGAGGCATAGAACAAAACAAAACAAAAACCCCAAGAGGAATTGATGCGGGCAATGTTTGGGTCGGGCGGGGTCAAATGAGTTTCATGGTGTTGTAAAATCCAATCAGAACCGTGACCCATCCAATGTTCCAACCACAACCACTGACAACTCACACCTGTAGAATTGAGCCAACCTGCTTAGCTTGGTAAAGGATCTCCAAAAAAAAAAAGATTGAGAGGAAAAAAAAAAAACTACGACATGAATAGAGTACATTCTGTCGGAACATTGAGTGAAATGGCCTTTGATTACCCCATGAACCTTCTCCCCCATATCATCACTTACTTTCTCAATCATGAAGATGACCTCAGTACCCTTTATATAAGTTGATAATGAGGTAATTTTCCACCCACCCCTTCACCAAAATACCCCCAAAACAAATAAAGATTGCTTCTCACTATGTTTAAAATTCAATATCACATTGTCTCTTTTACTAGCAAAAGGCAATAAGTGGTGTAGAATGGAAGAGAATCCTTTCTGCTGCATGGCAGAGAATTGTCCTATTTGCACAGATGATGTCTTGTAATGCATTCTCTTGCGGAATATCTTTGGCATACATTTATACTCTTTCACAGAGAAATATTTGGGGAATATAGCAGCTGAAACAAAATATGCTACAACAGAGTAAGACACTGCCGAATCCAAATCCCGTTCCCCAATAACAACCTGCCACAATTTGTAATACACTTGTACGGCATATCGCCAAATGTGTTTTGACAGCCGTCATCGACAATAAGAGTTGGAATCTCGTACTTGAAAGTTTCACATAGTTGACAAAAAATAGCTGATATTAAGGCAGCACAAACTTTCGCTGGCATATTTCTTCCCCTTTTTTTTTCATGGGGGCAAACAGAGATTACTGCATATCAGTTGCAACAGATATTAGGGAAAAAAAAAAGATTTCTGCCAGATTTCCCCTGGTTGTGAAATTTGTAGCCTCACATCATTAAAGTCTCATTTTCGTTTCTTTCCCCGTCCTGGCCGTTGTCGTACCGCGGCGATGGAAGAAAATTGATTTGATGCTTGGCAATTCCTCGCCGAAAGTTGCGCTCTGTAGCCAGAGGCAAGGGGCCATTTTGGACTAATCATAGCCCCGGGTTAAGGGTCCTAACTTCTGCGAAAGGTTGATGATGACAACTATATCAAAAATGTTTTCTTTCGAAATCGCCAGCGCACACGGTCCTACGTGCTTCGGATACATATGCCTTACCATATTTTTTTTTTGTATCAATATTTCCTCCTCTATCTTTTAGTTCAGAAAAGAGGCTTGGTGAATTCCTAGGCACACTCGTACTTACTTGTGTGTATCTTCAAGTTGAATAAATTTGTTTCTGCATCAATTATATGGCTAAATCTCTGTCTGATCTGGACAAGAATAACTTGACATTTCAGTGGGAAAGGAGTCAGACCAGATTTCTTTTGCCAGATTTGTACCTCATTATCAGTGGTGATATGCTAAGTCAAAGTTGTCATGTGCTATATGGAAGTGAGGATTGAAGTAGGATATTTTTTGTTTCAGTCGTTTGATGCATGTGGCTGTGATTATGAGAATAGAATTATATCTTGAAGATGGCAGTATGTCCAGGGATGTCCAGGGATCTGAAATGGCGGGCACATCGTGAAAATAGATTTGACCAATCCTCCACAAAAGGTTTTACTTCATAAAGCTAAGGATTTTTTTGTTTTGTTAGTAGGGTACTCAACATGCATGTGCGACCAGTAACATGCAACTTTGTATGAATTTTGTGCCTAAGATCTGATGTAGATGTAAAACTGCACATGTTTAGCCTCAATATATGTGGGGAGCAAAACCTTGTTGGATGATGAGTCGAGAAGTGAGATCTTCGGAGTGAGATGTGAGGATGGATGTTAAAATCTCTGCCCCAATGTCATGCATCTGGGTCGTGTTTATGCGACCAGTGTAAGCATCTTTTTGTATGTAACACCCTCGCTTAAGCGGGTGTTTTTTTCCCCTTCTTAATTCTTATCCTGAGTTCAAGGGATGTTTCATTTCGAGCTGTATGGCGTATGCTCCAGATTTTGTGGGTTTGAGGCAGGGACTGCTCCGTCTTGGAAGAGGGGGGTAAAGCTTTTGCTGATGGTCGGAGCTCCACGCCAACGCCAGTCTGTCTGGGCCGCAGCCTGGTGGGACTGGTGACTCAGGGTTTGCATCGTCCCCGGCAACGGGATACAGGGGGCCGACGCTGACGCTTTTTTTATTTTTAAATGCGAAAGGGAGCCGGTGGATGTAGGGAAGTGCCATCTCAAAGAGGAAGAGAGAGGGAGAGAGAAATGGTGTCTGGGTGTAGGATTTACTCTGGTGATAAGAGAACGAGGAAAAAGAAGAAGAAAAAGAGGAGGAGGGAGAGAGAGGGAACGAGAAGAAGATGGAGAAAGAGCGGGACGGAGAAAAGACACTGCACATTGGGAGACTGTTGGGAAACTTGTAAATGGAGATCCGCCTCTTGCTCTGGCCCGGTTGCATTCTCAGGTGCATTTGATTTTTAGGGAGCAGAAGAATGCCAATGAGGTACACATGTTGGAGCGGGATGAGAGAGGAGGAGACTGAGAGACAAGACTATCGCTAACAAGAGAAGTCAAAGACGAGAGAGAGCTGTCAAGAATTAGTGTGGCACAAACAGAGAGATCGTATGAACGTGAAATTTAGGAAACATATATAGATATAAAGAGAACAAGAAGGAGAGATATATAATATAGAGATGAAGAAAGGAAACAGGAGAGAAAATAGAAAAAGATTATGATAGAAATAGAAGGGAATATGAAATTTAGGAAACATATGTAGATATATAGAGAACAAGATGGAGAGATATATAGTATAGAGACGAAGAAAGGGAACAAGAGAGAAAGAACACTGTAAAATAGAAAGATATTATAATAGAAATAGATAGAGGGAGATAGATATATGTAGGTGGAGAAACAAAGAGATAAGATGCAGAGAGATCATATGAAAGTGAAATTTAGGAGACATTAAGAGAGATAGATAGTGAAATAGGTAGATGGATGGATGGATGGAGAGAAAAAGGTAGAGAAATAGAAATAGAGAATGGACTCTAAAAGATCATGTGGGAGTAAAATTTAGGTGAAACGAGATAGATAGATAGATAGGTAGATGAATAGATAGATGGATAGAGGAAGAGAAACGTGGATGGAGAGAACGAGACAGAAGGAATTAGAAAAGAGATGAAGAAATGGAATGGAAGAATTGCATACAGAGAGATGGCTGATGAAGGAAAAAGGTGGAGAAGTGGGTTCATGCGGCTAGACGGATGATATTTTGAGGGGATGAGATGGTCCTTTTTAAGTAGTATGAGTCATGGAAAATTGCAACACATGCATACGGTTGGAGAGCGAAATGACGATGGGTGTTCCACTAGAATTTATTGTGGATAATGGACCTTATGGGAATGGGCAAAATGATAGGACAAAAGAGAATAAGATAAGTAAGAGAAAATTATGACTGAAGAGATGTACATACCATCAGGCCCTCAAGTTAAATCGGGAGGGGGGCAGCAGGAGGGGGGATTAAATGAAGAGTTTTTAGGAGCAACGTACATGATGACTAAAAACAAAAAGATGGGAAAGTGGATTGACTTGTCCATTTTTGATGAATGTAAATGGATTAAGCGATTTTTTTTTTTTGTCCTAGCAGAAACAAGTTTGGAAGATGTGAAGCTGGGATTAGATGATGAGTTACGTGAGAAAAGAGCCATAACGGCCTTATACGGGGACACGAGAGAATACCCATGCTGAACGGAGAGAATGGCGAAGAGTGGAGGCTTAAAAAGGTCAAGTGAAGCGCTTATGGATAACGGCAGACACATGCTGAGAGAGACAGGGACAGAGACATGAGGAGAGAGAGGAAAAAGGGGGGGGGGGAGTGCAAAGAGAGACAGCAACGACAATGTCATCATATTGGAATTACGACAGAGCAAACCAGTCGGCAGAGATCGGAGATCGTAGACACCTCTGCAAGCTGGATGGCCTACAAATGTGAACCGAATTACAGTGGATCTGGCCCAGATATGAAACGATGATATAATATTCTGATAAGGTAGATGAGGCTAGGCTACCCCACCCCCTCCCACACACACCTTTCATGAAGAGGTTGTATGATCATTGTTAGTCGCGATGTGTGCAGGTATTATAGCAATGACCTAAATTCTCATAGATGATTGGCCGTCGTCGGGCTGCTGCCGTAGTAACTGCAGTAACCGCAGTAACCGCAATACGTAGTTCTCGAAAACTCGCTGAAATACGCTGCATGATATAGGGCCTGGGAAAAGTGTCACAGCGATGTTTATATTGACTTGTGTTAGAAACTTCATTCAAGCTAACCCAGATAAAGATAGATAAATACATGTAGATAGATAGATAGATAGATAGATAGATAGATAGATAGATAGATAGATAGATAGATAGATAGATAGATAGATTAGATAGGTAGATAGATATAAATAGATAGATAGAGAGAGACATAGATAGATTGATAGATATATATATAGATATATAGATATATAGATATATAGATAGATAGATTAGATAGATAGATAGATAGATAGATAGATAGACAGACAGATAGAGATAGACAGACAGATAGATAGATAGATAGATAGATAGATAGATAGATAGATAGATGGAGAAACAGATAGAGAGAGAAAGGGGGGAAGAGTGAGGGAATATCATTTGCACGATGACAGAGGGGGTAACTCCTTGACACACGACGATTGGCCAGCGGACCGTTGTCGGTTGGTAACCAGAGAGATCGGAGCGGAGAGGAGAGTCGGCTTCTTGCTTGGCTCATGGATCCAGGGAACGAGAAAAGTAGCAAGTTGGGTAATCAAGCCGATTTTCGGAAACTGGGCAAGATGAAGGAGAAACGTGGCATTCTGTTACTAACTTTGCTTTTGGCTTGTGGAAGTATGTGTATTTTTTTTTTTTGGGGGGGGGGAATGGGGTTCTACCATAAGGAGACATAAAACAGTGAGCACGCTAGATAAAGACATACTTGGTAGAAAGAACAAAAGAGTTATGTGTACAAAAAAACACAAAACATACATACATACTCGAAGAAAAAAAGAAAGTATACTACAAAGAATTATATGAAATTGGAATAATCAATTGAGATGGAAGAGAAGTAAAAAGGACATAGTGGTTCTTTCAAGAAGAAAGTGCCTTTGTATCGAAAATTCAGAAAGTGCAAAAAGTCATTTTGGACAGGAAATGGTGTAGTTTGATGGGCAAGCTGGGCAAAACTTGGTGCTTCCACTTACAGATCCCTTGAAGATGCCGCATAATTTCCATGTAATGTCCAATTTTAAGATACTCTGGAGATATTGCATGAAGTGGCAGCATGAATCCTATCATCATAGACAAAAGAATATGGCTTTTTTTTTGTCTATCGCCATGGTGATGTCAAATTTCACCACCCCTCCTCTTACCGATCTAGAAAAAAAAAAAGAAAGAAAAGAAAACAGGAGTATGGACGTGTGGACACCGGTGGAAAATGACTAGGAATAATGTAATTTCCTGACCCTGAATGGTGTCAGATGATCTCGAGATGACAATAGGGTGTGAGGAGTGCAGTACGGATCAAATGCCGCCCTCAATCTCCGGTCACTCTGGCATTGAAAGGCATTGAAATAACGGGGATATGAGGAGGGAGAAAGAGAAATTGATAATTCTGGAGTGGGGCGGGGGGGGGGGGGGGGGGGTGGTGAGGGGAATTGCAATAGAAGGCAAAAGGTACATGGTGTGCCAGAGTGTGCATCCAGAACTCATGGGTTGGGAAGGTGTAACTTTTTGAGTGCATCAAAATGACACCATTGATATGATGGGTGATCAAGTAAAGATGTCCCTTGAGACAATGAGGGTGCACCACTAGTTACCTTGTGTATCTCCAAGTTACAGCGACTCTAATTTGGCACGTGGTTGCGGGATAGTTGACGTAGACAAACAAACAGACTAAGTGTAATTGTATATTCATGCATGGTTTTCGGGAGAAACAGTTGTATTAAGGAAATTATAATGATGCATGTAAACTTGTTTCAATTTTCTTGCTAATGCGCCAACTTCTTACATGCAGATCTGGTAGAAAATTGCTTTTTTGTTTTTTCCACTGATGTCTTGTTCTCAAAGAGAGAGAAAAAAATGAGTTGATTTTCAAGAGGTTGAGACAGTGTATACATGTGCATGTAAGTTGTGTGCCAGTTTACTGTATGCCACCCATTTGGCAACTTCACAAGCTCGCTGTGGATGTCCCACTAATGAGAAGGAGGTGGATTCCGTTGGGAGTATCTGAGGGATAACGTGTGATGTGGTGGATCTTTGGGTGCTAGGAGAAGAAGTGCAGGGATTCAGAGAGAGAAACAAAGAGAAGGGATGAGATCAGCTCATGGAGTAATCCTCACTTCAGACTTTGGAAGTGATGCCTGCCACCTCCCTGGCTTGCACCTCTCTCCGGTCTACGGTCTTTTGTGGGGTCGTCGATCTTCCCTCCGCATTTGGGGAGGATGGAGCGCCTCGATCCGTGTCAAAGTCCAGAGCAAATAAACAGCAGCGTTCATTAGAGCTGGCCCCCGAGAATCGCAGAGCTCGGACACGGGGGCTTGGGCCGCATTTTCGGCGCAAGGACCCGCCCGCCTCGGTTCTCCCGTGTTTGTTCATTTGTGCTCATCCCCCGTCGTTTCCTACGTAGGTGGCAAGCTCAGCCTAGATTCGTGCGTGTGCATCCCACTTCTTCCCCCCTTTCTTCTTTTAATCAGAGAAATGAGGGTTTCTGGTTTCAATATCCACAAATATGTGGAAAGGCAAATGTTTCTTAGTTTTCTGTAGGTTGGCCCTATAGTCATCATGTTACTCTTGGAGGCAGAGAACTGAATGGGGGTGGGGGAGGAGGAGGAGGAAGAAAATGAAGAGAAGGAGGAGGAAGAGGAGGAGGAGGAGGATGAATTTAGAATGGTACCAATTGAGGATGTGTTACCTGAACAGGTACTTTATGTTGAGACTCTCTCTCACTGACCTATTTCAACTCTGGAGCCTACTGCATGAGTAGTTCCCAAAACTACATGACATTTTAAATGCGATCACCATCGGCAGCATTCCGTTGGACATCCTCGACGAGTTTCCTCCAGCACAAAATTGCTACGCTACGTGCCCTCATAGTTTGTCTCACTCCTATGGATGATTCTGTCGCCCCCCCCCCACCCACCCCTACAAGTCTTGTATATGCTCGATAACCAAAAGTCGTTTATACTATCGCTGGGATGAATTAAGATTCCCCTCTTACAGGGCACCACTGAGTCAGAGAGCATTAAGTGGGCCGCTGCCGGAGACGGGAGAACCGAAGAGTATCACTTCATTAAGGATGCGGGGGGAAAAGTGGGTAGTTCATCTTGATGTTTTGATGTGAAGGTTGTGGGTAATCTGTCCGCCATGCTGAAGAATTCCTAATGCCGTACCTGAGCCTTCCCCACTTAATGTCGGTATGCAATGTACGCGGGGAAACTCCGCCAGAGGAGGAGGAAAAAACAACAACAATAAAAATACTCGCACAAAGAACAGAAACAAGGAAACGATAAAAGAGCGCCATGTTGGTGCAGTCACGAGTGATGCGGGCACGTCTCATGGCTGATAGATGCTAATCCTGCAAAGTAACCTGTCTGACGTGAGAGCATATAGGGATGTGAGGAGAAAGGGGAAGTGAATAGGACATGTTTTACATACATGCATGTAATGCATGATTGCTGATTTGGGAAAAGCTAGTTTCTGAAGGTCAAAGGTTACAAACTTCCATTTCACAGTGAGGCCAAACTCATGGAGGAGCATCCACAACCAACGAGACTTCAGAACTTACAATTTACTATTTACAATTTATGAGTTTACCGTTGGTCTTTGATCGTTGAATGATATTGTAAGAGTGCTGGTTTTATGGTGTCGGTAGCGTGGTGTGCACTCTCAACTATAGTATTCGATGTCAAGCCACAGTCGAACATTAGTTAATGCAGGAGACAAGGTGGTGGTTCCAAGACATACAATCTAGTTTATTAGATATAATGATCAGGAATTCCAGAATGGTGCATAATACTGACGAGGGAATATTGTTGGTAGTATATATAAAGAATACTGTTCCACTCCTTCTTGGCACATGACCGAACAGAGTCGGGGCCGGAGTAAGATTGATTTCTCAACTCAGAAGCATCAGATATATAGGGACATGGATAGAAGTTAAGAGATTAGTAGGAGAGGGTCTATGATGTGGGGATTATAGGTTCATTGAACAGTACTGTGTAAGGGACTGGTGGTGGGAATTGTAAACACAGTTAGTCTGAATTTACTTAAACTTGATTGAGGACAAAGGGAAGGATTAACTATTGAGCAGAGATTAACCAAAGTAATAACAAAGATGGTTGGGTTCTGAATGGAAGTTTCATTGGAGGTTTGATGGTCTTGTTAATAAAAGGACATGAGCCTATAAAGCTGGGAAGGGTACATAGGGTTTTGGATTGGACTGGTCATATATTTAGACAGTATAATTGGGGCAGGAGATGGGGATAAATTCTTAACTTGGTCAATCAAAAGACACTTATAAATTACATGAGGTTTATTCTGTTTTAAGGTATAACTCCCTATTTCTCCATCTTACATTCGTCCAATCTTTCAAAAAGAAACGTCCTCGTTTCATAATCATATACTGCAATATTTAAAGAGTTCAAACGATTGACAAATGAAAAAATTCTAATACATTTACGGAGAGAAAAAAAACTATAAAAAAAAACACTGTTGACATGTAAACATAATAGAAATAAATGCTACACAAAACATAATTAAATTGAGTAGCATATTAATAATTAACAAATTAGTGAAATAATTAAAAAGAAGATTGATGTGCACATAAATCTTGCAGATGAGGTATTAAAAAAAAATCATCAAAGAAACCTATTTTTCAGAGGACATATCATTGTCTTGAGAGGTGTAGGAAAAACAGCATGGCCTACACATAGCATAGTAACCAATACATACCGAGGTAACAATATACATTAAATTTAGAATGGAAATAGCAGAGATAGGAAAATAAGAGATCATCATAGTAATCCACAAACTGAATGTAAAACTCAAAGAACAATCAGAGGTCCAAAAATTGACAAAAATTATATTACCGTACGTTAAATAAAAAAAAAACACTTACAAGTAACATAAATGACAAAACTACAAACTAGAAGAATACACTGATTGCATACATCTAGTCTTGTGCACAGTAAATATGTTGAAAAATTACGAACAGTATAATCATAAAAAAAACACTTAAGAAGAGGAACAGACAGAGGAGAAAGGAGAATGTAGCAATTAGATTAAATGACCAAAATTATACAGAGTTGGTGTCTTTGAAATGCACCATGAAAGAAACATGTAAATAATGATGTTGATGAACAACATGTAAAAAGATATCTGGCATCAAGAGTAATTCAAATTGTGTAGATGTATTTATAAAAAAAGAGTTGGGCAAACCGCAGGACATTTATATGTGGTGAAAATGTGCATATATTCAGGCTACAACAAGTTTACCAATTGTACAATTATTTCTTTCTTTCTTTTTTTCTTTACAAAAGCAATTATTCAGAAAAGCAGCATTTCTCACAAAAAGACATCAAAAGTTATAATCATGCTAAACTAAGAAATTCATACCAGAAATAAAAACACTTATTAATCCTGTTAAAAAAAAAAATCTTACAGAAATAAACCACAATTCACATGCTAGCGATGAAAAACCTACATACCACATAATGCTACAAATTTACATCAGAAGTTAAACCGACATTATTGTTGAGCAAGAAGCAGAAATCGGGATATAAAACGGTCAAGAAAGGGGCAAGTGAACGTGGCAGAGAATGAGAAGAAGAAAAAAAAGGGAAAGTATGGACACAGAAAAATGAATGAACAGCCATGTGGGACGGGGAGGAGCGCGCAAAATATCATTGAAGGTACAAAAAGAATGTATAAAATATAGATGACATTAAAAACAAAGTTTCACTATAGAAATAGGAATTCAAGTGCCCAGGAAGCGGAAGGGATAAGGAGATTGCCATAAATGCTCGATTAAGCGTAAATAATCAATGAGAATTCTGAAATTTGAAATTTGGAAGTAAAAGAAAAAAAAAAGGCTTCATTACATCCTGTCGCAAAAAAAAAAATGAGATCAGAAATTATGATGGATCATAATCAGTTTGGGGATTAGGAAGCTGACAGCCGTGTGTTCGAACACTATCGGCATGGACCACAGCATGTGCATCGTAAAAGAAGTGTGATGAGGCAATGGACATGTGAGAGGGGACCACAGAGTCCCAATTCGTGAAGTGGCTGGGCGACGGCTGAGGATAGTGAGAATGGGGGAGAGATGGGGGAAAGGGCTGAAATGTGTGGGTTAGCGAGGAAACAGTACAGTGAGCTTGAAGAGGGGGTTGGTAGTCGGGCAAATCAGGAGGAGAAGAGGTGGAGAAAGGGGTGGAACTGTCCGAATCAGTCCCAGAGGAAGATGATGTAGGGGCGTCGGAGTCAGAGTCAAGAGGAAGAATGTCGCAGTCAATAGAAAGGGGGGAAAGTGGGCTAGAGATGGGAAGAGTGCACTTCAGTGATCGGGTTGGAGTTGGGGGAGGTGGGGATGAGGGATGGGAAATCACTGCACATGTTTGTGGTAGTGAGGGAGGCGGAAAAACTGAGGTGCGATATGAATTACAGGCCTCATAGTGAGAGCAGAGGTCCGCAATGTCTTTGCGCATCCCATGCCAGTAGCAGAGCCCGTATTGTCTTGGCTGTACCAAAGTGAAAAGCTGACATGGAAGTATGCATGACAGTCAGGACAGTAGGGATCATTGTGTTGAAAAAAAAAAAATTGTGGAAAAGAAGGAATATCAATGTACAGAATTGATATAACCAAATGTCTAGAGTAACAATGAGGGGAGAAATAGCAAAGAAGAAAGAAGCGCCATGAGATATAAGACTGAGAGAATGAAACAGGACACCGAAGGGAAATACTACGCAGTGAAAAGTATGAGCTATAAGATAAAATGTAATTCGCTTGGTAAAGCGTCAGCCGACAGCACACAATAAAAACAATAGCTACAAAGAGAGGTAGCAAAGAAAGCAACTATATGATATATAGGCCTACTACTAAAAGCTATCACAATACCTATATCTATATATGTATAAATCATGGAATGCAGTGATAATGACAGCTAACATAAAAACTTAAAATAGAGCATAAGGTCTTATACACACAAAAATGCAATATAATTCATACAATAGAAATAATATAGAAAGAGGGAAAATAAAGTTCGAAAGTAGACTTAACAATCTGGAGAGAAGTGACAGATGAACAGGCGAGGTTTGCCGGGAAGACTGTGTTGAGGAGCCCACGAAGGCAGCTTTCTTGCAGGCGTAGCTTCAGGTAGCACAAGTCCGGAGACAGGATGAGGAGGATGACCACAGTAGAGGGAAGATGATGGGTTGACAGAAGATCGTCAGGTACAGAAGATCGTCAGGTAGCAGCCGAAGGTAGACAGTAAGAAGATGAACAGGATCCTAGAAAGTCGATAAGAAGAGATGACCAGGAGGAGTTGAACAGAAACACAGACAGAGTAGACTGGAACACTGACTAACCTGTGTTAGTCAACAACAGCATAGCGTTCAAAAATTATTGTACAATTGTACAATATGCAGGAAACATACCAGGCTCATACAAGTTGACATGGATGAACAGCAGCGCGACATCACGCCAACGGGTTGCAGGTCACCGTTTTGCTGCTGCCACCAAGAGTAACGTCGAGCGGGTAGATGGCTCCGCTTTACCGCTGCCACCACTGTAAGAGTGCTGGTTTTATGGTGTCGGTAGCGTGGTGTGCACTCTCAACTATAGTATTCGATGTCAAGCCACAGTCGAACATTAGTTAATGCAGGAGACAAGGTGGTGGTTCCAAGACATACAATCTAGTTTATTAGATATAATGATCAGGAATTCCAGAATGGTGCATAATACTGACGAGGGAATATTGTTGGTAGTATATATAAAGAATACTGTTCCACTCCTTCTTGGCACATGACCGAACAGAGTCGGGGCCGGAGTAAGATTGATTTCTCAACTCAGAAGCATCAGATATATAGGGACATGGATAGAAGTTAAGAGATTAGTAGGAGAGGGTCTATGATGTGGGGATTATAGGTTCATTGAACAGTACTGTGTAAGGGACTGGTGGTGGGAATTGTAAACACAGTTAGTCTGAATTTACTTAAACTTGATTGAGGACAAAGGGAAGGATTAACTATTGAGCAGAGATTAACCAAAGTAATAACAAAGATGGTTGGGTTCTGAATGGAAGTTTCATTGGAGGTTTGATGGTCTTGTTAATAAAAGGACATGAGCCTATAAAGCTGGGAAGGGTACATAGGGTTTTGGATTGGACTGGTCATATATTTAGACAGTATAATTGGGGCAGGAGATGGGGATAAATTCTTAACTTGGTCAATCAAAAGACACTTATAAATTACATGAGGTTTATTCTGTTTTAAGGTATAACTCCCTATTTCTCCATCTTACAATATCATGAAGAGTTTGGGTCATTCAAACTTTCACTGAAAATTGTATTAGCTAGTCCCAGAAGGTCAAAGGTTACAAACTTCCATCTCACATTGAGACCAAACTCATGGAGGAGCGCCCACAACCAGCCAGACTTCAGAACTTACAATTTACAATTGATCGTTAAATGACATCATGAAGAGTATAGGTTGTACAAACTTTCATTGAAAATTGTATGATAATTGACCTTGTCTGACCTTATGATTCAATTTCTCCAAATGTAGTCCATGATTTTATATTACTCGCATAGTAACATTCAACATCAAAGGTTCCCCACCCTGATGGGAAGCTTGATTTGATTTTAAAGTTGAGTCGATTTCATTTCTTAAAAAGAAAAAAAAAATCCATGAACATAGCATAGATAACTGTAGGTTATGAAGTCCTGTCATCATCATACTCCATATATTTTTTTCATCAACCCAATGGAAAATATAAGCATTGTCTATGTATATGTGTGCTTGTGTGTTCGGTATGCAAAGTGTTTATATGGGTTAATTCAACCAAGGATATGCTAGATTGTACTAGTGCAGGGGATCCATTTCATGAAAATCTTATGAGAGACTTTTCGCTCAAAAGACACACTTATAAGAGACTTCATGACATGGATCTGAAAGTCTCATATAGCTAAATATGAGTGACTTTGGCCATTCTTAGATTTACCCATGGACTTTTAGGTGATGACTTTGTGAAACGGACCCAAGCTCCTTTAGCTTTGTGTCCATAAACCTGTAACTGCCATTGGAACACTGTCTGTGTACAAATCCAGTGGCATATTGAGATACTGGGTTCGAGATGGTTAACCTCCTCGATGAGTGAGACATTGTAGATGGCACTGTCATGACTAATATGTGGTTTTTAGATAATTTTTTTTTTGGGAAAAAAAATGACGTGATATTCTAGGTCACGTAGAGTTTGCACCGTGTGAACTATCTGCCTATGTTGTGTGTACATCCATATTCTTGTGGTGTGTCAGCAGTATTAAAATGGTATGCCGTGCAGGTAATATGAAAAGCGACACATTTTGCATATCCAATAATTGGGCGGGACTGTTTTGGGACCGTGTGCGCACATGAATTCAGGTGGAGGGTAATTTGATCCTGAAACCCGCGTACGAGATGTGGGTAATGATATGAACTTGTTTAGTATTCCTCGCAGTCTCTGAAAAGGAATGAATTTTTCTTCTTTTTTGGTATTCGACGGGGAGCAAGAAAGTGCAGGAGTGAGATACTCGGCTTTTATTCATCGCCTTTGTTTTTCTGTTTGCAGAACCGAGGGTGTTGGAACAAGAAATGGAAGAAAGAAAAGAGACGAGAGAGAGAGAGAGAGAGAGAGAGATGGGAGAGGGAGAGAGTGAGAGCGAGATAGTGTGAGATCATTGGCTGGCGTAGGGCGAGACAGAATTTCACACGTCAATGTGAACTTTCTCTAAATCCCTTAAGTTTTGCCGAGAAACATCTGCATTTGTATAGCGGCGAGCAAACAGCGGCCCCCCAGTATAGGATCCGTTGTTCTCCATCTCGTTTTATGCTTCTCTCTCCCCCCCCCCCCCCCCATCTCTCTCTCTATCATTCTCTTTTGAGAACTGCCCGGTCCTTGGTGCCGTGGTTACCACAGTGGTCTCTGCCCGCTTCCCTTCTTCCCTTTCCCTTTCCCTGAACTCCCAGACTCTGATTCACTGTGCACACAGTGACGAAGTCCTCTCAAGGGGGACGAGGGCCCGGTGGGGCCCCCCATTTCAATTAGGTTCCCATCGCCCGGCTTTTTGGTCCAATAGTGGTAGACTTCTGTGGTCCAGGAATGACCAAGTTTTGTGTGAAGACCTTGTCTGACAGGATCCATAGAGCCTTTAGATTTTAAAAAGTGTGTTGAGGGACTAAATGACCAGTGATGAAATTTCTTGTCAATTTTATTTTCTCGGGGGGGGGGGGGGGGTAATGGAGGGGTGTGATGTTTATGATTATGGTTACAAGATAAGATCAGATCATATAAAAATGTAAGTGATGGAGAAAGATGAAATATATTGATAATGATATTGATGATGATGATTTTGATGCAGCTGACACTAATGAGATGCATGATTTTGATTTGAATAAAGATGATGTGATAGAAAGATATGCTGATGACATTGATCAATTTATTCTATTCCAGCAAAAGAAAATTTGTCTTTTCTTTATTGCTGCAAAACTATGTTTCTCAGCAGTAATACTTGTGATGTGGCTTTAACAGTCAGGAAGAGGGAGAGAAAAAATGATCATTGATATTTGTAATTCAACTGAATTATATGTTTTTGTATTTGTTCAAAGTGTTTGTCTAGACATATTGAAGTTAATGAAACTTTCTCTTTTCATTTCTCTTTCATGTTATGTCTGGATACGCCTCTTTTGCTTGGAATTTTCAACCAAACAGGTAAGACTCGATAAGACTTTAAAAATCTATCCAGATTTATGAAACAAGGTCAAATGTATAAACAAACATCTGTATATAATGTAATTTTGTCCTTTTTTGAAATGAGGACTGCAGTTTTCAAGAAGGAATTTGTATGATCTAGAAGGAAAAAAGTAAAAGGCAGTTAACATTGGCCCATGTGTGCATCTCTGTGCGACTGCATATGGCGTGGTGGTATCAATGATGTTTGACACACACGCACACACACACACACACACGTACATGTACTTTTCAACTTGACAGTGTTATGTAACAATCTCGTGGGGATCGTGTTCTTGCAATTTGGAAATTTCACAATTTGATTCATCCAAGGCAGTGTAAACAGGGCCCTCGCGCCGGGGTTTTTTGATTCGATATAAAGAGAAAGTTCTCCGTTTTTTGACGAATCGCTATTCCAATCACATGATTGAAGGATGAACCGAATTCTGTTGGTTTGCGCCCCAGCGACGGGCGCATCCATCAAAATATGTTGGGAGGGTGGAGAGGGAACAAAACGGCGAGGAAAACAACGAGATATGAAGAGAGGGAAGAAAACTTTCTGTTGACAAATCCAATTAGACAGGACAGCAGTAGAGGCCTAATCGCACAAAAGCAGCCGCGAGTGAAACTGTACACGAGGGAAATTACTCTGTAAGTGGAGGCAATTCACCTAGCTAGAGGTTTTTGATGAGGAGACGAAACGAGAGGAACTGCCAGAGAAAGAACGAAAGAAAGAAAGGAAGGAGAAGATATAAAAAGAGCAGGGTGCATACCTGTGTGTGAGTAGAATACAATGGTGTAGAAGTTTCCTGGGCAAAAAGCCTCTGTGGAAGATGGGAAATTCCTAGGCATTCTATACCTTATTCATCTGTGTCACAAGTACGACTTCCATGTGGTAGATCTTTTACATGTTTGTTGGTTTATCATCATCTGCTTGTATCTATAAATCTATCTATATACATATCTGTCTGTCTGTCTGTCTGTCTGTCACTCTTTCTGCCTGCCTACTTGTCTGTCTGTCTGACTATCTATCTATTTATCTATCTTTTTTTCTATCTATGTGCCTATCTATTCATCTATCTATCTATCTATCTATCTATTTATCTATTTGCAGAAGTACTATCTGTCTGCTTGTTTGGCTACCTATCTAATTATCTATGTATCTATCTCTATATTTTTTTTCCATATCCCTCTCTTTCTATCTCTATTTCTTTCTACCTATCCATCTATTACAAAATTCTCTCCTCATTGTTGTAGTTGATGTTCCTGAATGCAGTTCTACTTTATGTGGGACCCTGCACCATTTTTGCCATCAGGAGAGAGAATGTGTTTAGAATCTGAACTCTTCTGCAGAAGTGGATGATCCATATAGCCATGACTTTGAAATTTATTCCCTGCATGTAAACCAATACGACAGACACAGATATGATTGAAGTTTTTCTAAAGTAATGATTTTGGATGGATCAGAAATAGGGGAGATGCTATTGAAAGTCTCTAAAGGTGCTTGGCACAAGGAAGGGAGGGTGGGGGTGGGGCTTGGAGTTTAGTTTAGTGTTGTGCTGATGAAATAACTTTGTCAGCCGGCCAAACTAGTCAAACCACCGCCTCCTAACGTGATCTAAAGAGCCAGCGACACAAACAAAACGCTGGCGTGATTGACTGTGATCAGCAAAGGCCCTGTTTATCCAGAAGAAATGTTCCGTGGAGAGAGAAGGGACGAGGGGACGGGAGGAGGGGAGATGAGATGAGACGTGGGTTGCCGTGGCGAGCCAATATATCTAGCTCTCTTCCAGGGACTTTGTGGTCCGTATCTAGCTCCCCGTGCATCAATGGTAGGAGAAATCTTGCAGAATCTTCGACGCCACAGCACTTTAGGGGTATCCCTTTAGCTATTGAAAATTATGGTCTCTCACTGTTTTTTTTTTTTCTTTCAAGGTGTTATCTTAAATTCACACTTGATAGGCATCACTTTACATTTTGACGGATTGAGATTCCTGTCGCAGACCGTGTGTACTCATAATTTAGTCATCAAGCCGGCTGAAGGATGCGCCCATAAGACATTGGGAAGACTGGGAGGTGGGACGGTCGAGCTTGAAAGTTGTGAAGAAGCGCGCCCATGGGCGTATAATATCCGCTCATTTTCTCCCAATATTTTTTAACACATAGCTGAACAAAAGAGAATGGACATGCCGCACTGCCCGCATGTACATTTCCCATTACCGCATTCCTTTGTCAGGACCTGTATCCAAAGATAGCAGGAAAATAACAACTGGCTTAAACAGCCCCGATGACAATCGCTACATATACCAGTGGATGGCTCCATTGTCCGTCGAAATCTTCAGGCCTCAAATCCGCCAAGGAATGCGGTGGACGATGGGCAGTCGAGGATGGCACGGAAAGGAAAAAATGAAAAGAAAAGAAACAAGGCAATAATAGGAGAGACTTTAGTTGGTTGTCTATTGTCAGTCCTTTGTGCTCCTGCCGGCAAGCGTGTGTGAGGGAGGATTTAACATGTTGTACTTAACAGCTGCCCTGAATGGGCGAGAGTGTTTGAAGAAAAGAAATCTATTAAAGGGCTGAGTCACTTATTTTCAGCCATTGCTTGTCCCAGAGATATAACCAGACTCTCTGTTCATGAAATAAGTGGCACTGTGTAAAAAAAAATTAAGGTGTTTCTATTATAACAAATGCTCAAAAGAAAGTGAAAGGACGGGCCACATAGTGACATCCAATAAAACAGTGTGTATGTTTCTTTAGGTTAGAGCAAAAAAGACCACAACAGACCAGAATCCTGAACTACAACTTTGTACTTCCCAAAGAATTACAACCAGTACACTACAGCAATAAGCACGTGAAGAAAAACTTGATTGTGCTGCTGTCGAATCTCTTCCCATACTCTTGTCACTCTACCATAGACAAGAAGAATTAATTTGTGTATTTCTGTGGGGAACCTGTTCACAGAATCAATACATTTCTATTCTTTTTGCAACTATTTGACAGTATCCACCCTCAACAATTCTATCTTTTGTCCTTGATTTGAATCCTGCCATTTCTTCTTTTTTTTAATAGTCCAAACGTTGTTACTCATTCTTTCTTTCGTCATTTCTGTCCGTTTGCATGTACATGTATGTGTGTGTGTGTCTGTCTGCAGATGTCTTCGAAACTTTGACTTTCGTTGGGTGTGACCAGGATATCAAGGTCATCCTGTATCTTGTAATGCTTCTTTTCCCAGCTGGTGTTTCATGTTTCGTCATCCGTCTTTCTAAATTTGAATTCTTTTAATTTTCTTTATGACTGTGCCGTGACATCATCACGCCCTTCTCTTTCAGTCAGCTCCATGTTGTATCGATAACCTGTCTAGTACCTCCCTCTTTTTTTTACTATTTATCTTTCATTTTAAATACAATTACGCTCCCTCTTTTGTTTCTCCGACTTCTTCACTGCCGAGTGGGCTTTGTCCGCTAGAAATCTCCGCGCTGACCTCGGGAGAGGATGCATTTTTATGTAATCTGGGTGTGATGCATGAGGCAACAGAAGCCATGGCTACTTCTACTCTTTCCCCGTCCCATCCCTGCCTCCCCCTTCGCCAACCCGTTGAAGTGGTGGACCGGAACCATGCATTCACACCACACTCCTTCTCCTGCATGGTGGATTTCAAGTCATGCTTCACTGTAATCTTTCTCAAGAGGGGGAAAATAAGAAGAAGAATAAGAAGAGATGAAAGAGGGGGAGAAGAGAAAGAGAGGAAAGAGAGAGTATATTGAGCTTTACATTTCTGAAATGCTTGTTTCACATTTGCAACAGAAATCAGAAAAGCGAAAGATCGCCTTTGCCGAGAGGAGCTTATGATACCCGAAAAGTGGTTGCACGTTGGCTTGCAGACTGAAGTCGTAACACTCTTTTTTTTTTTTTTTTTTTTTTTAGAGTTTTCCCTGTCGGTCCGGTAGATTGCGGTTTCTTCCCAGACACGTTCTGCCACATTTGGAGCAATAAGCTCTTAAACGGGCATGGTTTCCAGATGTACGGTAGTTATTGGTTAACAGGAGAAAAGGGAAAGACTCACTGGCTTGTAATATCTTTTATTTCCCCCTTTCTTTCCCTGCATCATTTACATCAAAGTTTCTTGGCATTGAGTTGTGTTCAAAAATAATGTGCATGATGCATGGTCTTCCAAGACACTAGAAGTTAACAAATTTTGGCCGTCGGTTTTGAATTTTCATCATATCCCAGTTGTAGTAGGATTTTCCCGATGAGTAATAGAAGCAGACACTTGTTCCTTTGGTTGCTAGAATTTGTAATGAAAGCAGGGAAAATGTGGCATAATTTCCTTGGGAAATGATGTCAGTTTTACTGCCTAGTACTTTGCATATGGCATAAATCTTTATCCTGATTAAGTAGTGAGGAAAAAAAGGCTCAAGTCTTTGAACCTACCCACAATTATGCATACTCATTCACAAAACTCTTCATTTTCCTGATATTAGTTTGCGGTCAACTTTCAAATCTGCAGGCTGCCATCTTTCTCTGTCCTTTTTTTTTCCTGCCTGGAGTGGTCAAGAAAAGGCAAGTAAAGTTTGCAAATCATCCATACATACCAATGACCTGAGGGTGATGCGGTCACCGTGCCAACAATAGGCACTGGACAAGAGAAACAATAGAAGGACCGTTTTCCCTGTCTCCGGTAGTCGGGAGTTGTATGTTTGAAAGACAAAACAAAACAAAAAAGTGCAGAGAAAAGTCAACATGGAAGTTAGACCGAGTGAAGTGGTACAAGTGTTTGCATGGCCACAATACCAATGATGCGAATAGACTAGGGCATTCACTCTTGGCAACGTGTCGGCAAACAGAGTGGGCAGCGCCCTCGATGAATGGACTGGACCGAGGGGACGGGCCGGACCGTTCTCGGAAAAGTGATTAATTGCCGATTTGCTTAAACTCTTGTTGTCGCAGGCGGGGGCCGGCCAATGACTGAAAGAGGGGCAAGTTTGCGTCTGTCCTTGGCGTTCATAATGAAGGGGAATTTTTTTCGTGAGGGTTGAATCATAATACGTCATGGATGTGGAATTTCTAGATCATGTGTGCTGATTAGATTATGGTATTGATGTAGATCTGATGTCGAGTGAGTTCCTGGAAATATCAGAGTGCTCGTCATAATTAGTGGGCATATGATACATACCTTAATTACTAACAGAGGCTTTGTGTGTTTATTTTGAAGGCAAAAAGAATGATATTGTAGTAATCAAAGAGAGGTGCTAGGATGTGATTGTAAATCATGAGTGTACTGATATTTGGAAATAATTTATGTTGTTCCTAAATGTGTCATTATTAAAAGAAAAAGGAAACTGAGACGTTTGACCTCTGACCTCAGGGCAGTAGTCATAATTTGGGTGTTCCAATAATTTCACGAACAGCAAACTCAGACCTACTGCATGAGTTTTGAAACAACTGTTTAAGGTTTTTCTAAGAAAAAAAAAGAAGAAACGTTTGCAACCGCCTGCTCAAATACAATGTAGTTCCATCTAAAAATTTTCCTTAAGGACTTGGTGCCATTTCCCTGAGATCATACCAACGTGTGACATACATGATTACATCATTCACGCTCACATTTTCTTGACTGCCAGTGGATTTTCATCTGCCAGTGCCCGAGTTGCCATTGGGCTGTGTGGCAGGGATGAGCCGTCCAATAAAAATACAGTAGTACAACTGTACCTAGTGTCAGTAAAAGCTATGCACGGGGGTTACATATGTATTCAGGGGAATTGCATGACCTTTACATTGCAGCGTTGGCGAAGTTTGCTCAGGTGAAATTTATTCAGAGGTGGTCTCTCTTCTCTCACTTTCCTTCTTCTCCCCCTTCCCCCTCCCCTACCCCCCCCTCTCTACCCCAACCTTCTTTTCTCAAATTCCCCTCACCTCTGCTTTCTCTCCCTTGTCTTTTTAATCAGGGAGAAAGAGCCAAATATTGGTATTAAATCTTTGTGGAGGTTTTTAAAAGTCTTGTCTGTTTGAGAGGGGTTCTAAAAACATCACAGGTGGGTGAGAGGGAGGTGTACTTGTACTGGTTCCTCCATCTAGCTCCCTTTTTTTGCTGAATACTTTAAGGGATTTGGTTTCAGAGAGACACCACAATGTTGATTGATAGATCCATGCAAAGAGAAGAATTCGGGGGGGGGGGGGGTTTAAGAGCAAATGAAAATGTTTGCGCCGTTTTCTAGCCCATATAAATAGGGCCTATATAGGGGCAAGGGCACTCTTGTTGAAAGACCAAAGTAAAATATCCAAAAAGTCAGTCAGATGCCCTGGTTGTTTGAAAAAAAAAAAACAATTATAAAGAATAGAAGACAGAAAGAAAGACATAGTGGAAAGTATGTTTCTTTTTAAGGGTGTTGGGAGAAAGATAAGGAACATTATCACCCTGATGAAATATGAAAGATACCAATTCATTAAGTGTAGATTGTTTGTTTTCTGAATTTTGATACAGTATCTTCAATTATGTATCTGAATATCTTTTGGCTGTTGACTTTTCAGTCTATCATAGGGCATTATGAGTCAAAAGGAAATAATTCAACACTCCTTCAATTTGTTATCAAATGTACACATTGTCGATAAGTAAGTGATTTCATAGAGAAAGATGATTGTGTGTTTGTGGGGGGGGGGGGGGAGCAATAGAAGAGGTAAAAAACTTCCGGGAGGGGTGTACAGGTTCTGTATAAGGTGAATGCCCGAGCCATGGATCCATTAGACGCTGGACTTTTCGGCAGAAAGTGAGTCCCATGTTTGCGGAGGGATGACGTGGGATTCAGATTCTACCGCATGATAAACAGAGGCATGGCGACGGAGGGAGGGCTAGGTAGTCCCCCTGTTATGTAACAGCAGGGCCAACAGATTATCATGAAGAGATGCGGTCAGTTGAAAGTCATAGGGATGAATATCATCACTGTTTGCCTTCTGATGATGTATGCGAAGTTCTGAGAAAATGTCGGCAGATGAGGATCGAAACAAAAGCTGCTGCATAACCCTCAAGAATGTGCATGTTTTCAGAGATGGAAGTGCATGATAAATTATGAGTTGTTTCTCACTTGAGTAGATCAATCATCCCATTGTGTATTGTTGCAATAAACTTTATATTGTAATACATGGAAGAGAGGTAACACAGGGTAGATAGTTACAAATCAATTTTTGTTGGGCTTTCAGGAACAATATTTTAAAAAATGAATATTAATGTTTCATTTCTAAGATGAAGAGATTGTGGAGAAAAGTTAGTTCTATCTTCTTTGCCGTCTAGTTTTGCTTTCTTCCATTTTGTTCTTCTTCTCCTCCTTCCTCTTCTTCTTTTAGTTCTTCTGTTGAATATTTCTTTTTCTTTTTTTTTTCAAAGGTTACTTGCAGCTGAAGTTTATAGGAGATCGTAATTCCCCAACACTATTTTTTTTTTTATTGCAGAGTATAATCTTTAAATATTCATTCACTACTCTATACTATATGCATAATGGATGGGTACTTCTGCCTTCCAGTCGATAGAGGCCAGTCACCTTTTAAAAAATAAAAAAAGACAAAAAAGAAAGATAATGTAGCAAATCGAGACATTTAGCATTATTGGTGCTTGTAATGAAGTGGGCCTTCATCTTTGTGTCCATTTATGCCATCTTGACAATGGTCTGGTAGAAAAAAAAGTAGATCCAAGTGGCTGAAATGATGGCAAATACAAATGAGATAATGGGATTTCTCACGGCCCCATCACGGATGCCCCCTTGTCGATAATTTGATTGGGGTGCTAAATCCCGATCTATGTGCAAATACTTGTGGTCATCACCCAACAATTGTGCATCATCTTTTAATAGCTACATCAGGAGTGAAGTATTTGAAAAAGGTGCAGGTGTGTTTGGGGTGACTCTATAATCCCGCCGATTAAGTCTCCGAGATCTTCTCTTGATGCGGTTGATTTGTTTACATGTTTTTCCTTGGCGGCTCTACTAAATACAAGCAATGATCCTGTTCGAATTATCCTGTTTACCCATAACTTTAATAGGTAAACAGAGAACCTGAATAATACTTGTGTGGGCAAGTAGGACTAGAGTGCTTTGTTGGGCAGAGGTAATAGATTGGGGAAAGAAGTCACTGAAGGTGAAACAAAGATGTCCTCAAAATAACTTAGAAAATGGATACCAAGCCCTTTCCAGGACGGGATTAATGTCTATCTGATAGAGGGATTTGGATCAAAACCCCAAAGATTATGGGTAGACAAAGAAAGGGTGCAGACCCTTCCTATACCGCTGGCCATTTTCCTTGCAGAGGGCAAAGCCGCCCTGACGTAACATCGGTCCTGTCTGAGGTATCTTCACTTCCGTACCCCCCAAAGTTTCTCTGTAGTACTCTCACCGCAAACTGTCCAGAGCTGATGGAAAGATACTAAACTGTTGAAGTATGTCCCCCTCGACTTTCTTTGTCAGGCTTACACATTGAGTCCCTGTGTCTGGAGTGAGTTTGAATTTTTGTTCACTCAAAAAAAAAAAAAAAATGTCATGCCGCAATCGTGTTTGCTATTTCGGAATAATCCCCACTTCAGAGTAGTTGGATTCGGTGAAATAACCCCGTGGAATGGTTTCCGTCACCTGATTCATCAGCCCGAAACAAGAGGGTTCTCAAGTACCACACACACACACACACACACACACAAATTTGCATGTACATGCACAGAGGACTTTTTAACCAACTGATTTCACTTTCCTTGTGCACTTGCATTATGGAGTTAAGAGGGATTAAACTCGTCAGTGAAGTAGTGATCGAAAACACAAATTCTCGTCTAAATGGCCCTCGGTTTTGCTTCGAGAGTCCCCGGGACAGGGACATTCAAGCAGTCTTGATCCAATGCATGGTGTGCATGTACCTGGTTATTGTTGCCACCTAAACCTGCAGCGTGACAACTTAAATCCACCAAAACCTTTCCACCGCAACATTTTTTTCTTTTTTTTTTGGTGCTCCATCTTTCTTTTTTATCTGCCATTAAAACAAGACTTGAAGAAAGGTGATTGGCACAGGAGATAACAGTTCACTTCAGCTTCAATATCCTTTTGTCTGCCTCGAAAACTCTCCAGATATCAGACCGTTTAACTTAATCCACGAAGAATCGTATTTGGGGGGAGAGCGTGCACAAACAAGGAAAGAAAGTTTGCGAGATCGAATCAGCCAATCAAGGAATCTTATTACGGAAAAGCCACAGCGTTAGATAAAAGCAAATTGGTTGAGAGAATGTTTATGCACCTTCCCAAATAAACCGCTCCAAAATATTAACCACGAATGCAGAAGAAACAAGCCAGAGGTTTTCCCCTCCCCCTCTTCAGACTATTTTGAAAGCAATGTTTTCAGATAAGAAGACATGCTGTGCTTTGAAAAAAAAGAAAGAAAGAAAAGAAAGATTAGACAACATGGAAGATACATAAGTGGAGGGTTGTTCAAATATTGAAACATGAGCGCTGTAATGCTGCCCTCGTATGTTGAAAAACATGTATCCCATCCAGCCTTTGTCGGTGAGATTACTCCGAGCAAATACCAGCATTGTGTTTTTACACAAAACATCAAGGTATGTCAGACAAGATGAAGAAAGGGTATTAGAGTCTAGAGAACAGACTATAAACAATGGTAGGGTGGATATATCCCCCCCCCCCCTTTCTCTTTTTACATCAATAGCATTGGGTCTTGTATGTAGAATTCATTTTGTAAAATTCATTTTGTTTTTGTATGCAGTCACATGTTTTAATAACTTTAGAACAAGGTAATGTGGCATATGGAAAGATTAAAGCTACATTGTACAACCAATGTTTAACCTGTTGAAGGCTAGTCCCCCGGACTTGGGCAGGTGTCTTTGGCAAAAGTGTGTTATGGTATAGCAAACTCAGCTTGTCCTCAAGGGGTTAATCAACCATCAGACCTTTATTGATATTATTCTGTACTGAAAGCTGTTAGAGATGAAATAATGTAATATGGCTGCATTTTCTTTTCTTTTTTTAAAGGCCAGTAGCATGTTCCATAAACAGTGTTATAGTATCATTGTAATTCTTGAAGAAACTTTATTACGAAATGTAAACATCTTTACTACATCTGCTGTAATTATGTTATGTGATCATTATATTACATGAGGGTTGGGTAGGGCTTGCAATGGGGAAAGATTGGACTGAGAAGAATCTCTTGTGCTTTGAAATCAATCAATCTGAGATTTCAACTGCAGCGTCTCGTAACTGGGCTGCGCAGATTTCATGTCAAAATAGAAAGTTAAGCGGGGAAGATCAAACACATCAGATGGAGAATTTGTTTTCCCTTTTTATCGTATTGCGTACTTTACTCTTCTGAGTGCGCAAAATGTAATAACAATGGCTTCGCAACACCCAGATGAAAGTGATGATAATGTGAATACTAATGTCTGTGTTGTCTATATAGCACCTGAGGAAAACTTATCTGATGCTCTCTTCCCCTCCCCCCCCCCCCAAAAAAAAAAAAGAAAAAGAAAAGAAGAAAAAACATTTCATGGCTTAACCCTGTTAATGACTTGGCCAACTAATACTGTATGTAAAACAAGATATTTTTGTGGCATGAAATTTTTTTGTGAATTGTCACTGGCATTCAGTGCGTATACCTTTGTAGTTGTGTGCATTCAAAGTTTGCAGATCTTGGCTCGTGAAATTTGCGAAAGGTTCAATCAGTAAATTGAGTAAATTGAATCTTGAATATTGAATCTTGAGCACAGTCAGTAGGTCAGTATTTAGGACATCCCTTCAAGATAGCGATGTAAAATGAAGATCTCAATTGAGTGCATATGTGTTAAGTTTGCGAGAGGGGTCGCCAAGGAGATGGGGTCAATTACACTGTGAGGTGAGTTTGGCATGTGTGTAACAAGGGGAGATATAAATGCTGTTTGATGGCTATAGAAAGAGCTAAAAACAAATCTCCCAGTGTCTGGATCAAGACTATGAGACAGACCCTATGTGATCTTGAAGGGGTCACCTGTATAGGATATCAGTAGATCTTGTCTCACACAGGTGGGTAGATGCACGGGTCTACCACAAGACCAGGCAGCCTGGAGGCAAGGCTACAAAGGAAATGAAACTAGCAAAAGAAAAGCGTGAGAAAAATGAATGGATGTTAGGTAATGGTGATAATGTTCTTTTCCTTCACAGTTTTGTCCAGTTGAGAGACTACCAAATGCTGATATAATGGGTCCAATCATCAGATGGGTTATAGAGCTGAAAGGATAATGATCAGTGTTATTCAGGCCAGAGGTTACGAGGGTCGCTGCGCAGATAATGAGTAGCCTTTATCCAAAAACCACAAAATGATGCCGTGATTGGTCATTAAAAAAGAAAGAAATAGTCAGCCAAATGAGAACTTCCGCTCATTTTACATTCAAAAATTGGTCAGCGTAAGACCATGAAAGTACCTTGCTGTGCTAGCGGATGGCCTTGTAACGTTGATATTTAGGTTTAACTTCTCACAATGCTCTGTAAAACACTTGATGCATGATACTAGAGTATAGTCAGTTTACATCAGATTGGGTTTTTCATGAGTGTGGCATTTATCTAAAAATCCATGACATTTGCCCTACCTTGATTGGAAGAACATAAAGAAAAACAAATGTACAGTTTGTTTATTAACTTCCGATGTGAACGCAGATCTCGCTGCCAGCTACACTAATGGTTACTGGCACTTAGCATCCCTTGATTAAATCAAGCCTTCAGAAATGATACTTTCCGGCATGATGAGAAAACACTGGTAATGAAACTTCAAAGATAGTCGGCTTCTCCCCAAAAGAGCGCCATGTCAAGAGGTCGCATTCGCTAAATGGGAGGCTTAATCAAAGGCAGCGTCGCGCTATTGTTGCTCACAGTTTTTATTGTTATCAAAATTAGCAGGGAGAAAGAGTAATGAAGGGAGGAAGAAGGAAAGAAAGTAAGGGAAAGAAAGAAAGAAAGAAAGGAAGGAAGGAGATGTGACGTGCAGTGGAGTGTCGGTAGCTTGTACGGCAGAGACGCCAAATGAATAAATTACAGCGGGTATTCAGTTCGCAGATGTGACTCGTTAAGATGCACTCAGGGAAGTTATATTCTCGGCGTTTTGCACAATGATTGGTTATTAACAGCGGATGGTAATGAGGAAGAATGTTGTCTGCCGCGCGCTGGCGCCTCGGGGCAACGGGTGGCTTATGCTCACCGGTATAGCATCTTCGCAAATTAGAATCGAGAGATGGTAGCTTTTAACGCTAATCCTGGTCATTTGCTGGTGATCAAGGCTGAGGGAGTGTTCCTGACGGAAAATGCATTGAAACCTCACTACTGATTGATAAAATTGTCGGTCCCTTTTAATTAAACATAACCCAGCATTACATTTATGGCTGTCCTGTAACATTCAAAATGACAAATTAACCTTTATTTTTTTTTTTGTCCCCCCTTTAAAGGTAAGATTTTTATCTGTGCACAAATTCATGGAGCTGTGGCTTTGGTTTGCCTGAGAAACTGTGGGCACAGTCTACCATGCTTTTGATATTACCTTTCTCTTTGGCCCATAGTCATTGCTACTCCACTTGTACAGCAGTGATGTAGGCTAACATATTCCCGCAAGATAAGATTTGTCGGGAACCGTGCACGGGGTGCGCCGCGTTCTCGCCCTATTCGTATGCGGCTCTTCGTTCCTTCTCCGCAAACCAATGAATAAATTAAAGCTAAGAGACCCGAGTCTGAGTGTCTTGTTAACCCGTAATGCCGGGGCGAGCGGCACAGGAAATAATTGAATCATCATTTGAAAAATTTCATATCATTTTCAATCTTCCTGCCATTTGCGGTCTGTATGTTCGGGAACATCTTTCATTTGGCCCCTTGAGAAGGGAAAAGGGGGATATAGGAGGAGGAGGAGGAAGAGGAAGGGGGGCAGGGTTACACAGGGAGGTACATGTATGTTGTCTGTCATGGTTGATACTGACTAGTAGCAACAGAGAAAATGTGTCTTTGGCGACATTTTGTCGTTGCCGCGGGGAAATATGCGCCCGTGGCGTGGACGCATCTTCCTCGCGTTGTCCCGTGCAACGCGGAGATCATTTGGAATGGATGTTGCGATGCGACGGACGAAGATGACATGGTGAATTCGCGGGATGTGAGCAGAATTCGAAAGAGGGGACACGAAGCATGCAAAGTGGACGGAAGTGAAGTCTAGGGGTAAAAAAGGGGAGCGAAAGAATGGAAAGTGCGTGTGTGGCTTGCAGCAATATTACAGTTCACGCTGCTTTTTAACTTGTTGATGAGTTTGCCCCTCTGCTCTGAGGAGTCGCGACAAATAAATTCTGGCAATGATGTCGAAGAATGGCCCAGTTTTGGTTGTAGGGATATTTGAATGGTGCATGCCTAGCGTCCCGCTAGAAATCATTGCCCATTCATAAACCGGAATGTTGAGGTTGTGTCCAAAAGTGTCCCTCTGTTGGAGAGTTGTGAAGGGTTTCATCCGCAGTGCGGAAATGAGAATCACCCAGACCAAGTTCTAAAATATGTATGGCAGTGATATAGATACACTCTGTATGTGCTCGTGTTATGGTGCTTGCAATCAGAGGTGCATTTGTGTATGTGAAAAGTAGTACTGAGCAAAACCTTTAGGCAATTTTTGCAATTTTCTTGCAAACTTGCATTGCACATAAAGACTAATTTGTGTAGCATATATAATGGGAGAGAGGCAGTTCACTGTATGCATACCATCAAAAGAGAATTTCAAAGAGATATTATCAAGGTAGTTGGAAGAAGTGGAAGGGAGGGGGAGTTGGAGTACAAGAATCATTAATCTGTATGTGAGGCAGAAATGAGGGGTTTCGCCTTGACCGGAAGAAATACTGGACTCTTTCTTGGCCATATCTGTCAAACATTGATGTCGTAAATCTTCCTTAGTCCATCCTATTCATTATCATGTATGTAAAAGTTTTCTAGCTTGAAATGTCCTTCTATCATCTTGCATCGCCCCACCCCACTTTCGGTTTGTCTGAGTTACTCTCCACACAGAAGTCTGAATCAGTCTATCTATTCAGACCCCTTTTGGTACTTTTATTCCAGGTATCATTCAATTTGGCAACACTAAAGATGGTATAGCGGGTGTATAGGATACAATGACTTGTAGCATACATGGCAATAGGACTTTGTAGAATGCTTGACCTTGTGAGTGACAAAAACCATGATTGCATGGTCATTCTGTCACAAGGGGTCTGAGTGGTGAGACTAGGCATCAGGCCACTCTGGAGAAATCTGAGCCCCATCATATTGCCATAAATTCTGACTTGGCCCAAGCTTCCACTGGGGGGCAGGTTTCCAACACGTTATGGTACTGCAGGCAGTCTTCAGGAACACCACGAGTTCGTCACCATGCGCCTTGCTCGTAAATCATGTGGCAGCCTCATAATTTATTCTCTTCAAAGCGTCTTCTTGAGACAAAAAGAAGAAGAAGGAATCTCCTTCCAGTCCCCCACCCTTCTCAGCCATTCCTCATCTTCTCTCCTTCTTCCTGTCATTCTTACCCTTCTAATTCTTTTGTTTTTATATAGCTTGAATTCGGATGTCCATGCTCTTGATTTTCTATCACTTCCATAATTATTCTTATTTGGCTGTTGGAGCCTGAATCGTTTTGCATACTGGATAGATATTCATCTTTAAAGAGTTGAAAAAGTCAAAGAGAATCTTGATTGTTAAAGGAGTACAGAGTATTAAAAAGTTGCAAAATATATGTACCCAATTATATTAGGCACATGCTTTCAGATTCTTAGAGAAGATGCTGTTACCATGGCAACAGCTGGGCAGCAATCAGGTTGCACAAATTTTGTGTGTGTTGTTGCCATGATGGTTGTGAATGCCGGAGCGTACAATGGACTGCGATTGTCATCATCACACGCAAACAAAATGCCCCCTTCTGTTTTATGGAGGAATATTGGGTAAATGCCGTAATAAAAGTATCTGTCTTCAGTTGTTGGGGAGAATACTGAGGAAAAATAAATATGTTTTGGAATTCCATGGATATAATGGGGGAAAGAGGAATATTATGGTTTTAAGACGTAATGTCAGATTATGCTGTGATGTGGAGGTCAGTGACACTGTCAGCTCTACATGGATATTTTAATGACCCCTCTGCTTGTGATGACCAAAACACGCCCAACCAATAATGATGATCGACCGCCGGTAATGATGTGGTCAAATTCTGGAGGGGAATGTAAAACTTTTTAGGAGAGAGATGGAGACCCTGCCACTTACCTGATGAGGGTGACTTTGGTGGGATTTACTCCCTAAGCCTCTCATTTCTTTAATTCATCCAGGTGGTCTCCACTCCACGATTGGGAAAAAATCATGCTCCGTCAAGGTAACTTGACTTGCATCATGGACCATCCCATCGCTCGCTTCTATTTCCTTGGTTTGCCCAGTTATCACCCCTAGTAGGGCCGAGCGGTGTCTCGTTCCTGGTGTCCCCAAAACCGCGCCCCGTGACATTTATATTCCTCCGTCTTTGACTTTGTCTCTCGCTTTCTCTCTTTATGATCTTTACTTAGAAAGAGCAGTAATGAAAATTGACCAAGACATTCTTGAAGTGTGACTTTGCAGTTGACAGATTTGGCCCAGTCATCTCAGCATAAAAACTGAATTGTCACAGACTCATTTTTCGATTACATTTCAATGGCATTGTAGAATTATTATTTTTCTATTGTTTTTTGATTGGACATTGGTATATCAAAGAAAAAGCATAAAATTTTGAAGATTGATAGTGGATAAGATGTAAATGTCTGTGTGGTGGGGGGAGGTCGAATGGACCAGCCAAGAACAAACAGAACTATAAAATATCGCAGAAGACCGCATGCTCTCGTACTACAGCTACTGACACGGAAATGAGTTAGTGGGATTGAGCATCATGGAGGATGGGCCGATTTTCGCTTTGCAGAAAAATATTTCACACATAGTTGATTTCTGAAACTGTTTCTTCTAAGCATATCTGTCGAACCTGTGCATGGTACTATAAACATCATATTATGATGTTTATTTACTAAAGTGTATCTCGGCATGATTTGACATTTAAAAGAACACAAAAATGAATCATTTTACTTGCAGGGGATTTTTTTTTTCAATACCTGGAGTCATGCAGGTTTATGGTAGAGAATGACAGTCGTACATAAAGCTCTGCTTTCAAATTTGACTTCCTCATTAGATGAAATGTTGCAAATTGTTCGTTCCCAGAGGCAGAAACTGTGGTTTGAAGCTGTCTGGCTGTAATGCTGTTTTCTGTCGCTTCTGCATAGGTGTCCTTTGATATCTGCGTTTAACAAAACTCCCCTCCCTCTTTGAAGAAGCAGCCAACCTGTGCATATTTCAGGAGGTGCCTCTTTTATTGGTCTTCCATTCTCACTTGTGTCCCTTTATTGGTTTTCCCCCTCAGGGAATTTCCTTTTATACGCTGTCATTAATATCCATAAATGTCATGAGCTAACCTTTGACTTAGGACTGGCAGAAAAGAAAGCAAAAAGAAATGGAAGGGGGGGGGGTGGGGATGGATGGTATCCTTAAACTTTTCCTTGCATTAGTGATATTCAAGAGTTCTTGTATTTGATTTTCTGTCACTCCGGTACATCTTTGTTGATGGGCCGGCTGTTTTGGAAACTCTGGTATTTAGGGATCTGGACCCTGAGTAGGGAATGTCTTCCTTAGGTGACAGCAGACCTTGATGTTGATGCCAGGAGGAGGGAGGGTGGAAGGAGGAGATGGAGGAGGAGGAGGAGGAGGAGGAGGAGGAGGAGGAGGAGGAGGAGGAGGAGGAGGAGGGAGGGGGGGGGGGCAGGGATAGAAGATGAAGCAAAGGATAATGATATCCACACAAATCAGTAAACTAAATTTGAAATCACTTAGATTAGGCAAAGTGTTTCCTGTGAGCTAGAATCAAGCCATGGAAATCTAAATGTATTTCTAAAACTTTCATTTCTCAAAAAAAAAAAAAAAAATGCCAATGCATAGTTCTGATCTTTGTGGGTGAACTCTTGGTAAGTTTCGATATCCAATCTCCCCGTTGTGGGACAAACACTGACCCGCAACCACAATATTTCTGTCATTCAATTACTGGGGACTTGAGAAGAGCAATGTTTTATGAACATGAAAAAACAACAATAGATGTAGGCCTATGTTCCTCTACATTTTTGCAAACAGCTTGGTTTCTAACTAGGAACGTGACAAGCATCATTATGGACTTGCTTTACTGAGTTCGGGACAGGGAGATGCCGAGAACTGCTGATCATATATCTTGCGAGCATAAAGTCAAGGTTGCTGGATTGACAAGAAAGTATTAAATATTTCAGCGTGCAATTAATGGCGAAATTATAGATTTAGGGACCTGCCGAAGAGGAGAGGATGAAGGAATAGGTGAGGGAGAAGGAGATGAAAATGGAGAACATGCATATAAAAATTGAGCTGTTTCATATTATGTTAAAATCTCGTTCAGATGGGAACACATTTCACACCCATACAGTAACTTTACACATCTGTGAGCAGGCTTTGAATCACAGTTCTCCCCAAATAACCTTCCTTCCTTCCTTCTTTGAAATCGTGCAGGGCCTGTATGTTGCACAGTGGGCGGAGATGTTTTTCCACTTGAATTATATTGCTCGATTACTGCATGTGCAATTATATTGCTCGATTACTGCATGTGCATTTCTAATCTGGACTGTTTGACCTCGTTTTGAGAACACAGGGAGCATAGGTAGACCTTCATCCACATACACTGATAATTAAACTGCTCACATCCCCTCTTCAGATGTGTAGGGTGCGTTCATTTGTGTTCCTGGTATATCGAGTGTCATTTGCAGCATGGAGCTACAAACGTAGCTCCATGTTTGCAGTGGGTGGTTGGCTAGGAGACTGAATTTCAACATGTGAACATTGTTAGTTTCTACAGTGATTTGAAATGTGTTTCTGAAATGTTATTACAAACAAGACATGTTTATTCAAGTTTGCAGTTTGAACGCAAAGGACAGAGTGATAGCTGATAGGCAGAAAAAAATGATATGATTTAGCCACCAGTGTTTTATGATGATAGCTTTTTCCTGCTTGGCGGCCATATTTCTAAATAAACTCAGCAGCCAAAAACCAAACAAGGGTCTACTGTCCGTCCCCCAGCGCCCCAAGAAGACAGGAGTGTTGAGAGGTTGTGTCTGTGATCACTGGATGGAACATCAAACATGGTTGACTCTCTCTCTCTCTCTCTCTCTCTCTCTCTCTCTCTCTCTCTCTCGAACTAGAGAGGTCAGTTTACACCAGTGGGTCCAGGTTCATGGGAAGAAGAGAGAGAGAGCTAAACAAACCTTGGACCATATTTTTGTTTTATTTTTAACCCATATTTAGTCCTGGGGGATTTTTGCAGCAGACATTACTATCTCTTCATAAGTGAATTTGCAACTGTGAATTTCACTGTATATCAAATATAAGAGATATATGAGATGAGACTGGTATAATTCATCAGATCCACACGCAGTTAGAAGAAAATTTCAAAAAATAAGCCAATTTGAAAAAAAAAAAAAAACATTTATTTCATCTTCTTCAGGAGAATTAAATCAGATTTATAATTGCTCTAAACTGAGACAGTTGCTGTTTTATGTGCCTCAACATCTGCAAGTTTTATGTGAGGTACAACTGTATGTAAGATCAGTTCGTGAAAATATTGTGTAGATAGGACAGAGTTGTGTTAAAAGACTTTGGTGTGAGCTTTAGCCATGCTTCATGGTATGGCAGTGTCCGGTCTGGATGTTTTGACATGCCAAGACTAATTTTGTCTCCTCCTCCTCCTCCTCCTCCTCCTCCTCCCCCTCCCCCTTATTCTGAAGAAAAAAACACACACACACACAACAACAACAATGTAGGGCTATTCCCCCATGCCATAAGCATCCACTGACTGCTGTACATCATGGCTGTGGAATGTTTGTGGTTTTTAGGAAAAGGGGGGGGGCAGTATTGGGCTTTTTTGCTAAGGTTGTCCTCCCACTTTGAGGTCATGTGGGGTCATGACCTCTCCATTACCTCATACATCTCTCTCTTGGCTAGTGGATTATGACAGGGCTCACATGTCTCCAAACTCAGTAAATGCATGGTAGAACTGCATGGCTGAGTTGAAAGGTAATTGGGGGTATTGGAAATATTTTCACCGCAAAGAGCACAGGACAGGCTAATATATATGCTTAGTGTGTTTGTTGTTGTTTTTTGAAGTATGCCTGTGGTGGAATATTTGTCATAGAAATTTGCAGTTGCATATATTTGTGATCAACTGTCATTTAAGCTCAAAGGGAAACCTGCTGTTTTTTCACTAATTGATGTTTATAATCTATGGGGGGGGGGGGGGGGAAGGGGAGTGAGAGCATGAGAAAGAGAGATAGATAGATAGATAGATAGATAGATAGATAGATAGATAGATAGAATACAAAAGAGAAAGAGCACAAAAGAGACACTGATTTGAATCCAGTATAGGATTTAACCAATAAACCAAGAAGTTAAGAGGTCTAGTGCCTCCTTGAATAAACCAGGAAAGAAAATGATATTTTATCGAGATAAAGCAAAGGTTAGGACCACATTTTGCCCAATCAGAAGCATTTCACTCAGAGATATTTAAAAACAAAATCAGATTTGTCATCTTTATAAGAGACAAAATGCCCAGCAGTGGTATTATTTGTGACTTTGATGAAACTTTTTTTTTTACATTGATAAGTGGTATATTCTTAGAGCTGAACAATATACAAAATATACATTACTTCTTGCTTACATGTGCTCTCACATGCACATGCACATGCACATGTCAAGAATGTTTGTTACTATCAAATAATTCATACCACCTGGAGCTTTTTTCATGCCATGGTACACTACAACAATCATTTCATAATATCATATCATATTCTTCCATCTCATTTGTCTTACAAATAAAAAGTCTTTTTTTTTTGCTATTGTGTTTAAATAAAAAATGAATCAAATATGAACAGTGTTTATCATTCGCTTTTAAATTGTCAAACTTCTCGCTTGTCACACAGGATTTGAGACTTGTCACGCAAAATTTGATGGATGGAACTCATGCAAGAATGCAAGGGAACATTTATTTTCCTCTTTTCTCCTCATGTAACGCCAAATTTTCGCTAACAAGGAGTAGTCGACCAGAGTGTTTGAATAAATGTAACAGATGAATGAGCATCCAAAAAATCCATGTTCAGGAGAATAACATTCTTGTGCTGCTTACATTGCACCTCTCCCTGTGCTATGTATTGGCCATGATAACGAACAAACAGGATTTCTGCCTCACCTCACAGTTCAAATATTCAACCTTCCATCCCTCCTCTTATTTTTATGAGAAGATGATGAATCCAAATAAATCAACAACAACAACAACTACAACAATTTTGAGTTGTCTCCAATGGTCAAAGACAAACTTAGCAATGACCGGCAAAGTACAAGACAACGACACCATCAACAACGGTGTCCAATTTATCTGTGTCCTTGCCTCACCTTGAGGATGAGTTCTTTCTGTTGCTCTTCCCTCCCTCCCTCACCTGCTCCCCCCCCCCCCCACTTGATAATGGAGTGGCCCATGAATAGATGCAGTCCCGAGATGCCTTGTACAGGGGAAGCGAGGAATGGCACACCATCCGGACCATGCAAGATGCTCTCCTCCTCCTCATCCGCAGCAGCAGCGGCAGCATTTTTACCCAAAGAGTGTTGTTCTTGTGGACGTGAAGATTAAAATGTGCTTAGTGATGTGTTATGATTCTCTCCTCATCCTGCAACATCCTTGCTTGTCTTCTTCTTTGCATCTCTATTCCCTTATCAGTCAGCGGCATTTGACATTTAGCTTTTTTTTTTACCCCCCTCAATCTTTTGTCTTTGCTTGTTCCGTTTTTTTCCCTGTTACACCTCCAAAAAAAAAAAAAAAGAGTCACATTTGAAACTCTCTATCGCGGGGGAAAATCAAAAAGATTTTTTTTTTCTTTCTTTTTAAAGCCTCCGGGGGCATCATCAGAGAAGAGCATTTTTGAGGAGATACAAGCGTAGTCTTTCTCTCTTTCTCATTCCTCGTCTCCCGTGCCATAGAGGGAGAGAAAAGGTGTGAAGGTTGGCCGAGAATGGATGGGAGCAGAGATTACACGGGGAGAAGGGCATCATGTTCAAGGTGAATCAGACGAGCACGCACGCGGGGGGAATAATGCGAAGATGGGAGAAAATTTGTCTCGAAACTGGCGATTCGATACGAGAGAGAACTTAGGGAAATATATATATATATATGTAGGAGAGGCAGATGTCAACATGTAGCGATGCATGATGTTTACCCCTCTCCGCCAAAGAGGCAAGTGGTACATAATTCAGACATCACCTTCAAATGAAGAGGACGGACTGATAAAGGAATCCATGAATCCATGCAGTGGAAGACACATCCAAAGTACATCTGAAAGCATCAACTGATGATGCAACAGTTACAGAATGGGTGAAAAAAGAAGGCATGACATTTGACAAGGTGGCTAGTAAGAAGATAATATGAATGGAACACGGCAGAGAATATTTGGGCATGTAACAGTGTGTAAAAAAAAAGAGAAAAATCTGTTACAATTCTTTGCTTCATCCATCATATATGATGATTTTGTAATTGTTTTTCGTTAAACTCAATAAGACTCAAATCCACATTTTCTCTAATAAATAGCTTTAAGTCCGTATTTGTAAATAGGGCCTATATCTCAACTGTAATAGTGTCAAATATACTACAGTTATATAAATGCAATGACAGTCTTAACTGTCTTTGAAGTATTGATATAGGCCTATTACCCTTCTTTCCAACTTCACACCTGGCATTAGTTGATGTAGAAATAGCATGCCTGCAGGCATAGTTTATGCACTTGTTTGATCACAATGACTTGTTTACAAGTCCATGTTTAATCTGCACGTAATATCTGCTTTAGAATTCGACAAATAATCTGCTCTCGATATCAGAAAAACCCCAGAAAGCGTCGGCAAAGACCGCCATCTGCATGAGTATCTACGACAACAAGTTTACAGTAGTTTCGCGAGAGAGTATGAAGAAGCTGATGTAACAGGGCTCCCTCCGCAGCCCGGAGCGGGCCGAAACAGCGCGTTATCTCTTCGCGAGCTCAATTTTCCATGGAAATATTCAAACAGCCCGTGGGCTTGTATGTGTAGCGGTGGTGTTGGAAATGAATTATGGGTATTCCCAGTGCACCTTGGGTACACAGGAGAGAAGAGAGAGAGAGGAATGAGTGAGGAGATGAGATGTGAGGAAAGAAGAAAGTGGGAGAGATAGGGAAGAGAAAGAGAAAAAAATCAGACTTACAGATAGAGAGATATAGAATCAAGAGATAGATGGGGTAAGAGATAGAAAAAGAGAGAGAGAGATATATAGAATCATACATAGCTAGACAGAGATAGATAGAGAGAAAGGAAAGATGGAGACATATAGATGAATAGAAAAAGGAGAAAAGAGTGAGGGGTCAATTGTTTGGAAAGAAGAAAAGGGTAGAGAAAATATCAGGCATACAGGTGTACAGATAGAGATGGATAAAGACAAAAGATAGCCTGGATATATGTATGTATATATATATATATATATATATATATATATATACATATATATATATATATATATATATATATATATATATATATATATATATATATATATATATATATATATATATATATATATATATATGGATACATATATATATATATATATATATATATATATGGGCCGTGACGCGAGAAAAGGGCCCTTAGCGCCGCTGCGCGCAAACGCCAGAAAACGGCGCGAAAGTTTAACAAAGCAATACGCGCAAAAAAGATCTTCTAGCTTACTACGCGGAAATGCATAGACGCATCAAAGAGTGACAGGATTTGGACAAGACATGCTGTTTTGAATGTCGTAATTGGAGCATTTAGGAGTGGAATTTCAGACAAAGGTTTGCATATCCAAATACGTCAGAGTCTCTTCTACAATATGGAGGTGAAAACTCATTTTCGGTATGTAATGTCCTTAGGGCCCTTTTCTCGCGTCACGGCCCATATATATATATATATATATATATATATATATATATATATATATATATATATATATATTGAGATATATATATATATATCTCTCTCTATATATATATATATATATGAGAGAATATATATATATATATATAGAGAGAGAGAGAGAGAGAGAAAGAGAGAGAGAGATAAAGAGGGTGAGAGATAGAGACAGACAGATACATAAACATAGAGAAAATGAGAGATAGAAAGAGATGGAGGTAGAAGGATAGAGACAGATATAAAGAGGCAGACATAAAGGGTAGATAGAGATAGATGGAAACAGAAGAGAAAAGACAAGGAGAGGGAGAGATAGTGAGACAGAAAGATAGAGATAGATACAGAGACAGAGATGGAGAGGAATTAAGTATAGTGAGATTGCAAGATAGAAACAAAAAGTTGCAAGAAAGAGGATCTGCCACAGTGTAGGATTAACATTAAAGATTAAAGATCAGCTAGAGAGTGTGAGAAAAGAGAATCTGAAAGAATGATCGATGGGAACACAGCATCCAACATTTATGTATTCAATTTGAGACAAGGATACTAGGGTCTTGTTTTTTGATTTGTTGATGTTCCTCAACAAATTCTACAAATTTTGTTCTTGCATAGAAAAATGTGAAATCCTATGCCATACAGTGGTGAAACTATGAAAGCAAACCTTTTTTTGATAGGTAAAGGCTATCCAGACTGTATGAAGATTGAATATGTGACTACAAGGAAAGAAAGGGAGACTATCCAGACTGTATGAAGGTAAATACTTTTAAAAGGAAGATTAATGCATAGGTTCCTGATTATTGCTTTTATAAAGCAGATAAAACTAATATTGCCATCAAATACTCTTTAGCAAGTGACATGACAGAGACAGGACAGAGAAAAGAATAGGCCTATTGCTTTTTGTTATCATTTTTTTTTTGTATCTTCTTTATAAAACTGCTTGTCAGAAAGGTCTTGAAAGATGCATCACTTTCGGGTTAGCATTTCCCCTGTCATGTTATGGCGAGTGTCGTGGGATAGGTTCCGCAGGGGCAGAAGTAGATATATCAATATTTCTACCAAGGTTTTCAGAAAATCCATGTAAAGTAAAAGACAAAATTAATATTTTTTTTTCATATGTTGTATAAAGCTTTGCATGCTAGATTGATGCTGTTTTGTAAAGGGTGTTTCTGTAACTGTGTTGATGCTTGTGAGTAGAAATAAAATAACAGTGGCATCATCCCGGTTGATACCATCATCAACATCACCAGCATCATTATCTCCATTGTTACCACAATTACCACCATTACCATCATCATCATCATCATCATCATCATCACCGTCTTCACCATCTTCATCAACAGCATCATCATCATCATCATCACTATTGTTGTAATTATCATCATTTCCATTAAGATCTTCACTTCTGTTATTATCATTACTCCTGAAACACCCAGAGTGATTATTGAAATTACTCATGAACGTCACATCCCTGCGTCTAAAATTTTGATGATTGTTACGATCATCATCATCACCACCATCATGCTTATTTTAGCATCAAATTTCAGCCTCATCATCTCCGTTGTGTGGTAGCAATTAATTATATAGGCAGGCAGCATCAACGGCAAGTACCTGTTTACTTCGAAAATCTTAATGTCGTGCTTGAAAGCACCCCTTTCAAGCTTTATAGTTAGCTCTGCGACCCCCCATCCTACCAGCTCGCTCGTCTCGGTTTAAAGAGTTTCACAGATGAGGACCAAATCAATGTTTCATCTTGAAGAGAGCCACAAGAGAGATTGGAGCTACTCCGGTAGAGGGAGAAGGGAGAAGATGAGGAATCTTTAGAAAGTTGTGGCATCATTAACCTCCCAGGAGGGAAAAGATCCTATTCCTGTTTTGTTTTAGTGATGTAGTTTTTTTTGCATCCTTTTGGCAGCTTCCAACTTTAGATAGAGTCTTGCAATGTTTTATTCTGTTCTTCTTTGGGAGCTAGAAGGAAAGAATGGAGTAAATAAAGTTGTAGCCTAAGTGAGAAGATCAGAGGTATTGGTAAAGAAAAAAGAGGCATTCTAGAAGTAGGTAGAGAAAAATAGTGAGAGAAACAGACAGACAGACAGACAGACAGACAGAATGAGCTGGGGCATCAGGGTTGAGATAGCATCACACATGTTACTATGTCATACCAAAACTGACAGCATGTTTAGAAAACTCCCCAATGGAGGGGGGGGGGGGGAAATTCTGTCCAACCAAGATGGGCACAGATTTGGATGATTAAAGAGGAGAGGGGTCAGATGCGTGAGGTCAGGGGTCAAGCAGGTTATCGGCTGACCCCTTCACATGTCAGAGAGAAAACTGACATGTTTATTTTTCAAGGAATGTTTGGCCTTTCCAGCGGGCCATGTTCACTCTTTGATTTATTGAACTCTGGGCATAAATAAAAGAAGAGATACACGGGAAGATACCAAAGTTTGTTATGGCCGTGCTGATAGCTAATGACCCTTTACATACCCTGAACTGGTTACCTTTGCCATGGCATGCATACAAATGTTAGTAATGTTAGTTAATCAGGGAAAATCGAGTATGTTTCTGTGTAATTTCATGAACTATTAACTCCATTTTAATCTTATTTATTTATTGATTTATAATTTTTTTTTGGGGCTAGTGTCGTTTGCATGACATATATTCTAATTAATCATAAAAAGGTCCATTTGTGATTTCAGAACTAATACCTTGTGGTGTGTGTGCCATTGAGAGACTTTCTTAATGATATTGCAATGTGTTTGATGATAATGATTAGAACAGTTTTTTTATATATATATCGTCTGTTGAGAATGAGAAGGGTGTTAAGTGGTCTCGAACACTATGGGTTTAGTGGCAACTTAACGCCCTTATCATTCTCAGCCGACGATATATATATATATATATATTTCTGTCTGGATATTTCATAGAGTCGATGAAGCTCACACCGTCCTTGGATGTGCCAAGCTATTGGTGAATCATGCATGGTGGGAGAGATTCTCAGCATATCATTTATTGTATTATATGTATTATAGTCTCTATTTCTACCAGAGCTGTTATTTCAGAGGTGTTAAAGAGGAACATAATCAGCTTCTGACCATCTGTTCCGATATCTTTTTATAAAGCCTCGGTCTTGAACAATCATCCACCCCTCCCCTCCCCCCCCCCCCCCCCATACCAAATGATATTTGAGGTGACCATGGACAGTGCAATATTAGATAGATTTCGCTCTTGATGATGGCAGATTTTTTTCTTGGATTATGAGCTAATTGATGCCATGCCCTTTATCACCAGGTGTCAGGCTCCGTCTCTGAAACAGATGTTCTATCCTTGGCACCATTGCTGCTGAGAATCTCTCACTGGTATTGATTTTATGCATTATTAAACCATTTCTGTAAATCTGCGAGGTTCACTGGTAGTTCATTTACAGAGGAGACAACTTAAATTAATATTGCTGATTTCTTTGTTTTAAACCAGTTACAGGGTGAGCTGATTTTGCTGCAAGACACATTTCCCACAAGCACCTGCCTGAGTATACTCCGGACTAGTCTTCAGCGGGTTAAAGGAGACCTCCGGATGATTTTCAGATTTTTACATTTGAACAACTGTAATTTAGTTATACTGGGTACAGAGTTTCAGAATTTATAGTGATTGGGATGAAGAATAAAAATGTTTTCGAAATTTAAAACAAATTGCAATGAACAAGGATGATGACATGGCAGCCTCACCATAAGAATGCATGAGTTCTGGCTCCAGGGAGCAGAACAAAAGAAGAAGGCATGCATAGATTATACACAGGTGAACTTGCAAGCAAGCGGTATTGTAATGGAATTACACTGACTACATTTCTGAAATATGTGAGTCTCCTACGTCATCAACACTGTTCAGTGTAATTTGTTTAGGATTTTTCAAAGTATTGTTTCTCTGCTCAAGAACCTCAATAAATTCCACAAATCTATACATGGAACTATCGATTTATGTATCACATCATGTGAAATTATGAAAATCGTCTGGAATGCCCCTTTAATGAATGACTGGAGGGGGAGGGGAGGGGAGAAGTGGGGAGTTGATGAATATTGTAAAGATAGAAAACCACATCACATATGTCATTCAAGAAAAAAAACAAACAATGTTGAAATGCTCAGTTAGTCTATATGCTCTGTTGTGAAGTCATTCATATACACTGTACATACACAAACAAATAGGCCTACAGACATGAACACAAGTTACTCTTTTATTTGCATAATTTGAAGGGTTTGTTTGCGAAAACCGATAAGTCCATTTTTGAAGATTTTGAAGTACGATCTCTGTCACAAAGTACAAAATAATACCTTTTAAATGATATATTGGTCACTACATATAAAGGTATATTTTTGAAGTTATGGTCAAAAGAAGCAAAAAATTTCTTATTATTCTCTTTATTTTTCTTGACCTTTAATCGCAAATATCTCCATTTGGCAAATATGGACTGATCGGTTTTTACAAACAAACTCTTCATTTGTTTTTCAATCTCTTTTGACAAAATCTGTTTATTTAATATTGACTTCCTATGCCGTTAACTAACTCTTGATGGAAAACTTTAAATATGTTATGTATTCAAATCAACTTTCGCATATAATGCACAGAGACAAAATTACCTCTGATGTAACTTAGCATAGGAGGAACATCAGCAAATCTATTCCATTGGTAAGATGTAGTATGTGTGTGTGTGTTTGTGTGAGTTTGTATGTGGGAGGGGGGTGGGGTAGTATGGCTGCGCCTTCATAACTGCTTGCTGACTTCATATATTTGTGTTTTACCCTGTAACTCTTTGAGTATTACCGGTTTCATAATAATTATTATGATTATCATTTTCTTTTTTTTTTGGTAAGGATGACGTTAACATTACATATATTCTCTCCCGTGCTTTTATGTCCATGGTGATTGGAGCCATAATTAAATGGCTGACGCACAACTGGACAGCAGACAATATCGCATTCGGTCATTAGCTCCGCCTTAGCGGTCATCGTACAAGTCGGAACCATTCTCTCAATGAAGACTGCATAGTGCAGCTCACCGAGTACCGCGAGCTGGAATTCAAACCCGCCAGAAGAATTTCCATGTACAAATATTAACACTGTCTGAAAAAGCGGCCAGTCAAGATATGACAAATAAAAATAGATCTCTTCCGTAGATTCTTTTCTTTTTATTTGATGCTGCCAGAGAATCACTTTTGACCTCTGGCTCTGCTCGAACGTGACCGAACAATAGCGGTCGAGAATGGTTACATCTTATCGGTGTGCAGAGCGGCGGCATTGTTTGGTCAGTCATAATTGTTGCAATCAAGAAAGGGGGGGGGGGGGGGCATCGTTGAAGGGAGTGAGGGTTGTCCTTTCGGAAGTACAGGTTGCTCCTGCTTTTGAACTGAAGTAGCCATATTAACTGCAGATCGTCGTGAGTTGCTTTGGCATGGTGGGGGTGGGGGAGATTATTCTCATTATACAGTCTAACATGAAGTAAATACAAAAATGTATGTATGCGCAAACATACCCTGAAGTTATTCAGCGTGAAACTCTATATGCATGTAAACATCAGGCTATTACTCGCAGAGACCTGTGATAAACGTGAGATGCATATAAGAGCAAATATATTACCTTTGCTCATAATGCATACATTTTATGCACAATACAAGGCATAACTACATGTGAACATAATGCAATGTGATTATTCTAACAAACTAAAGTATGTCCCAACATCAATAAATTTTCAAGGATCATAGAGACTGCCGACTCTGCTTTGTTGAGGTTCTTGTTTGGACAGGGAACGACATGTTTGGGTGGCAAGCAGTTCTAATTTCTGATTTGTCATCATGACAATGAGAGTTTTACTTGGTCAATTTACCCTCAATTGTTCTGCTGGTCTGCTCTCCCTTTCATTCTATCAACTAGCCAAACTGACCAACTTTTTCTTTCACTTCCAGACTTGAAAGTGTGGAAGAAAGAAAATAAAAAACCCAGAAAGATCCGACTAGAAAAGCAGAGTTGAGTTTATGGCAGCTGGCGGTCATGAACCTCTTCTATACAAAAGAGTTCCCAAAAACATGAGCCAAAAAAAAAAAAATGGGGTGGGGGTAACACTTGCTACTTTCACTGGTCTTTTGAATACCCCTTCTGCCCTCCCCCCCCCCCCCCCCCCATACACCACCTGAACTTCTTCTTACTGAAATATGGAAACTTCATATTGAGTTTCTGTAGCAACCAACAGTTTTTAAAAACCACGCCTCTGGCACAAAAATTTCCCCTCCAAATTGTGAGGGTAGCGTGAATGTGATAATTCAATGGTGCTACAGTGAACAAAAAGAAACAGAGGAAAAAAAAGAAGAGAAATTGCCCGAAAACTTTTTTTGTTAAGTCCACTCCGTTGTCAATGGGTAGTGTTTCCGAGCGTTTCGTAGAGCGACAAAAAAAAAATGAAACAAAGAGGGCGACAGAGGACATAGACAAAGCACTCGGAGGCCTGGTAGCGTTTTAATCCTGTTTAGAAACGCGAGTGAGCGTGTGTGTTTTGAAAATCGTCCATGCCACAGTAAATGTTTGCCTATAAAATAATATTTCTCCCCCCTGCAGGCGACTCCTATTGCCGTCGTTGTTTGTAGAGACTGCGAGAGCGTTATCAAGCTACCACCGCTGACAACGGTGGCTGCCCCGAAACTGTTTATAACGGCATTTAGGCGCTGGCAAAAAATTTGCGGTTTTCTTGGAGAGTGTATTAATTTCCTTATGTAGCACTCCATCAAGAAATGGAGTTTTATTATTCTTTTTTTTTTTTTAATTTTGAAGCTCAATTAATTTTGATATCAGATGACATATTATTTGCTAATTGAGGTATTTGTAACTTATTTGTTGAGTATACTAATGTTTTCTTATCCTTCTGTTTCCCTTTCCTTTGCATATTCTTCCACTTGTGATTGACGTATCCACTTCGCCATCTGTCCATCCTTCAGGTGAGTAACACAAGGCCTTAAGTAACAAGCTCAAATGAGAGTTTAAGAAGAAAAAAACACACATTTGTGTACCAAGAAATGTTGGACATAAATATCTCAAGGCAATAGCTCAGCTCATAAAAGTTTTCAGATTACAATGGACTGCCATGCAACATGTCACATCGAAACCACATATTAGTTTTTGGAGCATGAATGCATTACAATAGAGAATGACTTTGCAAAGCAAATATGATGCATTGATATTATTATCATTTATTTTTTATAATTTTGAATGGTGAATAGTCGTAGGCGATTCTTGGGAGGTTATTGCCCTCGGTGTGCAAAGTCATTCTACTCAGTGTCTGCCAGACTTTGTCAGAAAATTATATGCATTGGTAGGACTTTTATTTAGATATATACCTTACACAACTCTTAGGTCTGATTTTTTAAACAAATAAAGGGGAAAAACTATAATATAACCTGAATAGAGTCTCTATTTTGCAGTGGCCATACATGGTCAAAAGGCTCTTATTTATTGAATAAGAATAACTGTTAATGCGTTGAATGTTGGCAGTTCTTGACCAATATTACGGAGCACAGAGCTCATTTGTAAAGACCCCTTAGGTTACAAGGAAGGCTTACTATAATATGTAAACAGAACATAGCAAGTTAGTTGTGATACATTAGTTTGCCCTGATGTATGTATATTTTTTTGTTGTAGCTATTTGTACAATAATTTGTACACATTTGGTAGGAGTTTGTATGTGTGTATATATGTGTGTGCAGAAGTTTTTCTTTTGGTGTTGGTTATGAAGGAGATGCATAAAAGTCTTCTGTTAAATATGATGGACGTCGTATTCAGTAATTAATGGGAGCCGCTGTATAGCAAGGGATGGCGTTAGTGAGTAGATGTTCTTCTCCAAGCTTCCTGCCGTCTCTATGACGACGATGATGATGTAGTGATGCGGTTTATTACCTCTTGTCGGACTTCAGAGAGGCACAGGTGGTTTTTCAAAGGGGACTGTCCCCTCCTCGGCTCATCCTGGTACTTTCCTCCTGCTTTAGCTCTCTCTCGGCCCAAGTCCAGGGATGAGGAACTTGTTGTCAGTCAGTCAAACGGGTACATAATTTGATTTGTTGCTCCGTTTCATCCCTAACCAACTGTAAAGGTGTGAAAAAGAGACAGAGGGGAGAAGAAAAAGGAAAGAGAGGGGGAGAGGGAGATGGAGAGGGGTGGGGTGGGGTGCATGGGGAGAGGGGGGACCGGTTCCCTTACCCCTCTCCTCTCTTTGGGGGGAAGTTGAAGGGGATGTGAAAGAGAAATTGTTTGAAGAGGAGAGAGAGGGAAACGCAAACTCTACAACGGCCGACTTGTCCGCGGAGGGTGTCCGCTTTCACCGCGGCATTCAGGTGGGTAACAATGCTCGCAACACGTCTGGGCATTTTGCATAAAAGGCGGTGGAAATTTGGTGGATTTAAGAGATTTTTTTTTTTCGTTCTTCTGGTCAGATTGATTTCTCACTCAATCTGTTTGTGAATCTTTCTCCCCTTCTCTCACTCTCTCTCTCTCCCTTCTCTCTCTCTTTCCATCTCTCTGTCTGTCTGTCTCTCTCCGTCTTCTACTCTTTCTCTGCCTTTCTCTGCGTCTCTCCCCTTGCTGGTTGTTAATTCCCTCCATCTTGTGAGGGATCATTTCGTCTGCCTGCGGAAGGAGCCTTTCGCTCCGTCCTCTGCGCATCCTGATGACTCTCGATGAGATGAAATTCTTCTGTCTACCACTTTGATTGCCATCTCGTCCCCACCTCCTCCTCCACGGGTCTTGGTGGATGGGGGCTTGCCCCGTACCCCTCCTCTTGCTCCGTTTGTTAAACTTCAGTTTAATGCTCCCCAAAATATTTCTTGCACACCTTCAAACTTTTTTTTCTCTCTCTCTTTCATCCTGGTATGTCTTCATGCATCCTCTTCCTTCTCTGCTAGTTCACCCCTCAGGAAAATTAAGATGCCTCATGTAAAAAGCACATGTATATTTCATGCTTTGCCCAATATATTCCTCCTATATCCCCCGCCCCCCTTTTTTTTTCTCCAAGGATGTCGGGGCACCCCACTTTGCATGCTGTCAGAAACTGCCACAAAGAATATGTGATTGATTTGCTTTCTCAAATTGACTACAAATATTGGCATAGAAGTAGAAAGTCAGGAGTGCCCAGTTCTCTCCCGTCTGCACTTTTCTCTTCACTCCATATATAGACACGTATTTCCAAATTTCCCCGGCTCATTTGGGCCAGGGGGAGTTTATACTCTGCATTCTGGCCCTATATGCAGATGATAATAGTATGTGAGAGATGGAGCGGGAGAGATAGAAAGAAAGAGATGGAGTAGGAGAGATAGATAGAAAGAGAGAAAGAGAGTTAGAGAAAGAGGCAAAGATGTGGAAAGTGACTGAGATTGAAAGAGATGGGGTTAACTCCTTACCTCTGAAATATTGCATTCCTTATATGGTTAATACATAGCACATATATGGTTCCAAAACCATAAGGTTAAAGAGATATAGATTGCTGTGGTGTTCTAAATTATGACTTAGTCATTTCAGCAAAGATGAAAATAGGTGTGCAGGGAGATTGCTGGACCTTATGTATATCTTCTGCTGCTATTTCAGGGGATAACTCCACATGTCTCAAATAAAGAAAACAAAGTATAAGGAGTTTTCTGTGATAGAGACACCTGCAGTAAATGTACATGTACATGTAAGTGTCGTCTAGATTTTTTTTTTCATATCTTCACCGTACCAATCAATTCTGTGATGCTTACATTCAAGGTCACTCTTTCAAGTTTGACATGACTTTCTTTTGGACTTTTCTTTTTGTTAGTGCAAAAGGTCTCTTACTTTGACTGTGATTGCCTCTCTTCTTTTATTTGTTTCATTTTTATAGAAAAACTAGAAGAGAAAGATAGAAACTTAAGAGTATAGCAGGAAGAGAGAAAGAGAGAGAGAGAGAGAGGGGGGGGGGGGAGAAAAGGAAAGAGATAGAGAAAGAATATACTTAACAAGGCAGAAAAACCAAGGATGTGATGGAACGTGTCTTGCATTGAGTATGGGCAGTCTTTCAACGGTCTTTATGCGCCTGCTCAGTGAAAATAGATCAATACATCTTGAGTAGTGATAGGGCAGAAACTAAAGAAATTACCCAGGTATGTATTTCCTGTCAGTCTTGGGTAGAAAAAAAGACAAATAAAGATAGCAAACGAAAGAAGAAAATTGGAGGGAAAAAAAATCTTCCGAGCAGCATGAAATTAGATTGCAAGAGACAGGTAAAAAAGAGAGATAAAAAATCTATATTTGAGGTGTTCTTTACTTTCAATTTGCATTGGACATCGATGCATTAGGTAGACTCGTTTTGCAGTTTTTTTTTGTCTCTTTTTTTTCCTTTCTTCTACTAGATCTGTTGTGGTTGTCATTTAGTTCACTGAGCTCCATAAAACGTGGCAAAATGGCGGTTTTAGAGAGAAGAGAATTCCGCCGTGGGTGCAGTTAATGCAAGCACATGTCACCTACATGGGAATGCTCCCATCTTGAATCATTGGTGCATATGTTTGTATATGTTTGTGTGTGTGTGTGTGTGTGTGTGTTAATGTTTTGTGGCATGCGTTTGAGCATTATTTATGCGTGAGGCATGTGCATGTACTATTAAGTGCCTTGTGTATATGAGTGTGGGAGTGCAATAGAGGTGTGTTGTGTCTTTTATCTTTTAGGACGGAGGAGGGGATAAGAAAATAGACCTTTGGGATGTTATGAGTGAGATTTAACGCCTCCATTTCTGTTTTCCTTTGATGGGACAAGAAGTGGGATGGGGGGGGGGGGATCCGGAGGGGGTGGAGGATGCTGGGGTCTTTCTGGATGCGCTCTGCTGACGAGAATTGGGACTCCCGAGAAGAGGCGGGAGAGAAGTAATGAAGATGTCACCATCGGCTTTGAGCGGTCACGCCGAGCAAATAACAGCCTATCCATCGACAACACGCACACACGTCCAAAAATACCGCGCAAACCTACATTCCCGAACAGCAGCATCTCGGCACTTGTCGTCATTGTCGTCAACGTTGGGAGGAAGAAGAAGAAAAAAAAGGAAAGGGGGGCATGTTAAGTTGTCGAAACTGGGAGAGAGAAGAGGAGCCAAGAGGGGCGAAGGAGAGACCCCCAACAAGAAATGAAGGAAGGCTGTCAAAACGTGGGGAAAAAAAAACAAGAGAAGAAGGCAAAAAGATGCCATTATATGCCGAGTGTGCTTTCAAATGCAATCGGTGAAGCGATATTGATGCTGAAAGGGAAATGTAAAATGAGATGTCAGGCTCTTTTAGTTGTCCCTGTCTTCCTTTCTTGGGTTGTTGGGTTGTTGGGTTGTTTTTTCTTTTTCACTCCCAGCCATCAGGCTTGTATTTGCTTACACTCATCTTCATATCTTTTTTCCGGGCTCGTGGCGTGCGAGTGTGTTCGCACATTATTGTGCATTGGCAGTTGGGTGACTGCCCGTCTTGTAAGGATACATAACGTCATTTCGTAAAGATGTATGCTGTTGTTGAAAACATACAGCAAGTGCATAGACCTATAGTTAAAGCAACAAACTACAAAATGCTCATTACAGCCAGTTTATCGACAGTTGCCTACACCGGTCATCATGGTATCTGCGATCAATTTCAAGTCACAATTGCTTTGAAGGTGTTCATGATAAGAGGACCCCCTTTGGCAGTGTCATTATTTTTATTAATTGTGAGCTCTGTCTGGGTCCTATCTATTTTGTCTTTAAACCTGTTTTGGAATGGTTGTGAGATGGCAGGGCGTATTGTCAGCTTTCTGCTTCCATGTTGTTTAGGCCTAATTTGGTGACAAGTTTGTCCAGGAGGAGGGGAGGAGGTTCGGTCGTCTGTTTGTGGGGAGAAAGAGATTGGTCGAGATGAGCCGATCACTTGAGAGTAGAGTGCTGCAAGTGGGCCAGCGAAAAGGAGGGTCACCGGGGTTCAGATTAAAAAGCACTCGGAAGGAAGATGGGGGGGGGGGGTGGAGGAGGGGGTAGGGGAGGGATGGAGGAGGGGGTAGGGGAGTGAATTTAGGTCTGGAGATAAAGACAAACTGACAGCGCATTTGGTAACAGTTTAGAGAGAGAGCAAGAAAGAGAGTGAGAGATAGGACAGAGAAGGAAGAGAATAGAATGAAGCATCTTGCAAGATCCTTTGTCAGATCTTCTTTGGTTCTTGAGTATATCGGTGGAAAACAGACTGGACTTGTTGAGAGCAGTCAGAAGTGATGCAAGTTTTCATTCATTTTCCTAGTGATGTACTCATATCAGAATTGGACTTGCAACTTGCAAGCCTGTAAGAGTGATTGCCTTGAAGTATTTTCATTGTTCTGGGTAGTTAGAGACTTTGTTGTTAACCTGTTGCGGATGGGCTGATTTTGCTACAACGCGCTTTTCCCATGGACACTTGCCCGAGTATACTTGGCGCTCATCCTCAGAGGGTTAGATACTGCAGTGTACTGTGTAGAGGAACAAGTTTATAGCCTGCCTGCCTCTAAAAGGGCACTTTACCCCGCTGCAGCTGCACTTCTGAATCCATTGGACGGTTGATGCAGGTCTGCTCGACGCTGCAGATTCATCTCCGGGTTTATCAAGTCATCTTCTCTTTTCCTTTACTCGTGTCAGACGGGGGGAGATGCTCTAGACCACCCTCTGTTGCTCTCTGCTGCCACTTTTAAGTAATAATTGAACTCTCTTTCACCCGCTTGTTCCTGCAAGTCGTGTGTGCAGCCTTACGGGAGAGAGAGAGAGAGAGAGAGAGGGGGAAAAAAAGAAGGAGAAAGAACGAGGGTCAGGAAATCTCTTCACCTTTGCCAAGCTGAAAAAGATGGCCGGCATGTGTATCCCTGACAAAATTGAAAGTGACAAGAAAATGGGCCCTGTTTTTGCGTCGTCACTCTCGCCGGAAAAAATCCCTCCATTTCTCACTCGCCCCGCTGCCGTCTGCCCGGCTGCATATTCTGATGCTTTATGTTTTGCACTGTCATGAATGCATGCAAATTTCCCCCATGGATGACGGCGCACTGCAGTCCCATGTATTGGAATTAATGGAGGGAACTTCCTAAGGAATTCGATTCGATCATTACGTTACCTGAGCTGATTCTTCATGTTTTTTCCCCCAGTCCCTTTATATACCGGTGCATAGAAGTAGGCAATATATTCCAGGAGTTGCTTCTTTCAGCCGGTCACTGGCAATGCATCAAAACACATACATACATACATACATACATACATACTTTTGTATCTATCTATCTGTCTGTCTATCTATCTATCTATCTGTTCTATGCACCAGGTGAAAATCTGTCATCTCCTTTTTTCTTTTTCATTCTTAATCTTCATAAGATAACAGCTGACCAAAACCCTTGAGTTTGTTGAGTGCATCTGTCATTTTGCTTTTTCAATGATTTCTGTGGGTTTTTTTTTTTCATGATTGTTTCAAGAATTAGTTGGTATTTGTCGCTTGAGGTGAGGTGGGCAAAAAGTGGTGTTGTAGAAAAGTCCAGTGACATTTTTTTTTTCCTCTCTCGGGTATGAAAAATGGAGGAGAGTGGGGATGTTATAGAGCAGAGTCTACTGAATCAAAGTCGTCCAAATACCGGGAGGATTGGGGCTACATCCAAACAAATTTCAGGATGAACTATGCATGGTAGGGATGAGGATGATGATGCCCCCGGTCGTCATGGGAGATGGATGGGTGGTGCTTGCATGTCTGGGGAGATGGCATCCTTTGCATTACTTCTTCACCTTGCCCCCCACAAGAGTTCTCCGATAGACATGGACTAAAAATAGGATAGGAGGGATGAAAATGGCGGCGGAGATGTTAGAAACCATTACAAAAGTGCAACGTGGTCGTAAATGAAATTCCCCTCGACTCGGGATGGGCTAATTGCCGAGCGCAAACGACTCTTGCCTGACTTGAGCCGAAGCTATCCTAGGCCTAGGAAGCCAAAGCTACTGTGGCCCGATGTAATGTGCTTCGGGGATTTTTGTTACCTCCTTATATGCCTCCTTAAGCAAATGAGCACGCGGTTATTATGTACGGGTCATCTGCTGTGTTAAAGGGAGACTGATTAAAGTTTTTCCTGCATCGCCAGAGTAAGGGGGCCCACTTCACATTGCCATGAAAATTCTATAGTGAGGAGAGAATTTGAGGAGAATGTAAACACTGAGGGTTCCAATTAGGAGCAAGAAATTAGATGTTTGCCAGACAGTGATTTTCACTATTATTTGTATGTTTTTTCATGGACTTCCACTGCATATTTCCAAATATTCTTTAACCTTTCAAGTATATCTGCCATGCCTCAGTGAGTGTTTATGCACATTACTGCAGTTTCCTTTCATATTTCTTATTGTCTTTTCCTGGATTTGTAGCTAGTTTTCCACACATTCATCTCAACATTCCTTTTCCAGCCTATCAGTTCTCCTGCGCTTGTATCTGTCTGTCCATGTTCTTGTATCCCTTCTCTTCTGGATTTCCTGTTGATCAGCCCATCACCTGTCCTGTAGGCCCTACACCATCCTCTCATCTTTGAGAGTGCATCTTCTACACCCTCCGTGCATCCTCAGAAGCACCCTGCCAACCCCCTTACAGCAACACATTGGTATCCTGCTGCTGTTTGAAGTCCATGCTATAGATCTGTCTGTTTGTCTGTCTGTCTGTCTACTTCTATATCTCGTTTTCTGTATTTCTGTGTCTCTTCTCATCTCCCTCCATCCATCCCCCCCCCTCCCCCCTGTATCTGAGATGAAAGGGGGGTGGGTGGTTGGGGAGCTGGAGATAGATTGGTGATCGCAGCTAGAGCCATCAAAGGTTTGTTGCTGGGGGAGAGGACCCCCTCACTCTGCCAAGTATGTCATGGATGGCACTACCTGGATCTCGTGTTTGGATTCAGTCAGGGGCTCATCTTCACACCACCACAAAACGAGGATTCCCCAGTGCTTGGCTTGTTGGCACGGAGACCAAAGTGGAAGATTGGTAACCCCCCAGCAGGAACCTTCTCCACCCCATCTCCACCCCCCCCCCTTCCTCCAGTGTCATGGATGATTTGACATCATCACAGCATGATGTAAGAAAGAGCTTTCCTGGTATTTGCGTTCCATTCCAACCTCTGTCCATTTCTCAAGTCAATGCCATCCTACCTCAGCCAGTATCGATAAGCAGCAGCCAACTATTGTGTGTGTGTGTGTGGAAAAAAAAGTAATGTGCTGCACTTGATTGTCAGATTGGTATCAGTAGCATAAAAATTTCACCAGCTACCGATGATGAACAAACTCGCAATCACTTTCCAATGGACTTTCCCTCATGGTATACGTCAAAGGTCCGATCAGTTGCAACTACATGTACATCGTAATGTAAAGCGCTGAGTACTGTATGAATGAATGTAATTTGCTCCTTACGAGATGTCGTCGGGGCCCAGCAGGGGAGGGTAAATATCTTTTTCTGATGTCTGATTGAATACTACGTCAGTGGACACTTTACAACATTATCTAACCTATCATTTCTACATCATATCAGTCTCTACCCTCCTCACGAGATGTGGTGGTATTAAAAATTCAGTGTACTTCATATCTTCTGGTAGTTTAGTCTGTCACCCTTGTGAACTTAAACAAACTTATCAAGATTACTCTTTGATTGACATCCAATCAGCAGGATTTGGTTGAAATGATGTCATTGAATTATTGAGTAGCAGCTATAGAGCTGATAATCATTCTGGATTAATTTTTGATCCTCGTTGATAAACGAGCATCATTATCCCTGATTAGTCATCAAAATCCACAAAAGGGAACCAAATCTATGTCTTCTGAGATCAAACTATGGAGTTATGATGGTGTAATATAAAGAAAAGGGTTATTGAGTTGCGAGTTTCTGTTCCTTGATATCGGCTATGTAGAATGCAGTATGATATTGCAAAGGAACAGTAATCCTACCATTTCTTTAGAATTGGTGTTTAACCCCTTTAGTGCTAGGGAATTTGGACAGTGCCTACTACTGTATATGTCATATATTTCGCGAGTCTAAATTTTCGCGAATCGAGATTACCCGACAATTTCGCAAGTGGTTAAATTCGCGATCGTGGAGTCCTGTACTGAACAGAGAAATGTATACGCATACGTCACATTCATATCAGGATCAGAGTCAATATTTTCGCGTGTCTTTTTTGTAATAATTTTGCGAATAGCAGCTGACTCCCGAAATTCGTGAAAATAAAAACCTCGCGAAATATTCGGCGTATACAGTATGTTATTGGGTTTTCTGTGCCATTGGCTGTCATGCACACAAAGAATTAGGAGCTATTGACATGTGAGAAGATATAAGAGTTATGCATGGAATGAGAGTAATAAGGACAGATCTGATTAAAGATATTGATAAAAAAGTGACCCTTCAGGCATTAGATATAAAAGGTTTGTATGAAATCGTACGAGTTACACATTGTAAAACCAGACAGTCTGCATGGCAAGTCTGCCTATCGACCCAAAGTCTTCTCGATGGCCTTGTCGGGAGAGGGTTGATCCAGATGGGAGCCGACCCGACCCCTCCGTCTGAGATGGATATTGGTCCCAGCGTGATGCGGACAGGAGTCCCAGCGCCCTCCTGCCGGCTCACGCTCACGGGCACCGTCGTCTCCGATCTCTCCCTCTCTTGTCTATCTCTGTCTCACAGGGGATATACTACTGCCAGCACAAAACCGACCTCTCTTTTGGTCCAGTAGCTGGCTGGCTACCAGTCAGTCAGTCGGCTGGGCTGACTATATCCGACTTGGCAGCTCCGGCCGGCCAATGCCGGGAGTGTTTTCGGGAGAGCAGCGGTGAAACGAGATACTAATGAGACAGAGAGAATGAGATAGAGAGAGAACTCGGACTATATATACGTTTCAGAGAAATTGCATGATTATAAGTTACTTGGCACTCCCCCTCCAAGGCATAATTTAGCAGACTCTTACGAGAATTTTTTTTTTTTTTTTTTTAGCTCTGTGATTGGTGATTCCGACAAGACGCATCCGAAAGGGAAGATGGAACATTGCTAACAATGACTGAGATTGATTACCAATCAACGCTCCGGCTTAGCTCAGGGACGGGTTTGTCCAGCGATGCTGCCACAAATTTCCAAATCTGCTCTGCAATTTCAGAAGAGAAAAAAAAGAAGAAGAAAAAAGAGAGTGTTTACACAATTTTCATCAATTTCACGGCTTGAGGAAAGGAGAGGAACATAATGAAAGTTTTTGGGGCTTCGTGAAAGTAATACCCTGCCGCCCTCATGGTCCTTCTTTTACTGTCTCAGTCACGTTGAAGGCTGGAAGGGAAATGCCGTTATTCGAGTCGAAGTGCTTCAGCGCCCTGTCCGGAAATGCTCAATTTGTCCATGCTTTATTATTATCATCATCATCATTATTATTTGGGGATGAGGAGGACAGAATCACCAAAAAATTCTGAAACCTATCTCCGGGATGAGAAGGGATGTGGATAATTTAGAAATGACATTTCTCTTGAGTTGTAATCAAGTTGCTAAAACAGTCCAAGCAGTTGTCCTGCGCTGTGTGCATTATTCAGACTTGAGACAGTCTGTATGTACCGCGGCGGTCATCAACTAATGATATGTTGGTGTTGGCTAATGGGTCAACACAAATGTTTTGCCATTTGAAATATCCCAGGTAAACACCGGTATCCAGTGCTGTTGCAAATAAAGAAGGGAGATTGACAGATAGGGAGAAAGGCTGAGAGAGAGAGAAGGGAGAGAAAAAATAGGAAAGATAACATATGGGCCTATTGCAAGAATGACTGTTAGTAGTAGATGTTTCATTTACCAAGATACGCTTCAAGGAGGCTGGCGATCAGTGTAATTATTAACCAAATTGTATCAACAAAGCAACTCTGTCGAGCTGCACAACTGTGGTGATCTCATGGTAGCAAGCGGCCCCGCTTCTGCAGCTTTAGACCGTTTATCTGCCAAAATCAAGACTTGCCACCATCTGAATGGAAAAAAATTCCCGATAGCCAGCAACTTCTTGTTTTTGTTTTGTTTTGTTTTGTTTTGTTTTGTTTTTTTCCGAGGAACCACTTAAGTACATTATGCCCCTAAGATGAATGAAATCTCATAAAAACATGCAATGTAACTCTTCCTCCTTATTCAGGGAACATGTTTTTCAAGATAATTTGATTAACATGACTCATATCAAAGCCATTCAGCACGTATCAAGGTTGAAGCGCGGTCCAGTTTGGGGTTATGAGTAACATATTTGTGTGTCCTCACATTGGAGTGGATGAACCTCAAACTACATAAACTGAGCTAAAGAACAAGAGATGATGACATGTAACCTCATAATGTGCCTCTAATACTGTGAAGTAGCCATTCTTTAACATCCAATGTGTGACCTGGGGGGGGGGGGGGAGGCTGGCAAGACCAGGTTATCAGACACATATCGATGACAAAATTCTGACTGTATGTATTAGGGAGCATGCAGCGGAGAGAAGCTTTAGTTGCAAATATATTTTCTCAAAATCATGAGAAATGTTGGAAAGGAATTGCATCCATTTTTTTTTGTCTTTTGCCGAGGCCTTGAAACAAGTCCACGTATTGACAAGTGGTTACGAGCCGTGCATCGATTTCTGAATCACATTGCAAAATTCAATACCACATGGCAACTATTTCAGTTTCTTATTTGCCTAATATGTTTTGGGTCTTTTTTTTTTTGCCTCAGTTCTTCCTCATCAAACTCATACATATTTTATATACTGATGAGGGATTTTGGGATGATGAAATTTCTGGTTTAATGCCAGCTTGGAGTCTCGTCCGCGTTTGCAGCAGTCGACTTTGTTTTGGAATTCATGGAAATTAGACAAAAAATTGATGTAGTTGATGATAGCAAAGCAGCTCACTGGAAAGGTACAGCATGGGATAAGTATTTAGGTCATAAACATAAATCAGCCTCGCTTGTAGACATTTTGCTGTAGATTTGGTAAATATGCAGTCTCAACTGTTGTTTGCTTGTGTGCTTATTTCATACTTGCCAACTAATAAGATTTTATCAGATTCAGTAAGATTTTTTACATTAAAAATAGCAAAATAAGATTTTCTGTCAGAGAAATAAGATTAAAAAAAAATATTTAGATATGCCTTTTATGTGTATTTTCTGAAGATTTCACTGAAAGTAAGATTTTTAACTTCAGTTTGCATATACAATTTGTAAAATAAGATTTTTTGCAATCCACGAGTAAGATATTTCATCTTGAAATGTTGGCAGGTATGTTATTTGTTTCTCTGTGTTTGTTTGATTTGTTGTAGTGAAGATGATCAAAGATATGTTTATCTGCATGTATTACACATTTGGCAATGTCTTACTGAGGGATTTTTAAAAGCCTCTTTCAGTTGACAGATATTAATTCTCCCGTGATTTTTTTTAAAGAGCTATATCTTTGTTGTAGTGTATTGGATCAAATCTGTCACATGCTGAAGAAACCCTTGAATGTATAGAACATTTCAAAGATGTAGACAGGGAGGGGGCCACCTCCCTAGTGCACATAAATGGTAAATTCCTCATAGTGCCGGTGGCACACTTTCACAGCAGGTAGACATGTCGGTCATTAACCCCCTCGTGACCACGATCCCCAAATACCATGTGTATTGTGTACGATCATGTAGCCAGTGGCAGTGACAGGGTTAAAGGCATTACCTTCATATGTCAACATATCACTGGCCAGGAATTCATAAGGTGATAATTGCTTAATGGTGCAGAATACCACATTGCTAATCAGGTTAATCCTATGCACCCACAAGATAAGGATGGGGGAGCTCCAGTTTAACTTGTTATCTAATAATCCCATCTAAAAGACTTCCCTACTAATAACAAGTGTAGAAAAAGGTCAGTGGTGTCATTTGGTAGTTACTGTTTAACTAATCCCTTTTCAAGGTTGTACCAGTTTCTGTGCAGCTACTGGAGATTCAAGTTAGTTTCGTAACTTTGTCTTGTCATCTCTGATGAGTCCACGTCGGAGAATAATTATGATGTCACGCCATTGTCGTCATGATTGATTGGCGAAAACAGTGGCGGCTTTCTGATGATTAGACTTCATTTGCTGTTAGCGCCATCTGCTGCGTCTTATTTGCGCCGTTTTGATATTGTCAATGTCACCAACCCTCAAATCATCCCCACACTTCCGATACCTGCATGTGTCCTTCGACTACCCAACTGTTCTAAACTTAGATGTTTTTACCCAATAAGACAGGATAATATATGAGTATTTAATTTGTTTGGAGATGAAAATTCTTATGGGGCTTCTAATTTGTAAACCCATAATTTTTTTAGCAACGCGATATTGCATGGCCTCCACGTCGAAACAATATTGTAGTCCGTAATCCCTTCATCCCACTTTGTATACAATCCGAGGTTTCCCACAGTACCTCAAGAAGGGACCACGTGCTCCCAGCGATGGGAAACTTGAGCCTTCAGTTAAAGGCATTCGAACAAAATCAAATTATGGATTTCAAAAATCTTTGCTGTGTCCCAAAACTTTTGAGGGTTCTGTTCTCTCTCTCCCCGACAGAATGGGATATCCGTTGATTACTTTTGAGCTAGAATTGATGAATGAGACTCCCCTGAATGTGTTTGATTGATCGGACGCAGCTCGGAACTGGAGGTCTGTGGCATTTCATGGTCCGTAATTGCCGTGGCTGAAATTCTAACTTCATTGTTAGTTCCAGCCAAGCTTTTTCCAGCATTGCTAATGAATGGCAATGTATGTTTTTGTCCGATGGTTGTGAAACAGAATAAGAGCCAGGTACAGTTAAGCCCCTGAGAAAGTGCAGAGCAACTCTTTGGATACCGGTTCTGGACCTCAATGGTATCCCAGACGTTTAGTCTGTTTCTCGATTGCTTATTAATTAACTTCTCTTGTGAAAAGATGGAGAGCAGAAAAGAAAAAATTGGAAGCAGACTTCATAGGGCAAATGGATATTGTTAGGGAGTGGTGATGACTTTTTCCCCCTCTTTTTATTATCGTTATTGAGGAACAGAATTGAGTCAGTTTTATGAGTCTTATGTACGGAAAGCCATAATGTTGGAGAAATGTGATGGAGCCAACTTCTGGGTTGGCGTGACGTTGATACATCCATCCCGTGCTGCCATCAGACAGATACGGAGACGGAAGGAAGGAAAGGAAAAAAACAATACCGAAAAGAAAAGATGCAGAGAGAGAAAGAGAAAAAAAGAGTGAGATATATATATAATATGTATGCAAAGAGAGACATACAGACAGATGTAGACATACATACAGACAGACAGGAGCAGAAGGGGGAGATGGAGAAGGGATTGGTAAGAAATAACAACAACAACAAAATGTACTGATGTGAATGCCCTACTGAAGTAATAAGCATAAGGAAAGGATATTTTTCGAGAAACTGCTATAGATTTGTCATCGGCAGTTGCCAGCTTTTTAAGCACTGTTGAAGCTTATCTCAAAAAATGTTGATAGGGCAAACCAGTAACCAGCCAGTCAGTCACACTTGAAGAAGGCTGTCCATCCTCTTGCATAGTTCTTTGATCTTGTCGTCTTCCAGTCAAAACAATGATCAGTTTAAGTACTTCCATGAGAGCATGAAGACGACGCAGGGAAAAAAAAAAATATGTGGAAATAAAACTGAAGTTTGCGACTTTGGAGACAAAGAAAGAGGCGTAATCGAAATCTGAAGTGGTGCAGTTCCACCTCAGCAACTTGAAAATCCCCCTCCCCCTCCTCCTCCCTCGCTTGGTCACTTGCATTCGGTCCAGCTGAAAAGAAAACTTGCAACTCTGCCATATGTCCCAACAATGGTTGCCTACCAGCGGTCATTGTCCAACCACTGGGGACCTATCAAGTTATTATGGTAACCTATGTTGGGGTCATACACCTGGGCGTGAAGGGAAATTTGAAATTTCTTGTCCGACTTTTTCCCCTTTGTTTAAAAGACGGTGAGAGTGTTAAGTCGCCATTGATTGAAGCCAAGAAATGAAAAGGCAGCTAAACTTTCTTTTTTTTTTTTTGGAGGGGGGGGGGGACATACATTAGAAATCAGAGAATTATGTTTATTCAATTTTAGGCCCCTTCAAATAGGAAGATATAAAATAAAATATAGATCTGGAAACTAAGTTTCAATGATATAGAGATTACTTTTATAACCCTAATCCCGAAAAGCATTACCATAGCCTCCCTAAGGGACTGAGGCACGTTGCTACACCTGAGTGGGCCTGCTATTTAAACTTTACAACTATGTTAAGTTTGGATTGATTTAGTACTGAATGGTTATCAAAAAGCTTGCCAAGTTAAGCTAAATACTTGGCAACATAGCCGGTTAATAATATCGACAGGTAGTACATTCTACTCTCAACAAACCCCTGTAATACCTGTTATGATTACTGTTGTTATATGCGTACATTCCTCTTGTAAAATCTTGGCATGTTATGAAGAACAAGAATACAAGAAACCCTGGGACTTTTTCATGCTGTGTTAACATGATTTGATTTGATCTGAATTAAAAGACTGCTGATGTGCACAGGGGGATAGAATTTGGTGTGAAATATGCTGCGGAGTGCAGGTCCATTAATGGACATCCACAAAAAACAGTGGTGAAGCAAGAGAGATCGATTGAGCGTGCAAACTGCGTCCCAGATGAATATCACACTACCTGGTCATTGTCGTCAGTGACAAGGTTATCGATGCTCTACCCGAGCCCCGTTTCCCATGGCAAAAATGAACCACACACTTCAGAGTCCTCAGTGAGCCGAATGCTGTAAATGTATGACACGAAATAACAGAGTTTGCTTCATGTGCCTCATCTTGCCTTATACTTGTGGATGGATTCATGCCCCCTTCATACTCTACTCAAGGCATATATAGCTCTTTTGGAAACTGCATGAACATCGATAAAACTCCATTTAAACTAGCAAATGTATGTTGTGATGTAAGGTTGACATTTGTTCAGAAGGTAGTGATGCCCAAGTAACATACAGTATATTCCTTTTATTAGAGTGCTTGTGTGTCTGTGTGTAAGTGTGATGGCAGTCCCTCAAACCCTCACATGTCAGTTAGAAACGCCATGCAGAAATACCTACCGAAGATTCTATTTTTTCCTTACACGAAGCTCTTTCAAGTCTTTGTGCTAGAGGCATGCATGTGGTGATGGTCTGTGATAGCTGTCAATCACATTTATCTTTTAAGTTGTTGGAATTCAAAGAAGGCAACGGAATGAGAAGATCATGTGCATAGTGAGTGCAGTTAGTAAGAGTAGAGGAAGATGTTTTGAATGTGAAAGGGGCTTTCAGTTATGCCACAGTCTGCCATGTACGCTGTACAGGTGCGGTGCTCTCCAGGTGCCCAGATCAAACAGCGTCGGACAGATGTTTTCTCGGGTTACTCGTCCGCGCCGGGCCCGCAATCCCGTATTATTTCATCCGCGGTCAATTGCACCACGGTATTAACTCCGCCGAGTGCAATGACACTCGTACGGTTCCAGGAGAAACGGGGACTTGTTTACTGAGCATTAGGATCGGAGAAAGGAGACTTGTTTATCTTTAACGCAAGACGTGTTCTTGAGTGCAGGGGGTATTTCCAGATTTGTTGGCTTTACTTTTGTATTTCATTCTTTTTTCTCACAGTCAATAACGTCCCAGAGACAATAAAATGTCAAATGTATAGCCTGGAGGCAACAGTGCCCTCAAACAGCTCTAATTATAAACATGTGTGCATCATTAAAATTCTCTCATTGTTTTAATATGGAATTGTGTTGAAACTCACAAGAGAGAGAATTCTTACAATTCTTACAAGGTCAATAACCTTCCCCAATTTCTCCCTACCCAGACAGTGCTAGAGAATCTGCAAGTTACATGTGTAAGATGGAGCAGCTTCTGAACCATGCATGGAGTGTTTCACACCCTTTTTTATTGTCACCAGGCAAAAACGAGGTGATGAAATCTGTTCAATCAGCGCAAGAAGCTTGATCCTTGAAAAGTGAAGTGACGGCTTGATCGTCATATGAGTGTATAATCGCAAACAGCCTGTTCCTCAAGCAGTTCCATATTGAATTCGAAAATGCCCATAGATTAAATACACAGGCCACCAGGTTCCCATACAGAATGGGTTAATGTATCACAAGAATACTGAAGTAAGTGACACTTGTCAGATTTTTTCTCCCCACCAAAATATTACATCACTCAAATTGTTTTCTTTGATAAGTATGAAAAAAAGAATGTATATGTTTACAGATATAGGTAAGATTGTGTATCTTTTATTCCTTTTTTTTTTAATGGGGGGGGGGGGAGGTGAGGAATCCATTGGTAAAATAAGTTCGTTCGGATGGTTTAGCTGTCACTTGGGGAATTGTGCATATTTATGGGAGAAGCAGATATAACATGTGTGCAGCGAGAATCGTGTAACCCTAGCCCCAGTGTCTCAACTGTGACGTCAGTTGCTCCGGCAATTATTGCCAATTATGGTGCCCAGGCAGAATGGATGCCGAAATAACTTGTTTGTTATATTCATTCCCCTCTCTCTGCCACCCCCCCCCCCCCATCTTCACTCCAGAGGTTTCTGTAGAGCATGACAGTGAACATCTTTCTGTCTGTTTGTTTGTTTGTTTGTTTGTTTGTTTGTCTTCTTGTGGGTAGAGAATTATAGCATATGGTAGCTTTTGTCGATAATTCCCCGTATGAATATATTCATGTTCTTTGGCGGGTTGTATTTTTCTCCATCAGAAATGGAAAAAAACAAACAAACAAACTTTGCTGCTGTGTTAAGAGTGCATAGACTGTTCTTGACCCCCCAAGAAGATGTTTTCATTACCAAGCCTATATGAAGCAACATCTATTCTCTCCGTATGTCAGAATGCACTTTTCAATTCATCTGTCATTTCTTCTCTTTTATGTATGTATTTTTTTTTCCTAGGAATAAAGACTTAAACCTCTCCACTCCCTTTAGTTATCTTTCATATCTCTCCTTTTATGTTTATCAACAGTTGAGTTAGCGGCATTTAACTTTTGAATATTTAAGAAAGAGAGAGAGGAAAAAAAGCCTTCCTTTTTAGTAATTGATAACGCAGATAAATTGCTGTAGAATTTGCAAATGTCAAGGTTACCCACTCTTTAGCTCTCCTTATGTTGTTTGCAATGATCAATGGGCAGCGGAGATGCGAGGTCCCTGTGAAATTCGACGTGAATTATTCATTGTGCCCGAACTGTGCAGCGGCTGCGTGTCAGCGTGTGTGTGTGTGTGCTGTTATTTTGAAGAGAACGGGCAAGGCTATGTAACCTACAACAGAATGTGAGGGCAAAAGCACCAAAGAGGGAGAAAAAGAGAGGAAAAAATAGAAGAGATGGTACTAATGAGAGAGAGAGAAGGTAGAGGAAGAAGAGGAGGTGATGGTGGAAGAGAAAGAAAGAACGAGAGATTCAGCAAGAGATTTGTACACTTTCGATTTTCAAATCTCTTATGAAATTTATGGGTGGTGCATAGAAAATGCCAAAAATATCTTGCACAACAGCGTTTCAAGCATTTCACTACTACTGGCATATGTACTCTTTGGCCAAAGAAAATGACAAGAAGAAGATATGTGTTTGTAAATTTCAGTATTACATAAATATAACGAATGGAACATTTTGATACATTTAGAGTGTCAAACATTTCAGTATTACTGGCATGCACTCTAGGCTAGATCTACAACAGCATCAACAACAACAGCAACAATAAGAAGAAATGTGTTTGTAAATTTCAGTATTACATAAATAAAATGAATGGAACATTTTGTCACATTTAGTTTTTTCAAACATTTCATTATTACTGGCATGCATTCTTGGCCAAATCAACAGCAACAGCAACAACAACAAAATATGTGTTTGTAAATTTCAGTTATTACATAAATGTCATGAGAGGAACATTTTGACACATTCATTCCACATGTCAGCTGCTACCTCACTCTTTTTGCTTTTTACCCAAATGATGTAGTGCAAATTTGCGTAAAATTGAATGTTCTCGTTTGTTATTTCATATTTGTTAAAATTGTTCCGTGTTTAATACATACATATTGTAATGCTTTTCTGTGCAGTATTATTGTTTTAAAGGAAGTGTAGTAATAGTTTTTTTCTTCTTTTTCTTAATACTTAAACCAACAATAAATAACTAAATGAGGATGTCAAAACATGATTTGAATTGAGATATACTAAGAAATGTAACATATTGGTAACTCAAAAGAGGAAAGATGGAAATATACAAGGTCAAAAGAAGAGAAATTAAATCTGATGCCTGGTACGTTTTTTTACAATTTGATGGGGCAAAAGAGTGAAAGAACAGGCAGAAATACATATATGTAAGAGCAGGTAGTGATGGAGAAAAATAACCGAAAACAAAAACAGAATTGATGGAAAAATAGAAACATTAAAGACACAAACATTCTCAAAAAAGTAATTCCGTAACTCGCCTTGAGGGAGTATCGTGGCCACTTCCTGCCTTAGTCCATCGCGGAGGAAAGTTTCTGAAGCGAAAGTTAAGAGCCTCTCTGGAAAGAGAGGATACAATATTCTGACGAGTCCCGAGTTTAGCTCACAAAATGTCAAAAGAAATAGAGAGAAAGAAAAAAAAAACTTCATTAATTTCCAGGTTTAATATGATATTGCATATTCCCTATTTACTTCTGATTTTAGCTCTTACTGAAATTGAAACCCGTGTTTTTTATCCCCGATAATCGTTCCTGAGCTACGGCATCGGGCAATGAACCATCAAATGCCCGAGAGCAGATTTCCCCCCCCCCTTTCGCTCCATCAGAAGGGAACATCTGGTAATAAGTAGCGAGTAAAAGGCTGAAATTTGACTGCATGAGAATTTCAAGAATACTGTGATATATTTGCTTGTTGCTGGTAACAAAAATACATGCACAGCTGTTAAATTAGATTGATTGTAATCAATGGCTACCCCTTATTTGATCAACAAGATTTTTCCCCCCATGCCTTTGCTTGAAATCTTTGAGCGAGTGAATCCAGATGATATCTTAGTATAGATTGATTTTATTGACATTTCTGTAGTTGTGCGGCAGAGTCGTAATGAACTTGCCCACGCAGTCGGATCCGGAATGTGCGCAACCTAATAGTCGTCCAAAACAGAATCAGCGCAGTGAAATGTGTTTGAGGCAAAGTCCGCAGAGGATATCGGGTAACGGCCAGAGAATATGGACACTTTCTCCAAAGGATAAACTACATCAGATTTAATGTTTAAAAACAACCACAGAGAAACTTCTAAAATATTCTTTTCGAGCAAATGACACAGTATTGCAGGTGATAGATATCAAAGAAAAGGGGGAAAGATGAGGGGGGGGGGGGGAGAACGGAGAAAGGAAGACTTTTAATAGCAGTGAACAAAGATAAGAGATGAGGTAAGAAGATTGCATGGTTCATATTTCAGGACCAAATATGGAAATTGAAGTTCAAAGAGAAGAGATCCATGACATTTCGTAGGATTTTTAAAGTAAAAAGATAAGATAAAGGGAGAGGGGAAGCAACTGTCCAGGACAAGCATTAAACTTTGACGGGCAAACCCCAAGGTGCGATGGATGAAGACTCCTTCCATTTTGTTCCCGTGGCAACGGATGATGTTTTCCACAGTTGTGTTCGGTCCTGTTCGCTCTGCCTCCTCACTCCTCCCTTTGCATGATGCATAAGGCTGAAAACATCTATCATTCATAGGGTGATTAAACGTATCTACTGAGATATATCACCCACTCATGATGCCCTCCCCCAATGAGGATTTCACTTCTTCTCCTTCATTGCTTCTGACGGAAAGAAAGATTTTTAGTTTCACCTTTGAAAGAAAGTAAGATCTTCAAATAAAAAATGGAAGGAAAAGTGTTGTGATCGTGTAAGAGAAGATACCATTTGAAGACAAAAATACAAATTCTTTGCCAATTCTTTGTTAAGTTTGTGCCATGTTTGATGGTGGCTCATAATTTCTTGCAATCATTGATAAATGCTAATCCTTTGAATAACAAATGGTAGAGAGGTTCTATTCAACTCCGACATTGCCAGGGTTATACTTTTGATGATATCACCCTTAATTGCCGTGGGCACATAAAGAAGAATCTAGCAAGACATGAAGGGTGCTCATTAAAAGGTAGAACATCATTAATCAGAAAGCGAAGTCTGAACAGTTTTTGTCAAGTGATGTGGTTAATCATTTCGATCAAACAACAATAGGATTTGCCAATATTATACTATTTCTCACTTGTTGGCACTCCATGAGTGAAATCTTTGACAATATGTCAGGTTTTTTTTTTTTATTGCTGTGTGAAGTTCTCGGATTTCCGTCTTGATATTTCTTTGAGTGACGAGTGTACAGAGAGGGCAAGTAGCTACTTCACACGAATGATGTATATTTGCAGTATAAAGGGAGCTGTCATTTCTGAAATCTGCGCGCACGTCAAAGACTGAGATCTGCAGATATACTTGAATGGATATCAATCTGCTATTCTAGGTGCTAAAAATTTGATAGTTGTGTTTTTTTCTTTTATTTGTTTTTTGTCTTGTTTAGTTTTGTGTCTTTTTTTTTTCCTTTCTTTTGTTTCCCTTTGTGCAATATTTCTACCCATGTGACTGCCGTCAAGGTTGAAGTATTCTTTGTGTTTCTGTTTTTGTATTGACGCAACGGCCAGAAATAAAGAAGTCGCTATTGACGTGGAGCGCTCAATCACCGATTCCTTTCTATTCTGGGCTCTCTTGCGATGTTGTCTATCCGGAAACTCCCCGTACTCCATCGTCTTTTGCAGGAAATTTTCCCATGCCATGAATAATTCAAACAATACCACTGCTTCCTACACTCTCTCTCTCTCTGCGCCTGCAAGGAGGGGTCGTTGGCGGAAGGTAACGAGGGTTCGTGACCGAACGTGACCTTGGAACCGCCCTAGACTTCGACACACTTGAACGTTCAAGTTCATCACATGTAGATAAATGACAGTGCTCTTTAAAGCGGTGAAACCCCACTTTTTAACAAGCCCTCGACACTGATACATTAAGATTGGTTCCATAAGAGAAAAGCAAGGTTTGAATTTGGTTTCAAAAGTAGTGGTGGACACAATGGTAGACTGGACAAGATCATTTGTTAAAATTTCCCATACCTTAATTTCAATGCATGGTGCATCATCAACTGACCTTAAGTCGTAAGGTATTCTTTCTCAGATAATCGATATATTTCAGACATGAACTGGTTGCTTTTACCCCCTGTGGGCTTCAAGTGCCAAATGGCTCAGAAAACCCCATAGCATCGTATACACTGTCCAAGGTCCCTGGCACAAAAAGGGTTAATAATGTTTATCACTTGAGCGGTCAGCTTGAGCCATGATTTCTGCCAAGCCAGTGTCCTCCGATGACCGTAGTAAACTTGATGAGAAATTTTGAATCGGCTGTCCATTCACGCTTTAAATTGGCACGAGGAATTTGTTTGGTGTTAGGTGTTGTTGGTGGTGTTGTCATTCATCTGTGTATTCTATTCACCTGGTGTGGCAGGTGTGTGTATGTGTGTTTAAGAGACAATAGAAATGGCCTCGGAGGGAGAGAGGTTGTACATTGTGTGCACTGTCCCCTGGAGTAAGGCAAGGGAGGGTAGAGTTACCCATCCCCCAGCGAACTGGTCTCGGTCGGGTTTGTTTCCAGATCTCTACTATTCGAGGAGGAGGACGAAAGAGGTGTGTGATGAGGGAGATGAGGATGGAGAGAAATGCAAACATTTGTAGTTATCATTTATTGGATTGTAGCAAAAAAATGAACACAGAGAGGAAGGGACAAGGATGGAGGGAGCGAGGGAAGGATGGAGGGAGCGAGAGAGGGAGTGGAGGAGGTGGTGTTAAGAGGAGACCAAGTCTTGTTTTGTTGTTGCTGCTGGTCTTCAGGGGATTAGCTTTGACATGGATGGACCGGTCCTGGGAAGGTTTGGAGGTAGGGCTTAGACATCTGCTCTTGAACTCTGAGCCAGGACAAGGTCAACTTGGCATGCTTGGGAGGAGGGAGGGTGGAGGGGGAAAGGGGAGGGGGAGGAGGGGGTTGTAGTAGGTAGAAGGGGGCTAAACTGCAGCTTCAGTCCCCATGGGTCAGGGGATAATCCAGGTCATTGGAAGCCTTAGCCCCTGGGCAGTTGCAGTCCAACCCCAAGCCTCTTTCCCCTCGCTTGCTCTTTCTTCCACCCCCTTCTCACCCCTTTTCCTCCAGCTTGCCCTGGTAGTGGACCCCTACCTCCTCTTGCTACTCTATCCCATCTTGTTACTTCCACTCAAATCTGTCCTTGTTAGATCTGACCCTTAATTTTCCTCACCTCACCCCCAAGAGATCCTACATCTTTGGTCCCCCAGTGCGCCCCTCCCCTTCTTTGCTGCATAGAGGTTGTTAGAGATCCCTTCTTCTTTCACATCTTCTTCCACCCCATATCATTCCCTTCATCCCAACTTTACTTTGCTTGAGTTTCTGCTTCCTGACCCTGATCCCCTTTGCTGTACCTGACATTATCCCCTTCCTCTTCACAAGTCCCCCTCCCTCATTCAACCTGACTCCCCTCATCTTTTCTACCACCTCCCCCATCTTTGCAAGAAGTTTTTCCTTTGAAATCAAGATTATTTCTTCTCTTTCTGGGATTGACAGAAGGAAAGATTTCGTTTCATATCCATCAATGCCTCATCAGAAATTTCGAGCCGTCACTCGCACATCATTCCCTCTCAGATTTTTTGGTAATATTTTGTCCTTAATGATCTTTTTGATGGAAGCAACAGGGTTATTATTTGTCCACTCATTTTTTTTTTTCTGCCCCCTCCACCCAGCCACCCACCAGAAAGAAAGCGATGATTTGAAGAAAATGCAAGTAATGAGAATTTATCCCGTCATGAAAGCTCATCAGGGTTGGAGAGTTGGCTTAAGCTATGAAAACATGATTAAAGAAATGATGATACCATATTTTTACAAGTTTGCTTGTTTCTGCAAGTTCATGGATGCTCTTCATAATCTTGAAGCTGCTGCCATTGATGTACCCAACAAAATTGGATATAGGCAAAACATGGGGTAAGCGATGATTTTGTAAGGGGAAAAATGAAAGAGCTCAGAATTTGCAGCACAGAGCACTTCAAGATCAGATTACAAGATGATAGTGGGGCGTGAAGACAAAGATGGTATCACTCAAAATTTGCTGTTCTCTCCACTCGACATCCAAAGTCTCATTCTTATTCTTGCTCCGTAAACTCCTTGCTTTGCCCTTCACAATAAAAAAGTAGAGAGAGAAAAAAAGAAGAAGAAAAGAAACCTTTGAAGAAGATAGTATATTAAAATGTTGGAGATGACATGCTGTACGTAAGCCACTGCCTATGGGAATGTGTTGGGGGCCCCAGTGGAAAGTCTTTATAAGGATTTTTACAATCCCAGAGAGTATGGGGTAGAGAAATAGTTAAGGACCTTTTTTTCCCCTTTTGTTAAAGATGATGAATGATGTATCAAGTGTGAAGTTATCTGTAGAGATGAAAATGCTTCTGTGCAACATCTAATTTAGGTTGTGAAAGTTCCCATATTATGTGCTCTTTAAGCCCCCTCCCCACAGGTGAACAGTCCACTGCCCGCAAGAAATGCTCCATTAAAATAACAGAACAAAAGTAAAACTTGTAAACTTTGACTCCATGTCTGTCATCGCCATGGAGACGAAGTGAAATCCTTGTGGAAATGCCATTAGATGTAGATTTTTCTGCCGTTTGCGGCTTTCAGTGGAAATGATCGGGCATGATGCATGCATCCGGTGTGGCGACTACCGTTACAGCTGCATCTATTACGTATCTCACTTCAATATATAACAACGTTCTCGCTGGCTGTCGCATTTGTGCTTCGTTGAACCAACGCCAAATATTTTGAATTTGAAGGCTTCTTTTGTTCTCATGTCCCAACAGATTTGATTGAGTAGAGCAGCATAAAGATTTCGATCATTTCTAGGAAGGTAGGCAATGTTTTTGCCTTTGAGACAAAAAAACAAACAAACAAACTGTGAATGAAACACAGAAGAGAGAAAATCATAGCTGTCAGTAATTCTTCTTTACTACTCATCCTCTTTGGTTAGACCTTGCCTTTATCTACATATAGCTGGACTTTCCATTTGCTATTTCCATTCAACAATTTGAAAAAAAAAAATTAATTTGTTTTCAAAGGGAGGTGTGCCATAAGTTTATGGTGCAAATGTGACTGGCCTTTGTAGCAAGCACAGACAAATATCACAACTATGCAAATATGCATTTAAGGCCTAGATGTTGGTCCATTTGCAGAGGTGCTCACATGACCTCTTTTACCAGGTATTTATGGAATTTCCAAGGGGAGGGGAATGATTGATGTTGTATTCTTATTAATCATATCTATTATGTACTCAGTGTCTAGTAATTTGCTTATCATTCAGTTATTCATTTGTTTATTCGTACTATTATCACTGTTAAACTATTCACATCTATGTTGTTGTTGTGTATGATACCTGAATGTTTTATAATGTCTCACAATTACCATTACAAGATTACAATGCTGTGTTTTGAATCTTCAAGCCATTCAATTTGCATTGTTTTTCCCTCTGCTTTCTTTCATGATCGATCCTTTGTGGACTGCCTTCGTTTTGCTCTCCTGCGCTCCACACAAAAGGTGAGTGAAATGTTGATTACCTTACAGAAGTAACCCACATGGCCTCATCCTTGCCTTCATTCTGTTCCTCCTCTTCCTCATCTTTATTGTTCTAAAAAAAAATCATAACCAGTTTAGAAAATAAAATTATTGTGGTTTGGTGGTGTTTCATTTTATCATAACTTTCATATGTCATTGTCAGTGATTCATTGGAAGTATGACTGATTTTTTTTTTCAGTTAAAAGTTTCTAAATCGCTAAATTCAAAACTGATTCTTAAATTGGCAACAAATTGCTGTAAAGCAAGATATTTTCGTGGCATTAAATTTTCATGAATTGCTACTGGCATTCAGTGCAAACAGTAGAGACAAGAACTTTCGTGTGCATTTAAACTTTGCAAATCTTGGCTCTCATGAAAGTCTCAAAATTAAAATGCAAGAAAACGTTTTTGGTTTTACAGTAAAAAGAAAAAAATGCTAACATTCTTCTCATTCTCTTGGATTGCGCCCAGTTCCATCTAATCCTACCTCAATCTAAGATATGCTGTTAAATTCAGTGGTGCCAATTTCATGACTTCCAAGCAGCAAAACTCTTCAGGACATGAAAGAAAGGAAAAAAAAAAACAGAAAAAAGTTCATCTCGGTCTTTCCTGCGTACTCCTGAAAGTGCTATGCGTGAAATGGAGACATGATAAATTGGCGTACGGGAACGGGAGATGTAAAATCTCTTCAATCTCCAACGCTTGTGTGTTTGCACAGTGAATGTGGAGGGCAAAAACGAGGCAGATCGGGTCTTTTTCTGCCTTCTGAAGGGACATGTGATTTGTATCAAAATCTTTCTTGTGGGCTAAGCATCCCTGGATTTTTTTTTTTTTTTGGGGGGGGGGGTGGTAATGGGGATGAAATATTCGTACATCTCGAGTCGTACTTGTCAAGATCGAGTGACAAACGGAGAGCTGCAGAATTTGTGAAGTCAAGGAGAAAGTATCCGATGGATAGGAGCCAATATCAGGGCTTTGCACACACACAAAAAAAGTGCCCAGTGCCTCTCGGTTTGGTTCAGGCCCGGTCTGGTTATCCGTGGCTGTTTGTTGCCGTGGCGACTGTGGAATGCGATACTGTGTCGGAAAAAAATGTGCAGGCAATATGTTTCTTGCCGTTTACCCATTTTAAGGCAGAGAAAAAAAAGAAAAACCGAGGTGGGAGATTTGTCCCGTTACTGTAACTTCACAACCTCTCCTTTGTCATTTATAATCTTCCAATTTAGATGGAGTGTGAAACAGTCCCCATCCCCCCCCCCTCTCTCTCTCTCTCTGTTCTCACCTGAAGTTGGAAATGTTTAGGAAAAGGGATGAGGGAGGGGAGGAATTTGCCCCCAAAACGGAAATGCAGTTCTCACATTTGTTCCTGCTTATAAGAAATTGGTAAACCTCTGTCAACCTGCCCTCCCTTTCACAATAACCAGAAAAGAATTTGTATTCCATATCTTTTTTTTTTCCTTTTTGGGGGAAGGGGGTGGGGATGTTGGTGGTAGAAGGGGGTGGGGGATACAGATGGAAGAGAAGTGAAAGTGAGTAGCTTGGAGGAGGAAAATGGTACACTGCTTGGTTCAGAAGAATGGGATGAGGAGTTGATGGGGGTGGCTATTGGGGGGCCAGGGGTACCCCTTTCCTTTTTAGAAATATACATGTACACTGTGTATCCACACACAAGCTACCCAAGTTTTTACGTCATCAGAGCTGTGCCACTCTCTTCCATAGGACTCTTAGACACTCTGCATTTCTACTTACTTCTCGCAGACATCATGTCATGTTTAACCACAAATGCATAGCAGAAGTGACATCACATCAAATCTTATTCCGATTGACAGTTTTACAGATTGTCTGAACGATATGAAAGGAACCAGGGAATAGTGTCAAAAGTGATGTCCAAAAGCAAATCCAGACCACGCCTGCGGAACTACTCATCAGTGTATTATATACATGAACAACATCTGCACTTTGATGTAGAAATCTTCTGCTCAATAGAAGTCAAAGAAGAATAAAAAAATGAAGTTCATGAGTCAGACTTTGTGCAGGGTGTTATTAATTACTTGATAAGAAGAGACAATGAGTATCATCCTCAGTGTTTGAACAGAACCATGTGTGGCATGATGGCTTCTATCTAAAAACTGTGAATCATTGTCACTCTTTGTCTGAAACTTCGTATCCCAGGCAGAAAAGAAAAAATAGATCTATTGACGGTCCCTAGCTGAAAATGTGTTCCTCATAGAAGAAGTTTATGGCAATCTTGCCTTGTCATTGCTTTTGAACTATATTTTCATTTTCATCATATTTCATCGTCATCACCATCTTCATCACCATGAACATCATCGTCATTAGCATCATCATCAACATCATCATCAACATCATCATCATCATCATCACCAACAACAACATCATCATCATTGCTTTTATCTATTCATCATCAACATCATCATCATTGCTTTTATCTCTTCATCATCATCATTATTAGGGGAGGTTTCACTGTTCTCCATTACACAGCAATCATTATAAGCTATTAACCTGTGCGATTTGGCAAGTGGGCTCTAGGAGCGCTGACTCGTCACGCTGAATCGCCACTCCTACCCACTCTTGTGCCACATCCCGACCCATCACACGCAAGACTCTCCCATCGCGCGTGGGGCCGGGCCGATCCGTGGGCTGTGGGTTTGCACAACCAATTTCCTCTCAGCCAGACCCAGGTGGCTGGCTCAATGAATCTGCAAAAAAAAGTTTCTCTTTTTTCTTCTTCTTCTTCTTCTTCTTCTCAAAGTCACGCCTTAGTTGGCGTGACAACGAGGACACAAATCTCCTGAGGGGTTGCAGGAGAGGGCCTTATGTGTTGCAAGGCACACAATGGCAAATTACCAGAAGGTGGGATGAAATCTCTGTTTATTTGTTTGTTTGTTTTTCCATCCATCCGAGGATAATGTCGAAACTAATTTGACATGACTGCAACAAAGAGTTCATGCCAGTGAGACTTGGTTAAAGGGATGGTACAGTATTGGTGGAGGTGAGAATTAGGGCTTCTAACTTTTTGCGAGATACCAAGAAAAAACTTATGATATAGTACAGAGCACACCATTTGATGAGTTTATTTGATGAAAATCAGGTTTGGAAGGACTGAAACATCCAAAAACAAAGTAAAACAAAGCGATCGTAATAAAGTGTGGGTCCCACACTTTATCAGAATCGCTCTTTTTTGGGGGGGATATCTCAGCCATTTCAAAACCAATTTTCATCAAATAGACATTGAATTCCTCATAGAATTACATGCTCTTTCATATTTCATAAGAGGTTTCTCATTATCTCACCAAAAAAATGTTAGAAACCTGAAATTAGGTCTCAACCAAAACTGTACGATCCCTTTAAGCAGTGAGACTTTGCAAGTTTTGGAATACGTGAGGCCAGCTCCATTACTCGCATGAAAATAGGAGATTCATCAAGCCCGCAGCACTGCTAACATACAAAGCCGAGATGCGGGGAGATAAGATATAATTTGCAGGATGAACGGTATAGTAGAGAAACTTAGAAATAACCTAGAAATTGTTAGATAATACAACAAAGATATGGTGCCATAGATAGATATATATCTTCAGCATATTAGATGTAATAACCACCTCCAATTAGAAATAAAAGGAGATGGACACAAATTACAAAGGGGAATGGGAAAAAATGAGTAGAGAATGGAGTATATAAAAGGTACTGGAGAGTGGTTGTGGGAAGTAAAGATGTCCAAAAGCAAAGAGAGAGGTGGGGGGGGGGGGGGGAGGGGGGAGTATAAGAGAGGAAGGAGATAAATATTTCAGAAGCCATTGAGAATTTGGCTTCCAACTTGGACTTCTTCATTACTTTTTGAATCCTCTCTCAGCCAAGGTAGGATGACTTGTCTGGTTATCTCATCACCGTGGTTACCCCACATCTTAGCGAGCTGATCTTACTTGGATTTGGACCTTATTATAAAGTGAGGGGAGGCAGGGAGGAGTAGGTTGATGGGAAAGCACAACTTGTTCTTGTTTTTCCAGACGGGGCATTTTGTCGGACGCAGAAAATGGAGAGAGACGTTTTCCTTGATGAGTATATCGTGGGGTCAGGCCCGGGCTGTGGTCCTCCATTGGACTCGGTCAAGCCACTTCTTTCGTGACGGTCTCAAGTTCTCGAAAGTGTGTCAAAAACCATCAGAACTTTGGAGCGAGAAATGCAGTAGATTTGGAAACTTTGTATACAACTTTGGCATGCGCGGTGATGGATTTGAGAGATCAGTGCTGTAAAATGTTGCCCTGGTTTCGGTGTCTTGTTTGTGGTCTAGAAACTTAGAGCCAGTGCACAGGATTTAAAATCGGTATTTGCAGACTTGTCAACATGTTGGGGGAACTTCTGAAGGGAAGAGAATGAAAAAAGAGGTGATAGAGAAGAAGAAAAAAAAAAGGAAAAGAAAAGATTGTGGTCTTGATCAAAGTAATAATAAGATGGTGTATGTAATATTCATATAACCATTGTTCAACAACAACAACTTCAACTTTAACTTAAGCATTGGGTATGTGAGTATACATAAAGACAGCATGGTATTGATTGATCCAAAAAAAAAAATGATTGACGTACTGGAACAGTTGATGAAATTTTGTGGCTTCTGAACATTGTTCAACTTTTTTTGTGAATAAAAGATTATAGTGAGAAGTACATGTACTTGTGTAAGTAGCATAACGTGTGTAGGTTGTTGGGTTTTTTTTTTTTAACCTTCCAGAGAAATAAATGCCATTATCTGAAAATTCTGGCAGCTTTCCATGAAAGAATTAACCACAGCTGCAAAATACATGTTTGAGACATCCAAGGGTGATTATAATCTTGACAGCGAGCTCAGTTTTGGTTTGTGAAGCTGATCAAATAGTAAATATTGCAGTAATGAACCAATGAAACATGAATGAATAAAATAGAAAAAACCTTGAGGATGACTCTTACTCCCATAGAGGGCGCACTCATATATTCCAAACTTCTGTAGCTCCGTATTTTGTGTGCACTCAAGAGCGGTGGATTGCTCGTTAGTGATGGGTTCTTTACTTCAGCCAATACAGGAAGTTGTCCAGGAAAGCCACTTATCATTCTACAACTGCCGTATGGGTGTCCAGGGGCTCCCCCACTTGTACCCGGTCCACCGTCACCCCTCCCCTGCACCTATAGCCTGCTCATTTCCTCCAATTTCCTGCAGGAGCGCTCTTTACCTCGACAGCCACAAGGTCAAGATCAAACCTGCTGTCGCCCACGAGGCTGTAACGAGCCAGGAGTGAAAAAAAAAAATCATGTAACATCATGATTGGAGAAGAATATTGTGGATCATCAGATAGCTGTGTGGTCACAGATCGAGTAATCAAAGATGATGGAATCTGATGTAGATCTGAAAGTGTTCAGCAGCTTAGCACTCCCAACGAGAAGAAGATGAGGCATTTTCAGGTCGATCAATCCCCCCTCCCTCTCCTCAACCCAAAGTTTGTACCTCAGAGATAATACATCCTCCATTTTAATCACTATTCAAGGCCTTGAACTGCTTTTCACTGAACTGCTCTTCAAATTGGCAACCAAAATTATGTAATTTTTCTCAAAATGTTTGTTAGATTTTCATGAACAATTAATCCATTTTACTTTCAAACCTGTCTTGCTGCTACTCGAGATAGTAAAGGAGTAAAATTTCATTTGTCTTTTCTTTGAACTCCCATTCTAGAAAGTACCATGATTAATGTAAAGACCTGAAAAAAAAAAGCATAACTGAAAAGGTACAGGGGGTGGGGGTTCTGGAATATGTAATTCTCCTATGAACCAGAATTTACAGTGAACCTCACACAGAATTCAGAATTTAACTGCGAACTGTATAAGTAATGACAGGCTCACCTGTCAAAATCCATGTCATTACCCGGCCCTCGAACCAGAAGACGAATTGATTCGGCCATTTGCTGTGCCCATTAACACACGATAACAAAGAAATCGACAGAAGCACATTTGTAGCCCAAAGATTTATTTACCATTCTGTTGCCCTTGGGTAATGTATTTGTCCATCAGCAGTCACAAAATTTCTGTTGAATCCACCGTAATCCCCGCAGATCTTTGTTCAACGAATTGCTCTCAGCTTGACTTAAATCCTGAAACCGAGAGGTCTTGATTCCCATTCCCGATTATTTGTAACTTGAATGCCTGCCTAGAAGTAGAACAATGATGCAATGGTATATCATATTTCTTTCTTGATATTTTTTTTTTTTTTTTACACGAGAGGGGTGGGGTCAATGTTTCTTTTTTTTTTTTTGCCTAGTCACCAATATATTCTTTTTGCACACAAATGGTTTTCGAACACTCCATCTATCTTCTTCTTCTTTTTTTTTTTTTGGGGGGGGGGGCCTTCAATCACTTTTGATATTCAACTCTTAACATCGTTGTCTTTTCGGAGCATCAGTAAAGATGACTAGCATTTTGAATTTTCAAATGCACATTGCAAACGAGGGAAAGAGAGTGAGACAAAGTAAGAATGGAGGGCAATGAAGCTTACAAATAAAAGTCTAAACATTTTATATAGCATATTGTGGTCTGAGAACCAGAAGGGTGCTGTAGGGTTCTATGGTTTGAGCTTAAATAAAAGCGAAATAATCAATTTTCATAAAAATAGAATGTTTATTTAATCAAATTGGGTAGATTTATAAACATTAATCCAAACATCAGGTTGCACCCTTGTGGTTTTGATTTTTGATATTTTGCTGAAAATGAAAATAATTTAAAATTAACACCATAATGTGGTGGAAATTGATTCAGTGGTTCAGTATCCCCCCCCCCCCCCAATGTTGCAATAATGGCCTTCTGGTACTCAGCCGATATTGTAAGTTTCAAGATTCTTGAAGTAGTAGCTTTGGACAGCACTTAACAGCTGGGTGTATTAATGATCCTATAGTGAAATAACATCTGTCCAATCAAGTCCGTCAAGTGCAATGAAAGAGTCCTGGGGAAGGGGGGTGAGGGTTTCCTGGATTGAAACAAATTTCTTGATCCAGGACCAGGCACAGCGGGATGCAAAGCTCCCGATCTCAGATCTGACCCAAATACCGAAGCCCTTACACCCCCCCCCCCCCCATAGTACCTGTCTGACATCTCATTCGCCCCCATCTCTACCCCCTTTCTACCTCTTCCTGGACCCCTCTTAACTTCTTCCCCTTTCAGTCGCTCTTCTGACATCCCCCTTCCCCCACCGAGATGTGATTTTCTACCTGTCTTCTTGCTCATCGATTATGTTCTTACTTTTTATTTTTTCAATTTCTTCTTATTGTGTCTTATTACCTTCTTGATATGTCTTGGATGAAGTCATTGTTGAATGGTTTGACATTTCACTTTCAGTATTGCTTTGCTTCATTTCTCCACTTTTTCAAATGAAATCATTATAACAAATCAGCAATGTTCTCATCAAAATTAAGATAACAGTACTTAAAAAGTACTTGAAAGGGAAAATAATTATTTGTATACGCGTAGTGTGAAATGAAGTAGAATATCTCATGATTCCACCTCATGCAAGAGACCTTAAATGATGAAATATATATTGCATATAGAGGGGTCTCTGTTTCAAAACATACTTAGACCTGCCTGTTCTCACCCCCCCCCCCCCCATTCCTTCCATCCCATCCCTTCCACCCCCTGATGTTTGGGTGATGAACTTGGCCGACAGTGACGTTAACTAGATTATGTGGGATCAGCCCACTTCACTGCGGGGCGGCCCGCCTTCAATAGCCGGGAGGGGATTGCTGCGGCATGCAGTGGCTGCGCTTTCTTCCCGGAGCCGATACTTGTCGCTGTCAGCAGGGGGGTGACAGGCAACTCCATTTGGTCCTCCCAGAAAGTGGACGATGTTCTTTCGAGGAAAGATCTGTGGGAGACGGTTGAGATATATATACTAATGCCATCGTGTCGGAGACGGTGATAACGTCGATGGAGCAGGAAAGAGCATCTCCTTCTAGCTGCTTTTGGTAATTCCATGGGACAAATTACCGCCATTATTCACCAGATTGAAAGTCTGTGGGAGTCTGTCTGATTGGGCATAAACCAAAAAAAGATTTCGAAATAGGAATAACGCTCAACATTTCATGCCAAGAGACAGCGATTAATTCCATCAGTAGGTAGCGCTCAGAACCAGTCCCTGTGACTCTATATATAATGTATATATATCAATATATGAATATATAAATGTATAGATATATGAATATATTCCTATATAAATGTGTAGATATATAAATATATGAATATACAAATATGCAAACATATAAATATGTAAGTGTATGAATATACAAATATACAAGCATATAAATATATAAACATATGTGTGCATGCTTATATATCTATCTATTCATCTATCTATCTATATATCTATCTATTCATCTATCTATCTATCTATCTATCTATCTATCTATCTATCTATCTATCTATCTGTCTGTCCATCTATATGTTTCTATCTCTGATTGTATTCCAAGACACATATTCTACAGAAATCTATCCACCCGCTGATATTGCTTCTGTTTTTTCAAGGTGCCGTGTTTTGCGTCAAAGATGGAATTGCGCCCACGCTGTCATGGCCAGGTGTATGTTTTCATCCTGCATTAATAGCACCGTGCCCTGATGACCAAATTAGCGCATTTCTATTTTCCTTGTGCTGTATGGATTAGTTTAGCTGTCGTAATAGCCCGCGGCACCCAAATTCTGTTGTATGAAAGGTAAACAGGGTTTTTTTCCCACTTCCATTGGCATGCTATTATTCTCATGTACTTTTTTTTTTTTAATTCTTCTTAAGAGCATCATTGGCAGTTGTGTTAACTCCTGATGAATGTTCAGATGCCATAGTTTGTTTCTTCTCCAACTTCTATAGGAAGGTAGCGATTTATGCCTCATGTTTCTTTGTTGCTAATTTTTTTTCAAATATGAAAAAAAAAAATTAGGAACTAAGAATTTGATGAGTGCTGTAAAAATGGACTTCATACATTGTGTACATTGATTAATTGGTGTAAAGTCAGTAATCTTGTGTTATGAGATATACTGAAATTCCATGCAAAAGAAGAGCAAAAGAACTAAAGACATTCTCTTTCTTCATGGGGTGCTCACAAGCATATTTAGATGCTTCCATACTAGCTGTGTAAAATATGTAAATTAACGCACACACACACGCTATGAAATTTATCAATTTCTGTGGCAAATTATGGTAGGACCTGAAGGTGTATTTGCATTCAAAACTATTTCTTTAATATCATTTTCAAGATTGAGAACTCGCAAATCTTCTCGAATTGACAAAAATGTCATCTTCCTTTTTCATCTGAGGAATTCCTCTTCATGTTGCTCTCTGTGTATTCTACATGTTTGTTGTGTCACAAAACATAATTATGCATAACTACCCAGAGTTTTCAAAGCATGGGTTGGGGGGGGGGGGCATGTTTCTGAACATTCAGTAAAGTCCAGCAACTCATGGATGATGTAAACTTTGGTGTAGCTAGTCAGAAATGTCAGGCATATATATCTAGTCATGTGACAAAACACACACAAACATGGAGGGAAATTTGATAATGCTAATCTTCTGTCCTGTGTTGACCAAGTGTTTCTTTTACCAGTTTATACAGAGCTCCTAGTGGGGAGAAAATGCAGTAACCACATTTTTCCATCTCTCTTTCTCTCGCATTCACTCTCTCTCTTTCTTTACTTTTCTTATTCTGTTTCATGAGAGAAATGTCCTGAAATAACCCACCTCACAAATTGCTAACATTATTTCAAGACAGGTGACATTTAACTTGCAGTTTGTGACGTTTCCACGATGTTTTTTTCCTCTCTCTTCTCCCTCTTTCTCCTTTTTTTCCTTTTTTTTTTTGGCTGTTGATTTCCTTGAGGCAAATGAAGCCTACATTTCCTGACCGCCGACGGTGTGTAACTTTGTTGCCTTGCTTTCCCGCTTTTTCGAGCCTTCCCGTAATACCGGCAAATGTCGATGGCTGACTATATAACACCATCTGCCAGTGGTCAGGGTGGTCAGAGCGTTTTTCTTTGGCCGGATGTAGAGCGATCAATATCGAGGAGATTCGGACCGGCCGACTGTTGGTATGGACATTTTTTTTCTCTCTCTTCTAATTTCTTTGTTTGTTTGTTTTTTTAATGTGAGATGGCAGAACCTTGTGGAGGGAATTCTAGCCTCCATTTTCTTCTCAGCTGGGAAGTGGCAACACGGTTCTTTGTGGCTGGGACTGAGACTAAGACCTCTTTTTTCCATTGAGAAATATTCAAGAAAGTATTATAGGACTGTGTCAAGTTTGTGGAGTTGGGATTAGAGCCTATATTTTATTCTGCTCATATGCAGTGTAGACATGTTCGTCCCTCGACTAGGAATGTAATAATGTGATTGCCAGTGGCATATTCGTAATGTTTTCTGAGCGGCAGCTGTGACAAATTTTTTCCTTTTCTTTTTCTCTGTGGCTTCAGAGCTTTAACAGTGTTTGGCATTCATAAGGGAATTGATTGAGTTTGCCTTATGAATCAGCTAGAATGCTGTTGATGTAAGAATATGATTTCAGCAAAGATCTACAACATTCGGCAACATCTATAAACTAAGTGCGACAATTACCATATCATACATAACATGCCAGGGTAACTACATTGTAAAGGAGCTTATCTGTACATTCAGCATCTTCTCATTACAGATAAATTCCTCAGAGGCTCAAGTAACCTGTAGAATAGAAATAAGGGTGGTATTTTCAATGATGTTGATGAATCATACGAGCAGCATCTATATATCAGACTTAGAGAAAAGATGAATTAATTATTGTAAAATGAAAGTTATATCATTTAGATGGTTGTGAAAGATGTGACATGAAAATCCAGAAATCACATTGTGTATCTTTTGGTGCTGTATCTTGTTATACTTTTGTTTTGTATCATTTGTTTAATAGCATTTCATAAGGTAATATTAAACAAAAAAATCTTTTAAGCACTTTGTCATATCAATATTAATCAATTTGTGATTATCAAGCAAATGGAAGTCACTTTAGAATGAGTCATGTGAAGGGGATGAGAAATGATAGAATTGGTGGAAATAATGTGTTTTTTACCCTCAGCTAAAAGCTGACGTCAATTAGACTGTTTGAGAATTTAGAGACATAAGTTTCTTTGTTATTGTATACATGCTGCCTTTGGACTATAAGGTCCAGTGGGGTATCAAGTTGAGGGATTGTACCTTTAAGACGCATTTGATGTCGTTTGTTCACGGTAACGTGGAATAAAATATCGGAGGAGCAGAGGAGATGTCCGCAGGGTTTTGTAGTGACTGCTGTAGTGGGCGAGGGCGCGCTGGGTCGCACCGGCTGAATATTTACGATGCATCGGACGAAGGATAACAGAAGGGGGAGCGAGGGGGATAAAAGAAAAATTGAGGATGTTTAAAACATGAGACAAATCGTCTCTGGGCGCCGTCCGATGGTGTCCTTAAAGGCACGCACCGCGCTCGCGTGTTTTCAGGGCGTCTGAGTCCAAGTGTATTGTGATAACATTTCAAGCCAATTCCCAGCGTGTGAAGTCAAGTTGATGCATTTTCAGCAATAGTGATGCAAGCAAGCTACCTTCTATTATGCCAAGAGAAAGGGATAATGTGGTTGAAATGGTGTTAAATTGCCAGTCCTGGAATATTAAGCCCTTTCCCCTGGGAGAATTTGGGACTCTCCAAAGACTCTGGTATAGGACTAATAGCAGATACCACATAATAGCAGGGAGTTAACACCCTCAGATATTACTGAAAGATGTATAATTTTCTCGGGATGGTATGTGTCCTCAATGTTTGCAAGGTTGTTTTTTTTGTGTGTGTGTTTGTTCTTTCCTTGTCTCTCTCTTTCACTCTGGGCAATTTTTCCCCGCTTTTTGACCCATTCTTGTCCAAATAGGCACGGACATATTATACATGCATTCAATATCACACAACTCTCGCTGGCATCCAAAAATTCTCCTCTCGTATTATAACCTCCGAAAAAAAAAAAAACGCATTCAATTATGAAGAGATCATGTTTGCTTCAAAATTGACTCTTTTTGCAGTCCGATGGTCTCTTCGAATTCTGCGAGGGAAGCTTATTTATATATCTCCTCTCTCTCCCGTTCTCTCTATCTCTCTTTTTCTTTCCTATGGTTATCCTCTTACCAGCTTGTATCTCGGCGTTTCCTCGATACATTTGTCGAGCTATCTGTCCATCTCGTCGCCGATCACATGACCCGAGCCAAAATAGCGTCGGCCAGTTTTTCTTGGGCCGGGATGTCTGCGTTGGCGAGCCCGCGTGGCTGATGGGGAATTGGCCGTCGACTATGAAATCGCTACCTACGCTGGCGTCGCTCAGATTTTAGGCTCGCATTTATGACTTTACCCATTACTGTCTTATTGTCCCCCCGCTTTTTTTCTCGTCATCTTCTTGTCTCATGAATTCTCTTCGTCTGTTTTTCTTTCTTGCTCTCCATCTCTCTTTCTTTTCCTCTATTTCTCTCTCTCTCTCTCTCTCTCTCTGTCTCTGTCTCTCCGTGCATAGCAGTTTATGTAAACTAACCTATGGAACCTAGCATTAATTCCCCTTTCTCCTTCTTTGTTTTGTCCAAGAAAAAGAAAAAGGATTCTTGTTCTGAACCTTTCTCCCAGACTGCTAGTCCGCAAAATTGGCTCATTGGATTTGCATTGGTTATCACCTTATAAAACAGCAGAATACTGTAATACCAATTAGGACTGGCGATGCTACTTCCAATAATCAACTGCATTTACCTTTCCTGAGGATTACTGGTTTAAAAAATGTCGTTGACATTGTAGAAAGAAATGGTATCAACAGTTAAGGACAGCGAACAATTTAGCAAGAGTTAAACAAGATGAATGTGGGGGAGGGGAGGGGGGAGTGGGGGTGGATTGCTGTCAGTGCGCAGAGTGGGAAATGCAAGTGCGAGAAGTGCATCTGGTTTTGTTATTTCCTATCAGAGGCCACTCATCTTTTAGAGGTTCATTCGACCATGTAAAGCTACAAACTTTAGTGCATGGCTTTGCGTGTGTGCACTCATCTGGTATGACCCCCATCGCACCCCCCTCCCATGGTGCCTGCTAAAAGTCATATGTAGGGCTATTACGAAACGGGGGGGGGGGGGGTAATTAAAAAAGAGGAAGAAGAAGAAGAAAAAGGTCGGGGTTGGATGGGCCAAGTGGGAAAAGCACAACTGTAGACTTATTGCTTCATTCGTTTTTTCCTCCCGCCATCTTGATGTAGCCATTTTCAAGGAGAAGTCCTCACGGGATAAAGAATGGGATGAGTGATTGGGGGGGGGGGGGGGGGGGGGGGGGAGGAGGCCCCCCTTCCAACATCAAATTTTTTTTTTTTTCAGATGCACACTTTTGGAGACCTTCTTGCGCATACTGTAAAACATATATTTGCGGCATGAATTTTTCGCGAATTTAGAGCCGACGGCCTTTTTTGCGGCATGAAATTTTCGCAAACTGCCACTGGCATTCAATGCATATAATGTAGAAAAGAACTTTCGCATGCATTTTAATTTTGCGAATCTTTGCACTCGCAAAATTTGCAAAATTAAAATGCACGTGAACATTTCTCGTTTTACAGTAAGTTGTGGCTTCTTGGATGTATTTGAACTGATCTGTATGTAATCATGGTTTCTGTCATGAAATAAGAGCAATGCTGAGCTCAGCTCAAATCATTTTCTCGAAGAGAAGCAGAGTATTAGAAAAACATGGAATGATTTTTGTGATAAGTGTTATAATATACAACTAATGCTGAGATTATTATTTTGTTGCACGTGTTGTTGTAGGAGGGGAGGATTTAAGTTTTTACCTCTCGACTGGGGGGATTTCTTTCAGACGACAGTGCGATAATAGAAGATGGAAATTTGGCTCACAAAACTCGAAATACATCAATTTGGATTTTGATACCTCTCAGACTGGATTGCAGAAATTGATCTACTGGGGGGATTTTATGCTCATTAACTAGTTTTTTTTTTTTTGTAAGAGTTTTGAGCAGCAACATTGATCCTAACTGGTGATTTGGTTTCTTTTAACTACTAAATTTGGACTGAAATGCAAAGAAAGATATGGAAATCACTCAACAAGTTATGATTATTTGCTACGTGGAGCGGCGAGGATTTCAACACGTCTTAAAGGCAAAGTAGGGGAGGGGATTAAAATGAAATTATAGCCATTTTATTCATCCCTTGGAAAATAACGGATAAAGAGAAGGAGAAAATCACACCTTTGCAAGTTGATATTTATGGCATCAATATCTCACAGTGAGCAAGGCCTTGCAGGGTTTTTAGGATGTACCTCTCTCCACCCCGCATCCTTTAAGGTTGATGCATATTTCAGCTTCCACCTGTCTTGTTATTTTGTAATCTTTCTCATTTCCGTGTTTGTCCAAACGAGGGAGCCACACAAAGCGCTAAAATACCATGTTTTCCCCGATGTTCCCCGATGCACCCTCTGGACAGCCTCCGAGAGTGGATGCGTGAGAGAGAGAGAGAGAGAGAGATGGTAGAGGGAGAGAGGGAGGGGGGAGCGAGCGAGATGTCAGAACGAGACAAAAATATCTTGTAAAAATCTCTGATGTCTTTTTTTTTTCTCTCGTACGTTTTACAGCCCAGAAAATGGCACGGGGTCGCCAAAACGCAATATCGGCTTGCGAGAGAGAGAAAGAAGGGGGGGGGGGGGGGAGGGGAATACCAGGCAAGCGACACGCGTCTTATTCGAAGCTAAACAGGGGCAGAGTTGAAACTACATGAAGCCTTATCTCAAGTTCTTCCCACTTTCTAATCACTTATATGTACTTTGGCTTTCTGCTTAGTGCGAATGTCACATGAACCATATTATCATCTTTTCCCTTAGCAGAGAAGAAAAGAAAAGGAAATACCATGGTGCCAATATGTTTCTCAGCTCTGTAAAAAAAGTCATTTCCATTCATATGTTTCTTATTTCAGGATATTGACGAATTCTTTTCCAGATTTGCCAAGAGAAATATATCTGTTATTCTTTCTCCTTCTATCACTTTCTCTCTCTTTCCTTTCATTTCTTCATCTGAAGCATCATCCAAATCTCCTCTTCTCATTCAACTTTCAATATCTCATATTTGAAAAAACACCACAACCAAAAAAAAAAAGAAAAATAGAGATTAGATTTAAGAAGGCAGTCCTTTGTATGGTATTTTTTTCATTAAGGATGTCCCTTTTTATTATCTGCAAGGGCCATCCTATATCTTACGCCAACCTTGATGCAGAATATCTTCCTCTGCAGCAACATGCATTCCCGTAGATGCCAGGTTTGCCAAAGACGTCACTGGCAGAAGGCAGCAAGTGTGAAAAAAAAAAGATCAGAGAGACGCATGACAGCATGATTTGTGTGATTTGAGTACTTTGATTGCAAAGCTGGTGGACGGGAATTGAACGGCTGCATGAATATAATTATTGTCCTTGTGGCACTTATGGGGTTAAGAAGAGATTCTGTGCACTTTTTGCCTCAATGGTGGGTGGGGGGGGGGATGGTGTTGGATGAGAAGAACCTGTTATCTTCTTGTCAATGCGATTGAGTGGGTGCTGTATCAAAACAGTGCCACAGGACTCTAGCTGTGACATTAACCCTTCCTCTTCCAAAGTCCCCCATTTTTTTTTTTCAAGAGACTGTCCTCCACCCGTGATGTGGAAGCCTTAAGGTTCACCAAGACCTGGAGAGAGAGCCGGAAGGTTAAGGTACAATGGATGATCCAGACGGGACTCGGCAGGATGCCGGTAAAGCACCTCTGTGCTCCTTTGTCCATTACCTCTGCCAGTTCCACGGCTGGGGACGCGGCACCCTGGGAGGGGAAAGTGTTCCCCCCTTGGTTGCCGGAGCTCTGAGAGCGTGAGGAATCGATAGTAAAGCAATTATGTTGACACACTTGTTTGCTTGTAGGGCTCCGTTGAGGTGTCCGGAATAGCGTGAAAAACGCCCGCAATTTGGCCGCGTCGCATGTTTCCCCCACGTTCAAACTTTACGGAAGGGGGGGGGAGGGGATGATCGGTGTGAGATAACGTGTGTGTTAGTGAGGGGAGTGCTTTCTCCGCAGTATCGCTAGATGGCATAATTCTTGTCTGAAACCCCTGTAACATCCCTGTGCTTGCGCGCTGCTTGAATGCCAGACACCTTTTTTAAGAGTAGGGGGTAGAAGGCATTGATGTGATGGCTGTCAAACTACTTTTTATGCTCAAGTAATGATGCGTTAGATCACCTCTGAATTAACAAGTCCATCTTTGTGTTTTTAATGTGGGCATCATCCATTAAGTGTGAAAAAGACCCGTGACATTCCACAAAAAGCTTTAGATCATTCTGCACATTAATGTCTGTGACGAACTGTATTCTTATTAGTTGTTGTTGTTTACACTGTAGTCTAACTCTTTGAATCTACTAACTTATCTTTTTTTTTCTCTCTCTCTCTGGATGCAATGTGAAATGACTCATATTCTTATTGATGTATCTGTCAAAAAGAAACAGACATAATGGCACACACATTCATCTTGCCCATGCAAAACATGACATAAACCTGTCAGAGTTTTCAAATTTTTACATACAATTTTATGGAAATAGGAGCATCCTTCAGGAAAGGGTGATAGAGGGACAGATAGATGGACAGAAAGATATATATGGTGAGAGATAGAGTCAATATATACAGTGTAAATGTATATATAAATATAAATGTAAATATACACATAAAGATATAGAAAGGGATAGAGAGAGAGAAACATATAAGTATTTCACTATTTGGCGTGGCATATGGTTGAAATACACAGCAGGAAAAAGACTGCATAAAAAGAAAAATAGATGTGAAAGCAGTATTTTTTGTTAACTTGATGGAAAAAAAAAGGTCATCTATAGATAATACTGCTTTGCTAAAAAATAAAAAAAATAAACCTTACTGTCTGGTCATCGCAGAAATGAAAGTGGTAAAAAGAGGATTTGGACAAAAGGCTTTGGAAATGTCAGATGACCTTGTGCAAGTCTTATCTCTGAGCATATTCAGTAGAAAAAAGACCAAAAAAAAAAGTGCCAAGCAAAGATCACATAGAGCTGTATCTCTTTATAGAAGAGTACATTGAAGATGCGAGATGTGTCTGGTCGTAATACTCTTCTACAAAACCCTACAGCCTAAGTTTGCTTGACAAGCTCCACGCTGTTGGGGAGCTGCAGTCTATTTCTTGAGAGACAGCCTCGATCAATTCTTCCATCTTCTCTTTCTCTATATATATCTCTCCCTCTCCCTCTCTATATATATATTTCTCCCTCTCTATATATTTCTCTCTCTCCCTCTCTCTATATTTTTCTCCCACTCTATATATCTCTCTCCCTCCCTTCTACTGTTCTTTTGTTCTTCTTCTTTTTTTTTTAACCCTGACTCTGTCTGTGTCAGTGTTACACTGTCTGTGAATTTCTTTGTTTGCTTGAGTCATATCACCAAATTTAGTCATCTAGTCACATTCCATCTTTATTTTTTCCCAAGTATATGATTTTATCATACATTCAGAGTATTGCGTGCAGGTTGATCAACTCATGCATACAATGTAAATTGATGACCCACAGTGACACGTGTGCTAAGTCAATGATATTTGTAATATATATTTTCCATATTTCTGTGTCTTTTATCTGTGCTATTCAAGTTTGTATAATTTCTTTTTCTGTTGTGGTGGTTTGCACTTTTTTCTTTTGATTCTTAAAAGAACATTCAAGTGAATTCCTGTGTTCGTGCAATTGATGATTTGTCAATGTACCTGCACTCTATTTTTCATTTCAAATTATGATTACTGTACAGTTGCGACAAAAGGACTGAAGTAAATTGTGTGAAATCATTCCTATGTGCGAACTAATACGAGTCTTTAGTGTAATGGTGGTGATACTTTGCAGCTTTGTATCTCTGAGCGTTGACTACGCTGGAGCAAGAGTCGTACGAGAGGAAGTCGGTTCTTGACCGTATCGTTGAAACCGTTCCCCGGTCTTCCATTCATAGCCAGTAGATAGCCCTTGGTCATTCTCGTAGGTTCCTCTTCCTTCTTACTTTTTCAAATTGATGCTGTTGTTTTGTTTTTGCTTTTGCTTTTTTTTCCGTCTTCTTGGGCCGAGGACATTCATCAAAAGTTGAAAAGTTGAGCATAAAAGACAGCTGCAGTCGAGGTATACATATCACAAGCTATGGCCAAGGGCATTTTAAGCAAGGAGAGAGATGGAAAAAAAAACCCTACCACATCAGTATAATAAAGAAGCTGAATTGTCTATGCAGCCTTGCCTTGAGTATCTCTCCTCATGTAATGAATGCATCCTGCCTTAATATATGAAAATACATGCAAACAAAAAACAACAAGAACAAAGGAGAGAAAAGACAGGAACATATTACAGCTATCCAGTGCACTGTTTTCCCATGGTATTGTGAGGTTGTGAGATGTTTAATTGATAACAAAATCCCCAATGGCTTTATCGTAACCATGCAGTAACCCAAGAGCATCGTCGCTCGACTTGCCCCACGATAGAGAATGAGTTTAATTTTGGAGCTGTTTTTTTTTTTCTTCAAATATTGTTCACAAGCTTTCGTGTGAAGGATCCATCCATGGATATGAAACAGTTACCATGTGTGTGCTGCTGATATTGAATCACGCCCGTTTTGTCGCAGTGTGCCGATAAACATCAAGGCATTATTCTGTTGCTGGAGTCGAAGTCGATTCTGTAGATTGCCATTGGTTTGGAGAGCAGAGAGATTACACGCGACTCTCTGTATATTCCAATCCCCACCCCTCACCCCTTCCATGTGAGGGGAGGGGGCTTGTTTCTTTTTTCTTTCTTTCTTTCTGTTTTTTGTATTGGAGAGAAAAATTGCAATTTTATGCCCGCAAGCCCATGACAGTAGACCACATTGTAGGCTCGAGCCATCCATCATTGCGGTCTGTCGCCGAGCAACAATAGTGCATTATGATCGGCTGAGAATAACGTGGTGTATGGAGGGGCTGGGGCAGTGTTGTTGTTGTTGTTTTTGTCCTTCTTTTTCTTTTTTCTTCTTCTTTTGATTCCGGCTTTGACTTCTCGCGGAAGAGTGAGCGCCGATTGTGCCCCGCACCGTGTGTGCAGATTCGCATTGTTGCCGCATACACGTGGCACACAGCTAGGCGCAACAGGGCGGCACAATGCGCCGTTCCTTAAAATGGTCGGGTCGCGTCTCTGGCTCCATTAGCGACTACTAAATTATCGCAGCCTTTCATGGCTACAAAATGGATGGGATTACTTGATGAAAATTGAATTATTTCTCTCTCTCTCTTGCCATTTTTTTTTTGTATCATGGTTGTATTTTTTGCTGCTGTTGTATACATATTGCACTTTTGTATTGTGGGCTTATGTTTCCTTCAGTGGGAATATTTTGTTTTCCTAAGCCGATATATGTCAAGCATTGAGTACGTGTGCTATTATATGTTGGCAGGCATTCAGCGGTTTTATTGTGAGTAACAGTCTGCTATTAGAGGGATCAGTACCGCATTCAATTCCACACCTTTTTTTTGCTTTTGTCTGAGGCATTGTTTTGATTCCTAATTGTTTGCGTCATTTGAGTCATTGAGACGTAGTTGAATGCGCGTACATTTATCACAGAATATAGCCAGACTTCAGTACCATGCGTTCATTGCATGTCCTTTGTTGTCCCCTGGACTTAAGATGTTTATCGATGGTATCAGTCTACAGTGAAAGCAATACAATTGCAGACAGGTGTACTCTCATTCCAGACAGATTCGTGACTATCAAAGCTGAAGAGGGCGCCACCACTAGTTGGGAATGCACAAATGATGGCCATGACTAGTCTATATATTAGCCGCTCTCACTTTTTACAAGATGGTACCTGCCTTCTCTACATGTGCTTGTGCAATGGTTTTAAAACTTTCCTTATCACTATCTCCTTTCAATGGATGATCTTGAACAGCAGCGAGTTTTTTAATGGTTCTTTAGGGGAGTCTGAACCACTGAGACTAACATTTTGCATAAGAACCTCTCCTCGGTCTCGGAAATGGAAAAAGGCTTTCTGGCGAAAAGGGGGCGTGTGAGCAGTAAAACGGGGATCAGCAAATGGCAGTGCGTGTTTGTACACCTGCGCTGCAATATCGACGGATGCTTTTCAAAAAATCAAGGAATGTCACTCTTTCTACCCTCCCGCAATTACTTCTTTTTTTTTTGGAGGGGGGGGGGGGTTCTTAGACAGAATAGAGATGATATGTATGTTTTGTAAAAGGTCTATCAGGTTTGCGTGGGCAAATACATCAAATTGGTGATTTTGTCAAAACAAAATTGTGAGACATTTGATTCCTGCAGCGCAGAGTAGCCAACCCAGAAGCATCATTGACGGTTCACAGTTTTAGAGCAGAAGGGATCCCATGACACTGATAGTACTATATTTGTTTGAAGTGTTTACATTCAGTTAACTTGGGGGGAAGAAAATCTTGAGTGCTTTATGATACGCCATCCTTTTTGTATCAATTATAAAGATCACTTCATGACAAATCCCATGATATGAACAGGGCATTCTGAAGAAGAGGGGCAACTGGTATTGTTTGAATCCATCAAAGAAAAAATTAAGTTCGCCATAAAGTTCATATTCTTTCTGTGTCAGAGTGAAGTGTTTGTTCCCCTCTGTTAATCCTTTGAGCACCACTTTATCAGTATGCCATTGATGTTGCATACAAGCACATTGTCAATTGGGCATGTCAGAGTTAATTTGGGGCTTCAGTGCTTGCTGTAGGCTGGTACACCGCTTTGTTTCAGAATCCTTGGCAGATATTTGAAATTGAATAAGATTTCATACAAAAATGTGTTAACTCGGAATGATTCCTGATAAAAACCCATATCATTCGTGTTGTTTTAAAGCATTTTGAAAACAACATGCCCTTGGTAAATCTCGATACAGATGAAGGAAATTGAAGGAATAAATTGAATCACCACTTAAAATATCAGTTCATTTGATTATTGGACTTTGTAGGGAGTTGAGGTCACTGTGGGAAAAAAATGAAATTATTCAGGCATGAATTGTATGAATTAATTTAAGATCAGGAAGAATAAGTCAAACCAAAGGATGGTATCAATTGTGATATATTAAGGGATGAATAATGGATCAAGTGTGATCAAAAGTGTATGAGTTGAAGAAACAACCACACAAAGACAACTAGTGTTCGAGCAAGCTGACGTATTAAAGGGAATATAGGAAAGGTCATCATCATTACTCTATTCCTGCGAATTGCGCAGCATTGGAATCGATGGTACAGGTGATCCGTTTGAGTGTACACAAACTCCGCTTATCCTGCACCATTAGTGCCATTGATATGGTGGAAACGGATTATCTGATGTAGGGAAGTGTTGGAATGAAGGAGAAGCATTGGGCATGCAAAGCAGAATGTGTTCCATATTGTATGCCTCCTTGTGCTGCGCCTACCACTCCCTGCTTCACCTGTCCTGGGGGTGTTTCATAAAGCTGTTAATAAAGTTACAAATGACTTAAGAATGACTTGTGATCAGTTCTTGTGCTGAATTATTGAAATTCTGATAAGTATAGCACATCAGAACTGATCACCAGTCGTTCTTGAGGAGTTCATAACTTTACGAATAGTTTTATGAAACACCCCCCTGGTAGTATATATATATCGGCCATCTCTCAGGGCGGGCTTTCTTGCCATTAGAAAGGCTGACGGGGATTAGTCTTGAAATGCTCGACTGTACCGAGAATACTTCAAGAAGGAAATGCCGATTTGCAGAAGGGACCCCGTCCATGTTTAGCGGCGGGTGATGTATCACTCACAAATTGTAACCTTGATCGCAGGAATTCCGCACAGGGACGAGAATCAATCTTCGATGTCAGTGCGCAAAAGGCGAAACTATTCTGCCGTTTCCCTAATTGCATCCATCTTCCACTCCTCCAATTTAACTATGAATTGCCGCAGCAACGGTGTGTTTAGAAGTAGATATAGAAGTGAAGAAGGGGGGATGAATATGCTGGGAGGGGGGGGGGGGGTATTGGCGAGAAAAAATATGTGAGCGAATGAAAAGGGCATCTTTGTTGCCACGACTGGCGACACCGTGAAAAGGAGTTTGCCACATTCCGCCGTCGAGCAGCGCCGGCAGTCCACTTCACGCACGCAGATGGCAGACAGCTCGCGGTAGTTAGCCAAAGTTACGCGGGGATGAGTTTTGGCATTTGTCATGTCACGCTGGTTGAACACCAGGGTTCCAAACTACATGTGCAGATGAGAGACAAAGTAGTGGAAGGTCTCTTCCTCTCTTCCTCCTTTTCTCATCTGGCGCTGATTGCACTGGAACAATTTATCAGTGGCAGTGCTTTCAGCTCCACTTTGGGATGGGGGCATCCACACTTGACTTTGATATCGTGAAATTGTCTCTGTCCCAGTCTCTCTCTCTCTTTCTCTCTGATCTCTTTCTCTCTTCCTCTCTGATCTCTCTCTCTCTCTCTTCAGATGGTTTCGTGAGCTGCTAGAGGGATGATTAATAACCCGTTGAGGACGGACTGAATTTGCTACAACACGCATTTCTCATAGACACTTGCCCGAGTATAACTCGGGACTTGTCCTCAATGGGTTAAAAATCCGTAGTTGTCATTCTTCTATATAGTGGGGGGGGGGGGGGGGGATTACTGAATGATAACAGTATTTGGATAAATGCTCACCTCAGAATCACTCCCATCCAACTTTTCTGGTGAAGATACTCCACAAAGTCAATCAGCAGTGTTGTTAGCATCTAGCTCTCTTTCATTTCTCATTCTGCAGGATGATAAATTCAGGTTAGGTTCCTGGGGTCTACATGTGAGCATATGCTACACATAATTTGTAATTGTGAGTTTACCGATTAAAACCATTAAAGACAAGCTGATTTTTGCTATAACGTGCATTTCCCTTTAGGCATCTGCCCAAGTGTACACAGGAATATAGTCTATAAACAGTGGAAGGATCGCTGGTATATATCATACTGGTGCTTGACAACAGGGGGAAAATCTGGTATCTGTCATACTGGTACTTGAATGTTCATCTTTTATGCCAGTTATCTGTGCATATGTAATTCAGGTCTGGATTTTCAATTTCAATTTCAATTTCAATTTATTTGGCAACTGTATGATACAACATAAAAAAGTGCACATTATAAAAGACATAACATTCAAAGGCCGGGACCCCTTGTAAGCAACTAGTGCTTGTTATGGATCTCTTTCATTAACCCTTTGTGTGCTATGAGTACTGGCCGACTGGCACAGAAAACGTCTTAGCATTGTACACACTGTCCCTGGCGTGAAATGGGTTAAAAAAAAAATGGAGAGAAATAATTGTAGCTGTGTAATATGTTATTCATACACTTGTACATTAGTTCTTCACCTTTTGCCTCCAGGCTATGATTAAGCCCGGTGGAATTGGTACATGTGGCACAGTTGGTTTGCCATGAGCATAGAGTTAATCTGGAATCAAGGACCCTAAAACTTAGGGACTTGACTTTATTGGAAATGACTGACTTGGCACGAGTATAATTACAGCAACATATTCCAGAATGACCCTCAATTAGGCATCAGAAAGAATGCTCATTTCTGAAAGTTCACAAGGAAATCCATCAACTATGCTCGGTAGTTCCAAGTTCACCTTTGTCGTCACAGATTATTACGCCAACATTTAGAAAAAAAAGTAGCAACAAAGCACAGACAAGGGGGAAAAGGAATCCAGTATGTGTGCCATCGGTCACTGCGGGCTGAATAGCGTAATTATCGGGACATCTGGATTCTCGATTTAAAGGAGCTTGGGAGGAGGGGAGGGCTCTTGTGACGGTTACGGTAAAGCAATCACCAGGGACAAGCCCCTCCAATTACCTGGCTGTCTCTTCCATGCCTCTGCGGAATCTGTTGCGACTTCTCGTCCCTTTTGAGCAGTCAAGGGCAGGTCTTCTGCATGCCATCCCATTCCCCCCATCCATCCGGCCGACGACGGGAACGATGGCACGCGCCAATTAGCCGTTTTGTCTAAACCCCCGTGCCAGAGAAAGGGGCAGAGTGTGACGATTCCGCGAGCCTTGGAATGAAATTGACTGCATTCCTCAAGTTCGTGTCAGATCATTGTTGCTGCACTGATCGCTCCGCCAGAAGTTTTGAATCGTCCGTAATCAAACGGCTTTGTTCACACTGGATATCAAACCCAGGTGGACCTATAGGCAATGTTATCAAAATGACAGTATAGAATATTCTCTCTCCCACATTATTTCGTACTCGTCCTTTACATATACATATAAATCATGTAATATAGTTATGATTCCAGATATTCTCTTTTTCCCCTTGCTAACATGGAATGAAGTGCTATTTTCATCATTATTCCTGTATCCTTTCCTGCATTTCAGTATGAAAAATAAAGAATACAGATATTGGTACATGTACAAATGTCTACACATTGTTCCAACAGTTTTTATTTTCCAAACGCAACTCATTCATAAATGTCTTTTCTTGTTTTCTTTTCTCCTTCACATATACTCTCCCGCCCCCTGGTGTATTCTTGTCGTGTCCATCTACAGGTAAGAGAAGTGGTAACAGTAGCTGAAGTGTGCTACAGATTACTTGTTGGAATGATGGATGGATCGATAGACTGATTAATTGATTGATAGATTGATAGATAGATAGATAGGTAGATAGATAGATAGATAGATTGATTGATTGATTGATTGATTGATTGATTGATTGATTGATTGATTGATTGATTGATTGATCGATTGATTGATTGACTGATTAGCTGACCAATGAATCAATAGTTTTGATTGCTTCTCTGTTGATCTGAGTGAATGAAAGATTGAATTTTTCAGTGGAAAAAATGAATGAATGAATGAATGAATGTATGAGTGAATGAATGAAAAAATAGATGAATGGATTTATTTGGGAAAGCGCAAGTGAAAGGCCTTTTTTTTTATTTAAAGCTAGCTCTAGAAGAGTACTCCATCTATTTTTCCTCCTAGGGCACGTAGCACTGTCATGAACATTAGAAATGTGCTCATGCCTTAAAACTGATAAAAACATAATGACATTAATCCCTCATGAGTATTGAAAAAAAAATATAAGTGATGCCATTACAACTTTCATCATTCTGTCTTCTTAACATTTAAGCATCATCAAGAAAGTTTTTCTGATACGACATGCCGAAACTAAACCGTACCCTTAAAAAGTGTGATGCAAAGTCGACAAGAGTTCTGTGGCGGAGGGAATAACAACATCAGCCGGAGCTGGGAAAGGATTTAGTAGTAACAGCGAGAGACGAAACCAAGCAAGATAAAAAGGCTGTGTGTTTTTGTGATTTAGCGCGAGTCGACTTGCGACCGGGGCTCCCTCTTTTCACACCTCCGTCACAGCTTCCATAAATCATGCATCGATTTCTGGCTCCGGCGTTCCCCCGCGCGGCGACCGGCATACGTCTTTTGCCTCCCCCGCGCGGGAAGCCGTCTTAAAAATTTCATGCGAGCTAAGTGCGTGTGTATGACAATTTTTTGCCCTGCTTCCCTGCACACGGCACGGCGGAGGAATCCCGTTTCAGCAGCATGTCGCTAGGAAGGAAAGAAATAGGAGAGCCATTCTAATTATTTCTTGTAGATGCATAATACATGTCGCACCGTTTCCCAGCCAAGCAATAAATTTAATGGGGATGTAAAAGAATAACTGCACCCACAAATGCACTTGACTCTATAAAGTTATGAGGGATTATATGTTCACAGTTCTGCAATATGGATAAGGGTGATAATTTGCAATAATTCATATTCAAAAAGAACTTGACATCTTAGGAAAATGAAATAAGATTTTAGACTGTTGACTGGCGAAGAGTGAAAAAAAAAATGCTGACGGAAAACATCATACAATAGAGGTGGTTTTGAGGAGAGAAAACAGTCTTTAAATGATTACACCCAATATGTTTAAGAAATAGTAAAAGAGATAGAGAGAATTTTGCGTAATGCCCCATTTCATACAACCAGCACCCAATATTTCAGTGCTGTCAAATTGCATCATACTTTGTGGTTACCATAGCAACATGTATGCTCTGGATCCTCTTGAAGAGGGACCAACAGGCTGGCCTTATTATTTTGTCAGAATAATTCCAACTGGTGCTATTCCAACCACCATCTCCTCAGCCTCTGTTGCTGGTTTATTGGTATACAGTCAGTCTCTTATAGATAGTGCTAGAAGCCATTTTGGATGCATCCTCCTCATGTTTATTTATGGTTTTGAAGTCAATTACTGGCTGCATTGAATGGAGTGGGAAAAAAAAAGAAAACAATCTTTGAGAGAACAATGCATAAATTTTGGCTTGGTGGTGGATCTCGATGAATTGGGGATATCTGTTAGTAAATCGTGCTTGACAATATTCATTAGATAGCGAAGTTTACACCTCACATGACCCACTGATCAGAATTATCAGCAGTGCATTGTGATGCAGTTTGTGTCCGTGCTAGTCTTGTGACCAGGCTGTCAGGTGTGTATATTCATTTCAACTTGATTTCACACGAGGAAACAGCCGTTTCAATTTTTCTAGGTATCCACTGTTGCCCCGACGACCAAAAATATTGGAATCAGAAATATTCTACTGTGACTTTCAGTATGGCATCTTTCTTGAAGCTGTGTGTTTTGTAAAACTTTGTTCAAACTTCTGCCCTCCTGTGTACAAAGTATTGGCAAGGGAAGGAATAAAGTGAAGATGCGTGGTAAAAAAAAGAAAGAAAAAAAGGAGAAGAGAAAAATGGAGAAGGGGATGTGGGTGAAATAGGCTGGGGTTAAACCAATAAACAGGAGAAGATTGCTAGAGACATTTATGAAAGCAGGGGGGAAATGAGGTGGGAGCAATTAAGGCATACGATGACGCTCCTTCCCCATACATTTTCCCCCAGCTCCAAGGGTGAAGATATCTCGCTGCAGCCAGCCGGCCAGTCAGGATGAGTTCTCTCTCTCTCTCCCTTGTTTTGCCGAGACTTGATATTCCCTATCACACTTAGCTCATTAGGGGTGTCAAAATCCTTCCCCGCTCTTTCATATGTGATGGATGAAGGGAGGACAGATAGCCACGACCGGACCTCCTCGCGTTTGGCCAAAACGTGGGCGAAAGAGGAGGAGACTTGATGAATATCGTTTGCGAGGATCCTAACGGTCATTCCACTTAAATCGTTCTACATTCTCCTCGGCAGATCCTGTTTATTGTGCTTTCAGAGAAAGGATAAATACTTTGTGAAATTGAATTTGTGCAGTGGTGAGCTGATGGAGCGCATTTCTTGCTGTAACATAAGTGTTGGAGGTTTGAGAGAAGACGTCTATAACAAGCAAGATGGTAACAGAAAAACCCAGCAAACCTGCAAAGGATATGCTTGAAACAATTTAACATCACAAGATTAGACTGTCTGGATGCACGAGCAGCCTCTACATTCTTTTTTCAAAATGTGATCAAGCTTTCAGAGGCAACAAAAGAAAAGGATAGATGAAACATAATATTACTCAGAACTATTCTATGTTGGCAAAATGGCAATACCATTGTGACTCAAAGGGCAAGAAGTAGGATTGCTTTTCTGATACTATCAAATTGTCACAGATCCCATACTTGCCAACTGGTAAGATTTTATCAGATTCAGTAAGATTTTTTACGTTAAAAATAGCAAAATCAGATTTTCTGTCAGAGAAATCAGATTTTTAAAAAATATTTAGATCTACCTTTCATGTGTATTTTCTGAAGATTTGACCGAAAGTAAGATTTTTAACTTCAGTTTGCATATAAAATAAGATTTTTGTAATCCACGAGTAAGATATTTCATCTTGAAATGTTGGCAGGTATGAGATCCCCCTGTTGTCAAGAAAGTGCCCAGTGTGCTCTTTTTCAATGAAGATGCCAGAATTATAAAATAAAAAAATGCCATTATAAGTTCTCTTCAGCAACTGTATCTTTCGTACGTAGACAGCGCCGAAATATGGTAGGAATATATTATATTGACTTGTTGATGCAGCCCTGACACAACAATGACAAGCACGAACAGATCTGAAGTAGAAAGAAAAAGAGCAGAAGAAATATTCACTTGAATTCAATGTGAATGCAGGAATGTTCATCTCTCACTCTTTGTTCAAGTTTTTTTTTTCTCTCTTCTTAAATGCCTTTCAAGCGGAGAATATGTTTGAAAATATTCTTGAGTGTCAAAATAGGAAAAAAAAATGTGTTGCTGTCTTCCCTAAGGGGAAAAGCCAATCCAATGGAAGAAAAAAAACAAAGTAGAAAAATGAGAAGTGATGTTGGAGTAAGAAGATGAAGAAGAAGAAAGAAAAAAAATACATACACACACACAAAAAAAAAAGAAATACTGCCAAAATCGATTTGCCAACTTCTGACAGTGTTTGTGTAATCTCCGCTCCGACCATCTCAGCTGCTGCTTGGCCAGTCTGAGCGGGGGAGGCCAAAAGCATTTTGGGGCTTCTTGTCGGCGTTCTGGTCGAATCCACTGCGGATTCGGCGGTGAGAATATGAAAACACAGATGCCGTGTCCACGAGTGTGATGCATGTATAAAAGGAGCCACTTTGCGCGGACCAATGTTCCAGAAAGTCTGGACAAAGCCAACAACATATCCTGTTCCCCAACCTCCTCCCCCCCCCCCCACCCCAATCTTCTGTTTGGATACGGGGTGGCAAGAAGCCTTTTCAACAAGTGCGGTGATTTGCTACCTTAAAAGAGTTTGTGGCCAAGAATTGAGAGAATAGGGGCAAAGGAAGCTTGTATTCAAGCAAAGTGGTAAAAGTTGCAGCTTTTTGCATAAAAAAAACAACAACTAAAAACAAAAAAAGAAAAGAGACCCTCTTGATTTTAAGTGATGTGAACAATCTAGCCAGGCTGTTCCAGTGAAAATAACATAAATGTAAAGGAGTTGTATCTACGTCAAATCTGAGAGGTTGATGTTCCTGACCATCCAGAGCATGTAAAAGTACAGCGCGATATGAAGTCGTATTGAAATTTGTCTTTGTCGAATTCGTTTGACGAACGATAAAGCCATAGCAGTTAGAGGGGGAAAGACATATTTTCGGGATTAAGTGCTGTTTGCATTGTAGTTGTTTCTTGTTCCCCGTGGTATGTTCGACGTTCCTGCAGGGGATTGCATTTCTGCAAATCGCGATGCGGGCGGTGTTAAACCTGCCACAAGAAACTCAAAGTCAGTGCAAACAGTCAGCATTTGCTGTTCGAGGTTTTCTCAACTCATTTTTTTTTTCCCCAGCGAGTTAATTTGCTGAGTCAACATCGAAAATGGAAACATCATCAGTAGCATAATTCGGCGTGTTGGCCATTAGCATTCCAAGGAAACGAAAATTCACTGCTTATAAGCCTCCTGCCAATTCTCCCAGTGCCGCAGGACAGAAAAGGCAAAAAAGAAAAAAAAAAAGGATGAAAAGGGGTCGTTCAGGGAAATTAGCATCTCCATTAGTTATGTTTATACAAACGTGCATGCAATGTTGATGAGAAGTAGAAAAGGAGCTCTAGAGATCTTCTGCTTGTGCTGGAGTTATTTTGTTATTCCTTCTGTGGTCATCTACTGTCCATCGTCTCCCCGCTGATGGACACAAAAAAAAAAATGAGTACCGCCGACTAATCCATGCCGATTTCCGACTAGTTTCTGCTCGTTTACACCATGCATAGCCACGTCTGCTCTGTGAAGGGGTAGACATAAGTTAGAATGTCAGTGTATGCTCAGGCTGATGAGATGGGCATGTATGATATACGTAGTTGTGAGAGATCTGTATGATTGTGAATGGTGAAAGGGAGGGGATGTGGATTTAACCCCCTCAGACCCAAGGCCTGAATACAATGTATGCCATTTGCATTGTTTGCAGAAAGTTTGCCAAAGGTGTCACAATAGGGCAGCCAAAGATGAGATATCATCTCCTTCAGTTGTGTGTGTGGGAGAGGGTATGAAAATATGAAAGAAATATGAATCACATAAGACATATGAAAATCACAAGTGGCAGACATTTATGATTTATGGTAAGGAAAGTGCTTTTAGTGCAGCGTTGGAAATGTGAGTCTTGTTCCTCCTGAGAATTAATGTAGGAGTTATCCCTTAAAAAAAAAGGAGAGATGAAAGTAACGGGGAAAAGTTATTTGGTGGAAATATCTCACAAAATGCAGCCCCTGTCATTTATCAGACCTGTGGTTTCTTGAACAGTGTAATTTGTTTCGGTGGCAATGCACTACATACTGACTTGCAACTCCGGTAAACGACCAGTTAGGGGAAAAATAAGAACAAGAAAAGAGAGAGATGGGAGTATGAAGATGATAGAAGGCTAGTATATCCAGCATATGAAAGTGGCATTTATTGTGCAAATTATGCACTTTTGACTCGATTTGTATCCATTAGCAGAAGTGTTGAAAGCTTTTGATGTATATGTCAGTATGCCGGGGAAAAAGAAGAAGAAGAAGAAGGAGGAATAGAAGAGAGTGCGTGCCCGTAATCACGAGCCCATTACGAAAGCCATCAGCTAGCTGTGTGCAAGTGTCAAACAATCAGCAAAATGTCAGGCTCGTACAACCTCCTCCAGATCGATATATTCGTACCATAATCGCAGGCAAAAAAACAGTTTTTGATGGAGCTCAGTGTCAAGGCGCTGGACGTTATATTTTAAGTTCATTTAATTGTGTATTTGTGTATTTCTTTGTATGAATGATACATGACTTCCACATCTCAGCATTGAAAGAAGAAAATATGGCTGAATTTCATCTGCAGCATCGGTTAAAAGGTTCACACTATAGGAAAAGAACAACAAAAAAATCTCTGTGGGATGAATATCTGAATGTCAACATAATGCATGTCATCTTGGAAATTTGAAAACATCATATTCGCCTGAACTCATTGGAATGCACTTTCGCGTAATTGTTCCTAATCGCAAAGAAGCATCGAGGAACAATTGTACGCACAGGTCGTAGTAGATGACAAGAATAAATATCGTTATAGCGCACATTAGAGTTGGTGCGTCTGGAGTTTAGTGCATCTGTGATGATAAATTTTGGCGTGCTGCGTTGGTACGGGGAACTATTCCAGAATGTAATGAAAGCGGGAGTCTACTCAGACAGGGAGAGTGGGAGGGGAAAAAAATTAAAAAACAGAAGAAAAAACAGGGAACTAGGAATTCCAGCCTCAATCCCCTCTTATCACACATGCCAGCTTGGACTAAAACAAGTCGTTCCTCACTGCTCAGAAGGCGCAAATGTTGTCATCCATCATGGACGCATATGTAGCCATGTTGTTCAAATTTTGTTTTCTTCTGTGCTTCGGTCGATGATGTGATAACAGCCATTGTTGAAAAAGAAAGAGAAAAGAAAAGATGTGGAGGGGTTCATGTAATCATTATGTGCTGGTAGCTCAAGAGCTACAAGAGTACAGGTCAAAAAATGAAAGAATCATCAAATCGTAGACCTCACTTGATACACGTCATAACATAACAACGACCATACTTCAGCATAACGAAATGTAAAATCAAGGTAATGTATTATTAAAAGGATTACGTAACATCTTTCAAGTCGTTTACAAGTTCTGACAAATATATCGCACAAACAGATTTTCACTGGAATACATAATAAATCGCAGACCTGCCAACTAGTACTGATTTTCAGTAATTTCTACTGAAATTGGACAAGAATACTGAAGGTTACAAGGAAATTACTGATTTTAGAAATCATTGTCTGTGATAAATTCTATAACACTGTTAAGAATTACTTATTTTCACTCAAAAAAGGTGCAAATTACTGATTTTCAGCCATCATAGTACTGGAAGGCTTTTACAAAAGTTGGCAGCTCTGTGAATGCATGTCTGAATCTTCGAGGATAGTTACGTAAATTCAGCATAATTTTTTTCCCCATAAAATACTGCAATGTATTCCAGATGAGAGAGAGAGAGAAAAAAAAGGCTTGAAGAGTTTAAGTGCATTATTTGATGTACGCTATGACCATGAATTATGTTACTACATGTTTTGTGGGAAAAATGAAAAAAAAAAAACAGCTCCTATTAAGAAGTAAAGAACTGTGTACACTATTGTATATCACTTTCCCTTCTTCTTGGCTTTTCTCTGGGTATCTAAAGGGATTTTACAAATGTGCGTGTGAGACGCTGCATCAAAATGTTACCATGGCAATCTAAAGTCTAAGTGCATCAGCACAAAATGGGGGTGATTTGTGGGGAAGTGCGCTCTGTGGACTTTGCGCTTTGTCACTGTTGGTGCTGTGCCGGAAGCCAGACATGCGCAGCATTAGCATCTCCCCAGAAGATGTGGGTCTCTCTTCGTTGTTCTGTTGTTTTGCAAGAAAGGGAACTTTTTAATAATTTTTTTTTTTTTATTTAGTCTCCTTGTGATGAGATGGGGTAGAATTTTCTCACGGTTGAGGAAGAAGATCCGGTAATGTCCCACCTGAGCGCGGTTGAGCCCCCAAACTGAAATCTTTTTTGTTTTGACTCCTTGCTTCCCTCCCAGTCTGACTGGTGAAGGAAGAAGATGGAAGTTTGGTGAGGGTTACCATGGCGATAAGGGAGAAGATGGGAGGAGTGGAGAGGTAGGAGCAGCAGGATGAGAAGGAGAGCGATGCCAGCTTTGCCTCCACTGCTCATAGAGATTTGATCAGCAGTTTAAAGTGCTGCACGGAAGCTGAAATAGCAGGGATACCATTTTTCTCTTTTTTCCTCCTCCTTTCTCCTCCTCCTCTTCCTTTTCCTCCTCCTCCCGTTTCCCCCTTGTTCTTCTTCTATCTCCTCTTCCTGTTCTTTCTTCTTCTCCTCTTCATCCCTCTCCCTCTTAGACCTTGAAACTACTTTGAGAATTCAATGTCAACCACATCAGGCAGAATTCCCCCCCATCACCGTGGCAACAGGAAACCCCAATGGATGTTGGAGTGGAGCAGCCACTTATTGTTCTGGACACAGCAGTCCTTGCAATCAGCTCCTCCCACCCCCTGCGGAGGCTGTCTCAGGCCAGGGTTTTGGATTGTGGTTGCCATGGCGATAAGGAATGCCAAATGCACCGGAGTGACCCACTTTTCCTAACTGGAGGTTTTTCCACGGCATCTGGGAATGGGAGGGAGTTGACGATGATCGCATTTGAACGATTACCTGTGGTGACGAGGAAAATAATCCGTCTGCGCGGTATCTTCTCGTCAGAATCCTGCATAATCCGCATACTAAGATATAGGCTACTTGTGGAGTGCTGACACAGAATGTATGATATGCATTGTTCCCGTTCGCAAGACCTTGGAGCATGTGTTTTTGTAATGAAGCAGAAAAGTTCTCTTATCCACTCAATTTAGTCAGCATTGCAGGCATGTCATATCAAATGCATTATTTTTTGGAGGGGTGCTATCTTCATGACTGTGAATAAATTTATGGAAATTATAATGATGGTGGTGGTGTTGTTGTCATTGCTATATGGCTCAATACTCATCTCACTTCCCCTACTCAGCAAGTACATTGCCAATGTTACACAATCACCTTGGTTTGTCACACACACACACACACACACACACACACACACACACAGGAGATGATATTCCTTGTGCTGATTGATATTATTGGGTATGTAATTCTGTCTCGTTTACTTCTGCCCAAACTTAGCGGACCCCAAGAGTGGTAGACTGGGTCCATTTGTAACTCGCAGAAGTCGCCAAGAAGGCTTCTCAGTGTATGAAGTCCTCTGATCCTGCCCTCATGCTGGTATATATTCCTCCCGCATGCTCTTGGCATTGAAGACTCTGCTGGTGTACTACCACCATTGCTCCTAGAGTCTTTACTTGTATCATCTCCTATCCCAACCTCATTGTAGCCAAGGCAACCTGCCATTTTACAGCACGTATTAAGATGCAGTCCAAGAGTTTGTAAACCAAGACCACACCTGTTCGAATACAAAGTATCTCCCACACTTGCTAGTTTTGTTTTGTGGAATCGTATATTGCTGTAAGAGCAAGTAGGCTGGTCGCAAGGTTTGTACCATTTCTAAAATCTACAAACTCTTGTGTTGCAGAAGTCACTCACCTTTATAAATTTGTAGAGAAGTAAAATCTCCTGGCTTGAGGTATGACAGTTCTCTTTTCCTGGAATTCTCTACAAACAAGAGCAGATATTTTACTTGTATCAACACTTTATTTCAGTCTTGTTTTGTTTTGTTATGTTTTTTCTTCTTTTTAACTTTCCAATGATAACAGTGAGGGTATTTTTCTCTTTTCACTCACTGTTCAACCAATCCTTTTGTCTGCAAGACATTCATAATGAAATAAAGTTTTGATGCCCGTAAGCTATGCACCTTTTTTTCTCCCTTCTCCTTCTGCGTAATTTCTCAATTATCTGGTAGTCAAATGAAAATGGGGGAGAAAAAACAAACAAATATAAACCAGAGGAAAACCTCAGAAAAAAATGGAAATGTATAAAAGTGAGGCTAGGAATGAAGGAAGGGAAAAAAACCAACAAGATCTTTTGAGACTGAATGAAATTTATCTCTGTCACTTGTGGCTTTCGTGTTGATTTCCCCTGCTTTCTGGTTTGCTTTGGAAAGCAGGGTAGAAAATAAGGGGGAAATTTGCAGGAGTAATCAACTCAGGATGCAAGTGTATGAAATACGATCGGTTTTTCCCCCGCATGATTGAGAATTCTGATGGTTTTTGCATCTCGTACCTTACGGGCAGTAGGGGAGATCTAGAGCCGAGCGGCGGGCAGCGGAGAGCAGATGGGGGAATATCTTTTTTGGCCGCGGATGTGTTTGTAACCTGTAGAGAGAACAAGAGCTGGCAGTAGAGAATGACATAGATATCTAAGAGTTCAACATCCAGACTCGATGTGCTGGATACCTGTGCGAGGGAGATGATACCAGCAAGGGAAAGGATGAGAAAAAGTTTGAGAAAGGGGGGATAGAAGAGAATTTAGAGAGAGAGGAAGGTATATATATATATATATATATATATATATATATATAGAGAGAGAGAGAGAGAGAGAGAGAGAGAGAGAGAAAGAAGAAGAAGAGAAAGGAAGGAAGGAGAGTGGAAAATAAAGAGGATAACATTGATTTTAAAAAATGCCTTTGTTGACCAACGGTTGTTGTGTGCTGTGGGTTTTTAAACGTAAGATACCTCCACGTGTGGAAGTCCTTATGTTACAAACATGAGTGATAATCACCTAAGGAGAAAAAAAGAGAGAAATATAGAGAGATAGAAAGATTAAGAGAAAGAGAGAGAGATAAACAGAGATAGAGGAAAAGAAGGGAAGAAGAAAAATGCCCTCCCTTTTATAATCCAGATATAAGATCTTGATAGGGATCTACACCTATCTCCCTCTCTTCCCCCCCCCCCCCAATCTTACTAGCTTTCTCTATCCCTGAAGAGACTCTCAAGAACCTCTTGTGGTATTTTTTCTAATTTTTCCCATATGTTTTTTTTTTTATTCCCCCAGCTCAGTTGTCACTTTTTTTTCTCCCCTGAAATGTACAGATATCAGTAATCGTTTAAGTGCTGTATTTACCTTCCAGGTTTGTTGATGCATTTAGATGATATTCCTGCTGCAGTTAATGGAATTGAATATTTTGAGTTCTGTATCTCTCTTGTAAATATACCTCCTCCGCTAGTTTCCTATTTGATATTCTATTCAATTATCATCAAAACTCATAAATGTCTGTGTGCAGAGGGGGAAGGGGGGGGGGGGGGCAAGGAGAGGAGGATGGTTTGGATGTAGGCAACTTTTTGCACCCCAACTTGGAAGGAAGAAAGAAATATTAAAGAAACTTGAAGTTCACTGTGATTCATTCTTGTTACCCTAACTATGACTAAATATCTCTGCATCATCTTCAAACGCTGGTCAACAGATGATGATTTGTTGCTATTTTATACAGTCCCCTCAGAATTGAATGTCTCAAAATGTCAAGGAGACAAAAAAAAAAGGAAAATCAATGTCGTGAGCCCCTTCAAAAGATATACAAAAGAGAAATTCTAGCAATGTATCAATTCATGTTAGCTGTAATTTCACCCTTGATTGGCCTGTAGTGATCGTTCTGTGACAATTCAGACGCAACTAGGATGAAGGGCGCTGCATTTGTCTGCACGGCGAGAGAGAGCGATCGTCTGCGGGAAGTCTCTAGTGAAATTATGCATGAACCATTGTGCCAGACACGAACTCTCTTACTGCTGGCCTTGGTTTGAGAACCCGGTGACCAAAGAGATACAGGTTGCTTTTGTTGTTTCTCTTTTCTCAATATTTCTCTCCCTTGCCTGCTAATGTCATGTCATCAGCTACATTGACCCCAAAATGTCTGCTTCTTTTTCCTCCTCTGCACTCCGTTCTTCACTCTTTTCCCCGACCGGTTCTCTCCAATTGGTCATTCCTCATGTCCTTTCCTCCTTGCGCCACGTATCTTGTCAGGACGGGGTGGGCCTGGGTGTCATAATCAGATTGCTGGCATAATTTTTGAGCGTGGTCCTATCACTCGCTGTCCGCCAGCGCTGGAAATCATTGACAAAATTATGACGGGTCAGAATTCAACGGACGTCCGTCGGTGCCCTGGGCCCCCCCGGAGCGTAGAGCGTCCCCATGGTAGCGTACAACCATCTGTGCAGTGTTCGTCCAAATCAAGCGCGCCATCACCGTGAAATGCTAGCTTTTGTTTACGGACATTGTCACAATGGAGGATGAAAAAATTGACAAGAGAGTGAAAGAGGCTGTGATTAAACCGGCGGTAAAGTCACAAGAGACCCGGCGTGTCGGCAAACACACCCAGCAATTTTGTGAAATAAAATCCCCAGGAAAATACCGGAGGGTGATAATTATATCTGTCATTCAAAATATGATATTTTTACAAAATTTGCTCTCATTTTTTTTTTTCCTAAGATGAATGCCATAATGCATCTTCCTACATTATATTACAGGAGTAGCTGAAGATACGGGCTTCTCATTTTCGGTCTAGCTCTTCACAAAGTTCCAAAGATCCGCTAATGTATCCTAAAGCTGTGAGATTTATTGAAAGCTCAAACACAGAATTATGCTGTCTAGAATCAGTGTGTACACAAATGATGTCCAGGATTGTATAACATCTAAATTGTTTCAATACATTGATACACAGCAGTGGTCTCTGTATGTGAGTGAGTGTTTGTTTGTTTGTTTGTTTGTTTGTTTAAATTTGGGGGAATTATGCTGAATATGCTGAATGTATGACAACCGATCTGTGAGGTATGTCTGAACTGAGAGTGTTTTCAAATACTTGGTCCACATCCGTGAATATGGAAATGCTATAGTGAGTCAAAGTTTTCATCCTCGATATGACTGAAGAGTGTATTGGAGGATATTCTGAGGTCAAGGGAGGGTCAAGGAAACCCCTGTGCTCCATTCCCCAGTCGAAAAAATGGCCCTGAGATGAAGATGGTGTTGGACAAAGTTGGATACATTTTGCAGGCTGGCTCTCACTATGCCTGGTGGTGGCATCCATCCCTTAACCCTCTGCATTCTTTGAGTGTTGATTGGCAAAGAAAATATCATAGCATGGTACACACTGTCCAGAGTCCCTGGCATGAAATGGGTTAAATTACACAATTTTTCTTTCCCTTGCTCTTCAAGTGGCATTCTATTTTCTCTCTGACTATTTCTTTACTGTATCCTCTTCTGTTTGTCTACTTGTCTTTGTTTTGCTGTTATTTTTTATTTGTCTTTCTGTCCCTGTTGCTCTCTTCTGTGTATGTGTGTGTGTGTGTCTGTGTGTGTCTGTGTGTCTGTCTGTCTGTGTGTCCTTTTCCTGTCTCTCAGTGATTAGACTAGGGGTCAGAAACGCCTGATAAATCCCGTTGATACCAGACTGGGCGCTGACTGCGACGCAGAGATGGTAATCTTGCCATTTTGACAGTGCGGGCAAAACACACATCTGTTGGCTGAATGTGATACTTTCAGGAGAATATCAGATATTTCTCTTTCATTTTTTTTTTTTTTTTTGGGGGGGGGGGGGAGAGGATTAAGATAATTTTGACATATCCATAAGAATAAAGATTTATTAGAGTATCAAAACTTGAGTTTCATTGTGGTCTCCCTATTAACTTGTTGAGAACGGGATGATTTTGCTACAACACACATTTCCTATAGACACCTGCCTGAGTATACTCGGGACTTGTCTTCGACGGGTTAAATGCAATCCTGAATGTTTTTTAAAACAGGATGTGAGTAGGGCAAGCTAAGGTATTCACTGACAATGTGAAGGTCTGAAATAATATTTCCAATATGTGCACATGGTGTGTTGTAATGTCCATACTGTCAGGTTTTGGTGCACTGAAGCGGACTTCCAAACTTCGATGTGCGGTAAAAAACCTCACATAGGACAACTGAGCTTGCACAAAATAACCTCAAAAATACTCAGAAGTCTCACTCTGTATGTGTGTTTTTTGTTCTGATATTTGCAAGGAGGGTTCAGTTTGTTGTTACTTTTTTTTTAACCCTGTTTATTTCCCAGGCTCCTTAGTCACAATGACACAACACTGAAAAAGTGATTACCAATCATATTTCATATCAAGGTCTCTAATCCCCACAGCCGTATGTTTGTTCCATCAAGTTACTGAGCCATCCCCTTATCTCTCTCTGGGGAGGGGAACATGAGTGCTCGTCTCACAAAAATGAATATATTAAAGTAGAAAGATGGCTATATAGACCAATAAAGACAGATAGATAGAGAACAGCTTGGGAACAAGAGAAAGAGATAGATGCATGAAAGATAAGAAAGATACAAACATAATATATGTGTATATTAGTATATAAGTATATGATATATTTGTATATTATTTTGTTACATATGATATATGTTCCTTGTAACATATGATATATGTTCCATATATCATATGAAACATATAAACATATAAATGAGAGAGGGGGATATAGGAGAGGTATGGCAGATATGAGAGAAGAGACAAGACAGATCTGGACTTGGACTGTGAGAGAAAGAGGGCAAATCTATTCGAGATAAAGGGCATACGGTAGACAGGGAGATATGAACGTGATATGAAATGATATGTGCATTTTCGGGAAGAGAGAAATACGAAAGTAGATAGAGACCAACCTCAAAGAGCAAAATGAAGTTATGAAAGAAAACAAATACCTATAAAGACTGACAGATTTGAACTTTCAGTGAAAGTTGCAAAGAGATGGAGGGATAGAGAGAGGGAGATGAGAGGAAGAGAAGAAATCATGGACAAAAAGGAAGAAAAGAGAATGGAGTCAACTGAAGAAAAAAAAAAGAAGGAGCAAAGTATGTGCAGGAGAGATTGATATGAAATATTTGGACAGGGTAGCTAGGCCTGCCTAAGCCCATAAATCGCCTGTGATGGATGATTTCCGAAGCTGGGTAGTTGCCGGTCCTGTGCGCTCGCGTTACGCCGGCGTCAACGCACCTGTCGCGGCGGATGCATTGTGTTCTTGTCTTTTCGTTATCCACCAGTCTCCATGAGCGCTTGGCTCTATATCTCCTGAGACTCCCATGTATCTCTCATGTAGAGTTCGTTGTCTGCTGGCTTGTTAAGCTCTTGCTTATTTTGTTCTCTCTCTTTTTTTTATTTGATCATGTGACTTTCCCATAATCATGGTAGTTTATCACCTGATGCAGTGAGCACCAGATATTTCTTTTTGTTATTTATTGCCCTATTGCAAACCTTCTTCAAATGTTTGCCTCACACTAACACACCAGAGAAAAGTTCTTTTTTTCCTTCCCTTCCTTTCCTTATATTGGAATTTTCCCCTAACAATTATGACATTTTAACTTCTACCCCTACTCTGGGGAAATCTACCTTTGACCCTTGCTCATGTATGGGCTAGTCTCCTTTGGACAGGCTTTTCTTTCTTTGAGGCTTTCTCAGCCTGTTTGGGGTGTTATGTTCTCCAGTTTCAGTGTGAAGATCAAGGTGAAGGGTGTTGAAGTCTACCAAGGGGGTAGGTGCCCAGTCAAAGAAGGGATGGGGGCTGGGTTGGAAGAAGAAAGTAATTATGTTGATTTCCCACCAGAGGGACCATGTCGTAGTCACATGACTGGGGGGGGGGGGGGGGGGGGACAGAGGAGAGCAGGGACGAAGCACCAGTGAGAGAACAAGATGGATAGGGTTTCAGGGTTCAAATGGGTTCAGGAGCTATAGAGCGCAGGAGAAGTTCAATGTGAGGGAAGGGGAATGATTACAGTTTTTTTTATATGTATTTGTTTTTTTTTAATGCGCCTGAAATATATTTCTTCTGACAACTCAGGAATTCGAGAACCTTGTGTCTTCTTGAAGTGAATGTCGAGAGTGAGGCGAGGAGGAGATAACTTGTGGTGAAAGTTATCCTTCTATTTATTTTCCATCTCGTTCTTCACTCAAATTTTGACCTTCTGTGCCGAATGTTCTTATGTGTCAGCTTGCTGATAGTGTATTCTTGTTCTGTTTTGATTCCAATCCCTTTTATCTTTTCTATGTATATGTGAATATACATATAAATGCTGGCAGGGTGCGCTATGCCCAGCCGCTTCTCCTGGCATCCTGGTCACTGATTGGTCGGTGAGGAGACCGCCGACGCTGTGTTTGAATGAGCATTTCGGGGGTTACCTTCTATTGTCCGGAGGTGAATACTGACTTGCGTGTTCCTTGATCGTGATTGTGTCGCAAGGAGAACTTTTAGGGCGCTTTTCTCGAAACAGTGATTTCCCAGACGTCTCGACATGCTCTCTTTAAACATCAATATCTCCACAGCCGATTATTTTTATAAGATGTGTTATACATCAATTTAAAGCAGAAAGGTTAGGGAATTGTGTCATGCAATTTTCAAAAAATCGGCCTCACCCGACTTTAGGACCATTTTGTTGTAGCGGGTCACAAATATATATATGCATACATATATATCATTATGAAAACTGAATTGAGTTTATATATTTTTGACTAAGCTTTAAGCTTCAAACTTGAAAAGGAATTGAAAACAATGACAATCAATGAAAGAACTTCACGTAACTGGTGTTCATGCATTTCACATAGTGATAGGTGAATTGGGAGTCACACCATTCATGCATTTAATATTAAACTTGATTATGCATCGCTTATGAATTCAAGAGGAATGCAAAGGACTGAAGAAAAGGAAAAATAGCGATTGACTGCAACGTGTGATTAATTTCAAACATAATATTGTATCATCGCGTTCTTTAAAAAGAAATAGAAATGGGGTTGTCATAAGATTTGTGTAAGTGTAGATGCATCATGTGGAGAAAAAAGTTAAAGGAAAGTAAGAATATACGGCAGAGAAACATATTTTATATATTTCTCTTCCACTTGTCATTTGGTGTGAGTGATTGACAAACAGTGCTCTCGAAATCCCCGCGGATGTGGACCCAGAACTCCGCCTAATGAATTGAAATGGACAAGAATCAAGGGTGAATAGAATCCCTTATTGCTTACAGAATTGTAAGCCAACCCAAAATCCACACACACACTGGAACAGAGATGGAAGAAAAGAAATAGAAAAAGAAAGAACAGTGTATTTGAGCAAGAGGCAGTGCAATCAGTTTTTTTTTTTTTTTTTTTGGAGGGAAAATTGCTTAAACATTTGGCTTAGTGACTTCTTGGACCCCTCCACAGTTTGATGTGGCAAATACACTTAACATGAATTATTATTGTCATTTCACACAACTGATGTAGGCCAAATTGGGGTGCAAGGGGCCACTTTGGTTCCTTGTTGCCCCCCCCCCCTTCTCCACATGATGTTTATAGTGGCAAGTTTGACTTTTCCAGCCTTTTATGGAGAGAAGGGGTTTCTGAGAAGGGGGAAGGAGGAGGTATAAGGGAAGGGAGAAGGGAAAAGATGAGAGAGAAAAAAATATCAGAAAGAAGATCAAACAAACCGAATGTAGAACAGGAGAATATTTATTTATTGACTTAACCGAGAATACTGTAGAATGCATGCAAATCTGGGTTCATGTATAGTATGCGGTTAACTTGTGGTGTCTGAGATCTGATGTTTATACATTTTATCGATTCTCTTTCCCCCCTGTACGTAACGTGTTCTTTAAGTGCTCGCATGATTACAAGAGGGAGCAATTTTTGTTCTTGCTGTCTTTTCTATTTAGATATTGTGTTCATTGGTGTATAGCGTACTGTTGCTTACAGCACATCTGCAACTTTGTTGACTCTGCAATTGAGCACTTTGTCAGTTACCATGAGAAATTGCAATATTCCAAGGATAGTCCGGTGATACTCCAACTGTATTCCAGGGAAGTGTTGAGACCGTGACAGAATAGCAACTGCAGGATCCTCAAGAGTTAATGGGGTGGTGACATTTTTTGAAACTGCCTACCCGTGGTAACATTAAGAATGTATGTGTAAGAGGAGGAACAGGTATATCTGGGTGTGTATTTCTGGTGGCATCTTCATCTCCATCACTGAAAGTTGAGAACGTCCAATTTGAAGTGATGAAGATGTCAGCGGTTGAGGGCCGACAGAAACTCGCTCGGGTGGGGGAATGTCTCGCTGCTTGTTCAAGAGTCATTTTTTGGAGGGGTAAAGTTTTTCTTTTGGTAGCATATGAGGAGGAGGAAGAGGAAGAGGAGGAGAGAAGGAGGGTGGTAGTGGAACATGAGATGGGGATAGCAGAAGGGGGATGTAGCTAATGTTTACTCAGGGCCTCCTCCAGACTCGGTAGGAGGAAGAAGAGGAAAATGGAAAAGTTGTTCTCTGGCAGGACGGGGTCAAGAGAGGGCAGCCATTCTGGGTCTTGGATGATTTGGGAATGAGGCAGGGATGGGATGGAGGAGAGCTGATAGTGGCAAGGTAGGAGGATGGAATATGGAGAGAAGAAAAGAAGTACTCTCTGTTTTGACTTCCATCTAAAGAAGACCAGGTTGGGAGTTTGGTATTTACAAAGGAAGGTTTTTAAATCGAACCTGGGGAAGCTTTTGGAATAATATGAAGTCTCCCAATCCGCTTTGATATCACTAATTAAAAGCCTTTACAAAAGCATTAATAAAAGATCCAAGACTTGGCGAATGATTATAATTGTATTCTTTGCTCGATGCTTGACTCTGAGAATTAGTGGGAAGTTGGTCACAAAATGAAAAGAGTGTATTAAACCTAGCATGAGCTATGGGATACATGATCAATCAAAGCTACAGTGATAAAAAGGCCAGATGTATGTTAGACATTGTACCCCATGCCGCATGACATTGATAAATTTGATTACATTTGTAAACTGGTTTTGTGGTACAAGCTGTCACATTTTTCTACATTTTTGCTCTTGCTGTAAGTGTACCCCCCCCCCCCATCATCCCCAGGGGAATCAACTTTAGCAATCAACTATTCCCACAATGCAACTCCTCATTTTCTCAACATCTGCTGCATGTTGAAATCTACTCTGGCATTCTCAACATTCGTAGAAATAACCATCACCCTCCCTCCTCCCTGTGTTGTAAACAAAAACCTATCCCCCTTGTTAATTTCAGGAGCTACTGAAAGTTTCAATCAGCGGCATTTCAGCAATTTCTCATTATTCTCCTTGAGCTCGGAGGAAAACTCGGTTGTGAAATCCAAATCGTTGACCAATCACACCCGATCATATCTGATAACGAAAAGTGTTGCTCCACATTCTACTTTCTATAGCTTTAGTTGTTGTGGATGTCATTTTCAGCACGCTCTTTCTCCCTGCCAGCACAGTCTTTTCCCTGCCAGAGTGATGACAGGGACAAAATTGTTGTGTGATCATATATATTTGGGGAAAAGAAAATTAATTTGTATTCTGTTGATTTTGTTTTTCTTTCTTTTCTTTGAGGGGAGAGGAGCAGAGGTGGTATGTTAGCTCTGTGAGATTTCGTAAGCAGTCGCTGCCGATTGACAAACTTGGAATCTCTCTCCCCTTATCTATCTATCTATCTATCTATCTATCTATCTATCTATCTATCTATCTATCTATCTATCTATCTATCTATGTCTCTCTCTGTTGGTTGTCATCATGAAGATGTTGTCCTAGAATACCTTTGTGGTTTCATTTTCTACATATTCCGTCTATCTAGCTGTCATCGTCTCCTTTTTTCCCCCCAATCATATTTTCTTTTCTCCCTCGTATGCTGCCCTTTCTTGCCACTCCCCCAATCAATATTGCTACTTCTTTTGATTATATCATATTGAGAATACAATGAAGTTCAGAACAAATGTAGTGGAATTCATATGTCTGTCTATCTATCTATCTATCTATCTATCTATCCATCCATCTATCTGTATTCAAATATATTCCTCTCTCTCTATCTTGAATAACTTAGCATGTCTTTCTATCTATCTACTACACACACACACACACACACACACACACACACATATATATATATATATATATATATATATATATTCAAATATATTCCTCTCTATCTTAAGTAACTTAGCATCTCTCTCTCTATATATATTTTTTTTTCAAATATATTCCTCTCTCTATATCTTAGATAATTTAGCATATCTTTATGAGCCCTAATCTGAAGTATCTGATAAGCGTACAATATTTCTACCCCTTTCCTCTTTGTGTTTCTCACTGTCTTCTTTTCCATCTTTTTCTTCTTTCACTCCTTCTTTCTCTTCTTCATCATCTTCTTCTACTTTTTTTTCTCTCCTTGTATCATCTACCTCCTCTATTTTTTCCCCCCTTGTATCTGTCATCTCATCACCAGACTAGCTGCTATTGCGTCTCCTCCCTTTTCCCCTCCCTGTGTGTCATTTTTTTTTTGTTCGATCTTAGGGTGCATTTGGAATCCAAACACATCCCAAGTCATCTCGTCCCCCCAGCTTGATGTCTCTCTCTTGTTCCTACGTTCCCCCTTGATTCCACAAATGGATTTTCTCCTCTCAGCTACGCCCAGCGAGCGAAATTAGTTTCTCAGGGTCCCAATTCATATCCACATGTATATCCCTCTCTTTGTGTCCGAAATCATTGCAAAACTTCTGCAGTTTTTGAATTGAAGATGAATTTGGTAATTCAGTTAAATGGAAAACCATTTTAAAAAACATGATGAACATGTTGTCGGATTCCTTCGTTATAATTTGCTATAGATTGTCCTAAAAAGAAGAAATGCATAGTCTAGGCAAAGACTGCAGAGGATGATAGTGTAACCATGGTTCAATATCAGATTTATGTTGAACTGATCTTTTATTATTGTTTCTTGATCATATACAGCAAAAAGGTCATTGAAGAGCATTTGTAATCGAAGTTGCCCAGCTGAAAGGAAGGCAGTTATGAAATAAACAATGAAACGTCCCAATGATGACAAACAAGAGCAAAACCTTGATTGATTGTAAGTGTTTTGATGTGACACTATCAATCTTTGCATAAATTATTGAATTAGACAATGGTTATAAACCCATCTAGTTTCAATACTTCGGATAACAAAAAAAAAGTGCATTAGTTAGCAAACTGCATTTTAGATATCCCAGTTTCAAGTGCGTTATGATAATAAGTTGTGGGATTTCACGGGGAAAGCAAAGCACTCATGGACTGTGGGCATTGGTTGATTAGCATCGTCCCCTTTTACTTTCCGTCTTGTACTTTTAAAATCCCTGCTTGATGAAGTGGTCACACATTCACCTGTCGCTTCCAAGGCGGCCAACGAAGAAGAGTGCGGCACTCGTTCGTGGCCGAATTTGTCTCAGTGCCTGTCGGTATTTGCACTCTGCAGTGTGAAGAGGGGCCCCAACTAAGTATCACAATATTGTGTTTTGGAGAACGAGCGAGACGCACACATGGGGGTGAGTCACGAGATGGAGAAATAGAATGTCTGGCGGGATGAGGGAGATGGAGAGGGGGGTAGGGATGGGGATGATTGGAAGAAAGAGTTAAGAGACGAGAGAATGAAGGCAGGAGGAATTGGACAAAGGGAAGATGAAAGATGAAATGTCACGGAGGAGAGCTTAAAGGAAGAGGGAGGGATGGAGGGAGGAAACGAGAAAGAGGAGATGAAGAGGAAGAGGATGAGGATGAGGATGCTCGAGCCCGATACCAGTGGCTGAGACGTTAATGTCCGGGAAAACAACTGCCGGCTCTTTATCAAGATGATTAACCCAGAAGCCTGGGCATCCCCAAAAGAGCTGATGAGAGAATGGTTGACTGGGTGGAGGATTTTGGTGGGGGGGGGGGAGGGTTAGGAGGGAGGGGGTTAGGAGGGGGAGGAGATGACATGAGGAGCGGATTGACTCGGTGGTCCTTTGTTCCTCCAGTGAGCGATGATGCCTTAGTCACCGACACCGGAGCTTGTTGCATCCTTCGATTCGAGTTGTTGCATCATCGTTTCTAAATATCTGTAATGAACATCTCGGAGGCAAAGAATGTGCATAGATATCGTTGAAGAATTCAGTGCGGTCATCTATGAAAAGATCATCTTCCGTTTACATAAGAGTGCCTTAAGAATGACAGTGCTATTGTACGAGGGCAATAAACCTGTTCTCCATGATGGCATTTAACCATAAAGATGTCATTGGAATGAATAGGAAAGGTATGTCTGTCTGTGTATGTGTTTGTGTGTTTATATATATTGCTGAAAAGGATGTTTACCACAGAATTTTCATAATCACTTTGTAGTTGCTAGTCTCATCTATTTCTTCTGCCTAAAGGAGCTTAACCCATTGAGGACGGTTTAATTTTGCTACAGCATGCATTTCCCATAGACGCTTGCCCGAGTATACTCGGGACTCGTCCTCAATGGGATAATGCTCCTTTCTGGGTGTTGATTAGATTTGAATTATTCAAAAGCCAGTTGAAAAAGAATGGTTAAAGAGAAAGGCTAACCTCATAGAGTGTAGATGATAGAGGTATCATAGCTTAGATGGGTCTGAGTATGTGTGCGGAGGGGGGGGGGGGGGGGGGTGGTGGTAACTACACTCTCATAGGATAAGGTGTGAGGAAATCGATACAAACATGATAGCACATTTTAGGGGAAATGCGGGGGGGGGGGGGAAACAGTGAAAATAACACAAATGCATGAGAGAAGATGATCTTGTGATGAAATGTAGGTGAACTGTCTTGGGCAGGTGCACTAGCCACATGAAACAGTTGGATGTGATCGATAATGGTATGGTCCGTGGAGGGCAACCTCGTCATGAGAACTGTTTCAAGTCCATTTTCTTGGCTGAGCGTTCTATTTTTCTTTTCTTTTTTCAGAGAGCTTCTCCTGCATTTTCAGTATTTTGCCATGGCAAAGACGAGTTTGCATACCCAAAACAAATAGAAGAGACGTGTGGCTGGTCGTTCAATATGCAGGCATATGCAAACGCAACTCGTGTTTGTGTCCTGAACGCATTCGGGCAAATTGATACAACTCAAGGAGTGTTTGCTCGCTCTAATTAAAAGTCTTGTGGCTTTTCACAGGAAAGGTTGCTTTGTTTCCGCCTCTCTTGCTTCTCCTTTTAATAGCTCAAAAAGGCATGAAGTCTCCGCAAACAAAGAAAACCCATTTTCTCCTTCAACTGCTACTACAACTACTCCTCAAAAAAGGAAGAGTTTCAATGTTTACTCATGATGATGATGATTACAATGTCAACATATGGAAAGGAGATAAGATACGTGTTAATCAAGCTAGTCTTTGATGTAGCAGACTGCCACAGCATTTTCTGCACACAGCCTTTCACTGTCGTATCATTTGGCAAAGATGCTCCTGGTTTGCTTTACATCATGTTGCAACTCCAATCAAATTTAGAGGCAAGATAGGTTTGTTTAGTGGTTTTATATTTTTGGATACAATAATAACAAAGCAAAAAGCTTTCAAAAACCCACAGAGTTTGCCCCTTAATTTAAGTAATGATAGTGGAATGTACATATATATTTTTTTTTTCTGTAATGAATTTTCTGTCAATGCACGAAAAAGAGGAGAAAGAAAGTGTGAACCAAAAGTAAAATTCAAGAGTCTGATAATATTGGATAGCAGGTACTTTGTACAGGGGATAACTTTGAAATTGACGCAGGTGATAACGTTGGAGAAATGTGTGATGAGCGCGATAAAGGGGAGATGAATTTGGCGATCACAAAGTTTGCGAGTGTTTGAATATTATGTAAACGCCAGCCACCAGCATTAGAATGCGAGAACGTGGCACGGGGAGGCTTCGCAAAATCAAATTTGCTGAGCAGAAAGAGTTGGGGGAGTGTTTAACTGCCCTAGTATTTGGGATGAATTTTAAACCAAGATAAATGTGGGAGAAATTGCCCCCCGGAGAAGAGTGCAGAGATGTACAGGAGTGCCAAGAGGGTCTCTTTCTCTCCTCCGCCTAGTCCCACATTCCAACAGTCCACATAGCCCCGAGATTGCACTTTTCTCCGCTCGCACCTTTTTACGTCGAAATCTCATTCCCAAACTGAAGTGCACACACACACACACACACACACACACACACACACACAAAGCATGTGTGAAAGTGGTTTGTGAAAAAGCGAGAAAAAAAATCTAATTTTATTGTGATTTTTTTGAGATCATCTTTTAATCATCCCAATATCACATAACTCCCTCCCCCCCCCCCCCCCCTGTGTGTTGCCCCTCCCTTTTCACTGCCAGACACATGCAGACGTGATGTTAAAGACAAGGGAAATGAAAGACAGAAGAAGAAAAAAGAAAAGGTTCACACTGTCCAGCTCATGCAGTTGTTCTGGCCCGACAATTTCTGATTGGTTGTTGTGATCGACGAATGAAATGAGAGAAGAAGCAAACACAATTAATAGGCTGCTAGGATGGGTTTCCGATCGAGGGGGGGGGGGGGCTGCCATTGAACTCACACCCCCACCCCCGTCCCGTGTCGTGACCATCATGACGAAATGATCCCTTGCGCGAGGATATGGACTTTTGACAGAAATGTAAAAGGCAGATAAAATGGAGGAGTTTTGAAAAAATCAAAATGTCACCTGCGTACGACTGCTCCCCGCTCCGTATGAAACATCGACCAGCGGGAAGGGCAAACAGCGTTTTGATTTCAACGCAAGCAAGCGCCCGCATCTCGCCGGGGCCTCCCTCTCCCCCTGCCAGGCACGGTCCAAATCCCGAAAATGTTTGCTCACCAAATTGCGCGGGGTAGTTATTGGATTCGCCCGCGAGAGGAAGGTGGCGCTCCCAGAGAACCGTGTAATAGATGTAACATTTGCCAAACCTGCCGAGCACCGGGAAAAAAGTGCACGGGCACCGCAGTAGCTGTGCCCATCTGGGGCCGCTAACTCTGCCCTCCTCTCTTTCTTTCTTTCTTTTCTTTTTGCCATCAGATAGAAGGTGAAATTTAACCTCATTTTTTTTTTTTTTTTTTTGCTGTTGTTCCTTGAATCTGTGCCGGAAGTGAAATATGACGGTGTTGTGCGTCTTGTAATCGGTGCTACCAATATACCAATGCTGTGTCTTGTGGTATCATCATACTCCATCTTGATCTCTTAACTCCTCCTCTCTATCTTCCCCCCCCCCCCCAACCATCCTAGTGTTATCAAGAGCTAAGTGGGGTTTTTAATTACAGACTAGCCCACTTTAAGAGGAGGAAGATATGATGAACACTGATGGGTGCCTGCAAAGTGTGCTGAGATTGAGCACATCGAGAGTCGACCGATTACGAAGAAATGACACCAAAACTTGGAGAATGTCTCAAAACAGAGGGAGATGGAAGAAGGGAAGAAGAAGGAGAGAGAGAGAGAATGGAAGAAATTGAGATGGAGCGAGATGGGGAAAAATAGGAAGAGCGGAGTTTTCTATCGGGGTATAGAAGGAGGGGGCAAATCATAGAGTGGGGGAAACATACTCATGATCCCGACGGTGGAAGTTAATTCCGTAATTCCGAGTGGTCGTCTCGGACAAAGACGCTGCACATGTACGTACACTTGGGGGCGAGAATGGAGAAATATCAGCTGGGCTAATTAAACATGATGAGGTCACCGTAACGTCTGCCCGCGAAGACGAGGAGCGCACCGATTGAGATGAGTAATCGCTGAACGGTCAGACGAAGGCCTGATCCAGTAAGTCGCACTCCAGTGCGACGTCGCCCCTCTCTTTATTAATTTTACTGCTACGTCCTCCTCGCCTTTGCTGCATCCTCCCCGCCTTACATAGTCCAGGAAATGATGTATTGGAGATGATAGGTTGAATGAATGAAATGAACGAAATAACATTTAGCAACTCTCGTCACCTTTAACAAAAATGAAATGGAGCAGAAATGACAAAGGGGATTATGCTAAGGAGATATTGATTGCACCCACTGGTATTTTGTTTTCAGTCTGCGGAGGGAATATAATCATGTTTATTTTCGTGGCTCCCTTTATCTTGCTTTTTCCCCTTTAGTTCAGTCATTTAATCTCATGTCTGCTCGCGTTTGTTTTCAGCAGTTCATTAGAGTTTAATGTAATCAAGTCAGACTATTAGCATCGTGAAATAATGCAAGCATGTACGTGTGCCAGAGCAAGGAGCAGTGCTGCGTGTTAATGGACAGAATGGGGATAGCTGCGTTTACATCGGGGGAAGAATCTGAGCATTTGCAGCATCAAACTCGGCCCGCGCTATCATGTTGCTGAATGAAAGAACACGGTAGTAGTTGCATTGAGAATATGTAGAGATTGGCTCCTTGTGTAGATGCAACATAGTAGTAGTGTTTCTTCCTTACCATCACATATTTGATTCGTTAGTTCTTTCTAATCTGTTGATTTCATCATGCAACTTTAAAAAGGGGATGAAATTATTGTTGGGACCGTGCAGATTTTGTATTACATTGGACTATTACTCATGGAACATGGTTCGACCCATATTGAGTCTGTAGGAATTACTACTTCTGAGGAGTGAGTTGATTTGATCGTGCAGAGTTGCCTTACCATCTGAACATGGGTCACATTCTTCTTATCTCCACTGCAACTGTACAGAAGTCGGTCACTTTGCGTTGAAATTTGCTCAGAACTCTCTGCGATACCAACTTGCATTTTAGTCAAGGGAGAAATATGCCAAACTTGCAGTTTACTGTATATATTACCGGATTATCCGGAGCAGCCATTTTCCGGCCATTAGGAGTGATCAAATTTACTCCCGAACATTGCCCGGTCCCCGACAAGCAAAAGTCAGTCGGTGAAAAAAAAAAAGAAAGAATCTAAGCTGTGTCTCTACGCACGGGACAAAAGGGAGAAAAACTGAGGAGTCGAACACAGCTCAAGATATTTTTAATATTTGTCTCCCGTGTCAAATTATACGAGGAACAATTAAAGGGTTGACTGCGTTAAGCTGTGCGGTAAGGAGTACGCTTTCATTTCAGCCGAAGTGGCACAAGAGCAAATTTGTTAATGTAATTTGTGGATTATGATTGTTATGGAAACTGCGCTCCACATTTCTCTGCCCCCTTTTCAGTCCTCTCCCATGACATGCTGGGCGTCGGTAGTGGATGATGATGGGGGGTGGGGGGGAAGGAGGGAAGGAAAAGAGGGGAGGGAGGGGGACGAAGGATGGGTTGCCAATAGTGGAAGCAAGGTGTAGACTGTAGTCGGAGAATGAGGAGGTTTGTGAGTTTTGTATGCTTTTCATAACAAGCCTTCTGATCATTCTTTAAATATGGCTCTTTAAATCTTTAATTAAAAAAAAAAGCAACAAAAACAAAGTAAATACATAACTGGGTGTGGGCATGTATACCTGTGTGTGAGTGTGTATGTGAGTGCACCCTGCTAAGTTAGGAAAGGCTGTAAGTCTTCGCTACGATCTCAACTGCATGTGCAGTGTTCTTGTCGACCTTGCCCCCTCCCCATCCCACACACCACTGCCAAACTTTCTTGAAGAGAGCCTGCACACACACACATACACCCACGCACTTCATAGGGAATGCATCATTGATGCGGTTGAAATTTAAGCCCCCCATTCTTTGTCTGTGCTCTTCGCGCTGGCTGGACCCAGGGGTACGGCTCTCAGTCGACAATGTTTTGTCTCGACAACGGCCAATCGCGCTAATGGAGTGCACGTCCAGCACCCAAAGGGAGGGGGCGAGGAACGGAGCGCGGAACGCCGGTGTCGAGTTTCACCCGCGCGACCACCGCAGCCGAGGCATCCTAATGCTGTCTTGCGGTGGTGTTGGAGGGGGCGAGATAAAATTTTGAAAGACCACCACTACAACCCCCCCCCCTTCCACTTTCTCACCAAACTTCCTTTTATTCACCCAGTCCCCCCTCCCAGCAGTGTAGAATACGGCTCGAAGATCGCTGGACATTCTAATCTCCTTTTTGACAATTCCGCTATTAAGTTCATGTCCTCTGGACACACACACAAACAGTATTCAGAGGTGGACAATTGGAGTCCTGTGACAGAATATGGTAATAATCTCCTGAGAATTAGGAAGGGGGGGGGGGGAGAGGGGGCGTTGTAGGTTTTATCCCAGACTAATGTAGAATGCATGTAAGGACCAGTAATGGATTAGGGTAGCAGGGAAGGCCTTTGAACAAGAGTTGTTGGTTTGATATCCACTGAATAAAAATTGTTATGAATATTTTTACTGGGTTTTTTTTTTTTGCGTTGTTAGATCATGTCGTAAGTTTTGCAAAGGGCTGTATGATTCTCGCAGCCACCTGTCACTTTTCCCTTGACTTTCAGTGATGACCTCCGTCTCTGTGTGGGTATGATGCAGTGATGATATACAATGTACGTCATTCGTTGATTGATATCAGTTTCCTTTTAATACAGACGTTATCCCTCATCCTCATCCATGCACTCTCCTGGTAGTGCCCCCCCCCCTCAAAAAAAGAAAATAACATGTGAAACTGGCATTCTATTAAAAAACAAAAACAAAAACTATTTAACGCTTTTCCAGCATCCCTAATACATTGATAATATAAACAAGTGCTTACCTTTGAAAGAGTACCCACCTTTAACACTACAGCCAGGAATTTTTTTTTTTATATGTTTGCTTGCCTGTTTGTTTCATCTCTCCCTCTCTCACTCTTTCTCTATTCCCATCTCCTTCCCCTCTTCCGTATTCCCGCTCTTCGTAAATTATGCATTGATTTCTCTCATTTTATAGCAGCGCAGCGGGCATTATCTATCCTCCAGGAGCGCGCTCAATTTGTCGTGGAATTACGGGTAAAACAACGGGGAGATAAGAGATCTACCGTTCCGTTTGCCGGTGGAGTGTAGGGAGTCCATTCGTCTGCATATACTCACTCCCAATCTCCCAACTTTCCTTTCCCTCTTCTATCTGTCAGTTTCATTTTCACTCCTTCTTTCTAGTTCTCTTCTTCTCATTCAAATATATTTGTGTGTGTGTATATAAATATATATATATATATATATATGTATATATTATTTATGTATTTCTTTATTTATCATATATTTTTTCTCTCTCATGTGATATCTTTCTGGTAGCTCTCCTCTTCTCATTCAACTATATTTGTTTATATAAGCCTATTACACACACACACACACACACACACACACACACACATTATATATGGTTGAGGGGTCTAGATATCGCGCACGAAAATTTGAAATGCTCTTATAATAGAAGTTATTCCATAATCGTACCTGAATTTCTCAATGAATATCACGAAAATGCAGAAAAATCACCTCCCAGAATCTCCTGATGATACGATGACGGAGTAGTGCGCTGTCGCCGTTTGTATGTCGGACTTTTTTTTATGCGTTCACCTTCTCGGGGTATGTAAAGATCGCGCAGCTGCCCTATGTAGTTTCATGCGTGAAAGTGTCTGCTCCTCTCTGCGGCTGAACGTGCTTCGGCTTTCGTAGAATATTATAAATGATCGATCGAACAAAATACGAATTCTATCGGCTACGATCATACGAACGAGACAAGCGAGACGACACGTCTTGGCTACAACATCCTTAAAAAAGATTTTAAGCTAAGGTAGGTAAATTATAACGTAAAAAATTGGAAATATAGTGAAAAATTTATTCCAAAAAATTGGAAATTTAGTGAAAAATTTGTTTGAAATCTAAATTTCTTACCTGCTTCCTTCTCATTTTTAGCGGTTGTCAGGTATGTTTATTCCATAGGGCGTATCGGTAAATTTTGCGCTTAGTCTTATGCGTATTAATGCTTGCTATACGCAGTTACGCTATGCGCGATCATTACATCCCTGCGCGAGACCTAGTACCCTTACTATATATATTTCTCTTTGTCTCATTTATCTCTTTATGGTAGCTCTCCTCTTTCAAATATATTTGTATATATGTATTTATCTCTCTTATTTTATCTCTTTCTGGTAGTTCTTCTCTTCTCATTCAAATATATAAGTATATATATATTCTCTCTCTCTCCCTCTCTTTATCTCACACACACTTGGATATTGCTTGTCTCTTTCTCTCTCGCATTCTCTTACTGAGTCATCGAGTAGCGTCTTGATCAGTGATAACCACTAATTTTCTCATAGCTTCTGCTTTCTCTCGCCATTCGGGCTGTCCGCTTCTGTCTTCCGTTTCGCCATTTTGTGGCATTCAAGGGTAATCGAAACATTTATTTTCGGTGGAAATGTTAGATGACAGTGCCTGGAGGCAAGAAGACACTAATTTGATTTTCTCATTTTATTCTGTCCTCTTCATCTCACCCCCCCCCCCCCCTTCCTCTATAAACCTGTAGAGCTCAAAACTGTCCCACCCCACCAATCAGTGTGGTCATTCAAACACCATTCTGAAATTTGTCATTCAAGCCTTAGGGGTTTCTTCTCTTTTTTTTTTGTCTTCTCTTTTCTTTTTATATCATTCATTTTCCCCTCTCCAATTTGATTTATTGTTTGTGTGTTGCCTTGATCTCAATCTTATCCTTCCTTTGAAACAAAGAATAATGCCTGAATCTGTTATGATAATAGTATTAAGGTAGTGGAGTGAAAAAGAAAAAAAAATGGACTCCTATGGCTACCCTAATAGACATGAACGTGTGCCGAATATCTTCTAGTCACGTCAGGTGTATTTTAATTGTGGCTGTGGTGTCATCGGCTAAGGTAGTGATGGGTCTTTTTATGACATTTACATGAATTTTCATTCCAGTTGTTGATGGGAAGGTCATTTTGAATAGTTGTTACGTTCTTCTTCTTTTTTCAAATAGCTATTCTCACATGGCCTCCAGCATTTAATGTAGCTGTCAGAGTTGTTGGTGCAGAAGTGAGTAATGCGTGCATAATTTGTTTGCGAGAGTCAACTGTGTATGAATGCCATGCACTACAAGAGACCTGTTAGATTTTTTACTTGAACTCCCAACCTAGTGCCCTACCTGTATAAGATGAGCATTTTTTTTTTCTTTTGCTTTTTTTTTTGAGTGTGTAGTGCCTGCAATGCATGTAGGTGGTTGATGTGCAAATGTGATTTATTGCAAATTCTCGTCAGCATCTTCTGCATGCAATAGGTAATTTGTATTTCCCCGATATGATTATGCACAAGACCTCACGCAACTTTGGTATGTAGCAGCAGTGTTGTGTGTGGGAGCCATCATCATCAAATATCGTTATACTAATACACATTTGATATTTACATAGAAATAGACAAAGATACACAAATGAAGACAAGTGGAATTTGTATTTCTATGTTTTTTTTAGTTCATTTTGTAAAACTTAGATACCATTATCACTTCGCAGCCACATTCCTTTCTTTTTGCCATGTTTGTGACAATCTTCTATTTCACCCAACATTTGATACAATGTTTATAATAAATCTACCCACTTTTGATTAGATCGAATTTTTATTTCATAACAAATTGATTGTTTCATATTTTATTGGCACTCAAATATTAAAACATGATAGCACCCTTCTGGTTCTCAGCTGACGGCATTAAGATACAAGAGAGAGAGATAGAGAAAGTCAGAGATATATTGTGGGGAAAAAAAGAGAGATAGAGGCATAAAGAGGAGAGAGAGAGAGAGAATGGAAGAGCTGAAATGGTTAGAATGAATTGAAATATAATAGAAATAGTAGAAAAGAGAGAGAGAGAGAAAAGAGAGGGGGAGAGATAGGGAGAGAGATAGGTATACGGGGATGACAAGAGAAGAGTGTCAGTCACAGCGGCATCAAATGATTCGGAACAATTGGTCAGCAGTGTGTGAAATCTGATTGTGCTCGCCGGTATCCATCCAGCGCATCACCCCCCCCCCCCCCAGTTTGTCGCCGCGGTTACAGAGATTTATCTGTGGCCGCTTCGCTGAAGTCTTGTTAGCATATTCACATGAAAATATTCAAAAGTGTCCAAACAATCTATATCTATCTCTCTCTATCAATTTTTTTCTTTTTCTCATTCTTTGTGATGAGTTTGATCGCAAATTAGGCTGAGTATCACTTTCCTACATTTTAAAGTAAATCTGTCACCAGATGGAGCAAAAATATAACCTTCCCAGTGGTACCTTTATACTTGTAACATAGCAAGGAATGTTCATGAAGTTACGATATAGGAAAATCTCTAATGTCTTATCATTTTCTATGTTTTTTAGCAGCTTTGATTACAAATATCTCACGTTAACAAGAATGGAGTTAACTCCATTTTGTGATCGAACTATTCATATCTATATATCTGTCTATCTTTCCATCTATCTATCTATATATCTATCTATATATCTATCTATCTGTACCGTTATCTGTCTATGTATAATGCAACTTGTGATATTATTACTGATACTAGTATATTCATGTTTGTGTTCGACATCCCCTCTTCAAAAAAAAAAAGAAAAAAGAAGGTACAATATCATTGCAAGTTGTTACTGGTAACTGTAGGTTGTGCCTCTTGTGTTCAGTATAGATGGCTTGCTTTGATAATTTATGTCTTTCTTAGTTGATAACTCAGAGGATGGATAAGGTATGAATTATTCACCGTGGCCAGGAGGAAGAGATGCATATCTCTCAAACCCAATGGGATAAAAACGTTAACAGGGACAGCAATGCCTTGTGCCAATGATCAAGTAGGTTCAACTGATCAGACAGGAATGGCATGTTTGTTTGTTTGTTTGTGTTTCATTTTTGTTTTTTTCTAGCCCGTACAACTATAGGTACTGGATTTTATGTCAGCAATAGAAACAGAGTTCAAGTACTATCACATTGCGATATCAAGCCCCTGCATAATTTGGGGGTACAAATTTTTATTGGGAGGAAAAATGTGAAAAAGCAGACATTATTCCAAATTTCTTATATCTTTTTTTTGTTTAAATTCAATTCAATTCAATTCAGTGTGATTCAGTTCTGTCCCATTATACTTTATTTCTATCCCCCCCCCCCAAAAAAAAAAAGATAAATCATAATTCACTATTTGTGAATTCATACAAATTGATGACACTGAAGCTCTGCGGTGTTCTGGTTGGTAGTGTATTCATTGCGTGTAATGTCCTAATTATAGTGATAAGGCTGAGCATGGTATAGGATACGAAAGAAATGAAGAGAAATGAGGGAAAGTCTCTTAATCATTGGAGGAAGAAAGGTTAGGCGATATACCACAAGACTTGCATAGTGCAAGTTCAGTTGAGAGGGGGAGTGGTATACAGAATGAGCCTGAATTGAGACGGTGTATTTGTGTGTGTGTGTTTGGGGGGGGGGGGGGGGGGGGGGGGGTGGGGGGGGATAGCAGGCTGATGACTTAATCGGCAATATCGTTTTCCGTGATGTTGGAGCTCTTCTCTTGGTGCTCGTGGGTTAAACAGCAAATAATCGAGGTATTGCGATGATGTTCACGTCGTCAAGGGCTCGCCAAGTCTTGTGTTGGCAGCAAACGGGAGGATTACACCGAACCAAAGCACTCTTCCACAGAAATTAGGAGCTGTGATCGTTGTCGGGATTGGGGAAGCTGGGGGGGGGGGGGGAGCAGAGCAGAGCTGTGTTTGCAGAACAGATCTTCATCGTTTGAGCAGGGTTGCGCCGGCCCGCGCCGATTTCTTCATTTCATGGACGGTTTGCCGCGTCGGGAGGGAGAGCTCGCCAAATTTGTTCTCCGCATCTTTAAAAGTTCTTCTGCACAAGTTGTCACCTGTCTAAAGAGAGAGAGAGAAGAGGAGCGGGAGATGCTGTGTGTGAGCTGCATCTTACTAGCAGAGGGAGGGGAGAAAACCTGACGTTAGCAGAATCCTGAAACACCTCCCTCTCTCTCTCTGCTTTGGAATAAGCCCTTGTCTCCTATCTTGTGGCTTTATGATGACAAGATCTCCGACATGACCATGTCAAACAGGGAGGGTGCTGTAGATGCTGTCTGCATCTCCTAAAAACATGCGACACTCTTTTATTGTCCGGAAGAACGAAGGGAAAGAAGGGAACGAAAGAAAGAAGGGACTGAAAATGCTGTCTGCTTTCCCAAGACATCTGGAGAAGTACAAAATCAGAGGTTCTTCTTTTTGTTATTTTCGTCTCCACCCTCCTGCAACTATTTCATGCCTCAAGAAAAGAAAGGATGGCATGGCACTGTAGCTTGCTTTTTTTTTTTCTCAAGCAGCTGCAATTCTTTCATGGAAAAGAAAAAAAAAGAAACAATGATCATGTCACACGTCATTATCTCAGCCGCGGGCCATAACGGTTTAGCGTGAGAATGATGCGCTTTCAATAACATAATTTTCCAATGAAAACAACAAGCCGTAGACTTCTTGAGGAAAACAAAAAATGGCAAACTTGTCGGAATCTTTTTCACCTGACCTCGGAGGAGGACTGCCTGCATTCTTGTTAATCAATACGGGCTTGATGGACTGGTCAAGAAGCTGTCTGGCCGACATGATTACAAAAGATGCCCCTCCCCTTCTAGTCCCCCCCCCCCCCCCTTTACCAAATGCTGGAGAGTATGATGAGGAATGAATTCCGATTTTGGCAAATCTTGAGCACATTTATTGATTTTCACACCTTAGGTGCGGCAAATGGGATGCAACGATTTATACTGTGTTCTCATGATATACCACCCTCGTACCATTCTTTCACTTATACATAAAAGAGATACAGAGAATAGACAGACAGATAGATAGATAGATAGATAGATAGATAGATAGATAGATAGATAGATAGATACAGATAGATAGATAGATAGATACAGAGAGTCCAGCAATGCTAGGGATGCCAGCTTGCTCCTGTTGATTTGCAGAGGAAGTCGTCACAAATTGGAACGGTACAAGACATGGAAAAGACAAAGCTTTGTTTGGAGCATCCGCCAATGTTCAGCTGTGTATGAACCTCTCAAACATTTACATATTGATTACCTTCGCTGTGTGACCTTACCATCGGCCAGGCGCGTCCTGCATCCAGCCAAGTCAATTGTAAAATTCCTCGCTGACAAGGACTTTTCCGTGTCTCAGGTGAAACTGGACACATGGCAGGAAAATGGCGTGATCAATACCGTATTGTCTCCTGATTTATACATCCTCATGACACTATTTTTGAAGTACTTGACGGCAGTTTACTCTGAATTGTTGGCATTTCTTCTCTTTTGTCTTGTTTATTCTCCCCCCCCCCCCTTCATTCTAAAATCAAAGATTGTGCTATGCTCTTCATGATGTCAGAACAGCATGTATTGCTCTCATGATCTGAAGATTTCCCCATGTCCTTTTATCAGTTGGTAGAATTGTACTGTGATGTAATTGAATTCATCACTGTATCCAATTCCACACATAAGTGTAATGTAATTGAGTTGATTGTTGTATGAGAGAAAAGATATTTCATATTGTGGCCAATCCTGTCTTCTTCTTCTATGTCGGGTTTGTCTTTGTCTGTAGTTTTGTTGTTCTTGTTGTTTTCAAACCAAACTAAGTAAAAGGATAGTATGAATACTCATAGTTCATGCTATTTTCCCTTTGTTCTGTGGTTGCTCAGTTTCACACAATGGAATGTTCAAGGTGCTCTGAGAATGTGCTAATTACATGCACATTTATTGGAAGAAGTAAATCTGGTGATGTTTAGGTGGATGTTGAGCAAGGCTACCATCGAAGGCAGTTCCAGGAGGACATGAATGGTGTTGGTGACACCAAGTCATAATTAATGCAACTTTAATGTAAAACTCCTTGGATTGAAATCCGGCAGACATCGAGACGACTGGATCTCTTTATTTCGACCGTCGAATGTTTGCTTTATTTACGCCATTTTGTAGATTACGAAGTTACCGAGGAACACGATGGGAGCAGGGTTTCCAGCCCCAATTTACGGGGAGAAACCCTGGAAGTGTTGATGGGAATTTTGGCCGAAGGATCCGATCCCGCTCCAGTGACAGTCTGTCGGAATCGGACGACTGCGTGCGGTGGCAGACACAAATCACTCCGATGAATCCATCACGTTTGTGGTTTGTCCCTCCAACAAGTCGCACTGATTGAAAACAAGTACTTCAGGGGCTTCATCCCAGATATACAATATACGGGACAGCATCGGCGTTTGCCGCCAAAGAGCCACTCGCGTGAAAACAAGAACACAATACCACTGTGTGTGCTCGTGTGTGAATATGTAAAGGAAGTTCTATGAAGTTGATGGGGCCATCCTTTTCAGACATGTCCCACACCACAACACGGCTTGTTTGGAAAGTGGGACAAAAGAAGCAAGGCATTCCGCTATGGAGAAGCAATGATCTCTTGATGGATAGAATTTTCTTTTTTTTAATGTAGACTTGGTGATTAGTTATGATGGAGCCTGAAATTAAGTTAATTGCCAAACTACAGAAAGGAAACTTACAAATAAAGACGCTGATAAAAATGAGCTAAAGAAGGTATCTATCTCAGTCCAACATGCCATGCAGAAATTCCTAAAATTGGCAAAATGGCAGAGCAAAAAATTTCAGAGAGGTTAATCGTTGATCAGTGCCATTTGCACTTTACGGATTTCCCCCCTTCAAGAGGAGGCGAGTTTTCTCTATGGACCAGACGACAAGTGAAACCGGACCGAGTTAATCTCTGTTTGTGGACCATGACCACGCCCTGGGTAGTCTTTTGGCACTGCCGAGGACATGAAGCATGATGAATTTTGTCTCTTTCTGCTTCTTTGGAGAGAAAAAGAAATAGAAGCAGGTGTAATTTGCCACCCCAACCCCCCCCCCCCCCGAAAAAAAGAAAAATAGAAGAAAATCCAGTGATCACATAAGCGGAAGGATGCATCGACAATACAGCCGGAGATGAGAGACATTAAGGGCCTCAACTTTGGGTCTTCTTTCTGTTTGTTTTTGAAATGATGGTTGAGATGAGAGAGCTATTTTTCAAGAGATGGTCACAACGAACGCATGACAAGCCAACTACATGGCTGTGTCTTGAATGACCCTGGAGAGAAGATCCAACCCCCCCCCCCCTCCAACCAACCACTATCCCACCGACAGCAATCCCCCTCGGGCTACGATTAACACGGCCGATGGTGTGTGTGTGCGCGCGGGATTGGCAATCAATACCTGCGCACGAGGGGGTGATCATTCACCTTCTCGGCCGAGAGAGGCGCTCTCACGGGCAACCACTACTCCGCGAGAAGAAACCCCCGCAACAATCTGACAATCGGGGAAAGTGTTTTAAGACAAACACCCAAACTCTTCATTCACTGCCCTTTAACGTCCGTACGTATCCTCCTTTTGTGCCCACAAGTGGCTACTCTTGCGGGCAAGAAGCCCTTCATCTTCCCTCTCCGATGGAGCTACTCTTGTACCTCCTTTTATGCCCCCCTTTCTCCCTCCTCATTCATTCGTTACCCCGCTATTATGTAAGCCTTGCGCCCCCACCACTCCTGAGGGCTCGACGTCCTCATTGAGAGGTGGGACAATGGGCTGGCGTTTTTGTGAACCATGTTTACAAGAACACATCACAGCCACAATTGGAGGCTTTTAACGGAAATCTAAATGGTAAACAGATTCCGACAGCCACGGTTTGTGGGATGGTTTCATACCATTTCAAATATACTCTCTGGTGTGACAGTCGAAAGTGAACTGGTAATACAGAACTGTGGAGATGCAGCATTCATCTTGGGACATTTATATTGTGTCATCCTCTTTTCATATCTGAATTTGTCAAAGATATGACAATATCATTCATATTCATATGGAAGTCACTGATATTTTACTCCCACCAAGATGAAACAAGTGTCAGCATTTTTTTTTTCATTCATGTAGTGAATGTTTTATTGAAAGTTACTTATAATGAGAGGAGAATAAAATAGAAAATGATGAAAAATTTCCAAATGTAGGAGACAATTATTACAGTAATTAGCTAAAGAGGCCCCTACTAATAAAAACAAAGCAAAATACCAAACACCTCCACAAAAACAACAAAATATGAGAAGATACAAATGAAGGAGAGCAATATAGAAAAAAAAAAGGTATAGCAGAGACTGGAAATTCATGAATCTTGTCCAGGAAAAACAATTTCCTGTTAAAATGATGTCTAATAATGTAATAGGAATGTTCTCTCTTTCACTTACAAAGATCTGCATGTGTTCAACCTCCAGATTTTTAACAAGATATCTTTGAGAAGGGAGCAGGGGAAAAGCAAGAAGGGCTTGAATGATCACATGATTGTCCAATTCCAGCTTATCGATTTTCGGCCCTCATGTTTGCGAGCGCTTGCGCCAGATTGATTTTTTTTTCTCCCCCTCCCCCCCCCCCCCCCCTTCACCCGACCGTCGGAGCTGTGAAGGGGTGGTGTAGCAAATTCTTGTTTACAAGGAGCCAACTCCTTGTAAACAAGAATTTCCCCCTACATGTTAAGTCTGTGATCACCACTGGCAAGACATCCGTACACTAACTGAATGGCATTTTGGGTGTAGTGATCTGAAAAATGTTGATAACTCTTCTGAAAGTGTTGTTAGCTGGAATGAGGCATTACTTTTTTAAAGAGGAGGTGGGGAAATGGAATAGAAGCTCTTTAAACAGTAAAGTTGTAGGAGCAGGATTGATGCAGAAGTAATCAGTTTGTATTATGGAAACTGGTACATATGTATTTTGTTGCGTATATTTTATATATTAAAAGAAGAGATTGGATCTAGCTGATTATATTCAATGAAATCTGCACACACAAAAAATCAGCAAAAAAATTTGCAAATATTTGCCAATTTGATGGAGAACCAGGAACTTTAGTCTTAAAAAAATGTCTTGACAGCTTAAGAATCATAAGTAAATTTAGCAATTCAAGGGCTTTTCAACATTTTAGATCTTAAGACAACTATATGCGAGTACAACAAACTGTCCCAATGGAAGATATTTCTGCACAGCACCTGGATGAAACACGAAGAATGAATAAATAACCAGAATTATGGTGAAAAGATGCAGCATTGAACTACAAAAATGAGGTCTGGGGGACTTGATAGGTACAACAACAACAACAAACAAAACAATGACAACAAACAAACAAATAATGATATGGTTTGTCAAACCTCTCAGATTCGTTCTAGTTCGTAAAAGCTAGCTGAAGGCTAAAGATTACGGTTGTCTGTTGGATGGAGAAGAAGCAAAATACTTAACTTTTAGAAAAATGGAGGAGGAAAAACGGAGAGATTTGGCAACACAGCTATTATTGAGATCCAGCCGTGAGCGACGAGTTCTCCTCCTTGTGGAGGAAGATGACATGGAGGAGATGTGAGTGACATCTTGGGACAATGCCACTGTAAAGAAAAAAGTTCAGACAAAAGGACCATCTTTACTTTTTGCAAATGCTTCTTAGAAACACTACCTCAGGTCCAAAAATAAGAGTCATTCTGCCAGTTCAGCCCCAGGAGGATGTACATCTTAATGTTTTTTGAGTTGTCAGTTCTTAGTGAAAGAAAAATAAAAAAGGCAATAACAACTTGACAGAAGTCCATCCGGACTACACATTTACTTTGTTTGGTTATTTATTCATTTGTTTTTATTTTTTGTATGTGTGTTTGAGACGCTCTAAATGATTTGGGCATAGGTGATGATGATAAATGAATAATTTGATTGTTTGATAAGTGATAGAATGACAATGGAAAGAGATTCAGGGAAGTGTGTTCGGGAGTGTATTCTCATGTTAAAGGTAGGGAATCCCATTTGCACGCCTTAAATGAAGAGTTGTATAAATACAGTGGTATGTTGAAGAGAGTATCATTTTAGAAACTCCCATAAAGTATTGAAAGTGGAATGTAACATTTAGTACATTTTTTTGACCGTTAGATTTTGAATTGAATTGTTTTCGGGGCTCACCGTAAATTCCAGTACATTACTAGGCTACCTTTGCAGACCCATGTACTGCATGTGTGTCCAGCATGTATATTTTGTGAAGAAAGTTCATCAACACTTACAAACATTTCTATATACATTCTTGCCACACACTCTATATGTTATTACATCAGCTCTTATACTATTAGATTTGTGTTTATAGATCACAAATACAGAAGAATGCAACAAAAAGGCTTAAGTGTGGCTGACACACAGAACTACTGAGTAGTTGAGTTTTGTGCATTATTCAAATTTTAGATAACTGTTGACTTCCAAATTTCTAAGCAGTGGCCTAAGCAAGTCCCCTGAGGTTCATATTTAATGTTTTGCTGCATTTTGGGAGGTCTGTAAAAGGTATCCCCTACCTTTAAGTCTGTCATCCTTACTGACAGGTATGTTGCATTCGTTGATCAATTCTTCTCCCATACACTTGTCTTGAGAGACTTAGTTGAACCAGGAACAAAAGTTGCTTTCTACCCTCCCCCCTTTATTTTTTTTTTGGGGGGGGGGGGAGGGGAGGGGAGGAGGGAGGGGAGGGGGTGTTAAGTAGCTGAATACATCAAAACAACAGAAGAGAGAGAGAGAGAGAGAGAAAATGCTTGATTCTGTTTGTAATTATCTCGAGATCCTTCCCCGAGGCACTTATCTCGGAGATGTCCGTTGCTTGTGGAGAAATCCCCCCTCAAGGGGAGAGTGGGTCGTCGCCACCGCCGAGTTTACGTCACTCCAATTATATGAGAAGGTGACTATAGAGGGCGGCATTTACCTGAGAGAAAGGTAGAGCAGGGCAGGACAGGTGAAAAAAATATTGTGAGTCTTGCTGAGATCTATGATTTTGATTGAGCCAGGAGGCAAATAGTCCCAATTCTATAAAAGCCCCCTCTGCTGTGCCTTTCAGGGACAATGTTTAACTGTTGTGTAATCCAGGACCACGACATTCCAACATGCATTGCTGCATTGATGATAATGAACACGACCTATTTCCTTTTCGAGCATTCCTCGTTTTGTAACTTCTCGGCACAATCATCATCAAAAGCAGCGGCCAGTTTGGATGGAGCTTTATCCTGCAGATATATGTCTGTGGACAAGTATTCATTCCTTGGAATATTATTGATTAGATGTCATTATAGCAAGTTGATATCTGTATGCAAATCACAAGCTGTGACTGTTGCGAGGCTCTTTTCTCTTTGCTTTTTTATCTGTCAATGTTCTATTTACCATGTGATGAAAAAAAAAATGACTCTGTAATCACAAAGGAACTCGATACTGACACATAATCATCCAAGTATCACTCAGGGGGGTCGACTTGAATACGAACGCCGTTCGAGGCGCTGCGAGGAGTGTATTTTGTCGTCAGTATTGATCAGGTCCTAATCATGGACCTTGATGGAGATGCTTTTCTTGCTCTCGAGATCACTGTCACACTCATTTTTCGGAATCCTGCCTGTAATTAGCGGCGCGAAGCAGGTAAAAGTTCACCTGTCGACTCTCAGAGCCGAAGCTGTGTACCAACTGCCCGGCTCTTAACTTTTTTTTGCATTGATATCGAGCCTTAATGCCTCCTCTCTCGGCCATGTAAACCACCTTGACCTTTTGCGAGAAGCTCCATTTCCACTTTCATTGTTTCCGTCTCCGGAATAAACTTCATTTAGATCCAATTTGGCAAACTCTGCCCCATGCGCCTTGTTGCCAGCGAGCGACACTTTGGTCCGGCCGTGCGGTCTTTACGAAGCAAATGGCGTAGTCGATCGAACGCTGTCTTGTATGTGGTCTCGTTGCAATTTTGGGGTCATGTTTGACTTGTTTGTTAAGGGGGAGAAAATTCCAAATATGATCAGTTTATCTCTTGCCTCTTGCGCAGGTGTGTATGATTGATGCGAGGATGGAGATAGAGGGGGGTGTTTATTGTCTTTGTCTCAGGAGGGTGCAGTTTACGGAAACCCGAAAAGCATTCCCATGAATTCTGGGGAATGTGTTTGTGTGTGTGTGTGTATGTGTATGTGTGTCTGTCTGTCTCTATGTGTGAAATGATGTGTACAGAATTTGAATCACTTGAATGTCGACAGCGATTATGATGAATGCATGGTAAAGTGGTCAGCTACACACAGATAGCCATTGATGTCAGTTGTTATTTTGAGTGCTGAAAAAAAAATGCATCTGCCCCATGTGCTGGCGTAGATTCTTTACAATATAATTTAAAAGTTATAATGGCTACCTAGCCTCTTTTTTTTTTTCATGTAAAGCAGCAGAAGTGTTGATTGAAATATGCTAAACCTTTTTTTGCCTTTTTTTTTTTTTACTAAATCATAGTTTCTTTTGTTTAATTTCTGTTACTTTGTGCAGAATGCCAAATCGGAACTTTCAAGTCGGAGATCGGTTCGTCAGAGTGTACGCCGTGTCCAGCGAAGAGCCATGCGGATACGGTCGCAGTGACGGTGTGCACCTGCATCCCCGACTATTACCGCGCCCCAGGAGAAGAGGCTTCCGAACCTTGTACAGGTGAGTTTGTTTGAAACAATTAAATAGAAAAAAAGCACACACACACAAACAAACAAACAAGCAAACTTTAATGACAGTAGCTGGATTCGCATATGAAATACTAGTAAACATCAATGCAGTAAAGAGTGTGGTTGGTAAGTGGGTATGTACTTAGTATTTGTGTTTGTCACTTTAGTGTTGAGGGCGCTGTTCATTTAGCAGGCATCGGCAAAAGAATCTTCATCTTTCCAAGGCTGAATTTTGATTTTGTCACAAACACATCTCTGATCTTCTAGGGAATATTTTGATGTCATTATCGTTTATATCTTAAGATGGAGCATTATCAGTTAGTAAGAATAAAGGAAAAGGAATTGAAAAAGTGGTATTATTGTCGTGCAAAGGGGCAAGATGTAAGCCGAGCACGTCCGGGTTTTCCAACTTGGAATGAAATGGGAGGGGGGGAAGAAAGGAAGATGTCCAGTTTTGTTAGGGGGCAGTAGGAATCTGCAACGTTCTGTATCTAGCTTTTCCAGATTTGAATAACTTGATTAAAGTTTACTTGTCGAGAGTGAGTCACCGTAATAGGAGCCGAAAAGACTACTCTATGATGCCCTGAATTTTTTTTTTTTTTGCATGTACATAATGCCCAGTTATTGTGTCTTTGCGCGAGTAAATATTCGCGCCTGCCCCGTATTTGTTTTGTAGTATCGCGTGAAGGCTGAATTAGATCACTTTGGTTGTCGGGTATTTACATCTCTCCATTTTAACCCCACCCCTTGCCGTCTTTTCTCTTTTCTTTTTCTCAAATCTGCAACACACTTTCATAACTTTTGTGATGTTCGGGGGGGGGGGGGGGGAGGGGTGGATGACCATATAAAGAATGCCTCCACTGCATTTCGTACGAGGTTTGGTTAGGCACAGATTCTTGTTGGGTATTAACCGTCTCTCTGTTTGTGCAGATTGAAACATAAGAGCCGAGTTCAAACGTGAAACAGTGCTGCGGAGGAGGATGTTTTTCCCTGCCCCCGTGCCATCAGCTTGGTGTTGCCATAGCGAATATAAAAAAAAAAAAGACGAAAAAGAATAGTATGCGCATTTGAGATTTTTTTTTTTTTTTTTTTGGGGGGGGTTCATTTTTGGAAGACAGAGAGAGAGAGAGAGGAGGAAGGGGTGATTAAAGTACAGAGTAGGAGTGGAAGTTGTAACTCTGCGGGTGTGTGTAGGGATGATGGCAGCCATTCTACCATTCAAGTGGTAGATCAGCTGAAGTATTGGGTTGGAGAGATAAGGAGGGAGGAAAGAACCAATTGTTAAAGTCCCATATATGTGAATTACTGTAAGACTGGGTGTTCTGCTTTGCCAAGAAAAAGTGGGGGGGGGGGGGGCATTTAATTTTATTTTTGCAAATTGTTATCAGGAATTTGATGAAAATTTGTTTTTTCATGGCTTGTTTAGGATGATCAGTATGCTATGTCATAATGGAAGAAGTGCAAAGAAAGTACCATGATTATGTTGATACGGGCTCTTTTGGAAGAATATTATGGAACAGACACTACCACCAGGGAGGGAGGGAGGGATGAGAGACAGACACCTCCCTGGTCCCACCGAGGTGGTGGTGGTGGTGGTAGCGGTGGTGGTGGTGGTGCTGGTGCTGGTGCTGGTGGTGCAGCTGCTGCTGGTGGTGGTGAACGTGCACAGCTCCGCGATGATGGATGGGGTTAAAATCAGTTAACCTGTTGAGGACAAGTCCCGAGTATACTCGGGCAAGTGTCTATGGGAAATGCGTGTTGTAGCAAAATCAGCCCGTCCTCAGTGGGTTAAAGTAGATGACTGGTTCCACAATGACCAACCCAAGTGGGAAATCTTGTACCCAAGGAGGAGGGTGGGGAGAATGGGAATGAACTGTGACAGAATTAGCCTAAACATAAACTCAATTAGGAGGCAAATAACATGAGCACCTTGATTGATATTAGGCCTGCAAAGATGCGAATCAAAGCTTGAAATAAATGAGCCAGACAGATAGCCAGAAAAATGTCAGGACCATTTAAAGGGGGAAAAAAAGCTGTAGAGAGGAAAAGGAGATATATATAATTTTATATAGAGAGAGAGGAATAGCAAGTGATAGAAATAGAGTGTCGTATCACAAGAGAAAGATGGCGTAGGCGGGAGAGAGTTGTGTTTAAGCTGCGGCAAACGAATTGGAGAAGTAAACTCCCCCATCGCAGCCACGCTTGTTTCGCCTCTCCGGGTTCGCCGGTCAAGCACAGATGAAAGATTGTCGCCATGGGTATTGGAAAGGTTTCAGCCCGTTCGGATGGGCAAATAGTATCCAAAAGCTATCCCCCCTTTTTCTCATATCGTTGAGGGGGAACAGCAGTCAGGACATGATGCTATTAGTGTGAGGCTTTTTCTGTTGGAATTAAGAAAGGCTGTTTTTAAGGCTATTTTTCAGGAAGATTATTTTTTGGGTTCTTATTTGTGTTTGTTTGTGTTATTTTTGAGCACAGGAGTTTTACAGCCTTTGTTTCTATTCTTATTTATGCCTTCATCATAATTTTGTGCCTCAGCTGGTTTGCTCTTTGGTTTCTAATGCATCTTTCTGATGGATTATTTGTGTGGAATTGACATGCATGAAGAAGTGTATATGCCCCAAAAGAAAATTTTCTTTTTGACAGTGCAACTTAAAACGCCCTATTTAACCTTTGCATCTTACAAAAAAAAAGAAATCAACATTTTCCTCTGGTAATCTGTTGTCGAAAAGTGTTTATTTTTTTCTCGTTGACAATCTTGAGAAGAAATCAAAGAAAAATGGCAATTATGCAAGGCCCAGGAATTGGTGCAGTCAGCCACAATGGAAATATAATGGTGAGGAGTTTTTCAAACTCAATATTTCTGTGTAGGAGCAATGTCTCAGAATTTAGTCAAGAATTGAAAGACTAAATTGTGACCTATCAATGATCCTTGCAGAAGTTAACCATATACTGAAAATGAATTTCATTTTATTCCTAATCATTTTAAACTCCTTCAGAAAGAAAAACACAATGATAGGAAGATTATTGGTTTTCATGCAACATTTGTGCGAGCAGCAAAGAAAGAGGTTGGATGACAGATATGCATCGTTAGCAGAGACAACTCCCCCTGCATGCATTGTTGCCGACGGCAACGACAACATCGGCTTGAGATTGATGGAACACTTGGGCAGGGGTCTTAGAGAGCATCAGACGGGAGGTCAAAGGTCAGGAGGAGAGGGACCCGTTGATGACCTGGTAATCGGGATTTCTGTCATGGGTGGGATCTCCTCTCAGCAGACAGTGTTTGAACTCGGGAAGATGCACGGATGAAGAGAACATTCTCGCAGTAATTGTTGTTTATATACCATTACAGCGCGATATATCTCTCTCACAAATATGTTTATTCTATCCCATCCCCGCCTTATGAGGGGACTTAAAACCCATCTTTTCGAGCCTTTAGAAAAGCAGATAATATTATTCCCTGTGCCATGATAAAGATGTACCTGTACTTTCTTTCTTTTTTTCCAACCGGTGTTCCTCTACATGGTGGTAAGATAAGAGAAAACCAGATCCATTTCTAGTTGATATCGAGCTCACCCATATCGGGGGAAAAGGAATAGACCTACTAGGCTACCAGAGTGTTTAATTAACTTTGTGGCAGAAGTTCTCTGGAACTGGGATGAGGTCTCTGTCCTCCTAATCAGCTTTCAGTGGGGAGGAGGAAGGGGGGGGGGGGGTTAGGAAACAAAACTTTTGAAAGGCAACAAAAGGCAAGGGACTCCGCGGGTGTTGGCCCCTGCCAGAGTAACATCATCATTGGGGAAAGATGGATAACTCCTCGGCATTGCCGATCTCCTCAGAGAGATGAAAATGTTCTCTCTCGGCATTCTTCCTCGATCTCCCACCTCTTTCCTTCTTGATTCGTTCCGCTGCATTATCTCCTTTGTTACCAAAGCTTATAGCATAGCTTGAAGAGTTGTCAAGTGTCTGAGGTCCTCAGAGAGATGGGTAGATAGATAGAGGGGGAGAGAGATGGGGAAGGGGGGGGGGAGGGAAGTGAGATGCTGAAAGAATCCATGTGATTATCTATCCGCCGGTGATTTTTCACTTTCAACTTGCAGGCTGGATCGGTTTTAATGGGCTGGTTTGTTCATTCACCCAACCCATATCTAGCGGCCATAGACAACAGGTGCACTATGAGATGCCCTTTCTTTCTCCTCCTCCTAAATGATAAGACATTAAAAAAAGTAAAAAGAAAACAAAAAGTTGAAAATGACAAAGGAGAGGTTTGACCAAAAAAAAAAAAAAATCACAAGAGAGGCCAGAATCATAAATTTGAAATGTTTGAGAAAGCAAGTACAAAAATACTGTACATTGTTAATTTTGTGGATAAACAAAATTTTAGCAGGATTTCTCTCAATATTGTCAAAGGCCACTAGAGTAAAATAACAACAACAACAACTAAGACATAGAACAAATCAAAAACAGAATTAACCTATATATTAAAAGAGCATATTAGCATATGAACTGCATTATCTCTTGTACCCAAAAAAAGTAATGTTTAGAAAAAATGAATGTCAAAGTTTTTTTCTGAAAACATTTATCTCGTTTGTTTTGTTTTGTTTTGTTTTGCTTTATTGTCTCACCCTAATGTACGGTATCTTTATCTATTTGATTGTGATAGACAAAGAAGTGATATCCATCTAATTTTCAGTTTGGTTCCTTCCTGTGCCACATTCTCTACTTTGTAGATGAGCAGAAAAAATCAAGACCACCGTAGGCGTACAATTTGTAGAGTGGGGGGGGGGGGGGGGGGGGGGCTCTTTTTACAAACTATTGGAATATGTCATTAAATTTTGAGACAGCTAATACATGGGATGTCTTGATAAGAGAAAAAAAAAATGAAGCTGAGTCTACTGTGACTCTTTAATATCCTTGCCTAGAGATCATGCATTCCACGTCTCGGCTAAAAAAAAAAAAAGAGAAGAGAGAAAGCACTGCCCCCTATTTCACCCCTCTCTCCCTTATATCGAATGCACATTAGGGAAAAATCGGATTGATCGTTGCACGCTCTTACTCATTCGGACCTCTCCTCATAACAGCGCTGGCAGACGGGAGGCTGTGAAAGACGTAATCCAACTTTGGAAGGAACAAGGGATGGGATTAGATGTTGCAAAATGAGATGAAATTGTAAAAATAAAAAGATTGCACTATTGTTATATGTTAATGGAGAGTCTAAAGTCTACTGCATCTTCCACTGGTAAATTACTCATCGTCCTTACCTCTGATGACCCTAAGATGCCAAATGAAGATGATGATGTTTGTTTTGGAAAAAAAAAAAGTGAAGTGGTCAAATTAGTGAGTGAAATGGTATCTGGAAAGCAGAGATCATTTCTTTTCATTGTGTCATATAAAAAAATTATGATTATTCAAGATGGTCAATGTGGCTTCCTTTTTTTCCTTTTAGTGGATTGATTATTTTCCTTTTTTTATTTGAATTTTTCTGTTTGACTTCAAGCTCTTATGAGTTGCAATTAGTATTTTGCTTGGTGTAATCATTCCTCACCCTAGCCACAAGTTTCATTTGCTGTTTCGGTTGTAGGATAAAATTAAGGCTCATTGGCTGTTGCATCATGATTACACTTTTTGGAAGCCACTAAACCACAGTTTGGATCTTTAAGGCATGACAAGATGAGTCGCAACGAAGACTTCTATCTCGCCAGCAATCTGCTCATCAAGTACGAATTTGTTGGTGAGCAAGGGCGCCCCTCTTGCTGGGCAGTCCGTCTCCAGTGCAAATCAAAATGCGGTCTGGGGGAAGAAATAATAATAAGATAAACTGAGGGGAAGAAAGGAGGGTGCATCCCTCTGTCGGAACATGGCTTAAAGTCTGGCAGTTCAAGACTTGGCAGGCGATTGACCGGAAGAATCGAAAACGAAACAAAAAAGCAATGCAAATGACATGATGGGTAAGGGAATTGGGAGTCCCCCATCTGCAGAAGAGTTTATCCGCTTTGGTTCGCGCATATTCCCAGGTTCTTTTTGCCATGCCCACTTGGCACACGAGTCAAGTTTACATCTAATCCAGCATCCATGTCCGAGGAGGCGATATGGGTGTCGCGATGTCTGTGTTCTTATTGGACGTCCCTCGCCATGGTGATCTGCGGGGAAGGGGATCGCTTTAGGTATCATTTTGACTCATTTGTCAGAATATGTGTAGAATGTTGTTTTCTTAAAGAAGAAGAAGAAGAAAACAATGTACAGTCATTCATGCTCGCCAAATTATCCCAGCAGCCAGTTGCATGATTCAGCAAGTTTTTCCTCGTCTGGAAGTTTACTTTTATTTTGTCTTTATTGCTTTTTATTGTTCATGAGAATAGTTTTCATCCTCCTTAACTGCTCATGTAACCATGACTCAGACCCTTAAGTGGACGGCAGACGATTAGGAGAATGCACAAAAGACCACGACACTATGGCGAAGAAAGCAGCAATTGTGCGCCAGCAAGAGAGACGCAAGTACGATTGACTCGAAACACGGCGGAGGCATGGGTGTGGGGCGAATATTAGCGTGTCTGTTTTTCTGTGCTGCGTCATGTTTTCTTTGAGGCGAGAGGATGCGATATTGTAGACATGGGGAGAGAGAGAAAAAGAGACTCAATTGATATCTGAAAGCCGTCTTTGAATATACTTTCATTTTTTCTTTCTTTTCAGAGAAATTTAAGTTAATTGTCCCTCTGTATCCATGTTCTACTACTTACCACGGAAGGCATGATGTTGCCATGGTAATGACAGTGTAGTTTTCCTCTTACAAAGAAACAAAAAAACAGACAGACAAATAAACAAGATCAAGTCTGCCTCCATCTTTCCATTATCAGGCAATACATTACAGTGCGTTCCAGAGTTAAAAGATACATTCAAAGTTTCATCCCCCCCCCATGCTTGAGGTTCAAGCACAAAGGAGAAACTGGTTATCTAAAAGATGACTGGAGATGGGTATAGTTAATAACATTCTTGTTGCATCTTTTCACGTTTCGCCGACAGCTCCCCCTTCTGCGCCAACCTCGCTCGTTGCCGTGGTGGACGAAAAGTCGTCGGTGGTCACCTTGATGTGGCGCGACCCCGAGAACAACGGCGGCCGCGACGACATCTCCTACCGAATCATCTGCTCCCGCTGCCCACAGGACGTGGTCTACTCCTCCATCCAGCCGAGCGGTCAGGGCTACGAGGTCAACGTCAGCCGACTCTCGTCCCACACCACTTATGAGTTCCGCGTCCACTCCCAAAACGGCGTGTCCAGCCAGAGCACGGTAGACAACTATGCTGCGGTTAATGCCACAACGTTTTCATCAGGTAAGGAGACGCCCCACCCCCATCCCCCAGTTTTGTCAGCGTTCTCACTCTTTGAGGTAGTCGTAGAAGACAAGGGCGTAACTTGTAGCGAGTTTTGATTTTTCAGAGCTGAGTGGTTCACTTTTCTGTTGTCTCTTGTCTATTTCTGTCATTTCAACCTAGCGGTAAGTTGCAGGGTTAGCGAAATAAACATTTTGGTTCGTAAAGTTTGCAGTGAATTGTTAAATGAAAAAACAAGGACAAAAATTAGATGGTGCTGTAATTATGATCAAAGTATTTGTTAGTGGTAGAAGCTAAAGTGCAGTGTGCAATATTTGTGGGCGTGCTAACAAACTTTCAGAGGACAAAAAGCCAGGAGGTCCATGGTCCACTGCAAGAGTTCATCCATTTCCCCTGCACCTTCCCTTCTCTCTCTCGCTGCGCATCAGTGATGTGCGTGACGAAGATCAAACGAGGCATTTTGCGAGTTTGACAGGTAGCGGCCAACAACACGCCCCAGAAACAATGGCGCGCATACGCATGCACGCATGCCCACCCCCCTTTGCATCGGCAGTGGCGCGGGAGTGCACATCTGCAAAAACATCGCCCAGTCCAAACAGTTTATTCTTTAATCCCGCTTCCGTTTGTTTGAGTGTTTATCGCAAATGAAGTCACCGTACCACTCTCCCCAACCTCTTTCTCCCCTGTCCTCCTTCCACCTTTACCCCTGTGAAGGGAGCCGATGAGACTCTCCCGAAGAAGCAAAATTAAAAAAAAAAGAAGTTTAGTCTCTTCCTGTCCGACTCCCACAGATGATGGATTCCCTCGAGCCAGCTTCAACATGTACTGCGGGCGAGAAAATGGAGTAACAGCATGAAGTTCACACGTTCCAGACAGCTAAACTGAGATTAATGGTGTCTTTAAAAAGAACAAGGGAAGAAGGAAAAATTCCCTGTCATCACCTACGTCTCAATGCAAGACTGGATGACGAGGCAAGGGAAGAAGAAAGAATGAAAAGTAAATGACTGAGGCAGGAAATGCGAATAAACATACCAACATTTTGCTGAAAGGCATTTTGTCATTTTGAACATATTTTCAAGATTTTTTTTTTTTCAAAAGAGTGCTTTCTTAAAAACTGCTTGCATGAAGCTCACTAGTATATACAAAACACTTTTTTTTTCTCTAAAACTGTACATTGTTATGCGTTCGTCAACAATTTTCTGTTCTTTATGTTTTGGCTGACATTGACACTTTTGGAGGCATCGTTTTGAGTTCAAGATAGTACATATCAAATGGAAATGGTTGGAAAGAAAGGCAAAGAAAAGTTTCACACTTTGAAAATATCAAATCTTGGGAACTGAATTGTGAAGTAAATTATTGTCTAAACAAAATGATATCTTTTCTGCCTGTGTGTGAGAAATTGCAATAGTATATCAGAATTTATCCATGATATGTAAAATTGTCCATAGTTCAGTCAAAATTGAAATCAAAATTGAAAATGAAAACATGTAAGTCTATCTAATGAATACTGGCAGCAGTGACTTCTATGAAATTTGATCACCAGAATGCAAGAAGCCTCTCCAATAGGTTTTCTTTTTGAAATTGATGATGCTACTTTGAATTTGGGGAAAGTGTAGGGCGTGTAGTATCTGTACGTGGATACATATGTATGGCAGGGAAAGTCAAACAGTGAAGATGAAAATCCGTGCCAGGAATGATGTCTTCCAGTTCAGCTTATTAGAACGAGTGGGATGGGGAGGCGAGGGTATACCGTCCAATATTTACCCGCCCTTTCCTCCGGCACCATCGTCAAAAGCAGGGAGCGATCGCAGAGGATGGGGTATGCACTTTTCATGTGGGGACAGACCCCGTAATGACAATTAGTGTCTCTAAGTGCGCCGTTTTATCATTTGGTTAAACCATTTGGAGGCAGCCATAAAGAGCGGCAATTGCAGGGGTTTTTTTCCCCCTCTTGTTCTTTTTTCCCCTTTTTTGTGGTCCTGTAAGTGTGTATATGTATGTGTATGTGTGTGTGTCTTTGTGAATGTGTGTGTGTTTCTGGTCGTCAAATTTAAGAGAATAACAAGCGGAGACTGCCGAAAAGGCCAAGGGTAGGGTTGATCGTCGACTGCGCAGAGTCGGAGTCGTGTCTCTCTGCGTCTGTCGCTCGTAATGGGGAAGACATCTTCGGGAACGGCAATTTTGCCCACGTACACGATTTTGCGGATGTTATAATATCGTAACCCGAGGGGATCTGCGCTCGGCATAGACGTGATCTTTACCCAACCCATTCCACTCTTTGGTCTACCGCATGCGCAAGCTAATCTTTTCATTCATCTGGTTAAATCTATTTATATGCTGTGTTCATTGCATATCAAAAGCACATATTTGTGTGGTGTATGTGTATGATCTAAGCAGAGCGACAAGATATGTAATAGATGAATGCCAGGTGTTATGCAATAATTATCTTAATAATATTATGATGGAGGGGGGTCATGAAACTTTCAAAGGGGGTGCATTTCACTGACATTGTAGTCCATTGCCTGCTTCATCCAGCTGCTTACCATTCATTTCTGATGGTTTTTGGTAAAATTAATTTGAAAAGAGAGAGAAAAAAATATGGAGATCTGCATCATAGTTCTAAATTTTTGTATGGTAATTAGAGATGTTTGATGGTCAGAACCCCATCCAAGAAGCAGCTCCATGTGGATGTGATTTAAAAAGCTGACCCATCCCACCTAGGCACGTTTTGCTAAATCGATAACGGGAAGCACAGTCTCCACAAGATCGCACCATTCTCCAAACCCTTCCCCCCAACAGTCGGGGTTTTGAAATGTTTCCTGCATCCATTACTAGGACTGCCTCATCAAGATCACCAGTAAATTGCCGATACATCGCTCCCCGCACTGCAGTGCTTAACGTCTGACTCCACATCGCAGGGCTTAAATCAATCAAAATCAACTTGTGGGCGAAATCTTGATCGTGAAGCAGAACAACAAGAACAACAACTAGACTATGGTACCTCCCGAGGAACATTTGGAGTAATTTTTGTGTCATATCTGGATTCTTTCCAGCATGAGCAGTTGATGTACAGAGAGGCAAAAACAAAGATGACTTCCAGAGCCATGACGGATATTCAAAATTCATTTTTATTTTTCTGAGAAGAAGACAGAAATAGATGGAGAAAAAAGAGAAAAATAGAATAAAGAGAGAGAGTAAAATATAGATGGAGAATAAAAAGATAATAGTTGTAGGAGAGAAAAGGGGGAGAGAGGGTGGGCAAAATATAGATAGCGAATAGAAATATTCAAAGTTGCTGGAGACAGACAAAGAAGTCAACAAGAGAGAAAGAGAGGGAGAGATTTTAAAGAGGAGATATTAATGGAAATATAAAGAAAAGAAGAGACTGGGAGAAAAAAAGAGACTCTTTTGAAGAGAGGGGGAGATATAGAGGGGGAATAGAATGATTAAAAGTTGTATATGAGATAGAGAAAGAGAAACATATAGAGAAAGAGACTCTTTTGAAGAGAGAGAGGGAGATATGGGGGGGGGGGAATAGAATGATTAAAAGTTGTATAGGAGATAGAGAAAGAGAAACACATAGAGAAAGAGAAACATATAGAGAAAGAGAAACATATACAGAGAAAGAGATGGAGATGCTGGGTTAGATAAGTGATGAAGATGGTCTGGTATACAGGGCGGGATGGGGTAGATGACTCTGTATCTTTGGAAGGAAAAATTTGAGTTTATACTGCAGGGGGGTTCAATTCGATTGCCGTCAGATTCAATGTCGAGGGGGGTAAAGGCGCATTCCTGCTGTTCGGCTCAGGAAATTAAATCGAGGGTAGAAGGGAAAGGGGCCGAGATCAGTGGCAGGGATTGAATATCGCAGCGAAAAGACATACATGTATATATGTATATTTATCTGCTCCAAGATTGATGGATCAAATAATTGGTGGGATGGGGCGGAGTAGAATAGGGGGAGGGGCGATGGAGCCAGGCATTTGGCTTTGAGAATGTCCGTGTATGTAGTTATTTCCAAGTCAGGTGTATACCATTGCTGCCATAGATGCCTTCACATTTTATACATGCTTTAAAGGTCCCTCTTCTACCAGTTTCTTTTGCTCTATATATTTTGCTGCCTGTTTATGTTCATCCTGTCATGTGTATAATTATGTTCATATGTTCCATATACCTATTTAACTTTCTTTGCTATATTTCCATGCTTATATATGTTTCATGTATCTATTTATCTATCTTCTGTTTGAGTATTAGGTTTATATGTTTCATGTATATATCTGTTATATCTATCTTTTTAATTTTGTGTCATATTTATATCTATGTTTATCTTTCTGCATCTATTTCTCTCTCATCTCTCTGCATCTCCTTCCTGTTTCTATAATTTCCCATCTGGACTTCATGGCACCTCTTATTTCTGCATTTATATCATGTTGCTTTTTGCTGGCCTCTGGTTAGTCTTTGTTTTTCTACTTTCTTTCCTTCTGTTGTATTGTGGATGATATGAAATATAGGCCTAAATTATATCAGGCAAGGTTAGCTTTTGATGAACATCCAATAGATTCAAGCTTAGCCTATGACAAATTTAAAAGTCATGCAAGCGAAAAATGTTACCATTTTCCTCTAAGTTGTTCCTGCTAAGTTGCTATCAAAGTTTCATGGAGACTCCTGTATACATTTAAGGAGATAGATAGTGACTTAGATTACCAACAGAAAATCGAAGCGATGCCCCTCAAGTCCAAGTGGTTCCCTGCACTTTTTCTGTGACCAGATTCAGCCAATGGCGTGACAGGGTTTTAATGGAAAGGGGGAAAGGGCTGGCTGGCTCTCCGAGGGCAGTTGGCATGGGGAGCATTCTGACCCGATAGTATGGCACGAAAGAAAAAGTGTCTAGTTCTCCTCGTTCCTTCCAATTCTGGGTTCCCTCCGCCGCCGCCATAAATAATGTGCCATCCAACACCTGGTCAAAAGTGCAATTATCTCGACACAATACAATGCATGTGGGACTGAGGAGGGGGAAGAAAATCATATTTGCACTGGGGCAATTACCTCATTCTCTATGCCTATTAGGGAAGTCGGAACAAGGGCGATATCAGGCGAAAAAGATGTAACTAGACCACAGCGCCAGAGATTCCTCGCCGTCTTCTCCTGTATTTGCTCACTCTGACAAATCTGTAGCGGAAGTCAAAGGGGGGAAGAGTGAGAGATTGAAGTTTTATGGCTCTGTAGAGGGGGGGGGGGAACAAAATTGAGGCAGACTGCTAAACTGCAGCTGAGAGGTCATAGGTCACTACCAACTGGCAGACCAAAATGTTTGCATGCATCACAGAGCTGACATTTCTGTAAGTTATATCTTTATGTATGTATATGTGTGCAAGTATGTGTGTGTACCACCATAGCTGCAACAGGTCATCATGTAACATGCTTGGTTGCTTGGTTGTATGAATGGAAAATGCATTTTAAGAAGTTCATGAGCTCACAATGAAGATGATAGTGATGTGCATCCTTCAAACTACAGTTAGTAGACAAGAAAAATAGATTATGTGTTACAGACAGAACAAAAGAACAGTTCAAGAAAAGGAAGATTAAATAGTTCAAGGAAAAGATGATATGATTATGGTAGTGACCGTGATAGTGGTAGCTATATTTAGTAATATTGATGATGATGATAAAAGCTGAAGATGATGATGATGATGATGATGATGATGATGATGATGATGATGATGATATGGATAATGTGAGAAGAAGAGATATAGAAAAGGATGTTGGGGGGGGGGGGAGAGAAATGATGGTTGTGAGATATCCAGCTCTCCTTTGCAGTCAATTTCCATGGTAATTCCATTGTCCAAATAGGCATTTGAGCTCAGCTCCCCCCTTGTGCAGTTCATTGAGTGTTTGTATGGTTCGGGTTTCTATGGCGCTCGATAGGTCATCCTGGGGAGAGTGTCAACCCCCCTGACTGACTCATCCCCATCCCGAAGAATTAGGAGGAGAGAGATAAAGGGGTGCAGAACAAGAGGGAGACCTCTGCCGTGAACTTGAGTGAAATGTGAGAAACGTCCAGGGAACCCCACAGCAAGAGGAGTGAGGAAGAATTAGGCGGGTAAATTGGCGAATTCGGTTTCCAGACGTCGATCGCCTCATCGATCCACTTTCAAGTGGACCCGTATAACCACCCCCACCCCCTCACACACACCGCCGTGCATAGTATGTACCCCAGTGACACAACCACCGGTCACCAGCCATGTTCGTGGCGGCAAAACGTGCGATGACCTTAGCGAAGTTAACTACTATTAATTTCATTTTCACCTTGCACCCATTCTTCTCATCCACACGTAGAAGAAAGAAAGAAAAAATCCTGACAGAAACCTGTATGGGTCACACCACACTCTCTGTAATGAAGCCATCCTGAAACTAGTGGTGTGGTAATGATACGTAGCTTGTGATGATCACAAGGTTATAGGTTCAATTCCCAGCTGATGTCAGCCCATGTTCTTTGCCCTGGCAAGAGAGTACGTCAATTTTTCCTTTGCTCCTGCTAGCACACAGGAACCTCTGAACTTGTGCATGTTGTTTGCCTGTTGAATCGCTTTTCTCTGTTTCTGTTATAGCAAGGTGGACAAAATGCATGTTACTAGCATAGTGAACCTCCTCCGAGAATTAAATAAAAATAAATAATACAAGGGAAGAAAATAATAAAGATGTGGTCTTTGTTTCTTGATTTTAAACAAAGTGCAAGGTCACAGGAGGGCTCTACACCTCCTTCAGATGTGTGATGGGCGGCCAGGAAATTTGAAAGTTTCGTGTTGGGCAACTAGAGTCGTTGAAACTGATCGCGTTACCTCTTCCTCTTAGGGCAAGACGGAGAAAGCGATGATCGTGCATTGTATTTGCCGAACACTTCGTGACGAAGTCTGCATCACTCTCTGGCATGAGATTCTTAGGACTTTGAAATGGAGTGAGTGTTTGTGACCACAGAGGACAAAAAAAGCCCCTTTTGAGCTGTCATGGATGTTTTACATAATGTGTTAGATCCCCCCAAATTTGGATGGGGGGAATGAGTCGCATTTATTAAAATTCCTTTGGAAAGAATAGAAAGAGGGCACGATCATGAGGTTTGCAAGCTAAATTGCCTGATTCACCAACCGTACGCCGGGAGAGTTTGTTTCCAAGGTCATCGTCTTGTTTGACGATTCTTCGTGACGAGCTGCCCCGTCACAATTTGTCACACCCTTGTGAGTGGTGTCTGTATCCCCACAAATGGAAAACTCAAAGTTTCGCCGGATGCTTTTGCTCTTCAAATATAAGGATTTTAGGCAGAAATGTTAAGAGCACAAAGGAAACCCTATCACTCTCAATCTTTCTCCAAATGGACTTTTCAATTTTCATGGAGTGCGTTGTGCGACATTTTTATACTTGCAAATTTCGGATGACAAACTGTGATGTCATTGTAGTTTGAGCAGAAAGAGACCCTAATCACCCTTCTCAAAAGATATGCAGGTTTTTATCACTCTCCCAAGGTTTTCAAGGGTTTCAAAGGGTCATAAAGTAAAGAAAAAAAATAATTAGCTTTAACATACTCAAAAAAAGGATAATGTCGAAAGTTTGATAAAAAGACTGAAATTATATTTCAGAAAAGTATGTAAATCAAAACCCTGTTTGCTTAATCAGGTATGCTGTTTTGGTAGTGGGGCTAGTGTGTATTATTCTGTTTCATTTTGGTCATGTTCATTTCTTTATTTGGATGTCATGCCTCCCTTAAAATCTGATGCAAGAGACCCACATTGCAAAAGCTGTGCCACTTTCCATTTGGATGGTCTGAGGTGAAAGAGGAGAAATTGAATGATCTAAAACTTTAATGTTTTAACAAATTCAGTCAACCACATCTGCTAACCCAGTGCTTTCTCAATGGCATTCTTCTGCCATCTCCCCATTATTCCCCCAACGTGCATCTCAACATATGGGACTGAGAGGATTGATTTACGACATCTTCTGGACGTGTGAGGGGAGTGTGGCGACAAGGTCAGGCGCAGACGGGCGCAAATATTTTGTCGAACATGTGTTTGAGATAAACCTGCTTTGTGGCAAGAAGCGGTGTGGGGGTAAAAAAGAAGAGAAAGAACAAGAGAAAGAGGAAAATTGGACCAAGATTTTGTACCTTCCACGGTGTCGTTCAAAATTTTAAGAGCATCTCCTCCTGTGAGTCAATTAAGCTTCAGCTGCTTGTACATCAAGCAATAATTTTCTACATTAAATTCTCTCAAGTTTTCTTGTGTGGGGAAAAGAAATGTATTCTGCTAGTCTTTCCCTCCTTCATTTTTTTTTTTTTTGCCTTCGATGGGGATTTTAGAGGATTTTGTCATCCTTTGATTTGCTTCCAAAAAAAAAAGTAGGTTCATTTTGCCTTGGCCTGATACAGTTCCTGTCTGGTCTTTTCCTCCTCATCTAAATTGGCAGGAAAGTTGGGGTTTTTTTTATGTACTTCTTGTAAATTTAATATTTCATAATAGAAGCATATGGGTAGGAATATATAGCTTGAAAAGCATCTTAAAAAATGGACCGCACCCAAGTGCTCTGACAAAAGATACCGATAGCTTTTGATATTGCTAGCATTGTCATTTGCTCCTTCATGATAATGGTTGGGGGACAATGATTATATTAGTCTTTCCCAGGGGCTGCAGCCAATGACATTTGTAGTGATTGCAACATTTCCAGGGTTTAGCCTTTTTCCAGCTGCTTGTACAATGAAAAATTTTTTTAAAAATGATAGATTTGGGAATACAGTGAGATACAAATTGCAGTCTGTGTAAAAATTTGAGAGAAATTCGAAGAATATCATGGGAGTTATGACCATTTTGGTAACTGTCAGTCATATAATAATGCGATCAGTGTGATCCTCAAGCTAATCCTCTTTGACCTGAATGCTACTGTAAATACCCAACTCGCTTCCAGACTGTCATAACTTTCATTTAAAGATAATTGTGCAATTGCTTCAAACTTCTGTCTTTCGCATTGTTCTCCTTTTTCCCCCACTGACTTTCTGTTTGGAAACAAATTTTCCCTTTGCGGGGAAAAGTCTCTCTTCGCTCCATATCCCCCGTCTCTCCACTGCTCTCCCTTATCTTCGCTGCCCATCTCGAGGGGAGAAAAGAAAAGTGCAGCGAAGGCTAGGAGCCCCAGTAATGTTTGGCAGGTGTGACGTCAGATTTACAAGTGCTAATGCCGGTGGAATGCTACCTATTAATCAGACTTGGAACTGGGGGAAAGTCTGGTTTACATTTTTGCTGCGAGTGAAATTAAGTATTCCCTTCCCCTGCCTGGCCAGCCGCCATCGCCATCGCCATCGCCGTAGCCACTGCGGAAGACAAGGAGAGGTGGCATTCTTCAGCGGGCAGCCTCAGTCTTTGTTTACCAGAAGATGCGACACCTCACACGACAGGTTCGCATCAGACCAGGCACCGTACGTGCAATCTCCGAGGCCCTGCCATCGCCAGATTCGTCCGGCAGTGGTGAAAACTTGCAATGTCAAGCCCCAAGTTCCTTTTAACCCGTTGAGGACGAGTCCCCAGTATACTCGGGCAGGTGTCTATGGGAAATGCGTGTTGTAGCAAAATCAAACCGTCCTCAACGGGTTAATAGTTCGCGACGACTTTCCGCCCCGATGGCTTTACACTAGAATGTCAGCAGTTGTGGCACGACTTTGAAAGTTTGACAAAGAAGAGTCTTGTAAGTTCCAGAGTGGAATTAATCGTGAGTTTTCAAATGTGAATGACATAGAATTAGAAAAATAACATTCTGTTGCGTTTTCCGTACAAACAGCTTCGTTTACCCCCTCCGTATGAATCAGAAGAGATAGGAGAAAACATCTCGCATCTTGTACAGACTGACCGCTCAACGGCAGGTCAGTGCTTATAGAGGACACCTCCATCTCACACACAAGAGAGGAGATTTATTGGAATTTCCGATAGAGGGAGCAGACTCCAAACAAGCCTTTTTTACCCCCTTCTTCCCACAATTCCGGCCTCCATCACGTTTTGTGGCCTGCCTTTTCATCAATCCCGGGCAGTTATGAGCCTGATCTGTTTGTCCAAGGGTGTTTGTATGAGTTGTTGTTGGGTTGGTTCTTTTTTCCCCCCTTGCCAAATCATTTTTCAGGTACCATGAAATTTTTCTTCTTCGTTGTCAGCATTGTCTTCTTCCTTCTTTTTTTCAAATTTTCATGAGGGCTCCGTGACTTGTGGTCAATCCCCTGTTGTTTGATATGAGGGATGCTAGTGCCGGGTTATAGATGGTGGAAATAGACTCCGCTATCCAGTTTTATCGATACCAGATGTGGCGGGTCATCGGAGAGGCATGCATGGCTGGCTAGTAGTCCACCAATATTGCCGTTGTCAGTTGCTATCCATCTCTTCCGGAATTTCATCTACAATAGGGCTCTCGACGACGTGTTTGTGGAATTTCATCTACAATAAGGCTCTCGATGACAATGTGTATGTACATATGTGATGTTGCTTCTCGGTGGAAGAGTAGGTCCTCACCTAGGTGTAGGAGCCTCTTTCCTACTCCTTGCCAGAAAAATGCATCTCCATGTGCCTCCTCATCGAAATTTGGGGTGTTATGCTGTCTGTACCTCTCTTCATTTACCAGATAGATCACTTTGATATGCTTGTTTGTTCTATTGGTGCATTGTAAGTACATGTTTAGGCATTGGTTGCAGTTGCAAAAGTTTTGCTTTGGTACTGCTGCAAGAAAGGCATATCATTTGTGAGAGGTCAAAAAAAAAAGTAAAAGCAGAAATATGCACACACATGTATACACAATAGAAGTTGAGTAATAAGACATTTAGAGGGGATGTTCAAAAGGCATCAGAATTTTCATAGTCTCCAGGAACTTTTACGATCTACTACGAATTTCTTGAATAATATCAAGTTCATGAAGATTCAAGTGAAGAAGAAAATAAAAATGAGTGAAAGGGGAGACAGAGAGAGAGAAAAGAATAGAGAAAGTTTAGCGGAGAGATGTCATCATTGTCAACTCATAGGAAGGGTCGGGGAAGGTCAAGTCATTCCATGAGCTGAGAGATGGAGCCCCTCTGCTAGGAGGCCCTCGTTAGTCCACTGACGGATGAGATGCGAGCAGTGGGGAGGGTCCAGAGGCAGATGGGATGATGTTGGTGGGGGGGGGGGGGGTGTGTGAGAGAGAGAGAGAGAGGTGAAAGAAAAGAAAAAGGGGGTGGGGGAGATGTGCTGTGATATTTTGGTGGAATCTTGTTTGTGTCCTTGCCCCTTCTTCTTGTACCCCTCCAGATCTCTGCCTACCCTCTCCCTACTCCCCTTCCCCCTCTTCCCCCTCCTCCTCCCCCCCCCCCCTCCAAAGGGGAAAAAATATGAACAGAAAAGTAAAATCAAATTCTCCTCAGCCAAAGATTTTTATCAGAGCACGCCTCCAAATTGCCAGGAAATCTTTTTTGGCCGGAATTTGCTGGGTGTTATTGAATACTTCTGGGGTAGCTTGTGTGTTATGCATATAGCGTCAGCAAGACTTAGGCAATGTGATACAAGTATTTTTGTCTCTCTCTCTCTCTCTCTCTATCTCTCTCTGCGTCTTTCTATCTCCCTCTACAACCCAAAGAAGTCGCAAGCCGCCAATGTATATGCGCAGAGCTCTCTCTCTCGCTGATGCCTCCAATGCGCCCCGCAATCTAACGTGTCGATTGAGACGTAAATGCGCCCGAAATTGGATGTTTTGCGAGCGAAGCGTCTCGGGCAGCCCCGGCAGGGGCGAGAAGACTTAAGGAAGAAGGAGTCAATGTTTCAGCTAGTTTTATCACGGGCTCTACCAATTGAGCATCAAATTTCTGCAGATGTTGGGGATCCTTCCACCCTTGTTACACACGCCGCAGATCCTAGTTGATTTTTTTTTTTCTACTCCTCCCGCCCCTTGCTTAATGCCAATCAAAGTCAGATGGATGAGATACCAGAATGTAAACAGGCATGTTAAGGGTGAAGATTTGAGCCTCTCTTCCACACATTCTCAACATTCATGAGCCACAATAGAAGCATGAAGATTGTTTGTGGTGATGTATCAAACGTAAAATGGAGACCTGAAAACTGTGCATATTAAATAGATACATGCTGGTGGATGATAGCATACTTGCCAACTAGTAAGATTTTATCAGATTCAGTAAGATTTTTTTACGTTAAAAATAGCAAAATCAGATTTTCTGTCAGAGAAATCAGATTTTTAAAAAATATTTAGGTATACCTTTCATGTGTATTTTCTGAAGATTTGACCGAAAGTAAGATTTTTAACTTCAGTTTGCATATAAAATAAGATTTTTGCAATCCATGAGTAAGATATTTCATCTTGAAATGTTGGCAGGTATGTGATAGATGCAGCAGTGACAAAGAGTGTATAATGATATCATAAGTCATAACATTGATAATTATTTTTTTTCCCCTTGGCTGTATGAGGCCTACTCAAATAGATCTTGAAGTGCTCTTTCCATTATGGTTGACACTGCACCACTGGGATATGTTTGTGACAGTTTTTCTTTTTAAAGCCAATGCCTCAAATCACAGTACTTGATTTACAGTGAACTCCAAACTTTTGTCTTTGTTTCTTGTCATATTCATCCCAAGGAAATACAGCATCAGCTGAGGAGAAAAAGTTCTTACCCATGACACTTAAATATTTTTGTTATGCTGGACCCCAAAACTTTCACTGAAAAACAGTATGGAGTGTAGGTCACTTACATCAGAACAGGATAGTCAGAAGATGGGCAAGATATACTTACTGCTTATTCTAGCGCTATGTCTCCAAAGAAATTGTACTATTTGTGAGTTAAATATGTGGCGCACATGCACAATTCTGGTAAGCACGCGATTGTGATGTTTATGATCTGCAGATTTTAATGGCAATTTTCATGTTGGTCCTCATCATTTCTTCCACGCTTTCTCCATTTTCACCCCAGTGCCTTCCGCCGTCCGAGACCTGAAGGTGGTGGAGGCTGACACCAAAGACGACTCCATCAAGCTGCGCTGGCGCCAGCCGCTCTTCCCCAATGGCGAGATCATGAACTACCAGGTCATCTACCGCACCAGCGCCGAGACCCAGGAGAGCGTCAAGTATCACTACCAGGCAGTGCTGGACGGCGAGGTGCAGGAGACAGTGGTCCGCCGGCTGGAACCGGGCACCGACTACGTCTTCAAGGTGAGTGCCACCGCCCGTGTACCGCCCACCAGGAACCGCCCATATCCAACCATCTCCACTCCTGGATGCCAAATTCTTAGTTGTTTGTTTGTGGGGGGCTTTTTTTTAAAGAGAGAAGCTCCAACAAGTCCTGTCTCTGCCATGTTTTTAGTGATCTAAAGGTGTTCTGAATTTTAAGGATTTTGGCAAGAAAGTCTGAAGAACTCACAGGCAACATGCTAGTCATATGTATGCAAGATCAATGCTTCAAGATGAAGGCGAAACATCTTCTCTGCTGATATGATCCTGTCCACCTTTTTCTCTCTTTTTTTGCTCCAATCAGATGAGGAGAGATTCTGTGAGATAGTAATCTTCCATTTTGGCAGCCAGCCATAAAATTATTTGATTTCCAGATCATTATAACCAGGATTTTGAAGACTTTGTAGAAGCATTTGACCTTTGACAGAGAGGAGAATGTGACATATGACTGAAATTTTCAGCACAAATGTTTCCAGAAAAGTCTCACTTCAGGCCAGAAAAGTCTTACTTCAGGCCAGAATTGATGGGCTGCCCAATGATCCATCTTAAAGGCATAACTGAGCAGGGCTGCGCTATGAAAAGAATTATTTTGCACTTTTATAATCAGTGATCTATCCTAAAGGGCTTGAGCTAGAAATGTACGACTGCCTTGTGTTTTTGGAGACCTACAGCAATTCCACTTATTTTTTCTTAAACAAATTGTTTATAATACTGGATAGGGTTTCATACAAAGCACTGGGCTGAAGTTGAATTAAGTAGAAGAAGCAGTCGCTGCTCGAGAAGCAAGTCCTTCTTGGAGAGAAATGCAACAGTGCCTGGGGGCAGCTCCTATACACAGTTCTTTAAAAGGCATAACTGCGTGAAATTCCCAGAAACTCCGTGATTAAGTTTAGGCGCAATCCTGTGCTGCCGCTCTCACTGATGGGATAGGGATGACAATTTTCTGAAATAGATACCTTTAATATGCGATGCCCAGCTGCAATCTTCCAGAAAATAGAAATGAGATAAAAAGCGTCTATTCCTCTTGTTGACCAAAAACGCGGAGTTATAAAGATGGGGATTGAATTGATTTTCATTTTGACTTTCTTCTTATGCGTGGTAATAAGAATATGATTCTCACTAGGGATGAGAAACGGCTTCTCTTGTGATTGATGCCTTTCCACTCTTTTTTTTTGTTGTTGTTGCTCCCATCCAACGAGGAGAGATTCTGTGAAATTGTTATCTTCCATTTCAGCAGCCAGACGTAAAAAAATGATTTGATTTGCAGCTCATTATTTACCTGAAATAGAAAATTTTGACGGCAGCATCGCTGTAGGAATAGATGCTCTCCGAGATTGGCATATCACTCTTGTTTGTTTTATGCTTCATATTCATTCTCTTGAAGCTTTCATTTTTTCCTTCCCCCTTCTGCCGAAAATATGGAATGCACCGTGTTATGGAAATTTTCATGCAATATGACACCGGCATAGAAATAAAAAGGAGCAAATATTTTGTTTACTTGATTTTGTCCATGTGAATGTAGGCTAGTCCAAAATTGGAATCACACAAAACTGGCCCATCTCCCATGACCGAACTCGGGGAATGAATTATTCTATGTTCTAATCAATTTTGTAATTGATTCCATCAACAGGTTGCAGCGAACACTGCCAGTGGTGTTGGTGCGTACAGTCAACAAGTATTAGCGACCACCAGTGGTAAGTTCATCACCAACATGTTTGACCTTAATTAACCCGTTGAGGACGGGCCGATCTTAATACAACACGCATTTCCCATAGACACTTGCCCGAATATACTTGGAACTCGTCCTCAACGGGTTAACACCACATCGAATAAGCACTGCAGATGACTCAGGATAAAAGGTTAAGTTGTCCGTCATACCACATACATCTGCACATTTTTTTTTCTTTCGTTAAAGTAGTCTTTTGATAGATCGTGTGTGCAATCAGTCATGAATCCAGATAGTCAATATATTATTATTTTTGATACATTGTGAATGTAACCAGTACATCTTTTAGCCAGAAGAAGAAGAAGGAGAAGAAGAAGAAGAAGATGAAGAAGATGAAGAAGAGGAAGAAGAGGAAGAAGATGAAGATGATGAAGAAGAAGAAGATGAAGAAGATGAAGAAGATGAAGAAGATGAAAAAAGATGAAGAAGATGAAGAAGATGAAAAAAGATGAAGAAGATGAAAAAAGATGAAGAAGATGAAGAAGAAGAAGAAGGAAAAGTGATTATAATGATAGAAAAGAGGTACAGAATTATGATAAAAACAAAGGGGAATATCAATTGAGGAAGGAACAAAAACCCCGGAATAAAAAAATCAAAATTCTGATTGAAGACAGTTAACAATTCTTCATATATTTTATAAAACAAAGGAGATTGAGAGAGTGAGAACAAAAGTTATAACGTTCACCTACTCTCTATTCCTATCATTTTTTTCCTGCAGGTTCCGAGCCGCATAGCGTTTCCACGGTGATCCTCGCCGCAGCCGTCTCAGCAATCTTCATCATCGTCGTCCTCGTCGCAGTCGTCATCTTCCTCGTCTTCTGGAGAAGGTACGTTGCACGTATGACCTTTGACCCTCCCCTGCTCCACAGAGCGAGATATTTCTCCGCCACGCTGCAAGTACACGTGTATGTGCCATGACCAGTTCTGCTTTCCCCCCAGAAAATTTTCACACAGTACAACTTCTTGAGTATGACCAGTAGAAATTTCTTGTAAACACAGTTGTGGTTTTTTCATCCTGTTTGCCCCAAAGTAAATGGATTATTAGAAGACAAACAAATCATGGAGGAAAAAGACACAATTTGATGAGTAGAGTTGTTGTTATGCACCTGCTAATGATGGAAACAATTTAACAACCATTTGCCGTGAGGAAATTACAGTACCCCTTTCGCCTTTCGTTTTATTGTGATTGATTAAACTAATAACCATGAGTTTACCGAATGCTGTGTGGATGTAGCTTTTTGCGAGCGAAACCTGAAGGATCTTGTTTCTTGGGATAATTTGTAAATGCTGACCCTTTTATATGCTGTTAATATATTTTTCTCCACACCGCAAAGCAGCGATGATATTCTCTAAGGGAGAGCCGATTTTTTGATTGATTGTTAACTGCTTGGATGGCATCATCGTTCACCGCTGTTTGTAACGAGTTTTTTATTTTCGTTGCCGTAGCTTGTCCGTGTGTTGATGGGTAGCAGTAGGCAGGGCTATGATTATGTGACGACAGAGCCCATCGTCGTGAATGATGACATCTGCATGAAAGTTGGTCAGCCCATTGCATTTGAGTGGAAAATAAAAAGTGTTGAAGAGCATGCAAAAAAAAAATAAAAGAAATAGAATATATTTCATCAAGGGGGTAGATTTTGATTGGTCAAAGCTCAAAACGGGCTTGATCGACGTGACAGGCTGGTCACGGGTGGTAAAGAATGTAAAGAATGCCCACGATCGGGGAAAAACAGGTGTAAGGATCATGTAGGAGAATAAGGTCCTCATTTGCATCATGTACTAACTGTAATCCCTCCCCCCGCCCTAGACACATATCCACCCTAACATAACTAAACAACTGTATTTATATATCAGAACTGATTTTTTTTGTTATTGTTTTTTTTTTCCATAATGTAATACCTTCGAACCCAAAGAGAATTCCATTAGCCTATCGCACAGTGGATCATTACACTTAAACTAATCCCATTTTGATAATTGTAATTGTTGTCGGTAATAATCCTACCACAAAGGGCTGTCTGATGGGGGTTTGAGACTGTACTGTATTTTTTAAAAGCATCACCACATGCACAAATATATTTATTCTTTCTTCTTTTTTTTTTTAAGATTTCTGAAAATTGCATCTGTTTGATCATGTCTGTGTAAATGGGGGTGGGGTGGGGAAATGATGGGATTTTTTGTGGGGGGGGGGGGCAGTGGAGGGAAAAGTGATACAACATGGGTTTGTAACTACCATGGCCAGTTGCAAAAATACAGACAGCTTGTATCCACTTGAACAAGCGTCAAACCACACTATGGTAGCTTTAAATATCAAAGTGGCTGCAAAAAGGGTAATGGACAACTAACTCTACATTTGTCCCTAAGAAAGATTATGATTTTTAAAAAGAAGCTTTGATTCTGTATCTGTCTTTTTCTTTCCACCTGAAATGACAGGCATTAATTGTTACACTTTTCCAAACTTTTATTGCACATATTACACACAAAACAGCTGTGAACACATTTTTGTGGATCTTCATACTGTGTGGGGACAGATACCTCCTTTGTGTATGGCATGCATGTCTTGTGATTAGATCTCTATTTTTCCTCAAATAGAAATATTTACCAAACAGTTTTGATTTGTACGTTTTTATAAACAAACTGTGAATGGGCCATCCCTTACGAGCGTGCATGTTACTTTTTGTTTGTGTTTTCGTTTGTGCTTTGCATGTTGTTGTTCTTTTGTTTTGTTTTTGTTCTGGAATCGTCTTGTGTGATTTGTCAAAAGCTGTGGTCAAATGGTAGAAGGATATTTTTTGCCTGATGCATCTTGATCTGGTGGTTGGATAAAAAAGGTGTGTAATATACTCTGCGTAGACTAGCATTGTCAGGCATAATACACTCTCTTATCTTTCTTCTGTGTGTGTGTGTGTCTGTCCGTCTGTCTGTGTCTGTGTGTGAGTCATCACGCTGCTATGTTTTGAAAGTTTTTTTTTTTTAGTGCGCCAAGATGTGGTTAACTGGGAAAGCCAAGGGATTGAAATATTGAAATTGAAAGATCAAAAGCTAGACTTTGATAGATTAGGATTTAATTTGACATGATGATAGGTCAAGTTCGTGTGATACTTAAAGGAATACAAAATGTCCTTTACTCTTTTTAGTATTAACTTCATCATTTTGAAGGGGGTTGGGGTGAGGTAGGCGTTGTGTAGAATGCATAATTAAAAGATTATGATGAAGACTAATGAATACATATAAAACAGTTTGGTGAAATACCCAAAAAATATAAATCAGCAAAATGTTTTGCACATATATTGCAATTTCTCTGTCTGCTTGGTAGAAAAAAACAACAACAACATCTAATTGGAACTTCACCGTAAATTTGTCAATTAAATAGATGCTTAGAAAAAATTATTCTGCTTGATTGCATTTCAGTTAGCATGTTCATGTAAATTAAGTGAAATATGTAATTCTGGCTTTTAATTCTGTTGAATTGGTGTAATACATGCCAAACTACTGTAATTCAATTTAAGCCCTCCCCAAATGTTACCTTTTCGAGAGTAATGATGTTCTTGCGAGCTTATTGAGGAGTTCGGGAACGTCCTTTTGACGTGGATAATCGTTGTTGGAGGAGAAGTGGTATGCTTTATAGTTTGGAATGATCCATTCTTTAATAGTAAAAGAATTGACAGGAAAATGACTTCCATGCTGCTTGACAAGCAGGGCATAAGGGGGTACCAGAAAAGATGAATACGGTGGATGATGTTAGAGCGCTAATTGAGAGTACGTGTGGGAGTGCTCTCCTCAAATTTGTTTGGATGCATGTCATAGGTGATGTATATCTTCTCTCTCTATTCTCTCCTTCTCTCTTTCTCTCTTCTGATATGTCCGTTGGAATGCCTGATTTTTTTGTATCGTCTGTACGTTTCTCTCTCCACCACCCCAGAAAATCCTTGAATGATTTGAGACAGGGGCTGTCAAATTCCCAGGTATCAGGTCCCGACGCCAACAAAGTTAGGTAAATAGACCAACCGTCGGAGAAATATACGTACATGATAATACGAAACAATGCGCAACATATAAATAATGCCTGTATTTTCATACTCGTACCCAGATGGTTAGTCAGTTATCTCCTTATCGTGGCTAATTCTTCATTACATTCTCTGGTAAAACTTTATAGGTGATAATGATGCTTAATTTGAATCACCACTTTTCTCCTTCTCTCGACTTCTTCTTCATAGAACTCTCTCTATCTCTCTCTCTTACAAGATTTTGGATTCGGGTCGACTTCTGTAATTAAACCGAACATTACGCGTCTTTTACCCACATTTCTGCTCTAGGCCTTGTAACAGGTTTCTACTTTTGGTATACTTCAAGTTAATTCTGTCAAGGTTTCAACTCACATTCTGTCTACTCTTGGTTTATTGAGGAGCATTTGTTGATGACAGTACATTTTCTGCCCTTAGTTTTGAATGCCAGACACGATCGGGGGCTCACAAGGGATTAAAAAGGATCAATTTTCATGTTCTATCTCATTTTTGGTGTTTTTTTTTTTCCTGATATTTCTTTGTTTTTTTTAAAGTAGTGTGGCACAGGGGTTATTCTTGCTAGAGTAGCCAACACTTATATGGTCTTGGTAGCTAATATGAAATAGCTGTGCTATTGAGCAGTGCTAGAGCTGCACCCTCCTGGTTGCTTGTTAGAGTCAGATCTATACAAGAGTTGACTTTATGAGGAAAGGTACAACTTGTACTTCTTTCATGAGCATCGCACACTCCAAACTTGATAAGCCATTTGAACATTGGGGTTCTTGCTTTCGTTTCATTCAGGTGTTTTAGCCTTGTGCAATACAATGTAATGTCTTTTTGCATTGTTTAGAATAGAATTCGCCAGTAGCCAAGAATTTGAATGGTTTGGCATTTAGGGGACATTTAGCGGATTTTCATGTGTGGACATTATATTGTGAATATTTTCAAATCATGTATGATCATATTGATAGTATAATATCTACATTGTAGATATTTCCTCCCCCCAACTCACCATGCTCCATATATACAACACATATTATATATAGATATGTCACGCTAAAATCTCACGCAACACCGACCATGTAGTATCGAAGATATGAGCATTACCGAGCGCCCCATATAGCTCATTCAAAATCTCACCAAGCGTCACCGAAAGAAAATGACATGCGACCACCACATAAGGAGCTCTCAATCAGTGGCTTTCACACGCCTGTGTCTGACGCTCTTTTGACAGAAAGAGCAAGTTTTCCTCTTATTTGTCCGACTCTTTTCCAGTTGTCCTGTTCCATGCTATTTCCACTCTTTGGTCACCACTTGTGTGTCATTGTTCCTGTATTTTTTTTTAAAGTATATGAAGCGTCTTGCATGTGCCCTTCTTCTTTTTCTTTTTGCTTTGTTTTTTGTCTTGCGTCGACTACCATAGCATGTGTGTAGTAGATTGCTATTAGCATGTTTTGCATGGTTAGCTGAAATGGCAGCATGATTGTATTATTTTAATATTCTTTATATTTTTTGCATGAAATGCATGACAAGCATGTGCCTGCCAAATATTGACTGCATTTAACTATTTTTTTTAAACTCTTGTTTTGGCATGTTTTGTTCATTTTTGCAGTGAAAAAAAAAGTGTCTTAACACAAAAATGTGGGGATTAATATATTGTTTTATGTCAGTGGTGGTGGTGATGGCAATGTATGCAACATAGCAAAGGGAAAAGCTGGTGCCTAGACCAAATTCTCACAATTCTCTTTAAAAATGCTTACCGACTTTTCCTTATGCACAAAAAAAAAGGCTTCATTCGTCTATTTCGTCTCTAACACACCATGAAATTTGCGCTTACTATTAATAGATAACTCCTTGTAACTCATCTTTACAAAATTAATTTCACTAATATTGTGAGGACCTTATTATGATAGAATTTTGTCCCCCACCCCTCCCCCCCCCCCAAAAAAAAAACAAAAACAAAAAAAAAGGAAAGTTTGAGTCATTTGGGTGGGTTGCTGCTTTCAAGAGGATGTAGAATGACCCTTACTGTGAATTAACTGTAAAAGTGTCAGTTATCAGTTCAGGTGCTGGTACGTGGCAAATGAAATGTTGACTCTTCTCCTTTTTTAACTCTGTTTTGTTTTCTTTACTTTAGATTTGTTTGGGCTAAGCATGTGAAAATGTTTGAAAAGTTACAAAGCAAACATCCAATGATTGAACAATCTGTTCATGGTAAAAAAAAAAATGACACTAAGTTACCATCTAGAGAAGATTGCAAGAGTGATGATTTCCCTTTACCACTCTGTTATTTCTAGTATAAATGTGACTCTCCTCTATCTTGTTTCCAATGGATTCTTCCATCAATTTCACTTGCAAACAAATTTGGGCACATCATTCTGAATATGCAAATGGGTTGAAGCTGTACTGCGCTGGTAGTGCAATCTCAATCCCAATCTTTAATTCTAAATCTTAGATGCAGACAGTATCAGTATTAGAAGTTTGCCACTTATTTTGTACAGGGTTAAATCTGGACCTGATTGAATTGCTTTAAAATGACAGTGCATATCATATACATCTAATGTTTGATGGGTCTCTCTCTCTATTAAAGACAAGCCAAATAGTTCATGTGCAGAGGCGTCAGTCCCAGCGTATTCTTACTTTATGGTTTCATCATAATTTGAACAAATGCCAACTCTTTTAGGCTTGTCAAACGTTATCTTTACCCTCCACAACACCGACTACCATATGTACAGAGTGTGCAGGAATGGTCAATTTAGAAGTAAATTGTCAAATATATGTGTACAAAGAATCTGATGTTCAAATGACCCTGAAATGCATAAATATTTGGGCTTGGTATTTCTGTTTTTGTTTTTTTACTTTTTTTTTGGGGGGGGGGTAATAGGTGACTTTCATCCATATAGATAGAACAAGAGCAAACTGTTTTTGTTTTTTTCTTTTTTGATAGTGGTATAAATTTTGTCCTGACTTTCTTCAACGTGTTTGACAAGTGAATTTTAGCTATTTTCCCCTTTTTTCTGTCTAATTTAGTTCACCAATTGTGAATGCAGTGTCACTACTGTTATGGAACACAAACTGTCAACATTGGCACTTTACTCTGCGTGTGCACGTAACGTTTAACAGCACCTCCGACAAAATGGCACGACCCATTTTGCACCAAATTTCTTTGATTTTTTTTTTTTTTTAGCCTGCGCACTGCACCCAGAAATCAAAACTGCTCCAAATGAAAGTTAAAAAAACAAAGAAACAAATGCTGTCACTTCAGTGTCATCACCATCATCATCATCATCACCACCGCCACCACTACACGAGTGTCTTTTTTTTGTTTTTTTGTTCACCATTTAATCCAGAGGGAGTGAGTCCACCCAAAGTACTCACTGTTGACTGACTTATGATTCCTTGTTTCTTGCCCTTCCACTTATTAACTCTCCTCCCTCAGATGGAAGGCCAAGCAACAATTGTACTATCAGATATCTACTGTTCCACCTCCTAGGTAACAAGAGTTAGCTGTACTCTTTCTTCTTCTTTTTTTGTATGCTTAACCAAAAACTGTTTTATGATCACATCAAAATGATTTATGATGTAACCATGAGTTCATTGTGTTTTGCCAGTTGGTGCTATTCCTGAAGAAATAATCCTTTCAAAAAAGTGATAAAAGATTTTAAAAAATGGTATCTGAGAAAAGAAAATGCTATCACAATGTGACTTGTTTAGAGATTTCGTAGGCATCAACAGTTCTTTTCTCATGGACTGACGAAATCATTTTAGATGTGATGATACTTGCGTATGGAATGTTTCATACTCTCATATTCGCATGTTTCATTTCTCTGTCCATTCCAGCTTTGCGGCATATTACCGTGTTCTGTGTTCGGTGTCCACACTATACGCTTTGGACATACACATTGCATGCATGCGTATTTGCCTGTGCTGCTACTCGTTGTGTTTCATCTGCGTGTGTGTCCGTATAATTTTGTTTTGGCACCTAACACCACATCCATTTTCACACGCACACACTACTTTCACCCCACACACATACCCTACTCATCAAAGATAATTGGTGTACTACTCTGCCTTGTGTATGCAAGGTTGGTGTCAACACACACACAAACACCAGGCCATGCGGTGTTTGTGTTGGCAATCCCTATGTGTATGATACTGTCAAAGCAAAAAGAAAAGAAAAACGTCCCCTCTTTCACTTTCTGGTAGAGCAGATTACCCCATAGGTAATTCTTTCTAGGCTCCCCAAAAACTTACCGAGATCTATCATTTGTGTAACCTCTGTTTGTTTTCCCAGCAGCCAGCACCTTTAGCTAGCAAACCTGGAGTTTTTTTTTGTTTAGCTATTATTTTTTTCACACTTTGAGTAGAGTTTAGACAAACCATTTCCATGAATTCATAACTTGCAACCTGTGAGAATTCATAATTTGCTAGATATGAGATAGTGTTATCTTTCACTTTGCTCATATTTCATATTATTTCCTCATCTGCAACATATCAATGATTTTTTGTCAATTACAATGTTTTCATTGAGTACATTTTTTTTCTGTCATCACAGTTTAGTTTAGTGAAGTCAATCCATAAAGTCTTTTAAGCCACTCTTTGCTGTAGATTCCATCATCATGTTCATTTATCAAACATATGAACGTATTTTAGTTTTCATTCTCTACCACTGTTTGTAGCATGTTCACATGTTCTGATCTTTTTAGTTTTGTCAAAAGTATTGTGTAGGGTATTGATACTCCTCTCAGAAGTGATGAAAAATCTACTTGACAACACAGATTTACTACTGCTAAGCACATACAAGCTCATTTTTGTTTTTCTATCCTTGCATACAGCATGAGATCAGTCATGTTGTTTGTTGGTAGTGATAATGGTTTGTTTAGAGTTGGTATTTCAGCTAGTAAGGATATGTCATAGAGATTAAATTGAGATAAGCATGAGAGTAGATATTTTGAAATTTTAAGAGCATAAATAGTTACTATTTCTCATGGAAAATTTCAGATCATGTTCAATTGTGAGAATATTTCAAATTGTAGGGAATGATTCTACACTCACTGTGTACATTTCAAAAAAAGAGGGAAAAATGGGAAACATCAAATTGGCAAGGCTGTGTATAACAGTCATGAGAGGTTCTTGATTCGCCCTCGTTCGTGTACGTCAAACTTTGTTTACCGATGGCTATGAATAGAACGGTATGCGCAAAGACTGCATTAGTGCGATATTGCCAATTTGTTACACGCATCTCCCGCTCTCTATGGGCGGATGACTTTATCCCCCCCGTGCGCAAAGACGCGAGATGCAGCACGCATCAAAGACGACCCGTGGGGATATGCCAACCGCAAATTTGGTGGATATACAATAATCAGCTCAGTTAAAGCAAGGGTTATGGGCTACTTACGGAGGTGCTCAGCAACTTATTTATGGATTTCATCTCCATTGCCATTTGTCTAATGCCAGGTACGTTTGCTTAATCCACCATTACGGGAGAAATATAAACATTTTGGGCTTTTCCTCACCTTTCTTAACATTCATTGAGAGCCATCTTCTCAGACCATTTTCTCACATGCCCTCCGCTCTTGTCGGACTGGTATTTTTCTCTCATTTACGCCCACCAATCCTTTCATCACGCCAGTGAACTACCCATCTTTTATCTAGAAAGATATATTGTTGGGGAGGGGGAAAAAAGAGCAGAAAAGCTAATGGGGTTGGTATAGATGTATAAATGAGACATTGAAAACCGATTAAAGGGCGTGCACAGGATGCACAACTGTAGCATTTACAAATCCAACATCGCTCACAAATTGGAAAAACAGGAAAAGTGACGTAAGGGTGACTATAGAAACCAGTGTCACAATGGAAAAGAAGTTTTCTTTATGTCCTGTTACTCTTGTGCTCTCTCTCTTTCTGACTCTTTTCCATTCAAATCTGCATGCTAGTCCCAAGACCTTTTTCTCACTTTATAGATTTAAAGAAAAAATGCACTCTTGAATTCATTCTTTATAGAATCCTAGAGGTCGTCAGTCACCGACGTGAATTTGTGATTGTTTAAAAAACATCATTTTCAACTTTGAGAGAGAGAGAAAAAAAGAAGACATTTGAAAAATATCCTGTTGATGCAGCACTTGTCAACTCTTCTTCTTCTTTATGCAGATCTGTTTGCACCGTTGTCTTTCAAATATAGAGTAGCTGACTTGGTTCTCTTTGTTTGTGCGTAAATAGTCCCAAAAAGCACACACCGTTTTGTTTAGATTAGAATTTCGAACCATTCTGTAGATGGACAAGTGCATTCTGTTATGTTTTCCGAGACCGTGGAAAGGCTTTGCTTTTCCCGACCAAAAGGTAAATGAACAAAAAAATAAATAAATAAATGCAAATATGTTTGTAGGAATAATTTTGCAAGGCAGAGTTTGAATACATCATAGAATTGAAGGTGAGACTGTAAGAGAAGAAACTGTATTATTTTTTGCTTCTATTAGCACTGCTAAGAAGACAAAATTTTCAAAGGAATTTTTTTTTTTAATTCACTTTAATAGCATTCCTTAATCTGGTATTAAATGTTGCTAACATTTCCAGCAGAGATACCCTAACTCTGTGCCCCATGGAGAAGACAATTCTCCCCAAACAATAATCTTTTCAGGCATGTGGAATGAAATAAAAAAGATTGACAAGTATATCCCTTATCCTCTTAATCATAATTGTCCATTGCATATATCTTGTTCTACTCATAATAACTCATATTCTCTCTTCTTTTTTTTTTTGATCGGGGATGTGATAACTCAATTAAACTGTATGATACTTATATAAAGTGGTTGAGTTAAAATATTCATGGCGTGGTTTATGTAAAAATGAAACTTGCAATGAATCAGAAATCAGTATCAATCAGTGTTACTGATTATTTTATTCTCTTTACTCCCAAATCAGTTAGAATTATAACCTGTTTCTCCTGATTAGAATATTAACTTTGAGAGAAAAATCAATCAGTTTATCATAAATATCGACGATTATAAATGTTCTGTAACATATGCCAAAGTATTTTGTCAAAATTGCTGTTAGACCGCTAACTCAGTATATGTACTAATGCAAAATATTGATATTGAGAAAAATAACAATTTCTTTTGTAATATAACTTGCTGTTTAGGAATGTGTAACATAAGTGTGATTTACAGAGCTACATGCAAGGGTTCCCCCTATTGTCTAGGTATTTTGTTTCACAGCATATAGATCAACAGTTTATTAAAGAAGCTTATGATAGTTTATGAGGAAACATTGTATTTACACAGCAGTGATTTGAATGTCAAACCTGTCCAAGTAAAATAACAGATATGAGATTCAGTTAACTCCCCTTGAGAAAAAAAAAGACAAGATGATGTTAATGCAATTTTAAAGATGATATACTCCAGGGGTGTAGATTATTGTCTTCATTTTAATGTCATGAAAGAAAGGCAACAGCAAAATTAATAAATCATTGTATTCTAGGAATCTATTCAAGGAATCCATGTAGGATGTAATATATTGTTACATTGTGTCCAATATAAAGAGAGTTGAAATATCTATTCAAAGTATTTTTAAAAAATAAATAAAAAAGAAAGAAATTGTGTATTCTGATATTTTGTGAACAAAGCAATATGGAATACATGGTGCACAATGTCACTGATATTTCAAACTACCATATTTTTCTCAATGCTTGCCAAAATTGTTCTTAGATTTTTGTAGATCTTTCTCTCTGATTCTTTTTTTAAATGATAAATCTCCTTGAAAGATGCAAAAAAAAACCTTCTTAAGGTCAATGAAATGAGAGAGAATATTTGCAAGTGTTTTTTTTTCCCCACATGCACTGAGAATCCACTTTTCGGTAGTAGCCCAACTTCCAATTCCTCCTTTAATTTATTCGAGCCCCTTTTCTCCCGCTATTGGCAGAGTAATATGCCGGAGTGAGAGGGTAGCAAAAGAGCACCGTCTGCCCAATGTACTGGGGCCTTAACAGCATCATCAGCATTTATGCAGCCTTACCGTCGTCATTTACCATCGACGACATAGGCCATTTCCCAGAATCCCCCATCGCTTAAAAGCCCCCTAAATGGGCATTACACTTTGAGACTTCTTCTCTTCTTCCCTGAGCCAGCTCGTGTGGCCATTTAGCGGGGAACGCAGAAGGATGGGGGGGGGGGGGGGGGGGAGAGAATATATAAACGACAAAGAAGAATGCACCACATACTTTCCATCTCGCATATAATCAGCCCGCTTCTGGTCGGCAGAGGGACGAAATATTATGAAAAGAAGCGTCGAGCATAAGTAATGTGGGAGATTTCTGATATAAGTGTCTTAAAGGTAGATGATACTCTAGAGGATCCTGTAGGTGTCATTTGCATCTTCTCGTAATGGTATCTTTTAATCAGCTTCTCTCAGCATATTATATCTGCATCTGTATGTTTATATCCCATACTTTCGTGTAAAGCCTGCGCAAAGTAACCGTCTTATCTGATTATTCTGCTTCGTAAATAGTGTAGAACCCATACTTTGAGGTATCATATACCTCTATTGTCAATATATCAATATGCCAATTTATAACTGTTCTCTTGATTCATCTATTTCTGCAATATAACATGGATACATATTTTTGCAAAATATATATTTGCTCTAATAGGAATGGTCTATCTTGTAACACTATTGCCTGTACCAAATGCCTTTTTGCTCTTCATGGTTGAATTCCACTGCTGTAATGAGTGGTGGCACGTGAAACTCACTGAACTCTTTGGATCCCTCTCTCCGCAGGAAAAAGGAAGTCCCTCCGGCCGAAAACGGTCATCTTATCTACGCCAACGGTACAAATGGAGAAGGTACTTTTGACATTTTACAGATATTTCATTATTTTCATATGATGCAAACACAGTGATGTGCTTGTTGAGATAATAATATGGCAAACTACTCACGGATATGTCTACATTTGGTTTAGTGATATCGTGAGACATTTTAAAGATATTTTCACATTTTGTTCGATAACTTCTGTCATACTATGCTCACTGGCTGCAAAATTGATTTGATCAATCAGTGCCAGATGCTATTGTGGTAAAAGAAATCTCTGTTTGTTATTGCCAAGAGCAACCAGTGTCTTTGCACTTGGGTTTGCAAATGATTTTCAATTCAGATGTGCATGTATAGCAAAGAAAGAAAATTGGTAGCAAGATGATGTGAAGGCAAAAAGAATGGGCAGTTCATGTTTTCCCTGAAATGAATTCCTTCATCAGTAACTAGATTGGGAAAGCACTACATGCATGCTGCATGTATACAGGAGAGAGCAGGGGTAGATACAGATACAAGATTTGATCCTGCCGTGTATTCAATTTTGAAAACCTTTTGATAATGTTTCGAAGAAAGTCATATTGAGAAAGTTGTTTGCCTGTCTTTGTGATTGTGTGATGTTTTGCTGTGTCGAATTTCATATTACACCATAGTTTGTGGGCTGCGTCCCAAAAGGGGATGCTTGTGTGTCTGGAGGTCTTTGCTTTGTAGTGCCTTCTCATTCACCTACTTGCAAGAGACTTTAATGCTACCAGTGCCTAAGGCAGCTCGATTGCATATTTTAGTGACATTTTTTAGATGGACATCCTGAAGGAGTTAAATTTGAAGAAAGAAACATTTATAATTTGTTAGTAGTCATGTCCGCATACATCCAAATATCCAAATATTGTCTCCATCTTGACATAACATTAGAACACCAGTGTTTTAGTAGCATTAATATCCAACTAATTTATTCCTCTTCAAATTCAACTGACCTATAGAATCCCCCACATCATGAGCAATCAGAAGATTTTAGATTTGGTTTGTGTCCTCTTCTCACATCACTATCTTGTCTGACAAGATGACTCGGCTAGCCAACTAGAATCAAATGGATTCCAGTGCACACTATTAAACCAGTCATACTTCAATAATACCCAGTGCATTGCTCACTAAAAATCTACAGAAGGCTTCTGCTGGTATGATCCTCAAAACAACTAAACACTTTGATTGTACATCATTTTAGAAAGAAAGAAATGAACAAAAGAGACAATTTTTTGACCTGTCCAGATAGACCTGAGTGCCTCTAAGGGAAAAACATCATGTGAACCCTATTTATAGTCCTCAGTTTATTTCTCAAGCTCTATGCTTTTCTTCTCACTTCAAACCATCACAAAATTCAGCAGCGTCGCTGTAATTTTCCTGCAGTCATTTGGGAGATTATATAGCCAGAGGAACTAGGGGATTATGGCAAGAAGAACAGCATGGTTTAAAATCCCACCCAGGGAAACCAAAGTCATTACTTTTCTCATAGATTCGAAATGACTTATGCTGTAGCCTTTCATTGATTGATTTCCCAGTTGCGCATTTCATATGTTTTGTTGTGTGCGCTTATCTTGTAAAGTGCTACTAACACCTGAAACACCCCTTTAATCTTCAGTGTAAACAAATAACAGAAAAGAAAGAACATTGCAAGAAACTGTCAAAACGTTAATGTAGTGTTTGAAGAAATTTGAAAAAAAAAACTGTAGAAAAAAAGAAGAATGCATACAAATCCAGACCGTAAAATGTAGTATTTCTGTGTGCAACTAACACTGCTACTGAATGGAGATAAGATGGCTTCTGTTTTGCTCTTACATGCCTTGAAGATGTCTTGAACTATAACAAAAGTGAAAGAAGATGTTGCTTGCAGTATATGACTAACATATTAATATGTTTCTCTCCTCCCAAATCTCTACCTCTCTCTACCTACTCTCTCTTTCTCTTTTTATCTCTATCTCGCTCTACCAACTCTCTCTCTCTCTCTTTTATCTCTGTCTGTCTGTAATCTATCTATCTATTTCACTCTCTGTCTATCTGTCTATCTATCTATCTATCTGTCTATCTATCTATTCATATCTATCTATTGATCTATATATTATTCTTTCTATCTCTTATCTATATCTTTCACAAACTATGTGTGTCTATCTATCTCTCTATCCATCCATATATCTATCTACCCATCTATCTCTTTTGCCACCTTCGCATCGATTTGCCGTCTTGTGCCGTGTTGCCATTCATTCATCGCACTTGCCTCCTGTCTCCGTGGTTACTGCCATCCTCTCCATGGCGCCCAATCTCCATCTCTGACCTCATCTCAAAACTGACTGCCATCGCTCGAAATGACCTTTAAAAAAAAACACACACAAAATCAGCGATCACATTTGGTCACTCCACAGTCATCCTGCCACACATCAAGAAGGTGAAAACGTACGTCGACCCCTTCACCTACGAGGATCCCAATCAGGCGGTCAAGGATTTCGCCACGGAAATCGACGCCAGCCAGATACGCATCCTGGATGTCATCGGTGGAGGTAAGTAGGGACGCGGGCGTCGACACACACTCTCTACGGAAACTCCCTTCCTCAATCGCTTTCTCTCTATCTAAAGTTGGTGAAAAGATCTGCAGCTTCTCCGATGGCCACAATGTGCAGTGGAGTACTGCCGGTTCTTGTCCTGTTCTTCCCTTTTCGCTGATTTTTTTTGGGACACTATTAAAGTGGAGTTAAGAATGAAATCAAGAACATCTGTTACAGTTGCTGTACTCAGCAGCTAAAGTTTTTGCAAGCATGTCTATCTAATCTCCATGGCCTATTTCGCATCTGCAAAAGTTGTTTGTGTAACAACGATGTGCCTTGCTTCACTGTTGACTTTGGCATCTACGCCATTCAAAAGATTTGTCAATATCGCCGTCACTTGATGTGTCATCGAAGGCATTAGGTATTCACGGCACAGTTAAAACTCCCAGCGGTGCAAATAACTCATATTGATATATTTCCAATATTTTTCAGCTCAGAATGAATTAACAGCCCGGGGATAGAGAGCACAAAATATATCGCACGTCGTTATTACGAGCGTGTTCGTCTAAACTCATCTTTATTTAATTTGTGGTGTCTATTATTCATAGTCCTGTGCATGAAGATGGGGGGCTACGTTGTTTTTTCCCCTTGTTTTTTCTTTAACCCCCACGTCGGGGGTGATAAGTTATGGACGGGCGAGGTGTCATGACTCATCCAAAGGAATGTGACTTAGATTGCGGGGCAAATTGAGTTTTAGGACACGGAGCGATGGCTGGGTCACGGGTATGAAAATTAATTTCGAAACAAGTCGGTATTGATTTTGTATCCTCCGTGCGCTGAGAGCTGATGCCTTGGTTTCAAGGCTAGAGTGTGTTAGGTTCGTGGCAAGCAGGGAGTGAAGAGGCAAAAAGCAGATTTTTGTTACTTTGGTTTTCACCCCATCCCCTACCCCCACCCCCTCTTCAATTGGAAGTGAGGCACAAAACTTTCAGAAGTACGTACTGGTCACATTAGGTTTTCAGCAGTGGAGAAACAGTTCTCATGAAGAATTTGACTTTATTTTTGGTGGGATTTGTGTTCATGTGTGTATGTGTGTGTGTGTGTGTGTGTGTGTGATGGATTTGGAGAGAGAAAGAGAAATTTACACACCATCACACACACACACACACACACACACAACTTAAACCCTTCTTCCATGGAATCCTGACGTCTCAATAAACTTTGTCCTGATATCTCCAGGTTACAGTGGGCATGGACAGTGGGTTAAGTAAAGGTGAAAGCACACAGGAGATGGGCGGAGCTCTAATAATGGGTGTATTCGGAAGAAGGCTTTTGGGCTTGGGAAAAATCCACACTGGCGGCTTTTATTTCAAAAAGGTCATAACTCACAATCGTGACAGGCCAGGGCACAATTTATGAGGTGTCATGACAGATGATATTTTAGGACTAATGGTGCCCAGGGGGTATTCCATCCAACGTGTGAAATAAGAAGTATTAATTGATGCAGCTTGGAGATCATAGGGGGATCATATTCACAGACAAATGCACAGAACTATGAGAATATATGAATATGATTATATATTCCTACTGACTGACCTATAGAGATCTTCCTTATCTTCAAGATACAGTGTGATGTGATGTGGCATTTCACAGAACTCCTCTTTTTTTTATTTGCCCAATAAGTAATAATGCATTCTTGCAAGGATTGATTTATGGCTATATTATAAAAGGCCTGGGTATGCTTTAATTTTGATGAAAAGAAACTGTCCCCCATGTGTTTCCAGCAGACCGATAATGCTTGTTGGAAGACGATATACAGCTGTACAATGAGCACAATATGTACTGTTAAAGATTACCGTTAGTTGATGTTATAATTCTTGAAGTTTTTGCTCATTTATCATGTAGAAATCATAGGAGGATACACATTACAATGTATTTTTCTAGTTTTGGAGTGGCATTATTGAAGGTTTTTTTTTTTTTTTTTCTGGTAGTAAATCCCAGTATCAGCCGAAGAAGGTTTTATGATTCATATTGATTTCCCAACCACATACTGGAAATAGCTGTGTGTGTTTTTTATGCTATATTTTGTCTTTTGTCAAAATGTCAAATATGTATTGTTCCATGTTCTTGGATTTCCTCTCTCTTTTTTTTTCTGGCGTTTTTACAGATATGGAAATGAAATTGAAAAATGAAATAAAAAATGAAATTAGAAATGAGGAGATTTTATTTCTGTACTGTTTCAATGGGTTTTTTTTCAGGATGTTCTTACATTTGTTCATTTTTTGCATATATAATAGATATGGAAATGAAATAAAATGAGAAATGGAATAATGAATGAAATTGAATTAAAAAGAGGAATAAAAAAATGAAATGAAACCTGAAGTGTAATGGATTGGAATGAAATGAAATGTGTAATAAGTCTTGTGCATTCCCTGTTTCTTGCAGGTGAGTTTGGCGATGTCTGCAGTGGCCTCATGCTTCTACCGGACAAGACGACCATCAAGGTGGCAGTGAAGACCCTCAAGACGGGCGCCACCGACAAGGACCGGTCGGACTTCCTCTCCGAGGCCTCCATCATGGGTCAGTTTGACCACCCGAATGTGATCAAGCTCATCGGCGTGGTGACACGGACGCGGCCGGCCATGATCGTCACCGAGTTCATGGAGAACGGCTCGCTAGACAAATACTTGAAGGTGCGTGGAGGGGGGTGGCAATCAGCCCATATGCCTTTCAAACTTGTAAATATCTTTGACTGAGTCTGTGCAGCACATTTCATTCAACATCATTACCTTGCTGAATAAGAAGCTCCACCATTACTGATAAGTAACTCGTACATACATTTTCATTCTTTCCTCTGCAGAAGAAGAGGGAAAAACAAGTTATATCATAACACATTCCATTTTCAGATTTGTGTGTATTTAAGGCATTTCCAAGGAGGAAAAGCTATACCAATGAAATCATTCCATGCAGACTTCAGAACTAACATGCTTATCTTTTAGGGACTAAAATCTGCCAGACATTAAAAAAAAATACAGATGGAGCAAGGTTTGATTTGGCAGGATATACATGTACAAATGATGATGACTAGTGATATTGTACTCGGTCAGCCACAACCAAAGCAAATTGCCGGCATAAACTTTTTTGATGAAAAAATAAATGAATGATATCAACAAGTCATTACGAGAGGAGAAGAATTATTCAAATATTCATTGAAAAGACCAGTTTAATGCCAACATCCTTTTTTGTTGTTGTCGTTGTCATGCCAACAGGATAATGACGGCCGCTTTACCGTCACCCAGCTATTGGGCATGATGCGGGGCATTGCGTGTGGGATGCGGTTTCTCTCCGAGATGAATTTCGTGCATCGCGACCTCGCCGCTCGCAACATCCTGGTTAACGAACGTCTTATGTGCAAAGTGGCCGACTTTGGACTGTCGAGGCGCAAGGAGTTAGACGGAGCCTATGAGACAAGGGTAAGTTCTGGGGACCACGCCCTGAGTAATCCGGTCTTACAGTTGCCTGGGGTAGCCTTTTTGGCATTGAACGTCACTTTTACCATTGCTATGACCCCAAGCATTGCAAGTACCTGGTACCCATTTTTACACTTTGGGCAAGATAGGTGCACTGATGAAACACTTCGTCCAGGGATGTTTATCCCATGCTGGAGTCAAATTCAGAATCTCTTGTTCGAAGGCGAAGTTTCTCTAATGTGGATTCAGTAACTCATAACTCATAGAAGAACGATATAAACAATGTAAAATATGGTACCATTGTAACATATCGTTTTAAAGTTTCTACCTTGGGAGGACAGCATGCAGAATTAATCAAGACATTACAAATTATCATTTTTTTTTAAAGGGGATGTACCATTTGTATCAAAACTTTCACAGTGTGCTCCACCAGTCTTTCTGTGTTCCGTAATGGAATTCATGTAATTCCCCACTCTTCAGAAATCTGGTCCATCTACTTAACTGCCCTTTCCAGCAACCAGTTTGTATATATCTGTGAGAGTTGAAGAAGGGCTTCCTTTTAGACCAACATCTAAGGTTTTCCTCTCTCATCTTGACTGATGCCCGTGTTGCCTTGCTGGTGTAGTTTCTGTTTATTTATTTGTTTGTTTGTATTTATTTTCCAACTTTACAAGGTATGTCTAACTTGTGCAAAACCTTCTAAAGCAAAATATCAACTGTCAATTTTAGGGTCTATAATCATTGATGAGGCGTTATACAAATGATCTGTTCAACTTAGGGCTATACTTCTAACTAGACTTGTCCATAGCTGACCCTATATTGTTATTCTCGCTCTCTTCTTGTCTGGACAGGGGGGTAAAATCCCTATTAGGTGGACAGCTCCTGAAGCGATCGGATATAAGAAGTTTACGTCAGCCAGCGACGTGTGGAGCTACGGCGTTGTGATGTGGGAAATCATGTCCTACGGAGAGAGACCGTATTGGAACTGGCCCAACCAAGATGTGAGTGGCCACGGAACCAGGAGCAGAGCGTCTCCTTGGCAATGATGACGATGAGGAGGCTGGTGCTGGTGATGGTGATGATGATGGTGATGGTGATGGTGATGGTGATGGTACTGCTTATGCTGATTTTGATTTTGATGATGATGATGGTATGGTGATGATGATGGTGATGGTGGAAGATGATGATGGTGGCGATGATTGAGTTATCCTCAATAATCACAAAGGTTTATAGAGAAGACATATAGGAAAGGAGTCATATTTCTATGAAGTCTTTCGTTATTACAACCTTTGAAGCTTCTTTAAATTGTATATCGTTAATAATTGTGCTTAACATGAATTGGATAAAGAGGGTCATTCATGTTGAACAAAAAAAATTGTGAAGAACTTTGCTTAACTGAACTTTAAACTAATCTGCGTCTGCGTGTATCATGCGTGACTACCTCCACAGGTGATCAAGGCAGTGGAGAAGGGGTATCGTCTGCCGCCCCCAATGGAGTGTCCCGAGGCCATCCATCAACTGATGCTGGACTGCTGGCAAAGAGACCGCAACCACCGGCCGACCTTTGCCACCATCGTTTCTACCCTGGAACGCCTGATCAGGAACCCCAATGCCCTCCGGCCCCTGGCGAAGAATGGGTGCGTAGTACTGTAGCATAGACTTGGGAGTAATGCATAGACCATAGATGCCAACTGACACTAACTTAGAGCAGTATGTCTTACTGTGTTTTTCTTTTTACCATGAATACTGTAAAAGCTATTAATTTTCATGAATCACTGTTGGGCCATGAATTTAACAATACACAAAAATATTGCCACCTGATCTCAATCGCTTTGAGTTGAGGACAGGCATTAGTGTACTTATGATAGCTTGGTGTGAAATTATGCTGCCGTAGACTGAATGAAGTTGAGGATATATCACTGTCCAGTAAAAGCTCTCCATCTCTTTTTTTTTTCTTTTTTTTTGTGACAGGTTGGAGAGAAGACATTTTGTGTGTTAGGTTATAGAAAATGAAACTAAAACTTCTCATTCTCCTCCACTCTTTTTGTTTTATTCATCATCCCGTATTCAGAAGTCCCCTTGGTTTGAGCTCAAGCCTCAACGATCTCAGCCGCTTCAACTCCGTGTCCGACTGGCTCGACAGTCTCAAGATGGGCCGCTACAAGGACTCGTTCAGCCAGGCCGGCTACGTGCGGCTGGAGGACATTGCCCGGCTATCGCAGAGTGACCTGCCCCGGCTGGGCGTCACCCTGGCGGGACACCAGAAAAAAATCATGAAGGGGATCCATTCTATACGAGCCCAACTCGAACAGGCTGCCGAGACACTTGTCTAGCCCCGCGCTGGCGGAGACCTCTCGCGGTTCCTCTTCGATATCTCTTCTTTGTTTTTCCGTTTCGTTTCCGTTCTGGAGCATACATCTGTAAAATTGTATATTTATATGAATATATATCTTCGACGTGCATTGCGGTCATCCGGTCGGCGGACCGCACGGAACATGGTATTCACGTAAAGGGCTACGAATGCGGCAGCATCCCACGGGGAAAGGAACGCCAAAGATCAGAGATATCTGTGATTTGTTGTCGAGTACTAGGGATGCGCCTGCAAGATGGCACCTGCAAGATGGTACCGGGATGGAGGCGTGTGTCCTCTCCTGTGGACTCCCGAAGCTTGTGCGACACCTTGTCACGCACTGTTGCTGCAAAGGCGGGAGGCAGAACCTCAGACGGATGGAACACTTTCCTCGTGTCAAACAGAAACTAGGAGGCAAAGATTATTATGATGTGACACGCTTTTTTGGCTCTCGACACTCTCTAGAGATGAGATTAATCAGAGATGCATTATTTTTTTCTTTTAATGAATTGGTCTGCCATCCAGACTTTAATCCAAATTACTGTTTGAGTGAATGAGTATGGCAGGGATGATACATTCTTGTTGCCCATGTCACAGTTTATAATATCGAGAACAAGCTGAAGAAAAATTGCCAAAAAACGAATGTGAATGAGTTAGTGCTCTTTCAAATGAATTCACATTTGAGCTGTTTAAGTGAAACCTAAAGATGCTTCTGCGCACTTAGGCTCGAGTGTGCTCGTCGCTTTCAATAATAAGCAAATCTCCACTTCAATACAAGGAGTCTATTTTGGAATATAGTAGCGTATCAGTAGGATTTTAAGAGATGTTCTATTCTTAGAAGAAGAAATTCAGACCTATTTATCCCATCCGCTGGAGAAATCTATTTGGATGTAAAACCGATTGATCTCAAAGAGACAGAAAAAACAAAAGAGAGACACGCGAGGCGTTATCGAAAAGAGCATGCATATTTTTCCAGAACGAGAAGATTTTCGTCACGGAGTGTGTGTGTGAAGGGGGTTGATAGGGTAGGCAGCAGCTGACAAGATGAACATTTTTGGATTCCAGAATAACGTCTGTGCTCCTTTTCCAATCAGCAGGGTCACGGTTATTTTACTTGGTTTCAATTGATACTGCCAGTGAAAACTTTTCTCAGGCAAGAGAAGGTTAAAAATAAAAGATAAAATGAGAGGAAAAAAGGGGGAATATGAAATGAGGATGGACTATGGAAGATAAAAATCCTCCAGAAATGAAAATAAGTCCAGCTTGTCCAAATTTGCCCCCCTTTGACCTTCCCTCCCATCCACTGCCTGCATTGAGACGAAATTCACTTGATGACACTGCCATGTCATAGTCTAAAGTTGCATAAGGTTGTAAGTACAGAAACGACAGGGTATTTTGTGTGTGTCAGTTGGTTATGACACAACTTCTCTAAATCGATCTCTATCCCAGTTGTAAACTGAAGGATATTGATTAACCAGAATTTGAATGAACTTTGTTTTTTTAATAAGCAAGTTTGAATAAGAGAGAAATTTTACACAAGGGGACATTTGAAGGTCAGTTTCTTGCGGTCTTTTTGCTTTATTCTAAATCCAACCCTTTTGTTGCAATCATGCAATTTTGGGCACTCTAGGTAGAAATGAGGGAGAGGTCCATTCCTTTCCATGATAGGATGTGGTGTTACAGAGTGTAGGGTCACGCGTAGCTTGCTTGACGTGTGCCCAGTCCTGATCTGGATAGAGGTTCAAGTAGTTTTGGAAACGTTGCATCGCATGCCAGGAATACGAGCTCAGGCTTAGTGCCTGACTGTGGAGTTGGAGGCTTATTTTCTTTCTTTTTAACATCAAAAAGCAGATGTGTCCATTCACTCTAAACAAGTTCTTGGGTTTGAAAAGGAAAGACCGAAAGTGTGAAGCCCGCGTGTGTGGCGCAGACGGAAACTCCAAACTCAGACGATTTGACAATCAGTTATATTGCGTACTCCATTGTTGTTGTTGTTTTTTTTCCTCCTTGTGCTGTTTTGTTTCAACCTTTGTAATAAATTTGTACATAGAGAGCATCTGTAATTAGCAAAGTATTCTTTTGATATTGAGAAAATGTCAAAGAAGGAATGAAACTCTCATTTCCGCCTCCTATCCCGAGAAATTCTTGTTGCTTTTTGATTTTCGAGTAAGATAGTTTCTTTGACTCTTCTTAGTTATGTCTTGATTATTTACTCAACTCATTTTTTTTTCTTCTCACTATGTAAAGATGCTCATCTTAGTTAAGTAATGAAATTTTTACAAGAGTATTCATATGCAGCGGTATTAATATACAAACACGGTCTGTGGAAAGACATCATTTTGATTCGGGGGGAAGGTTTAGCAAGGTAGCGACTATTAACCAAGTGCAGTTTGAGGAATTTGTCGCTAGAATGTGAGTAACGAATTGTATCGCTCTTACCGTGGTCTATCAAATTTTCCCCCCCGAGTACTCTGTTTCATCAAATATATTTTTGTACGTGTGGGACTTCAGGGTGTAATGATATGTTCCAGAGCATCGGCCATGACGTGAAACGGAGAAAGCGTACGTTTGTGGACTGCTTCAGATGCAAAGTTGGCACAGCAGATTCCACTCATAATGAATATTGAAACAAAGGGATAAGATCACGTGCAAGGAGTTGCATGTGACATATTACTGACCAGTGCTGTTTCAAAGACTTTGAAATGACTAGAGAGGAAGGGGGGAAATAAAGTAAGATATGAAAAAGTATGTGTACATACCAAACTGATTTTTGTGCCAATCAAGTATTTGAAATATGTTTGGTAAAAAAAGGTGTTCTTGACAAAATATCGTGAATGAAGAAGCTCTGGTGTGTGAGTTCATGCAATTTTGCTCTCTGTTGATTTTCCCCCGATGTGTGTCGTTATTCTATCGCTCTGTTTCAATCAAGAGTGAAAAGTCAAATACTGTTCATTGAGATTTAACATGAAGTGCAAGTACCCCATTGATATTAGCTTTGTACATCTCTTGTGGTGTTCCACTAGTAATTTTAAGTGTTTATGTCCAAATGGTCTCAAGGTTGTTTATGTCCTAAGGTTCTTATCTCTCGCAATTTGGACGTGTCCGTAAAGATAGAAATATATGTAACTTGCCAGTACTATAAACTGTAAAAAAATGTTTTAAAAGTTTTTAAACTTCCGTGTTGATTGATGTGCATGCTTTTCCTGGAAGGTATCGACAAGCCGAGGGAAATGCGGCATCGTGGCTAAAAACGTACCGATCTCCGCTCTGTGAGGACAATCGACGACTGCCTGCTTGTTTAAGGAGCAGGTTTTGGGATACTTTTATCTCTTGTCATTCCCGCAGGTGATGATACTGCAAAAGACATCAGTGGTATCTAATACCCATGATTCGGAGAGGTTAAAATGAGTGACACACCATCTTTGTTTTTTTCTAATATAAGAAATGCTGAAATCAGTGATGTCGAGTTGTATTTTATATCCTCAATGTCCGTGTCGATGTAAGATGAATTGGCTTTTTGTCGGAACACTGTAGATAATCTTTGCACGGAGTATGTTATTCGGTAGCACAGACCTGTTCACACTTGGTACGAAAGCTCACCCTCTTTGCACACTGTAATAATGGTCTGCATAAGACTTTGAAAACAATCCCTTCCTTTAAAGGCATCTGCTGTAACTCGTGAAGTTACAGACAGCAGATAATTGCGCCCTCTTTTGGCAAAGCCGGGCAAGGGCTGATAAGACTCGTATGTTTTCATGAGTACTACAGGAATATATGGGGGCTTTTTTGGAGGGTTTTTTTGTCGTTGTTTTTGAAACTTTACCTGCAGAAAGCTGGTATGTCCTTTACCAGGTGTCTGGAGATTTCAAAAAATTGTTGGCAACAGTTGCCATGAAGATGTGCATAGCTGTTGCGTTCATCAAACATGTACTTCTTTCTTCTGATACGGCATTCTGATTATGCCTTACTGTTTTAAAGGCATCTTTTTTCGGGGGGGGGGGGGTGCAGTGTGTTAAAGCTGCATTCTGTCGTTTCAACAAGACTCTTGCTATTACCAAATTCTCTTCAATGTTATCAATAATAATTAATGAAATCCTGACCTTCCAGATTACATAAGCTGCAATTGGCCAAATTAAAATTTGTCATTTAAAGATGAAAAAAAGAAAGAAACAAGTTGTATCTCATTCGTGGATGCAAATGTTACATGTAGACAAGAGAATCACGAACTCTACCTCGGTTTAAAGAGTGGACAATGGTCCCGGTGCTTCTCTCCACTCTAATTTGGTCATGGCTGCCCGCCATCACACCATGCTATTGTACCACAAGATTATTGCATTTTCATCATTCCAAGCAGTTAAACCACATCACCATGGTAACCATAGTTGGTGTTGTTTCTTTCCTTTTTTTTTTCCTGTTGGGTGTGGTGTTGCCATACTCATGTAATAGATTATGCTTGCTGGTGATGTTAGATGGTAAACTGTAAAACACTATGTGATTTGAGAATCATAACATTGTTTGAGCGTTTGAGACACTGTGGCATATTTTTTTTTTTTAAATTCTCCCCACGCACACACATATTATTATACCCCCACATCATCCCTCTATGCAAGTATTTGAACCGAAATAGATGCACGGTACTTTGGAATATCTACGCTTCTTCTGTGAAGGAAGCTACATTTGAATTAAGAGAACTGTGTGACGAGTGTTTGTCAACGTTGTTGTACTCACAGTAATATGCTTCCATTTTTGATGTTGTGGTGTTATGTATTGCTTTCTCTCTCTTTCTCTCTCTCTCTCTCTCTCACTCTTTATCTCTATTTTTTGTTTATCATTGTCTAAAGTGCTGGCAGTGAATATTGGAATGATTTTTCTGTTGTGTTGTGTGTCCACTGTATACTATTGTGAAGCCTAGCTATTTTACTATTGAAATTTTTTGAATATGATGAACGTCGAGATCGAGGTTATGCTTTGTAAAGTGTGTAAAATACTTGAGAAAATATATATATAGATATAAAAAACCATTATATTTCCTGCGACAGCCGCGGCTGGTTTGGGAGGCCAGTCGGCCTTTCAAATCAGCCACGTCATGTGAGCACGATCTCCTCTTCATTATGCATTTTTTGTGCGCGTCGCTCTTATTAATTAATACATATAGTTGAAGTGTTGTTAAAATACTTTTTTTTTTAAAGAAGTGATGAATTGAACTGGCAATGCGTTTATATTTGTAATGTTTTGTGCTTGGGTTTTTTGGCACATTGTGCAAACTAATCTTGGGACCGCTCTGTCTGTCTCTCACCTCTTGACTCTCTCTCATGTTGAGCACTTACTAATATGAAGAGATAATGACCTTTAACAATGTTGTCTGTGTTGCCTGTCTATACCAGAGATAGATTAAAGGGATGGTATTGTTTTGGTTAAGATGGGGCTTCAGTTTTCTGTTTTCTGTGAGAAAGTGAGAAACCTCTTATGAAATATGAAAGAGCATACAATTCTAAGAGGAATTCAAAGTTTATCTGATGAAAATTGGTGTTGAAATGGCTGAGATGTCCAAAAACAGAGAGGTCCTAATAATAGATGGTGGGACCCACCTTTTGTATAGGACGCTTTGTTTTACTTTTTCCTTCTATATCTCAGCCATTTCAAAACTGATTTGCATTAAAATGAACATTATTTAATTCCTGGCAAAATTGTATGCTCTTTGATGATATATCATAGTGGTTTCTAATTATCTCACACAAAGTTATAACCTGAATCTTCCAATTCAACTAAAACTATACCACCCCCTTTAAGGAAGGAAAAATCCATTTTGTATCATGAAATCGCTGCAGCTCCTTCGATTGGTCAACATGAATTGAATGATGGGGGACAGTTGACATGGGCATAAATTTTTCTGTGGGTGGGGGGAGGGATTCTAAATGTGGTTATGATATTGAGTGCATTATCTTGCTTCAACATTGATAATCAGTATTATGTGCTTTGAGGGTATATTGGCTTTCACAGAAGCATATTGGATGGTTATAATTATGGTTATGGATCATACTATCTCTTTTTCTTTTTCTCGAAACATGACGATTGAATCTAATTGTTGAGCACCTTCGTTTTGTTTTTTTCCATGTGATGTCATAATGCCAGTTAATATTCATGTCTTCTGGTCCAATCAAGAGAGGAGAGAGAGGAAACACATAGTTAAAACAGCTCATTATCAATTTTTCTGTAATTTTTTTTTATTTTAATGTCAGTGTGCACCTGTGAGAAAAGCGACATTTGCCCTGAACAAGTGTAAAGTTCGCTGGGCAAAGAATGAAGTGATAGATGTCTCTCTCAGTGTATTGTTGCTTTGTATTCAGACTGCAAATTTCATGTTTGCAGTTGTGTCCAATTGTTTTTTTATTTAAATCCTGTCAATCTTACATTCATTGTATATCATGTGATTGGGCATCTCAGCTCATTCCACCTTTTCTTTATTATCATCATAGTTTTGTTATTCTATTTTACTTTTTTTTATTATGCTCTTGTTTTATTCCAATTTATTGAAGTTTTCTTTTTTCCTTACATTGTGCTATTGCGTTGTCTCAGCTTTCATTGTGTTTATACTCATAAAACTCCACTTGTATGGCCACTTAGGCTGAGTGAACACGAATACTACTGCGTGCATGTGTGTGTGTGTCTGCTTGGCACATGGTATTGACAGTAGCTTTTTTGTCAAAGACTTATCGAGCAGCGGTTTATTTCATTTATTATCTGCCTTTCCAGGGTTTTATACAGAGAATGTATATAGTATTTCCACTTGGACAGTTTCTAAAAAAGCGTCGAGTGCGGCCAAGCAAATACTGTGCTAACGTAGCAAACCTTGATAGCATGAATCGAGTATTTAGGGGGAGAAAAACCCCGAATGACACCTTTGCAGTATATGAAACGTAATCTAGAAAGATAAGAATTTTACTAACTCACATTCAGTGTAGTGATGTAGGTGATGTGGTACATACACTGTACACTAATTAGGAATGTTCTGAAATGTCTTAACCTAAATTTCCCATTTTGAAAAAAAAAAATAGGAAAAAACTTGAAAAAAAAAACTTACGGTTTCAGTTTAATTTTGTCTGTATTTTTTTTTTTTTTGTGATCGCCACGTGGACATCTTCACTATTGAATGATTGGTTGTAGTCTGTACTGTTATATTTTTGACAAAAGATTTGCTAAAGGGTAGGTTTCACCACGTTTCTTGTCTGATCTGAAACGGTGGTGGCCAGAGTTTGGCAATGCATTCCTGTCATTGGACTTTTTACCGGGAACTTGGAATTTTGAATTTTTGAAATTGGAAACCCAATTTCAATATTCTTTGGGGGAAAAGTGGAAATTCGTATTGCTCTGAAGCAAATCTGTTGAGAAGAATGTTCAGTGTCCAGTAGCAAATGAAACTCTATTTGTGTTTTGTTTACAATGATGAAAATGAAATGTTCATTGTACTGAGATAAATCTGACAATCATGTTTTTTTTTCTCTCTCTTTCTTTCTTTTGCCCTTTTACATGTTGTGGTTTTGTTTAGCCATGTTGATATCCTTTTTAATATTATTGGACTTTGCATGTCTATGAACAGTTGCGTTGTTTTCTCTTCTTTTTATTTCCATGCCATGTAGATAAACAAAAGATATGTAAAAATCTGAATTACCTGTTATTTCGTATGTGATTGTACTAAATCAATGCATTATAGCTATTCTACTTGAGTATGTTGGAATATATGCTGGAGTTACGTTGGTTACTAATCCCCCCTGGAAATCTATTGGACTGTATCATAATACTGCAGGCTATATATTGAAAAAAAAAAATCATTTGTTCAAATTGAAAAAAAAAAATGCTGAAAATGTAATTTTTTCCAATAAAAAGCTATTGCAAAACAATCTTGTGAATTTGGGTGTGTATGATTTGTATTGTGTAAATGAAAGATATAGCAGTGCAGCATTTAAGTGCTACAGAACTCGCATTATAGGAGAATAATCTTTAGCCGAGCCATTGGAGCTGAACATAAAAATTAATGATAATAATAATAATAATAATAATAATAATAATAATAATAATAATAATAATAATGATAGTTTTTATTATTATTATTATTATTATTATTATTATTATTATTATTATTATTATTATTATTATTATTATTATTATTATTATTATTATTATGAATCAATACATGGAGCACAAAACCTATGAACATAAAATTGTATATTCATCTGTGCAGCAAAGGCCTCTGATATGCTTGACAATCATACACAGTTAAATATCACAACATATAATATACATGTAGAATATGTCATAAGTCTTGATTTGAAGACTGGTACAACTGGGGATTTCCTGACTTCAGATGGTAAAGCCCTTCTTCCACAGTTTGGGAGCTGCACTGGCAGATGCTCGTTCTCCCAATTCTGTTTTTGTTTTTCATGTTGGGCTAAAAAGAAGAGTGTCTTTCAGAACTGCACAGATCATAAGTCTGTTTGAATGAAATGTAATTTAGAGGCTTGACCAATGGGCGCTTTTTATACAATCAGCAAAATCTTATTATGATATTCGTTGGCGAATCGGGAAGCTAGTGTAGCTCTCTCAATAGAAAAGTGATCCTCGAGAAAATGTACCAAATTTAAGTGACTGGAATAAAAGACAATCATTTAATTATATCAGTAGATATGTACGTAAAAAAAAAAAAATAAATAAATAAAAAAATATATATATAAATATATATATATATATATATATATATATATATATATATATATATATACATATATTTATTTATAAAGCTTTCAGAAATCAGGGGAAAAAATAATTGCTACCCTGAGCATATTATGTCAGTATCAAGTTGATGGAATGTGTAGTTTTCATGAAAACGAATTTTTGTGGAATTCCCTTTTTTTTTTTCTTCATATTGTTGTTTACACATGACGTCCTAACCTCTAGTAGGCTCCTCATCCAACGATTCCAACACCAAAACTTTAAAAATTCGTAACTTTTGCATCGAATGTCCGATTTTTCCTCAAACTTTCACTGATGTGCTCTGCTAATGTTGCTGCTTTCACTCAATCCATATTTCACGTTGGGTTTTGGTTTAAAACCACCACCAACACCACCACTGCGGTCGCTTTGCTCCATCGGGCGCCACCTATATATATGCGCCGCAAAAATCTAACGCGTCGCTGCTCTTGACTGAAAGGACAAGTTCACCTTCATTAACATAAGGATTGAGAGAATGCAGCAATATGAACACATCAGTGAAAGTTTGGGGAAAATCGGACAATCCGTTCAAAGGTTAGTAATTTTTTAAGCATCTGCGCAGTCACTGCTGGATGAGAAGACTACTACAGTGTATGACGTCACATGCGTACAACAATAAGGAAAATAAAAAGAGAATTTCGCAAAACTTTACTTTTTGAATAAAGTGCACAAGTCGAAGAAATTTTCTTCGACTTGTTACTGACGTATGTTAAGGGTAATATTATTCCCCCTGCTTTCTCAAAGAGAGAAGTCGAGTATTCTTTTGCTAAGCGAGAAAAGTGAAAATTTGTTGAATTTTCTTAATTCTTTCTTTATATCGTTGTACACATGTGACATCACAAGCTATAGTAGCCGTGACTGAGCAGAAACTTCAAAAATTCATAACTTTTGAACGGATTGTCCGATTTTCCTCAAACTCTCACTGACGTGTTCTACTAATATTGCTGCATTCACAAAACCCACATGTCTATGTCTATGAAGGTGAACTTGTCCTTTAGATTTATCTTTTGATACAAAAACTTCATGTTAGGTGTCGCATTAATGATTTCAAATAAGATCTACGTATTTTACACGCCGGTATTGCGCACATCACACATTAACTTGCAATTCGTGGAAGGTGGTATCAAAATGATAACAATATTGTGTTCAAGCGTTTAGAATACACAATGACTTATAGTACCCGCCAATTTGGAACCATTGATACAGTACACTAAGTGTAATATTATACTCTAGAACACGATTTTCAGAGAAGTGCCTCCTCCGTACACCCCTGTCCAATGCCAATGACAGAATATAAAAGAAAACTATTTTACACACTTTGCCGCTGTTTTGTCTAATTATGTGCACACTTCCTTGTTACGGACATTGCACATGGAGACTAGCTGTTTCCAGCTTAGTTTGCACATATTTATGGTGGAGGTTGTTGTTGTTGTTTTTTAAATATTATACATATTTTTATCGGAAACATTTCGTTATCTCAAAGGTTTGTTGATCTGAATTTGAAATTAGGTTCGTTATTCCGAAGATTTGTTAATCCGATAATGACATTAGGTTGATATGCACGCACCTTCTTTTCATTTTCGGATCACCGAACCTGAAAAACCATGCGGCAATAATAATGATAAGGAAAAATTGTAATAGGCCTATAATTATGTAGGCCTAAATACACGTTATTATATTAGACACAATGTCATTTTTATCATCTCCTTGGCAAAGTGTATTCAACATTAAGGCAATTGACATAAGTAAGACAATATTCAAACTAGTTTAGCCTCAGCAGCCCTCGAGTAAAATTATGGACACAAACATTTTTTTTTTTTCATTTCATTTCATTTATTCATTTCAGCACGCCACATGATTCAGCCAGCACGACTGTTCTTCCACACATGTCCGTGCATACACACACATACACACACACACACACACACACACACACACACACACACACACACACACACACACACACACACACACACACACACAGTTCTAATCCTGATAGCGTATATTATGGAGATTATATAGTAACGTTGTATTGCATACTGCAATAATATCGTGAGCGAACATGAGAGAAATCAATACCGGGGACCGTCATCATAGGCGGAACTTGATTTAGATGAGGACCTATCATAATATCCACTCACATTATCATATTCTTAAACCATTATCAAGTTTACAATGATTTACGATACACGTATTCATAGAGAAAGGCGTCAATGGGATATACCTTTCTTTGCTCTACCTTTCTTTCATAATTTTACCATTCATTACGACAATATCAATCAATGATAGAGGGTACCAAAAAAAAGTTGATTCTTGTTGTTCATTTATAATCTTATTGTTTGTTTCTTATGCAAAATTTTCAAAAGCCTCTATAGTATTTTAGCCGTGTATTTAAACTGACGACACATTATTGTTGAAAGATTAAGGTTTCTAGATCTCTGTAAAAGTGGCAAATTGGTTAAAATTTCTTATTGATCTTGTGCAATATTAACTCTTCTGTCTGCTTTGAGTGCCTATTAACACGCACACACACACACACACACACACACAAACAAACAAACAAACATAGAGTTGTACACACTGTCCAATGTATAAGGCATATCCACGGAAAGAGTTTAATGAACTGTCACAGTTCCACCAAATGCTTAATCCAATATAAGATATGCATTGAATTTCTGAGGTGCCAATTTTAACCAGTTGAAGACTAGCCCCAAATATATATACTCTGGAAGATGTCTATGGGAAATGCATGTTGTATAGCAAAATCAGTCCGTCCTCAACGGGATGACAAATGAGATATTTCTGCAGCAAAATTCCAGCACCAGAACGAAGCCAGTGTAATGAGGCCATGAAATCATGTGTCCTTTACTTTGTCGTTGAGTGTATCCGCTGAGCCGAGCGGGTAATGTTGATTGTTTATTCACCACCGGTTTACTACTACGAAGTATACACATGGCAAGACCCAACCCACTTCTGTGAATTCCCGTTGTTGGATACGAGGGAGAGAAAAAGCAGCCGTAGCAGCGCACAAGGACCTATTACCAGATAACCTGATTACCGTTTATTATTAGGGACAGCGAACTCATGGGAATGTGGTAAGTTTGGCCTTCGCAGCTTTCTTCAGTAATCATATATTTAACAAACCATTTTTAATGACGTCGATTTTTTTTTTTTACACATGCATTTCGCCGACTTGTAAGGTTTATCCTTGTATGCTGCAATGTATTAACGGTAGACCGATACATACTGTGCTCAAATCTCTTATTATAATCTTTTTCATACATTTCCCTGCATGTCTGTTATGCTATCAATTGAACTGTTTCAAATAGAAGTCTCAAATATAATTTTCGTGCTGGTCATTGTCAGAAATTTATTCAGCGAGAAGCTAAGGATATGCCACATTGAAGTGCTGTATATAGTAAACACGCAGAACGTTCCGATATCTATTGTAGCGCTACTCAACTTCTCATTATGGAATTATGACAGTTTCGAAAAATAATGTAAGCTTGAAGGCCTGCTTGGCTCCTGAAATAAAGAGGCATTACGGTATCGACCGAATTCGAAGAAAAGAAACCCCTGTTACATTGATTTATTACATTTTGATTTAGCGCAGGAGCAATGGTTAGATGTTTACCAAGAAAATGACGCCAATACGGCATATTCCATTTTTATTCATGAATTGTTGTATTATTAGGATAAAAACATTCCAATGTTCGAGTGAAATACCGTAAATGTGTAAAAAATCCTAGGATAACCAAAGGTATTATGATTTCCATTCATAGAAGAAATTATAATAATGATAATACATACAATTTCTATAGCACCGTTCTCCACTTTTATTAAATGCTCAAGGCGCTTTACATCAAAGCAAAGAAAAAAAAAACTGAAGATACAACATAGCAATGCAAAAGCATGGATTGTGAAGTAGAACATTTAAGACAATTTAACATGTGAAATATGAGGAATCTGCATAGAAGCAATGCTTGTAGTGTGTGGATTCCCAAATGCTGATGTGAGATTAATTCTTACTTGATATTTAAAATTGAAAGGAATGACAATTTTTTTTTTCTCATCTAGGAGCAAAAGTCTTTTCAATGCACCTCACAAATCCAAAGCAAAAGGGCAGTAAAATACATGCCGTGAGAATCTCCCTGATTTGCTTCTTCCCTGCATGGACTTCTTTCCTTTTTCATCTTTTGCCGCAATGTGTTTTACCTTGAAACTAGAGAATAGTACATGTACTACAATGTATGTGTGTGTGTACGTATGCACGTAACGCTGTGGAGTCGTTTACCAGAAAGATGTCTTTCTGAATGGACGGCGACGAATCAGGTCAAGACACAAGTTCGACTAGATGGGCTTCTGCCCTTTGTCCTCCCGGTACATTCGTGTTTTGGTGTCGTTGTGTTTTTTTTTCTATTTCTTTGTTTAGTGTAAAAGTAGGTGATAAGAATGACCATTATGTAACGTAGACTTTCTCTGATGTGATGCCACATAAGTGTTCAGTGAAGTAGGCATCGTTCTGGGTTGGTGTCGGGGTCGCGGAATGTTCAAGGATCAGTTCTTATCCGGGCGGGACTTTCGAAGAGTCATGACTTTTGTTGTGATCGTTTGTTTTCTTTGTTTTTGTTTTCTGTGAGTGTGTGTGTGTGTGTGTGTGTGTGTGTGTGTGTGTGTGTGTGTGTGTGTGTGTGTTTTAGCCAAAAGTGTTTCGGCCAGAAATTCGGCACCTACATCCTTTTATCCCTGAAACCTAATGTTATTAAGGTTATTGCAACACATGCAGTAAACATTTTGATGCAAGGTCTTTACCCCCGTTTGTTCCGCAAAACGAAACCCATGAGCAATAACATTGCAACAACGGTTAGCGTGATTTGCAGCTTTAAAACTTTTATTTGTTTGTTTGTCTGTTTGTTTGTTTGTTTTTTCTTCTTCGTGCACAGGATCACAACCTACATAGACTGACATAGGCATACCACCGACGAGCCAAAATAGAAACAACAACAACAACAACAACAACAACAACAACAACAACAACAACAACAACAACAAGAGTAACCCTCCCTGTGACGTAATGGGGGACTCTACGCTGAAGCGCCCCCAGCGGTCAAACTGGAAGGAGTGGATACTCGTGGTGTGTTTCTTCTTCGTCGGCTTCATCGAGATGGGGATAGTCAAGAGCTTCGGTGTCGTTCTGGCCGATCTCGCCTACCAGTTGGACACCGACTACGGAATACTCGGGACCGTGATTGGAATCTATCACGGTATCTCCTTCGTCATCGGTTAGTTCTCTCGTCGACAAGGCTATAGTCGATTGTATCATCTTGTTCTCATTTTCGGATTTAAGATCCTTCAAAATAACAAAACACCTTTTTTTCTTTTTTTTCTTTTGAATATCCAAACCTTCGGAAAACGAATTTTATGCCATTTTCGGATTAACGAATCTTTGGAATAATACCCTAATGTTTGTATCAGCGAATCTTATTTCATTTTTGGATTAACAAACATCTATGGTTAGGCCCCTATAGAGGAAATTTATGTGTTTCGGAATAACGAACTGTATTAAATATTTCATTTCGGATTTACAAATCTTCGGAATAAAGCATATCGTCCTCTGAATCCATGAAGATTATTTTGAATATGATATTTACTGATAACACATTCAGTTTGCGTAATATTGTTTAAGACACTGTTTCGGTTGCACAAGATGTATTTTTACCATGAATCTATGGGGTCATTCCACGGGGCCGACAACAACGAGTCATATACGGCTCACGAGTTCGACATTGAATAAAGGTCCATCAGTCATGCAATCCACGAGTCATGCAGCCCATGAGTCCGACACTAGGCAAACATGGTCCACGAGTTCGACACTAGGCAAACAGGCCCACGAGTTCGACACTAAGCAAAAAAGGCCCACGAGTTCGTCACTAAGTAAAAACGACCTACTAGTTTGACAGTATACATCCTGGGGCTTAATGTGTCTGTCTCGGGGCTTTGTTTGCTTTGTGTCAAACTCGTGGGCCTGGCTTGCTTGGTGACGAACTCATGGGCCTTGCGTTGCTTTGTGTCCGACACGTGGGCCTTATTTTCTTAGGCCCGAATTCAAGAAGGTGGTACAAATGAAACCATGGTTTAAACCATGGACAAAAACCATGGAGCGCCAAGTGTCGCATGAAATATTTCGTTACGAAATCAGTCTTTTCGTCGATGAAATGATTATTTTGTAACGAAATGACAACATTTTGTAACTAAATGAACATTTCGTCCACGAAATGATAATTTCGTTAACGAAACGGTCATTTTGTCGACGAAATGACCAATTTCGTAACGAAATATTCCGTGCGACACTCGGCGCTCCATGGTTTTTGTCCATGGTTTAAACCATGGTTTCATTTGTACCACCTTATTCGTGAATTCGGGCCATTGTGTCGATCTCATGGGCTGCATGACTCGTGGGCTGTATAACTCGTGAGCTGTATGACTCATAGGCTGTATGATTAGTGGGTGTCGAACTCGTGACGTGTATCCGAATATATGAATGGTTGAAGAAATTATCGGGAACATTATCAGGAACACTTGTCAATGCATTGCTACTTAAAGATCTTACACCTATACGCATAATGCTTGTAAATCTTTGTGGTTTGTGCCATGTAAACAGAATGCCCGATGTTTCATCAGAATACAAGATGAGTTAAAAAATTGCCCAGTTATCAATGATTGATTTTTCAACCATAGCATTTTCATTTCACATGAAATCAAAATTTCACTCAATCTTTCCCTTTAAGTTCCACTCATTGTGATTTGATATGTCCCCTACCAGTAAATTCGTAATTTGCGTAGATAGGCCGGAACGCCCTCCGTTTGTCCCCGGTAGTAGTCGGAAGTTGGAAGTTCGGTTGTATACTAGATAGTGCGATGGTTAATTTCAACAATTTCTGTGAAGAGTTCTCAGCATTTAGATATGTTTTACACTTTCTTTGCATGAAATATGGAAATAAGGTTGCATTTACATAATGCAGTGTAGCTGTGCCTTCTTTGTAAACATTTTCTTTTCTTATTATTTACCATTGGCTTCATAAAAAGTTTCACTACAAAGGGTATGAATTTTATCACAAACGCACTCTATGTTTCTTTGAGTATCTTTAAGGATAAATAGGGAATCGTTTACTATGCATTATTTATTCTAATTACTGGTTATTTGCATAGAGACAGAGCGTATCTCTGGTTAAATCTTTAGCATTTGATACAAAGAAAACGATTAGCGCTATGTTGGACAATGGTATATACCACAAAATAAAATGCTTTGGTTGGTAAGATAATTCAAAATCATTCTCTCATTAATAAATGGTTACTTTGTATAATTCATAAAAATTAGATGATTATCTAAACGAGTGGTAAATTTTGTTCTGGATGATTTTCTTTTTCTAACAGTCAATTGATCGTTTATGTCAATAATTTCACTTCCTCTGTGCAAATTTGTATTCTATAAATATAATAAATTGGGGATTTGTTGTTGTTGATATAATTATATAACACTAGTGAACATAAAGTAAGTAACAATGCATATATTACGAGGGCTGTTTGCGAAGAGACAGAACGTTTCTTCAGGGGGGCATTTCATGAAGCATTTTGGTCGGATATTTTTCTGACAAACTGTTATAAGCTACTGAAATCCTGACAAAGTATAGGCGTCATCAACAGAATAGTCTATATAAGTGTGGGACAAAGGGAGAAAACGAACAATTGTTATACATGTATTCAAATTCATAAATTCTTAACTGTGTATGCGGAAACACTTGCTGGACTAAATGCGAAAGCGTTAGGGTGCGGCACTCTTGTTGAAACTCTCCAAAGCTTGGTCAGCCATTAAAAAGGGGAGATGATAGATTTAACCCTAATCCCACCGGGTTTTTGAGGGACTTGAAACCACCGGGGGGGGGGGGAGCTTTTTGACCCCCCTTCAGATCTCTGTCGTGAATCGCGCGATCCTCTCGAAAATTTGCACTAAGACAGAGACTAATGTAATCTACAAGACTGTATAGTTAGATCTTTCAAATTTTAATTTATGTATTTTATATTAATTTATGCTAATTTATGCAAAAAAAATGCCTATAAATCAAAAAATGAAGCTCCAAGACTTCTAATTTTTGATGAACATATTCTTTTCAATATATTTTCAATAATATTGAAGCAAAAATTCGGCTTCATAGTAATTCTTATGTATTTTATTATTTATTAAATTTCTTATGTATTTCTTTGTTTTTTACTTTTTGTTTTTGTTGTTTTTTGTCAGAATTTATCGCAGAAACTTTTTGAAGCATAATCAGGCTAAAATGAATCATTATCAGCCATTGAAATTAAAAATATTTATTTTTATATGAATTAATTGCAAAAACACAATTTACATTGGATTTGTACACAAAATCATGTTTTTGAGCAATTTTTGGGTGGACGAATTTTTTTCAAAGGGGCGTGGCTTCAAAACGGTATGCCCGGGAGCAACAAATTTGGTCTCAAAAGTTGCGCGATACTTGAAAGAAAAAAGTAATAAATTGTCGCGGCCAGAGCATCACGCGTTGCGGAATAATCACGCGAAACGTCGGACGTCGGGGGGCGAAATGGCCCCCTCCGCCCGGTGGGAATAAACAGGCATTCTCTTTTTTCTCCAAGAAGTTCTTACAATATCGTGAGCCCTTAAACAATTTGCCCTCTCGCCTTCTGTTTCTGAACAAAGCACCACAGTTAGGTTTAGCAAGTCGCAATCTTCTCTTTCATCCTTAACAAAGTATGGGCTTTCAATAACTCTCCCCCCCCCCCCCCCCCCCCCCCGTCACACGTTCGGCATGCTTACAACGCAAAGCCACCACTCCTTGTGTTAAAATGAACTTTTATTCAGTTGATATTAGATGAAATGAAATCGTGCAAATAAAATCTTAGCTGTTTCATGCCGAATCGGCATCAACGTTCAAGAGGCTGTGATCGCACTAGCCAGCAAATTACTATGGGTTGGAAGAAGCCTGATTGTAAAACTCAATAACTTTGTTCAATTAACTATGTGTTTCATTTATGTTTAAAAGAGAATGCAGAAGTAAAATTAATCAATCCATTCAAATGAGAAAATTGTAATTAATGAGCAAATGTAACAGATAGCCATGTAAAAAGTCACAATTGTTATATGGGATCTACAACACAACAATGTTTTTTTTTTTTTTTTTAATGAAGGAGACATTTTTAAATTATCAGCCCTCAGTAACTGATATGCAGACTCAAAATCCATGAATGTTTAACACCCGATTTAATCTAGATATCATTATTATCATTGTTATTATTATCAGTAATATTATCATAATTATCGTCATTATTACAATTATCATCTTCATCTTTATCATTCTCTTTTGTGTTCTACAGCACCAATCATTGCACCTATCTTGGAGAAAGGTGGCGTGAAGATGGTTGCCGTCCTTGCCTTCGTCAGCGGAGGGAGTCTCTGCCTAACGAGTTTCTCTGAAGGACTGTTCTTATTTACTGTGTCTCTCCTCATATCCGGCAAGTATATCAATGAGCAAGGGGACTGAGGGGATGCGGGGGGTGGCGATTAGGAGGGGAGAGGAGGGAGTGGGGAAAGTAGGGAGGGGTAGTTTGAAGGAGATATCTTGTGGATTAAAAACTCTCAGCATATCTTAACACACTGCCACGAGAATCTGGTGTGATCAGATCTACGTTTATATGGGGATTTATACAGAAGATTGATTGATTGACTGACTGATTGATTGATTGATTGATTGATTGATTGATTGATTGATTGATTGATTGAATGATTGATTAATTGATTGATTGAATGATTGATTGAATGATTGATTGATTGAATGGATGGATTGATTGATTGAATGATGGATTGATTGATTGATTGATTGATTGATTGATTGATTGATTGATTGATTGATTGATTTATAGGGGAAAGTGCAAGGGAGGGGGGTGGGGAAGGAGGGATGATTCATAAATGTCCTAGCTGAGTTTATTTACAAAGAAAATAGTTAATACGGTTATGCTTAAAGTGATTATTCTATTCTGTTGTAAGTGTCGATACTAATAAATTTCAATATAATACTTTCATTGATTTTGGTTTAAGAAAGTATCTATCATCTTATTTTCTTCCTTACAGGCTTTAAGAAGAATACAAATTTGCTAGATGGTCTGGGAAATCAGGTCCATAGTGCCTTAAGAATATATTAGCCTAGAGAACATTTTCGTTTGATGAATATTATTGAGTGTAAGCGTTGGATATAAATGAATGTTTTTATTGTTGTTGTTGTTGTTGTTGTTGTTTTACTTTTTTTTTAATCATCAAAATCAAACTGAACGCGGATAGGCGTTTCAGCGCTCTAGTTGAGTTTGTCTTGCCACAAGCACATACCAACGATGAATATTATCACCTGACATGTTGTGCTGAACGTCACCCATCAAAGCTACGCCTGTATAAAGATGACGAAGAAGTAATCGTTTGTTGTTGTTGTTTTCGCTCCCCTTTTTCCTTTCTTTCTCACATATACCGGAAATGGATCACGTAGGGATATCCTATGCCTTCGTGATTCTCTGCATCGTCGTCGAGTTCCAGCGGAACGTGCACGAGGACTTCGCCCTCAAGTTCGGTATCGGTCACTGTGGCAACGCCTTCGGGATGGTTCTCATACCGATCTTGGCCGAGACCCTGCGGGAGGTGTACGGCTGGCGAGGAGCTATCCTCCTGCTGGGAGCCATCGGACTTCACATGTCCATGTTCATGTACCTCTTCGCCGTAGCGACCGAAGATATCGGGGCATCCATCGAGGCGTCCGGAAGTCACGACGGAGGCAAAGTTGAACCAGTCGAAAGCGCAAACCACCGATTGGATGATGACGACCGCGTGGACGAAACATCACGGCTGACCAAAAACGGTGACTCCGAGAGATCTTCATCAGCCACTAACTGGTGCTGGAGATTGGGCCGAGGGTTCTGGAAGCTATTCGGACTAGAAGTAGTCTTCGAAGAACCCTACACAATTCCGCTGTACATTTTCTTCTTACTTGGCGGTCTCATCAATGTTGCCTGGGTGGTGTTCCTAATCCCCCACGGTGTAGAAAGGGGATACCCTCTATCAACTGCTGTTTTCTTGGCGGCTTTTGGAGGAATTGGAAACGGAGTTGGCCGCATCATCCAGGGCCCAATCATCGACAGGAAGTGGTTGTCGAGTCTCGATCTCAACTTGCTCCTCACTCTAACAAACTGCATCGTGTTCGCATTCGATCCCCTTACCTTAGCCTTCTGGCATCTAGGGCTTGCTTCGTTCGTCACTGGGGTGACTATCGGGGCCAGGATGTCCCTCCACGTCGTGACACTGCGGCAGTACGTCCCACCAGAAAAGTTCTCCTCGGCATTCGTGTTTTGCAGTCTGGCGAATGGCATCGGAGAGCCTCTAGGGGGCGTTATGGCTGGTAGGCCGATTACAAGGATAGCAAAACCCGCATAGAATCAAATGAGACAGAAAAATTAAACACCAAAACCCGATCTAGGTGATTGTGTTCACTTACTAAACGAGAATACGATGCATTTAATATAGAAGAACGTTGCTAAGAGACAACAAAGGATCTGAAGCAAAACAGAAAGTTTCGAATACTGTACTTCATTATTACAAACGTGATTACAAGTGAACTTCATCCGTGGAGTTCGCAAATAGGAGTAATTATTTTTTGCTCTTTAAGAGAATTGCAGATGGTATCACGTTGGACAATATTTGTGGCACTTAATATATGTTACATAATAATGGTAATATTGATAATAGTAACAATAATAATAATATATAGATATATGATATAAATGATCTTAACTCACAGAGATCCAAACATTATACCTGTTGATTGCTACCCCCATCCCCGCCCCACACACACTCACTCCTAGATACACAATACTTTACCGAGCATTATTACTCACACATAGTTTCTTAACAAAACTTGACAGTACGTACGTGTATCATGTTACAGTGCTGTTAATCATGAAATTTCAATGGTATATGGATATGCTTGGTTGTTTGTTTGTTTGTTTAATTTCTATTCTTTAACATCATCGCAGTTTTTTTTTATAACTTCATTCATGTGATAAATGTGATACGAAATTACAACGTTACCAAGAAGACTTTTTCTTTCTTTTTTTAATCTCCTCTCCTCTTCAAAAAGGAGAGAAAACGGGAAGGGTATAAACATACAGAATGCTCAAACCACTTCCTCCAAACACTACGTAAACACACACAGTTACACATATAAATTTGCATAGGTATTTCTGCCATGAGATTTTTTGGTTTAATTAATTGCTTTCTAATGTTTGATAAGAGTTGGATATTTAGCATAGTTTTTATATGAGTGCAAGCGTAGCTGGATTTTCAATTCTATTTCCTTGTATATCTTGCTTTTGACGTTATTGAACATGATTATTTTCAGTTTAACCTAATGAAGCTGAATGTTCTGTTTCTCTGTTTGTTCGCGATGTAAGTTTTGAAATTGACACTACGTGGATTTCATTCTGCATAAAATAATTGCGTAGCTGTCATGGCGTCATTTGCCGAATGAACGTATCTGATGACGGTCTTTTTAAAGGATTGAAAAAAAAAAAACATCTTAACCTCAGCGCCGCAGCTTTCATAACAAAACTTTATTCTCTCTTCGTCACAGGATTTCTCGCGCAGAGATTCACCCTCACCGTGGCATTCATGGCGCTCGCCGGGATCGAAATCTTCGCCTGCCTTCTTCTGCTGCCCATACGGTACTGCGTAACAACCAACGGGACTTGACACTAATTAAAATGCCGAGGTTGCGGTATCAGGACACTAGCAGACAAGTGCCTTTGTCAGTCTCTGTGTTTGTTTGTTTGTATGTTTGTATGTTTGTATGTATGTTTGTTTGTTTGTATGTATGTATGTATGTTTGTTTGTTTGTGTGTAGTTTCGTCGCACGCCTCGGAATATTACCATGGATGATGATGATACAAGTGTAAGAGTTGTTTCTGCCGGGGAACATCTTCCGTTTTGGCAATGCGCTCTGCCAGGGAGGGCAAAGTTGTCATCGTCAGGGGGCGCTGTGGCATAGTGGATAAGACTCCCGACTCCAAATAGGAGGACCCAAGTTCGATTACGTCCATGGACAAGATGTTTTTACCTACTATGTCCCTCTCGACCCAGGTGTATAAATGGGTACCTGGCAACGCTGGGTAATAATGATGGCAGGGCCATCTGATGGTAGAGCAATGGCAATACTGTAGAGGCTACCTAGCAAAAGAAGGTCTTATATTATATGTCATTATTATTAACCCAGCTGTACCCAGTACTTTTTTTTTTTTTAAATTCCTACAAGTTGGTTGAGAAAGACGTTACGGGAGTATCATCTTGTATTACATCACATCGGGAGGACCTTCTAATGACAATCCGGAGAAGTATCCACAAAAATAATCACACTCTGCTCTTAGAGGACCCATAGTCACAAAATACAGTCGAATTTCGGCTGCAGAAACGAAGGGGACACTTGATTTTTTAGAGAACTTTCAGTTAGGGAACTTTCAAACCAATCTTTGATGCAAAGAATAGTGGCTTCGTTGCAGTAAGCTCATAAAAGTGGATTGATCGATGGTGCCAAATATTCAAGTCGGATCTTTCATTGGAAAATAACTGATGTAGGTCTTCCAACGCGGATGTAAGTTAAGAAACTGCTTTACCTGAAGTAACAGGATTAATATTCACTAGACTTGGAATTTGTCAACACTGTCAAATTAGGTGATCCGATCTATTCGAAAATCAATGATTTGAGTCCTGATCCCAATAGGCATGACCATACAGGTTTCATCTGTGTTTAGGGACATTGCAGCCGTGTGATGTTTGGAATCTCATTTAGAAAGGCGAGTCAGACCTGCCATCTTTGATACCAAATTCCCAAATTCCGTATACACTATAGCGAAGATACAGAATGAAGTATATTTGACCATTGACCCCAATTTGCACCGCCAAGATGTCATCTGAGCAAAAAGTGGTTATTTTGTGAAATGATTCTTGTAACATGGTCTTTGCGTGTGCAAAATATGGGAAAGATAGGACATGTATTCACCAAGATACAGGATGAAACATTTATGACCTTTGACCCTAATTTACATACCCAAGATGGTGTTCGATCAAGTAGTTGTTATTTTATGAAATAATGTACGTGATATGAACTAAACATGTGCAAAATATGGGGGTGATAGGGCCTGTTTTTCTTGACTTATTGCAAAGAAAGTTGCAGAAAGAAAGAAATATCTCAATACATCGAAGATAAGCTTTGATTTCAACCAAGTATTTTACCGTGATCCCGACATCGTATGAAAAAACGAAGGGCATTTATCCGATAGCGCAAAGTCTCAGCTACAACATATTAAACTCTCGGAAAAATTCACCGAAGGGTAGGTGAGCTGGTGCTCGATAAAGACAATCATGTCAATTTTCACATCTTGAAAAATTCCCTCCCATAGAGATAACACGTCATACCGTAGATACAGAAAGAAGTACATATGACCTTTGACCCCACTTTGCACAGACAAGATGTCATCTGAGCAAAAAGTGGTTATTTTGTGAAATGATTCTTGTAACATGGTCTTTGCGTGTGCAAAATATGGGAAAGATAGGACATGTATTCACCAAGATACAGGATGAAACATTTATGACCTTTGACCATAATTTACATACCCAAGATGGTGTCCGATCAAGTAGTTGTTATTTTATGAAATAATGTACGTGACATGAACTAAACATGTGCAAAATATGGGGGTGATAGGGCTGTTTTTCTTCAGTTATAGCAAAGAAAGTTGCAGAAAGAAAGAAATATCTCAAGACATCGAAGATTAGCTTTAATTTCAACCAAGTTTTTTGACGTAATCTCGACATCGTATGAAAAAACGAACGGCGCACTAACCATAGCGCATAGTCTCAGCTACAACATATTAAAATCTGGGGGAAATTCACCGAAGCATAAGTGAGCTATTGCTCGATAAAGATAGTCATGTATGTTTATGTATGTATGTATGTATGTGTGACACATAATAATACGCACAATTATGTGCATCGGAATTTTCGAATTTTCCTATGTTCCTGTGTTATGATTATGTATTATGTTATAGTGTCATGTATACACACACACACACACAACACACACACACACACACACACACACATATATATATATAATAGAGAGAGGGAGAGAGAGAGAGAGAGGGGGGGGGAGGTGTCCATGTGTTGGCGTGATAATATCATCAAAAACTAAACTGAAACAAAGTTCATGCTGTATTCAACAACCGTGTTTTATTTCAGCACACAAATTTTCGAGCGATTCGTCCTTCCTCAAGTGTTGCTATACCGAGAAATTGTTCTCAGTATCAACAGAGCGAATCGCCTGAAAATTTGTGTGCCGAAATAGACTAGTGGTGAATACAGCATGAACTTTGTTTCATTTTTTAATGATATATCTACATATATACTAATAAGTACAGTACAATTCTATGCAGTGCGATATCATGGGAACAAGCAGAGTCTGTAAGAGTCTTGAAAATTCGTAGCATTTTCATAAATTTATTCTTACTTCTTAATCTTGAAATTCCTTCTGTTCGGAATAAAGACAAAGTCCATGCTGCATCCAGCAGATCTGAGTTCCCTCTTTAGTTTGCCTGTACTGTGAATGTCAATTAGAAAATATTTATATTTGAGATTTTTTTCCTTTTTACCTTGAAGCCACTTTTAGAGTGAAACCAGTGAGTGCTTTGTTGGAGTAGCTACATATTATGTAAACAAATGTCTGCTGCTCTCAAAGGTTCTCTGTGTTGACTTTCGAATATCACTCCGTACCATTCTGTGATTCGACCATTGACAATACATGTATTGCAATACGCGTCATGGCATAATTTTTGCGAACTGGGACTTGGTTTGTGCAGACGGTCACACTAACACGTGTAGGATCGTTCCTAATCCGTTGAATTCGCGTAGATCTACAATCATAATGCAGCCCTGCTTGAACGCCTTCTTCATTCTGACTCTAAGTTCTCTCACGGCGACACAAGAAATTACGGGTACGTGAGCATTTGTCAAGAATTGAATAGAAGTGGTTTTTCTTACCTTTTTTTTTTCTTTGTCTCTCTCCTCTATACTGGGTTACCTTTTTTTTTTATTATTTATTGCTATTGTTATTCTTATAACGTGTTAGGCAATGTGTGTGGAGATATTATAACCAACTCATTAATTGGAAAGTTACATTGTGACGTTTGCGCTATAAATAGCATCATTATGTCTCAGTCGCTTAATAGGAGGAAAATATGCATTCAAACGCGGGGTTTTTTGGCCATATAGTATTTATAGCATATTCTACTTGAGGGTTTGAATGTGTGTCTGTCTTTCCATGTGTGCTTGTTAGTGTTTGTATGGGTATGGCCACGTGTGTATGTAAATGGCTTACCAAAATAAAATCTTGATCATTTGCCATGTTTATTATGGTGTTAAAGCAATATACCGATTGTACTTTTTAGAATTCATAAACACAAATATCATGGCATAAACAAACAAGCCGAAAATTAAACAATCATTCACAGCTCGACAGCAAACACAAGGCCGGTGAAAACCACATTGGGCAGTTGAACCATATTATAGTCCCACATTGATAAATCTACGTAAGTACCTCAAAGCCTCATTGAGTTTGATAGTACATGTATTGTATTTTCGTTTTGACAACTGCCCATTAATAAATGGCTATCGAAGCAATTACTGTTATCCACAAAACCTTTGTGGTTGGGGAGACCCTTTTTGGAACCATGACCATTCCTCTAAATTTCAGTATACCTTGTAACCAAATCTAGGCGTAAACTCTGAGTATTTAAATAATTTTCACGATATCATTGTTTCATAGTAATTTCATCGAAAGAGATGTGATTCTTAATCATATTAGTCACATTAGGTGCTTAAATTTCCCGTGCTGTTCGTGGTTTCACCACAGTTTAAGTGTTGTTTTTAATTCCCTCGTTGTACTTCTTTCAGTTTTGCCTTACAGATTTGTTTTTCGCTACGAATTTGAAGAGCCGTTCAGTTTTACATATTTTCTTTTCCAAACCATTCGTATGTGCTGCATATTTCTTGGACACGTCAGAAGATGGCGATATTCGCCTGGTAAACGGTTCCACTTCGCTCGAAGGCCGAGTCGAGATCTTCCACAATGACTCATGGGGAACGGTGTGTAATGGGAAGTGGAGCCCCACCGAAACCCAAGTCGTATGTCGCCAACTCGGCCTGCTAGAAGGCTCGACCGGCCATGAGTTTTTCGGTGCGGGCGAAGGGCCGGTACATGTACAACGCGTCCGATGCATCGGTTTAGAGTCTGCCCTGGCGGACTGTGTCGTCGTGTGGTCTTGGGAGGTGGAAACAAGAGGCTGTAGTCATGACAACGATGTTGGCGTTAGGTGTGTGAATTCCAGCGATTACCTTACGACGGGTAAGTGAGCAATATCTGGCAGTAATAATTGGTATAGAATGCTTGTGGCGCTTGAATGGAAGACGCGTCAGAAAATAGATTTTACCACGACGTGGCATAAAAGTGATTGACAGATGTAGTGTGACGGTTCTGCGTCGCAAACTGAAAAGCAGCATACTAATTTCTATTGTTACGCCATTTCAAGTGGCCCAGGATAACATGACGGAACTTATAATGAGATTACATTGTATTGATAACGGTTCCATGACACTTGATCCTGCGAAAAAATGCTCCCATGAAATATCTGCACTCTAATTAAGCCAAACATAAATTCTACCCACAATCATAACCCTAACCATAATCCTAATCCTCACATCAACCTAAACCTAAAACCCTCTCACAAACCCAACCAAAACCCCAAGTCCTTGATCAATGAAGAAAATAAGACCATATCCATTGTCGCAGGAACAAGTGTCGTGTCACCATTGATATCAGAAGGAGACGAAGATGGCTGACCGTCCCTGGTGGCGACAGGAAATAAGAACCGCAGCAACATCCCGTGGGAGTTATGATTTTATGAGTTTATAACATTCTCCCTAGGCGCACAGCGCTGGGGGAAATCATTATCTCGAGGGGGAACTAATGATTTTAACTTGAACTTGAATTTTATTCTGTTTCATTTAAAAAACAAAACATATCATTTGTACAATAACAAACTGAGGGCAGGAAACGAGTACATGAACATGCATACATAGCATATAATAACTATTAGTGAAACATGGAAACTACAAAAGAGCAGAGTCGTGTCAGGGTAGTTCCCAACAGAAAGAATGATAGGAAACAATATTGCTTTACGATCAAGACATGGGACAGGTATAAATATTACAAAAATAGACAAACACACAAAAAATACATTTTCGTTATAAAATTTGATAATGGTGATTAGTCATAATAAACCTCTAGAAAACAAAAACCACAAAATTATTTATAATCCTCGTGTATTTCATAATGACAACTCTAATTATCTAACAAATATCTTTTCAGATTCTTCTTAAGAATATTTGTAGTTGGAGAATTTGTAACTGTATCTGGTAGAGAATTCCATAATGAGGGTCCAGTGTGTCTGAGTGCGTGCATTATATACATCTTATCTACCTTAAATAAATTATATTTATTATATACTACATTTATACATTATATATAACTAACACGGATCTGTAAAATGTTTTGGTACAACCATAACAATGCATTCTGTTATAATATTATTATAATTATGGCCTACATAAAATGCAAGTCATTTCATTCTAGTTCCGTCGGCAGCCAGTCAAATTCTGAAATTATGTTACTTGGGACCCGTTTCATAAAACTTGTCATCAGTGACAAGTTGTCATATAGATGTGACAAGCTACTGAAATCTTTGCATCTGATTGGCTGAGAGCAAATTTGTCATAGAAATGTGGCAGTTGTCACTGATGACAAGTTTTATGAACCCCCCCCCCTGATGTGACGTCATTGCTCGCAATATGTTGGTTTCATGTCACGTGATTGCACTATGACCAATCGTCAACCATTATTTATGTATTTATGTATTTATGGATGAAATATAGATCCTCGGTGATGCTGATAAGTGTAGCGTTAGTGTTGCAGTGACGGTAGTGATGATATCTCGTCATCAGTGAAGTCAAAATATATTATTCTCATCAAAATAATCTTATATACGTATACATATACATCGCTGTCATGGCTGTAGATCCTTCCCATACTCGCTTATTTCTTACGGTAAAAATAGCACAAACAAAGACAATTCAAGAGTATCTTAGGTATACCTCCCTCCCCCTAAATATCCATAACTATCTCTCTATCTTGCGACCTACCTCCTGCCACCCCTCCCCCCCCCCCCCGCCTATCCGTGCTTTGAAGAATATCATGATATCAATGATATCAAAATGTAAAATGATTATCAAATCAAAACCATTAGCAACCACAGCAACCGAATCATCGTCCGAGTCTGGAGAAGATCTACCGACCTGGGCTCGAGGACTCATCGTCGTTCTCACTCCGATGGGTGTCGCCGTCGTGATCATACTCGTCTTCACCCTGTACACGACCTTCGTCAAGAGAAGACGGCGGAGACATGACATGGAGACGACGTTGACAAAAGACGAGCATCCAATCGCCGGCACGGAGACAGAGACTGCCGCTGGTCCGGGCGAGCTTGTGACGTCCTCCGTGGACACAGAGACAAACTTAGCCGTCGGATCAGGAACTTGAAATCACCTGTGATCCCTTTCCTCCTCTTCCTCCTAAAAGGCCAAGCTTGTAAGACGTGGAACACTGGAACAAAACAACAACAGCACCAATTTATTATACCAATAAAACATATTCATATCAAATTCTTCTATATACTATTGTACATTTACTCATTGATATATAATGCTGATACTATAAACAATACTTAGTATGATTTTAGAATGCAAACCTATAAACTATATAACAGATCACATTTATGGCACAGACACTATAAGGCCAGGTATGCCAGGAAAATTGACCAGCACAAAGGAAGATATACAATCGGCCACACAAAAAAATAACGACGAAAACAACAACAACAACAATAACAACACAAAACAAAAAAATAACAGAAATGAAGAAAATGCACTCAGACAGCTACCGGACAACAAAGAACGATGAAAGAGGAGCAGGGAAGAATAGAGTAGGAAAAGGAGAGGGAAAAGGAGAGGGATGGAAAAGGTCTGCGGACAGACACTACAAAATCTCAAGGACAAGTGAAACATAGCGGGTTTTTCATTAAACGGAATTAACTGGTATATATGGAAAGCAATTCTTCTTTTTTTTTTAAAGTTTAAACTTAAATGTAATTAACTTCACAGATTCTTTTTAAATCATTATCTAAGCTATTCCAAAATCTGGGTCCGGTATAAACAAATGTATTTTGAGTGTGTACAGTTCTTATCAAGGGAAGATTAAATTCTTTATTCTTCTTTATTCTTCCTTTCTTCATTTCCTCCTCTTTTTTACCTACTTGATTGATTCTGATTTTATTTCTGAATTTCTTTTGCATACATAAATGAAGTACAAAGTCAATTGAACAAGCAGTTGAGCACAGTATAAATTGAATCTGACAATTAAAGCAAATAAATGATTAATTCAAAGATTTTTTTTCCCCTGATACGATTCAAAATGAAGATAAACTATTTTGTGCATACATTTATGCAAACATAAGTCATAGTATATCTCTTGCTCAAAGACAAATTAGGCAATTCTTGATGGACAGAAATTCAGGAGACCATCATCATAAGCAAGCGCTTGACGAGGACAATGGCCTCAAAAATGATTGTCTAAACAGTACAACATTGTAAGAATATAACATAAGTCGTCACTACTCACTATGGCGATAAGTTATTTAAGCATGTTTTCTATTTTTTTTTTGTTCTGCTTCCTTGAGCCTCAACTCATACATTCTTATGTTGAAGTTGTCATACCATCTACTTGTTCACTGTGACTTGTTCTAAGTTTTCAAAACAGTCTTATTCCTCATCCTTCATCCCAATCATTGTAAATTCTGAAACTCTGTACCCAGTATCATAACCAGTTTAATAATGTTCAAATGTAAAGTCTGAAAATCATCCTGAGTTATCTCAATTAGCTAATTCAAGACAGCCTCGACAAAATACCGCCCTCTCTGTTCGTGTTCTTATAGGGCAGGTGAGATTAGTGTCTCTGAAGCATTGTCTGTCTGCACGAAAATACAGTGACAACAGTGACAATCCATTTCAACACTGTGAGCATTCTCATTCTCCATGGAGCTAATGGTATGCATTTCAAAGTACCTAATAACGCCCCCGCCCCCCCCCCCCCCCATTTACAGTCGTTTTTTATCGATTTGTTCGTCTGGTTTATATGATTGCTATTATTTCACGCTGAATTCGATTCTCATATGTTATGCTGCATTCATCGACAAATAAGTTTAGAAGTGCGATTGTTGTGAAAATGAAAAGGAAGCATTTGAGATTACAATACAGCTGCAATAACATACAGATCAAAGAGTTGGTCAAGCCACTCTGTAGACAACGCATGTATTCTGACAGCAAAAAAAAAGTGACCTTGAATGTCAATAATAACGCGCAAAACATTACAACTATGTCTACCTTCTCTTCATTTCGATTTTATTATTCATTTTTTAGTCAGATAATCATACAGTCCATTTTTATGTAACTGCCATCACTCAAATTGTATTTTCTCAAAGTAGTCGTTTTCTTGTTTGTTTTTGTTCTTTCGTGTTTGTTTGTTTGTTTGTTTGTTTGTTTGTTTGTTTGTTTTTTAGGGGGGGGGGGACATAAGTACGCTTTGACGAGTTTGCTCGTGGTTTTTTGATAACTGTCTTTGTCCTCTTCCAAATCTTATTCATAAAGTTTTGCGTGAACTACGACTTACATTCCGTGTTCATAATCTCATTCATTAGCGAGTTTTATATCTGCGACGCTAATGTTCACGACGCACAATCATGGAAACAGCTGTCTCGCGCATGTGCAGAGCACCATTTTCTGCCTAATAGTGGCGTCTCGGCGATCGCGTCGCAGATCTAAAGCTCGCTACTGTTTCGTGATACCGATGATAACCATGATCTGTCGAAAACTTTTAACCCCGACCTATCAAATCATGGTGCATGCATTGTAACGTGATGGTGAATGTAGAAGAAAGCGAAATAAAATAGAAACAAAGCGCAAATTGTAAAACAAAGACATTCTTTGAAGAATTTGGTAATCGCGCACGCATTAATCCATCAGCAGCCAGAGGAACCGCTGACAAACAGCCTCACGAGGAGAAAAAGTCATCATACGTGCCTTGCGCGTTCTTACACGTCACTGATCGTCACTGTACGTGACACCACAGCCCAATCCCTGAGTGATCTTGATATCATCGCACGACTAAACACGTCTCAGAACTTACTTATCTATTTCACGTAATTTGTGTTACCGCTGATAGCCTTGTCAGTGATAAAAGCATTGTTCTCTAAGAGAACCCTGATTTCGTGTCCTTTTAAATTTATGTATACATCCATGATGTATAGAAATAACATAAACAACACCATAATGACAGAAAGTAACAAATGTTTGCTCTGTTCAAATGTTGATAAGATTGACTTATTACGCCTATGTTAAGTCACTTATTGCAGGGTCTCTATTATGTACCAGGTCAAGAGTTCAAATGTTTAAAATTGTAATGGGGGTGATACTTATATTTCAATTTCAGTTTAAATACACTCTCATATTTCTCGGTGAAAATACATCAAATATAACAAAATCAAATAATACATGATATCCAGCTATACTAGGAAGCATAATAGAATATCGCAAACGTAGAGAACATAGTGGTCAATCTATGAAAGTTGGAATCTGAGAATAAATGCTCAAGAAATATGATGGAACCTGGTTGAGCGTAGGTCCCAGTATCAAAATCGAGCGCAAAGATTAAAGGGATCGTATAGTTTTGGTTGAGACCTAATTTCAGGTTTCTAAACATTTTTGGTGAGATAATGAGAAACCTCATGAAATATGAAAGAGCAAGTAATTCTATGAGGAATTTAATGTTGATTTGATTAAAATTGGTTTTGAAATGGCTGAGATATCCAAAAAAAGAGCGATTCTAATAAAGTGTGGGACCCACACTTTATTACGATCGCTTTGTTTTACTTTGTTTATGAATGTTTCAGTTATTCCAAACCCGATATTCATCAAATAAACTTTGAATTCCTCTTAAAATTGTATTCTCTGTACTATAACATAAGTGTTTTCTTGGTATCTTGCAAAAAGTTAAAAGCCCGATTCTTCTCTCCACCAATACTGTACCATCCCTTTAAGATGAGCATGTACGAATGAATTGAATATTGTAAACAGAAATATTAATATAAACAGAAAGTTTGTGCCTCGTCAATAAGAGAAGTAATGCGGTAGGAAAAAAAGAAACATTATAGAAAAGATATATTTTTGTTTACGAAGGATTCCCTTTTCACAGGGGACTTCCCACCTGCTCATCTTGTCTCTCTATCTATCTCTCTCTCTCTTCCCCTCTCTCCCTTTTTTTCCTTCTCTAATGTAGCGTCTTTAATCTCGACATTGATGACACAACAACCACACACCTCCAGTTTAATCCCGTCTGTGAGGTGTTTGTTGTTTTGCGCAATCTTCTTCCGTATACCCCTTACTTCAGGAAATATTAAAGGAAGTGACCCTTTATATACATCATTACCAATGTCCAACGTAACGTTAAGAGGTAAATCTCAGAGTGAAAGTGACTCATTGTAATCTGAAATGAATAAGCATATCAATTAATTAATCATCGTGCCTTTTCTTTTGTGCGATCCAAACATTCCAGGTTGATATTAGAACAAGTAATAAAGATCAGTTTCCCCCCAAATAACAAATAATGAAAAAGAAATAATTCTTGACGGTAAAGTTTAAAAAGATAGGAATGGGTACCGGTGCAGAGTGATTTTGACTGTCTAAAAACATTCAAACAAAACGAAACGAAACAAAGACACCAATGAAACTTTTTTTAAAAAGAATGCACAAATTTCCGACTAATGCCTTTAATCACGAATGAGTCTAAAGACACCCTATCTGTATGGATGACTAATGACCTCACATATACTCTATCGATTTTATGCTTGTTCTTGTTGTTGTTGTTGTTGTTGTTGTTGTTGTTGTTGTTGTTGTTGTTGTTTCCCCTCTTTTTTTCGCTGATACCACGGACACGTTTTCCGCGATTTGATCCCCCCCCCCCCCCTCCCCATGTCCTGAGTCAGACAGCAGATGGTGGCATGCTTCATAAGGGACTTGTCTGGAGGTGGGGCAACCAGAAAGGTTCGACAGACCCTTGAAAGCCCTTGATATGACGGGGAGAAGAGCGATGTCCTATTACAGCAGCGGCAGCAGCAGCAGCAGCAGCAGCAGCAGCAGCAACAACAACAACAACAAGAAGCATATTTAAGAGTGCCGCGGATTGTTAGGATGATCAACTCACCACCCGTTGTCCTGTAAAGTCTTTCGCAAAGTATACAAAACAAAAAAAGGAAACGCAGAAGTTAAAACAAAACCAATTTTCCTCTCTTATTGTTTGCGTGTCCTTTATCAAATTTTCTACCGAAAATGAATATTGTTAATCACATTTCTACTCTTGCTTTCGTTTTTACAATGTGAATTCAAACGTGAATATATATGATTAACGTACGCCAGCTCAGAAAATGCAATAGCAATTGCTCAAAGATTGATAACACTAATCTTTCAGCAAAATTGAATTCATAACTTGAAAATTTGACACGTTTTGTCCCTTTTTTTTCATGAATCAGATACTATCTTTAACTCCAGAATTACATGTCTATGATGCATAATAGAGAATAGTAGCTTCTTCTTTTTTCAAACAATGTTCGATAAAATGACTGTGTGCACGTCAACGAGATGTCTTTGAGGACAATATTATGATGATATCGTGACAACATACCAGTTACGTAAGAGCATGTACGTTACTTTGAGTGGAGGCATAGTGGTGAGTTACTAAAGCCTTTGTCTTTCAATCCGAAGGTCTCGAGTTCAAATTCCGCAGGTGTTTTGGACTAAATGCTTCTTATACTATCGACGAATCGGATGCCCCTTCCTTCTCGACCAACGAGTACTCAATGAGTATCCAGCTATGCTGGATTAATGATATAGAGGGGCGGCCTTCCGGTAGAGCAATGACAACACTGGAGAAGGCTATACCCTTGTCATCTTTATTATTGATAATATCATTTTTCGATGTCTGTTTGTGTGTTTATTTGTTTTTATTTTCCATCTTCAGCTGCACTAGCTGGCCTTCCATGGAGTCCAGTTGCATATAGGCCTATTTCTGTGTTATAATCACATGACTGTCTTATCAAATTTAAAGAATTTTATACCATTTTTTTTTTTTTTGGGGGGGGGGTTGGGTAGGATTGAATAACTCTGCAGGTTAATTTGAAAATGGGGAGGGTTTTGCTTGAAGTGTCATCCGATGGAGAAGCGCATATGCTAGACACAATCATGGTTTGTGGGCGTTACTTTGATAATTAGATGCGGTGCAAAGGTACAATAGCAACAGCAGCAACAACAAAACCCACCTGGTGTGGTTTGGTCCGCAGCCCGCATCAATTTGGGGTCACAGATTTTGACTGTTTTCGGAAGCGTTACTACGTGACGCCTGCCCAGGTAACCGCAGACGGGTACAGCTGTGCGTAACGCTGTTACACCGTGGTCAAATCCTCCTGTCCGCGGTGACCTGCTGGTGGCGCTATAACCTATATCGTGTCTTGAGAGTATGTTGAGGAGTGTGACACCACATTTGCTCCTGCGACAATCGCTCCGATCTTATTTCCTCCAAGGCACTTTGGGTTAGGGTTGTAATAGTGTTTTAGTTTAGTTTGACGTGAGGATTAGTATTACGGTTAGGGTTAGGATTGTTGATATAATTTATGTTTGGCTTAGCGTGCAGATATTTCATGGGAGCAATTGTCGTAGGAGCAATTTCATGGCACAGTTAATTAAGGAGAACGAAATTCGGATGAACACTCGCACCGGTTGTGCAGGATGTGTTTTAAATAATCGAATTTCAATTTCAGTTGAACTTTGAGAATTTAACTCATGGAATAATGATCAACGTTAATGATAGTTATCATAAATGTTATGTGCTCTCATGATAATCACCACTTATTAATTATAATGAAGATTATTATAATGATATTGATAACAACGTGGCATAAATGACAATGGTAACGAAAGTAATAGTGAAGAAAACAACCAAGACAAGAGAGAATACATATATGAAGTGAATGAAGCCAAAGTATTGTCCCTATAGTGTTATGGATTTTTGAATAGTTTGTCCTGCGTATACATGCATTAATTTCCATGTGTTAACACACGTGTCTTCGCGGCGAGTTCGGCAGACGATCAGTCAGAACTTTTCTGTCAGAAACAAAAAATAAAGGCGGGAACCTGCTGGGCCTCCTCAAAAACAGATGCAAATTGTTCCCGATGGTCTGCGTAATCCCCCACCTGTCTAAAACCCCATTACCTCATGGCAACCAGCCCAAGTTTGATTGGTTGAGTCACCCCATGCAGCAAGAGTCAGTGAGCGCCATCATTTCGTGTTTGGAAGCCAGTCGGTCTTGTATACTTCAAGCTTGACAGTGCGCTCCTCAGAATGTGATTATGGAAATAGGGCTGTCTAATCCAGCCACCGTGGCTCATCTTTACTTTCATTTCATTTATTAGCATTATTTTTTTTTTTTTTTTTTGGGGGGGGGGATGAGGGGGAGTGGGGTTGAGGTGAGGAATTGTTGGGATAAAGAGGGGCAATATGGGTATGTATCATATTTAGTTGGGATCATAACCGACTAATGTAACGAACATTTTGTTGGAAGTTTGTTGGAAGACGACCCTCATATGTGTTTGCAGGTCAATTTAATTTAATCTAATTTAATTCAATTCAATTCTATTTACTGCATTCTCAGCCAACAAGGGCTAATTAATGATGCAAAGTATACATTTGACAAATTATAGAAAGAAAAGGAAATAAAGAAACAAGGGAAAGAAACAATACCTAACAAATCAAAACCTTTAAGTAAATTTACTGCTACTGAAATGCTTTAATAGGTCGGTAAGTTATCTGTTTCTCCATTTCGAACTATATCAACGCATCCCCATGTATTTACTTGTATTCTTATTTGTAAGTGTGAGTTTGTGTCCGTGTGTGTGTGTGTGTGTGTGTGTGTGTGTGTGTGTGTGTGTGTGTGTGTGTGTATGTGTATTTTCTGCCAGCATCAATTTTTTTCTTTTTTTTTCGAGAAGCAATGAAGTATGCCCGTTTTTTGTTTTAAAGCAAATTATCTATTATGTTCCTGTTCTGCGGGCTTTTGCGAGAATATGTGTTTAAAAAAAAAAAAAAAAGCGGATTTCGTTGGTTTTTTTTTTGTCAAAAGAGTTACAATGTAAATTTGACATTAATATGCACAATGTTGGTATTACTGCATTTTGTCCTTATATAGTGTAAGTTGATGTTATTTTGTATTATGTTTGTGTATAATGCAGTCTGTTTTCGTATGATGTCTTGTTTTTGTTCTGTGAACGTTTCTGATTCTTGTAATATGAAATTGAACGAAATTCGAATAAAGAATTATTTAAAAAAATCATTATATCAATCGTTCCCATCCCCATCGCCGGTGAATACTCACCATAAGCCATGATATATAACAGACAAACACATTATGAACGACGACAGAGTCCGCACGCTGTTGAGGTAATATTTGGGATAAGTTTCCCTTCAATCTATGCTCCTGGCTTTGCGTGCTTTGCATAAAAATGAATGAAAGTGTTGTCCCCTCCGATTCTGAAGTTGAATCAGTGATTTATTCAACAGAAACAATTCCCATTTGAGAGATGAACATTACTGAATACAAGCATAAAAAAAAATCTTGAATAAAAAATAAACACGCACAAATTGTCACGACATTTATCTGTTTGTTTATAAGGGGCATTCCTAATGAAGAAGTTTGGAAACGCTGAATCATTATGAACGACAAAAACCAGTCATCGCAATCCACAATCAACAAATTGAGTAAAACTTCACAACACAACATTTATGAATAGATATACATGACATTGGAGTTTTATACAACATTTCATGCATTGCTCGTGTACCCACCTTAATGCAAAACCAGTTTTATGCAGCCAATTAATGCCTTTTATTTTATAGTTCGTACAGAGGAACGGATGGCCAGACTTTTCGTCACATGAAACATATTCAGTCGGCTCGTGTTTAGTCCGTATGGTGATGAGTGTTCGAACATGATCAGCGAGCCTCGGACCCTGGATATGCTTTGGAGCGGTGGCGGATGTATCGGAAATGTCTAATTCAATTAAAACTCCTTTGGGGGAGACTGATCTGAAACATATTGCGCGCGTGCATGTCTGTCCCCCTGCTCACGTTGTATTACACCGTATGTGAGCTGATGCAGCTAGTAATCGAGGAAGATATACTCCAGCGACTGGGCTTTCCACGTGTACATCTGTTGCTGCGAACGGCTTTATCACCCAAACTGCAAAGCGTCTCCCCCTGTATTCTTTGATTCGACAAGGACGGTTTTTACTTCTCCAATGTACAGCTGCAAATTAGAGCGAGACACACCCAATAACAAAACGCAAATGTGACAAGTCACGTGACGATGAAAGTTCCAACAGGGTTTGCAAAACTCATTCATCATAATCAGAGAATCTCTCTATTTTTTTTATGATTAAGAGTTGCATGCACGCCCAAAGGGGCACAGGCTTGGTTTTGTTCAGTTTAAATTATCAATTTGTGCAAGCTCTGTAGAATCTTATGGTGCAAATGCGATATTTTGAAGAAGGTCCAAGATAAAGCTTTATGTTAGTCGAGGTATAATCCGCTGAGTTTTTTCTCCGTTTTCTTCGTAACGTTTTGATATCATTTTCTTTATTCATCCTTCAACCTCTTGTTCCTCCCTCATGGCTCGCACTGTTCAGCAATATCGGTTATGATTAGAAGACAGAGCACCCATATTCATAGGCTTGTAAGTCCCCCTATTGTTTTCTTCTTGTAATATCCTAGTATATAATATTATTATACTCTTTATCTATAAGATTACGTGTGGTCAGTTTTACAAGAAATGAGAGGAAAGGATTCTTCACATTATACTTATATACAAGTGACAGTATACTATGAAAATTATCTGTCTGACAAAAAAAACAACGAAAACCCAACAACAACAAACAAAGAAAGAAACAAACAAACAAAAACCGCAGCTCAAAATACTTTACGTTGTTTTCTATCATGTATTTCTCTATCTTTGAGAGCCCTTTCATGTCGTGCCTTGTGAGTTCCTATTAGTATTGCAATATCCTGATGAAGACATGCTCTCGTCGTAAGACTTGCGCCTTCGGCGTTGCCACGACGACGGTCGGCGTGGATAAGCGCCGGGAGATGAGATGATCTGTGCGGTTAATCTCCGCGGAAGAGACAGCCAAGGTAGTCACGGTAGTGCTAATCCCAACCGGCTGGTAGCCCCTCACTTCCTGCGACATTCCTCTGTTCCCGCCATATTTTGTCCCTAACCCAGACACAGTATCCACAATAAGTGTGCCATCTCTATTATTCCAGTCACATGAGTTGCAAATAAATGAATCTTCACGAATCAAATGCTACAAGGCTCACTTCTTTCTCCCACTGACTGAGCATAATTATGTGTGTTGTTTATTTTCTATTTTTCTTTCTGCTTGTTGCTAGTATCATGAACTTTAGGTGCTTTGTTGTCATTTCGAGGATTGGGAATATATTCTTTACGGTATCTATATAATCTTTACGGTATTTGATTAAACACCAAAAATGCAGGTATAAATGTCCTTTTCCGGTATAATTATATGACGAATGTCGAATTACTGAACTTTCCTCAATTTAATCGTTAATGCAAACAATGTATTTAAATCTAATCTTCTTATTCAAGCAGATGACAACGCACAGTGTATTTCAGTGTGCAAGATACACACTATCATTGTTGGGTTATGTAGGACCTATAAGCTTTCTTTCACAAGAATGTCTCGTATTAAATTATGCCTTCGACAGATATGGAAGTATATTTAACTTGACGGACTTTGTAATTTCATCTGGAGATAATTACCACGACAACCTGTAAATACCATGCATCCTCCACTTCTACCTCTTTTAGAATTGTAGAGAATAACGCCATAAGCACTTTAAAAATTGAGTTTTAACAGTTTGATTGGGAAGTCGTAGTAGCCGTTTATTTGTTATTCACCGAGCCCCTTATCGGTGTAGGTTTGATCTATGCTATTACCATGTTTGCATTTCCTACGATTTCATTTTCATTTCATGCCACTTCATTTCATTCCCAACAAAGTACATTTATGGCATAACGTATGCAAATACATATCTATACGAGATCTAAAACACATTTTCTTTTAATTAGGAATAAAATGCAATCATCATTATATGACTTTAGTGTATGAAAGAAAAGTTGTTTGAAATGGAGGGGACTACTGGAAAGCTTGCCTTGTATTTTGCAGTCCCCTCATGCACAATGAATAATTACAGTACATGTTGTATGTACTGAACTATTAATGAAACTGAGGCAAAGAAAGAGGAAGCCGTCTTAATTTTAAAATCTTACCAAGGCCTTTACCAGGAGGTATACTAGGCGAGCCAAGACAAAGAATATTGATTTCATTCCAAGCACATGGTGTGCTTAATATGGCGTAATTCGGAAGCAAAATATGCAGACAAACTTTGTCAAACTGTAGAAATATCACTGAAACATTATAGTTGAAGGGAACAAAAATGCTCAGGGCAATGTGCTTAGGACAGTCAATCACATGAGAATGTTTTTTCCTCAAGAAGGAAGAGAAAAAAAAAGGAGATAACGTGTTCATGTTGAGACCGTAAAGAACCAAAAAAATAAAAAAAAATATAAAAAAAATATAAAACAAAAGACGGACTCTTCGTATAAATGTCGAAGTCACAATAAGGTTCCCATATAGGTCCTACACCAAAATGTTTTTCGATGACTAATTGTTTAGTCGTTTCATTGAAATCTTGCAAGAGGACTTCGGTACTCAAGGCCACTTCTGTAAAGCGCTCAAGTATTATAGGATGACTATAATTGAACGTGACCTTTTTGGCCCGTGATGTCACCAGAAAGGGAGCGAGCAAGGAGCACAAGAAGCAAAAAGGCGGCAACCCACGCACTGCAACACTGATGCATTAAACGACGGATTAGGGTTTTTCGTCTGCCGTGTGTTTATTTTTGTTTTCACTCATGCGTTTGATACCCCGCGAAATTATCCTTCAATGTGTCAACAAGTTAAAGTCAAGGTAATAACATACTTTAGGTGAAAGCCCATCAAGATTCAAACTTCAAGAATCTACGGGATTGCGAGAATGAAAAAAAGATACTGCTTGCGAAGGTCTTTTGCAAACCTGCAGTCGAAAGATTATGGTAGAAGACCAGTGTTCGTTCGCGAGCCACTGAAGTGCTATCTCTCGTTATCATTATGGTACATGACAGGGAATTGTCCATATCCGCTAATTCTGACTACTAGAAAAGAATATTACTAGTTTGACCGTCTGCAATCGCCACGCTGATCCGGATTTTTCTTCTTCTTCTTCTTCGAAATCTGACCGAATATCTCTTGATGACTTGACTGATGCATCAGTCGTTCGACTTGCCCGCTAAAAAAAAAAAATCCGCTCGCTGTGAAATCTGTTAATCCGTAGGAGGGAGAAACTCACTATCACTTAAACATTATGACTTTGATTATTCTTCGATGAAAAAAAAAAGGCACCAGCTGCGCTGAAATGTCGGTCGAGGGCGTGAGGAACAGCTTCCTTCTAATTACACCTGTATTATTTTTGGTCCTGTCTTACTGCACAATGATCGGATCTTCATGCGTCAACAATTAGAATTTATACACGGAAATGCATTATCAAGTTTCTCTAATGAGTACATGAAACCTGGGAGGCCACATTTTGCCCAGTAGACTGTAATATGTCAGAAGCTGACTGTGGCGTATGTATACCGTTGGTGTTACTTGCCAATTAGGGCTTTTATAGGTATACATGGCTATAGTAAGCAGTGATTTATAAAAGGTAAATGCTACACACAGGTTTACTGAAAATCTCCTTACTATGTGGACATCAACCCCAAACCCATCTCCCATGTAAAACTTTATCTTGATTCTTGTTTGTTTGTTTGTTTAATTAATTACAAACGTGTATTTATGTGTCTTTTGTTTATTTGTTTATATTTTTGTTGTTTGTTTGTTTGATTGTAAATGTGTATTTATGTTTTGTTTGTTTATTTGTTTGTTTGTTTCCTTGTTTATCTGTTTCCATTGCGTCATGGCCTGCATGAACCGGCTTGAACGTGGACCGCTTTGTGTTCCCCGCTTTAAGACTGGTTAGAGTGTAAAAGATTTAATTTTGTACTATCATGGAATAATGTCATACAATATTTAATTAATCACTTATCTGTTATAACTGTTAGATTCAAACAATATTGCACTCAATTACTTTGTTCACTTGACTTTGTCTTACATTTATGTCTGAAAAAAAAAAGAAATGCGGAAATAAAATCGATTGATCACTCAATTAATCAAACAATACTGCACTCAATCACTTTGTTCAATTGACTTTGTATGGTATGCATGAAAAAGAAATGTGGCAATAAAGTCGATCAATCAATCAATCAATCAATCAATCAATCAATCAATCAATCAATCAATATTAGTCAATCAATCAATCAATCAAAAATCTTGGAGAATAACGAAAGGCATTTTCAATTCGTCATGTGAATTGGTATGTAAGAAAAATGTCTTCTATATCCATTTCTCTCTTTATTCCTCCCCCTCCTTCCCCTCCTCCCCATCCCCCTTTAATTCTCTCTCTTTAAACTTATAGCTAAACATTAGGGTAATTATCCTAAAGCGAAGTGTCGTTTTGCATGATACGTCCAAGATTCATAACGAGATATCATACGTGTTAAACAACATTATACCAATCACTTTGTGGTTTTATAGCCTATAGCCCAAATACCCTCGAGTAATGAGAGGTTCAGATTATCAACAAGACGATACAACCAATTTATTGTATAGAGAATAATAGGAATCACATTATAAGTGCAGGGGAAGAGTTTCGAATGGAGCAGAATAATAAATGATTATACCAACTTATTTACAATGAACTTATATTCCCCTTAATTGCCGTTTCTGTTTCGGAGCACGATAGATTGTTTCACCCAGGCACTTTAGAATATTACTCTGTTCATCAAAACACTATTAGGGATGCGCAACTTTGTAAGCCATTCAAAAGACACAACGTCGCATGTTATGAATGTTCTCTTTTGTTCTGTATCATATTGTGTTGTTTGATATGCTGTAAACTCATATACGGACTCACTGAAAAATAGCCCTGAAGCTGATAGTGTTTTTTAACCGTATTGAAATAAAAACAAACAAACAACTAAGAGTATATACAATGTACGTAAATTGACATATTTTGGTGATTAATCCAGTCAATAAAACATAGTTCTCCTAAGCTGAACATAATACAATTATTGATCAATATTCTATAAGCACGCCCTAACAATATTACAGCATCTTGATATCCGAGTGTAAAGTACACTTTGCACCATCTTGTGCAATTATGACTTGACAAAAATCATTATTTTTGCGACAACTGAGAAAACAACCATTGACTATACATACTTCCAGTTCAGGGGAAGCTGCTTGTTGATCCCAATCATTATCAACCTCGTATACATAGTATACAGGAGATTGCTGTATATTCCGTATAGTCCCATACATTCGTAAATGTGTGGATATTTTGGAGAGGCAAATTAATGGTTGTGTGGTTTTAACATGTTCGCGATATCACAAAAAACATGATGTCTTGTTACATCTTTTCTGAGATTTGCTCTATCAGGTGTTAACTTACTTTATCACTTGCCTCATCGTGAAAGCTTTCCACACATTTTGTTGTTGTTGTTGTTGTTGTTGTGTGTTATAAAGTGACTGTGTGCACGCTAATAGTGTCATCAACATAATCAATCACCCCCAAAATAATCAGTCTCCGACCTTGGGTATAATTTCGAGATAGCATTGGTCTGCTTATACTTTTTAAAAATAACTGTTAAATAAATTATTGCCGGACCTATTCACCACACATCGTTTATAGTAACTGTCATTTTTAGGACCTTCGACAATCACATGGTGGGAAATATAAGCATACCGATTAGAAAGTTTGAAAAGATATAATCAGCCCATCTAATATATACTTTATTGGTGCAGTGCATGGCACATGCACTACACGATCATGATTATTTGTAATTATGTTTACATGTGTAGTTACGGAGGCTAGTTATAACGTGCGTGTATGAATATTATAGTATATTTGTACGTTTTCAAGAATGTATGTCTGTGTGCATGTGTGTACGTGTACATAAATGTGTGTATTTCGAGAAAATAATGTTTATATAACACTGCCTGTTTCAGTGCGTTTGAATAATGGGTATGCATAATGCGCAAATACCTGCGTTTTTATCTCCAACACTGTCTAAAGATTTTGAGCTAAGTTTCTTTTAATCTCTGCTATTTTGACATTCTAGAGAGCGTGATTGGTATAATGTTAGCAATACATCAACATTATTATATACATGTACATCTTTTTTATCCTTATATCTTTGTTAGATTTTATAATAATTAATATCATTATTATCAGAATCATCAAAATTATCATTATCGATTTCTTCAAGATTAAGAAGGCTCAGCATAATCATACGTCATCATAAAATTGATTAAGGATTCCAAAGGATGTAAGGTTGTGATTAACCCCGATGGTCAAAGTTTAGCGCATAGTAATGGCTTGCTTTTATAATCTTTGCGAAGGACTACCCTCAGAGAAGAAACTTCCTGCTTTACGCACGTGGATCATCTGCGCCGATCCCATGCGGGGTTTCGCGCTCCGTGAGTCATTACACTGTTGGGATTATCGCGTGCGTCCGTGATGTTCCTTGACATAAACCTCTCCAATTCCTCCGTTCATGCATCGACTTTCACTTATTCCTCCTCGCCTGTTTTGCGCTCATGTGAAATCGCTCATACTGTAATTATTTTTATTCATGTGGGGAGGATTTTCTGAGAAGATAAGAGGATTTCGTCCGCACTGGTCGCATGTATTAACATTTCGTCCGTATTATTTTTGGAAAGCGCTTAAAAACAGTTTTGACTATATAGGAAGGGCCGAGTATATAAAAAAGGCCTCGTAAAGATATAAACTCTCTCATAAAGCTGCCATATTAACTATGGAATTACCTAAGACGAAGGATTTCTCTCTTCTGAAACTACTGCGTGTCTCATATCGACCGGATTTGGGGAGAAAACCTTGGCTCGACTAACTGCAATTATTCAAATTCTTGCCATGTAATCATAAACACATTGATTGGACGAGAGAGAGAGAGAGAGAGAAGGAGGGGGGGGGGGGGGGAGGGGAGGAAGAAGAGGTGGTTTTCCTGGCTCGTTGGCCGAGGCATTTATCGATGAACTGTCATTAGTGATTTCTCCCTCGGCTTTGATGTTTACCGTTGAAACATTTAATATCATAATCATCTTGCTTCGAACGCTACTGCCGAGTGTCTGTCTCGATTACGCAAGAACAGCGTACCGCTTTGTTTTCCCCGCAAATGTTCCGTCATGTAAGGTCACAAAAATCCATATCTATAGCGATCATTATGATCGTGTTGGGATGGGGGGGGGGGGGGGGGACTGCGGGTGCATGCAGTGGTTCTTCCGCAGGTTTTCAGCTCTGAAGAGAGGTGAGACTCACCTCCCTGACTCCCTGAGCTATACGTGTGAGGTCACGGGGGGGGGGGGGGGGCATTTCATGAAGCATTTCGTCCGACAAAGTTGTCGGACAAATTTGCATTCAGCCAATCAGATGCAAGGATTTCAGTAGCTTGTAACAGTTTGTCAGAAAAAATATCCCACCAAAACGCTTCATGAAATACCCCCCGAAGTTAGCGTGCAAAAAACAAACAAACAAAAAACAAGAAGTCAATAATAGTCCAAATCTTACAAGCACAACAGTGGAAGTTGGATGAAAATCGGATGAAAATTATGAAAGTTAGGAAATTGAGAAGTTTTGCTAATTTCCACAAAACAGGTCTTGAACAGTCACTATGAATATGCAAATATTGAATTGATGATGTCATCCCCTCACATTTACTAATTTGCCAGACATGCAGTATACATAAAATCATGAAATTTCCAGTTTTTTGATCAAGTGCAATCACGCTCCGGTGTCATATCTGAGTGATCATTATTTTGACATTGATATAATCAATAAGAACATTAGGTTTTACACATTTTGACTAGAAAAATTGAAAATTTCGCCATTTTTCGTGCCTGATCAATCAATGAAAAATTGTGAGGTGATGACATCATCAGTTCGCTCATTTACATATTCATGTCAACTGTTAAAGAACTATTATACAAAAATTAGGGAATTTTTGAAATTGCATAACTTCCTTACTTTTTCTCCGATTTCAATGTTGTACATGCTTGTCATATTTTACTCTTTCTTTTCAGACTAACTTTTAATTGGTGTGGAATTAAAGCTATAGGACGCTCTATTTGTCACCGTGTTTCTGGTTCGATATTCACTCTGGGCATGACAACTGGCAAACATGACGAGCAAAGAAATTTCATTTTGATATAGTAGTATTGCCATAAGCATAAGAAGTGAGTGTAAATTTACATGCAGTGATGGTCACGAAAATTGGCAGATGGTATAAACACTGTTATCATTATGACTTTTATGGTAATAACAACGAGGAAATGAAGGTATGGATCGTAATCATATAAGTGTTATGATATGATCAGGAGAACCGTTTTTACCTTTTTGAATTTAAATGTAATGACTTTTGAATGACACTTAATACTGTCATCACCACTATCATTATTGTAACTGCAAGTACACTGTGTTTTCTGTTTTGTTATTCACCATAAGGACTGCCATATGAAAAATCGTAATACATGTAGTACGAGCCAGTTATAGCTTTTAGAATGCATGCGACGAAAAAAATATTTTGACAAAAATTTTAAAGTGCTGCTTTGACATCGGGGCTTAATTTTTGATGAAGAAGAATAAACAGGGGTGTGATTTCTTTTCTTTATCTCATAATGTTGAGTGTTTAGAAAAAATAGAAAGCAATCATTATCGCAGCTGCTTTTTTATGTTGTTGTTGTGAATTGTGACTATTACTAATGTTCATTGTCACAGGAAACAGAGTATTGCATACCAGCATGCTTGTGCAGCAGTATGAAAAATTAACACCGTGTGCTTTTATTAGTTCCTCGGCTTTAGACGTAACCCAGCCAAGCCCCACTCAATGTCGTCAAGCTGAAAAAAACAAGAAAATATATTACTTGGGCAAAAACTCAAGAAATACTAGTATCCGACTCTGGCATCGCCTTATAAAAGAAAGAGAGGGAGAGAGAGGGGGCGTGGGAGATAGCAAGGAAAAAATTATCCTGGAAATGTGAAACGTTAACACTACCAAGATTCCCCCTGTATTAATCCAGCCGATGACAACTGGCGTAAAATAAGCGCCTTTTTAATTAGGAGCGAAAGGAGAGCAAGGGGCCCATTTCCTGCCTTCGAGCGAACAGCCCCAGGAGCAGACGTCCGTTTGCGTTTACAACCAAGTTAATAATTACAAGTAACTGTTTAATCATGACGGTATGTGCCCTCCCGCGCTTTGATTCAGAATGTGAAAAGTCGGGCAAAATTCATAGACTGTGTGTATACTGGAAGATTGATTCTAACTGACTGTATAAAATAAGTGTTTTCAAAATGCTGTTTTTTTTTTTCAGTGTACGGTTAGCCATTGAGATATCTGAGAACTGTCAACTTCCTAATCAAATAACTGTGAAGATATAGGACAATGGTCATACAATTTTTCGCTGCTCTTTATTAAATGTTTCATGTTGTTTTTGTGTGTGTGTTTTTTTTTTTTTTGGTAATGTTGCTGTATTATTTTCACTGCGAATAGTTTGAACATTTGAAGACAGGGCACTTCAAAATGTTTCAAGATGATATTGACTTCTGCAAATGTATATAGGCCTTCTTGTTGATTTTCAGGGGGTTGGCAATACCAGCTGAACAGGAGTAAAAACCCAAACAAACAGACACAAAAAAAAGTAGAGTGCATAATTATATTCTACCACTGAGAAAGACGAAAATCATACTCATCATCGTAAAAATAATAACGAAAATATAGGACATGGGTAACCCCCCCCCCCACACGCACACACACACACACACACGTCCCAACATTCACATAACACACACCCACACATTTTTGCCATTGGAAGATAAAAGCAAAAACAACGAAATAAGTATCAGATAAATTGACAAACCATCCAAAAACCATGTAAACAGTAAGAACTCTATAGAGAGTTAATTTCGTCACTGGATTCCTTGAATCAACGGGCCCCCACATGAAAAAATGATAAAACCAACAAACAATAAACAAACAAACAAACAAACGAACAAACGAACAAACAAACAAACACGATCCAAGGACCAACTTGCAGTGCTCCGAACAGTTTTTATATGACTATATAGAATTGAGAAGTTATCCGGTTATCAACGAATGACAACGAAAATTATATATATGTATATATATATATATATATATATATATATATATATATGTATATGTGTGTGTGTGTGTGAGTGTGTGTGTGTATTGCTCTAGATTTGCTAAAGTGATTTTCCGTGTTACCATGCAGGAAGCAACGATTTGGTAGATAATAGTGACGTATACATTGTATCACTACATGCAACACCTTGTACTCGAAAAAGCACATGTATTATTCTCGTGATAATAATAACAATCGTCATAATCATCATCATCATCATCATCATCATCACCATCATCATTATTACATAATTGCTATTATCATTCTACTCACAATAATTTAATAAAAAGTCATAATATTCAACAGTCATTAAAACATTATTTTTACATTTTTCATCACGATTAACTCATGAATAAGAATGGCCATCCCCCCCCCCCAAAAAAAAAAACACCCACAACAACAACAACAACAACAACAACAACAACAACAACAACAACAGTAGCAGCAACAGCAGCAACAGCACCAACAACAACACCCTCATTTCCGGATTATATGAAATAACAATCAATATTGTAAAGAAATAACCAACCAATGAGACATGTTATATACGTAAATACAACAAAATCATACAATTAGAAGTGCGATGTCTATTCGGTGTTAACGTACACTCTCACAAGTTTAATTCGTTTCCAAGACGCAGATTTCTTGGTCAGTATCATTATGCAATTAACATTGATATAAAAGTAAAAATTAAATATTAACTGGAATGCGCCGTATACAATAATGTTAGATCTTTATCAACATCAGCATTGATGCGAAAAATTGCTACATTGAAACAACGTTTAAAAGCTTTAGCGTTTGGTGAATCACGAAATTCAAAGAAACCAGGAAATAACCTAACATAAAAATCTGACATGTCGTTGAGTGCCTGTGTTGGAGCCTGATGTGAAGTTTCGTACACAGGCTGTTGGTGTTTTCCCCCACTTCACAACGATTATAGGCATATTGTAAATAAACCACAGTGGAAAATTATGAGTTGAAGATACACTGCGAGTGCACTTCAATTGCATAGTAACCAACATACTTTTAAGGATAAAAAAAAAATGGAAAAATATAGAAAACAAACTTTCGCGGCAAAATGTTACTCTCACTCCGCTTGGCCTCCTCTGTTACCCCTTGACCAACTCGTCATGATCATCTGTAAACATTGTTATTTTAATGACTCGTAGAATGACGTGTTGCAACAGTAGAGGTATAATCAACATTATACATCGCCACAGTGGTGAGTAACTCGGCGTAGAGAGATTATCAACCGACAGTGGCCCCATCACACAATTCGATATAAGTATAGATATCCTATACACACGGAGTTATGTTTTATACAGTCTGAAATAGACTGAATTTTGCTTCGGGTGAAAAACTTCTTACACTGCCCTTGCTGGTATACATAAGGCCTAGTCGTATACCATGCTATCGCATTGGTGAACGCAGCCAACGTAATGAATATTAAATTTTCAAATAACGAAAGCAAAATGAAGTAAAAGAAGCATGTTCTGTACTTTTCATTCCGAACAAGATATTTGTCAATGGTTCCTTTGTTCTAAAGTTTATCTATTTGTTATACTTTCTGAAGTTTTGATGGGATGTTTTATTCGACACCTTTGTGACTAGGGTCAAAGAACATAATTCCGCTCATGTATTGTGAGAAGTAAGGAGAAAAAAAAAATATTACAATTCGTTATTCTGAAGGTTCGTTAATCCAAAAACAAAACAAGGTTCGTAATTCCGAAGGTTCGCTATATTTTAGTACGCATCTTCTTTTCATTAACTGATTAACGAATTAACGAACCTTACTTCATTTCTGATCAACGAACCTTAGGAAGAATTAACCTTATTCCAATTTAGGATTTACGAACCTTCGGAATAACTGACCCTATTTCATTTTCGGATTAACGAACATTCGGACTAACAAACTTTCGGAATAACGCCTGAATGTTGATGTAAAGAACCCTATAATTATTGCATTTTCGGATTAACGAACATATGGGTATATAGGGAATTTGTGTGTTTCGGAATAACAAACCTTCGGAAAACGAATCTTCTTTCATTTTGGATTAACGAATCTTCGGAATAACAAATATCACCCGAAAAACCAAAGACTTGTAGATAGAGGCCTCTCGAACTGTCTCTTCTACATGCGATAGAACAGACCAGAGTGTTCCTTAGTTTATCGCGTGAGAACACGTGGATCGTCAAGGACAAATACGAGCAGATTCTGGCTTCTCTCGAAATGAATGGATAATCGACAAGGATTTACAGCATTTTGTAGGATCGTCCTTGAAATATTTATCATTTCGCCTGTATGACTAACTTCACTGATAAGGCAGATAACGAGTACAATGTGATAATATCAGTAATGCTCATAAGTATACCAATACAATATGCCTATTATCGATTATAGTAATTATAACAATGATTGCAACATGAATCTTGCGTACAAAGTTAATAGTAGGCCTATATACGATATAGAGACGATGGCAGCAATATAACAGCCCACAAAATAGCTACTTTGTAGCTAGGCTTTCCTGTTCCAATGAGCCATGTCATTGTTACCGTGGCATAGTTAAATTACATTTTGCCACCTTTATATCTGGGTCAGAAAAGAGACAACATGAACAAAACATTTCATTTATTATACTGAATATAGCATCATACAGGCACAGTTCGGAGTCTCGAACTGATGACCTCCTGTACGAGTGTCCAGAATGCTATAGCCACTCACCACTCTTCTCCTACATTATATTATATAATCAAGCATAATTATTGTTCGTATTTGTATGCAATTGAATGCATGTGGCACGAAGAAACATTCTTCAACCCCCAACGAAAAACAGAGCGATAAAAAAATCACTATTTGCTCTGAAGTTTCTTTCCAGCCTACATTCAGAACTTAATAATGCAGGAATACCGTTTGAAGAAAATGAAGAGTAAAAAGAGAAAATGAGTCAACACGGTTCATGTCAAGTAGAGATATTTGCGATTAAAGCTGCTAAAAAGAAAGAAAATCATAAAATGCGATATATTTCATCATAACTTCAATAATATTCCTCCTTTACATGTCACAAATGAGATATCACTGGAAAGGTTTATTTTTCTCTGTAGACCAGATGATGACTTCCTTTAAAGGGATGGTATAGTTTTGGTTGAGATGGAGTTTCAGGTTTCCAACTTTTTTAGTGAGATAATGAGAAACCTCTTATGAATTATGAAAGAGCATACAATTCTAAGAGAAATTAAACGTTTATTGGTTCAGAAATGGCTGAGATATCCAGAAACAAAGAGGTCCTAATAAAAGGTGGGACCCACCTTATATTAGGACCACTTTGCTTTACTTTTCATCAAATAAACTTTGGATACCTCTTAGAATTGTACGCTCTTTAATATTTCATAAGTGGTTTCTAATTATTTCGCAAATAGATAAAATCTGAATCCCCTTCTCAACCAAAAGTATACTATCTCTTTAAAAATAATTTAACGTTTAAAAATGGCGGTAATGCTATTTTGCGGTTAAACTCTCCAAATAGCATCGCTTGGCAGAGTGACACTGGGGTAACGCCATAACTGAAATCTTATCCTAGATCGAGAAAGTAGATATCACTGATGGTGACACTATGTCTTGTGATGATACACACATCATTCCTCTCAGTATCTAACTTAGTTTTCACCAGATAATGATAGATTATGTGTTATAGGGAATATGCTTATTCTGCAGCCATCATTTTGTACCAGCATGAACATTTTATGCAGTGCTAAAAGGAAGAAAAGAATGACTTCAATGACAATAATAATGGGGATCCAAGAGGTACAACTGATCTGCAGTGTAACCTTGATAGATGATTATCGCATCAGAATTGCTGCCAAAAGAGTTTTTGATAAAATAGATAAGCGGCAGGTGAACATTCAATCCCGGTATATGGCATTGAGGTGCCTTCTATATTCTCTGCCGGGCAAATGGATGAATTCAACAGGTTGATTTTCATCCAATACGTCGTCCCTGACGTAGTCGGAAGATACCAGTTTAGTAACAGCTTTTTCGGAGAAAAAAAAGGGGGATTTAAAACATGGGTGGAAAGAAAAATTAACCCATTAACCTCTTTGGAGGAGTCTAAATAAAGCCCCGTTCGCGACGAAAGCCAACTTGCTGTTGCCAAAATGTTTTTCATCGCTAGACACCGGCTTATATTCATGCATGGACCCTGCTCAATTTGAACCATAGGGATCGTTTCTTCTTCATTACGTTTTACTACCTAAACATTCGTTTGTTATAACACTCGTTTTTATCTCATGGGAGTTAAGACTGATCATTTCCCTCACAAGAAAAGTTGAATGATATTTTCCTTGCACTATGTTGTTCTTCTAATTAATTGATTGGTTGAGTTGAATCTTTTTCCACTTTGTGTTCACAAAAGCAAAGAAGCAAACATAACTAAGTTACAATGATTATAACTATACAATGTTGTTGTTTTTTTCGTTGAATAAAAACGGAATTCCATAACAGTATTGTCCGTAACTTAAATGAGCCTTTCTGTGGGGGTGCGATTTGTGCTAATGAATTGGCGAGCCTGCGTGTCTCGACGTCAGAGCAGAACACTCACATACTGATAATTAAATGTGCTCGCACACACGTGAGTTCGTAATACAATGCAGTAGAAGACGGTTCTAATTATTCTATATAAGCATGAGCCCGTTTTATTCATGATTCTAAAAGATTTTGCGCAGAATCCCCAAGATCCCGCGTGCAATGGGTTAATAAGCTGGATTCTGTGTGTGTGTGTGTGTGTGTTGGGGGGGGGGGGGGTAATGGGTCTCAGGATGAGCAATATCGTTTCTATGGCTGCTCCAATTTGATTAATATTTCGTCCATTTTGGCAACATGACGGTTCTGTAATCTACAAAGGTCATAACATGCGAAAACAAAGAGAACTATTAACCCAAGGCTTTCGAATTGCTTTATGACATATCATTACGAGATAATGCTTATGAATAGCTAAATTTAAACTTCCAATACAGCCATACAATCCTGTGTAATACTCTGACTATAGGTGATTCGTAAATTACCTTACACAGTGTCACTATGTGCCGTTCTAAACGCAATGTTGTCGATACGGGTATAACACAGAAATCCTACCAAGATGAAGTGTCCGCCATGATGTCTGCATCGTATGCTAGTATTCAATTCATAAATATTGCGATTTGCTTAAAATAAAGAACACTTGAAAACATTAAATATTTACCATAATTTGTATGATATCCACCAAATATGAGGAATCATTACGAAATAATTACATCATAAAACTCTTGAAAACCAGTACAAAATTACAAATATTATGTACAGAGTAATTTGTACAAGTACAGATATTATACAATATATCAAAGAAAATGGAATGGCGAGGACTCAACGTCAATACAACATCGATCTCCGCTTCATGTCGCCACTTTTGACCGAGTTTCTGGTGATCATCTCCCAGAAGTTGAGGTAGGCAACCCCTCCTCCGATTCGTCGGCGGCGACGAGGTGTTCACGGCGGCCACGTCCGGAATCGTGCCCAGTCTGTTCAGAGTCTTTGATCCCGTACAGCCGACAAACGGTCTTGGCGGTATCAGCGATGACGAGGGCCCCAGGGTCATGCCTCGCATTGGAAGACGAAGAATTCGCGCCTCCGACATGGCGACGAGCGTCGAGTCCTGCTGGATGAGTATCGCGTGCGACACGCGGGACGTCGTCGGTAGTCACGTCGAGAGATATTTGGATGTCGCCGTCGGAATCGTCCAAGAGCACACTCTGGCGTTTCGTACTACTGGGAGTTGTCTCCACTTCGTCCTCACAACTGTCCCGACACTCGTCGGCCATGACAACCGAATTCGCGCTGCTCATTCCTTCGCCCGAATCCGACGTCGATTCGCCAGTTTCCTTAGAAGGCATTGAACCGTCGACGCCTGTTTCGCTGTTGTAACAGGCTAGTGTCAGTAAGGAGTCGGCCATCAACGCATCCATGTCGGCCTGTGAGCAAATATCGCCTTCGCTACTGATGCCAAAATTATCGCCATCCTCGTCGTCACCGAGTTCGCTCACCGTCCACGAAGAGGCCGACGACATCGACAACCTGTGCACGGCGCTGAGTAAATGCTCCTCGTCGTCGAAATCGCCCGATGTCCATGACGAAGCCTCCGAGCAAACGAAAGACAAGTTGCTCTCGATGCTGCACATGGAGATGGGCCTGCTGTCTGCAAAGCCATACTGCTGAAAATAGCCGCTGGAGCGGTCACTTGTCACGGCGATGTAGGGCGGAGGTGGGCCGGCCGGATGACAAGGTGACGGTCCCTGTGCGCCTTCCATGACAACAATTCAGAAGTGAGACACTGAACATTGAAGAAAATCATGAAATAGCTATAGCCTCCTTAACGCGCCATCACATACCGCGCGAATAATCTGAGTGAGAAACTATTTATTATACCTGTTGATGTATCCGTGCAATGTTGGCAGTTAATTGCAGTAAATTCCAAATCACCGCGCGTAAGAGTTGATAGTAAAGTTGTGACGTGCTGAAGAGTGCGGAGAGAGGATAGTGATCTTTCCGCGGCGCTGTTGTCCCCGTCTCCCACTACTCCTTCCTTGCTCGCTCACCGGCTCGTCGCGAATGAGTGGACAATGTCAGAAAGGCGATAGAAGTCGAGTGGCAGCCGATATGGGAAACTTCCTGAGTGAGCCGTAGTGATGTCACGACTCTACATGACATGAGTGGCGGGAGAGAGAGAGAGAGAGAGGGGGGGGGGGGGGGGGGAGGAGCAGCTGCCGCTAGGCGATGAATCGGGGGAAGACCCCAATGACAGATCGCTGCGTTATAGCTGCGTGCGATCGGAAAGAAGAGTGAGAGACGATCCGTGACCCGTGACAGCGAAAGTGAGAAGTTGGCAACGAACTCGCCAACTTTGTGGAGGGTGCCATCTAGCGGAAGAGTCAAGTCATGTATGATTGACTAAAAAATATATTGTCAACAAAGTGCTGGTAATACCATGTCTGAACCTCTGAACCACATAGTTTCAAATACATGATTAATGTTTTCATAAGGAGAGCAGTTAAAAACAGCCAAGCAAACAGTGGTTATATATACATGAGGGCTGGATAAATAGATTTTATTAATTAACATTTACGTTAATTAACATTCATTAATTCAATTGCTAGACAAAACAACAACAACGTAATACATTCACTTGTACATGTACATTCCGATATTGGATATGCACCTATTCCAGACATAAATATTCATTATATAATTTTCATGAAGACCTAGACAGGTTTATTCATTATATAATTTTCATGAAGACCTATTCAATTTTTCAAATACAGTCAAACCTGTCTATAGCGGCCATCCAAACGAAAGTTAGTGGCCGTTATATAGACAGGTGGCAGTTATAGACAGGTTCTTAAACATGTTTTTTTTTTTTTTTTTTTTTTTTTTTTTCTCGGAGGGAATCGTTTTCAGTGGTCGTATACGGTAGGTGACCGCTATAGACAGGTGGTCGCTAAGACAGGTTTGACTACAGTCAAACCGGGGGATCTGAGGGACGAACCCCGGCAATCCTGCGTACGTAGTAGCCATGTGTATCATACAGTCAAACTTGTCTTTGCAACTACCTGTCTATAGCGGCCAACTGCCGTATATGACCACTAAAAGAGTTCCCTCCCAGAGAAAAAGCATGTTAACCTGTTCCATTCGGGAACCTGTGAGACTGTGTATTAAGTCTATGGGGATTTCAGAATTCCGTATGAAACGGGTTTAGAACCTGAATGCAACGGCCACTTTGTTCGTCTCCCTTGGGTGGCCGCTATAGACAGGTTTGACTGCAAGTTGTATTTTTCTCTCGGAAATAAAATAGGTTTTTGTTTTCGTCTTTCGGTAGTTAAAATGTAATTCGTCGCTTTCTTCTCTCTTCCTCTGACTCCCCCCACCCCCACCCCTCTCTCTCTCTCTCTCTTCCTGTTTCTCTGCACTCACATGCATGGTCCCTGATTCCGCAGCGTAGAGCGAATCAGTTTCTATGATACATGTATGTAGGCCCTACATATTATATTTCTTGCATTTTCAAGTTCGAATTTTCCCCTGAAAAACCGCCACAGCGGTCCTGGATATTGGAAGCCAGAGGTCGTTTTGTTTTTTGTTTTTTTTCTAAAGAAAATGTAGATTGAAAGTCAGTGATCTCTGCGTCAACAAAGGGTAATTCTCCATACCAATCACAGCTAAAAGCTAACAGATAGCTGTTAATGGCCTCGGTGTCTGCAGGTTTTGAGCAGGTTTTGAGACCTTTGCACTTTTGCAGCTACAGTGTGCGCTACATAGGTAGGTGAATGGCCAGGATGCTTGTGTGGGTCTAGAGAGAATTGTCGCCATAACGCTGTATTCAGCAACACTATCTACCAAAGAGTATAGAAACTGGACTAGTTGTTCTCTCCTTGTACAGTACGTGCAACGATGTCGAATGCAGCATCAGCACATGGTACAGCCGCCATGTCCGCTGACGAACCTTCCCTTGGGCTCCCCAGGAGCGGACGGGCCATCGTGTGGTGCGTGCCGAGATCGCGATCTTCGATCCTAGCCAAGTGTATGACTGGTCTACCTGGTAATTCCGTGTGGCTGGCGCACTTCTCCGCTTCCGAGTGGCTTTCCAGCGTCTACACCGAGCACACCGGCAAGGTCCTACCCGACCGCTACGCGGGTAACGAGGCCGTGTACGTCGAAGCCGTTGCACTGATGACGAGGCTGAAAAACTACAAGCCCGAGCTCGAACTCATGGGGTGGGTCGCTTACATGATTGTATAATATCTTGATTTCTGGCTAAAATTTCAAATCTGTATGAATTCCAGAACCCTATTTCTGATGTTTGCGCTAGATGTAGGAATATATCCTCTGTGATTTCTAATATAGTAAAAATTTTCCTCACAAACTCCCATGCAAAATAAACAACAGCAAAACTGTTGTCTGCGAAAGCGCAGAACATACAATAGGGACATAATCGTGCTAGTAATAAGGTGTATTCTAATGTTTTTGCTGGTTTCGAAATAATTTATACATGGACAGTTTACAAATTGTACTATAATGCTTTAGTACTCAACAGTAAAACGGTAGCCTACTTCGTGTATTCCGCACTCATGCAAGTACGTTGGTATCGGAGACATGCAAGTCGCGATGTCTTATTCATTGATTGAAAGAAAAAAAAACACTTAGAAATCTATGCATATTGATAGATAATTTTTTCCATCTCGGAATGATTCGAGGCACGTGGGGCAAAAGACTGGCTTCCTGCCATAGTGTAAACTTGACTCTCTGGAGTCTGGATCCAAATGTGATATTATAAACTCGCTGTGAACTCCATACGAGCATTACATTTGATCTGTGCCCACCCGGTGCCTCTGCGCCTGTCTCGCAGTCATTGTTACAATGATTATATGCGTACAGGTCCAAGGTCCAAAGAGAGCTTTTTTTGATGGTTCGGTTCATCTCGTAAAGGTGAGTGGCTCACGGTGTGTCTGACAGTGCTTTGTGAGTGTGTGTGTAAAGCCAACTTTCGAAATTGACGGTGCAGAGGCCTTTTTGATGTTTCATTCTTCGTCCCTGTTGTTAAAAAATAGACGCATGTGAAAACCTTTTGAATGTACCATGTTTTCATTAGAATAATTTAAGAGCACTTGACTTAAGGTGGCAACAGTAGTGCCCTTCATACAATGTACATGCAGGGATGCCAAGTTCAAACAACTTTTATGAGTGAGATTTTCATGATTCAGCATCTCGGCATGCGAATGTGCGCGCGAGCAAGGGTGTGGGAGGGGTTCCCCCCCCCCCCCCTCCTGTGGCCTCCCAGGGTAGGGAACTTTTTGAATTTTCAATGTAGCTCTTAAACCTGCGTTCACATAGAAGTATTCGGTATTCGCTATTCGGTATTCGCTATTCGCTATTCGAGCACCGAATACACCATCACCCGCACCGTCAACTCACCATCCCATGTAGTGAGGATTTCTTCCTCCTACATCGCAGCAAATCTTATCAACAATTTCTAAACTGCATCAGAATGTCAGTCTACATACTTATTTTTGCTAAAGGGCAAATTCAGACCAAAATTGTCATTATTTCATAAACGAGAGACTGTATACGCTGCAAGAAAATCGAACAAGCTCGATTCCCACTTTGCTATACTTTTCGCAACTATTCGTACTTTCGAATAGTGCCCTCTTATGTGAACCGGTGTGAGGAAATCCTATCGTTCGATTCAAGCTATTCGCGTACCCTCGAAAAACGAGCCCGAATACCCGAATAGTATACTTCTATGGTGCGCGGCCTAATGGCGCGATCAGGTGCATACTTAAGTGACTATCTTTTACTTATTTTGAAAGACAAAGGGAAATATACCTTCAATTGCAACTATCACTTTATTTTTAATCTTTTGAGCTATGCTCCTTATTATAGGCCCAAGTTGCAGACTTCGCCCGATGCGTGAGAAAAATGGGTGTCATGCGTGAGATCGTGAGATGGCCCCTAAATGCTTGAGTCTCACGCAGAATGCGTGAGACTTGGTAGCTCTGGTACATGTAGGCCTACCAGTAATGGCATATTTAGGAAATGTGTGCTTTTCATGAGAATGAAATTTTTTTCGCATTCTCTTTGTATTTTCGTATATCTTACAATCGCCACATAATGTATCCTATAACTTAAGAACGGACATTCCAAACTTCCTCATTTTCACCCAATTTAGTGTCTTTTGATGACATCTTTCTGCTTCTACGGAACCAACAATAATCATGTTAGAGGATAGATTCTCTTTAATCCTATGGTATGATAGTCATTCCAATCACGTTGCAGGTATGCAGACATCCAGCGGCAGATCGAGGCAGATGCCAGCCAGTACGTCTTCATGAAGGACCAGGCTTACGCCATGGCGACCGAGAACCATCGCCGCTTTCTACCGGTAGGCTTCCACCACGCCTTCCTCATCCGGGAACCTTCCCGAGTGTTCTCGTCCGTGCGTAACGCCATGTCTCGCATCCTACGCGAGAACGGTACCTACCACGAGAACGTCAGCATCTTGAAGGACGACACCACCGTGCACGGCCACTTGGCACTCTTCAAGAAACAGTACGAACTGTGGCAGTACGTGCGCGAGAACATCGACCCCAACCCTCTCGTGATAGACTCCTACGATTTAGCATCCCACCCGGATGTAGTCTTAAAGGCGCTGTGCGACCGGGTCGGGTTTCCTTACGACGATTCGTTGTTGTCATGGCAACCGGGTGCCACGCCGTGGAACCTCCCGACGCCGTCTGCGGAGGAAACGCATCATGCGTACTATGCGACCGCGCTGAAGAGCACCGGCTTTTCTGCTCCCGGCGAGGAAGGTCCTCTACCACGTGATCAGCTCACTGATGACGTCATCCAGTGTGTAGATGCGTCGTTGCCGTACTATGAAGAAATGTGTCAACACAAACTAAAAGTATGAAGACAATAAAGAAACGCTTAACGGGACAGCGGAAATATTTTTTGAGCTGCTTATGAACGCGTTTTTGATTCAATGTTTTCTATTCATGCAAGATAGACACACTTTTGAACCAATCACTCCACCTACAGTTTTGTTTTTCTTACCCAAAAATAGAAGTTAACTGCAGTAGCTACAATGACTACATAGTGTGCAGTTTGGTAATCTGGGCCCCATTTCATAAAAAGTGGATACGATATCATCTCTTCCTGGAATGGCAATTGTCATAGTAACAACAAGTATCCAGCTTCCTGATTGGCTGTTTTTATGGAAAGTTGTCATTTCAGCAAGAGTTGCTATCCTAACATCTTTTATGAAATGGGGCCCTGGTCTCTTCGCTGTCTTTGTTATGGGTAGCAAATAATAGCCATGATACGGGGAAGGAGGGTGAGCTAGTTGAGAGCAGAAAAGGGGTTAGGATTAGAGCGTTGAGCATCTAGTGTACAACAGTGAGTTTTGGGGTGTTAGGTAGAGCGGTGAATGTAGGGTGTCGAACAGATGTGGGTGGCTATAGATGGTGATGGAGCGAAGAATATTTGAAATGTAGGTAAACTGGTCACAATGGCTATATTGCAGGACCACAATTACGTGAATGCATGTTTCCCCAGTTGACCGAGGCTTCAGATTAAATGCCCATTCGGACAAGCAGACTTCAACAACAGTTAACTTTCACATATATGATTGCTAGACATGAAATTGTACTTGCCCTATAATAGTCAAGCAAACACGTGTTATGGCAAGATGGTGTCAAGCTGGATGTGTATTGTACAATTTATTTATATATATATATTTTTTTTTTTTTTGGGGGGGGGGGTTATGAATGTATGTATATAAGGATGTACTTATTTTGCATAGATTGTGTGGATGTGTATATGCATGACACTTGTGTTCGAGGTGAAAGGGAAAAAATGCAGTCTAACTTCTGAGAACTAGATACTAGTACAAGGAAAGTTTCCTGTAGATTCACTTTCACGTGCAATACAATAAGCAAAACTGCTGTCACAAACGCAATACTTTCTACACTGGACTTTTCCCAAACAGCACAAGTTTTTCTTGGTGGGTGTTTCCCTTTCAATTACCTCTTTTGTCCTCGAGCCAAAAATACACTCTGTGTGTCTGCTACACATGATGCTTATCGATTAAAACTCCTCAAATGTCGAACAGGAAAACAAGAGAATTACATATAGTTCACCAGCAGCTAGGTCAGTCCTTTGATTAAATTGAAAGCTCCATGAAAGGGTGGTATATATATATATATATATATTTTTTTTTTTTTGAGGTGATCTTTCACCTTTTTCACTTTTTGCAAGATACTTAGAAACCACTTTATGAAATGATCAAAAACATACAATTCTAATAGGAATTCAAACCTTATTTTACGACAATCTCTTTTGAAATGGCTGAGATATGCAAAACAAATTAAGACAAATTGATCCTAATAAAAGATGGGTCCCATCATTTATTAGGATTGCCCTGTTTTGGAAGGCTCAGCCGTTTCAAAACCAATATTCATAGAATAAACTTTGAATTCCTCTTGGTATTATATAATACTCTTTCACATTTCAAAAGAGTTTTCTCATTATCTCAAAAAAAATTATCATCAAGAAATATTGGAAACCTGAAGCCCCATCTCAACCGAAAATATTCCATCACTTTAAGGCATGTGGAATGCACATAAAAGCGTTTATAGTACATATGTACAGCTGTACTTATACATTTTTCTCACAGATGTACTCGGTCGAAACCACTATGGGTAGGTCGAGATAGTTATTGAGGGAGCAAAATTTTAGGATAGACCTGAAGTAGCTAAATAAAGAATACTGTAGTCATTAAATGATCTTTTATTTCATTCGAAAATTTCATGTTTTATTGAAAATTTAACAAGAATTATTTAGGCCCTATTATCTAGTGCACGTTTGAATACCGATTCCCCATACATTGTAATTTGATAAACGAGTCCATGCAAAAACACCACGGTTACAACAATTACGATTGGCCACGATCGTGACTAGCTGTTGAATATCTAAGACCCTCATGCATATGCAAATATATAAACTCTAACATATGAGCTCCGCAAGTTAGCAATAGGGAGTTTTCGCTACACGACGGGAAGACCGAGAATACGCGGAAGCAATCACCTATGACAGTCCCCGTACTCGGACTCCCGTCCCCATATCTAAGCAGTTTCGCTTTCCTGATAGGACGGAGGCGTGGGGACAAGACCGCTGATTGGCTGGTTGGCTGGCTGGCTCACTCCTGCCCAGCTGCATCGGGACCGAACGCTATTTTGGCCGAATACCGTACTCGTTTTCCCCAGGACGGGACGTTTCTCGGATTTGATCATGCGCAGAAGCAAATTTTGCACACGGCACGCTCAAATACCGGCTGCGTCGTGCTTGCGAAAACTCCGTAATGACCGAGCTGCTGACGCAGCGCGCGGGGCGCCGTAATCACTGTTGCAAACGCCATCTCAGATGGGTACGCTTAGTCAACATTCAAGGCAGCGGAGGCCTTATCCAAAGGCTAGCACTGATATTGTTCTTCCATAGAGATTAGTTATTGCCACTCATACGGGCATGCTGAAAATCGCCCAATTTCTTAATACAGAAATCCTTCGTTTACGTCATCACCGTCCAGCTTCGCGGCGCCTTGACCGAGCAGAGCACACACTTTACGACTAGATCTAGTGCGCGTATAAATGCGAGCAGCTTGAACTCTCAAGTTTGTTGACCACGCCTACCAAAACATTAAAAATCCTTCAAAAAATTCATAAAATTCCCGGATCACTACCAATATGAAATAACATGTTCCTTGTTTCATTATCAATCAATCTTTCCTCTAAGTTTCATACAAATCCGTCCACAACTTTTTGAGTTATTGTGCACACTGAAAACCAACTAACCAAGGCCCTAACAAACAAACAAACAAACAAACAAACGAACGAACAATGCCAGGAAAAAAAAAACACAACCCCCCCCCAAAAAAAAAACAACAACAACGTAACCTCTTTCCTTGGCGGAGGCAATCACATTCATAGCCATGCTTAGTTAACACGATCTGCAACAGAAATATGCCTTTACACATGCACATAGTTACGTGAGAATACGATGCAAGCAGTCAAGTTCTTTTAGTTTTGAATTGCTGGCTTTCACAACTTTCAACTAGAATGGAAATGAAACAGAGTACACACTATAGTAAGTCTTCTCTAAACACTAATTGAAAGAAAATTGACTATACAATGAAGAAAAATTGAAGTGCACAGTATATATACTACAATCGTACCATGATACATTCAATCAAACCATGGATATTTTTGCCAGTACCTTTCAAATAACGGCAGTCTTTATTTTTCATTCTATCATAATATCCATAAGATTTTAAAAATTAGTCAGTCTCTAAACAATACTAATTAAAGTGGATATGATCATATTAGTGTTCATCTTTTAAAGATAATATAAAGTTTTGGTATTACCTCAAAAGTTTCCCTAAATTTCCTTGTCTTAGTTTGTGTTTCAGGTTAAAGTACCTTTCATATAACTAACACTGTGAGACTTACACGCCCCAAAGTGCTCTCATGTCTTAGTAATCATGCAATAATGGTTTCGTACCAGAGCCGCCGCCATATGGCGGCGAGGTAGCACACGTATTGTACGAAACCATTATTGCATGATAACTGCGACCAGCAGCGTGCAGCCCCATACGCATACTGAGTAGCTAACTGCGACCAGCAGCCCAATACGCATAGCTAAATGGGGCTTCGCATTGTAGCTTACAGGATCATGACAGATTTAGTATCGTGGGTAAATATCAACTTAAAATCCAAAAAATTCTTCAATTTGAAGACTTACCAATTAAGTTGAAGTCTTGAAAACAGGCTTCGAGCAACGTTTGGTTCTGCTAATAGTCCCTTTCTGTTCGAATTGATGACTGAATGTGACTCGGTCGAGAGGACCTTGGGATAGCTACACTGAATTGACGGCCAGCGCATGCGCACACAAGCATCTTATCCGTTCGTGGATTTGAAATTTGTTCGCATGTGATGTGTGCGTATGCGCTGGCCGTAGTAATCAGTGTATGTAGCTCTCCCAAGGTCCTCTCGACAGAGTCACATTCAGTCATCAATTCGAACAGAAAGGGACTATTGGCAGAACCAAACGTTGCCCGAAGCCTGTTTTCAAGACTTCACCTTAATTGGTAAGTCTTCAAATAGAAGAATTTTATGGATTTTAAGTTGATATTTACCCGCGATACTAAATCTGTCATGATCCTGAATGCTACAATGCGAAGCCCCATTACGCTATGCGTATGGGGCTGCTGGTCGCTATGCGTATGGGGCTGCTGGTCGCAGTTAATTGCATGATTACTAAGAAATGAGAGCACTTTTGGGCGAGTAAGTCTCACAGTGTTAGTTATTTGAAAGGTACTTTAAAAACACGGAAATTCAGGGAAACTTTTGAGGTACCAAAACTTTTTATTATCTTTAAGGTAAATTATCAATCACATGTCATCTCCCATCACTCGCATCTAATCTTTGACCCCGTTTACAGTGCGGGGCCGGGCTCGGCCGCGGCTCGGCCGCGGCCGAGTCCGGCCTCAATTGCGCGGCCGAGCCTCGCAATTTTGTCCGTTTACACTGCTGGGCTCGGCCTAGCCTTTAAACAAGGCGGCTCGCTCTGCGTGCCCCCGTATAGCGCGTTTACCCCACAAACCTGTTGGCCGGCGAGTGGAGCGAGCCGCCTTTATCCACTCGTTCAGGGATTTGTACTTTTGTCGTTGTTGTTGCTTTATATTCTTTGACAAATTTGCGTACAAATTTGACGCAGAAAATTTGTCAAAGAATATAAATTTGTTAGCAAGCGCGCGCGGCTTGCCTTGGTGCCATGTGTATTTTCTGCGTCAAATTTGTACGCAAATTTGTCAAAGAATATAAAGCAACAACAACGACAAAAGTACACATCTCTGAACGAGTGGATAAAGGCGGCTAGCTCCACTCGCCGGCCAACAGGTTTGTGGGGTAAACGCGCTATACGGGGGCACGCAGAGCGAGTCGCCTTGGACCCCGTTTACAGTGCGAGGCTCGGCCGCGGCTCGGCCGCGGCCGTGCCCAGCCCCGCTTCAGTGTAAACGCACAAAAGGCCAAATGCGAGGCCAAAATTGGCCTCGCATTTGGCCTCGCTCTGGAGGTGGTCTCGGCCGCGGCCGAGCCGCGGCCGAGCCCGGCCTTTTCTTGGTGTAAACGCAAACTGGGCCAAATGCGCGACCAATTGCGCGGCCAATTTTAGTCTGGCTTCCAAACCCTCTGCCTGTATCTTTCGCTATTCAGGATATTAACCCCCTCAACGTCGAAAACTAGTATAGTTTAGGGTGGTTTTGTCCTGCAAAGGATTCCTTCCTTCGGCAAAGGCCTTTGACCGAACGGCGACTTCGTCGCCACGGAATTCATTTGGCAAAGGGTCTGAAAACCAGACAATACCAAATTGCATTTGTTTACAAGCAGAGCGCCACTACGACAAAATATTGAAAGGTTTGAATCAAAAGCGCGGCCGAGCCCAGCAGTGTAAACGGACAAAATTGCGAGGCTCGGCCGCGCAATTGAGGCCGGTCTCGGCCTCGGCCGAGCCGCAGCCGAGCCCGGCCTCGCACTGTAAACGGGGTCTTGTTTAAAGGCTAGGGTCGGCCGCGCTTTTGATTCAAACCTTTCAATATTTTGTCGTAGTGGCGCTCTGCTTGTAAACAAACGCAATTTGGTATAGCCTGGTTTTCAGACCCTTGCCAACTGGATTCCGTGGCGACGAAGTCGCCGTTCGGGCAAAGGCCTTTGCCGAAGAAAAAAATCCTTTGCAGGACAAAACCACCTTAAACTATACTAGTTTTCCACGTTGAGGGGGTTAATATCGTGAATAGCGAAATAGTACGGGCAGAGGGTCTGGGAGTCAGACTAAAATTGGCCGCGCATTTGGCCCAGTTTGCGTTTACACCAAGAAGAGGCCGGGCTCGGCCGCGGCCGAGCCGCGGCCGAGACCACCTCCAGAGCGAGGCCAAATGCGAGGCTAATTTTGGCCTCGCATTTGGCCTTTTGCGCGTTTACACAGAAGCAGGGCTGGGCTCGGCCGCGGCTCGGCCGCGGCCGAGCCTCGCACTGTAAACGGGGTCTTTGTCTCTTATAGATATAATAGATATTCCTGATTAAGAATTTAAAAAGTAATTCATATCTATATAAAGCAATGACCCCATCGTCAATTACTAATATATTCCTGATTAACTAAGAATTGCAAAACTAATTCCTATCTATAAAACAATGATCGATCGTCATTACTAACTAGCGCCCAATTTCGTTATTGTCAAGTACATGCATATCTAAAATACTCGAAAAATTTGGATATTAAGTACATTTTTTTGGGACAACACAATGCATTAACTCAAAATTAACTCATGGTTTTTGAAAAACATTTTCCAACTGATCATGCAATCATTGAATAATTGATTGATAAAATAGCTAAATCACTTTCTAAAAGAGAACAGACTACTAGTATTGAAATTTTCATGAACCTGTCTAAAGCATTTAATATCATTGATCATTCGAATTTAATTCAAAAGTAATTGAGTTGATTGAAAAGGCAAAGAACACATTCGTGTGCATGCCTTGGCGCGAAGCACGTGTCTCCTAAGACTGGGGTGCACGTCACGAGACCGACACCCACGAGTCATACAGCCCATAAGTCATACAGCTCACAAGTCATACAGCCCACCAGCTATACAGCCCACTGAGTAAATTAAGCCCATGAGTTCGACATCAAGTAAAATAAGCCCACGAGTTATACAGGCCATGAGTTCGACTTTACGCACAAAAGGATCACGAGACCGACACTAGGCAAAAAAAAAAAAAGGTTCACGAGACCGACACTAGGCAAAAGAGGCTCACGAGACCGACACTAGGCAAAGAAGGCCCACGAGACCGACAGGATGAACAGCGCCACCTACAGACAAATTAATTGTATAGGGTGTCCAGATAATGGCATAACGAAGGTATAAGAGATGGAAAAGGAGAGTTGCTAGGGTATTACCCCGTCAATTGCCCTCCCTCATCCCCTGACGGGTTCATAAGATCTTTAAGTGTGTTTGCGTATGTGAGTGTTTGTGAAAAAATAAACAAAATTCAGTAAAAGTGCATGAGATGTTTCAACATTACTTTCGAAAATGCCAAAACACCCTCGTTTTCCTATCTGCAAGGCCCAAACCGGTACACCTACTTAGAAAAAAAAAATAAAATGATGTGGACATTCAAATCAACCAACTAGAAAAATACCCAGGTATGAAATGAAGCTCACTACAAGAAACTTATTCATAAAATGTTCAATGTTGTAGTGCACACCTGTTTTACATGATATGGGGGGGGGGGGGGGGGGGGACTAGTCATCTGCAAAGGTGTTGAAATAATAAGAAATTACAAAAAAAAATAATGTAATCGTTAATTAAGGCAGCGTTAAGAATTTTGAAAAAGAAGATGCATCCATGAATGTAACTTTCTATTTCATGAAAAATCTACTGTTTTGAGAAGAATAATTTTACAAACGCAAGCTACTGAAATCGAGGTGAATCGCTGCGGTAAAAAAACAACAAAAAACCCGTTTTCATCAGTTGAATTTCATATGTTAAAGTTAAAAGAGAAAATTCAGTACAAATTGAACTCTAAGCAGGCAGATAGGATATCTAATAAGGCCTACTTAACATGTGAAGCGAGAAAGAAAAGGGCGAAAAAAAAGTAGAAGTAAAGTCTAAGTAGAAATTAGGAAAGCCTATTAAATAAAGCATGATGGCATCTAAAAGTAAACCATTCATTGTTCTTGTTCTCTATCACTTTGTCATTCTTTTTTTTTTTTTTTTTTTTTTTTTGGGGGGGGGGGGGGGGAGGTCCTATGAAGAGGACAATTCTATTACAAGAAAAATGGTAACAATGTCGCTCCCCGTAGCGTGACTGCCCCCTAAAAGACACACGTGTAGAAATACATACTTAATGTAATTGATATGTAGATGGTGCTGTTATTAGTTAGTAACAATCTCTCGCTCGACAGCGTAACGAAATTGCACCCGCCAGTATGTAATTTTTCTCTTAATGGAACACCCTGTACAGGTATATATTTGTAATTGACATGTAGATGGCGCTGTTCATCCTGTCGGTCTCGTGACCCTTCTTTGCCTAGTGTCGGTCTCGTGGGCTTTCTTTGCATAGTGTCGATCTCGTGAGTCTTCTTTGCCTAGTGTCGGTCTCGTGGGCTTACGTTGCCTAGTGTCGGTCTCGTGAGCCTGTTTTGCGTACTGTCGGTCTCGTGAGCCTTATATTTTGTGTAGTGTCGGTCTCGTGGGCTTTCTTTGCTTAGTGTCGGTCTCGTGAGCCTTTTGTGCCTAGTGTCGAACTCATGGGCTGTATGACTCATGGACCTATTTTTGATGTCGGTCTCGTGGACCGTATGACTCGTGGGATGACCCCCTAAGACTGTCCAGTTTGTGTACAATCAGAGAGGTTCCCACCTCCCCGATACAATATGCCCTGGCACAAATATGTACGAATCATAATACATCGTTCGCGGCATTTCATCGTTGTTATTATTATTATCCCCTTCCATTTTCGTTTTGACTTCCAACTCCTTTGTTTGTTTTGCTGGTTAGTAAACACTTTTACATACATTACTTAAAAGTTTAAAGCCGAAACTATTCGTGATATCAGCGTGATTCCGCCCGGCACCAACAGTGTAATATGTTCAATTAAAGCGTGTTTCTCTATATACTTTTAATAGGCCGATGCACAGAAAACTAACAAATGCATTATTTTGATAAGATTTGATTTTGTTCATTTTCATTTTATATCACAAACGATTATTTGCATTCTTGGTCAATACATGGCAATAAAATAGGTTTAAAAATGGTCCAGAATTCAACCCTGTCATGACTTGTACCTGAGAAGAACATGCGATAATATCTTCAGAAGAAAAAGGAGGAACACATTTTCAAGGCCTTCGTTTTCCTCTTTGTTGTGTCAACTCACAATAAATCGCTTTAAAAAAAAACAACTAAATAATGTTCCATACATACAGGCCTACTTGTGTACTTCAAACGTAAAGACTGCAGAGGTTTTATTGATGTAGACTTATATAACTCCATATGCTTATGTTTACTCTTGTTGTGTAATCTGACATACAAGGTCTTTATATCGAATATATCTACTTACACTGTATAATCTGTTGGTTTATTATCTGATTATTCTTGTCATCACTGCATTATTATTATTATTACTACTATGGTTTTGCCGTCGGAAAGAATGATCAAAAGTCCATTCGAATTCGCTTCCCGTGCGACCCGGTGTGCCTGGTCGACCTGGGGCTCGATCCAGAGGGACGTGAAATCTTGGCACATAGCGGTCACCGTCGACGACATGCTAGTCGCGAGAAACCCCGAAGGGATCGTCCCAGTGGCTGTGAAGTTCCGTCCGGAGGTTTCGGGGAGCTGCGATTAATGAGGAGTAGGAGTACAAGAAACAAACGAATTAAAAATTTAAGCAAAACGATGTCTTGTTGACTCACCGACGTGCTAATTAGGCCATCCTCAAATTACAGGTCTTGAATTCTGCAGATGTGTACTGCAGTTGTGAGTTGCCATGGAAACATGTAAAAGGGACATCTCATCATGCACAGATTTGGAAAGCATTCTTTGATAGTTTGAGGAAATACTTAATCCTATCTCATGTTATGAATTCATCAAAACTTTGGGTTACTTCCGTGTGCAGTTCTGTCTAAGTGGGAACAGCAAAAGACTTTGTGATATCACACTAGCAGAACTTGAGCCCCGTCTTAACAGGCCACAAAAGGGTAGGGTAGGCCAGGGTAGCCTCGGGGTAGCTTCCGGCGGAGATTGTTCCCCGGGGAAGATTGTGTCTATTAAGACGCAACACAGTGGACAGTCTCGGGGTTGCCTCGGGGTAGCCTCCTGCGAAATCTTACTCTGCGATCGACCAGGGTAGACGAGGGGTAGCCTCCGGTGAACCTTTGCGGGGTGAATCTTCCCCGGAGGCGTCACGTGACCAGCGCTAAGTCAGGTTACCAGCGCTGGGTACGCCCGGGGAGAAGGTCTATTTGTTTGTTTATTTAACAATGTTATCAAGGATAATTAACTCTTAACAAATTGTTGTTGTAAATCATATGACAACTTGACGTAACTTTTTCCAAAGTTTCCAAAAAAGAATAGCGTCGTTTCTTTCTAACAGAATAAAGTACTGTGTATATCAGGACCTATTTCTTCGAAACGGTGACTTTGTAGAATAGCTGGTATGTTTTACATGTATTATCACCTTTTTAAGGTTACCGTGTGAAACTCGGTTGCAAATTTGTATGATAATAAATGGACAAGAGCTTCTTTGAATGAAAGAAGATTTTGTTTTTGTTCTCACCTTGATGACTTCTCCGTTCGAGATACCCTGGACGTCGACCGTTTCATCCAGCTCTCCGACGAAGCATGTCTTCTTTTCGACAAGGTGGTAGGTCATCAATCGCTGGGAGAGGTAATAGTAAAGATAAATGATGGTGCAATGAGCCGAATGGGTGTCTATAGTAAGAGGGTAGTTTTATTTTCCAGTTAATGAGCAAAATGTTCATTGAGTCCACTCTTTTTTTTTTTCGGGCTTTGCTCATTATTTGAGTGAACTATCCGTTTTTTGAAGGCAAGCTTTCGTTCATCTTTAGTATTTTAGATAACACAACCGCGATCTCCGCATTTGCCATGTCAAAGTTATTAGACCAACGAATGAATAGTTTTAAGTAGTTGATATAATGTAGGCCTAATTTTATTCAGAAAATGATGTTCTATGAGTAGGGGGTCGAAATTAAACTCCTATAGTTGCACTAGTTTGTTTGTTTGTTTGTCCTCTTATAGGCCCGTATTGTGTTTGTAACATTTTCTCTTTTTTTCCAGCGACAATGAAGAATGCCAGTTATGAGTGTGAATACTTACAAGAGATCTAAAACATAACTTGTCAAAAGCAAGAAAAGAAAGAGAAAAGGGCTGTTACACTCCTTTGCTAAAGCATGCACATTTTTTATATTTTGTAATAAAGATATTTTACCACTTTGTTCCAGCCCAAATAGCACCGTATGGCCAATGATCTTGACAATCGAAAAAGAGAATATACCGTTACTCTGAAATTCTACCCAAAATGGTGAGACCTGCGACGGCGATCCAACTTACCCGTCCGAAATCGTAGATGAGCGTGGCGTTCTCCCCATATCCATCCCCTTTGAGGTCGATGACTAGGAGGTTCTCCTGGTGGTCGTACCGACAATCCTCGTCAAAACGATGGTGGTTGAACGATCCTTGCCGATGAAACACCTTTGCCATTATGAGAAGCAAATTATAATGTGGACAAACGTGTGTGGTAAGAAATTGATTTTCACTATAAATCATATTATAGCAAAGCACGCCGTGAAGCATACCTATGATTATTTGGAACGGGCATTCATTTTGTGCTTGTCCATAGAAAGCAGCAAGAGTATAGTTGCTTTCGAAAAAATTAAATTAAGATAAAACAAACTCTATGCAGTATGCCTCATCTCGATTCATTGTGCTATAAATGTGAATTGTCACCTAGAAAACGGAAAGAGAAAAAAGATTCACACACAAACACTCTCTCTCTCTCTCTCACACACACACACACACACGCAGTTTAGCCATTACTATACTTATTTGCGAATAATGATCTCAAAGTTTCTTCATAATATTTCATTAATATACACGTGTAGTTATGATTAATTTGATGTTGAATCGGTGATACATTGTCTCTCGAAAACTTAGAATAACGACATTTAAAAAAAAAATGAAATTCATGACAGGATAGGAGAAAACATGAGGGAGGGAGAGGAAAATACAAGAGAACGGATTTCTTCAGAAATTAACATTACATACACACAGATGTACTGGCATGTTCTGAGATTGTCCTAGTATCAATATCAAATTACGTTTCTGTGCGAGAGAATGTAATTATTGTTGCATTCTTCTTCTGAAGTGAAATGACAGACAGCTCTTTTCTTGATGTAGGCCTACAGTGTAAAACACGGCGACAACAATAATCAAGCCAATAATACAGTCAAGCCCTTTATAACATCCGGGTCACATTGGCGATCGTCTTCCCCGACCATATACACAGTTTTACATGGAACTATGGGAAAGTGGGAGGATATATATAGGCGGGAGAAACTCTCCAGATACACGCAGATACACGGATATACGACATGAAAGCGGACAATATAATGATGTTGACAATCCGTACCATTTCTGTGAACGGTCAAGTAGCATAATATCTAATTGCATCTTATTGTCAGACTTTACGAACTATTGCAACCAATACAATAAAAGTGACACACGTTACACAACTTTCTCGTTTCACATAATAATCGACATGGTATAATCACATTGTGATCTTACAATGCTGCTTTCAACTATGATCAAACTTTGAAAAAAGGAATCAACAGAATTTGAATTTGCGATGGAAAAAATAGATGAATATTGATATAAAGTAACTGTTATATAATTATATTATTACATCTTCATAAACTACTGTTTTGATAAACATTATCATCTACACCATCAATATTTGGGGGATAAAGTATAGTAAATATCATAAAAATGTTTATACTTTACTTCATTTTTCGTACCTTAGGTTTACTTATGAGCACGGGACAATATTTTGTGCATTACGTAAACTTAACTTAAATGTAACCTTACATTCTCGACATCTAGTGTTCTTGCATATTTCGTCATTTTTGTCATTGATGCATATTGTTTAAACTCTGAAATAATTATCATCGAGCCCACATTGTTCTTATTCATATTTCCTGGATTATATTTGTTTATTTTTATCGCAAATTAATTGTCTTGTGTTGAACTTCTCTCTTGGGAAATGTAAAATTTGTATGAAAAGTGGAATATGGAACTTTAAATAAAACAAAAATATCACTGTCATGGATCTCATGAGTTAAAATTTCAACAATTGGCAACATAAACTGAACCTTTTCACAGACAGTGCATACCTTGTCAGTTGAGCCCACAGGTTCGTCCGGTTGCTCATTTTTACATGAGACATTCTTGTACAAGAGGGCTAACATGAGCAGGACGGCGACAACGAAAGCGACGATGAAGCAGATAGCGATAACAGCCAGGACAGAACGATGCCACGACTGATGCCAGCGATGACATCGATATAAGAATGAGAAAAGAGACGGAAAGGTTAATCTTAAAGGTCCTGTTTACCTTTGGGAACAGGGATTTCAAAAATGTTCAAGATATCACATTTGATGCATATGTGTAGGTCTGTTGTATCACAAAACATCCTACTATATAAAATTTTCGCAATAAAGCCTGAAATATAGGGACATATGAGTATTTTTCTCATCAAACCGTAACTGTGGACGGTTTAGTCTGGAAACATTTTTATTATAACTATTGTTCACATTTTGTGTATTTAAGAATACATAACATTGATTATACGGATTCAAATTTTTACAGTGGTTGTTTCTATCCCAAACTCACATTTTAGAACTATTTTAAAGCACTATAAAATGCCGGGTTTTTGTTTCATCTGCAAATGGTAAATTATGCCTTTAAGCTTGATGGACTACAGCTTTATTGAAAATTCAGATTGGTACTTGCTGTCAATCAATAATCATAATACCTTAAACAATCTTGCTATAGTATTGAAAGTAAGTCAATAGGCCATATAATGGATTAAATACGTTATTGCAGTTCCATTTCAGGGTTTGCCTTAACTTTACGTGTGTGTGTGTTTGTGTGTATATGTTTGCCCCAGCTTTAAATATGCCTATCAAGACAGTGCACAACGTTTTTAAAGTACACTTGTATAGCTACCCTATAACGACAGTTTATCTATGTCAATGAAAGCATTCATACGTTACTCTTTCCAATCTCTGTTTATATTTCATTTCTATCATTTTCCGAGACGGACGTTGCATTCTTTTAAGTAATCTTCTGGGTTACTTTTGAATAGTTACTCCCATCAAAATGTACTTTAAAGTGCATGCCCATAGATAAACAAATCAGAGTGTCTCTTCAAATTATCGGGGTTTAATAGGTATATGTGTGATAGGTCTAATAGCATGAATAGAGCAGAAAGCGCACGCATGGTTACGGTTAATGATATCTATATTATTCGCAGGTGGTTTGTTGTAACGCAAAATATTATTCACCAACTTTTCAACCGTTTGCGAGGCTATACGAGCTAGGTTTTATCTTCAAAAGCGCTGATTTCTAATTACACTGAAAAATGACACTGGGATTTTTTTTCAATGAGAAGTTGAAAACAGCATAGGAAAAAGCTACACCCTTGATATGATTATGTCAGTAAGAGTATAGACATGAATAGGAAATGTAGATTCATTAGATAAAAGACCACACACACATACATAACTCAACTGGATCAGGATCGAAAGCTTCTTCATTTCACACTCCAGAATATCAAGTCAGCAATGCACTTAGTTGAGCTCCCGACTGTATGCTTTTATTAAAGGACCACTTAAACGAGTGGTTTATAGCCACAAAACTCATTTATCATAGTTCACAATTGTGATTCTAACTATATGGAGGTACAAAGCTGAAAGAGTTTTTACCTTCTGGCGCGGCTCCATCAAATTTTTCTCGTCCGGCATCTTAGGTGCAGTCATGGCGTTTCCTTTCCTACCGCGAGAAGGTCCTTACTATGTCTTCGGTGTCAGCGGTATCTGCGAGCTATTGTAACTAAACATACATGCTATCAGCTTTTATAAGCCCCGTGAGCTTCGGCTGAGTGGTTCACGTTTTGTTCTTTACCTAGAAACTTTATTTGCGTGCTTATTATATTGACAAATGGTTGCTTCGACCATGGAGCTATCACCACACTTCGACCAATCAGGGAAGTGTCCTCCCTGGGCCAACCAACCTGATCGTCCTTGTTTATACATTCGTTGAGTGGTTAAAATTTTGATTGGCAGCTAGGGTGTTGGGCAAAATAACTTCCATGGTCTTTGGTACCATGACGATGAAATTTTAGGGAGCAGAGAGGCAAGACTATCTTCACTTCTCTGCATGTGCAGAGACCATGATTTAATCAAAATCGGATCATAAAAGAACATCGGGAAGTTCACTAACTTTTTGGATGAATTTAGTTACAACAGAAAGACGAGTAAAATTTGCGAAAATTAATTAATCAGTTATTGACAAAAGTGAGGGCTTTCCCCTCCAATTTTGCTCAATAGACTGATCGATCTAGGGGGTATGATGGGGGAATCCGGACTTTGACTTCCTTGAAATGTAAACCTTATTCTATTCCTTGTATTCTTTAACTTTCTCCCCTAAATGCTTGAATAAAAAATAAGACATTGGCTTTGGTATTCGTAATGAATGCAACAAGGAACGCAAAATACTCCCTTTGGCTGGAAGAGAGAATTATTTGAACAAGCTTGCAAATTATGGTAAGGAGGGGGAAGGTTCTTCGACTGTATTACAAGGGCAGTTGTACCCATGAACTCTCAGAACAGTCATTAGTTCGTTCTCATAAAAAAACACAAACAAAGACAGCAGTAAATTAAAGTTTCAAGAATAACTTTCTATATTCCCAAATTCTAAGTGTATTCTATTATGCTATGCAAAAGCGCGCTCATGACCATCTCAGTCCCTAATTAGCTCCCATGCTTGCCCGTTTCTTTAAACATTTTACGTAGACCCGACTGGTATGCTCCCCCCCCCCCCCATATTTTGCCATTCTTGCTGTTGTTGATCTCTTAGCCCTGGACTTCCCATGTGAATTAAATTGTTGAGATGTAGGTCTACTGTGATTGTGTGCAAATGACTCATACATTTCGCACGCCTCTCCTATGAGAAAAAAAAAAATCAAAGCTTGATTGATTTTAGAACTTGACATGTAAAAACAGGGATGACGCAGGGATGCTAATGATTTAGACAAATTGTGGTTAGCATGTTAATTGAACTACAAATCATATCCCGCAACTTCACTTTTTAAAAATGAAACAGATATCCAAGACATTTCTTTGCATTTCATGAAAAGCCCCATCCGAAATATTTCCATTAAAGTAGATAAAACGATGTGTCTTGAAAGAGAATTGAAATTTAATGAAAACTAACGAGCAAAAGTACAAGAAAGCTAAAAGGAAACATTTCAAATTAATACGGAAGGGAAAACATCTTCACAAAGGCTCCATATACGTATCTTGAAAGATACCTATCTGTATCAGTTAATAATAAAATACAAACAAATGAACTTGAACTAATGGTGTGCGAATAGATGATGCACACCATCAATTGGTTTATGAAAAATCTAGTCCAACCTCAGAATCCAAAGTCTGTCAGATTAATTACAATACCGGAATAGAAATTTATTATACCTTTGCCAGGTACAATTACAAGAGCCTGCTATAATACTCTCACTATGAATACGTACTCCAATGCACCGGCGTAAACCCGTACAGTATACAAGGGAGTGTGGGGGGGGGGGGGGAGGGAGCTGATTGCCGATAGTCATCACAGTATTAATTACAGCACGAATCGAAGAGATTTTATAGAGGCACGAATACGAGCCTACGATACGCACACGTTGCGCGATGTGTAGGACCTGCGTATAAAAAAAGTGAAATGAAATGAATAAAATGGTAATATGGATATTTATTTCTGTATTAAAAAAAATGTAGAAGACAGTTCCTTATACCTATAGGAATTACAAATTCACTTGAATTTAGTCAATTAAGACAATCATCCCCAGGGGTGTCGAACCGGAGAGCAAAACTTAAAAGATATGTGCGGGGGGGGGGGGGGGGGGAGCGACCAAGCAAGGGGAGGGGGTACCCCCTTCCACCTAGAGGGAAAATTTGCACTTTCAGGCTTGAAATTCAGAGATATACTGAGTGCATACTTTTGAAGAAAATTATTCGACTTTTACTTCTATCAAAAAAGTAAGTATTGATATTCTCGGAAAAGTGCGGGAAGAGAGTTTGGGAGGGGGAAAGGCCCCTCCTACACGAGGGAGATTTTGCTTATTCAGACGTGAAATTCAGATATATATGGTCCACAGTTTTGTTAAGTTATTGAATTGTTTCTATCAAAAGAGTAAGAAAAATATAAAATACCATATGTTGGATAAAAAAATGTATTACTCGAGTGATTGGTTGAAAGAGCTTCACGTAATCATAGGTATTTCCAGTTATGTCAGAATGTGGGTATATTTGACCATTCATTACGTAGTATTTGCAAAATGACGTCACTTCTATGACATCATTTTTTTTGCAAAATGATGTCAAAAAGCATTTCTGTAATTGTGCGCAGCTTTGTAGAGTCACTCCGTGAAATGTAGCATTTTCAACAAAACAATTATTGTGACATCACAAAACCATTTTGACTACGCTCACTTCACCGTATATGATACCGTCATTCTGTGAAATGTATCATTTTCTAACAAAATAATTGTGACGTCATATAGCACTTCTGAAATTATTCATTGCTTCGTACCGTCACTTCTGTGAAATATAACATTTTTAAACAGAAATGTAGCATCACAAAGCAGTTCTGACCATGGAGGTAGAAAACTACCTCCATGGTTCTGACACAGTGCGCATCGTGTCAGCGTAAGGTCCCTTCACAACATCGCATCCACCACACGACGTCTCGCCTCGATTTCTTTTTTCCCATTTTCTACTTCTTTTGTTAAGATTTTTGACCCAAAGTATAGAACAAATATGCTTTACCTAATTTCCACTTTCTGGTTAAAAGGATATGCCTCGGTGCCTTCAAAAGAACGATTCACGTACAGTAGTTACCTCTTCCCATAGTTTTAACCAGAATTCCTCAAGGAAAACAAATATACTTTACCTAATTTCTACTTTCTGGTTAAAACTATATAAATGCGTCGGTGCCTCCAAAAGAACGATTCACGTACAGGAGTCACCTCTTTCCATATTTTTAACCAGAATTCGTCAAGGCAAAGTATATTAGTATAGTATTCATGGAAACGGGCAGCGGGAGCATCCCACTCGAGGCAGATTTATGCTTTTTCAGACTTGAAAATTTAAGGCCTGACGCACACTTAATTGGTGAAATATATGACTTTTGTTTCTATCAAAAAAGTAACAAAGAGATATAATATCAGGGGAAGTGTGCTGGGGGAGGGTATGGGAGGGAAAATACTCCCTCCCACAAGACGGAAATTTTGCATTTTCAGACTTGAAATTCAGATATCTGGCGACTCCTTTTGGTGAAATATTCCATTTTTGTTTATATCAAAAAAGATATTCAGGAAATTGTGCAGGGGAGAGAGTGTGAGGGATATGGGAGGGGTATACTAGAATACCTCTCCCACGCGGCAAATAGTATACTATTTGCAAAATGATGTGACAAAGCAATTCTGAAATTGTGCGCCAGCGTTGTTCCGTCATTCTGTGAATGTAACATCTTTTGAACAAAACACGCTGCGTGCCAGTGTCATCCTGGTAAGGTCCCTTCACAACATCACATCCACCACACGACCTCTTGGCTAGATTTTTTTTTTCACATTTTCCCCTTCTTTTATTTTAAATTTTGACCCAAAATATAAAACAAATTTACTTTGCCTAATTTCCGGTTTCTGGTTAAAACTATATACCTCGTTACCTATAAAAAACCTATTCATTTCGAGCTGCGCCCCTCAGTGAATAGCTCTATTTGGAATCACCTCTGCCCATAGTTTTAACCAGAAACTTTCAAGGCAAAGTTTTGTATATTATGTTTTGGATTAAGAAAAAAAAAAATCTTCTAGTGACTGGTTAAAAGACCTTCACGTGATTACAGGTATTTTCAGCTATGCCAGAATGTGGGCATGTTGTGGACACTCCATGAAGTAGTATTACTTTGCAAAATGACGTCACTTCTATGACGACATTTTGCAAATAGTGTACTACTTGCAAAATGATATGACAAAGCAATTCTGAACTTGTGCGCAGCTTTGTACCGTGTCACTCTGTGAAATGTAACATTTTCAACAAAACAACTGTGACATCTCAAAACAATACTGATAACGCGCACTAGTCGTACTGTCACTCTGTAAAATGTAACAATTTCAAACCACAGAACTAAATCTATTTCTGTGTCTCTAACACACAACTTTGATGCCACAGGCATTGCGCACTGCGCTGTACCGTCACTCTGTGAAATGTAATTCTAACCAAAGCGTCTTTGATTCTAACAAAATAGTGACGTCATAAAGCAATTCTGATATTGCGCATTGCTTCGAACGTTCACTTCAATCTGTGAAATATAAAACTTTTTTTTTTATTAAAAAAAAAAATCACAAAGCAGTTCCGACACCTTGAGCCGGGTGTCAGTGTCAGTGTAAGGTCCCTTCACAACATTGCATCCACCACACGACGTCTCGCCTCGATTTTGTTTCCCATTTTTCTTTCTTTTGTTTAAATTTTTGACCCAAGATATAAAACAAATATACTTTGCCTAATTTCCAGTTTCCTGGTTAAAACTATATGCCTCGATGCCTCCAAAAGACCTCACTCAAGGCAGAGTATATTTGTATATCATATTTTGCAGAAAATTATCTTCTAGTGATACGTGATTGTTGGTATTTTCAGCTATGTCAGAATGTGGGCATGATCATTGACAGTTTCTGACACTCCATACATATTTTTTTTTTTTCAGAACTTGGCTGGCTTAGAACACTTCCATCTATGATGGGCCAAAATATTGGAACTCATTCCATAACAATAATAATAACAGCTAAAACTTTGAAACCTTTCAAGAATAAATTAAATCATTTTTATTTGAATATTTTAAGATACAATCGAATTAGGTTCGCTTCATCATCTCAACCAAGTTATCATTTCTTTAAGCATTAGACAATTATAATTTATATTAATCATCATCAATCACAAGTCCTCCTCAGATGTTCCTGTTATTGTACCGTATTATACCATTGTGCCTGTTCTCTTCTTCTTTTGTGTCCGCTCTTGTGCATCGTTATTTTACAATAATTATTCTTTTCAATATGTTCAATCCACGTTATATTTTATTATTACTCTATACATGTTCATGGAATCCAGTTTTGCTAGTGTCTACGATGGCACGTATTGTAGTTTCATTTTTCTTTTCTTTCCGACCTAATTTGCTTTCATGTCAGTTAACAGTGGTTCCATTGGTTCCTTCATTTCTATGGTGTCACAAAGCAATTCTGAAATTGTGCGCAGCTTTGTACCGTGTCACTCACGTGTGAAATGTAACTTTTTAACAAAACAAGACATCACAAAACAATATTCTGGCAACGCGCATTGCGCTGTACTGTCACTCTAGGGTGAAATGTGTAACATTTCTTTGCCGAACGCCACAAAGCAATTTTGACACTGCGCACTGGTCGTGCCGAAACTCTGTGAAATGTATGAATTTCTAAAAAAAAAAAAATAGTTGGAACGTCATGAAGTATTTCTGACATTGCGCATTGCTTCGTACCGTCAATGTAACATTTTTGAAGAAAACACGCTTCGTGTCGTGTCAGTGTAAGGTCCCTTCACAACATCGCATCTACCACATGATGTCTCGGCTCGATTTTCCCCTTTTCCCATGCTTTTGTTTTCTTAACCCCAAACATAAACAATATACTTTTCCTAATTTCCGGTTTCTGGTTAAACTATATGCAGACAAAAATTTAAAACATTAGGAAATTACACAATGATTTCTTTCTTTTTTTTTTTTGTAATGAACTTGGGTCGTTTTTGTATCCAGGTATTAAAATGTCAAGGAGCGTTATTTTTTTTTATGATTCCAAGAGGGATTCAAAGTCCATTTCATAAAGATCGATTATGACGGGGCTGAGATATCCAAAAACAATGCAAACAAAGTTCTGATAAAAGGTGAGATAACTTAGCAATTTCAAAACCAAATTTATAATTGTTGATAAACTTTGAATTCCTTTTAGGTGTTTCATTTCCTTGTCTATATTTTCTTGAAATAAACTTCTTAAGTACTTACTAGAAATTTCATCATCAATCGATTAATTAACTTTTTATGTATTCATGTAAGATTTCTCTGACATCGACCAGCCCTTGCAGATTTCACACGTCTTGTAGCGATATTGTCTAGTACAGTTGGATGCCATTGTACTTGATTGTACAAAATGCTAGGAGTAGTATAGCGCCATCTTTCGCCAGCCAATGCAGACTGCAGACGCTCGCCAAAGAAGCCGCTCATCTCAACACTGCGTTGGATGAGAATCCAAGGCTAACCCCCTGCGCTGGGCCTGGGATTCAACGAACCAGCCGGTCGGCTGTACACACACCGACGTCCCATGTTTTCAGACTGGCGACGCGGGCAGCTATGTTATCGCACCGTAGAATCTCTTTGTGGATAATCTAATCCAATATTTATTGAAAAGTTACAAAGTGACCTGACAGCTCGTGCTGTCATCAGACCAGATTTATCGACGACCTCATGCTGGTTATCTGTCGAGGTTAGATTGTACTTGGAGGTAAGTAGACGACGTTTTCTACTCAATTTTAAGCTAGTTGTCGAGAATCAGTAAACTACTCTCGTGGGTGAGGGGCACGTGTGTACCCCCGAACTTGCCCGTTAGGCACACTATCATCACTAACATCTCTCGCAGGGGTACGTTGGTCTTTTTCGGGTTCGGACAGAATATGTGTGCTTAAATTCACCAACAGGTTAAATAGTTTCAGAGTGTGTTCGTCGGTACCGAAGCTCCAAGTTTCGCAACTTTGCATCGCTGTACGGGTTGTGATAGAAAGAGGGACAGAGTGTATGTTTGATAAAGAGAGAGGAATTTGGGTATCGGCTGGCGGTAAGCCGAGAGATGCGCAAGTCGTGTGTATATGTGTGTGCGGCGTGCACTGTAGCAGCAGCAGTGTACGGTCTTGAAGCAGCCACTCTCCCCTGGGCTAGGCTGGCTGGGGTGCACATCCATGTCGGTGAGATGGTGCGTTGGTCCACAGACACGGGCACGCGCTGGGAAGGCTTGCTGTCGTGTGACCCAAAGCTCGAACCGCTGATGAACCGATTTAGAAGAACTGTGCTGACACGAGACATCTTCAACGACATTTCCTTGCTGTGGTGTGCATAGCTATACTCCTAGCAAGCATTCTTGTGCTGGTTAGCTTGTGCAATAGCATCAACCAAAATGAAATGCACAAGCTACAATAGTACAACATCTAGATTCCTAGTTATCTGGTTATAACAACCACTGTCTTTGCAACTGCCTGAATGAAGGTTATACAAGTCTTATTAGAATATTCAAATGTGGGTTCATAGACATAAAGTTAAAGGATTATGGATCATATGAAGATATGTAGGTTACAAACATTTTATACTTCTCTACACCATAAACATGACAACTACTGAGTAAAAAAGAGAAATCATAACCAAAGTGAAGAAATACTGTAAAACGAGAAATGTAAGAAGAAATACCGCAGGAGAAACATTCCCAGGAAATTTTCAGGTCAGTGCTATAATTTCTTGGCTCCACATTTCATTTGCGAACAAGCAAGGTGATACATCGTCCTCGAAATGGAGGTGGGCATTTTCAAAACAAAGAGAAACATCGAGATGTATTCGTTTTGCTTCGCCCACCCTGGCTTTTGCAATGTGTTTTCTCAGTCACCTAATACCCCCGCTTCCCATTTTATCAAATCCTAATTCTCGTAGAAGGCGACATAAAAGAGAAAAGAGCCAAGCGGATGTGAAAAACTCGAGCTCTTGTGCACAATTTAAGACATTTTAGCTGGTGGCTTATGTTCTCTCATTTGTGGCTTACGGGCAAAGCTGATTTGAGGTTGTTTTCTCCATTGAAGGCTTTTGCTTTCTTCCATTTTCCTGCAAGCCCCGCTGCATTTTCTCACACATTCAGCCACGGCGAAAATGCAAGCTTCCCCCTCTAGCTTATTTTTACTTAATCACGGGATTATTGTCGTCCGTCCAATGATGGAGGGTCGAGTTTCTCTGCAGAGAAAAGAAGAGCTGCAAGGGTTTCAAGGCATGCTGGATAACATCATCGCGTAGTAATGAAAATCATTGATTTTCATCGGCATTGTTGCAGTGCTGATGTTGTTGGAAGCAGCTTATGGAGAGAGAAAAAAAGTACCTGGTTGGGATGTAAATTGTGTTTATATGTCAACTATTCACTCTGAAAAAGTAAGATATCATGCTACATTTCATTTTCTTGTGAGATAAAGCCACAACTCTTTATGCAGTAGCGTGTGTTTGCCCATACCATTGGCAGAACTTTCTTATTTTACAACTCATACGTGTGATGTTTGAATATTCTTTTTGATGTATTGTTGCGTGCAACACTGCATTACAACTAGGACCTATTTTGGAGAACAACATTTTTACCAATATCCTTGTATTATATATCTAGGATTAATTGGTAATTGTGTATTTTTTTTTTGTAAGTTTCTATTTTTTGGCAAAAAAAAAAATCAAACTGGGAAATTATGCGCTACAGAATTATCATTATAATCTATAAAAAATTCCTGGATCACTAGCAAAATTTATTTAATCATCTGTTACTTGTCTCAGTGAACTCAATTTTTCCTGTAAGTTTCATCCAAATCAGTTCACAACTTTATGAGTCATTTTGCACACAGACAAACAAACAAACAAACAAGCCAACAAACAGACAAACAAATCAGCACAGGTCTATGAAAACATACATGTCACCTCCTCCCTTGGCGAAGGTAATAAAGAAATAGATAAATAATTGAAATAAAATGAAATGAAGGGAGATATATGCCCTTTTCATATAAAAAGATATTTTAATACTTATTATTATTAGTCTAAGATAGCATGCATAACAGTACATTGTACCTTTTATATGTGCAAGGTCTAATTGCTATCTATTATCTCATATGAAAGAATAGACAGCTCAAGATTCAACAGAATTGAATTATTACCTTGTCTCATGGGTGGCAGGTTTGTGTGTAAACAAATAGTAGGGCTTTTAATACACATTTTGATGCACCATTTGGCACCTCCTTTGTCAGCGTACGCCTGCATTTAGCTGTGACTTGTTGTGAACATCCTACAAAGTTGTATCCCTCTGTGAGCGTCTCGGACTGTGTAATAATGGCATTGTCGATAGTTCATGAACCGTTTGCGTGAAATTCTAAAAGTAACCTGTTGTGAACCCCCCCCCCCCCCTCTTGCAGGGGTTATCCGCTGAGATAAGTCAGGAAGCAATTGAAGTTTCTTTTTTTTCTATCTTTTTTTTTTATTGCCTCTTGTCCGTGCTTTCATACCAACTGTGAACTCACATGTATGCCATTTCCCCCCTTTTTTCCCTGACTGCTGGAACAGTTTGCTACCCCCCTCCCCCGCCTTTGCACTACCTGGTATTTGTCTTGCATTATATCTTGAATCAATATTTGCAAAAAGGATAAACACACCAACAGCTATGATAGTGCTACTCTTATCAAGTTGGAGTGTGGCAAATCGGAGACAAAGTGTCTGTCTACTATTTCAACTCTTGAGTCTAAAGAGTTCTAGTAGAGACAAATTTAAGAATAAAACATATACACCTGTAAAGAATGAAATTGCACAACACTGGAATTTCAGATGACTCATCTTTTCATTGTCTCAGAGTTTAGCTAATTATGAGGATTGAGAAGTGTGTTTGCTCAGTCTGTGCTATAAGACTAGCTACGTTTAGTCCCACAGAGGAGGACGACCCCCCCCCCAAAAAAAAAAAAAAAAAAAAAAATAGGGTAATATGAATTCAAACAATTGAATGTTGAAATGAACATGAACATTTCCAGAAAGATGAGATGATTTGGGTACAGGTCATCTGAGCTGTATTGCCCCATATGCACGAATGAGCTCAACAGTCATTACTGTTTGTAGGTCGAGTGGTTGCGATGTAATACCACAAGTGTCATAATCATTGCTGGAATCTGCGAGGACCATTGACAACCTGTTGAAATTGTTGAAATATCTTTGAGTCATGTTCCATGAGACCAGTTACAAACTAGATATTTTTTGTGTCTAAAATCTTCTGGGGCATTTTTAAGTAACCCCAAAGATTGTTAGCTACACAGACATTCAAATGATTTGATCACACTCAAGAACATGCTATGTTCAGCTTTATCTTACACTGATCTTTTTGATACATATACATTTTTATACAAAACACTCTCATTTTGGCTTTTGAAACTGTGCATTCTGCAAAATGTCTGAATGGCTGATATTTTGGTCATGCCCCGTAGTTTGTATTCTTTAACATTCCATAACCCACCACCCCTGTCCCCCTACCTTCAACTCCGGTCCCCCCACCCCACCCCAACATCATGCAAGTGGCTTGACCTGTTGCTGTGCAATTGTAGGCTGGCATCACTGAGTCAAGATCTCACAGAACTTTTCAAAATCTCCCATCTGTCTTCGTAGTTAAAGATGAGTCAGCGTTTATCTTGCCTCTTGCCAATGACTTATCCAACTTTCTATTTTGTCCTTTTAAAAAAAGTTTGTCGAGTTCTTTCCTGTTTTCATTGCAAACAGCGTTTAAAAGAAGCTCATTAATGTTCATGAGTAGTGTAAAGATTATTTCGAGATGACAGTGGGTGACTGATTTATTTTCTAATAGGGGACCTCATGCCACGTTATAATATGAATCATAATCCGTTCAGTCCTGACCCCTACCCACATTTGCAAGGACTAATATCGCAGAGAAGACAAATTGCCTAGCTGACTTGAGGCAAAGTTCTTTAATGCCAGGTCTATCCCATTCAAATGGTGGCGGAGATCATCGAGAATATATCAACTGATGTATCGCTTGGAAATACCGCTGCTTTATGCCGAATGTCTTCACTTTTTACCCCCTATTCATATTCTTTTTTCCCCCTGGATGACAAATGTATGATTTATGCCCCCGGAATACTCAAGTTAATGCCTGTCCCTTGCTTCTTCCATTCTTTGCGCTTATTAAGTAAAGTCTGAAATGGCTCTATCACGTTTAGGACAGTTGCAAATTTATTGATTGGAACAAAAAAGAAAAGTAAAATATCTCATAAACAGCAGCATCATTGCAAGGAAATAGATTAAATGCCAAACTTTGACTAATCTTGTCGGAGAGGTTCCAAGTTTGATTAAAGAAATGCTTTGACTTGATAATGGAGATATTCCTGTTGCTGTGGAGCAATAAAGATAATAATTATTTTTTATCTTTTGATACCTTGACTATACTGACTGGAATGATAATTGAACATGGTTCCATTATAGGAAAGGATGCCCTGAGCTTTGAGAGGATAAGTGAGAATTTTTTTGAGAGGAATTCACCACTAGCAAAAGATAAATCTACTTTTTTAGTGTCACACCAAACTTCAAGTCCCATCATTATCATTAAATTGTCTGTATATGCATAGATCTGTTGTGTGGACAGTGTGTGGGTGTATGAGATACAGGATTATAAGAAAATGAGAGATAGATAGAGAGGGTTGTGGGAGCTCAAGAGTTCATTTCATTTACAAAATGTAAGCTCATGTCATGCAAACAGTAGATAATCAAAAGCGTACAGCGTGCAGAAGCGATTATTCACAGTGGATCTTTTCCCCATACATTGTAATAGGTGCTGTGGGACTGGCAAAAGATTGAGAAGGTTAAGATTGTGATCTCTCAGATTTCAAAGTTTTGCCAATTCCATTTTTCTGTGCAATGAAATGAACCATGTTTCTTCATAATTTGTTTTTTTCCTCTATGTGTATCATTTTGAAGCATAAGGGTTGATCAGTCCATGTATCCCCTGCTTCAGTAGTTACAATGTAGGTTTAGACTGAAGCTGGATTTCGAACTTCAACCTCACTCAAAGTTAGGGACTGTGTGAACATTCTGATAGTTCAGCAAAAACTAATCTTCAAGCAGGGAGGTCAAAGACCTTTCACCTCCCTGCTTCAAGAAAAACCACAATCTATAAACCACAACAGTTTTGCCTCACCACTGAACACTGAACGAGGGTTATTGCAAGCTCCACTTCTGGATGTTAAATTACTTGGTGTAGCTCATTAGTGATTCAACATCCATTACATTATATCTATCCGTCTGTCTATCTGTCTATCTATCTATCTATCTATCTATCTATCTATCTATCTATCTATCTATCTACAGTGTATCTATTTTATCTATACACCATGATCTATTTATTTATCTATCTATCTATCTCTATCTATCTATCTATCTATCTATCTACAGTGTATCTATCTCTATCTACAAAGTGAGAGAAAGAGAAAATGGAGAGAACTATAAGTAAAAGAGAGGAAAATGACAACAGAGTGTCAGCATGTATACACCACATATAATAACGAAATGACAGGAAGATCGGGTAGGCCTACTTATTTGCAAGAAGAAAGAAAAAGAAAAGTGTGGACCAAGAAAAACAACAACAACTTTCTAGGGAGAGTGAACAAGAAAATGATGATTAAAAGAACGGAAGGGAAGGAAAGAAAAGAAGTTTTTAATAGGGAAAGAAGATTGTGAGAACCTTGTACTGATAATGGAAATTGGTAGGCAGAGATGTTAACTGTTACCTGATTTTTTGGCAGTATTTTGTACTTTTTGTGTTAGAAATACTGCAGGTTTCAGGTAAAATACTTTTCCCCCACCAGAATTATGTCTTATTTCAGTCCTCAGATTACTGCATTGCTGTGTACAGGGTGTGCTCCGGGGAGGTAGGGAAGAAACTAAAGCTGCTTATACATTTAGTTATATTCAGAACTTCATACGTACAGTGTACAGCTGTACATCACGTTGCTGGCAGTTTTCTCTAATACATTGTATCTTGCTGGAATCCTGCTGGAACCCTGTCACTAATGAGCTGGCACATAATGGGGGAATGCTGTTCAAATGTCCATCCTTTTTATCTCTCTTTCTATACTTCTCTCTTTTTCATTCTCCCCCCTCTTTCTGTCTTCCCTCTCTCTAACAGACAGACGGACACACACACGTTGGTATTCTGGAAGGTACCGGTAGAGTACCTGTAGTTGAGTGATCCCTGCACGTTGTTTTATTGTGTCGTTTCATGGCCTGTTAAACCCATTCATTACTGCTTCAAAATGATATCATTTACATCAAGCTGTTCTGCTGCCATAGAGAGAGGGGGAAAAAAAGTAAAAAGATGAAGCAGTATTATGGAGGAGAGTTTGTAGGGCAAATATTATGAGGAGCATTATCCGACATGACAAGGTGATTTCAGAGAATACTTGAGGGTTTGGTATGGCTGGGAATTGTGATCTAAAGTGTACAATGGAGACTGGGGAGAGATTTCTTGCTTGAAACCGCATCGTTTTTTTTTGGTTTTGTTTTGTTTGGTGTACAGTCAAACCTGTCTATAGCGGCCACCCAAGGGAAACGAAAAAAGTGGCCGTTATAGACAGGTGGCCGCTATAGACAGGTTATCCAACTATATGTGTGCATTGCCTATGCATGTACATGTATCATCGCTGTATACATCGCATAGGTATAATATGTACTCAGTGTACATGTACATGCGTCCGTACGCACACGTGTGTTTCATGCATTGAACAATGCCGGTGTTCATGAAAAATTGTTGCATATACATTATAGTAGCATGTTGTACAGTCGTGAAGAAAGCTTAACACTAGTGCATTATTATGACTGAATAAGTGACGATTGCAGCGGTGGCGATCACTGAAAGTTGCCCATGAATGTCTGGCACGGCCACAGATCAGAAAAACACGCTGAATTACCGGCTCTGTGGCCGCTATAGACAGGTTAAAATCTACCGCGGGAAACAAAATTTGTGGCCGCTGGCCGCGTTAGACAGGTGGCCGCTATGCACAGGGTCTTTAACAGGGCTTTTCTCTCGGGGGGATTTTTCAGTGGCCGCTATAGACAGGTGGCCGCTAAGGCAGGTTTGACTGTATATATATATATCTATCAAAAGCCAGTACCCGTAATTTTTGTACCTTTTAATTTGGGGCGGGGGGGGGGGGGGGTGTAAGGGGAGGGAGAGAAGGGAAGGAGAATGTTAAGTGAAATATATATTTCAAGTGATTTCAGTACATCATGTAAGACAAAGGAAATAAATATTTACAAGGAAAGAAAATAAGTATTTACTTGGAAAGTATTCAAAATATTACTGTATATTTATACAGTACAGTTTTCTACCAACAGGAGATTTCAGTCCAGAGAAATAGCTTTGTGTGTCATATTCATCACATTATTCTTTCAAAAGATTCAGTCTAACATTTTGTTTCATTTTGGATTCGTATTGAATTTGTTGTTAGGGATATACTCTGTAAACAGAGTGTGATTCGTGTGTTGTAAATGGAAGCTTTTCATAACAGCACTAAAATGTCTCGCATTTTGCCATTGCTCACCTTCATCCTATCATCTTTGATGTAAACCGGATTTGTTCTAGCAAGATGCTCAGGCAGATCTCTGATGTAGTTTGTCATCAACATCAGTTGATTAAATGCTCGTAGCAAAGTCGATAGCGCTGGGCGACGACATGCAGCGCTGCCCGCCTTCATCGGGATAGGATGGAACGCTCGAAGGGAGCTTCATGAACAAGCTCTTTGTCGAGAATGCAATCAGTAGAAGTAATGTCGATGGTTTTCGGAATCCCGCTCTTATTATCATATGCCGCTGTGAGCTGTCTTAATACGCAGTGGCTTCAGAATTCCGTCATTTGCTTGTGTACTGTCATCTGAATGTAAAACTCTTAACATGGGGTGGCTCTTTAATATCATGCATTGATCAGTGTAGGCAGCTTTATGTTCCCGTAAAGTACATTATAGTATACAATGACAATCTTACCCGACTGCAGGAAGTTTTCAATAAAAACAGACTCTCTGTAGATTTCTAGAAAAACAAAGCAAAATGTGTTATTACAGTGAAAGTGTTCTATACTGAAAGTGGATTAGAATTGAAAAGGATGGCTTTTCCAATCACGGCAGAGAGGGGTTCACTGACAGAGGGAAAGAAACCAGAAAAAAACAAAAACAAAAACAAAGTAGGATGCAAAATGGCGCCATGCTTTGTTAGGAAGATGAGAGTTGTGATCCCTTTATTTCAATCTTTGTTTGGAGAAAAACATTGACGTAAACAAAATCGTGATGAACACGGAAATCGGAACATGAGGCAGGATACAGTGTGGTTTTTATGAAGTGGAGTGCCATATCCTTAAAGAACATTGTGTGATGTTGTACAAGTATATCTTGAAATAATGCAATTTAAATTTGTGTACCATGGTCATCATTCGTGTATTAAACAAATTGATGTTCATGAAGTGAGTTGTTAAATGACCTTTGCGGAGAATGAACCTACATTGTACACGAGGAAATAAAGTTGTACTTGGATCAGTGAATGTTTGATGCAATGAGGGAGGTGAGAGACATGTGTCTCACCTCCCTGATGCAACAGACCAGTGAAAATATTCATGAGTAATAAATTTGGCTTTTTTTTCCCCCTGAAAGTCATGTAGGGCTCGACAGTAGTTTTTTTTCCTCCAATGGCCCATTTTTGTAATGTCCCAAAATAAAAGGAAATACACCTTTGTATAACAATTTATTTTGAATTTTAGTTGCTTTGTCAGGCCACCTCTCATGGCAAGATTTTGTTTGTTTGTTTGTTTTTTTTAAATTCTATGCAACAAGCTGAAATTTGAAGATGTGGACCATTCTGTATTTGGTTGAGTTATCAGTTTAAGCCCATTCACACTTAAATATGGTGAAAGAATATATTTTATATGGTATTTGATAATATGAATGCAGAGACACTGCAAAATAATTCATGAATTACCATGGTACAGCTTGTAAACAAAGGTTGTTTATTCAAAACTTCGCATGAAATAGATATGCATGCAAGCTTTGAATGAGAATCGTGTCGCAAAATACCACCCAAGACACTTGCTGTGTATTTGGGCAATTCCGCGGTAACGGAATTACAAATCAGAGAATTTTGGCTCATATTCTTTCACCCTGTATACAGGATTGATTACTTTGCCTTCTCTTGATACATTTAAAAGATGCAGAGGTACTCACACTGTCACCCCAAATACAAATTTGTTAAATGTTCTCACTTGGTTGGTTACAAAGGAGGTCTATGTGCGATGGTAACGGAATTACCAGAAAATTTAGTCACAACTTCAACTCTGACTTTGGGAGTTGTTTCTCTGAAATCTATAACACATACACTGTAGGTTGTTGTCTGATTTCATCTTTGATTATATTGACTTCAATTCAGTTGTATTGTTTTTCAAATATTTCATCACATTTTCAAAGCAGCAGGCGTATTCCTTATAAAGTCAGTGGTAACGGAATTACACAAATGGTAACGGAATTACGCCTTCTGAAATACACTGGAAAAAATACACATTCTTGGTACTCATGTATTCTGAAATGTCTTGATAAAGATTGTGTATGCCTTTAGCTATAATATAACCACTAAATAAGTACTCTCTAGCCTTTGACCTTGAACTGGTACAAGTGTATAGGTGCCAAATGAATTTTTATTGTCAAAAAACATAAAATGTTCAGGCTAACGACCGTGATTTGAAGTCGTAACTATGTCAATCAAGATCGCGTAACTTCTAAGTACCACATCCATCAAAATTTGTCTACTTTCAAGTTAAGAATTTCACACTCTGCAGGTAAATGACATCTAAGACACATGGTAACGGAATTATGCTAGAATAGCCCTACACAAGTACAATTCTATAAATCCAGTCAACAATACTCAAATTTTCTTGTATTTCTTTTGTTGATATCATGCAAGACAGATTTCTCTGTTTTCTTCTTCCTAAATATGCCAATAATTGACAATATGTGTGAATTACTTACAAGTATTGTACATATATATTATGTGCACATGCATAAGAAAATAATAAAAAAACTGTCCGGATTAACACTGAATTTAAATCTCAATCATAAAGTGCCAATTTACAGTGCAAGAGCACAGTGTGCAGCCCCATCATTGAACACAATGTTTAATATTAAGGATGAACACTAAAGATGCTTGAAACTTTTAATTTGTTAAGTGAAAAGATGCAGTTGTGGTTCAATGACAATTTATATAACAAATTACAATTCAATCATAAATAGAAAAGAACATTTTCTTATATGATTATGGTACTGCACCAGTGCTTAATCATTATTATCTATAGATATATGTTTTGGCATATATTAATCACTAAAAACTTGTGACATTTTACTAATAGCTGAAGTTGCCCCCTGGCATATAATGTAAGGCATAATTTGATAATTCCCTTACAGTGTAAGTCCTACTTAAGCCCACCAAAATAAAATGAACTAAACTAAAAGGAAATAGAAAACAGCAAAATAACTTTAACAAACTACAACTTTTACAACCATTAGAGTCCACCAAATTCTGTTACAATGTATTTCATAGAAAGGTAAGAGGGCCTCTTTTATCCATCTGCAGCTCATTGTGTTAGAGTTAGATTAATCAACCTGTGAATAATGTTAGTATTTACTTCTGACCACACAAAATTTCCAAATGACGTCTTCAGAAAAATAATCATGACCAGGCCTATAAATTTCCTACAAGTTTCCTGTCTCTGTCTTTCTTCTTTGACTTTGTCTATTTTCTCATCCTGAGTGTTGCCATATATTTACTCACAAGAAGTGTGCATCTTCTCTTTTGCAGTAAGTTGTATTTTGACTGCCTGAAAGCAAATTGTAAAATACACTGTACTGGCACTTGTATGAAAGGAAACTGGATTGTACAGCAAATGGTAACGTGAAGAGTAAAGGTAGAAGCAGAAGCCCATTGACTTTAATATTTAAAATCTTCTTAGGATGGGAAAGTCTAGGCCTAAATGTTACATTTTTAATATAGAGCTGTATCACAATTACCGACTGGGTAAATGTTCATCACAAATGGTGTTTTTGTCTTTATTCCTTCGAAAAAGAATGGATTAAAGAACAAATTTCAAAGGGTAGCAGATGCTCTGTATCAAATGGGCATGAAAATCAAAATAGTGGAGGAAAGATCTAAGAAACAGATGAAAGAAGGTCATAGTCATACACTTACCATTAAAGATAAAGGACTTGAGGATGAAAACAGGACATGTTCAATAAAAGGTCAGACTATCGACTTGGTGATAATAAAGCCTTTAGCATACAGAAAGATCAAAGGTGTCACATTCAGTGGGCATCCCGTGTCAATTAATGACTTCTATCACATTGTGTATGATCCTTCTCTTAAATTCTTGATCTTTGCTCACAAAAATTATCCTGTTCATTTCTCTCTGTCAGTAGCAGTGCTCTCTTTTCCTTTAAAAGAAATTTTATGTCCTTCCTCTTCTTTGTAACCTTTGTTCAATTTATGCTGCATCACACCCATTCAATAGTCCCTCATCACTATACTTAGATTTTGTATGAAACCATGAGACTTTGAATCAAGAAAATATACATTGATATCTCAGAATTCAGTATGATTTTGAACATTTGACAATGAGTATCTGTAGCAAACCATATAAAGTTATCAGTTAGCACAGTCTCCATGTACACATGTAGTTCTTGTACATGAGAAAAGGTGAAAGAAGGGAGGAGACTTTCAGCACAAGAAGTCTTGTCAAGCATGTACCCTGATGTCAGGACTCACTGTCAGAGGCATCCAGCTACACTGTATGCTGAGTCATGTCAGTGTATCATACCATACAGTTTCACTCCTTTACTGCCAATCACTAACACTGTTCAGCTCAATAATAATGCCCTGAAGCTATTTCATGAACAGTTCACATACATATTGGCACGAAAGTAGGATATGTCATTCTCTTCCATATTAGATGTGCGTGTAATTCCGTTACCATGTAATTCCGTTACCACAATTACAGAAGAACTGAAGGAGATATTTCACAAAATGTTTTGTGACTTTTCAGGGAGTCACATGTAGAGAAAAAATTAACAAGGGGAGAAAAAATCAGTGATTATTTTGTTCAGGAGAAAACTTTTTTCAATTTTATGGTAACGGAATTACGTCAATTTGTCAGTAGATTTTGAAACTTTCTCCAAAAAATATCATAATGAGAGTGACTGAATGCTTCATTACATGTGATTGTTGAAGCATAGGAAGAAAGATGTGGAAGTATGGATAAAGCAGAGAGATATTTAAGTTGTTTCATTTTAAATTTTCATTTAATATTGTAAAATTTTAGATAAATACAATAAATAGTCTTCCAACTTTAAAAGTGTGTACAACAAAAACGAGGAAAGTTATTAGAAAAGGGTTTTTTGTTTCTGTAAATACAACAATCCATCTGTACGGGAAACTGAAATTTCTGAGCATTTACTTAACTTTGAATTTTGCTGTTTTTGCCCTTCCCATACGGAATTGCCCATTTCTCACTTGGCCTGACACACTTTTTGTCTTTACCCCGTACATGCGCGTGCAGTGCTTTAAATACCTCCGAGTGCTGTCGGGTCGGAAATGAGAATGGTGCCAACTGAAATACTGTGACATCTATTACTGTATACAGTAAATATTTTGCGAAGTTTTTTGTTTTCGCGTATTTCGCAAGTCAGGTACTATTCATTAATTTAAAATCATGCAAAAATATTAAATGTGAACCCCAACATACTGTAATGTGACGTGCACGCATGCATTTCTCCCTTCAGTACTTTACTCCCCGTTCCCGAATTTAACCACTGGTGAAATAGACGAGAAGTCCTGATTTGCGAATAATTAGACTCGCTATTAAAGGTAGGGAATCCCATTTGCATGCCTTAAATGAAGAGTTGAATAAATACAGTGGTATGTTGAAGAGAGTATCATTTTAGAAACTCCCATAAAGTATTGAAAGTGGAAGGTAACATTTAGTACATTTTCATTGACCGTTAGATTTTGAATTGAATTTTTTTCGGGGCTCACCGTAAATTCCAGTACATTACTAGGCTACCTTTGCAGACCCATGCACTGCATGTGTGTCCATCATGTATATTTTGTGAGGAAAGTTCATCCAAACTTACAAACATTTATATACATTCTTGCCACACACTCTGTATGTTATTACATCAGCTCTTATACTTTTAGATAATGTGTTTATAGATAAAAGATACAGAAGACTGCAACAAAAAGGCTTAAGTGTGGCTGACACACAGAACTACTGAGTAGTTGAGTTTTGTGCATTATTCAAATTGTAGATAAATGTTGACTTCCAAATTTCTCAGCAGTGGCCAAAACAAGTCCCCTGAGGTTCATATTTAGTGTTTTGCTGCATTTTGGGAGGTCTGTCTACAAAAGGTATCCCCTACCTTTAAAATATATGGCATATACAGTACCATATATCATCAATGAGAACAATGCCAACAAATTCCCATGACATTTGATACCACAGTAATTTCAGTGTGAATGCACCTGATGGCACATCAACATTCAGTATTATCTTCCCAGATAAATTTGACTTGCCCGGTGTAAAAAAAAGAAAAAGAAAATGTATAGCGGTCTGATATTGATATCCAGTTTCAAATACTTGATGCATGACACATGAGTGTTAAAATGAAGAGTTTTATGCAAACAATGTCATTGATATGTGATAGGGATGGTTTTGTTTTTAGAGGGAAAACGAGAGAGTATTTTGGGACATTGAATGAGTGGTGTAAACCCGTTGAAGAAGATTCCTGAGAATACTCAAACAGGTGTCTGTGGGAAATGTGTGTTGTAGCAAAATCAGCCCATCCTCAGTGGGGTAATACTGACATTCAATCTGCCATTACTTGAGGCTACACGCCCCCAGTGCTGCTCAAACATTTTGCTAGTTACTTCATACATGTTAATTTATTGATGTTGGTGATGTCATTCTCAATGGCTCTTTTCTCGGAGCAATTATGAATCCTGTAGAAAACACATTGTGATACATGTAAAGGTCCAGTTTACCTTTGGGAGCAGTGATTTTAAAAATGTTCAAGATATCACATTTGATGTATATGTGTAGGTTTGTTGTATCACAAACCATCCTACCATATAAAAGTTTTGCAATAAAGCCTTAAATATAAGGAGATATCAGTATTTTTCTCATTAAACCATAACTGTAGATGGTTTAGTCTGGAAACATTTTTATTGTAACTATTGTTCACATTTTGTGTATATAACAATACTTAACATCGATTATAAGGATTTAAATATTTACAGTGGTTGTTTCTATCCCTAACTCACATTTTAGAACTATTTTGAAGCACAATGCTGGGTTTTTGTTTCTTGTGCAAATGATAAATTATGCCTTTAAAGGGTGTAGACACGTTAGCTTTGGGCCATCACTGTACTGTCAATCCTATTGACCTGCTGTCAAGCCCCCATGGTGATGTGAGGGAACAAGTGTTTTTTTTCTTTTTATTCCCCCTCATTATTTCCGCTTTAAGTGGGGGAGGATAACCGGTTTTACAAGATTGATTTTTTTTTTTTTGTTATTTAAACTCCTCCTATGTCATAGGCAGATGCAATCATATTGATTTAGCAACTTGATGTGGGGTCAACGAACTGGGGATCTGGAGTTTGGTATCACCTCATGGTACAAGTCGGGGAAAGGCTTTGTGGCCATGATGACAGTCGAAAACATGATAAAAAGGAAGGAACATTTTTTATTCCTAGAAAAAGTTTATTAGCTCTGGAGCATACTTCCAATGACTTTCAGTATGAGATCATAAAAGACAGCGATTTAGTGGCATTAAACAAAAATGGAAATCAGTTGCTGCCATGTTGTCGACAGACTTGTACAATTTGTATTGATTTTTTTCAGAAAATACATGTTGGAGTTTACATGTACCTATGGTCACCTTCTTGTCATTTTTTTTTAAACCCAAGTTTATCGGGCTTTTAACACACATTCCACATGTCAGTTAGTAGCGTGTTGAAGCTGTCAAATTAATATTAAATTAAGAATTTGGGTCAGCGGTCAGACTGAGAAGATGAATTCTGTCCTTTCCTGGCCAGGTGAGCTAGGCAAGAAGACGTACAATGTAGGACACTTGTTGAGAATGGCAGATGCATCTACATGAGCTGCTCTGTAAAGTTCATCAAAGTTTAGTTGAAATTTCCTGAGTATCCTATTTTATTTTACACAGATAATAAGACATAGTGAATATCTGACAAGTTTTTCCTCTATGGAAGTCAATTCATCACAATTTATGCCTACATGTAGGTGACTTCATGGAGTTAATGGCAGAGTCCTGCTAATCAATTGATTAAATGCGGGCAACCATGAAGATAATTGACGGATCCGTAATGCTTTGTCCAAATTTTCCTCGCGGAAGTGGAGCTGATTGCGTCGGTGTGCCGTAACGCTAAAGAGCTGGATTATAAATAAAGAAAGTGAGGGGAAGGGCATCATTTTGTCCGATCGTTACGGCGGCGACCTGGTGGTGTGGTAAATTGCGCTCTTGTTTGGCAAACATGTATTGATTGGTGCAACTACTCTCCCTCGTCAAGGGTATTGAATGTAACATCCTTTCAGACTAAAACATTCCTGTATCAGGAGTGACATACAGGTATAGTGCCTTCGACGGAGAAGAATACAGATGTATGAATGCAGATGATTTTAAGTGGCATGTTTCTCAGGGTGCGATACTGTCTTTACATGGCAGTGGCATGTGCGTGGGAATGGAAGGGAGAGGAAAAAAGGTAGGGAATAGAGAATTAAAAGAAATAAAATCATGAGTTAACCAAAAACAGAGCTTCATCTGGCTAAAATGACTGAAATCTGGCGTGCCAGTACTTGTGTTGCTTGATCTTTACAACCAAAACAACACATTACGGGGGTTCATTGAGTTGGTGTGTTCTGGAATATCTTATTCTAAAAGAGACTGATAATAATGCTGACATGATCATTTCTACATCATTTCAATGTATACACACCACTTTCTACTGCATAGATGTTCAACATGAGCATGGCGGTGTGAGGGTCCAGTGAGTTGCGTGGGTTTCAAGTTGATACAGAATGCTCTGAATTACCAGACCAGAGAAGATGAGCATTCTCTCTGTCATCCAAGGGTGCTCCTTTGTCCCTAAGCCGATCATGGATTGCATAGGATTAGGATTAGGACAAGACTCCCAGGCTTCAGCTCGGTAATCCTCTTGAGAATATCCTGTCAAGCTGTCTTTCCTATCCTCTTTGTACCAGTCACTTCTTTTGTAGATAAGTGTCTTAAGTACAACTGTCATTTGTAATCTTGTGTCTCAAAACCCATGAAAAGTGGCTGGGGTCATTTTCATGGCATTTCATTTCATGACATTTATTAAGGAGTAATCCTATCTAAATCTGAGGTTTTAAGCACAAAAATGCTAACTTTAGCATGTATGGGTGTGCTTCTTCTTTTTTTTTTGTTTGTTAAAGAGCTTTTGTACACAAATCTTTCTCATTTGGACAAGTTCTTTGCTGTCTTACACTCGTGATGTACAGGAATGTACACAAGGAAGAAACCCTGCAAGAAAATTTTCGTAACAACCAGTGATTTCACCAGTTCTTTGAATATTATATTCTTATGAATTTAGTAAAATAACATGCCAAATTTTGAGATATTATGTGATCATCCCTTCGTGTCAGTTACCATGGATTTGTGAATGCCTCTTTTATGTGCACACAATTTAGAGTAGGACCCTCAACTTCATCCCCCCCTTATTTAACAGGATTAAAGCTTGTACAATTCAGAATATCCTACATCTCATATCCTATTCATTTGAGTTTAATAGAGTTGAACAACAGCTGAGAATCTTTAAAATCTGACACTAAGTATTAAAAAGATATGATCTAATCTGGCAAATTTGGGTGATTTTGTGGTTCACAGTCACACTTTGTCTGAAACAATATAATCGATATTGTTTTTACTGGGCACTGTTGTGTGGGATGATTGATAAGAATTCTGTTGGCAAGAATTCGGGAAGACTTGAAGCAAGACTAAGTGGGAAGAAGAAGAGTTGCCGGATAAACAGAACACATCGTCTTATAGTGGAATCACTGCGAAGAATTGAATTTCGCCACCACCAGGCTGGTGGGTGATGCATAGTTTTAACACAGTGTTACTTTATCTTACTCGTCTGCCACCTCTTCTTCTACATCATCGCCATGGCAACATTTCCAGAGGATGTCTTCATCCCTATCACTTGCTCCCGTGTCTGACATCTCATCAGGACGTAACCCACTTAGCGGGTTGGGGTAATTCAATCAGAGCCCTTATTTTGCTGGATTCCGATCCCCTTCTCCCAACCCTACAGCACCAGTTTTCCCCCCGTCTTTCGCCAGCTCCCAACTACCGCATCCGATTTGCAAGAAGCCGAGCTTTATTGTACAAGGTAGCTGCGCATTTGCGTAATACAACTCTCTCCTGCACAGACACAGACACAGAGCAGACAGCACCACATTATAGTTGGCTGTAATACATATCTAGAGACTGAAATATGAAGAACAGAATGTTTGAGGTTTGATCAAAATCGCACCTACACTCGGAAAGCCCCTCCCCTGTTTTCATGGATCGATGATGTTAGTCGCTGCCACACACTCAAATTGGCAGAGGTGAACACAAATTTTCACATTTTTATATTTGTATATTTGTATGATAAGAAATTAAGAACAAGATACATCTGTTGCATCTAATGATTCTATAGGCGATGCTCATTACAACGAAGTCCTCGGGACTGGTAGTTTTCTTGTACTGTATAAAAATTCTGTTACAGCTGAAAAATAATGTACATTTTGTATGTACAGTCAGGCCATTATGTTATGTTACTCCCGCACGCACTGCGCACGGGGCTGCTTCGTGCGGCTGCGTGCAGGTTCGTGCGATCTCGCACGGGAGCGTATGGCTCCGTGCGCCCCTGTACGCGCCCGTGCCTAGTCGTGCACCTCCGTGCGGATCTGCACGCCCCCGTGCAGATCCGCACGCCTGCGTGCGGATCCATACTCCCACGCACGCTGTCGCACGGACCCGTGCGGGTCGGGCGCACGGGCCCGTGCTGGTCGGGCGCACGGACCCGTGCGGCTTTGGGGTGCGATTTCGCACGGCCCCGTGCCGCCAGTGCTTGGTTCCCGCATGATCCCATCTCACCTCCCTGGTTCCCGCAGTGCTTACACGGTACGTGTGTATTAGGTGTATACCGCGTGCGAGTCCATGCGCCATTCCCCGGCCGACAGTTTCAGCGCAAGCGTGAAATGAGACGATTCCCGACAATACAAGGCTTGTTACTTGCGCCAAGGAGCTTCAAACCCTTGCTTGCGCATTGCCAGTCAGTCGGCAAGCCGAAAAACCTCGTCTAGAAAATCCAAGTTCTCGCACGGGTGACATCGAGTTGACCCCGCAGATCATGATCACTGAATTACGTTTTCACATGATTTTTTTTTTTTTGTTTTTTGTTTTTTGGACAGGTTAAGGCTAAAACCTGAATGCAATATTGTTTAAATTTTCCAAGAGCGAAATGAAAGGTCATCGACTTCGTGCATGGCTAATTCATTACCGATGTCCCGGAAATAATGGGTTCACATACTCGTCTAAAATTCCCCTAAGAGTCTTCTTTTTCATTGTAGGGCACTAACGAACGCATACCATGTAAAAGGAAAATTATTATCCAGCTATAAGATTATACCTAAGGTGTAACGTGATGGTTAGATGGGTCAGCAGCGCGCGCCAGCTGAAATCATAAGGATATCATTCCTTTACTCGGCACGAAATCGCGAAAATATTGTACTGTCCCACATATAGAAATTGACGTGTTCCATGGATGCCCTTTGTGTGTTATGAGCGACCCCAGCGTAACTGACATGGTCAATTATAAGCGTCTACTAGCTGTAATATACTGTGCTTGTGTCTGTCGGTGGGCATTATGTACAAGTAGCCTATTGCCTCTTGCTTGGCCTCTCTCTCTCTCTCTCTCTCTCTCTTCTCTCTCTCTCTCTCAGCAAGTCATGAATTCACTTTACCCATCATGCCTAATCGAACTACGACATGATTGAGGTAACCGCGCCTTTTTATTCTCATAGTCAAAATCAAACTAATTCTATACATAATTAAAAAAAAAAATCTTCATGTAATTTCTCAAAATACTCAAAAGATAGCCTCAGTCAAAACTTTCTACAAAGATTGCATACGGCAATCTTTAATGCCTAAACAAGTATTATTTAGAGCTATTAGTTCACCCTGTGACGATGACTTCGATTGCGTTTTGAACTTGTACCGAACTACTTTCAACACAACTATTACCTTTATAGTTCGATTGATGAACTATTCTTTTGAATTCATAACCGACATTCGTAATCGTAAGCATACAGTAACAAAATACTGTCAATAACAGTTGGAAAATGCAAATGCTATAATAATAGCGCGAAATACACGAGTAACGATCATCTTCATACATTCTAATTCCCAAGTGATGTCGCTTCGAAAATGACACATGGTTTGACTACTGCTTCAAACTAAGAAAAGGAAAATGAATGGGATATACTTCTAATGATAATATCACGCCGTACAAGGCATTCCACTGTATTCGGTAATGTCGGTTACGTTTTTGTGCGCTTTACATACGGAAAATAAAAGGCAGATTGATGCTATTAAATCCTAACACAACGCATTCAAATGATTTTTTTTTTTTTAAATAGACCGTGTACAATGTAATGTTTTAGTATTCGGTTTGAAACTTTAAATTTGCGAGTCCTTTATAAAGTTATATGGGTTATTACATTATCAAGCAAAAATTACAGTACTTTAAGGATTCGGATTTGCTCAGAAGATTAACAATGCTATCTTTGGCAATAGTTTGCAACAGAGACAATCCGCGTCAATAGATATACAATGTAATTCTGTTTTCATAAATAGAAAGGAAAACGTAAATAAGTCAACTTTATAACTTTCTCACCAACTGAACTTGATTTGATCTGCCGTGCATGATATCGCTGTGTGTTCGTTTAATTCTATGATATTGTTTAATTTGATATTGTTTAATTGGCACGCGTGTTTTTTATGCAGAATATTTCAAGTAAGTATAATTCATTGAAGCTAATAATGTTTGTACATAATATGACTTGTTCGTTGTTTTGTATTTTCATTTTTATAATATATCACGTGTCCATTATCTGATTATGACTACGAAAATATGACAACTGTTTAAATGCGGAGTATGTACTGGAACACTAATGTCTCCCACCAGTATAGACAAACTAATTTCTAGTCGTCTATCCCCGCTTGAAATGGAAATGAAATTACACACAAAAAAGAAGAAAGAAAACGAAGTTTAATTTTCAGCAGATTTCAACCGTTTTGTTTAGTGCCTAATACATGTAATGGACAAAATTCTTTAGCGCATAAGCAATCACACAACTTTTGGGAATAAATGTATGCCTTAATGATTGTATCTTATGGAAGAAAACTCGTCTCTCCACCTGAATTTCAGCTTCTTCTTTTTCAAGCTTACGGGAAAGAAATAGTTGAACATCAATCGCAATCATAAAGAGAAACCACATCCTTAAAAATAAACACAGGAGTACTGAGACGCACTACGAAATAAAAACTGGCCTTTTATCACTATTGACAACGTATGCCAATGATATGCTTCCTTTTGTTGGGGGGGGGGGTTATTGATTACTCTGAAGGTTCATAGATCACAAAATTTATATGGTTCGCTATTAGCTTAGGTTAGTAAAGAAAAAAAAAAATAAACAGATAAATGCGTTCCTTTTCCGGTGGTTCCTTTACCCGAAAGTAATCAAGCAATCACTTATTTCAGTTTAAGATTTGTGAATACAAAACGAAACGAGGACGGCCTTTCAAGTATTAATTCCGAATATAATTGTAAATATGATTATTGGTCTATACTCAACTTCTCAAATGCAGAAAGATTACAACTGTAAATGTGGTGTTCTGTAAAAAAATAAAAAAAAATAAAAAATAAATAAATAAATAAAGATAGGTTTAAGCTACAAGTTAATGGTTCTTTATATGCTATGGTATCATAAAAGTGACCGAGAATAAGAAGTACTATAATTTTAAATCAATATGATACAATCATAATTATAAAAAACAACATGAAGCTCTCAGGCCTATACATCAACATTTGCTTCTGATACGTATAGTATAACTTATGTGCAGCTTTGGCAAGCGCGATAAAAGCGATAAATAATGTGGACGCAACGCCTGTAAGGGAAATGTGCCTAATATGGCGGGAGGTCAGAATGTTACGGCTGTATACAGCTGCAGCAGAGCAGGCACGAAAGCAGTCATTGATGCTCTGCAACATTACGACCATGTGCATTATTAGAGGGTTTTTAGTACACACAAAGAACACGATCTGAAAAGACGACTATCGTTAATTAACTTCATTAGCTTTCTCTACTGATGCTGTCTTTTGAATCCCCGCCTACAATGGGTTCTCAGGTTCTATTCACTCTAGTAGTCCATGGGCCAGGCCAGATATTGGTACCATCTGAGGTGGCAATACCTTTTTGGTGTCATTTTGTTTGTCGGGCATAGATATACCTATCAAGCTATGATAGCATTTCCAAATGAGTAGCTTAGTCATAGTAAATGAATTTTAAACCAATTTGGTCTCGTTGTTATATCCCTCTACTTCTGAATCGAGACCAACCGCTATACAAAGAAGAGCGCTGTCTTCTGTATGTTCACAGGTGTTCTGTTGTAAACGCGGTGCGCTTAGTCTTTATTCAAGGCAGCGAAGGGAATATCCAAGGGTTATGATGTCCACGGCGCTTAGTCTAATATTCAAGACGGCGAAGGGAATATCCAAAGCTTATAATACAGTGTATATCCCTTTATCTAAAAACAACAACAACAACAAAGCAATTTCTCGTGAATTTTAGCGTATTTTTCAATTATTTATCATTTTCCGCTGAAAACGCTACGGTGAAAACGCTAATACCATGCCAATGTCGATTTATTTCCATTCAGCAATGAAAGATTATGCAAAAACAATGTACCGGTACACTACAATACATTATAGTTAATAATGTTGTAAATGAACAGAGTGATTTTTGTTTATAACTGATGTATTTGTTGAGAGGGTGGTATAAAAACAGTATAGATAATCCCTTTTATTAGGAACTTTAGATATGATAACGGTACATTGTTCTAGATAAAGACTAAGCGCACCGCGTGACAGCTGTGGACATCATAACCCTTTGGATATTCCCTTTGCTGCCTTGAATAAAGACTAAGCGCACCGCGTTTACAACAGAACACCTGTGGACATACAGAAGGCAGTGCTCTTCTTTGTATAGCGTTAGTTTCGATTCAGAAGTATAGGGATTTAAAAACGAGACCAAATTGGTTAAAAATTCATTTATTATGACTAAGCTACTCATTTGGAAATGCTATCATAGCTTGATAAGCGTATCTATGTCCGACAAACAAAATGACACCAAAAAGGTTTTGCCACCTCGAGTGGTACTAACAACCCATTTTTCGGCTCTTGGCCCATGGACTATAGGTATTGGTACTTGCTAAACGCATCTCCTTTAGTTTCCATTGACAACAACATGGGAGGAGAATGGAAGCGATCAAGGCCCTTGCTAAAAGACGCTTGTTGTAATACGCATTGCGTGCCTTTCTTTCTACTGTTTCCTATTGTTTGTGAGTTAAAAACTTGCGGCAACTAAGTCACCGTTAAGCCTTTAAGCCTGTGTGGCACGTGTTCACCATTCTTCCATGGTCATGCCGACTTCTTCATCTTCCAGGTGGCAATCCTTTTGTTGCTAAATTGAGTGAACTTCTCTGACGAACTCGGAAATGCTCATCTTCGACTCTGTTTGAAAAAAAAAAAAAAAAAACCCAAAACCACTCTCTCATATAGAGACGAAAGTAAGTTCTCGATTGGCATTCTAATAGTCCATGGGCCAGGCCAGATATTGGTACCACCTGAGGTGGCAAAACCTTTTTGGTGTCATTTTGTTTGTCGGACATAGATATGCTTGTCAAGCTATGATAGCATTTCCAAATGAGTAGCTTAGTCATAATAAATGAATTTTTAACCAATTTGGTCTCGTTGTTATATCCCTATACTTCTGAATCGAAACTAACCGCTATACAAAGAGAAGCGCTGTTTTCTGTATGTTCCGTAGAGCTGCAAAATGCAGCTCTATGGTATGTTCACAGGTATTCTGCTGTAAACGAGGTGCGCTTAGTCTTCATTCTAGACGGCGAAGGGAATACCCAAAGCTTATGATACAGTGTACACATGTATATCCTTTTATCTGAAAACAACAACAACCAAAAAAAAAAAAGATTCCTCTTGAATTTTACCGTATTTTGCAATTATTTATCATTTTCCGGCAAAAACGCAAGTGTGAAAACGCTAATACCACGCCGATGTCGCTTTATTTTCATCCAACAAAAAAGGATAATGCAAAAACAATGTACCGGTACACTACAATACACTCAATGAATAATATTGTAAATAAACAGAGTGATTTTTGTTTAAAATTGATTTATTTGTTTAGAGGGTAGCATAAAAATAGTATAGATGATCCCTTTTATGAGGAACTTTAGATATGATAACGGTACATTGGTCCAGATAAAGACTAAGCGCACCGCGTGACAGCTGTGGACATCATAACCCTTTGATATTCCCTTCGCTGCCTTGAATAAAGACTAAGCGCATCGCGTTTACAACAGAACACCTGTGGACATAAGGAAGACAGTGCTCTTCTTTGTATAGCGGTTAGTTTCGATTCAGAAGTATAGGGATATAAAAACGAGACCAAATTGGTTTAAAAAATCATTTTTTATGACTAAGCTACTCATTTGGAAATGCTATCATAGCTTGATAAGCATATCTCTGCCCGACAAACAAACTGACACCAAAAAGGTTTTGCCACCTCAGGTGGTACCAACAGATACAGATATTTTGCCCGTATATACAATCTAAAAAGATATTGCCATAACATAGATAGACAAACCTGACCGGATGTAACATTACATTTCGATTGCTAAAGTGTGATCGGATTACCATCCATCAAAAAGAATTTAGAAGACCATCATATTTCTCCCTCACCCTCTTTGATCTCTCTCCCTCTCTTTCCAGTTATCCAATTCTTTGATTGAATAGTATCATTAGTGAAGATCACTTCTCGATGATGCTTTGCCTGTATTATATATATATATATATATATATATATATATATATATATATATATAATATATATATACATTCATCAAACAACATTTAGAAGACCAGCCTATTTTTCTCCCTCTCTCCCTTTCAATCTTTCTTCTCATCGCATAGATTCCAGTATTTCGCCTGAAAACCGGAAGACCTCAAAAATGTTCTATCAAATATACAAATTCCACAAAACAATAGTCTTTCCGGTTAGTGATGAGTTTTCATCATAATTATATTATAACAAATAACTTCTGTCTTGTCACTATGTGAAATCTTATTTCATGTGATTCGTAATGACAAATACTTCTTGGCAGTAGAGTTTAAGTCAATTATAACATTGTACATAAAATTGGCAGCATTTAACCCCCTACTGTTGAATCACAAAATGTGCTCGTTGATCTCTTTTATTTATCCCATGGAAACCTTAAGTCATATCTGTAGGCAGACATAATGGATAATTCCAGAAAGCAAACTTCTTATACAAAAAAAAAAAAGAAACTTCTGTGTGGATGGCAGGTACCGCAATAGCATGGATTTTTCAGATTTAGTTATCATAAGTTGTCAAAGAAAGCAAGAAAGATGCAATGATTTATTTGAATATTGAAAATCCCATCAGGCTCTTGTCAACATTATGAAAGGGATAATTGCTGAAACAAAACCGAGAAATAAACTGAAATGAAAGATTGGTTTGCGAAACTCAACTTCGATGCTGCTTGAAGTTTTTTTTTTTTCCCTTTCTCTCATACTTATGAATGACAGTCTGATTATGTCATTTAAAGATCGTTCAAATAATCTACTTGGCCAACAAACCAAATAGAGGATATTCTGTATAACATTCATGCAACGCAAGAGCCGATGGTTATTGCCTTTATGGGGTCCTATATATTCATCATGGTGAAACACAGCCTAACATAATATGCGAATGTTTTATGCAAGAATACTTTGAATAGACCAGGTGGCCAGAGTATCAGGTTACATTGTACCTCATTGAATAGACAGGATGTTGATACAAAGACATTCCTGGACGCGCTCGTAGAAAAGTCGGGGATTATGAGCATAATAGAGAAGTTCAAAGGCCGATTACAGACGGTCTCTTTTTTCTGCACCGGTCCATAGAATGCATTTGCCTTCGTATAGAAAGCGCTCCAAATTTGCGAAGGGTAATTCAATTTTGCGAGAGATGGACCTGCGATAACCCATCGCTTCAATTGAACACTTTGTTTAGGAGCAAGGTATTTCGGGCAACAAAAGCATGAAGTGTTCTTGTCTCATCTCATGTGTATCGATGTAATCAAATGTTTTCATGCTGCTATTGAAGTGGTTTATTCACTTATCGTGCCAGTGTAATATATATATATATACTATGTAACATACACACACATATATATAAGCATATATCTGCATTTAGGTAGGACTACATTTTTTCATTCCATTAGACTTCGCGAACTCATGCACATTGCAACATTTTCATATTCATAAACGATTGCAGCAAATGCTAATTTCCTTTATACATTATGCTTATTGAATGAGATTAGTTCTTCATTTCTTTCTTGTCTTTTATCGGGGGATGACTGGTACTGTATAAACAATAAAACAAATATTGATTTACACTCATGACATAAGAGAAGAACAATTCAGCAAAATTAGCCGTCTGTTATGAGAGATTGAAGAGTGCCAGGAGAAATGTTGTTTATTTCAACAAAAATATTGTCTTTTCCTTATTTTCTCAAGTGATGTAATAATTTTAGGCCTTCAAGCCTGTGTGGCTTGTGCTTGTCATACTTCTATGATCATGTCGGCTTCTTCTACAGCTGCTGGAGTATACGCGACGGCCAGCCTTTTTGTTGTTGTTGTTGTTGTTGTTGTTGTTGTTGTTGTTGTTGTTGTTGTTGTTGCTAAATTGAATTAACTTCTGCGTCGAATTCGGGAATGGTCACCCGCGACCCTGTTTGAAAAGACGCTCTCTCACATGGAGACGAATTTGAATTGTCCATGGACATTCTAATTTGAATACGTTTTTTGAAGTGATAGGATATAGTGAGAGGAAACTGAGATTGAATTATGAACATATTCATGGCGCTATCTTTTTTTTCTTTTATTTTGTCGACGAGTTTGAATTACATAACTGTAAAATTAGAAAACAAATGTACACACACACAAACACAGAAAAAAATGACTATGAAATCTTCGCATAATGTTAAACCATTTTGAACACTCGAATATGCCATTTTCTCTTCCTTAGTAATACATTTGCCTCGATTCGTGCTCCTTCATTTTATCTTATTGCATCACATTACTTTCCTTTCCAGCTATCCACTATGTCTTCTTCATTCTCATCATCTTCACATTAGTCGTCTAGATTGAATATCCTCATCGATGGTGGCGATCACTTATCCAAGATACTTTGCCCGTGTTATTATGTATAATCTAATAAGATATCACCATAACACATATTATAGGCAAACCTAGCCGTGTATAATATTTCATTTCGTTTGCAAAAGTGTGTTCAGATTACCATTCATCGAACAAAATTTAGAAGACCAGCCTATTTTATTTTTCTCTCTCTATCTCTCAATCTTTCTTCTTATCGCATAGACTCAGATGTTTCATACGCAGACCGGAAGAGCTTATAAATGTTCCGTCAACTGACTTGAACATGTGTTTTATAAAATTATATAGTTGTAATTGAATATATGAAGAGTTTGTTTGCAAAAACCGATAAGTCCATATTTGTCAAATGAAGAAATTTGCGATTAAAGGTCAAGAAAAGTAAAGAGAATAATAAGAAAATTTTTCCTTCTTTTAACCATAACTTAAAAAATATACCATTATATGTAGTGATCAATATATCATTTAAAAGGTATTATTTTGAACTTTATGACAGAGATCGCACTTCAAAATCTTCAAAAATGGACTTATCGGTTTTTGCAAACAAACCCTTCATATATTCTCCTCCCTTTCTCATGTCTCTCTCTCTCTCACGCACACACACACGCACACACACACACACATAGACAAAACAATAATCTATCCCGTTTGCTGATGACTTTTATCATATTATATCATATCACTGTGTAAGATTTAATCTCACTTGATGTGTAGTGAACAATATCTCATCCCAGCATTGCGGTATATATAGGGTTGTAAGTGAATCGTGATTGCACATAAACTTTGCAACATTAAACCCGACAGGAAACCTACGAAAATGCGCTCGTTTATCTCCTTTATTGATCCCATGGAAACCTAAGTCATTTAATTTTATACGGTCGAAATATGGAGGCAGTCATGATGGATAAATTCAAAAAGAAAACGTCTCTATACCAAAAAAAAAAAAATAAATAAATAAATAGATAAATCGTCACGGTGGATTTCACAGGTTTAGTCATCATTAGTTGTCAAAGATTGCGAGAAAGGTGCAATGATTTATTTGAATATTGAACATCCCATCAGGCTTTTGTAAACATTATAAAAATTGTTGAAACAAAACCGAGAAACCAACTCAAATGGAAGATTAGTTCGCGAAACTCAACTTCGATGTTGCTTGAAGTTGTTGTTTTTTCTGTCATACTTATGAATGACAGCCTGCTTATAAGATCGTTAAAAGAATCTACTTGGCCAACGAACCAAATGGAGGATCCCTGTATAGCATTCATACAACGCAAGAGCCGATATTGCTACTATGGGGTCCTATATATTCATCATGGTGAAACACAGCCTAACATAATTACGGGCGTGTATTACGCAAGAATACTTTGAATAGACCAGGTGGCCAGAGTATCAGGACAAGTTACATTGTACCTCCATGAATAATCAGAATGTTGATACAAAAACATCCCTGGACGCGCTCGTAGCCGCCATCTGAAAAGTCGGGGATTATGAGCTTAATAGAGATGTCCAAAGGCCGATTACAGACAGCCAGTTTTTTCTGCACCGGTCCATCGAAAACATTATAATGAGGTGCTTCGTATGTATTATGTAACCTTTTTTACGGACCCCAATGATTTAATGGTTGTTGGGAATCGAATGTGCAAGTTCTCATGTGGTTGTTACCAACATTATCATAGCATTTATACTTCGACAATGACATACGCTGCAATAAAGCGAGAAACTTTTTGTTCTTTTCTATCTCTTTCTCTCATACGCTTAGCATTCACGGGAAATTGTATATAGAAATTACGATGTTTGATATTTTGATGCTTGCAGCATTTTCAAAGAAACCTTGAGATAACTAGACCGGTGGTGCAATGTAAAACATTGTATGTATATTCATATTTATTAATCTATGTATGTAAATATAATTATATATATATATATATATATATATATATATATATATACACACATATGTATAATGCCCATGTTTTGTTTCAAGCACGACAGCTAACAGCGCACTTGCTCCTATGTGGTCGTAGCCTTCTTGTGGGTAAGGGGATGTAGGGAGCGTTCACTCAACAACAACAAAAAAAAAAACACAAAAAACAAGGGGGGGGGGGTCAGTTCGTTCCTTGATTCTCATTTCAGGTAGACTAATGATTTTATCAAAACATTTGGCTGGAGTATGACCTCAGTACTGTATCGATACAAAAACATTTCTAGAAGCCTGGTCGCGGATGATGGCTTTCAGAGGTGTAATCCGCCTTTTATGTGTGGCACAATGCGTTCTTTTAGTGAGGGTTACGTTATATTAATTTAATAGTGGCGGAGTCAAGTCCAGAGCTAGAATAATGTTTTTCAGATGCCGATAGCCCAAAACAGTTTTGATTATCGTAACAATCTCCCGAGGTTGTTCTTCATGGATTAGTTCCCCCGTCAGCGCAATGGAACAATGCATGGTTAATAATAATCCGATACACCGGATGCGAGGTACAAGTTGTATGACAAAGAAGTATAAATATGACATGATTGTGCTTCATCATCAGAAAGTGCCAAACTAGGCTGAAAACAAAACCACACCATACATACAGTACACTATTCAATGCATCGATCGGCAAATCGTTGCAACCGCCATGATGGATGTTTATATGGTAAGTTACCCACATTCCCACAATGCACTAAGCCAGCTTACCAATATCCAGTCAACATCCAACAATCATATTACGCAAATACACATGCATGCGATAGGCGCGAATGTTATGGTGAACCAGTCACAAATCGGATTTTCCCGAGGTATTTGTTCCTTTGTTTGTTTTTACGATACTCGCGGGTTAATCGATCATTATCAAAGGGGCATGTTGGTGCATAAGCCATCACAAGAAACGTTTAAATCCACATATGACTTCGCTCTCTTCTAGCAATCTAGTAGTTGTCAGTATTTTGCCAAGATTACAAAACAATCGAGACGGAAACTGTTAATATACTGACCTATCCTGCAGCGACGATGTTTTTGTTTTTTATCTCCTGCTTACGACAATGTGTAAGCTCTTCATATATTTCAAGGCTTTGGGGGAATATCAGAAAGGACAAAGAATGTGTTTGTGTGTGTGTGTTTTTTTAACCCGTTCCTTACGGGTTCCCGTGGGAGCAACTGATATACGGGAACCTGGTTTACCAGGTTCCCAAAATGAAGACAAGGGTACCTGCTTCAGTGGCCTAAATTCATTTTTCTTTGTGTTAGAATGCTCAGAAGAGTGGGTTTGATAAAAAGATCTGAGTTTATTCTATCAGGATTTGTTCTCCTGCTGTTTAAAAAAAAGGGGGTTTTACAGTATTATGTACCTTTTCCTGATTTAGTTTTTTGCTTGTTCTGCTGTAAACTCGTACGAACATGTACATAAAATGATCAAGGCTGAGATCAGTTAGAAATGCGGGTTTGCTGACCCCAGTCACCTCACTCAGGTACCTGGTTTTGTGTAGAACAAAAGATTCTGAGAGCTCATCAGCGCACGCTCTATTCATACCTCGCACCCGATCGATATTTCCATTGTTCAAGGGCACATGTAGTTGACCGTAGAAAGGGGGACACAATGAACCGCTTGACTGCCTTCACACAGCTGGATTACCAACCTGTGTGCCTCTCTGTAGACGGGCGAAAAGAATCTCGTTTGGGGGCATTAAAGGCACTCAGAGAATTGCGGAAGGAACGGGAGGCAAAAATAGTAAAAATACTAATACACCATACTGATAATGTAACAATATGGAACATCTACAATGTACATTTATTACTACCTTTTGAGTCATCATCAACATCATCATCATCATCATCATCAACAAATGGTTCCCTTAATGTAATAATACAATAGCTTTTCTCTGTTGTTGTTGTTGTTAATTGTCATTATTACCATAATTATTTCTACACTGTTCAAGTTATCGAGTGATAAAGACACACATACAACCACACAATTTTTCCAATTTCTTTTCAAGGAGAGATACATACACCGCCAATGAGGGCGTATGAGAGAGTGAAAAAAAAAAAAAAGATAAGAGTCCCGTATCGGGACTAGCAGGATGCTGGATTCGCACGGACTCGCACGGTAGCGTGCCAACACCACGCACGGTACCGTGCCAACATCTCGCACGGTACCGTGCCAGATGGTCCGCACTCGACGGTGGCACGCAGCCGCACGGAGGCGCACTGACTGGCACGAAGCCGCACGAAGGCGCACGAGGTCGCACGGGGGCGTACAGAAGCGCACGCACCCGCACGAGGCCGTACGAAATGGCACGGAGCCGCACGCACCCGTGCGAAACCGCACGCAGCCGCACGAAGCAGCCCCGTGCGCAGTGCGTGCGGGAGTAACATAACTTAATGGTCTGACTGTATGAAATACATCTAGTTGATTTTGGAACCTGAATGTTTACTTTATTGGAGATTTCTTTTTAAGCTTTTTCATTTTGATGGGAGCGCACTATTCTTTCACCTTGAAAAGGCATGGTATGGAACTAAATTTTGAAAACTGAAACTAAGACCCAAATTTGTGATTTAATCTCTCTCCTATAAAAAATATGAAGAATATTAACCCGTTGCAAACTAGTCCCCCATTATACTTTGGCAGGTGTATAGATGGGAAATGCATGTTAAAACAAAATCATCTCATCCTCAATAGGACAGTTTGCATGTTCATTGTGCAACAAAGATGGGTGCTTCTCCTCTTCAAAAATTCCAGCTATTTTCTCTCCTCGGCATCCTTCTGTCACAGAGTGAGACATCTCCATTTACAGAATGAGCTTGATAAGGTGTCAACTAGATGGTCAAGGTCTTTAAAGAGTCCTTGAATCATAGCCTCTAGCCATCGTTTGTAACACTTGACCAAAGGGACATTCCCCTTGACACCTATACACTGCTATCCACATAGTAGTAAAGTGTCTGTATTGATGTTTCCACTGTTTGTGTTGGGGATCTCCTCCATTGGGCAGTTGCTGTCCACTGGCCAGCGCTGAAAGTGGACATTATATGCATTGTCTGCGAAGCTGAAGTGTTTTCTCGGTTTTGTGTCCCGTGTTTGTCCAGGAGCGGGAGGTTGACACAACTCCCCCCCCCCCTCAAAATGGCCGACTTGTCAAGTGTTGAAATTCCCACGGTCGTAACACTTCACACTCTCTCAATGCGTAAACTGTAATGCAAGGGTTAAAATCTGTTTTAAAGTGTACGTTATTGTAAGTAGCCACTTCCACAAAAGCCCCTCAGGGTAGAAGATACAGTTGCTCAAACAGGCTAGTGCTGTGCAATTGTAAATGCAACAAAATCAGCACTTAGTTTTTAAGAGACTATGATATGATGCGTGCCCGCACCTAATGAATCCAAAATTTCTTCCACTCAGTTATATGTAAAGTACTGTCCAAATATGTAGAGTTGCCAAGTCTCCTTGATCCTGCAGATGGCTTGCTCCCTGAAATCTCACCGTAAGAGATGTCAACCGGACTGCCAATGACTTGTGCTACTCAAAAGACAAAAAAAAAAAAAAAAAAAAAATGGATCAAGCCATCACCAAGAAGATGACTCCAGCTCCAGGGCTATCTTAGCCTTTAAACAAGGCGACTCGCTCTGCGTGCCCCCGTATAGCGCGTTTACCCCACAAACCTGTTGGCCGGCGAGTGGATGGATGGAGCGAGCCGCCTTTATCCACTCGTTCAGGGATGTGTACGCAGAAAATACACACGGCACCAAGGCAAGCCGCGCGCGCTTGCTAACAAATTTATATTCTTTGACAAATTTGCGTACAAATTTGTTAGCAATCGCGCGCGGCTTGTCTTGGTGCCGTGTGTATTTTCTGCGTCAAATTTGTACGCAAATTTGTCAAAGAATATAAAGCAACAACAACGACAAAAGTACACATCCCTGAACGAGTGGCTAAAGGCGGCTCTCTCCACTCGCCGGCCAACAGGTTTGTGGGGTAAACGCGCTACACGGGGGCACGCAGAGCGAGTCGCCTTGTTTAAAGGCTAGGGCTATCTGCGAGACATCTCCAAACAAGGTGACAACTTATTTACTTGGGAGTCAGTGGAAGCGGCAACTTCTTTGAGATGTGTTCTCAGTTGTGGGGACTTCTAGCTCTGGTACAAAGGTAGCCACGGATCTCTGCAAGGTCCCTGAGACGTCGCAGACAAAATCAGTCTCAGCGACATGGCCTCAACTGATGGAGATGTTGTGGAGACATTTCCAAGACCAACTGGAGACTGGATAATGTCTCCAAAAAAAAAAATCGAAGATGTTCCACCACTCTCTGGAGACCAGCTAGTCTCCAGGAGACGTCATGGAAATGACTGATCTGGGCCCCGTTTAAATCAAAAGACAAAATCGATTTTAAATTTCCTTACTACACAGGCTGCCGTAGAATAACAGTTGAAATCAACTGTTATAATCAATTTTAACAACATATCTTCATTTTTCTAGCATTTAACAAAAGAACGTTTGACCTACCTCTTGTAGAAGGCAGGATAAATACTGCTCTTAACATTGAATTTGTTAGTGGCATATAAAAGAATGCATGCTTTTCATTAAAAAAAAAATACATTATATAGAATTATTCTTATATTTTCTGTATTATATATCACTGTGAGATTTCAAATTGTTGTAGTCTAATCTGATGATGGCGGCATAAGGACTTCAGAATAAATCATGACATTTGTTATCCTTAGAATTTACTGTGTTCTACTAATATTGCTGCATTCACTAAATTTGCACATTCTTGATATATTCCCCTTTTACACTTCATCTTAGATATTATTTTTAGATTTTAAAAGGTATTGGCATTCTCCTTTTCGTGAGGCTGTTTAGATTCTTCTCATCCTACTTATATGTAAATTGTGCACTGGAACAGCGATTTTCAATTTGTTGTTACAAAGTACTCTGTAACCTGGACCTATCATAAAATTAGCGTTTCTTTTAACGTAAACATACTTGGACGTTAGATGGTACTTCAAGAAAACAAATCCAATTTTATGTCCACCTCTTCAGTACTTTATGGGCATAATGCCCGGCACTATCTCGAAGTAGTTAAGCTGGGGTCATGCAAGCGATTCCAGTGTGGATGGACAAACACAGTATCCATTCATTTTGGTAGGACCCCAACACTTGAAAACTGTCCTCAGCTCCTTCACCATATATAGTGGAGGGGGGAGGGGCGGTCCTTGAGGAGCCTCAGCAAGGGGAAGGGGGTATAAAGGAGGTGTTTGCCGTTCCCCTCTTCCTTAGTGATGAGGAGGAGGGAGTGTATCTCAAATCATGGGATTTTCGTGATCCAGATGACAATATGCACTTTATCCTTGTCCACAGGTTCTATATGGTAGCTGTGTGATTAATGTGTTACACTGAATAACCTCAGTGGATTCTTAGCCATGGGACTAGTATAATACATAGATGTACTGTTAAAGTTGAAAGGATGACAGGGAAATAAAGCTGGAATAATGTATTATGCCCCATTGAATGAAATAAACCCTGTTACTAGAACAATCTTGTTTGTGTAATGTATTGATAATAAAATTCAAAAGATATTCTTAAAACAGAAAAAACAATATGCTTGCATGTACTTTTTTGATTGACATCACACTATATAAAGATTGTGGCACAGAAGGTCAGATATTTTGTTTAACCATTTTCTGTATCATAGTACTCATAGAAACTGCAACTGATTACATCAGCACTGATAAATGAGAATATTTTCTGCCATGTACTAAAATTATTTATAGTTTATGAAATCATTTATGATAATAAAAACATAATAGTAATGGAAACCTGTCTGACATACTGTATGTAACCATGCCTTGTGGTTTTTCAGAAGAGCAAACTGTGCCTTCCAAGGGCATTTCTGTACTGTAGGTGGTGACTTATACATGTAGAAGGTAGTCAATAGAAAAACAAGAAAAAATACAAAATCTGTACTTACATTTGTAGTTAGATATAATTGTTCGTGGGTGTACTTAGATTCATGAAAATTTGCTGAAGAGATACTGTGTCTGCAGTATCAATTCTGTATTGCATGAGAGCTGCTTCTTTAGGACTTGAAATTAATGAGCAGAAAATCTCTTGAGTCTGAGCCAGTCTATCCCCTTACTGCAGAGTTGGTTCATTGTATGGGGGGGGGGGGGGGGATGAAAAAGGGTAGAATTCTCATGTAAGAATATCATTAAGGTGAATGATTTACAATACAAAAGACATGGGGTCAGCATGGACCGGTAAAGCTTTGGCTGGCTGAAGAGCATTTGTAGGGATTAAATAGTTCATCCCATTTTGGGGGGAAGTGCAAGCGAGGTCTTTATGATCCAAGGTACATGGCGGTTGGATGGAGAGGGGCTAGGGGTAATACAGGCTGAAACTGGGGCTCAGGGGATGTAAATAGGATGTAAATAGGGTGCAAATGACCGCTAGTGACCATCTTTCAATCCAAGCAGCTATTGGCCTTGTCCCTCACAGACTTCATTCTAATACCACTGAGGGATTTTTTTTTTTTTTAGTTCCTCGAAAAACAGAAACAAAAGTAATCACTTACTAGTACGTGGTCAGCAAGTTTCAAAAGGGGGGGGGGGGTGGTGGGGGTTGGAAGGCTCCAATAAAATCTTTTAAAGTGGCTGCTTGCAGGTTTCAAGGGTGAAAAAAATGGATGGACATAACATTTTCTTATTATAAAGTTCTCTTCGTGTATGCCCGGATTATACCCAATATTCAGAATCATCTCAGACCTCGTCCCTGTCCAGTAGTTTGCTATGTCGCTGCATTGTATACTGGGGCGCATGATTGCTACTGTGGTGTACCTACATGTGTGTTTGTGGACATTGTCCAGTTTCTCCTCGAGATGAAAATTCCTTGGGGATGGCTAAATCCTAATCTGAAAATCAGGGATTATGAAACATTTTGTACAAGACTTTGAATCTTATCCTTGACATGGAACCATCTATGAATTTGTATGTACTTCTAAAAGTTGTAGGGTGTATGTCAACATCTGCTGTGATAGACACTGGTATATATATTTGTATGACTAGAGGAAAAGAAAGAACAGACTGTTTTAATGTCCTTATCAACAGAGTGAAGTGAAACCACTTAGGAGGTTTTTTGCTCTCGTATCGATCAAGCGAGATCAATTAATTGTGTAGCATCGACGGTCTTCTTTTCCTGCCGAATTGCCCCCTACAGAATCAGATTGGAGATTTTGTCGTGGGAGGGTCTAGAGATGAAGCACTAAACAAAACTTTGTAAAATGCAATGTTCAACAACAACAACAATGATACGAGATGCCAGAGAAGGCGGAGTGAGGGATTTCAGTTAATTGTCTCTTAAACACACAAACATAATATCTGAAGTGCCATGGTCTTTCTATATTCTGCATTGACGGGCAGTAATTAGTTCCAGGGAACACAAAAGTGGCCTATTGACGTTTCCGGATATTGATCCAGTGGGCCCCGATCTTCTCCACTTTTCTGGTAATGCCGTTTTAGTTGAGAAGCCACTGTACTTATGGCCGGGCCTGTTTGACCGGTCCAAGCTTGTGGCCTGAACAGGACAGAGAGCCAAAAGAAAAAAAGAAAAAGAGAATGGAATGGTCAAATGTCCCATCTTATTGTGTGATTTCTCTATCAAAGGATTAGAGAATAGATACATTCCTCTTTATATATCTTTGTGCAGCCCAACCGATGTTTTCTTTAGATTACCTCCAGCTTATGATTACAAGGTGTTTGCTAGTCCCGGTAATCATTATTTTGCCTTGGGCCACAGATTTTTATAGTACCTCTGTGGGTTTCTGGACATGTACTATTTGTATTTTTCCTGTCCTACTGTCTGCAAATGTTCGATCTTGCTTTCCCTGGGGGCATTTCTAGCAGGACGACGAAGCAGTCTGGATGTACACATCAATCGTCTGGTGCATATTACACAATTCAGGACGATGTTTATGCTCTTTCGATCTCCGATCATTTTGTGTGCTTCTAACAGCTCGGTGACTGTTAATCTCCCCTCACTATTCATTTCTTTGAATTGTGGACATAGGTAGCCGTATAACCAATGATTTAGGTGGCATTGTGTCCCTGTTAACCATAGACCAGCTCTACGACTGAATGTACGGAGCCGTGTATGGTGTGCATTCAAACCAGAGAAGGTGGGAAAAAACGCACAACACATGCACACTATTGCAGCTCCCCTTTTTGTATACCTGGGCTCTAATTGTGCTGTAACATTTAGTGGGAAGGATTTCTGAAGGACTACAAAAGAGAAAAACAGAATAGGTCTGTACTTAAATTACAACCTGGAAACTACATGTACTGCATGTATGTGCATAACCTTTATCTACTAATTGTCTTATTCTAATCCACAATTATATAGTGATATACTGATATTGTAGTAAACTCCACTGTACCAATCAAAGTCCTTTGATGCACTTATGGAAAGGAATTGTAATTGATAGACAATGACATTGATAGTTTTTTGCATGTTTCCTTGTCAGGAGAAAAAGAAAATCACAACATTGCATATGTTGAGTACAGACTGATTTTGCTATCTATGTATTTCCCATAGACACCTGCCCAAGTATTCTAGGGACTCGTCCCCAATGGGTTTTAAAGCATTCATTTGATACATGTGTGGAAAAGACAAAACAAAGTTCTTGGAAACCTGTGCAACTGAAGCAGGGTTCGAAATTGGCGATGGTCCGCTGGCCATTGGCCACCCAAAATCACGTCGGACTAGCTAAAAATCATAAAATTCTGAAGTTACTAGTCTGTCTGGCTAGCCAAAATATTGCTTCAATGTTAAAATTGATTCTAAGTAGTCCGCCTGGCTAGTTTAAAAAAAAGTAAAGTGCGACCCTTGTCTAGAAGTGTCAAGTGAAATCTATAAAATGAGTGAGTGAGATTATAATCAGTCACGATAAAGCACAGTGCATCTTTTTTTTTTGCAGATAAAATATGTCATCGCCAGGTATACTGTAAGTGATCATCATATAATATGTGACAGACTGAGGACAACTCGCGAAATATTTTTGGTCCATAAAATTTGCATGTGTATTCTCTGTGAGACGCGAAGTTGACTCATGAAAACAAACATATAGGTCAGAAGGAAATTAGAATGCAACTTGAATTTAATATTCAAACCCTTTATTCTGTGTTTTGTTCACTGATTGCCACACATGCTGTAGAGCATTTTTCACACCCACTGACACAGCTGTCAGGAGAGTATAACTACTGCCAATGAACAGAGATGTAATCCCCCAAATCTCTATTGTGTTGCCAAGCCCTTCTTCTTGGACCAAGGACCAGTTCTATAGATCTGAATGGGCTTGCTAATCTTCACAACTAGTCCAAATTTGAATGAATCGGTACTGAATGCTGATGAAAAAAGCTTGTCGAGTTTGGAAAGTGAAGTGCCTTGGCACAAAAAAAGTTTTAAAAAAATCCATGGTAAGCTCTCCACAATCTGTTCTGAGTTGATTATTGACAGTTTAGTGGATGCCAAGAAAAGAAGTGTGGAAAAAAAAGCTGCTTACTTCCTCATTCCATGCCTGATTTTGTTCAAATTTTTGCAGATATTCATTTATGTAGCTTAAAACTTTATCTTGGAAGTATAGATTGAAAGAAAATGTTTGGTTTCCTTCATAATGATCTAGTCTACAAAGGATCTGATTTAGCCTCATTATCAAAACCATATCATAGACCCACCCTGTGCTAAATAACTGAAAAACCAGAAATGTTCATGTGCATGATTTTTTTGTTGTTGCATATTTCGCAGGAGCCAAGATTTATATAGTGCTATAAGTAAAATGCAGACAAAAGTTTTTGTTTACACATTGCATTGAATGCCAGTGGCTATTTGTGAAAGTTTCATGCTGCAAAAAAGGTTGTTGGCTGCAATTCGCGAAAGTTTTGTGCTTCAAATTTTTCTGGTTGTACAGTATAGGTGGTGTTTTCTGGTTTCTGGAGCCAGCCTCAAAGCCTTCTTTTTAGTTTCTTTGTTTTCACATATCTCAGGTCAGGAATGTTTCCCATAGCCTCATTTATGTGCATATTTTCTTATGTTTTATTAAGTCAGTTGATTGATTAATCAGTTGATAAATTGAATTAATTGATGCACTCATCTAATATTCCATATACAATAACTTGTGATATTATTCATGGCATCCAAAGGGTACTCTACCTATGCACTGGGACTCCTTAATAAATGTCAAGGATGCATATATGTAAAAAAACAAGTAAATTTTTGAGGCATCAGTGTACCGAGGAGTGAGCAAGCAAGGTTTAAAACCTGCTTCACCTGATGAGGATGGGTTGCTCTTGCTGCAACACACATTTCCCATAGACATCATCTGCCTGAGTATACTCGGGACTCGTCCTCAACGGGTCAGAATCTTTAAAGTGTAACAGTAAAGAAAATATTGTAATGGCGTAATGTCAAGTGGCCTTTGTGATTTTTATGACAATCCCCAGTGAGTTTGTTTTCACAGGAATGGCACACACCGAGGCTGTTGAATGGACATCGCTGTGATCATTCAGTGTGTAATTATGCCATCAGTCTTTCACCAGTCATTGCAAGTATTGGGTGAAAATTACCGCAGGTGATAAGCGGTTTTTAGCTGTGTGGATGGACGTTGATCTGGGGTGGTCCGGGACAAAATGCGAGTAAATTTGTGAGAGGATTTCAGAAGTCCCCTATAAAGCTGCAACACCTCCATGGATACCTTTTGTACAATACCTCTTGACAGAGTGCTACCTTGGAGAATCCGCGTCTGTAAAACTCTTCATTATCTCGCGGGGTGACGGGGAGGCTAATAGAGCGGCAATTTTTCGCCAATTATCCGGAGACGGCGGCGCAAGTGCGCAGACTTTTCCTGGCATGCCAAAGGGGAGAAAGACTTCATTTACCACGTTTTCTCCTATACCCTCTCTCTCAAAAGGGATGAGAATGAAATGACACAAACAGCAGTGCGGCGAAATCAAATCTAAGGCTTCCCCGCCGCAGAGGAAGAGTTCCACTGTGCTATTGACTGGGGAAGGACAGGAAAACAGGAGTTCGTGTCGAAAGTTGTGGAAAAACACAACAACAACTGTGAAACAAATTGCATGAAGCATTTATCACCATGGTGTGGACAGTTCAGATTTGTGTCGGCAGGCATTTCACTGGCTAATATTGTGGATTTAATCCCTTTTGGTCTCCCTTTGTGACCTCACAACACAAAGTGCTGGAGGTAACACCTTTACAAGTCACGGTGTCTACCATCAATTAAAGACCAGACTTTATCAAACTGTGTTGACGCTTCATTACTTAATGATGTCATCTATTTTAACCCATTTCACTTCTATCCAGGCTTACGTCTACTTTCATCTCGTCTGATGCGAGAGGTTTCTTCCTCTAGGCGATCGGGGGAAACTGGGTTAGTGGGAGAAGGGACAGGGATTCCACACTCACATTTGATGTTGTCCAAAACATCTCTTTTACACATTGCACACAGTCTGTTAGTACAGCAAAGTCTTTCTATTTAAATAGAAAGACTTTGCAGAGTTATAGAAGGGCATCTTTGACTAGAGGTGCAGTTCTTATCTGTCTCAATTTATGAAATCCTGCTTTGGGGGTGGGGATGGGGGCAAAGACGACTCTGGAACTCCTTCTGCATTACTTCATTGTTTATTATGGCTTCGGTCCTAGACTCATGCTGGAAGTCATTGTCAGTGAGATTTTCAGCGTCTGCTTTCTAATGTCTTATAAAGTAGTTTCACTTAACCTTTTGCATGCTTTGAGCTTGCCAATTGGCAAAGAAATCCCCATGGCATTGTACACACTGTCCACATCCCTGGTACAGATAGGGTTAACTCAGTCGCGGGCGAGTCCTCTGTCTCAATTTTTTGAAATATCAGGCAGAGTTTAAAGGACAAGTTCACCTTCATGGACATGTGAATTGAGTGAATGCAACAATATTAGTAGAACACATCAGTGAGAGTTTAAGGAAAATCGGACAATCCGTTGAAAAGTTATGAATTTTTGAAGTTTCTGCTCAGTCACTGCTGGATGAGAAGACTACTACTGCTGATGATGGCACATGCGTACAACAACATAAAGAAAATATAAAGAAAATTCAACATATTTTCGCTCTTCTCGCACAATAAGAGAATGCTTGACTTCCCTCCTTCAGAAGGCAGGGGGAATAATATTACCCTGAACATACGTTAGTGACAATTCGAGGATATGTGCACTTTTTTCAAAAAGTAACATTTTGTGAAATTCTCTTTATATTTTCCTTATACTGTTGTACGCATGTGACATCATCAGCTGTAGTAGTCTTCTCATCCAGCAGTGACTGAGCAGACACTTCAAGAATTCATAACTTTTCTACGGATTGTCTGATTTTCCTCAAACTCTCACTGATGTGTTCTACCAATATTGCTGCATTCACTCAATCCACATGTATATGAAGGTGGACTTGTCCTTACAATCTGAAACCATCCTAAGATGCAAGTAGAAGTTGCTATTTCACTGCTTGTAACATTGCAATAATAGTTACTTAAAGATGTTATTGATAATGATGGTAATTATAATGATGATGGTGATAAAACTACAACTGTTGCTGCTACTACTGATGATAATGACAATATGGATGTTTATTGTGATGATGTTGATCATGACAGTGCCATATTGCAGTAACTTCTCCTAGTACCCTTTGATCTCTTTATTGAAATTACAGAGGAAAAAAAGCAAAACAAAACCCCAAACTCAAAAACTTTAGAATTAAATATGAGAAATACTGATTATCATCTTTCTCACCTTCAATAGAAACAGTCCACCAGTCTCAGTTGAAACATACATGTATCTCATATTTGACGCTGTATTTTTACGCAGGTATAGGAATTCAGTTTTTCTTGACTTTGTGAATCTGGACCAGATTTTGAGAGATCAAGGTCATTGCGCTTTTTGATCAGTCTGCCTCAAGAAGGACAATGGGGGGGGGGGGGGGGGGGGAGAGAGACTTGTCTTGAGCAGTCTTGTAGAAGTTGTGCAGAAGATATGGCCTGTACCGAAGACACGGCCAATTTCTAAAGAACGCCTGCATCCATGTTGCAGAATAAAATGGCCTTACAGTCTGGATGCGAGGCTACACCATAAGTTTCTTTTAGAGGGATTTTATCTCCACAGTGATAATCGTATTGGACTTATTTTCCTTGCCCATTTTCCTATGTCCTCCAGCGGTCAGCGAGAGTGGACGCCTTTCAAGTGCCTCACTTTTGCATTGTTTCTGTCCCCGAGCTTTCAAAAAAATAGAAAAAAAAAAGAAAAAAAGAGGGGCAGAGGGATGCCCCAACCTAACTGAGAAATCGGCACATGGGCGGGAGAGCATGAGATTAGGGAAACCCTGTGGACTGCCCCCGAATTCAGACAAGTGCTGGGAGTATGCATATATATGCCCCAATGAGAGCTACATTGGTAGTACACACAGTCACTCACAGATGGAAGACCCAAATATGCCTATTTGGCACTTAATATTTAAATGAATGGAATAGAAAAGAAGAGATCAAAACAGCAAAACAGTTTCAAGGCTTGTAAGGAGGCAATTTGATTTTGGATTGGTTTGACAACCCTTGCAAGGAAAAGTAAGAGATTTAGTCATGTCCTGCCTATGTTTGCAGTGTTTAGACTAGTGTATGGTTTATAAACTGACCTTTATTGTAAAATGTGATAAGATGCAGTCATTATCAGTTCCTAGATCTGTTTTCTCACACCCGAGATTTCTGGTTTGTAAAGATCTGTTCTTGCTGTGCCATGCAGAAACTGATGATTTTTGTGTGGCGCAAGAAGTGTACTTCTGTAAAGCAAGATATTTTTGTGGCTTGAAATTTTTGTGAATTGGATGTGACAGCCTTTTTTTGCAAAATGAAATTTTAGTGAATTGCCAGTGGCATTCAGAGCATAGTGCAGACAAGAACTTTTGCGTACATTTTAATTTTGCAAATCTTGGCGCTCGCGAAATTCACAAAGTTAAAGTGCATGCAAACATTTCTGGTTATACAGTAATAAATACTGCAGTCAGAAAATCATTTCAACTTTTTTTTTTTTTGCTCTTATGATTACTTTTGTGGAAATGGCATGTATAAAAGAAAATTTTTTATGGTTTTACCAATCAATTATGAATCTTGCTTTCAAAATATGTTTTTTTTTTCTGTTACTTCGTATCAATATGTTTTTATATGTTGTGCTGAGGTTTATCTATCATCACATACACTTATAGTATTTGTATACGTACATTATGTACATGCGTATGTTTTTTTTTCTTCCCCCTGTTTTTGACAGTAAGCTGGCAATTATTTGGATGATATATTCAGTTTGATGAAGAAAAAGAACAGTCATGAAATTGGAGCGTAAAAGATATTGCTGTGCCAAATAAAACGTAGTATGTGATTTAGACCCCATTTGAGCAGAGCAAATGGTGTGTGCTCAAGCAAGTAGAGATATAAAACTCACTTGGGTACATTTTCACAGTGCGAGTCGCGGAACGGTGAATGGATGCGATTCGCAGAATCTTGACGGAAATGATCGCTGCTTATAAATCGCTGTGGCTGGCACTGATTTTAGCTGAGCCACCATTAGCTCTGGGGACAACAAGATGGCCTGACTAGCTGCTGTGGATCTTTTTCTCTCTCTCACTTTTTTGTGTCGAAAAAGCATACAGTATGTCCTTGATATGCTTTTAAGGAAATTGAAGAGCTTGGATTGTATCAGTGTTAGAGGCAAATATAGACAGAATTCTTAGCTATGATATGGTGTGTAGTGGACTTGTAATTTCAAAGAAAATGTGATCTATTTGTCAATTCCTGTTTTTGTTCTTCTCGGCAATGTAGATCTAATTCTCTACCTGACTTTTAACAGTGTGATGTTTGTGAGATTTGAGCAGTAAATGGTAAGGAATATAACAGTCCAGAAAGGGGGGGGGGGGAATCCCTTTATTACAAGCAAAAGTTTGATTCATGATTTTCATCTAAAACATCTCACCTCTTGTCATCTTCACTTTCTGTATTCATGCGAAAGACGCACTTTCTGTGATACGAATGTCTTGTTAGATATGTGACAAAGAATAGAAGAATTGTATTCATTTGAATGATTATCATAGCCCTGTCATTATCTTGGTACACCTCTATGGGAATTTGAATGCAGAATTTCAAAAGAGTGCTGGTGCCATCTGTGATGAATATCAAATTGCTGTTCTGTAACTTATAAGATGTACTGTAAAACACGATATATTCACAGCGTGAAATTTTTTGCGAATTGGAGCTGATGGCCTTTTTCGTGGCATGACATTTTCATGAATTGCCACTGGCATTCAATGCATATAGCGCAGGCAAGAACTTTTGCATACACATGTATTTCGATGTCCGGAATCTTGGCTCTCGCATTCGTGAAATTATAATGCATGCGGATATTCCTCATTTTACAGTAATGTTATGGTTGTTTTGTCATTGAATATTCACTGTTTTTCTTCTTAATTTTGTGCAGGAGGATAAACAGATGAGGAACTTGATCACTTGTGTGATTCCTCAGGATGGCTGTCAAATGTGATGGGGATGTGGAAGAGGGAGGGGAGGGGGGAGCTGGAGCGGGAGGGGAAGTGGGAGAGGGAGGGGGAGGGGGAGACAGGTCTGTGACTTCTGGTATCAACAGCAGCGGGAAAAGAAGCTGCTTGTTTGGTTGCAGCTGCTTAAAGGGACTGTACAGTACTGGTTGAGGTGAGGATTCATGTTTTGAACATTCCGAAGTAAGATAATGAGAAACCTCTTATGAAATATGAAAGAGCATGTAATTGTAAGAAGGATTCAACATTTATTTGATGAAAATTGGTTTTCAAATGGCTGAGATATCCAAAAAAGTGATAATAATAAAAGGCGACAGGCCACGCCTTTGATTAGGATCTCCTTGTTTCACATTGTTTTTTGATATCTCAGCCATTCCAAAACCGATTTTCATCAAATAAACTTTTAATACCCCTTAGAATTGCATGCTCTTTGACATCTCATAGAGTGGTTTCTGAATATCTCGCAAAATGTTAGATGCTAAATCCTCACCTCGACCAGAACTGTACACACCCTTTAAAGTAAAATGCCACTGTCAGGCCATGCTCAAGTTTGCTCCATTTTTTTTAATTGTAGCTAGTGTTTAATGATACTCTTATAATCAATGTGATTTTCCTCCATCTGTTTCCAGTCAATGCGAACATACAGTGGAGCTCCCCTTTTAATCCTGAGTGTGCTTTGAGGGCCGAGTGGCTCAGGAAACTTCCATAGCATTGTACACACTCTCCAAAGTCCCTGACACAGTAAGGGTTAGATTCTTAAAGGGAACATAAACCCAAAGAGCAATGTGGATTGAGTAAAAGCATTAACATTAGTAGAACACATCAGTGAAAGTTTGAGGAAAACCGGACAATCGATGCAAAAGTTATGAATTGTTAAAGTTTTGGTGTTGGAACCGCTGGATGAGGAGACTACTAGAGGTTATGACGTATGAGTGGACTACAATATAAAGAAAATATAAAAGGAATTCTACAAAAAAAAAATCACTTTTCTAGCAAAATGAAAGGGTACTTCACTAACCGCTTTCAGAAAGCAGGGGGAAGAAGTACTTCCCCTAACATATGTCGTTATCAAGTTGATGGAATGTGTAATTTTCGTGAAAAATGAATTTTTATCGCATTCCCGTTATATTTTCTTTATGTTGTAGTCCACTCATACGTCATAACCTCTAGTAGTCTCCTGGCCCAGCAGTTCCAACACCAAAACTTAAAAATTCATAACTTTTGCATCGATTGCCCGATGTTCCTCAAATTTTCACTAATGTGTTCTACTAACGTTACTGCTTTCACTCATTCCACATTGCTCTTAGGGTTTGTGTTCCCTTTAACTCACATCTAATGTAGATCTGAAATTATGACTTGTGTAATGTACAGACATTTTCAAAGGGTGAGAGAGACGAAGCAGGACGTTGTTGTTCAAGGAGCAGAAGAGACGCTGATCTGAAATAAAATGCGGCCTGAAAAGGATTGACAACTTGAAAGATAGAAGCAGTGCATGTTGTAAAGAAATGTAATTGAGAAAAGAATGTGAATTTACAACAAAAGCAAAAGAAGTATAGAGATATATGCAGGATGGAAGAGAATAATCTCTAGAATTAGAGGGAATGATGGGTAGGTCATTACCACTTTCAAAGAGGGGGGGGGGGTGATAATATCCCTTATTAGATATTCAGCAGTAAGTGTCTATTAAAAGTGAAAGAGGGAAAGGATAGACTAGTAGACTAAAGATTTTGAGTGAGAGAGAAGGGAAGAGAGAGAGAGAGAGATGGAGAAGGAGAGAGTACAGCGCACAGATTCTCATGATTGATTAGGTTCTCTGCGTGGTAATCTCCTGCTCTGATGAAAAGACTCTCTGAAGTGCCGAGGGCAATAAAAATACAAACTATTCTGTGTTGCAATCCAGGCGGCATTCCATCTGCACTTGGTGATGTGATAATGTACACATGGCACACACATTTTGAACATCAAGAGTCTGCAAACACACTCCATGTATGTTGTCAAAGACACTTTGGCCCTGTGTGTGTATGTGTCCAAAGATTAAGTATTCTAACGAAGTAAATTGATATTTTTTGTGTGGTGCAGCGTACATACTAAGGAAAGACCATGAGAATGAATATATACATATAATACAGGTAGATAGATGTAAAGATAGATAGATAGATCTAAGATAAATTGGAAAGATGTAGAGATAGGTATAGATAGGTTTAAAGATAAATGGATAAAATGGAGGGATATAGAGATATGGGTATATAATGAAATGAATTAACAGATTAATAGAATGCAGAGATATATACACTCAGATACAGGTAGATAGATATAGGGATAGCCGTAGATAGACAGATAGAATATAGAGATACAGGTAGATAGATATACAGATAGAAAGGTAGATAGATAGATAAATCGATCGATCTAAGATAGATGAATGGGAAAGATGTAGAGATATAGGTATAGATAGGTGGATAGAATGGAGGGATAGGCATATATAGAGATCTATGCAGGTAGAGAGAGATATAAAGATAGAATGGAGAGATACAGAGGTATGGGTTTATAATAGAAGAAATTGATAGATCAATAGAATGGAGAGATAGATACAGGTTGAGATATATACAGATAGATGGACAGATAGATAGATAGATAGATAGATAGATAGATACTTGAGTAGATAATAGGGAAAGAAAGGGAGGAAAGGAAGAGAGCAAACTGTGCTTTACAATATGAAATAAATCACATAGATTTTCCAGTGTTCCACGACGAAATGTCTGTGATGTATACCAGAAAAAAAAACAAAAGGATGAAGAAAAATGAGGTGTCATAACAGATGTATTGAAGCAATATATGGGTGCATAGTATGATATGAAGTAGAAATATCGGTGCAGCAGGAAAAAATAGAAAAACAAACAAAAAAACAAACAAAAAAGCAAAATCAGAAACACCTTTCGAATGAAAAGTGATGTATAGGGTAAAGGTTGGGTAGGAAATGTGAAAGTAGGGCAGAGATTGCCGTAATCAACCATTTGAATGAGCTGCCATGACCAAGCATAAGTTCCCTATTCACGCTGGACACAAGTCTGATTCTTGAGCCACCTTGTACCATTCTTACAGTGCCTTGTGCGAAGCATACCCTAAGCAGATTGGAGCTGGATCATCCCGTTTCTTGAAACACTTGTATGGGCTCGGGATGGAAAGACCTATCTGCTTTGGGTTGTCTTAATACAAGGCATTGCATGAATAAACCACCTGTTGAAAGCAGTACTTACGAGAAATAAAGGCTGCCTCCCAACCCAAAAGCTGATTTGTTGCATCATACATGTTAGCAGTGATGTTGTGTGAGTGCTATAATCATACACAGCATGAGGTAGGTATTGGAGGAGGCTTACACATGTAATTCCCTTTATGTTTCTTCATTACCATGGCAACAGATACGTTCATGGCATATTTACAACAATGTACTTGAGTGGAGCGTATCCAAGCAGTGCGAACGAACTTGCAATGGCTTTGTGCGAAGCAGCTCTTGAAATGGTACAGAGCGACCCAAAGTTTTGGCCGTAGTACAAATGAGGGGTCATAAATCTAGCATGTAGGTGCATAGCTGTAGTAATTTGGAACTAATTTAGCGAAATCATTGCTCAGCGGAGGTCTATTAGAGCACCCCCTCTTGTGACAATTGGTTGGTAAAAGTCACCTCGTGAGGGTAACCCAGACAGCTAGGGAGAGCCGATTCTCTCATTCATCTTCCAGGGTCTTTCTTTTCTGCGTCTGACTTCCTCCGTATGTGGATGTAAGTTATAAACGCCTCTGGGTGAATGATCATGTCGAGGTCACAGGTCATAATCCCAGCGGAGAATTTGCTGGACCTCCTTCCCGCAAGACATTTCTTGCATTTTTTCTCTTGACAGCGGTTTCAAATAAAAGAGCAAATGTGACTGCCAATGTAGTTCCATAGAAAGTTTGTCTAATTCAAAGGCAAGACAGTGTTCATGGCGTCCAATGAGTGATAACATGTTTGTTTGACTTTAAATCAAGAATAACCAGATGTGATTTGACCTTGTGTCTGGGACAGTGTCAGTTCAGGTGAAAAACAGAAACTGAAAATGTTGTCTATTAAATCATAGCCAATGTGTCCCATGTACCATTCTGTACCAAATTTGTCTACACACATCATCTTATGTGTTCAGATGGCTTTGTAATGCATAGATTTCATCATGTGGATAAAGCCAGTGTTTGATAAGATGTTTGTCTTCTGCTTTTTTTTTCCTCCCTACCTTCTGTCTATCTCACAGATGACCAATGGGTAGAGTCTGAATCCTGCTTTTTGATGGATAAGAAATAGTCCTGCCTGGTAAGTTGTGTTCTTTCAAATAGGTAACCATGTTTCAAGCAAAGGCAAGAGATGACAGAGATTTTTAGAAACTAGGGGATATTGCATCTGTGGAGAAAGTGATAGCTGATTGAACCTCAGAAAGTCAAGTAGTGCTAGCGTAATATTCCATAATAGTAATAGAATAATAATAATAATAATAATAATAATAATAATAATAATAATAATAATAATAATGATAATGATAATGATAATGATAATGATAATAATAATAATAATAATGATAATGATAATGATAATGATAATGATAATGATAATAATAATAATAATAATAATAATGATAATAATAATGATAATAATAATAATAATAATAGTAATAATAATAATAATAATAATACATTACATTTGTAATGCGCTTAATACAATGTTTCTAAGCGCGCAATTATGGCTGTAATAGCTGTCTTGGTCCCATAGTTTCAGAAGTTTTCAAGAAATTTTGAGAGAAATTTCTTTTACAGCTCTACGGACAGTTATGTTCCGCATCAAATTGAAGATGAAGAGAAATTCACAAAAGTTACATGCATGCGAACATGTCTGGTTTAACAGTATTGATAGGAACATCACGTGACCAAAGAGGCTATTGAGATGTCTCGATACAATGTAGCATGGGATGAAAGACGATGATTCACTAACATTCCAGCCGTGTCATAAATTTCTCGTCATTTGTCATATATCACCCATTCTTCTCCGAGATAGGTTTCTTTGGCATGCCTACCAACCCTTCTTTGGGATTTATTCTTCTTCTTTAAAAAGCCGCTCTGTTCTTTTGCTCCCTCCCCACACCCCAAATAAGAAAAGAAAAAGAAAAGAAAAAATAATGCACTCGGCTTTCCCAGATATACACTAGGAGAATTGAGTTACAGAAACATTTCATGGCTCATATAAAACTCGTATGTCGTGATAAGTTTGTTTAGGTTGGTGCGCTACGGGGTCGGCCAATGGTTGCAAACATGGTTCATGTCTTCGGTAAGGGTTTCTGAGTCTGCATTGTAATCGCATTATTGTGTGGTACAGTGAGACATCGGCATCGGTGACATTCTGTTCATACCCCGAGGGCGATTCACATTCATGATGTCACGCTCGCCTGAATGTGTCTCTTTCATTGTCCACGGATGGGAGTCTGTTGCATATATGCAGTCAGGAATTATGGATGGTTTAAAGGGGACCTCCGGATGATTTTCAGACTTTTACATTTGAACAACTATAAATTAGTTAAACCGAGGACAGTTTCAGAATTTGTAATGATTGGGATGAGGAATGAGAACATTTTCAAAATTTTTAACATATTGCAATGAACAAGGATGATGACATGGCAGCTGCAACATAAGAATGCTTGAGTTGGAGCTCAAGGAAGCAGAACAAAAGAAGAAGGCATGCATAGATTCTTCACAGGTGAACTTGTTGAGCAAGTGGTATTGTAATGGAGTTACACTGCTACATTTCTGAAATATATGAGGCTCTGATGTCATCAGCACTGTTCAGTGTAATTTGTTTTAAGATTTTCAGTTTATTTGTTTCTCTGCTCAAGGACCACAATAAATTCCACGAATCTATACATGGAGCTGTCGATTTATGTACTACATGATGTGAAATTATGAAAATCGTCGGGAATGCCCCTTTAAGGAAGCAGTGTGGCTACACCATGATCTTTGGTAACCAAGAAAGTATTAGGTTAAAAGGATGGTATAGTTTAGGTTGAGATGGGGGATTCAGATTTTTAACTTTGTATGGAATAATTAGGAAACACTTATGAAATATTAAAGAACATACAATTGTAAGGGGTATTCAAAATTTATTTGATGGAAATTGGTTTTGAAATGGCTGAGATATCCAAGAACAAAGTAAAACAAACTGGTTGTAATTAAAGTTGGGTCCCACCCTTTATTTGGATCGCTTTGTTTCTGAATATCTCATCCATTTCAAAACCAATTTTCATCAAATCTCTTGAACCCCCTAGAATTGTATGTTCTTTAATATTTCATATAAATGGTTTCTGATTAGCTCACAAAAAGATTAAATCTGAATCCCCCATCTCAACCAAAACTGTACCATTCTTTTAAATGAAAATGCTGTTTTTTTTTTTGTTGAAAACTAACAGAGAAAAAGTAAAGTCAGCCAAGTATGAAATTTGTGACTAGTAGTTTGTTGCATTGTGTCATTTGTATCTTTACTTTCAAATAAATTTGTATATATATATTTTTTTTTTCCATTGGTAATGGCTGAGTCAGAAATGTATTTCTTGTTTTGAAAAATAAACCAGAAACACAAAACAAACAAACCTACAGAGTCAATTAGTTAAAAGGGAATGCTTGAAGATGAACTGATTTTTATTCATTTATTCATTTATTGACTTAAGGGGATGGTACAGTATTGGTGGAGATGAGAATTGGGCTTTTAACTTTTTGCGAGATACCAAGAAAACACTTATGAAATAATACAGAGCATACCATTTTACGAGGAATCGAATGTGTATTTGATGAAAATTGGGTTTGGGATGACTGAAACATTCAAAAACAAAGTAAAACAAAGCGATCGTAATAAAGTGTGGGTCCCACACTTTATTAGAATCGCTCCTTTTTGGATATGTCAGCCATTTCAAAACCAATTTTCATCAAATAAACGTTGAATTCCTCATAGAAGTACATGCTCTTTCATATTTCAAAAGAGGTTTCTCATTATCTCACCAAAAAATGTTAGAAACCTGAAATTAGGTCTCAACCAAAACTGTACGATCCCTTTAAATGGGGAAATGATAAATCTTGCTGTTGATCTTGTAGCAAACCAATATCATGCCATAAGATACATTATAGAGGTGTACCTTTGTATGGTAGCCTTCATAAATAACCCTGAGTGACACCTTTCATTAACCCGTTGAGGATGGACTGATTTTGCTACAACACGCACTTCCCATAGACACCTGCCCAAGTATACTTGGGACTCGTCCTTAATGGGTTAAACAGACATATTAACACTATTCTAACATGAAAAATCAAGCCACAATATTATTTCAAGATAACCAGAGGGTCCTTTGAAATGGCCTTCTCCAACTGATGTTTCAGATATTAGAAGCTACCATACTAATTATCTGTCTGGAATCTTTTGTAAAGCAGCAAAATCTCTGAGGGATGAGCCAGTGAGGGCACATGCGACGCGAGGAGTGGTACCCAAATAAGCTCCTTTCCCCTGTAAAGGAGCTCTTTGAATGATTTTCAGATTTTTGCAGTTGAACAACTTTAAATTGGTTATACTGGGTACATAGTTTCAGAATTTATAGTGATTGGGATAGGGAATAAGAATATTTTCAAAATCTATAACAAATCACAATGAACAAGGATGATGACATAGCAGCTTCACCATATAGCCCTGGTCACAACTCGCCGTGCGTGCTTTTTGTCCGTACGTTCTTGGCGGAGGCCACGGCATTCACGTTTATTCTAAAAACGTGGGGAGGAAGTGACTAGCGCAGGGAGGAAGTACGTCAACGCACGACACTCGCATGGTTGCGCAGGGTGTAAGTACGTGGCCCGCACGCCACGCCTGGCCATGAGAGGTTACGTGCATCGTACGTTGTGCACGTGATAAGTGAGTTGTACGTGCTTGCAACTTACAATCTGCGTGCGATTGCCACGTTCTCTTGCGGAGGCTGTAATTACACGTGCTGCTCACGTACGGTATCCCTACTCTGTCGCATGTTGTAAGTGCGTGCAAGTGCGATGAATTTTTTTTCCCGTCAGATGCTAGGGGTAGGCCTAATTATAGGACCATCTTCCGAGGTTCTTCAGATGTATAATCATACGTCTTCTCCATACGTGTAAATGGTAGTTTAACCTTCTGTGTGTCATATTCTTTTCATGTCTATAGGTTTTTATATTTTGTTGAAAGAAAATGAGATTGAAATAAATGAACTAAATGAAATATATGAAATGTGTGCATATTTGACTCACTGAGAGAGAAAGAGTTAATAGGCTATATCAGGTATAGGTCATAGGTTACATCACGTATAAAATGCCATTGTATTACCTGATGTAGGCTAATACTGTCAATATCAGGTATACAATGACATTGTATAACATTATTTTGGTTGAAACATCCTAACACATTGGCACTGGAGGTGAGATGCATATGAAGAGTTTGTTTGCAAAAACCGATAAGTCCATTTTTGAAGATTTTGAATTACGGTCTCTGTCATAAAGTACAAAATAATACCTTTTAAATGATATATTGGTCACTATATAAAGGTATATTTTTGAAGTTATGGTCAAAAGAAGCAAAAATTTTCTTATTATTCTCTTTATTTTTCTTGACCTTTAATCGCAAATATCTCCATTTGACAAATATGGACTTATCGGTTTTTGCAAACAAACTCTTCATATGATTTGCTGTTATGAAGTCTACCATCTTTATACCCAGTTTCAGAGGTTGTGGCATTTCAGCCATGGAGGCATTTTTGAGCTAGATTTATCAGCATAGATTTATCAGCATATTACTAGAACAATGAATGTAGGCCTATGGTTTTGCAGTTTTATCTGAGTCTGAAGGTGTCACGTTTGCAATTAAGGCCCTATATAAGGTAATACTGTCACAGAAATTTCTTCCTTCCTTAATTTCAAAATATACACATTCTCAATTTCAGAGAATGGTACTGACTTTATCACTGTTCTGCACACACAATGATGGTCAATGCCTTTTAACCACGCTTGTGCAGCTCTTAAATGTAACAATTTTTCAAAACTCCAAAAACCTGGTCACTTCATGTACTGACCACATAGAGCTCAAGATTTCTATATGCTTTGCTTCTTCAAGCAGTTTTTGACGGTGTCTTATGTGCCCTTTATAATGATATAACAATTATTTTTTTCTGTGTATGCGATTTTTTCGATCCCATAATCCTTACGGGGCATTTCTGACCGGTAGGTGAAATAGAACAGTATGAATATATAATTGCCAACATCAGGACATCTTGGAGACGAAATGATGATACTCTTCCGTCGGCTCGGCTCGTGTACATTGCAGAAATCACTGCGCACAACTTGCGTTTTAAGTGCGGAGCAGGTGCTTATTCGGCAAGTTCGGTACGGTCTGCGTGCTCTATTGGACAGCTGAACTCAGGGAAGTGTCGAATAAGCATGGGCTGCGCACTTATTACGTGCTCAACACGTACGTGCTACGTGCGCCGTCCGTCGAGCAAGTGACGGTGGGAAAATTTTAAAAGACGCATGGAGTCAGTGCCTTGTACGCACGTTCGCTGAAGAGGGCACGTACGTTGCCCGCACGTAGGGCGAATCCGTAGCCCGAACACAGCGAAAGTTCCTCGTGTCCTAAAAGTGCTACGGCGTGTCTGCATGCTCCAAAATCCGTACTGAGGCGGTACTTACTACGTACGGATCCCCAAATTTTGCCCACGTTTTTGCAAGTAGACAGCACGCACTTGCAAGTACGGCGAGTTGTGACCACGGCTTAAAGGATGCATGAGTGGGGGCTCTAGGAAGCAGAACAAAAGAAGAAAGCGTGCATAAATTCTACACAGTTGGCCTTGTTTTCAAAGCGAGCGGTATTGTAATGGAATTACATTGCTGTATTTCTGTTAGCATTTACTGTAAAACATGATATGTTCGTGGCATGAATTTTTCGCGAATTGGAGCCGACTGCCTTTTTTGCAGCATGAAATTTTCACGAACTGCATCTGGCATTCAATGCATATAGTGTAGACAAGAACTTTCGCATGCATTTTAATTTCGCAAATCTTTGTGCTCGCGAAATTCGCGAAATTAAAATGCAAGCGAACATTCCTCGTTTTACAGTATGTTAGCCTCTTACTCATGCATTCTTATGGTGAGCCCCCACTCATGCGATTCTTTAACTATTGTGATGCTGCTTTGTCATCATCCTTGTTCAGTGTAATTTGTTCGGGGGTTTTCAGAGTATTGTTTTCTCTGCTCAAGGACCACAATCAATTCCACAAATGTAAACATGGAGCTGTCGATTTATGTACTGCACGATGTGAAATTACGAATCTCTCCTTGACTTCCCCCTTTAATGTTTTGCATGTGCGCTCACGGAGACAAGTGTGGAAAACTAGGAGCCATTATGCTCTTCAGAATCTTTCACATACCAATCCTTCATTTGATGATCTTCCCGTACGTCAAGGTGAAGCATGTTGTCCGTCAGCCGCCCATGAGTGCAATTTAATGAGTTTGGAGGCCGCCGAGAATTTTTCAGGGGGGAGATGATGATGATTATAATGCCTTGGTGGTTGCTATTTTGTCGCCCTCGTGTGAGATATCTCGCGGAGTGTTCATTCAACTTGGTATTGCTGCTGCTCCTGTCTCTCGCCCCCTGTTCAGACGCGAGCCAGTTTATACCAGAACTCGATAAAGAAACGACGTATTTAAGAATCATCGTATAGCCAACAGACCGTTCAAACGCTAATTTCGACCATTCCGGAAAATCGTCGTATAGATGTACAGTTTCTCAGTGCTACGTATGTTGTTTGATATGGTCATGAGTAACAGGTGCAAGGTCACCTTTCGCGCTCGCTCCCATTAAGCCCCGCCCAGTTACGGTATACCGTTCTATGGTCGCCATGCGTTCAGACGCACAATGGACATGATGGAATGCTGATTCGTTATTGAGTTCTACATGAGTTCGAAACGATACTCTGACCGTCGTTTCGCTATACCGGTACATCATTTCGTTAGTCAGCTTTCAGACATATAAATTCATCGTATAGCTATACCGTTCTAGTATTTAAATTTTTTGCATCTGAACACCCTGTTAGACACATGGGTCCAAGTGCACCTTAATGCGTGTCTGGCTGACATCGTCTGGCTTCTTTCAGTCATGATGCGAATGCCATCAAACATCATCATCCTTGGTTATCCCGCTTCATGTCGATTCCAGTGTGACCTTGTCACAAGGCTGACAAGCATATTTCTCCAACCAACCCATACAGAGTATTTCACTTCAATTGCTAATATCTCAGGGTATGTTAGAGGGCCTTTTCACACGTACCGAGTTGCTTAATTACACATTTGATTACAAACTTGTTTGTAATTAAGTTTCAAATCACCGTCTGTTCACACGCAAGAAGGAGCTTTGTGGATTCTGCAGTTTTGGAAATCACAGCAAGGAGGGGGAGATGTGGCTCCTTTCCAAGTTCCCGTCAATCATTCTTGTAGCCTGTGTAGTAGCGCGGATTTTCTCCGGAAGTGGTTGAAGGGTCGCATAAGCTCCACCCCCAAAAACTTGATTGGAGGTCAATCATGTTCTCATGCTAGTTTCGTTGCTTAATTCTGGTGAAACGTGATTGAAAAACACCTCCAGACCATGATTTGAAACTTAATTGTAATTGATTTCAAATCACCCTCTGCGATTCCAGAGGTCCGTTCACATGGCAAATTTGCTTAATTACAAACTTGATATGAGTTTGTTTAATTACACAATTGTTTCAAATTAAGCAATCTCAGTGCGTATGAATGCCCGGATAGTCTTGTGTGTCTGTGTGTGTGTGTATGTGTGTGTGTGATTACTTCTCAAACAGACATACACTCAACTAACGAAGGTAGGAAAGAAATATGGATCTCAGCCTGGACAAGAGGCTATTGTCTAGATATCTACAGCGTGTATCCTGACCTTGACTCTTTGAAACTTCTGTAGGGGAAATTTGATGCAAAATCATCAAGGTATTGCCCTTCAGCCGTGCAGTGAAAAGAGTGCCTAGGGGGTGTTAATGGTTATTGTTTCATTCTAGCTTACCACAAAATATTACCAGTCAGTTGTTTAACAGCTGGGGTAAAACATAATTCCTCTTTTGTGCTTTATGCAAAAATTTTCACACAAGATAAGAAATATGAGACGGCAGTGCTCAGTAGCAACAAGGGGGTGTGTGATACCTCCTTCGCGGCAATAATGTTGCCATGCTGTAGCACACATTGACCGTTTTCACACGAGCAGAGAATGCGTTATTTGAATGAGGGTTCTGATGATGTATCACTAAAATCATCATTCCGATAAAGCATTTTGGCCATTGTACACCAACTGTTATCATGGAGGATATTTTGAATTGAGCGATTCAAAATATGAATATATATAAATGCAAAATTTCAAATTTCCAGTCATGTGACAATTCTCCTGAATGATGGAACATTTAACAATCCTGTGCACGGATTGACTTCCAAATCTTGTTATGCGCACCTCATATGCATTCTCTGCATGCAAAACTGTGCAGCTGTGCTGTATTATGAGTGCAGAAAGCCAAACCTGAATATCAACAAATTTTAATGCGATGTGTATGAAAGTTCAATTTGTGCATGAAATCCTTTAAAGGGAAGATAAACCCCAGGAACAATGTGGATTGAGTGAAAGCAGCAACATTAGTAGAACACATCAGTGAAAGTTTGAAGAAAATCGGACAATCGATGCAAAAGTTATGAATTTTTAAAGTTTTGGTGTTGGAACCGCTGGATGAGGAGACTACTAGAGGTTATGACGTATGAGTGGACAACAATACCAAGAAAATATAAAGAAAATACTACAAAAATCCATTTTTCATGAAAATTACAAATTCCATTTACTTGATATTGACATAATGTTAAGGGTAGCAATTATTCCCCCTGCTTTCTGAAAGCTGTTGGTCCACTGCTCTTTCATAATTCTAGAAAAGTGAATTTTTGTTGAATTTCCTTTATATTTTCTTTGTATTGTTGTCCACTCATACGTCATATCCTCTAGTAGTCTCCTCATCCAGCGGTTCCAACACCAAAACTTTAAAAATTCATAACTTTTGCATCGATTGTCCGATTTTCCTCAAACTTTCACTGATGTGTTCTACTAATGTTGCTGCTTTCACTCAATCCACACTGCTCTTTGGGTTTACCTTCCCTTTAAATATACCCACCTCTTCACGAAAGAAAGGATGAACACAAGAAGAAATACCACTGGCAGTAAAGTTACTGATTTCTCGTTTGTACTGCTACTACTGCTTGCGAGTCTGGCTGAACAGCAGAAGGAGAAATTCGAATTTGCCATTCATATGGCTTTTCTAGGCTCTCCATTCGAGAGTGATTGATAGATACTCGGAAAGAAACCACACTTCCTCGCTTCGCTCTGAAACGCAAAACCACAGAATCTGTGAAGTCTTCCTTGAACATGTGTACAGACAGTGATTCTAATAGCAGAATTGTCATTTAGCATTTGAATCCTTAAGTTTGTCTGCTTGTGTGAAAACGGTCTTACCTTGCTTTCACTCATACCGAGAGTGCTTTAATAATTTGAATGCTGAATTACAAACACGATTGCAATTACAATTCAAATCATCATTCATTCATATGACTGAGGAACGCTCTGCGAATTCTGCAGTTTTAAATTTCAGAGTGAGGAGGGAAGATTTGACTTCTTTCCAAATTCCCATCAATCACTCTCGAGCCATAAGTAGCCCGCACTTTGACTGCAGTGTAAGTGTTTGAGGAGGTCAGTCTTTCTGCGGAAGTGGTTGAAAGGTCACCGTAAGCTCCACCCCCAAAAGACGATTGGGGGTCAGTTGTGTTCACACTGTCATTTCGCTGCTTAATTCTGTTGGAAACATTTGAAAACATCTCCGGGTCATCATTTGAAACACGATTGGAAAGATGATTCAAATCACCCTCCGCGATTCCCATATGCATGCACACAGCAAGAATGCTTATAATTTGAAGCATAATTCTAGCGATGTGTCATTGCAATCGTGTTTCAAATTCAGAACTATCGTTACGAGTGAAAGCTAGGCAAGTCTCTCTCTCATCATGGGCCACTTGATTTGCTCAAATGAAAAATGTGCACCTTCAAAATATTGGCATGTGTTTCTGGCTCGTGTCACACACAATTCCCCCTACGCAATATAAAACAAACGAAGATCCTCTTTCCCTCTGTGAATGAATGCCATAAAATTGTGAGTTTATGATATAAAAAACTGATTACTTCACCTATATACGGTCATAAGACTCATCCAGTTTCCATCCACCTCAAAAGCAGTTCAAGAGCACATCTTGCACACACAATCAACTTGTGCCGTAATATCCGCCCAGTACCAGTTAGCTATCTCTAATTCAAATTTCTAGGAATATGTATCGTTTATCAACAGCACATTTGAACTTTGACCCATGAAGTCTCAGAAACCACTTGTTGTATTTCTTTGCTGTATCTTTTTACTGTTGTTACTATTTTTGTTGATGTTTTGTTTGAAAGAAACAATGTAAAAAGTTCCGTCAGTTGAGCCATTTGTTGTTAATTAATGTACGTAAAACGGTTTGTTTTGGTCGCAGCATTTGAAAAGGTTCTTAACCTGTTCTTTCCGGGAACCGGGTATACAAGGTTCCTGTATAGTATCAACTCATATACGGGTGAACCGATGAACTCGCATCATATGGTAAATTTAACGGACTGTCTACACAAGCGGTGCTGCCCTGACTGGGACTCGAAGGAGAGATGGGGGGGGGGGGCAATTCTCTTTCATACACCTGTTTACAGCCACTAAGGTGTCAATATTTTTTGCCTCTGTTTTCCCATCTATTGTTACGAGGATGTTTCGACATTGTTGGGCAAACAAATGCTTCATTCTTGGCGGCGCTGCAAAATTTTTCACATACTTGAGCATGCATTTTCTTTTTTTGGGGGGTACTTTTTCACAAAATACAAGAGGGGACATCCTAGTGACAAGTGCAAATGGGCGGACTCTCTGTGAATTAAAGTGCGATATCAGCACATAATAATGATCGTGGGTTTTGTGTGGTGACACTTTGGTCGTTGCTTGTTATGCAACATTATAATAGTCTTATCAAACGTATGTGACCTGCCACAACAAAAGGATCCTAAACTCGCTGATGGCTGAGCCGAGAAAATTGAGTTTGAAGTCAGATCATTAAAATTGGCCAAAATGATTGGATTTTTGTTTTTAGTAGAATTTTGTAGTCTATAATGTATCATCTATCATCTGCCGAAATTTCGAGCTAAATGATCAAAGGAAAGGCAAAAAATTAGCGTTTTTCTGGGCCATGATTTTTCAACTTTCAACTGAACAGAAACGTGTCTGAAGATTTGGATTTAGCGCTGCAGGTAGACTCCGTCCCTAGCAACAAGGGAGCAATCTTATTGGTCAGTGCTTGGCATCCTGCTTACTGATTGGTCATGGTGCTAAGCTTGAATGAACATCACGGAGGTTGCTATGAGCAGACCTTCTATTGTCAAGAGGTGAAAACTGTCTTGCCTCCCCTTGATCATGATAGCATCGGAAGGAAAACTTTGAAGATGGTTTTCTAGAAACGCTGATTTCCTAAACCAGTTTGCATGCGCTAATGAATTCATCGATATCTCCTTAACCAAGCACTCTTAGGAGTTGTATTATATATGAAAATAGTGGAAGAGTAAGGGAATAAGGTCATGTCATTTTCAGAAAATTGTCCTCCTCTGACTTTCAGATCCTTATGTTGTAACGGGTCACATTGGCACAAAGGTGCCAAATGCCCACCGTGAGCTTTGCGCATTTCAGGTCAGTGTAGATACGCTGACATGATGGCTGCATTGCCTTAAAACAGGCTCGCTAATACCTGCATGGTATCTCACAGTCACAGCCCATACCGCGTGCTTCCCATGCATTCTCCTAGCCTTACCGGGATTGTGACCTCGGAAGTGCAGTGCAACTTTCCGACTCGCAGCCTTAAAAAAAAGAAAAAAGAAATGATGCAGCGGACGTGGATGTGGAGTCGTAGCCATTCCAACAAATTTCCATCTAATAAGGATGGAAATGAGAAGCTGAGTTAACCATGATGGAAATGATTCTTGATGGAAATTGGGAAAGCCGGTGGCAAGCTGCGTTGATCTGGTCGTTTAAACGCGGCGAGCACCCATCTAGTTGCAATGGAGTCATGCATTTGGGCCGGTAAGCGCTGTAACGAGTTTCTGAATTGTCGTTACTCGGGGACTGAATATTCAGAGTCTTCTTTCTCTGTGGCATAAAAATCTTGATCAGTTTAAAAGTGCTGTGTCTATAATGTGTAAATGAGAACTTATGTTTGGACTTCCGTATTTGTATGGTTTGTATTTGTACAGTATCAATCTTTAGAATGTACAGTATTTCAGCTTATTTGACATCTACTGAACATGTGTAGGATTAATCAATCCATGTTTATATGGCAAGTGTTCAGTTTGTTTACATATTTTCAGTCATACACATTACTCTGTAATAAATTTTCCTTTGACAAACGTGGTTCCAAAGGAACTTCCTTTACTCACTTCTTTTAGGGCCATGGATTTTACAATTGTTACGGTTTTAAAAGCTCTTGAGCTGCATGGTCTAAAGAGGTCCACACATCTGTATTGTTTGCAAAAAACAAAACAAAAAAAAAACACCAAAACAAACAAACAAACAAACAAACAAACAAAAAACCTGAAAAGAAATATGATTGAAAATGACAGTGGAATGCATGAAAATATGAAGATCTAGGGAAACCAAACTGCAATCATAATATTTATGACCCCCCCCCCCCCCCCCCCCCCCCCAAGCATAGACAGCAGTGTTAGCATGATCCTTTTTCAAATAAGGTTTTATACCGGCTCGCATGGCATCATTAATCTGGATTAGTTTGAGTCATGACAGCATGATTTCTTTTTTAAAGTTTTTGTATGCCTGAGCTTTTATTGATTTCTTTACCCATTTCAACCATGACATAACTGCTCCATCAGCTGAGGTTGACAGCATTTAGAATTGATCCACCACATCATCGATTGGTATCTTTAGATCTATAATGAGACAGGGACAACATTCGCACACGCATATGCAGCAAGGGAAGATGATTGATAAGGATGCTAACCCACGTTTAAAGTTAAAATACAGCTATATTCACATTTAGACTTGAACAAGAAGTTCATGACTCCCAACTAATTTGCATTAAACCTTTAAAGCTTGAAAGCAAGGTAATAATCTCGCCCTTGGGCCCCCCCCCCCCCCCCAAAAAAAAAAAAAATAAAGGACAGAAAAAGAAAAGAAGACAGATATATTCGGGGGGAATCATTTCCAAATTTGCCAGGCCGAAGACTCGCAAAAACTTTATCTGCTCCCGTCCATTGTGGTGGCAAGCTCAAGGTTAATGCGTTGTCACATTTTTAATATGTCGTGAAAGGCGCACGCTGCCATCTGATCAGTGTTCCCCGCGATCATTATCGCAGCCCTCAAAAGTCGTTGGGCCCGTGCTGAATTGTGATCAGTCTTGGAGGGAGATAATAGTGCATCCCCGAGGGCAATATTCCCGCACAATTCCTCCTTTCCATGATTGATGAACGAGTGCACACACAATGTAAACCCAGCAAAATGCCCCCCAAAAGAAGACTCTTTCTACCATTTTCTGGTACAACTAATGGGGGGATTTAGACTCTTTGTGTCTGCATTTGTGTGTGTGTTCAACAGAAACCATCAAAGAAACTGGAATGATGATTACTGCTGTATATCTCACAGTGTTGGTCACAGTCGTCCACAAAATTTCACGACAGAGAAATAAAATCTTCATTTGCCTTTGAAGAATTAGCAAAATCTCACCAAGATACCAGGCCACTTTGGGGAGATGTAAATGGAGGTAGATATTTCTGTCAGGAAAGACATGTACTTCACTGCAAAGCAGCCTTGATTTTTTTTTTCCTTTTTTGATATAATCTTTAAAGAAGAATGAAAGAAAAAGGGGTGATTTCCAGATAATCAGAAAATTTGTGACATTTTTTTATATGTGCACAGCTCACAAGAGTAACCATGGAGACAGTATTGTGGTCATCCAATCTGGACTGGTCATCTGTGACTGTGGTACCATGTGTGATGGACAGTTGATTGTCTCATATCGTGTTTGTGGTTGCAACTATCCAAATTGTTTTTTTCAGGTTCTCTCATCTTTTTTTTCTGCTGTATTTTGGTCTCAAATGAGATTCCACAAAATTGCTTTATCTCCTCCCTCTGTGAGATCAGAGAGAATAAAAACAGGTATGTTGCCATGGCTACGGGACTCTCAAACTGTACTGCAGACTCATTGACATGGGGGGGGGGGGGTAGGGGGAGGTGGTTCTACTCGGAACTTTTTTTTTTTCTCAAAAGGTTCTGCTCAGACGTACCTCGCTGTCCCAAAGCAGGAGACTGGTTTCACCATCGAAAAATTGCATGTGTTTTCTGAGTCTATACCAAAACATTCATCTGATTTCAAAAGAAAGTATTTCATGCCTCCAAACGAGGTGCATGAATCCAAGCAGTTTCCCATCATCATAGCCACAAATAATCAGTTTTTACAGGCTGGTTTCACTTATCGATAATTTCCCCCCATATTCGTGTTAGAGCGTTTGGTACAACTGAGGGATGGTGCTCAGACTTTTCCATTCTGTTTTACAGGAGAGAGACATTTAGCAACAACTCAACTCAGCATATGGTGTATTTTTCCATAGAAAAAAAAAAAAACCAAACAGACAAATAAAACAAAAGTGAGATCTCATCTTGTTTTTTTGAACGAAAAAATCAGCAGAACAGGTTGTAGGCCTCGGAAAGAGATGGAGGGGTAACCGGCCCTATCAAAGACAGAAAGAGATCGAAGAGAAAGATTCAACAAATCCGGTGCATGCGCTTCGCCCCCTGATTATCATCATTGTTCCCTTTTGTCATCGTTGTTAACATCAAGAGCAGTGTATTATGGAACGCTAATCCTCCTTTCACAAGAGGGGAGGCACGGAGTTGCCCCTGGGTCACATTTCTAAGCTGGCGTTGTGAGGGGAAGATTACCATGTTTGTTTTGATACCGATCTATCGATCGTTTATTAGACGGCAATTTAGCCGCGATTATAACCCGCCGTAATCTGATGATCCCAGTGTATGATATTTCTGTGATACATGAAAGATTTATGGTGCAATTCCCAATCTGCCAGTTCATACCTGATGATGCATCTTTGACTGTAATCAGCTTATCAAGCCGAGCATGAAAGCATGCATTGAGGGTCCTGGCGATTTGGTAGGGGGGGGGGGGGGAGTGGGGGGGGGGGACATCAATATATTGACAGTTTGGAAGAAGGCGCAGAAGTAATCCCCAAACGATTTCCATCTTTCCTCCGCTGCTGTGATCGGGAGACAAAGGATGCGCCTAAATTGTGCTCATCCTTCATCCTATAAATGGATGTACCTCCTGGTCTGGGCTCCCAGGTGATGCTACAAGGTCGACGCCCTCAAAGATATTCCTCCCACGAACAGACGGATCGAGATAACTCCAGTGCCAGCCAGTGGACAATGAGTTATCACTTTCCAAACGTCATCACGTCAGAAAATCTTCAAACGGCGTTCTCAAAAATTCTCAGCGGACACTGTTATCTCAATCTTTCCATCCTCTCTTCTATAGAATGGTATTTTTGAAAATAATTGTTTCGTCAAATTTTTTTTTTTTTATCCATTGATGGGATTGATTTCATATTGTGTTGCATTTTAGTCCCTTCTGGGTCATGCGATTTAAAGATGTTGTCTTGTCTTGTGTTATCATGTACTGTTTGTTTAGGCCTGTGATGTATCCCTCAGATAAAATTGTGTACATATCGGGGCATTACTAAGATTTTTTTTTTCCCCCCACTCACCTCAATGGGCTTTTTGGCAATTAATTAATTCTACTTGTCCAAAAGTGAGCTTCAGTTGCCCTGTGTGGGGTTTTTATAATGACTATCTGACATTACACATGACATTTTTGCTGATGGATCTGTCTGAAAAATCTAGAATTACACACTAGGCGTCTTCACGTCAGCCCAGTGAAAATCCAAACTCGAGATTTTTTTTTTTTTTTTTGCAATTGCAAATTAGCACGCTATTTCATTTCCTGTTCACATCAGCCCAAAGAAAATTAGCTGGAATGGAGCGTGCCCCTTCAAAAAATCACCAGTGGTTTGTGTGAAGGTTGTCTAGATCCATTGGGTCACACATGCTAGGCATGATGGGATGAGGCAAATTCACATTTAATATCAAATAGTGCGCTAGTTCACAAATCATCACGCCATTTTGAAAATTTCCAGAATTTTGGTAGAGAAATTTGCTCAATCTTAGCTTTCAAATTGAATTCACATTTTCAAATGGCACGCTATTTCGTCATTGGGTTAATACGAAAATCCAAGCCCCAGATTCTGAAAATAGCACACTATTTCGAAACATTGAGCTGATGTGAAAACGCCTACTGTGAATTACATGGTTTATATGTCAAATATGTTGTTATATTCTCTTGAACTGTTATTTGAGATCTAAGAATCTTAGTTTGTTTGATGAAGTTCATACAGAGGCTGCTTCTTAGGACTGTTTGAGACTAAGTCGACCCATTTGTTGCAAATCAGAGAGCATTACATGCAAGGTCTCATTTTATTACCGGGTCTGAGGTCAGGTGTAATTAGTTATTAAGGCTTCAGGGGCAGGCTGATATGACCTTATTCCTACACAGAAAATGTTAATTATCCCTGTTGAAAAAAAAAATGATGAAGGCTATCAATCTCACCAAATACATGAGGATTTTGAGGCCAACTGGAGGTCAATTCCATCTGTAATCCAGCATTTGTAAGGTGTCACTTGCATTCCATTCATGATGCAGGTGGGTCAAAACTGCAAGGGGGTGGGGGAAAGGAAAGGAAGGGGGGGGGGGGCAAAGGCAAAGGCAACGGAAACAACAGCAAAAAAACAAAAAAAAAAATCTGTCAAAGAAAATGTGTCAAATTGGCGACAATCACTAATAACCGTTGGAAGGTAGTTGTCACAAGGTATTTAACAGAGATTATGAACAGAAATGATATTGCGGTGACCGTGGCTTTAATGCCAAGATTTTCGTGAACGATGATCTGGCGGCCGCACCTCTCCCTTAAAGCCAAGATCCCTTTGGGTCTTTGGTTTTTGGTGGTCGAGGTGGGTACAAAGGGGTCTGGAACTGGGCTTTTCAACCAACCTGGGAATATCCAATGGTAAAAACCACTACTCTGCAAAATATTGACAAAAGATATTCCCCCCTTCTCTCTATGACAAATGTGCAGCCACATTTTTTTCCTTTCTTTTCTTTCTTCCTTTCTTTAAATTTTTGTTTGCCAAGCATTGCCTGAAGAATAACATTGATTAATTGCATTTCTGGGACAACCAATCTTTTAGCAGTTTGTGTGAAGGGATCTGAACTTCTCTCTTTCTGTCGTCCATTACCATTTTTTTTTTTGCTTCGTATCATATAATTCTTATTCCATTTTCTGTTGGTGGTTGTAGGCTAGTGTTGAAATGGGAAAGACTGTTTTTCTAATAGATTTCTGATAGGATACAATGAAATGAACGTGCCGTGCTTTTGGTGTATCAAAAAGGAGGGGGGGGGGGGATGGGGGTGAGGTTCTTTCTTTTATTCTCTCAGTTTTTATCCCCTCTCCAATTTTTCTCTCGCTTTCATAGTGCTGCGGGCTACAGTTGCTGTTCCGCAAACAGAATTTGGTGCAGGGGTTGGAGCAAAGGGGCCCCCCTTTCCTTTCTGCGATTTCTGCGATCGTCGCGGCAATTTGGTGCGTGAAGAGAACTGATTTCGCCTCCTTTTGTGGGCATGCGAGGCAGAAAATGCTTTGTTGTGTCTCCCCACAATCACACTTTGTTTTGGCTGTCCCCGCTCTGATCCATCTTTCTTTCTTTGCAGGTTAATTGCACATAAATCATCGCGGATGTTCGATTCGTGAGGCATCTTCCTGTTCTTCGTCGACTTTTTTCGGTCGTGTGTATGCGGAGGAGGGAATGACATATGCAGCCAACCAGCATAGGATTGAGACGAGAGAGAGATGGTAGTTCGCAAAACGTCAAGCGCAATAATTGTGCCCTGACAAGATCGCCAAAAGAGGGCCGGGAAAAACGATACCAAAGCCACTTCACTCTCATTAACTCCTGCTCCCTATGCATGCATCTCACGATCCCGTAGTCTGCGCTCCCTTTTCATTTCGGAATCGTATCTTCATCCGGATCCGACCATCCACTGGAATTCCCTCTCAATCGGATGTTGTAACTCTGCTACACTCACTGATGAAGTTGGATTTATAATTTCATTTCATTTTGTTTTTTTCAAATGGAGTGTTAATTTTGGTGGACTGTGTTTTGCCGTATTTGCTAAGCAAAATCTGATGATCTCATCCGACCTCTGTGCTGAACTATAAAACGGAATTGATTTCTTTTATTGTCTGCGACACTATCGGAGTACTTTTGCTGCGGAACCACCTTGCGAATCTTGATACAGACAAGGAGTGAGTACTACCCTTCCTTCTCTTTTCTTTTATTGATCACACTTGTGTTTTATTTTATCAAACATTCTAGTGTATTCTTGCGCAAATGTTTGTCTGGAGTCAACAACGGGAAAGCTTGAAAAACTGCTCTCATCACTAGCAGCGGTCAACACTCGACAAAAATAAAAAATAAAAAATCACCGAAAACCTTGAGCCCAGCGAAGCGTCTGTGTGTGCTTGCCCTGTTTCTTACTGCTGTCTGATGTCGTCCAAAGAAGGTAGCGTGGGTATATAAACTCTAGGAGGAGCTAACCAACAGGTCACTGCACTGGCATGGCAAGAGACTGGAGAGGGAGAGACAGAGAATGCGGGGGTAAAACTCCCTGCACAAATGTTGATTTTCACTCGGGCAAATATGATGATTTCTTGCTCAAGTATTTGTGCAGATATTGAGCTAGCATTGTACGTGAAGAGAACGGATGCAAACTTCTCCCCTCCCCCCCAACTTTGTGCTTTCATTGGCCATTTTGATTAGTTTTGTGTGTGATCACAAGATAGAAAGGAGAAGAGTATAGAGTATTCTTTGGCTGTCATGTTTATATTGTTCTGTCCACGTAGCGCTCATCCAAACATACAGTTGCACACTCCCTTTTCTATAGCCCCACATTTCATTTTAGTTGACCTAATAGTGTGTGTGCACGTATATGCAAGAGAAGAGAGAGAAGGGGGGGGGATCGAGTTTTGTTATTATTGCAAATTTGACATTAGAATAGAGGTGCACTGTGGAAAGAAATTGAAGACATTCACTACCGTCCTTTTCAATCAGATATTCTGTGTGTCGACCCGAATTTGGAAATGCAGGTCCAGCAAATATTTTGACACTGGACAAAAATTGCTAGTAATTACAAAAGCAGTTCAAGAAAGGAATCCACCCTTTGCTTTATGAAGTAAAGCACTTTGAACTAACCAAGGCAAAGTTAACATTAAAGAAGGTTTGAGAATCATACTCTTGAACCTGTTTGGTTAATCTGGTAACTCACAAGTTTGTTTGGTTTTTTTCTTTTCACTATTTTAGCATTAAAGTGGGTATGTCATTGGCTTTGGGACTAGGTGGCAACCTGGTTGCAACTCAAGTCTTGCTGTCTACTGGAGGCTAGCCTGGTCTCCTGGGAATCACAAGAGATTTGAACATGTTAGATTTTTTCTGAGACTTTTTCCAGTCTCCAACTGATCTCAGAGACATCTGCCTGACGTCTCTTTTGTTATGGTCAAGTTGCAGAGACTAATTTTGTCTGCGAGATCTTCGAGACATCTCCCTGACCTTGCAGAGACCCATTGGTGACCTATCAGAGATACCCCAGAGACATCTCTGTGACTGAGAAAAGTGTATCGGAGATGTTGTGGCGATGTCTCTGCGACTGCTGGGCGAATATGTTGTAACCTTGTTTGGAGACATATCCAACGTTGCTCTGGAGTTGCCTTCCTGGTGAGAGCTCAAGCCATTTCTTGGTCTTTCCAATTGCAAGAGTTGCAGTAACTGATCAGTCGCGGCAGTCGTAGCAAAGTCTCCTGTAGTGAACTGGGCCCTTTGCTCTCAACCCTGAATTTTCACACCTTTATATTATCACTTTCTGAATCGAGACTCTGTCTGGTAGCTACAGTATGTATAACAATGCAGCTCAGAATTTTCAAATGGGCACCAATGTTCAACAGTACATTGAATAATTAGAATGAAAATTAAAAACTTGAGAAAAAAACCTGTTGGAAGGGAATCTTGACTAAAAATTTTTGTCAGAATTGTGCTTGTTTGTGCATGTGTATGTGAACACATTTTTGTGGTGGGGCAACTGTGTATACATGTATGTGTTATAGTGTATGTGTGTGTGAGTGTGAGGGGCCGTGTGTCTGTTAAGAGGTGTTTGATAACAGAAAAAAGTGGATGGGTCATCCTAGAATTCATTTGAGGCCTTTAATATCGAACAAAGATGGACAGCCTCTTTTTTATGAATGGCAGTCAATATTTGCATTCCAATTCTGTCCTCTTCCCCCCCCCCCCCCCATGCTTGACCAATATGTTCTCCATCATTCTATATCTCTCTGTCTACTTATTTATATCCAAGGGTCACTCATTTTGATATTCATCTTTGAACTTTCATTATCTTTCTTCCCTTTTCCATCTTTTCTTGTTCCACATAATAGAGTAATATGATGTATATCTTCGTTTTTTCGCGTATGCAGGCATGACTGAAAGTTAATATTTGTGTGTGTCTGTATGTCTGTGTCTTTGTGTGTGTCTATATGTGTGTGTGTGTGTGTGTGTGTGTGTGTGTGTGTGTGTGTGGTTGTGTTTGTTTGTATTGTAGGGTGATGTGAGGACAAGGTGAGAAGTGGGAGGGACAGCTTGGACACTGAGAGGTGACATTTTGCCAGCCAGCCTTGTGGCCTGTTGTTTGTGTAGCTGCCCAGGGTACAGCAATACTCTGCTTCCCCCCCCCCCCCCCCAACACACACAGGCACACTCCCCACTATGGTACTGTAGCTGCCTACAAAACGAAAAATATTATGAATGGTTGAATACTCCTCCCCACCTATTTGTGTCAGGTCCAAGGTCATGATTGATTATTCTACTTCCATTGTCGATCAGAGGCGATAATAAATTGGAATGAGACTCAAGTATTGGATGAAAATTGGTTGGATGAGGTATATGAAAAAAAAATGTGGTTAATTAAGGAGAGGAGCTATGTGAAGGAGGGGGGTTGGGCAGGGGGGGGGGGGGGGACAGAGGAGAGTAATACCAGTGGTATTGGTGGCCCCGAGGTGCCTGGGAGAAGTGGGTCAAAAGTTCATCGTGTGGTAGAAGATGCATTCTTGATGGTATCATGGCGCTGACAATCTTGGAAAAGGTGAGGCACTGCTTGTGCAGAGCTAGGATATGACATGTACCCAACAGGATACAAGGTTAGGGTGCTCCTTTGCTTATCTCCAGTGTTCTTTTGAGTAAAGATGCTTTATAGGAACACATTCTATGAACACGTGGGCCATACATACATTTAACTTGGATGAACTTGGATACTGAATTCCTCTCAAAATTGTGTGCTCTTTCATATCTTTACAGTGGTAATTTCGTAAAAAGCGGTTTTGAAATGGCTGAGATATCCGAAAACAAAGTTTTCCTAATAGAAGAAGGTCCCACCCACCTCAACCAAAACTATACCATCCCTTTAGCAATGCAAAATGATCAACTTGAAAGTTAAAACAATTATGCTTTCATAATTTATTTGTCAAAAATCAAATCATCCAAGTGACTAAACTCTTTATGTACAATGTATTTCATACTATAATTAATCTCCGATGAGGTTGTACAATCATGAGATGCATGCTGTCTAGTGTGAAATTCACATAAAAAGGCTTTCCCTCCTTATCTTCATGGGTAGTATCATACAGTGTAATTATATTGCAACAATTAGCAATAGGTTGTCAAGCAACATTATGTCAGTTGGACCTGCAATCATGTAGATTATGATATAAGGAAATACCATGAATGTCACCAGTCTACCATTATTTCGAAGTTCAATCTGGACATTGAAGTTACACAATGTCACACTCTTGTAATAGAATTCACTATTTATTCAGTCATTCATTCATTTCATTAATTGATTGATTGATTGATTGATTGATTGATTGATTGATTCATTCATTCATTCATTCATTGATTCATTCATTTATTGATTCATTCATTGATTGATTGATTGATTGATTGATTCATTCATTCATTCATTCATTCATTCATTCATTCATTTATTCATTCACAAATTTCTGCTTCATGGCGTCATAATGTCAACATTTACAAATTTCAAAATAAATTTATCATACTGTGCCCTGAAATAGTATGATTGTCATAAGTACACATGGTTCTGATTGTTGTAATCAGAGATTGTGAATGAGGACAAAAAAAAAAAACATTTAAAATTTCTTGTGGGAGACATTTACTCAAGGAACAAATTTGTCCTCATTTAGTCTGTGGTGGCAATGAGAAAAAGTGGTACTTCTGATGGAGTTTCAGTACTTCCTTGTTCCAAAAAATTTTGCTTTGACATTGTACCATTAATGATGAAGAAAATTCATCAAAGTGTAAGACTATATTGCGCTGCTGTTTTTTTCTAACTAGCATTCCGTTACAACTATTGAAAACAAAAACGAAAGCATGTTGAGTCATAGAAATGCGGACTGCATAGTGATTCAGTATGATTCTACACATAAAGAACAAAAGAACAATGCATCGTCTAGAAGTCATAAAAGTGTATCACAGTTTCAGCAGAACAAATGCAGACTCTGACGGATTGGCTAGGCGTTTAGGGGGAAGAAATTTGATGGATCGGGTCTCTTGAATGAACCCAGAGTACAGGCTACATTGTCATTGGAGTATATTAGATACATCAGTCTCAAGCTAGGCGTCCTCTTCCTTCTAGATGCCATTTTATCTCTTCTGCAATTATAGCAGTCGAGTAAGATATATTTTGCTTGTGCTGTTATCATGAGTATAGCCATGATAAAGCATGATGCTGTGTGTGCATCCTATATTCCACTTCTCTCCTGAAGTGCACTGCTCGTTGATTTTTGTTGTTGTTGAAAAACGAGCAATAGAAAATAAGCACACACACTTCCTGCAAATTGCCGATAAAGTCTGCCCGTCATTGTCTCTATGTCATTAATATGGGTCTCATCTAATTGGTAATGGTATAGTAGATAAAGAGTGAAAGATGAAAGAATAATATGATGATTAAAAAAATAAGACGTTTAAGGACCTTCACTTGAGGAATTATAGATAACTACATGTACTCAATGATATTTTGGGATATGCTGCAGTACTTAACCCATTGAGGATGAACTGATTTTGCTGTATCACATATTTCCCATAGACACCTGCCCGAGCATACTCGGGACTAGTCTTCAGCGGAATAAAGGGAGATGCTCATTGAAGGGAATGTGTTTGTAGACAGATGGTTTGCTTTTGATCTAAGGAAGCTGTCTCCTTTTTCTTTCTTTTTTTATTTATTTTTTTTTTACAGTGGTTGTATTACATTTTAGTGGTGAATTGAATGTAAAGGTGATGTTGATTGGGTAAATTTTGAGTCAAGCTTTCTTTCATGAGTCAACTTTTGCTCAAGATTCCACGCCACACTCTGCAAGGGAATGCTTTATCACTGAAGCCCAAAGTCAAAGTGGAGTTTGTGTATTAAAATTAATGCCTGTCAGTTTGTGTGTATGTGAGTGTGTGTGTGTGTGTGGTGTGTAAAAAACATGCAGGAGATGTCTTTGCTCAATTTTAAAGGGTGTGTACAGTTCTGGTCGAGGTGAAGATTTAGCTTTTAACGTTTTGTGAGATATTCAGAAACCACTCAATGAGATGTGAAAGAGCGTGTAGTTCTAAGGGGTATCAAAAGTTTATTCGATGAAAATCGATTTTGAAATGGCTGAGATGTCCAAAAACAAGGTGAAACAAAGAGATAATAATAAAGTTGGGGCATGTCGCCTTTTATTATTAGCACTTTATTGGATATCTCAGCCATTTGAAAACCAATTTTCATCAAATAAACGTTGAATCCTTCTTAAAATTACATGCTCTTTCATTATTTCAGAAGAGGCTTTTCATTATCTCACTTAGGACTATTCAAAACATGAATCCTTATTTCAACCAGTACTGTACAGTCCCTTTAACATTATATGAGATGTTCTGAGTTTTGTCATGATGAGTGTGATACTTTTTCAATGTCATTTTAGAATGAACTCTGTTGCATTGTAAAAAACAAAATGGACTGAAGAATATTGGGGGAGGGGTGGGGAAGAAAGACATGCGTGCGTGTTTGACAACCGTGACAGAGATCGATCATTCATTCTGTATCAATACAATTGTATGTTGCACCTACAAAGAAGAAGAACTGGGAAGAAATGAAAAGACAGCCCTGGAGAAAAGCCAGGGATGATATATTTGGAATGGGAATGATCCATTAGTAATAGTCCCTCCCTCTTATGACACCAACAAATATTGGAGTGTGGGTGCTCCTACATTAGCTGATTTTTCCGGGCATAAAGTTTGGCATCCATACTGGGAACAATTTTTTTTTTTTTTTGTACGTGTGTGTGTGTGTGTGTGTGTGTATGGTCCTTTGATGAGTTACGCTAATATGAGGACTAATGATAGCATCTTACATCTGCTCTGTGTTCTGGGGGTTTAATGAGCACACCTGATGTTGGCAAGTTTTGGAATGCATCTACAATATACATACTTTTATTTATTTGTTTCTAGGGGCTGAGAGAGTTAAAGAAGATAAATTACAAATATCTACAGTGTATCTGTGTTTGTAAGATCACATGCCCACAAAGACAAGGCCTTAAAATGGGTGGTTTGGCTAAGAATTAAGAAATTTGTTATGTTTACTGCCCAAGTTTGATATCTTGAATATTGTATCTACTGTCGGTATTTTAGTGTTAAACTTTGGGGGTTTAATGAAGTATGTTGTTACAGTATTTTTAATAGTCCTATTCAATGTATGAAAATGCCTCCATATGCACAGCATACTTGATTTAATATGAAGTATTTTACTTTCTTATTCTGAAAACTGTACTTGTCTGGAAAGCAAGCAGATGAGTTTAGAAATGTAGCACCTTGTATCATCAGTGTTGACTTTTTAGGCAGATAGGTCTTCAAGTATAACTTCCCAGAAAGTCATCTTAGTGTGAACGTAGCTTTAGTTTTACATCCTACTGGTACTAGCTACAGATGTGAACATCCCCTCAAGGTACTTTAATTTCCCCCCACCTTCCTTTATGGATCAGGTTAGAATTGCGATCAATGCAGTATGGCCCGAATGACGGCCATGCCCATATCGTATTGATCGATCCAACCCTCGCTCCGTCATGTGACATTTTGATGTAATAATGCTTTTCGCTTCCTTTACCACCTCGGCCTTTGCAAACGCTAATGGACGAGCCAAATTAACAACATTCATTAGCTTAAAGTTTATGTTTCATAACTGTAAGGTATTTAGCCTTGTCAGGGTTGAGGGGAAGATGTTGTGGTTTGTTTGTTTGTTTGTTTGTTTGTTTTTTGGTCTGGTGTTTTTTCCATTCAAGTGTATTATACCTTTTGTAAAGAGAAGTTGAGTAGAATGCAAATGTGGAAATACATAATATATGGAGTAAATAGCAATATAGAGAACAAAAACGCATTGACATACTTATAGAGAAAGCTGTCCACTGATCATTCTCTAAAAATGTACATTACAAGTATGAATATATCAAATTAAAACCAGCATTTTAGAAATGTTGTAATTGGCTCAAAATTGAATCTCACTAAACCGACAGTCAAAATGTCTTTGAGAAGAAGTCATAAATAGATGTGTAACAGGAGCATCTACTTAGTGTTATTTGTTGCATTTCATTAATTTTTTTTTTATAATCCTATAAAGTGATAATATGTGCACATGTACCTGAACATTGATAGAAAGTGAATGTGCCAAATTTTGAACACCTATAGAATGAACAGCAACAATGTTGTTGTGCAATAGTCATCTATTGTATATGAAATGACAATTTGTGCAACAGGGCTTTATCCAATGATTAAATGCACACTGCAAAGTTTCGGCTTGAGAAGGAAACGACATAGAAAAGAAGGAAGAGGAAGAGGATAAAAAGAAGAAGAAGAATGCAGCAAATGGATTACCGGTATGTGTATTCTGTGTTTGATTATATGAATGTGTGTGTGCTCGTGTTCAACCAAGGAGGTACTATTCCTTGGTTCAACCGTGTGTGTGTGTATGTGTGTGTGTGTGTGTGTGTTGGTATAGTCCTCATTCTGTCAAGCAATTTGTAAATATATAACAAGATATGAAGTGATTGGGAGGAGGCCCTTCTGATGATGCAGTCGTATCTTGCTGATACTTGACAGGCTCACTCTCTCCCTCGTCCCAATTTGCTCTCTGAATTACGAGAGGTGTGTGGTTAAAGAGAAGCGAGGAAGAGGAGGAGGAGGAGGAGGAGGAGGGGGATGAGGCCTGCGGACTGTCAATCTAGGCCGTTCCGACGTTGACTGATGGGAGTGGCCAGCGGAGCATGACAGAGGAATTTCCCGAGCACGTCAGCTTCTTTTGTCCTCCTGCCAGCACCGTAAGGACCGGGGAGGAGAGGATGATGATCCCTCTCCCCCCTCCCATCCCCCCCACCACTCCTGGCATCCCTCCTCCGGTTCGGTTGGGGTTCTGAACTGACGGAGGATGCGAAAGGCAATCTCGATGGGCATCAATCTTAATGCCGAACGAGAAAATGGGGGCGAGTGGTAGTTAGGCACGGTTTTATTGGTCCTGGAGAGGGGAGAATCATGGATAGTTAACATGCCTTGCATTGACACTCGGCCTGTTTAAAGCGTCGCCGAGATTGGGCCGGCTGTCGGTTTGCGGCCATCTCCTGTTTCTGCATTTCCCTGTGGTGAATGACTCTCGTCTATCACTCGCGGTCTCCGAGGGCTGGTTCTGAAACTTGTCTCTGTATATTGTGCTTCACTCCATCGAGGAGAGAATTTGCCTCAGTGTTTAAAATCTGTGTCGACCAAACTCTATGCAGGATAAAGGTTTATGAAGATTATAGGTGTGAATCTATTGTTGACGCCGAAAAACTGAAACTATTTCCGTACAATGTATTCTGGAGTGTATTGTGTCTCACGTTTGTGCTGTAGGAGACTGCCAAGTTTGGCTCATATTGCTGGTATTCAAGCCTGCATAAACAATGAATTACGAAGTATTCAGAGAGCACACACCCTGTATCGAAACCACAGGGTCATTCGAAACCAATAGGACTGTTCAGGCCTCCTTTATAGGGTGTGCACAGTTCTGGTCGAGGTGAGGATTTAGCTTTTAACATTTTGTGAGATATTCAGAAACCACTCTATGAGATATCAAAGAGCATGCAATTCTAAGGGGTATCAAAAGTTTATTCGATGAAAATCGGTTTTGAAATGGTCGAGATATCCAAAAACAAGGTGAAACAAAGAGATCCGAATAAAAGGCATGGCCTGTCGCCTTTTATTATCATCACTTTTTTTGGATATATCTCAGCCATTTGAAAACCAGTTTTCATCAAATAAACGTTGAATCCTTTTTAAAATTACACGCTCTTTCATATTTCATAAGAGGTTTCTCATTATCTCACTTTAAGGAATGTTCAAAACATGAATCCCCACCTCAACCAGTACTGTACAGTCCCTTTAAACTCCTTCTGTGCCTGGGACTTTGGGCAGTTTGCACATTGCTATGGAGTTTTCTGCGCCAATTGTCCCTCAAAGCACACAAAAGGGTTCAATTCATACTGGATCCGGATCGTGATCTGGAGAACCACCCAACACCAATATCCTGTTTCAATGTATTATTTCACAACGGATCATACCTACCCTGAAAATTTCATCATAGCTTTCCGAGTAATCATTCGAACAGACAAAACAAACCAGCTGACCAACAAAGGGTGTGTTTATGCTCAATTTGCGAAGGCAGAATCAGCGTTTCGAAACGCTGATTCAAAATGCTGATTCAAAACGCCGTTCACGGGAGCACAGTTTATGCTCACTTTCTTCGAGCCTTGGAAAGAGCGTTTGCGATTGCTTCACTGACCTCAGCAGAGGCAGGTCAAATTGGGGCGCGTGCTGCGATTGATGGCCTGGCCTGGGAGAGCAGCTGGGAAAGACATGTGTACGCACAGTACATGGGAAAATTGCACAGGCCAGGGTAGCTGGCTGGTTGGGCGCGCGCTTTTTCACGTGAACTGGAAAGGCGTTTAGATGACGTCACTCTAAATGCGTATAGAAACGCTGTTGCGTTTATGCTTCCCCGTCAAACGTGATTAGTCAGAAACACTGATCGTAAACGCACCTTTTTGTGCGTTTTGGATCGGCGTTTTAAATCAGCGTTCCTGTCGAAATGACCATGAACGCAACGGCGTTTTGCACTAATCACGTTTCAAAAGCCTGATTTTGGCCCCCAAAATGGAAGCATAAATGCACCCAAAGACACAAGACACTGGCAAGAACGTAACCTCCTTGTTGTTGGTAAAAAGTTGATCACTAGTAAAAGACAACGGAGGGCAAGGGGTTCTGCAGGTAATGTGCCTGTCTGGAACATCTTTAAAGGGGTATTCCAGACCATTAAAAGTTCAGTTTGAGAAGAAAAAGTAACATTTTATGAGCACAACAGTGAAAAAAAAAATGATCAAAATTAGATACACTTTTTCTTCTTGTGAAGGAGCGGTACATGTACAGTTGTGTCATGTCGCATATATATGTATATATATATAACATGTATATATCAGAGGGTGACAAGACCTCTTTTCTCAAAATTATGAATTTTCATAAGAGAGAAAAAAAAACAATCTTTTTGCTGTTTTAACTTTTTTTGCAAAACTAATCCATTGTTCATGCTGTATGAGATAAAAACATTTTTTTTTTTTAAATTGAAAACTCATATAAAATTTTTGGTTTTCAAAATTGGGTTGAATTGGATATCTGTCAGTCTCTTTCTCTCTGCATCTTTTGCTGTTTTTTCCAACTCTTTCTTCTCTGTGCACCCTCCTTCTCCCCCTTTCTTGCTCTTCTTCTTCTTCTTCTTCTTCTGGTTAAGTCAGCCTCTTTCAATAAGCTGAGATTCTGCCTTTATTTCTCTTTCATTCTTTATATTTTTTGTTCTCTCTCTCTGTTTATCTCTGGCCTCCTCCAAGAGCATCTTCACTGTCACTTGACTTTATGGTCGTCTGGCTGACAGGTGATCTCAAGATTGTCTGTCATCGCTAAAGAGATGGTCCGGGGCGTCGGAACAAGTTAACATATAACTAGCTTTTTTGACGAATGCCAGATATGCACGTTGTTTGTTTTCACTGCAGCAGTGCTCATACATGTACCAGCACGCTGTCGCAATATCCACAAAATTTCGCATGAAGATGAGATTCCACCACTGAGAAGGGCAGCATTTCCAAGAGGAAGCCTTTAATAAACTGGAATATGGCAGGGAAGACAAATAAAATTGCTCCATTTTCATTTTGTTTCAAGTGTTTTTACAAAGACAAAACTGGCAGTCTACAATAAGAGAAGATTTATGATGTCATATATCATGCTACAATCAACATCATAATGACCTAATATCGTGTCCTCAAGAATGGACACCTTTACTGGCCATATTTTTCCTTTCAGCCTTTCATTCATGCCCCACCCCCCTTCCCCCCCCCCAAAAAAAAATTATTGCATCGGTTGTGATACTGTAAAATGAGGAACGTTCGCATGCATTTTAATTTTTTTGAATTTTGCGAGAGATAAGATTTGTGAAATTAAGATGCACATGAAAGTTCTTGTCTACACTATATGCATCGAATGCTAGTGGCAATACGCAAACATTTTATGCAGCGAAAAGGTCATCGGCTCCAATTTGTGAAAATTTCATGCCGCAAATGTATCATATTTTACAGTCCTGTAAATGCTGTTATTTTTGCATGGGTTTAATTGTTGGAATCGCAAATTTAAAGGCATAATTTACCATTTGCAGATGAAACAAAAACTCAGCATTAGTGCTTTAAAATAGTTCTAAAATGTGAGTTAGGGATAGAAACAACCACTGCAAAAATGTGAATCCGTATAATCGATGTTAAATGTTGTTAAATACACAAAATGTGAACAAGAGTTATGATAAAAGTGTTTCCAGACTTAAACCGTCTACAGTTACGGTTTGTTGAGAAAAACACTGATATCTCCTTATATTGTAGGCTTAAAGGTCCAGTTTACCTTTGGGAGCAGTGATTTCAAAAATGTTCAAGATATCACATTTGATGCATATGTGTAGGTCTGTTGTATCATAAAACATCCTACCATATGAAATATTTGCAATAAAACCTAAAATATAAGGAGATATCAGGGTTTTTCTCAATAAACCGTAACTGTATACGGTTTTGTCTGGAAACATTTTTATTATAACTATTGTTCACATTTTGTGTATTTAACAACACTTAACATCAATTATATGGATTCAAATTTTGACAGAGGTTGTTTTTATCCGTAACTCACATTTTACAACTATTTAAAGCATTAATGCTGGGTTTTTGTTTCATCTGCAAATGGTAAATTATGCCTTTAATGGTGAAAATTTTGGTAGGATGTTTTGTGATACAACTGTAATGGCCTACACATATGCATCAAATGTGATATCTGGAACATTTTTGAAAACACTGCTCCCAAAGGTAAACTGGACCTTTAACTACATGTGAAAATATTGTGAAGCGACAGGCTTTGGTGCACTTCTGATAACCTCAATGTTAAATCACAAAAAGGGCTGCGACCTCCTCATTCGCAAAAATATCTGTATGCGAAAATAACGGCCTTTGCAGTAGACATTTCTGTGTGGTATGCTCAAGGGACATGTGCTGGGCAAGAAAATGTTTCACGGTCCCACTCTTCAGGACGACTGCATCTCAACACTTCACATTTCTGGAATCACGGATGATGTACACTATGAAGTCTGTTTGTTTTGATATCATCGGTGTTTGAATGTCAGCAAAACAGGTGAAGGTTGCGAGTGGGCGGAGCAGTGATCCAAGTGGCAATGAACTTCTGACAAACAATTCTGGTTGAATGTACCTGCATAAGTCTCATTGATGCATTACTGATACTGCTTGCATCGTGCATTGTGCAGTGCAGGTATGGCCAGTGGAGTTAAAGGTCAATTGCTGAAGGTTGAGACTTTGACATTGACTCGATGAAAAGTTGATTTGTCCTTATTTTTTTTCAAGGTCTTTGAAGTTTGAAACCTCTTTAAACTCAGTGAAAGTAGAAACAACGGATGAGAGAGCTGATTTTGTGCGGATTGTCTCTGGTCTGTCAAGTTTTCTGGTTTCTTTGGCTGTTTAGTGGATCTCGGCCTCCTTTCCCTGGCCCCTCATTACTCCAGTTTCCCCGCGAAATCGATGCATCTGGCGCTGGCTGTCGGGGGCTCATCTCAGAACCCGAGAACGCCGCATCAATTTCTGCTCCTCGACCTGGCGAGTGAAAGCAACCCTCGCCGCCCAAACTGGTCATCAAATTTGATCTCGCTAGGTGAATGCAGGTGAATATTCAGACGGTCATTTAACACTGGAGGAACCCTCCAACTTGTGCGTAGCCTGCATAGCCTTTTTGAGTCGGCCATGGGTGACACTTATCAGGGGACGCAGAATTGAAGGAGTGGGGCTAATGTAGCTCTTAACAGCTAAGAGGTTGCATTGACTTTCTCTTTGCTGCCTTCCACAAGTTTAATGTTTTCAGAAATATGGGGTAATCTAGCCTTGTAGGTATCTGGTAGCGATACTTCAGCTGTAAATGTACAACATTCGGGGGGGGGGGGGGGGAGAAAGATGAAAGATTACTATTCAACCAGTTAAGGACGACTCCTGCATATACTCGGGCAGGTGTATATATGGGAAATGCATGTTTGAGCAAAATCAAACCATCCTCAAGGGGTTAAGAGTAAAAATCCTTTCAAACAGAAGAACAGAGATTGATCTAAGTTGTACTCCATTTTCTTGATAAATTTGATAATAGAGTTTAAACAGCATATAGGTACAAATTTCAACTTAAAAGAAGACAGAAAGTTTTCTCAAAGTTAAAGGTTCATGTAATGATGGATGAGATGATGATGTCACATGGCTTTATGACTTTTTTTTTCTCACCTACAACATTGTACAAAGATTTTTCCTATCCGATTGGTTTACTGCTCATCGCTGCTTTCGCTAAAACTGACCAATTTTATGTAACTTGCTCGGCTAAACTTTTAGACAAGTGCAGAATTCCCTTGCGACAGATCAGCACTAATTGTAGGAATTTCTGACAAATTTCAAACAAGATATATTCCTTTTCTAAGCCTTTTGGATGATGTATTATGTTGGTGCTGCATCTTTCCAAATGGGCAGTGTTCAAAACTCTGTACCTGCAACAGTGCCCTGCACTCTTGTACAGGAAACTTTGCTGACATGAAGTGGTTATGAAGTGATGTGTTATTGAGGATATTTGTTTTCATTTTCCAGTCCATCTACTGTGAAGTCCTTCACAAGGGTTTGCCAGTGCTTCCAGAAGAGGATTGAGTGTTCTAAAGATACACCTTGCAAGGACAGGCTATTTATGAATGGGATTTTCACCACCCAACTTACCTAAAAAGTGTTATGAGTCAGATATTATTGTGTTTGTCGTCCCCCCCCCCCCCCCCCCCCATATCATATATACATATATGCTGGTATCAGATATTTCGTCGCCGGTCACACGAACCGACGAATCACTCGATTTTGGGTCAAATTTTCGATTTTGAGATTTTCAATCATTTCGATAGTAGTCATTCCATACTACATATTCTGAAATTCTCAGTGTGTAATTTGGTGTAATTTTTACGTAGTTATCACTTTTGTAGAAGCATGTAATTCCATTTATGTAAAATTATTTGTTTTCCCCATAGACGCGTGTATTAAACAATCAGGCGATTCGACGGTTCGGTGACCGTGCATACTAGAAAACTAGTACGCGCGGTCACCGAACCGACGAATCAGTGCGCATTGACTTGCGTGTAGTTTTTGAGATTCAACAGTTCATTCACCGCGCGCACAGTGCGCGTACTATGTAATACACGCGTTGACAATAACAACGCTCAATGTACATGTACATATGGACACACATGGAAAATGACAACGTTCTTTGCAGACCGAAAATACATGTATGCAGCTCTTTGACGATTTCCCGCTTATTTGTTGACAATACAATTCGATAAAAACTTCACAAGTTAGAGCAAGAATTGAAGTCTGATGTACTACAAAAATAATTGGAAATTATAGACATGAAAGTGTAGCAACCATAAGTCAAAAATGGGTTAAAGGCATAATTTACCATTTGCAGGTGAAACAAAAACCCAGCATTAGTGCTTTAAAATAGTTCTAAAATGTGAGTTAGGGATAGAAACAACCACTGTCAAAATTTAAATCCGTACAATCGATGTTAAGTGTTGTTATATACACAAAATGTGAACAATAGTTATAATAAAAATGTTTCTAGACTAAAAAACCATATGCAGTTATGGTTTATTGAGAAAAACCCTGATATCTCCTTATATTTTACGTTTTATTGCAAATATTTCATACGGTAGGATGTTTTATGATACAACAGACCTACACATATGCATCAAATGTGATATCTTGAACATTTTTTAAATCACTGCTCCCAATGATAAACTGGACCTTTAACTTCAAACGCGATTTTCTCGAATTGTCATTCTTACGCAAACCTGAGGCATTCGTCGGTTCGTGTGACCGGCGATGATTTATCAAGGGTCTGTACAGTTCTGATTTCCAGTCTAGTATGAATAGCCCTTTTACACTGGGCAATGAGTGCTATGTGATTGGAAGCACCCAATTATAGATATATTCAAATACTTTGTTGAAAATGCAAGAATCATTTCAATTTAAAAAATCAAAATGAGGTACATGTATATCATGTTAAAGCATATTGAGTCCTCCTGTTCATGGTTTTTACCTCCCAGTAGGTATCCAACTGATGCAAAATCTTTTAACTTATTTGAATTAATCATTATCATTATTATTATTATTATTATTATTATTATTATTATTATTATTATTATTATTATTATTATTATTATTATTATATATTATTATTATTGATTATTATTGATTGATTATTATTATTTTTTGAATCTATTCTAAAATCCTAATACACAACTTTTATATCATACAGTCGCTTGGAATACATATTGGTTACATCTAAAATTTTGTTGGAGCGTGGTTGTTATCATTATGAGCAGTGCAATAGTGCACACTTTTACATTAAACTCTGGCATGGAAGAAAATTTTGCACTTCAATTCCTGTGTGAGCCTAGTTTCAGTCAAGAAGAAGTGAATTGGCGAAACTCAGATAGGATTTGCCCGCCCACGTACACATAGTGAGCTGAGTGTGATGTGGCACTAAAAAAGGCAAAAGCGCTATCCGAACACATTGACAATTGTGTGTCTAAGTTCTCCAATTATTGATCGAAGCATTTGTTAGTTCATCATATTTTGCTGTTGTTGTTATTATCATTATTAATATCATAATCATTTTATTATTACTGTTACTATTAATCCTATTGTCATTATTATGTTATTTTCATTAGTGGTAGTATTACTATTCTTTTGTGCAAAAAGTTGTCATGTTGAAAAAAGTTGTATAAAAATACTCTCATGGAAATTTCCACTTTTTACAGTAGCCTGATCTTGAAGTGTATATGTTGTACAACTGTACAAACTGTATATTTAACATTAGGCCTATTATTTCCCATATTGTATTAAAAATATACCAACAGAGAGAGAGAGAGAGAGAGAGTTGTTACATACTCCATTTTCCTTCAGTAGGACAAAGTATAGCGCAATCCAAGTAGTTTATGATGTATTCATTTGTGTGTTTGTGTGTGTGTGTGTGTGTGTGTGGGTGGGTGGTTGGTGTGTCTGTTTATGCTTCCTGTATTACAGCAAAGAGGATGTGAGGTACAAAGTGTATTATTTTCCCCTGCTCCCAATTTGACGGGTTTAATTCGGCCCAATCAGGCTTAGTTTAGGAACGCCATTATCTGATTCAGATCATAATTTTCAGCAATTTTTTAAGGACCAAAGAGACTCCGGTTGCTTTTTTACTCTTACTGGAGACTTCTGCCCCCCCCCCCCCTTTGCTGACTGTCATTAAAAAACACAAGAAAAGATCCTAATCATGATACAGTAGAAAAATGGGAGCGCAGCATACCATGTGTATGATATTACCGTATGAGCTATGGAGAGCAGTGCACCATGCATGCCCATACGGCTGGATTCATTCATTCTGGAAAGCAAAAGGATACCATGGATAAATTGATAATTTTCATGTGAAATTACCTGTACTCTTTTGCGTCATTCATATTATTTCCGTTTTGCATGGAGCTCAAACGAGTTTAATTACACAGTACACTGAAATAGACTGCCAGAAATTTGTGTTCACAGGGTAGTATACGAAGCTCTTGCAGAACTTTGAATAAAACAAGTAAATGTACACTATGGCAGTCAAAGACTTAAAGGCATACTATCAGACCACCCCCCCCCCCATACACACATATATCCTGAGAACTTAATATCTGTGCCTTTTGAATGTCTCTCTTACCCATGACATTTCAGTGTAGAAAATTATGAATATTTGATCAGCCATTTTCTTTCCCATTGTGTGCCATGACAACCTCGTAATGAAAGTTTCAGAATCAATTTTTGTTGTTGTTGGTTTTTTTTTTTTGCTGCCACGAATGTAGATGTGTGTGTGTGTGTGTGTGTGTGTGTGTGTGTGTGTGTGTGCTGTGGGAATTTGCAGCCATTTCACAAGACATCAAACCGTCAGATATTTTGTTCATTTCTTCTGCTTCAGAAAACCTTGGCTAACATGTGCCCAACACATACTTCCCAAACTACAGTATGTGACAGTATATTAGTATCTAATGCATGTTTATGTTTTGTGGTATGGCAACATATCAACCAGACACGAGAGATTTGCATTCATTGGCTGAGCTTAAAGGGTTCGTATAGTTTTGGTTGAGACCTAACTTCAGGTTTTTAACATTTGTGGATGAGATAATGAAAAACCTCTTATGAAATATGAAAGAGCATGTAATTCCAAGAGAAATTCAATGTTTATTTGATGAAAATTTGTTATGAAATGGCTGAGATACCCAAAACAGAGCAGTGCTAATTAAAATGATGTGGGACCTACATTTTATTACGATCGCTTTGTTTTAATTTGTTTTTGGATGTCTCAGCCATTCCAAAACCAATTTTCATTTAATAAACTTTGAATTCCTCTAAGAATGGCATGCTCTGTACCATTTCATAAGTGGTTTCTTGGTATCTGGCAAAAAAAAAAAGATAAAATCCAAAAACCTCAGCTCCACAAATACTGTACCATCCCTTTAAAGTTGTGGTGCAAGAACATAACGTATGCGGGTCATGGTTCCAGGAAGTTATTCTGACCCATATATTTGCTCTTTTGCAATATCTTTCTTTCACAGCTTCCTGGAAGATTGTTTTGCCTTTGCTTGAATATTTTGGGCATGGACTATTTCTTTGCGATTCTTTCATATTTTTGGCAGGAAGGAAGCATGGAACAGATTCCAGTCAAAACAAGCTGCTCCATGAACAAGAAGGTCTTCATGAAACTTGATCGTGCAAATAAATAAAGCATTGTAAACAAGTATATTTGCATTGTCAGGGGTCGCACTTAACTTTTTTTTTTAGCTAGCCAGGCGGTCTACTTAGAATCAATTTTGACACTGAAGCAATATTTTGGCTAGCCAGACGGACTAGTAACTTCAGAATTTTACGATTTTTAGCTAGCCCGACGTGATTTCGGGGGGCCAATGGCCAGCGGACCATCGCCAATTTCGAATCCTGATTGTAAACTAAAATGAGCATTCATGTAATTTTTGTCGTTCGAAGCACAATATATTCTGGGTAAGTCAAACTTTGCAACTGTTGAATATGTTTTGAGCAGTGCTGAAATGTGGGTGTAATTGATTATTACCTCCGCCAGGGGAGGAGGTTATGTTTTGTTTGGTTTGTTTGTCTGTCCGTGTGCAAAATAACTCAAAAAGTAGTTAGCGGATTTGGATGAAACTTGCAGGAAAGGTTGAGAATGACACAAGTAACAAACGATTAACTTTTGATAGTGATCCGAGAAGTTTTTGGGAATTTATGAAGGATTTTCAATATTTTGCCACGTAGGGTCAAGCTGCGCATTTTTAAAGTTTTCATGCGAGCACTAAAGTGCATGCTCTAGTTTCTGCTGGGGCGAGGCACGCCATGCATCTGAGGCTTTATGACGTAACAAAGGCTTCTATATTGGGAAATCGGGCGATTTTTCAGTGGGTGGAAATCACTGATCTCTATGGAAGAGCAAGATCCGGTGGAAAGTAACTGCTTGGCGGAGGTCTGCGCTCTCGTAGTTCTTTTCTAGTTGTTACCTGCTTTTAAAAAGCAGTGTATGGTATGTGGGACATAATTATGCTTTGTATATTTTTGAGACGAGCAAGATTTCCTCCTTGATATCATGTGCAAATACAGTAAGTAATGAAGGTGTACTTGCACTGTGAAGATGTGAAGGGATGCACCCGTGCGGTGTTTTTGAACATGGGTTGTATGTATTTGTGCCAGCGACATCGCTCTGGAGGCAGTAAGCCCATATCATTCGCCGATCAATTTCGCAGCTCGCTGGAAAAATAGTCAGCAACGGGATTGACAGTGCGGCTAATTAACCGGCAGCACGGGACGGCGATTCTATTCCAAGCGCAGATACCCTGGGAATGCTATCGATCTAAGTGTCTACAGGGTTTTTTTTTTTTTTTTTTTTCACCTTTCGTCACAAAATCCATGCAGGCTGTGAGAAAGAGAGTTTTCTCTTCATGCATATATTTCTGCAATCCTTCTTTTTTTCCCCTGTTCACACTCGTGTTCATGTAATCAATGTCGCTGGTGAAACACTTTGAAGTGCGTCAGCATCAACTATCAGGGCAAGTTCATGTATCTGTATTTAGAAACATTGAGTGTAAACATGTATTTATTGGAAAGCCGGGCCTGTTTGTCTAAAAGCAATTTTCACGTTAACCCATTTGATACTGAATTCTGAGATCCCCTTGGACTTAATACACGGACCATCAGGTTACCGAATGGAATGGGTTATCACCCCAATTTTACCCCAATTTCAGGTGAAAAGACAAGCAAAGTGGGCTTTAAATGATCGGGGAAGTCGTGCACTATTGGTGAGTCTTGGGCATTGCCCAGCTCTGCCTTGCGATAGTAAGCTTATCCTTAAAGACCTGTAGATAACTGAATATTCCAGTCACCTAAAAAGGAAAGTTGTAACTAAGCTGCTCATTACCGTACTAAGCAGAAGAGTTTTTATTATTTTTTTTTCGTTTGCTGTGATTATATGAAGGACTCATCATGAATTAAGCACATATGAGGTTTAGATAAGTAAATGCTTTTAGACTTAAAATGTGTGACAATGACACTGATTCTTAGCATTTGTTGGAGTGAAAAAAAAAAAAAACGAGAGAAATACCACAGATATCCAAATTTTTTGTGGCACTTTCAGTGAACTTTGTCTCAGGCAGGCCTTTTTCATCACATTTTGATTACATGTGTGCGAGTCCACCTGATCAGGATTATATCGGTATCCTCTGTAATGTAATATACAGAACAAATTGAAGGGAGTCTCTCTCACAAATGGAATGTTGGTATCGAAACAATACGTGGCCTTTAAACGTTATTCTCTTCTGAAAAAAATTGAGTGTTATTACTTTCAGTTCAAACACACGCCTACTGCCATCCAGCCAATGTCTCCTCGACAATACCCAGAATGCCCTTTATTGACAAGAAGGGTTTATTGGCGCGTGAGATTGGGCAGCGAGAGACGCGACGAGCAACTCCGTTCGGCCAGTCGGGGAGATAAATATTGTGTTCGGGATAATTAGATGATTGATGAAGAATGTTCGTTACATCGTGAATGCCTCGGTGATGGAGAGATGTTTATTTGCCGGGATGCGTCTCAAACCGAGTGTCTGTACGTCTGGCAGTGACTATCCTGAAGTGAGTTGAACAAAAGTCTCAAGTGCATCTGTGGTTTAGGTACGTAGACGGCGATGTATTAATTTATGATGTAGAATAGCAATATTAGATTTATTGATTTATTGGATGGTAGAGAAAAGCAGAAGTACAGAGACTGAGAGAGAGAAAGAGAGAGAGAGAAGGGGAGGGGGAGGGGAGGGGAGGTGGAGGGGGGGGGGGGGAGGAGGGAGAGAGAGAAATAGAGATCCAGTTTGGAATACAAGGTGTAATTTGAAAGAGTTCGGGGCAGGTCCTTAATAGAGAAAGTCAATCTCATAGAGTGTATTATATATATATGTATGTAGATACAAGCAAGATATTTTAGTGGCATGAAATTTTTGTGAATTGCTGCTGGCATTCAACACATATTATAGACAAGAACTTCTGCCTGCATCAGTTTTGCAAATCTTGGCCTTTGCGAAATTCGTGAAATTAAAATGCACATTAATATTTCTCATTCTACAGTATAGTGTACATATTTTTGTGGTTATATACATAATTTTATTAAATGACATTTATACAAAATAGAAAGAATTGGATGTAGTGATAGAAAATAAAAAAGAGAGAGAAAAAGAGAAGATGTTACCTTAAAAAAGATATAATAATGTCTTGTGGAAATCACAATTATGGCCGTCACTGCAGGTTGATTACCGTACTGTATTACAGCACACTTTTAATAGTGATCTAGAGCAGGGCAATGCAAATGCTATGTATCCATAGCATTTCATTAATCATATGGTGCACGAATGCTAATCTTACTGTTCTCGGTCAGCAGTATTCATGTCAGTCAATCTATCTTATTGGGGAAGTACATCAGTCAATTAAATTCAGCTGCATACCATCAAATTTGTGGATTCTTTTAAGGGACATCAATCTATCTTATTAAATACCCCTTTCATAAACTCATCCTCTTATTATCCGCATAAGAATAATGCGGACAATTCAATAAAAAATGCGTTCACAAACTCTGAAAATAATCCGCATTATTTTTACGAGCCCCCGTCCTGAAAAAGGCGGCTAATCGTCATGGTGACTGCACACCCCCCTTCTGCGGGAAAGACAGGTGACATTTGACCGCACCCCGGCAATTATCCGCATTATTTGGGTTTGCGTTCATAAACTCAAAATCTGGTCCCGATGCTGCTATTATGCGGATAATAGAAGGGTCGAAATAATGCGCATTATTCTTTCCCCGCTCCGATTTTACGACCAAATGTTGCGGATATTATCCGCATTATTGAGTTTATGAAAGGGGTATTAATTGTGGAAGTACATCAGTCAGTTAAATTCAGCTGCATACCATCAAATTTGTGGAATCTTTTAAGGGACATATGATATAGATTAAATTGTTGTAAAAAGGAGAAAAGTAACAATGCAACACAGATGAATTACAGTGTACTCACCATGAGCAAGAAAATTATACTTCAAGTAAACTTGGAAGGGTAAAACCTCTATTTTCCTGTGTGAAAGAGTATGTGTTTGTTTCCTCATCTCGGGCACTCGACAATATTCTTCTCATTTTTACTATCAGAAATTAATGAAATTCAGAAATAATGAGTATAATATGAGAGCCAAGTACTCATTGATTTGATAGAATCGATTCTTGTCACCAGAGTGCTTCATTTTTCAAGTCGTCAGAATTAGACCTTGTACTGGTGCTATTAAACCACGCGTAGTGCAAGGCAAGGGAAAAAAGAGAGAAAGTAGAAAGAGTTGTTCTCTTCTCACTTGAACGATGCTGGACTGAATTGCCCCCCCCCCCTCTCTCTTTTGCCTCGTCTTGTATTGATCATCTGTGCTGTTAATATCGCAGCTTGCGAATGCCGGGGAAACTCGACTTTTCAGCGTGCGTGCAGCATTTCATATCTCACCCACATGTAGCTTGTGAGCTCTCTTTGCCAGGATGGTTTAAGGATCTACCGGTACATTTAATATGTCTCTGTCGACGACGAACAGGAAAGTGTGTGTGCACTGGTCTTTACGTCATCAACGCTAAATTGAGATCATTCTGTTTTGTTGTTATTGTTGTAATTGAAAAGAATATTGAGAGTATCATGATGGTGGGTTGCCCCTGTGGGTTTGTGTAAGTCGGCAAGTTGTTGCTGCCGTCTCGGGATCATTTTGGAAACATCTCGCTGCTTGATGCCCCCCCCCCCCCCCCCCATCTCTCTCCTCCTGCTCTGCTGGCTTAGAACCAGGTTAACCCTTCCAACAGCCACCGTCTTGGAAGTGCCAATGGCATTGTACAGAAACGACTCGCTGAAGGTAACAACAGGGTTAATAGCTAGTCAAGTTGGGGGAGGGGATTTTGCAGCAGAAATAATCAACTTGTCATTCAGATAGTCAATTCTGAATTTGCACTGCTAATTTCAAATAGACGCATTCATTATAATTTTCGGAAATGTGTTGCCAGTTGAAGGATCAGTTACAGATTTAGTGATTGAAATATCTATGAAAATCCTGCAGCCGAAACAATGATGTGTATGAAGAGAATAAGGCTTTGATACAGAAAAGAAAGCTTTTGTTCCATCTCATGAACCACTAGCGGTGCAAATCATCGAGTTATTACCACACAGAGTACCAAACTTTGTATAGAAGTGTGGTTTTTGGCACTTTTATCGGTTAATCAGGACATGACATTAGCAGTGGCCCAATGGCCCAGGGCCACTGAAGTTTGATGTCGGGCCACCAAATTTTTAAAAAGGTTATCTTTTGTTGGTGTAGTTGGGCAGCTAGAATTCAAAATGAATTGTTATATTTCCTATTATTTTGGGCCACCAAAATTGTAAATTCAAAGACTTGAATGCCCTGACTGGGCCACCAGAGAAAAAAAAGTTACCACAAAAAACAGAAATTTTTGTGTGCATGAAATTTGTGCAAATTTCACGAGGAGTCACGGTTCACGAAAATAGAATGCATGTGAAAGTTCTTGTCTACACTCTAGTCTAGTAAATGCCAAAAAATTTATGCCATGAAAAAGGCCATCAGCTCCACTTCGCACAAATTTCATGCCGCAAATATTTTTTGTTTTACAGTAGTGTTGACCCTGGGTTTCAAATTGAAGGAGGGTTGATGTGGATGTAACTAACCCATCCCCACCCCAGCGAGCTTTTTCTGCGATTTTGTGCTCAACTGCCTTTCTTTATGTACATTGTAGGTAATACTTGATACGTAGCACCCATTTCCATAAAGTATCTTCCTATTATGTACATGTATGTGGTGATTATATTAGGTATGCTTGATGTCAGGAAGCTTTGACCATGTCTTCAGTTATTGCAATATGCATCTTCAGATGTTGAAACTTAGTTGCAGTTTAGTGATCTTTTTCGACAGATTGGCGGTGTGTGTAAAACAAGAGCTGTCTGCGTTGTTTACTGCACATGCAACATTGCCGGAAGACTCGCTGTTAAAATACATTTATGATAATGGCTTTGCAGATGGGCCGCCTGCGTTTGTCTTCAGCCCCGTTGCCACGGTTACGCACATCAGCGGTTTCTAATTTGACGTGCTGTTTCGTGCTTCCCCCCTCCCCTGCCTGTCTGGAGGGTGTAATACATCGCGGAAATGGCTGGAAAGGTGGCCGAATCGAGCTTGGTTGCACGTTTGACTGTGTTTTTTCATACGAATTCACAGCATTTCATGCCTCACTTCTCCATCAGGCCATGGAATGATGAATTTTATTGAATGTCTTCAATTCTTTGAATGATTTTAGTCCTCCTTTAGTCTGTCATTTTGGGTTTCCTTGTTGTTGTGGTTTTTTGACCTCCTGCTTCTCCTTTATCATTTTTCTCTTTCCTTTTCTCCTTTCGAAAGGCCTTCCCTTTAAATACTCCTTCATTTTCTTGTCTGTTTCTTTTTCATCATCATCTTTTTCATCTTCTTCTTCAGTCTCTTCTTTTTCATCTTCTTCATATTTTAGATATAATGCGTTTCATCAGCATCCTTCCCTTCTTTTGAAGTTTTCTTCTTTTTTTTTCATTAATTTTTTTTTGTTCGGGGGGGGGGGGTATACATGTGCCCCCTCATTATACTTTCTTTCCTTCTTGTTTTCTCCTCTTCTTCTTTTAGTATTTCTAAAAACCAGTTGACAGATTTTTTTTTGTTTGTTTTGTGTGTGTGTGTGTGTGTAGCTTTGTGGTTTTCAAGCATGAAATGAAGAAGCTGATGCCTACAGTTAAAGGTAGGGGATACCTTTTACAGAACTCCCAAAATGCAGCAAAACATTAAGTATGAACCTCAGGGGACTTGTTTAGGCCACTGCTTAGAAATTTGGAAGTCAACAGTTATCTACAATTTGAATAATGCACAAAACTCAACTACTCAGTAGTTCTGTGTGTCAGCCACACTTAAGCCTTTTTGTTGCAGTCTTCTGTATTTTTTTATCTATAAACACAAATCTAAAAGTATAAGAACTGATTTAATACTGTGGCAAGAATGTATATAGAAATGTTTGTAAGTTTTGATGAACTTTATTCACAAAATATGCATGATGGACACACATGCAGTGCATGGGTCTGCAAAGGTAGCCTAGTAATGTACTGGAATTTACGGTGAGCCCCGAAAAGAATTCAATTCAAAATCTAACGGTCAATAAAAATGTACTAAATGTTACCTTCCACTTTCAATACTTTATGGGAGTTTCTAAAATGATACTCTCTTCAACATACCACTGTGTTTATACAACTCTTCATTTCAGGCATGCAAATGGGATTCCCTACCTTTAAGATGATACCTACAGATGGGGCAACTTACGTGTAGTAGCTCCATGGTTATTTCTACTCCATGACTTGTTATGAGGGATGCTTTCTTTTGATTTCACTTTTCAAATGAAAAAAAAAAATCCATAGACATATCAGTAGGAGACTTGTATGAAATAATTGCAATATTTTGTAAAAACCTGGAAATTCAAAATTTGCTGATCACTCTGATTTTAACAAAACTTTTGCATGCTCTGTGTTGTTGACTCTGTGCTTCTCATTCAACTTGAATGCAAAACAACTGATAACTTAAAGAGAGAGAGAGAAAAAAAGAGAATGAAAACAATTTATATCAGAGAAAGACAAAGAAAAAGAGTAGAAGAATGAGACAGAGATAGAGTCAGAGAGATTAGAAAATGGCGAGAAAAAAAAAGCGGAGTAGGAAAGGAAATAAAAACATTTATACTGATTTCTGGTTTACAGAGGTTTAATAGGTTTGTGGTGATCGCGGTGGTAGTGTTGGTGGTGGTGGTGGTGGTGTGTGTGTGTGTGTGTGTGTGTGTGTGTGAGGGGGGTGGGGGAGTATGGGGTGAGGAAATTGTAATAAGTATGATTTCCTGGCTATACCTGGATTTGCTGGATTCTTCAAGGCTGATCCCTTTCCCAGACTTCAGATGCCACAGGTCACGACCTTTGATTTAGCAGTCCAGACTTTCAGCTTACACTACAGCAAGTCCGCAGTCACTTTTAACTTGAGAAAACATTTTCTCCTTTTCACTTTCTCTTTCTTTCTTTCTTTCTTTGTGTTAAGCATTGTTAATGATACAAATCCCTGTGTGTATCAAGTTTCAGGATCATTTCGAAAAACAAAGACAAGTGAATTAATTTTGTGAAAAGACATTGCAGATGCTTTGCATACTAAAAACTACCAGCACAGATTTCAGTGTGCGGGAGCAAGGCGTGATTTTATTTTCCATTGTGTGTGCGTGTATACATGCAGAATAATGAAACTTTTTTTTTTTTTATGTGAGGGTGTGTATGTGGATGGGGGGAATGGTCAAGGGTAGTGCATGTAGTTGGGGTCAGGGGTCAACAATCTCCAGCCCCCTCCCCCTCTTTCGATGGCCCCTGTTACCAGGCAAGTTTTGCATGATTCTGTTTTACATGATTCTGATTGTATTCATTCTCTGGACTTATTTGCATGCTCAGAGTTGTGTGTTTAGAAAACAAGCAGTGGAGTTTCTTATGATGTAAGGCTAACTCTTTTTATAGAAAATGTCATTTACAGTTTACTGTTACTGGAAAAACTTATTTTAGGAGTCTGAACAAATCGTGACTCCAGATGTGATCAGAAATGCACTCTAAAATCAAAACAATTCTCGTTAACGCCAATGACGTAAAAAGTACCCGGATGTTGATTTAAGCGTCATTTACGGTGCATTATGGGATAGTCCGGTAGCAAAATCACTTCCGTTCGTGATACGTGACTAATGCTATTTACACACACAACCGACTGTATTCTACGTGTACTTCCGGTTTTCTCGACTTGAATTACAGCTTTAATGTGATTTGAAATTTCTCCATTCTTAAGAAATTGCTGTTAATACGACTATTGGTTGTTGCTGCGAAGCTGCCATGTGTTGTTCGCACGACAATAAATGAAAAAAAATCTGCAGAAATAGGACCCTTACTGGCATGCGAGACGTGACGTGGCCGCGTGGATGAAGTTTGCGGGTGACTCCACAGCGCAGTACGTGCACGCGCGACTTACTTGTAGTGGTAGTGTAGGCCTAGTGCCTACAATGTACGTACTTGCTGGGAAGAAATTGCTTCGGAGACAGGATAAGTTCGAGATCACGGTTCGCTCCCGATTGTGTTCGCGACATTTCGACAGAGAACAAATATAAAAAAGATGGGCATTCCATGATGATATCCAGGTGGGTGAATATTTTCCAGCATATTTTCAGCGTATGCAGAGATGACTGATCTGTGATGCGCACATTGATCGCATGATCAAGCAGTACGCTGTACCGGTATGTGTGTTAGCTTATGCGCTGCGTGCAGTGGTAAAGGTGCATGCTAATGCAAGGCCGGTACAGGTGTACCGGCCGCCGGCGGGGACTCGACTACTGTAACAGTGTATGAGTATGACAGGCATGGCCACTTGCTGGCTCGGGCGGTACAGCCGCCTACTGTACTAGTATCCGTGGTCGGCGCGGCGCTATAGGTAAGGTACATGTACGCGCACGCTAGCGTTGTGCAAATTATGCTCCACGCCGGAAGTGCCCTTGCTACCTAGTGCACTAAATCTTGACGAAAAAGCCACATCCGGGAACTTTTTACGTCATTGGCGATAGCGAGAATTATTTTGACACAAAAATCTTCTGAGGAGTTCAGGTGATGGGCCCCCACCACCCTCTTGAGCATCATATAAAACAGGATAATAGGGAGTTTTAGATTGGGTGAACGAGAAGGACGTGCCGCCGAGCGCAACCGTACGTCGAGGCGTCACGTCTGTACGTTGACCCGCTGCTAAAACACATTTCGATTTCGAGCGCCGGCGTCACGTCTCGTGGCGTGTGCAGGAGGCAACCAGGCCCTGTGCCTTGCGTGCATATACGCGGAATTTGTGACTCGTTTCTGTACTTGTAATATTTATTTTGTCTTTGACTAGATGCGTATCCTGGGAGGAATTATGTGGATTTTAAAACACAATGCATGGTAAGACTACTAGGCAAATGCACTGCTGCACTAGCTAGGCCAAAAAGCACCAAAATCTGTTTGCGTACAGCATTACGTGTAAATGCATGTGTGGGACTACGGTAGGCAGCTGCAAAGTGCGAAGCAGTAGAACGGGCAAATAAAGTAGGTACCAGAGGCTGTAGTTTGTATGTCAGCGCTGCTGCTGTGACGTATCAAGATCATAAGCTTTCATGTAATTAGAATATAAATATTCTCTCGAAAGAAAAAGGAAAACAGGTGAACTGAGCACGGATTTCCCGAGAGTCATCGTGCTCTTTTCGCACGATACCCGAGAGGAGTGTGACGTCATAGCAAGGGTGGGTTGAGCGCGGCGCAACCGATTTGGGTGGACGGTGATAACCGGGGTTAACGCGTTCGAAATTTGTGCGATGAGCCGAGGGTCGACACTCGCGCATGCGCAGTACGTAAAAACTACGTCATAACAGGGTGACGCCTGGCTCAACGTGCAAATCGAAAAGACCCTATTGTACAGGAATAAAGTCCTTATGCATAGGGTACATTGAAGATACAAAGGCGTACATGTGTACATTGAAGATACATTTTTTTGTCATTTTTTATGCCTCCGCCAACGAAGTGGCCGGAGGCATTATGTTTTCGGGTCGTCCGTCCGTCCCGTTTTGTTTTTGTTGATATCTCAAGAACCGTGTGGTGGTTTTACCTCAAACTTGGTATGAGGGTATATCCTGGGGGATAATACTTTGTTTGGATTTTAGGGTCACGGGGTCAAAGGTCAAGGGTCAAAGGTAAGGTGAAAATGTTAAAATTTAACTTTTTTCTCCAAATCTCACAAATATTTCAACATATATCTTCATGGAACTTAATATATATGCATGTACTGACTGACAGTGATCATGTAGGGTATTTATAGGTCATGGGTCAAAGGTCAGAGGGTCAAAGGTTGAGGTCAACTCATCAAATTGTCATTATTTCCCTCGCATCTATGCAATGCCTGTAGAATTTTTTCTTGAAACTTAGTGTATGCATGTTTTACCCAATACAGACTCTCTTGGAAGTTTCTTGTCAAAAGGTCAAAGGCCAAAAGGTCAAAGGTCAAGAGAAAGTGCTAAATTTCAATTCTTCTTTAAACTTATAAAAGGGTCAAAAGTTGGGTACAAATCCCTAAATACCTACTATTAGATAGTATAGCCATTAATCCAAATAAACCTAGTTCAAGGAAAGTGAACATTTAATGCATTTGTGACAAACCTGTCATTTTTAATATTTTGCCAGTTATGTGAAACTGTTATCACACATTGTCAAGACATTGTGCTATAGGCCTATTCGGAGAACCATGCATTATGGCGGAGGCATACCAGTCGCCATAGCGACATTTCTAGTTTATTTCAAGGTCCTGCCAGAGTTGAATAAACAGCGGCACATTATGTGTTCTGCCAGGCTTTGTTTGTCGGATTTAAGATTTCATGGGCGGATAATTCTACTGCGTTACTCATCTTGCAAGAATGTCTCTGGCTTATTTAGACCATGTAGGTCCATGTTTAGACACAGATATTTTGCTGGTGACAGTTGGATAAAAGAAGCTGTAGTGGGGTGGTATGAATCACCGTAGATTAATAACTTTGCCCTATTCATATTTCAATCAGAGTTTTTCTTTTTTTTCACAGCTGGCTCTAGTTGAATACAAAAGTGGACTTTTGTGAACTTCATTGAGAGTTTCCTTGAATTTTTGTTTTTGTTTGGCAATATATTTGGCTTCTTCTTGGTAGGGGATTTGAAACTTTGTATTCTACCAAGTCAAAATAGATTGATTGCTTTCAGGGAAATCTATACTGGGAAACTGTTCTGCTTTCAATGACTGCCACTATGTTTTGAGCTTTGTTTTCGTTTTGTTGTTGTTGTTGTTGTTGTTGTTTTTGGGTGTTTGTTTGTTTGTTTTTTTTTTTTGCTCAATAGTTTTCCATTCATAATGGGTGCATATGAGAGCATAACCTGTCATTTAGATAGTATGAAACAAGATCCTACCACTAAAAAACAAACAAACAAAAAACTGTAGTATAAGGGTCATCCATACCATCTTCTACTCGCATTCATTATGTATATGGTGTTAGGGAGGTCAGGTGCATTATAAAAAAAAACTATACCATGTACACACACACACACACACACAGAGGAAAAAAAAGGTATTAAATGGGTATAAAAATGAGAAGGAAAAGTTGGAGCTAGAAATCAAAAGTGTAGAGTTGAAGTGGAAAGTATTTATTGTACATATGTACACGTAGTACATGTACATGTAAGAAGAAACTTCCGAGTTTGAAGGTGTTTTGTTGCACTTTCAAATTAATTTGTGAAGATGTCCGTGGACGTTTAGTTGAATGTATCGTTTCCATCTGTTCACGTCAGACTGCGGACGGTTCCTCTCAAGGCGGAAAAGTGTTCTCTTCCCTTTAATAATGAGTTGCCAAATGAGATGCCACCCGTGAGATAGAGATCGTCCAGCGGACACCCTCCCCCCTTCATTCCGGAATAAATGAACTTGTATTTATTCAGCAGTGCCGGGATCTTGGCCACCTCCTGTTCCGCCTTAGCTGGGGAGGGAGAAAAGAAAGGAGGAGGATCTCGAATGAGATGCAGTAGAGGGTTAATTGCCACTTGGTCTAATATCAGATGGTCTACTTCCCAGTTTGTCTAACACCACTATGGCTAAACTCATTTGGTCTACTATCAATTTCGTCTAATGCCCGTTTGGTCTAATCCTCACTTGGTCTAATGTCCAGTTTGGTTAATTGTCATTCCGTCTAATGACCAGATGGTCTAAATTGCAATTTTGACTCCTTGGATTTTTTTTTTCGTTTTTTCTAATGAACTGTGGGTATTAGACAAAATGGGCATAGCCCATCTGGAAGTAGACCAACTGGTAATGAAGCTACAATATGTAAGTGGCAATTGAACTAAGTGGTCATTAGACGAACTGGTTGTAGACGAAATGGGATTAGACATGTGGGTTGAAACCAAATGGCTATTAGACGAAGTTGGAGTAGACCAAGTGATAGATCACCCAGTAGAAGGCCAGAGATGGTGGAAAAGGAGGGGGGGGGGGGGAGTGAGGATGATGCTGTTGCCTAGCAACTGGTGCTGTCTTCTCCTGGAGTAACCCACCTTTTCCCTCTGTATGCACCTGTTTGACCTGAATGCGCCTTCCTCCTCCCAGCTCCATGGGCGGACTGGAGGGAGGGCTTTGGTCTGACCGTGAAATGTCAGCACTTGATGAACTTTCATTTAAAAAAGAGAGAAAGAAAAATCATTGATTCATCTCTGTGGGAAATATGGAAGGTTGATAGCGGGGAGGTGCATAGGTATATGAACAGACAAGCGCAGCTGTGCGTTTCCCTCCCCTCCCTCCCCCCCTTGTGTGCCCCATTCACATGCAGGAATAATCAGAATTTAGATCACTTCGCAAAAATTGATTTTTATCACCACAGTTCACACACATATACTCCCCCCCCCCAAAAAAAAAAAAAAAAAAATGAATAGACAATTCGGCTCCAAGTAAAGTAGTTGATATCATTGTACTGCACATGTCTAGACAGTGACTGGAGCATGACCCCCCCCCCAAAAAAAAAAAAAAAAAAAAAAAGGAAGAAGAAAATCAACATGGACTCCTTTTTGCCTCATGATAGAGATTGCAATAATTTACATTTTGTGTCTGTGTGTGTTGGTTCGTGTCCACACACGAGAGTTCACATTCTTTGCATCAGGCTTCGGTTGTATAAGATTGGTTTTGAAAACCGTTATTTTAGATGTATGTGAACGGGGGACTTCTGTCGGCCAGAGGTTGAAGAGAAATTCATTTGCTGTGAGGAACGTGGCATCTGTCAGTTCCCCCAGGATCCCCAAGTTCAACTGGAGGTCACATGACAATAAATGCAAGGATGATGGCTGAGAGATATTAACTGAGCATTGCTAGTATAAGTATTCAAATTAATTTGATGTGTCTTGAAATTAATTAATTCTTGCATCAAGCAATTTTTTTTTTCTTGCAACTAATTGACACTTTGCCCTTCATCAAGGAAATGAGGTACTGACAGCCATTGTTGTTTCTTATCACTTATAGCAAGGTTTATGGTAGAAAAGGAAACAACAACAAAAACAACAAAGGTGATGCACAAATTCATATGCAGTACCTACTCTTATAAGGGATTAGAACCAATACTGGCTGTTGAGTAAAAGATCAGTAGTCTAGTGGATACAACTACTTTCTTGTGATTAGGAGTATGTTTGTCTATGATATTCTATCATGGAAACTAATAGAATAAAAAATAAGAAATAATTGATGCTTTATAAGTGTTGATGAAGGGCAGTTTGTGAATAATTTGACTCATTTGCAATGATCTGATGTTTAGTTTCCATTCAGGATTTTTTTTTCTTTTTTTTTAAAGAATTGGATAAGAGAATCGCATCGGACTCAAATTATGTACTGTACATGGCTGTATTCTACAAGTGATGGTTGTACAAGGATTGAAATACAATCACAAGATTACACATTTGCGCAAAGAAAACCATGGTTAACACTAGCACCATGAACTTCAGCATCATGTGTCTGAGACCAAATTGTAAACATCTTTTCACGTTTTTGATTATGACAGCCACTTCACAGTTTTATTTTTGTGTATATGTGTGTGTGTGTGCACGTTTAAGAATCCTTTTTGGTCAATATTGAACACTCTCTCTTGTGCATATCAAGTCAGCACTAAAGAAGTGCGCAATATTTTTCCAAAAGATCCAAAAGCAAGGTAAAGAGAAAGAGAAAAGGAATACCACAGGATGGCAGAGGCAAAAAAACAAAACAACTCACCTCCAAAAAGAAAAGGAAGATAAATGAAAATATCTGAGGATTCCTGTGGCCTATTAACAAGTGTAGAGATAATTTCTATCAAAAATTGAACAGCAAAAAAAAAAAAAAAAAAATGATAATTGACCCCAAACTTGATCCATCTAGAGCAATGGCAGGACACAGGGCAGGTGTTGCTGTAGATATAAATTACCCCATCACCCGTCTGCAGATAATCTCCTAGCGGATCAAGATGTTTTGACTGGAGTTGGCAATGATCGAACGCAGCAGCAAAACACACTTTATACATAATTATGTGTGCTCTATCTGGTGATAATTCTCACATGCCATATCTGAGGTGAAGAGGTCATCACCCAAGATGGGCAATAATTGGGCAGAAAAGATATGAAAATTTAACTAATATCTTTTGAAGTCATTCAAGAGGTAATAAAAAAAAAATAATATTTAGCGCATGGAAATGCATAATTTGAGATAAAAGAAATACATACTTGGAAAGTTTTGAGATTAAAGTTTGAGCCTGCTACCTCCTGTAGATTTTAGATGCTGATATTACTATGAAGATATGGGTGGCATGCTTGTCACCATTTCCTTATTCTCAAATCCAGGATTTCGTTAGTGTCGTGCTGTGCTTTCTCCTCAAATTGACAAAAGTGGAATTATGGGACCCTGCTTGAAATGTGATAAGACGATTTAAGAGGGGGGGGGGGAAATGTGGAGTTAAAGAGAGAATTTTATCATGTGATGAGTAGGAGCTTGTCTCGATCCTTTGCCGAGCTTGGAGAGGAGGTTATCGAGTGCTGTCAGGAAGACGGTCGGTAGCAGGGAGCCCTCGTTGATAAAACCCAGGATTTCTGGAGACAAGTTGATGAGAGACCATCCTTTTTTTTGTTGTGAGTACACACATTTTGTGCTCCGGCAGACACCTTCCTGGCGTCCTTATGATGTTTTAGCTACACATCTTTCACACAGTAAACATTTTGAAATGTGATTTGAAGCGTCATCATTGATGTTCTAGCTACGACATCTTTCACACGGTAAAATTATCAAATGTGATATGAAGTGTCATCCTACTGATGTTTTAGCTATGACATCTTTCACACAGTAAATCATCGCCCTATTGATGTTCTAGCTATGGCATCTTTCACACTGTGAAATTATGAAATGCGATGTGAAGTGTCATGCTACTGATGTTTTAGCTATGGCATCTTTCACACAGGGAAATTATGAAATGTGATTTTAAGCGTGGTATTAATGTTTTAGCTATGACATCTTTCACACAGTAAAAATTATGAAATGGGATGTGAAGAGGAAGGCAAAGGAATAGGAAGAGGAAGGAGAAGAGGAGAGAAAGAGGGATAGGAGAAGAAAAAGGAAGATGGCAGGAGAGAAGACACTTTGTTGTCATAGCAACCACAGCACTGAACAGTGTAAAATGAGATTCCTCTTTGTTTGTCAATTAGTTTACTTCAGTTATGCTCAAGGCAATATGGAATATTTGTTGTATAATTTAATTGCTAGTTTGTTTTGATATATCATTATTCTTTTTGAAGGGAGGTTTTTGGTGGTTCATAATGATTTGTTTAAGCATTTCAAGATCCTTGGACTAGACAGCCTCTGAACAGATATATCGCTGGGATTGAATTGCTAGTGAATGATGGATTTGCAGGGCAATGAGCACACAGCAGGATTTTGCTCTGAGATAATTAAGCCACTAAGTAGTGCCAAGAGAGGGAGAGAGGGAGAGAGAAAAGGAGAGAGAAGGAGAGACAGATGTGTTGTAAAAGGCATTACATTCGCCAATATTTGCTGAGCAGCTCCTAGATAACTGTCGAATGTTTGCCTTCCCACTCTTGAGTAGAACCTAATGAGGTTTGTATTTAGCTTTGCGTCCGGGGATGCACCCCCCTGGAAGAGAGACAATCTTTAACGGTCGAGCACGTATGCATGACTACGATGAGGTATGCATGGCTCATCGGGGAACGGCGTAATATTCGTCAGACAGCACAAGAGTTGGGAAATCTGACACAGACAGTGACAACAGCAGGAAGGGGGGGGGGGGGAGTAGGGAGGGTGTAATTTTACAAGACAAATTAGTTGGTACCTATTGTGCCATCTTCCTTTCTACGCTACTACCCCCTCTCTCCTTTATCCTATTCATCTTTGTCATGTTTCTGTCTAATCCTCATTAGTTCATCTGTATCTCCGTCATAACACCAAACTGTAATTCCTTGTATCTTTCCCTCTCTCTCTGTTCTGATACTTCACATGCCATATAATTAGTGAGTGTAAACTTTCGCGAATCTGGAGTTCCCTACAATTTCGCGAGCGGTTAAATTTGCGATTATGCAGTGCAGGACTGAATGGAGAAATGTATACGTGTTCGTCACATTCATGTTGGGATCAGAGTTAATATTCTTATGTGTTTTTTTCTAAATTTGTGAACAGCACCTGACTCGCGAAATTCGTGAAAATAAAAACATTACGAAATATTCGGGTATTCAGTAGTCTTTCTCCCATTCTCCTTATTCCTCACATTAATATTCTCCCTTACTCTTTAATCTTTATTTTTTCATCACCTTCCCTCGCTCTCTGTCTCTATCTATCTTTGTCCCAGATTCCATCTTCTGCTCCACCTTCATCTCCGCTGTAATACTTCCCATTAATCCTCTTTTTTCTCTCTTTTTCATTCAGCCAAAGTAATCCCATCTATATTCCTTTCTATTTCTTTCTATTCGGTAACAATATTACTCTTTCCTCTTCCTTTACTTTTTTGATCTTCTGGGGGGCATTTCATGAAGGAACTTGTCGGATAAAATGTCCGACAAGTCAATTATATCCGACAAGTTCAGAGAAATCAGCCAATCAGACTAAAGAATTTCTCAAAACTTGTCGGATATAATTGACTTGTCAGATGTTTTATCCGACAAGTTCCTTCATGAAATGCCCCCCTGATCTCCCCACCCTCCTCCCATTCCTCATCTATACTGTCTTTCCCCATCTCCATTTCTTCCCCTCTTCCCTCTCTCTGCTTCACCCCATTTGTCTTCATCAATTTCTGTTTCTTCTGCACCATCATCTTTTCATCATCAACTCGATCATAATACCAAAATGTCCCTCATATTTCTCTTCCATATAATATTCTCTTTAAAGGACAGGTTCGCCTTCATAAACATAAGGATTGAGAGAATGCAGCAATATTAGTAGAACACATCAGTGAAAGTTTGAGGAAAATTGGACAATCGATGCAAAAGATATGAATTTTAAAAATTTTTGTGTTGGAACCGCTGGATGAGGAGACTACTAAGGCCCGTGATGTCATATGAGTACAACAGTATAAAGAAAATGTAACGAAAATTCAACATATTTTCACTTTTTTCGCATAATAAAAGAGCACTTGACTTGCTTCTTTCTAAAAACAATGGGAATAATATTACCCATAACATATGTCAGTAACGAGTCAAGGGAATGTGTACTTTTTTCAAAAGATGAAATTTTGTGAAATTCTCTTTATATTTTCCTTATATTGTTGTACGCATGTGACATCATACGCTGCAGTAGTCTTCTCATCCAGCGGTGACTGCACAAAAACTTCAAAAATTCATAACTTTTGAACGGATTGTCCGATTTTCCTCAAACTTTCAATGATGTGTTCTACTAATATTGCTACATTCTCTCAATCCTTATGTTAATGAAGGTGAACTTGTCCTCTAATATTCAGTCAGAGCGATCCCAACTCTTTCTCTCTCTATCTTCCATTCTTTCCATCTCTTTTTTTCTCCCTCATTCTCTTTTACTTTCTTGTTTTATCTCCCTTTCTATATCTTCATCTCTCCCTGTCTGTCTGTCTGTCTCTCGCACTCACACACACACACTCACTCACACACACACACACACACACACACACACACACACACACATGTATATTTTGTCCTCTGTTCACATTGTCTTCCTTTTCCATTCAAAAAGTTCGCGATAATTTTTGTGCAAAACACTTGTAATGCTAGTGAGGCACCTAGTCTGGTTTCCAGACCCTTTGCCAACTGGACTCCGCGGCGACGAAGTCGCCGCCCCGCGACGAAGTCGCCGCCTTTGCCGAAGGCAAAGGGTCTGGGCACATTCGCTTCAAGTGGGAGGAGCCTAAATTTACCCCCAGTGAGCGAGGGCGATCATTCTGTCATTACGTAATAAGGAAGAGGTCACGTTAGTGACCCCTGCATCCTCACCCAGAGGTCCCAAGGACACTCTCCATATACATTACATGCATGCATCCACTGTCCGTGGAGTATTTCCATGCACTGTTTACTGCATGGAAAGGTTTTCTGGTGCGATAATCCTGTTTCTGATAGGGCCTATTTCGTCACTACAATGTGTATATCCACACTATGCACGGAGCTATACACCATGCTCAAGACACATGGCATCCAAAGAGCGAAAAATGAAGTCGAAAAAAGAAAGTGCAGCGGAGTATTGTGCAAAATTTTTTGTAAAAACTTTGTATGTGGAGATGAGTTGTGGGTGGGCGGCCCATGTGATATATAATGCATTATTCTATGTACATGTATTTTTTATGTTCGTGTTTGCTAATGAATACGTTCAGTTGAGACCCTTCTTTCTATAACTTAATAGCAGCTAGTGAATAAAAAAGAAACAGATGATTAGCAACGTGCTCTTCCGATCAGTTCTTGTCTTCATAATATCGTGTCCCTCTCGTGGAAACATTGCGGCAACTGACTAAACTTAAAATTATAACGATATTGTTTACTAGTATTTCTTCATCTTACACATATGATAATCACCAAGATAATAACATCGGGATATGTATGAACCCACACAAGAAAAATGAAGTACACTTGCATGTATACTCTCTAAAATAATTCGAGTGAAAATTTTCACTTTAAAAAGAGTGAATACAAAAAAGAGTGAATTTCGAGTGAAATTGGAGTGAATTTTGAGTGAAAATGCTCATTTTCACTCATTTTGGAGTGACGTCAGGGATCACTCGAAGTGAATTTTGAGTGAAAATGCTCATTTTCACTCATTTTGGAGTGACGTCAGGGATCACTCGAAGATTTTGGAGTGATCCCAGACGTCACTCCAAAATGAGTGAAAATGAACATTTTCACTCAAAATTCACTCCAATTTCACTCGAAATTCACTCTTTTTTTGTATTCACTCTTTTAAGAGTGAATATTTTCACTCGATTTTTTTTAGAGAGTAGGTGAGCTGGGGTATTGTGGCCCCTCAACATAAGATGTCTTCATACACCATCTTCTATCCCTTGAAATAGCCCGCTTGATAGCAGTACAAGGTCACTTCTTACCACTATATGGTCCAACATCCATTCATTTAGCAATTATAGCATCTATAGGGGGACCAGTTTTTAAAAGAACGCGCGATAAGAGCCACATCTATTCATTTCCAATTTATTTTTCATAAAGTCACGTGATGATAAAAACCTTGTCTGAAGTGGTTATGTATAATGAAACAAATAATTAAAAAAATATTTCTTTGACAGAAGGCCATTGTTTGAAGCATGATGCGCTTCGGGGCAATTATGCCCCCCCCCCCCCCCTTAAAAAGCTTTGTTTTGCTAAGAACATCCATGGGTATATATGCAAGAAAGAATACTAATTATTTAGTTTAAGTCGCAATTAACATGGTTCATCGCTGGCATATCAAGTGGACGTATACAGTGCAATCATAATGAATTATCATTGCAGCTTGGTTTTGGATATTTTCAGCTGAAAGACTTCATTTCCCAAGGTCATCATGCAACAAAATTAACGGCCAAACGTTACAAACAATAATAGACTCTGACTTACAGTTTTTGTATTCACATAATTAAGATATGACAAGCTCTAGCATTTGATATAGATTTGTCCATGTAACTCATATATTTTTTCGGCTTATTGCAGATTTATCACTTGTATATAGGAAAGTATCGGTTTTGTGGAATATTTTGCCTCAATTCAAATTCTCAAAAGATGCTCATGTACTTTTTTTTTCATTGTTTTTCATATGCTCAGAGACCCGTCCATATTAGTTAATCATAATAAACTTTCTATAAAAGAAACAGGTGCCAAGTTTATGGCAAATGATATGTTTAGAGACAATTATCACCCCATCGTAAGACTATTAATTGTTTTTTTTTTATTTCTATAGAAGCAACGCAAGTTGGCTGCTTTTATTACCTCATTCAATGCAAAATGAAAATTGAGTGTAGATAAGTAGAGAACAGAAATAAGTTCGGTACTATATGGCACACCACAACCAATTATTAATTTTGGTCTCCATCCTGTAATTTTTGCTTTTTAATCCCTCGACGACAAACTTCTCCATTTCACCATATGCATGTCTTTAGTTGATATGCTCCTTGGACCTTATAGGATGTAAGCATGTAGGCCATATAGGTGGTATAACCAGGGAGGTGGGAAAACCGCGCACTTGTGTGACCTTTTGTAAATATTGATGTTGTTACATTCCTGATTCCGATAATTGAATGGTGAATGTGGCAAAGAATGGTTCATCTCGATGACGATGTTGGCTATAGAGTATATGGGAAAGGTGGGATACGGAGGAAGAAGAGGAAATATTCGTTTTCTATCAATAATGCAATCCAAAATTCCAATTGTATTCCAGCGCTCTTCCCTTAAATTTCATTGCGTAATATTCTATAAAGTATCTTAACAATAACAACACCGCATTTCGCTGAAAAATAAAACATATTTTATTTTCGGAATTACGAATCCTATTTCATCACCAGATTGACGCGCCTTTGGAATAACGACCCTTCATTCATTTTGGGATAAACGAAACTTTGGAATAAAGAACCCAATGAAGTTTTTCGGAATAAGAAACATTATTCAATATCATCTGATGATATTGAATAATGTTCGTCATTCCGAAAAACATGATCTGATCAACAAACCTTCTGAAGAATTACGACTCTGCATTCATTTTGGGATTAATCATAACTTTTTGATTCACGAAACTTATTACATTTTAGCACTGACAAACTTTCGGAATAATGAACTTAATCATTCACATTAGCGAACTTTGTTCTGAACGTAACGAATTATAACAATGAGAATTATACGTATGAAAGCATTGACAGAAATTTAAAGAATATAATATATCCAATTCAGATACTTTTAGCTTGAATAAATTTTCTTTTTTAATTTTTCCCGTGCACAGGTCATATTGAATCATAGCTCTTCTCCGAATATTAGCCTGCCTTATGCAATAATAATAGCTTGTCATCAACATATTTTACAGAGCATGTGGAAGCACTATGATGGAGAAATTGTGTGTGTTTTTGTAATGTATCTCATCGTTCTGACTCTATATATGAGTTTAACATTATACGAACAAATACAGCGGAAGGCGTTGTGCATCAATCAATATCGCCACAATCAAGTCTATTATACTTGCAGGGTTTTGTTGTTGTTGTTGTTGTTGTTGTTTTGCTTTTTTAGAGGGCCTCAATTTTTCATCCACAAAGATGCCTGATTTTGAAACTCACAATTCCGGATACCTGATTTGGGAAACCTCTTTAGAGTTTTCATTGTTCGTCGAAAATGATCATTGATATCATGAGAACAATAATTATATCTCTCTAAGATTTATAATGTTTGTTTTTTGTTAAGTGCTGTCTGGGGCAAATTATTTGTATAGGGCCCCATTTTCTCTCTCTCTTCTTTCGTTCTTTAAAACAACAACAACAACAATAATGTCTACATGAATTGTTAACTTGTTTCTCTCTGAAAAACCCAAACCATCCCCCTTCCCCCCCCCCCCCAAAAAAAAAGCAGCAAATTAAAATACTTCACTGTTGATGCTGTTCATTTGGATATTTGAGCACCAATTCGCACATTGATGAATGTCGGAAAGATTTGGGACCTCAGATAATGTTCATTTACATTGAGCTGATGATTGCATTCCACGTCTATAGCACCTATAAAGGGACTGTACAGTACTGGTTGAGGTGGGCATTCATCTTTTGAACATTCCTAAGTGAGATAATGAAAAGCCTCTTATGAAATATGAAAGAGCATGTAATTTTAAGAAGGATTCAATGTTTATTTGATGAAAATTTGTTTTCAAATGGCTGAGATGTCCAAAAAAAAGTGCTAATAATAAAAGGCGACATGCCACAACTTTATTAGGATCTCTTTGTTTCACCTTGTTTTTGGTTATCTCGGCCATTACTGATTGTATTGCACTATAGGCCCTACATTAGTTGAAAAAAAAAAAAAAACCCAGCACAAATGAAGAAACAAACAAAAAAAATCTTCCTTGGACACCTATTCCTCATTGAGCTTACAACATAAGTAACAAGGATATGTGATTTTTGATTTCGTCGATAGACACAATGACACAAAATGGTCTGCTTTAATTTTATTGGAAACATAGTTCACTTGACCATTGTGCACATCTATAGTAGTAAACAGAAAAAACGTGAGTAACAATCAGAAACATCGAAAACTTTTAGGAATACACATCATGGAGTACACACTGTCTACGATTGCCGATTCTTCCATCCGACCTTACTTTGGATCTTAGAAAAGTCCGAATGTTCGTGTGCAGAGAGGTAGAATATACGCCTCCCTGAATGTATACCATCACCCTCATCCTGCATACTACAGTATACAGCATCCACACCATTGGTACACACACGCCGCAATGCCAACACACAGGTAGTAGGGAGAGTCCTCCCACCACCCGGCTCTGATAACACGCTGAGCAGGATAATTCGAATTTCGCGCTTCAGAGGACGGGAGCGCTGACAGATTTATGGATTCCGCCCAAAATCGGGCGGAATCCATTAACTCCAAGACGAATGCTTCCAGACCCTCTGCGCGAGAAAATCAACTTAAACTATACTAGTTTTCGACGTTGAGGGCGTTAATATCATGGATAGCGAAATAGTATGGGCAGAGGGTCTGGAAGCCAGACTATGAGGCACCTGGCTCTTGATGTACGGTCTTTCAAAGCCCTCCTGTGTGCCAGAGGCATTGACCTGTTGCTACCAAAGAGCCGACTGGCAGTGTCCTGCACGACCTGTCTCAAACCGGTTATTTTTGTAAATATTATATCTCTCCTGAAGTAGTTCCAGGAAATTGCCCACATTTGAGCTGAAGGGGAGTTGCTCATCTTGTGAAAGAATTTAATGTATTCCACACCTTTCTGCAGGATTGGTAGTGGTAGCATGTGAATTACAGAATTTCCTGACATACAATACTACTTCTTTTTTTTTTCCTGTAAGTGTAAAATGCAACACTACAAAATTCTATTCAGCAAAATTATATACTTATTAATTTACTCACAGTTCAATTTGCATTTCCATGACATATTTCATTCAATTGCAGCAAAGAGTATGGTACAAGCCTCAAGCAAAGAATAAGCTAACAAAAAGATGAAACTCAACAAATGTATAATCTATAAAATCTCAGAGTCTAGATTAAGTTTGATGTATGAGATATACATGTATTGTCATTGACATTGACACCTTGGTCTTTTCTGTGTAATGTGGTAGAGGAACAGATTATGGAAGCCCCACATTACTGAAGTCATAGACGAGAAAATCAATCAAACCAAGCTCCTTTTTTTTTTTTTTTAATATAAGACTCCTGTCTTTCTGTTTAAGAAAAGAGAGGGAAAAAAAAAACACATCTCCAATGCTTCTGTTGGCATTGGTGTTACGCAAGGCTCTCAGTTATGCATGTTTTATATATTTTCTCCATCTTGAATTATGCTTTATCCTCATTATCAAGAAATTATGGGAATTGGCATTTCAAACTATTTTAAGTAAAATTTCCCCAGTATCTGCTGAGGTGGGTGAACTTTTTTAGGTATTCATAAAACAAAACAAAAGAAAGCAATGTCAGATGTGAGACACAGCATGGTATTGAATCATGTGGGACTATGATGTATGACCTCTCTATTTCATGGGGATACTCTGTCCATGCAATTTTGAGTTTCAAAATGCAGATTTATCCACAAAGACATGCATGATGACCCCAAGGGTTGTCTATAATGACAACCTTGATCCCATAGTTAGATATACATTGTATATATATTTTTTTCTTCCTATGGCACCTCGAGAGCTTTTGGTTTAGAACTTTGTGGTTTAACTTCCATTAAAAACTGTGTCCCCAAAGTATTGTTTTCTCGGTTGAAACTTGAACATCGAATTGGTTTTCCTTTGTCCCTTGAATGTTCTGCAGTAGGGTGTCAAGTGGCTTTGGCAAAATCGCTCGGCAAATATTTGCGGCGAATATGATTCAGTAGGCGGTGTATGCCTTGCCCCCCTCGGAGGATCTCTTTCCAACCGACTACGGAGATCATCGACAGTTGTTTAGTCTCGCATCTTGCCTTTCACACTCAAGTCCAGGAATTCTGGAGTGTCCTTTTAGCCCCCGGGACCGAATCTTTTGATATTATGATCACACTTGTGAGGATAACGTGAAGAGTTACCAATATCTCTTTTTTCATGTTTAAAAAGAAACAGGAAAAAAGTTGGAGAGAGCTAAAATTAGATTATGCGTACAGCATCCCATCATATCGAGCCATGAATCATGATATATTATGTGTTGCTGAGTGTCTCTGTGACTGAACAAAGTGCTGATGAAGTAAATGGTAACTGTCGCATTCTAAGGATGTGTCATGTGTTTGCTCGCAAACCCGATTGGCCCATTCAGATGATCTTGTCCTGTATCTTTGAAATATGTAATATTTATTTTAAGGGTGCATGAGATATTTCTATGAATGTTTTTGAGATACATTTGAATATTCTCTGTTACGGATTGTGTCATCTCTCATCCTTCCTTGCTTCTTATCTGTTTTTATATAATTATATCTCAAGTCTTTTATGTTTATTTCTCCAACTCTTCTCATCTACCTTGCAGGACACGGTGACTCAAAGAATGACATAATACAGTGGCATCATGATCTTTGACTGACCATGGATTTGTTCAGGCGAGTGCAAAAAGAAAAAGAAATTAAACAAAGCTTCTGTTCTCACGATAATAGATACCAAAAATCCTCGTGAATTGTGAAAGAAAAAGTGAAACTGTTCAGCATGCTCTTATCATATTTATGTTTGCTCTTCCTGTTTGCAACATGTTTTTACTCTCCAATGTTCCTTGGAATTTTTTTTTTTTATCAAATGTCTTTTTCTTTATTTGATAAAGACATGTAACTGACTAAATTGGAAGTCTTCTTTTCAGTTTTTGTTTTGTTTTGTTTTTTGTCAGAGAATTTTTGCTCATACACCACGTGTGACCCATCAACACCATACCCTGATAAAGCGGAAGACATTATAGCCAATAAAGTTGCCACATGAGGCAAATCTGGGCAAAGAATCTTTTTTTTAAAAAGTGAAGCTTGTGCTGAAATCGAAAGTGTCATATCTTTACTACCTTCCGTCCCTGTCCAAAGTTCATTGTCTGAGAATGTTTTTGCATCCCAAACTTTTTCTTTGGGTGTGTGTGTTTCATGAAGTGGGAAATTTTGACTTTCCATGATTTTTATGTAGCTTTTGTGGCGATGAGACACATAATATGATTTTTTTTTACCTTCACTTCATGTATTAACAAAACTAAAGGGGAGTGTAGCAATGTTCTCATATTTTTATACCTATTTTTTATATCTTTTAAGTAATTTTTATTGTATTTGATGATGCTAAAGATTTCCACTTTTATCAATTTACCTGTTGCTCAGCACTGATCTCTATGCCACACCTTGCTATTAAGAGATCAGTATACATCACACTTATTGTAATTTGTCAGTTCATAGTCTCATTCTTGCACCAAATTTTATGTGTGCAATGCAAAAAAGTTGCAGTACTGAGTCAGTTGCTCTGTAAGCTGTCATATCCACAGGTACGTGGTATTTGCAATATGACTCCAGTTCCTCCTCGATTTCAGTGCTCTCTAAATTCGACTGACTTCCAGTTGTGTGGATTTGAAGAGATGCATAGAGAGGATCCAAAGAAATAGAGGGATGATTTGCTTCTTCTGTCGCCTATATGTGGGATTTGTTATACTTTTTTTCTCATTTTTTGCCATATGTCTCCATCAAATGAGTCGCAGACTCAAACGACGCGCTTGTTTGATTGACGTGACATCTCCCTTGGCTGAAACAAGTTGTTCCTCTCCCTGCACTGTCCTTGTTAGAGAGCATTGGTTGCACCAAGTGTTTCCTCCGCCCCGTCATCGCTGGCCAAATATTGCCGTGGTAATGACCAAATAAATCATGCAGAGGGCCAATACTCGGAAGCTTGTGGACAATTTGTCTCAAATTGGACCGACGGCGGGCGCGGGACAGATGTGCCGTGGCCGACTGTCGCAGGGCCAGCCAACACGTCACGTGGTGATATACCCCAGACGTGATGTGCCGGCGAATTCCAGGGCCCGAACCTGTGAGGATACGAGATATTTGTGGTTTAGTCTCACCCTTCGTGGCACGTTCCGCACGTGAGCTAGAGCTCTGACTCTATCTGGTGCTCCTACCGTATTTGATGAATTTCATTCCCACAGTGAAAGTACTGCAGAGTTGACTATCCCTCCTCCTTGCTCTAGTAATTGCCCAACCTTCTTTCTCCCCCGTTTCATTTCTGACCACTCTAATATCTGAAACTGCAATTTCTGCGCGGTTGCATTCCGAGATATGATTGCATGCATGTATGTATGTGATGCTAAAGATGGAAAATTGCTCTTTCAGGGAAAGTTAAATTATGAGGCAGATATTTCAGCGAGAGAATATATATCTGTTATTGAGAAAAAGGAGATATTTAGAGATATTCAGAGCCGAAGCAACTGAGAGAGAGAGAAAAAAAATCAGATGGGGAGGAGGGGTCAGTAGAGCTTCAAAAAAAAAAAAAAAAATACAGGAAAGAAAGAAAGAAAAGAATGAATGAATGAACGCAGCAAAAAAAAAAAAAATATTCGGGAGTAAGTGGAATGTCCAGATTGTTTGTAACCAATCTACACATAGTGCACCTGCCCTAGCCCCAAGCTTTGATTTCTGTGTATTGTGGCTGAGAAAATTGTTACATTCTTCTCCAAATTGAACCTGTCATCATATTTCATCAGCCATATATTGAATGTATACTGTTTCTCCTTTAATACCAGTCTTTGGGAAAGTCAGGGAATCGCGCAACAAATTGCTCATTTGTATCTAACAGGCGGCCAAGGACCACCATTATCCATCTGTGCAGCAGTCAGCTCTTATCAGCAACATCAGAAGTCACTTCCCATTCACGTCTTAATTGTCATGTTGGCGCGCTTCTGAATTTCTTCGCCATTTTCCCTAATCTTTTGCGGAAATCATGTTGCAACTTCTCAGAACAACAACAACAACATCTAACTCACAAATCAATTAGGGGCCTCTTGGCATTTCAGCGTCCGAGGTCAGATATATCGTTGAAGCGAGGTATATGAAATAGAAGAGAGACACTCGGAATTGAATATGCCAGACAACTGATGGTTATTCCCCCTCCAACACCTCCACCACCACCCCACCCCCCTCCTCCTGAACAACCTTAGACTAAACCAAATTGGCTGTTATTATGTTCTCATGAAGGGTTTACCATTTATTTAGTGGGTCTTGATTAGAATGATCATTGGAGCTGAGGGGCTGTCAGAGTGTTCATAAATTGGGGATGATGCGTTGCCCTTTTAGCGGAGTGGCACATACATTGCGCATCATCATTATTCAAGGGAGTGAGGCTGGATGGTGTGAGGGATGACAAAAAAGGGGGGTTTCAGACTTGCAATATTTAGTCGTCACATTTGTTTTAAACATGTTTCCAAACGTGTTTAGAGATGCAGAGTATTCTGACAACAGCATGAGTCTCACTGGTAAACGTCGAACTGCAACAACATCCTATCCTATCAACAGCTGCACTTGAAAAAACTACGAAGACTTAATAAGACATGCAATCCTGTGTTTATGAATCATGATTCTGCGTATTGTTGTTTTTAACGCGCACCTGTGGAGAAATTAAGAAAAATGAAATGGCAAGGCTCTAAAAAGTCATAATTACACAAAAATTGCATCAAATTAGGAACTGAAAATTTCACGATATGTATAATGGAATGTCCACTAATGAAATGACTGAAAATATCAAAATTAAGAATTTGACTGAAATTGGGATTTATGACAAACGTGATTCAAAGAATGTGTTTCTGAGAAAGGTGTTTTGTAGTTTGCTCTTTGTATAACTGCATTGAGAATTTATAAAGTGTTTCTAAACATGGTTCCAAAACGAGTTCTTCTGTGAATCTAAAACCTCTCAAAGAAAGATGGGGATTGAGGGGTAGGCAGCCCCATGAAAGGGGGGGGGGGAGAGAGAAAAGAGGGGCAAGTATATTAAAGTTGAATATTGCATCATTATGCTTTAGCTGATACCACTAATGAGTGCATATTAGTGGAAAACAGAAATTGAAGTGTAATTAGGATATAAAATTATAGATGAGCCCAGCCTTGTGGCTGATAATTACATCATAAATAATGAACCAGCGGGCATAACATGATACCAAAGATTAAAAAAACAACAACGACAAGAAATGAGAAAGAAAATTGTGCTATTAAAAGTGTGCATTATGTAATACAAGCATAACAGGGAAGCAAAATGTTTGATATGTATGAAAGCTGAGTTAACTTGCAGGAAGAAAAGTAGAGCTACTTGCTATGATGTCAAAAGTTTGTGCCACTAAATCTCTCCAGTTGATTAAATTATTGTTATTAATACTACACTGTAGTAGTATTGATATTGTTCGTGCTATTAGTAGCATTACTAGCATAGGCATCATCGTTATTTATGCCATTGTTTTGATTGTGATTATTGATACGAGATATAAATTCACAGAATGAAAAATAAAAGAAAAACAGCCTTCAAGTTGTGGTTAGCCAGAAACATCCATAATTTTAGTATATTTTACAAGTTGTTATTTTTGCAATTAATTTTTCGCGAATTGCGCGAATCACAGGTGGACTGCAAATTTATCAACACGCTAAAATGGCGCCATGCACTAGGGTAATAGTGCACTTACGACAAATATCGGTGTCAATTTGTGAAAACAGCATCTCACGAAAATGTCTGCGATCTCCTCATTCATGACAATGTATCTGTTTGCAATAATAACTGCTTATACAGTACAATGAAAAAAATAGTCATATGAATGCAAATTTGATCAGCTGGCTGTTAAACTTGCATTTTGCTCACACTGTCTGTCCTGAGCAGGAATAGCATGGAAGTTTTTGTCTCTGAGTCTAATGCTGTGTTTTACAATGCATTGGCTCATGAAAAAGAAGACAACTTCAGATTGATACCATCAACAGTTCCGTGCAGCTTTTGAAAATATCGTGAAAACCCCCAGAAGAAAAGAAAATTCAGATTCACGTGTAGGATTCTGGGTCATCTATTGTCGCCGTATTATGATGACCAAATTTTGGGGGCTAATTCGTCTTATTACATGAACTTTTTTTTTCTTCCATGTGAGAATATGTACGTATGAGAATGCACCGGGGGGGGGGGGGGGGGGGGGGGGGGTGAATGACTACAAAGTTCTACTCCGTCAATTCTTGCTTTCGCCAATGACGTAAAAAACTCCTGCGCACGCTGAAGAGCTCTGTCACAGGTGCACTTTGGGATTCCTCAGTCCCGTGTTCGCTTCCGTTTGTCTCACGCGAGTCGCAGTTCCCATATGATTCAATGGAGTTCTTTGTCTGCTTTTCCGTTGTTAGCCCTTTTTTTCTTGGCTATAATTCAGCTTGAAAGAGTTGAAAGTGTCTAAGCTTTACTGATTTGCGGTCACTAGAGTCATGGTTCACTACTGCAAGGTTCCATCGTGCTGGTCACATGATGGAAAGCGAAGAAATCTTCAACAAAAAATACCTCTTTGTAAAGACAGAGCGTGATGTAAGTGCATGTGCAGCCAAAACCGGGACAAGTTTGTCCCATGAGCTATCCCATAATGCATCTAAAACGCTGCTCTGCGCACGGCACCTACGTATTGGCGATACCCTCAATTGTTTGTTGGATGTCAGACTACCAACGCACTCCCAATATTGCGCAAAACTTAATGGAACATACCTCTTGTTCAGGATTGGGTATGTGTAGTTTTAAAAACGTATTTAGACAAAATGTTAATAATTCTAGTTTTGCTTTTGGACATATGAAGAAATGACTTGATTAAAACATTGCCGTAAACATGTTTACAATTGAGCTCTTTTTGCCAGTCTTGAAGTGCTCTTTTTCTTCCTGTCCCAGTTATACATGGCTCCAACTCCGGCACAGTCATTCTATTAACCCATAAAGATAAAAGCCAAAGCTCTCTGTGGGCAGATAAAAAAAAGCATGGAATGGCCCATAACTTCTGGACTATATAGGGTGAGCAGGAGTCTGAATGAATCCTTTCATATTTCTGCATGACTGAGCTGGGAATCCCATCTGATAGCCGCGCTTTGGTTCTTACGATTCATGGTTTGTGAGTACAAGGGGGAACCATGAGAAGTCAACGTGGTTATTAACCTGTGGCAGCTGCATACTACTATTTCTGCCTTAATATGCTTAAAGGGATCGTACAGTTTTGGTTGAGACCTAATTTCAGGTTTCTAACATTTTTTGGTGAGATAATGAGAAACCTCTTATGAAATATGAAAGAGCATGTAATTCTATGAGGAATTCAACGTTTATTTGATGAAAATTGGTTTTGAAATGGCTGAGATATCCAAAAATCGATCGCTTTGTTTTACTTAGTTTTTGGATGTTTCAGTCATCCCAAACCGAATTTTCATCAAATAAACTTAGAATTCATCTTAAAATGGTATACTCTGTACGATATCATAAGCGTTTTCTTAGTATCTCGCAAAAATTTAAAAGCCCAATTCTCATCTCCACCAATACTGTACCATCCCTTTAAATTATATTTTGGTCTATCACTCGTTTCCTCCCCCCCCCCCCCCCCCTTCATATGTAGGTTATCCTCACACTGAAAAGTTAATAACTAGAAATACTGCACATACTTCAATAATTATTGAAAGACTCCTACAGCTATAAGTTTCCTGGTCTTCACATCATTTACTTTCTTGTCCCCCAATAAAGAAAGGGAACTGCATGTTATTGAGTTTCTGGCATTAGATACGGGATAATGTGTTGTTTGGAAGTGAAATCGTCACCATTGTCAGTATCTTGGTCACAATCGCCATGATAATCCGAAATCATTACAAATTATCATCATCTGCATAATAATCATCACCATCATCACTTCAACCACCTTCACCAATGTCACCACCACCACTATCATCATCGTCATCATCATCATTATCTGTTCTAGGTTAAAGATAAAGTTTTGGTACCTCAAAAGTTTCCCTGAATTTCCTTGTCTTAGTGTGTGTTTCAGGTTAAAGTACCTTTCATATAACTAACACTGTGAGACATACTCGCCCCAAAGTGCTCTCATGTCTTAGTAATCATGCAATAATGGTTTCGTACCAGAGCCGCCGCCATACGACGGCGGCGAGGTAGTACACGTATTGTGCGAAACCAGTATTGCATGATAACTGCGACCAGCAGCGTGCAGCCCCATACGCATACTGTGTAGCTAACTGCGACCAGCAGCCCCATACGCATAGCTAAATGGGGCTTCGCATTGTAGCTTACAGGATCATGACAGATTTAGTATCGCGGGTAAATATCAACTTAAAATCCAAAAATTTCTTCAATTTGAAGACTTACCAGTTAAGTTGAAGTGTTGAAAACAGGCTTTGGGCAACGTTTGGTTTTGCCAATAGTCCCTTTCTGTTGGAATTGATGACTAAATGTGACTCGGTCGAGAGGACCTTGGGAGAGCTACACTGAATTGACGGCCAGCGCATGCGCACACAAACATCTTATCCGTTCATGGATTTGAAATTTGTTCGCATGTGATGTGTGCGTATGCGCTGGCCGTAGTAATCAGTGTATGTAGCTCTCCCCAAGGTCCTCTCGACAGAGTCACATTCAGTCATCAATTCGAACAGAAAGGGACTATTAGCAGAACCAAACGTTGCTCGAAGCCTGTTTTCAAGACTTCAACTTAATTGGTAAGTCTTCAAATTGAAGAATTTTTTGGATTTTAAGTTGATATTTACCCGCGATACTAAATCTGTCATGATCCTGAATGCTACAATGCGAAGCCCCATTACGCTATGCGTATGGGGCTGCTGGTCGCAGTAAATTACATGATTACTAAGAAATGAGAGCACTTTGGGGCGAGTAAGTCTCACAGTGTTAGTTATATGATAGATACTTTAACCTGAAACACGGAAATTCAGGGAAACTTTTGAGGTACCAAAACTTTTCATTATCTTTAATGTATGCCACCTGCTATAATGGCAAGTTGCATTTTTTTTTTTTTGCAAACACTGCCAATATTGTAATTTTCCTTTCTCACTGTGTCTCATCTGACAGTGTCTCATTTTCTGTTCTGTCTCCTGTTCAGTCTTGTTTACATCTCACCTCCTCGATGCACATTATTACTTCCTACAGAGGCTGAAGTCACCCTATTGGCCTGAAGCTATACTAGATGCCTGTCCTACCTGTTTGAAGTCTGTTATCTGATCTCAAGTCTACAAAGGGGTTTCACACTCACCTATATACTTGATTATCAATAGGTTAAAGACATTATTTACCATTTGCAGATGAAATGAAAACCCAACTTTCATGCTTTAAATTAGTTGTAAAACATGAGTTATGGATGAAACAAACAATTTTGAAATTTTGAACCAGTATAATTAATTATGTTAAATACTGTTAAATGTACAAAAATGTGAACAGTAGTTATAATAGAAATGTTTCTAGAATAAACCATCTACAGTTATGTTTTATTGAGGAAAATGGTGATATCTCCTGATATCTAAGGCTTTATTGCAAAATTTTTATATAGTGGGATGTTTTGTGATACAACTGACCTACACATATGCATCAAATGTGATAACTTAAACATTATTAAAATTACTACTCCCAATGGTAAACAGCATCTTTTACCCATTGAGGACGGACTGATTTTGCTATAACACGCATTTCCCATGTATACATGCTCGAGTATTCTCGGGAACTGTCTTTAACGGGTTAAAGGGATAGTACAGTATTGGTGGAGATGAGAATTGGGCTTTTAACTTTTTGTGAGATACCAAGAAAACACTTATGATATAGTACAGAGCATACCATTTTATGAGGAATTCAAAGTTTATTTGATGAAAATCGGGTTTGGAATGACTGAAACATCAAAAAACAAAGTAAAACAAAGCGATCGTAATATAATGTGGGTCCCACACCTTATTTAATCGCTCTTTTTTTGATATCTCAGCCATTTCAAAACCAATTTTCATCAAATAAACGTTGAATTCCTCATGGAATTACATGCTCTGTCATATTTCATAAGAGGTTTCTCATTATGTCACCAAAAAATGTTAGAAACCTGAAATTGGGTCTCAGCCAAAACTATACGATCCCTTTAAGGATTATGTGCTAGGATGGCTTTATTTTCCCGGAATAATAATGATCATTTTATCAAACGGGACAGGAAGATGCCATAAACGTTGAAAGCCATCGGGGAGAAATTCACAGCATACAATCACATTTTACTACCCCAGTACCAGGACAAACTACTTTTGTGAGTCTGAATGCCTTCAGTGCTTGGTAAATGCCACATAAAGATGATGTGAAGTTGATAATTGGATTTTATGTGGAAGGGAGCACATATTAAAGGGGCAGTCTGCTTGATAGGAGACACACATTGAATTGCAAGTCTTCATTATTTTTTGTTTTGTCTTCCTGTGTCTGCCTAAATTCAGAATTCTAACCTTCTTTAGTAGGAATTGGGATTGAATTACAGTGAGACGTGCAGGCATTGAATCATTCCATTACACTACTCTTTCAGAGCAGAGAGAGTTATCATGAAGATGTCATATATATATAAATGGATATACATCAAATGGATACAGAACAATTTCATGTGTTGGAATGCCCGTATATTGATACGCTTTGTGAACATAAGTCATAGATATCAAAATGATGTTTTGAGCATTGTTTTGTTTAATTATCATATGAATCATGTGTCTGAATGCTCTTGTATCCTTACGTCATGTATTAAACTCAAAGTTTGTGCCGCTCAACGGAGAGACTCGTACATGTTCATGCACTTCCAAGGAAACGTGACAGTGCACGAGGTCTGAATGTTGCCTTACGATTATTGTATAACGAGATGTGTCTGAATGCTCTCTCGTCGTATAACCACAAGTCATATGAATAACACAAGAACTCGGTGTATATGAAGCGCCCTCAGTTTATGTGGTGATGAGAAGAGAAGATGGTAATGTTTTCTCCCACATAAATCACAGATATTTGTAGGTTGCACTTTGAAAACTCCTGACTGTTGAGTTGACAGGCCTTGAAAGTTTTGAATAAATGAACAAGACAATTTTGCAAACTTTTGGGTTTTTTTTCTCCTTAAACTGCTGGAAATGGATTCCCATCAATCTGTATGTGATGATGCGAATATCCACAGCCCATTAAGTTTAGGCGATCAAATGATGGAAAAAATACCTCGTGTAATATGTCATCATATCACACTGCAAAAAGTCCGGTGTTAAATATGAAACACCGAGCTGGTGTTAAATTTCCGGTGCTCATTCATGGTGTTAGATTAACACCTCCGGGTGTCATTTCAAAAAATAAAATTGTTTTTTGAATAGTTTCTTCAAGAATTAACAAGAAGTGCAGTAACTAATAGTTACTGCACTTCTTGTTAATTTTGAACTTCAACAAGACGATAAAGAATTTTCCGATAAAGTACTTGATTTTTGAAAAAATCTGTAAATACATTTACACCACAGTAACACCAGTTGGTGTGGTCCCCTATTGAAGCTGGACGGGTGTTATACCATTGAAATTAACACCACCAATATCAAATCAACACCATGCAGTGTCATTATTGAATTAACTCTAGCGCAGTGTCAAAAATATCACCAGCCACAGTGTCAAATTAACACCACGAAGTGCCAGGCGAACACTTTTTAACACTGTCACAATACATTTTCTACACATGTGGGTGTGGTCCTCTATTTAAGTTTGATCGGTGTTAGATTTAACACCCATGGTGTTAAATCTAACACCGATGTTTTTACAGTGCAATGTAGGTATATTTGCCTACATCATCCATCATGCTTAAAATTATGTTTGAAAAGGGATCACCCATCAATCTGTATGTGAAGATGCGAATATCTGCAGCCCATTAGGTTTTGGTAATCAAATGATATCAATGTAGATATATTTGCCTACATCTTCCATTATGCTGGCAGTTATGCTTTCCTTTTCTTTTACCTACACAAATGGGGAAGCAAGTTATAGGCCTACAGTTTTGTTCACAGTTTGGTCATGAAACAACCCCTCCCCCCCCAAAAAAAAAGAAAAAAAAAGAAAAAAGAAAGCAAACCACAACTTATGATTTTTTTTTCAATGTTTGCTGTATTGTCCAAATTCTAAGTAAACCTCGTGACATTTTCCATAGCACAAAATAAAAAGAAAAAAAGAATCTCACAGCTTGTGTGACCTGCAAAGATAATTAGGAACTTTTGGTATCAATGCATGAATAATTGCCCAATCTGAGGGTAGATGTGGTATCATTTTCAAAGATATTTACTTGCTTGAATTATGATTGTGTAAAATATTGCAATTGATTGATGACTGAGGAGGCAAGAAGGCTGCAATTAACAGAGCAAAGTTGTATTAAAATTCTCAACATCATTTCATTGACCTCAATCTCTTGGAAGGGAAGGCCAAACATCAGGAGCACTTAACTTTTCAAATGCCTCTGATTGGCCAGGCTATTCTCTGGCCACTTTGAATGGAATAGTACATTGTATGTTATACAAAGAGGGCCTATTTTCCGCCCGATCAGTCATACAGATGTCAGATCACACTTGCTGCGCCTGGGCCGATTTTTTTCAGTCCCCTAGGTGAAGTATTGTACGTGAAATAAATAATGAGGCTAAAGATTTCTGCTGTACACTAAAGATCAGCAGGAGAGTATAAGTAGTCTGTCTCTGCAGACTTCAAATTGTAGTTCCTCTCTTATAGAGATGATGTTCTTGTTCGAGGAATGTTTTGGATGGATTTCATCTCTTTGTGAAAAAGTTACTATGAAAACAAATTATTCATTTTGTAGTCTACATCGAGTGCGAGTGATACTTTTCACAGATGTCTCGTAAAGTTTGATGAGGTGATTGTTAATGGCCGAGTCTGGACCAGTCTAGCCTAACAGCTTGATAGGGTCCCATTAGCTGCGGTTTGTGTGTTGTTATGTGGAGAGCACTGACCCCCAGCTCAGGTGAGTTGATGGAGAGCCAAACTTGACCTGTGTATATTCAGCACAAGCCAGCAGGTGAGGTGCAGTCCCTGTATGGCAAGTAGCCAGAATCTTAAAAAGTGTTGCCCTATTTTGCATTTTTCTGCTCAAGACAGGGCATAAATTACATTCTGAGGTGTAAAGTGACAGTGCCGTTCTCTATGCACTGAAAATCTTGCGTTTTGCCTGACATTTTTTACATTGAAAACAGAAGTACCATTTTTTTTTTTTGCGCAATTTTCCTTGCATTCCAAATCGCACAAATTGGTGTATTTTTTTTCTTTTTGCAAAAGGGTGCAAATTTGTGCAGTGACAGTGGTGACCGTAAAAAATTTCAAGATTTTATATCCCACAATGCACTGTGCGTGTGGTTCCTTGCTATTTCCTTGCTAAAACAACATGGGGATTCTTTCCACATTTGCTGAATCCACACATATGTTGTATGCATTTTAAAATCCATATATCTCTTCATTTTTTCCTCTTCTTTCAAAACTCTGTGTAATACTTGTGATTGTGAAGCGTAATGTTATCGCGGAAAACAGAATCCGAGGAAGTATCAAACGATCTAAAATTAGTGAACAAGTTAATAACATGAGTGACTTGGAACAAGGTTTTCAAGAAAGGAAAATGAGAGTGCGATCTCGTTTCTTTTTTTCTTTTTGGAGCCATACTGTCAAGAAGAGAAGGTGCAGTTGAAGGCAGAGATGGACAGAAAATATGTAATTGTGCTCCGCCCTGAGGTGAAACTAATTCACGCCTTTTCCTGCTAGATTTCCCCAAGTGCAGATGTAGACATTAATCCTCGTTTCTCTGTCTGGCTGGGTGGACCCTCGTCATTGAGCGTGTATAGTCGCTCGACTGCAGCTGCGAAATGCGTCTACATCGTAAGACAGCGATAGTTGAACATAACATTACCGGCCTGCTCCCGAACCCCCCTTGTCAAAGTAGCTAATCTAATATTACATGCGGAAAGCCGGTTTGTTGGCTTTGCAGAACTATTTTTAGGAGGAAGCATTTCACATTCCCCCTCCCCCCCCCATCCACCCCCTGCCTATTCTGTTTTCTTCCCTGCAAGTTACTTAAGGTCATGTTTTCATTGGGGCGAAGCCCGGTGCGTGATTTTCTTGCCAAGTTTGAGAATAAATCATGGCAAGAAATGACAAGAAATAATAAAATGATAACTCAGACCGGGGTTTATTCTCTGTTTGTTATCTGTGTGTCGTTTGCTCATGACATAGGTGATAACTGATAAAAATACCATTCCCCCCTCGTAATTCATGCATTATTATTTTTTTTTTTTTTTTGTTCAGTGTGAGTCAAGTGTTCTAAAAAGAGTGAATTCTGCTTTACGCAGGTGTATGTAATTGTATGTGACAGTTTTTGGTATAAATTTAGAATCACAATTTATTCCTTTTAGAGTTGAAGTCAAAATGCGAAAGAGAACAGAATATGACTGAGACAAATATAAAGTCAAATGTGTAACAGATATTCACAAAAGTCTGCTCAGTAGTTATGCATGCTGTTCAAGAAAAGTCTGTGTTATGCTAGAATCAATAAATTCAGGGTTTTGAAAAGTCAATAGTCCCACTCATATCACACACACGCACATTGATTATTATTTTTTTCTCTTTAATCTTTTCGAAGCTATGGAGATACCCTTTTGCTTCTTTGGAAAGATTGTAATTTCAACTGCATTGTTGTTGTTGTTGTTGTTTTTTTTTTTACTACCATCACATGAATAGATTGCAGATAGAGCATAGTACATGTAGGTAATGCAAAATTATAATATTAGTTTTCAAAGGGGAATATTGTTATATATTGCCCCATCCCATGATGCCCAGTTTTTAGTCTGATACTTCAGGCGCACACTTTTGTGTGTGTCTGATGAACCATTGTGTTATTGAGTCGTTCACAGTGATCCATATTATCTCATGTTGCACATCACTTCTCGTCATACATTAAAGATGGGATACACCAACGTGTAAGCGCAGAAGCATTGTGTTATTGAGTCGTTCACAGTGATCCATATTATCTCATGTTGCACATCACTTCTCATCATCAGACAGTAAAGATGGAATATGCCGACAATAAATTCAGGCGGTTTGTCTCGGCCTTGAGCTCTCTTTGGCGAGGAACTACAAATGTTTCTAGTGTCCAACCAGATACCCCGAAGGCGTTAACCATCATGACGTATAATAATACAAGTTTACCCCCTCGCTTGTCATGAGATGGATGCCTTCCCAGTGGTAAAGTCGGAGAAACTCGATACGCAAGTTTGCAAAGGGATTTTCATGTGAGCAACATCCCTTTCAATCTTGTGCACGGAGAGAAAACGAGACGAGTTGATATGTGGCGAAGACACTAAAGGAGCGAAACTGGGCAGGAATGTTCTTTTCTTGTAAGTGCACGTGACCCTGCTACTCCTAAAGGTCCTCTATTTGAGGAGAGGACCCCCCCCCCCCCCCCCCCTTTTCTTTCCCCCTCTTTCTGATTCTGGCACATAGGGTGGCCGATGGTTTGTTTAGAATCGGGGATATGTACAGACGTGTTTAGGTTACGCGATGAGATATTTGTGGGGCTGTGATAGGTACCGGGGCTAACAGCGCCTGACAGGTGAGATCTAACATTGGAGAAAAATTTGAGGAGAGGAGAAAAAAAAAGGGGGTCTCTATCCCGGGAATATTTGGCTCATTTTTATCAAAGAGCATCTTGGGGATTTTAAATCAAGACATTTCAGCCAATTTTGAAGTACAGCTTTTGAAGTACAGAAGCTGCCTACATGAATCATGAAGCCGCATCTATAATCAGTCTAGATATTGTAATATCATTTCCTCCTGCTAATGTGTGAGCCTGTGATATTTTGTTAAGATTTTTTTTTTTTTCATCTTTTGAAAATGTATGACTCTGCCCCATTTCATACACCCATCACATAACAAAGTGTTACAACAATCTCTCTGTGATTATTCTTTGAAGAGAATGCAAGCAGAGAGGGCACAATTCTACATAGTGCAATGTACAAGATTGAGGGGGAAAAGCCCTTACATGAAAAATATAGAAAAGAGAGCAAAGCAAGAAAGACTGGGGCGTAGAGGTTACAATAGCGTATAAACAGAGTTGTTACTAGAACCTTCTATTTAATTTTTGATGGTCTTTCTGTTTTTGTTTTTTGTTTTGTTTTGTTATAGCTGTTTTGCACAAGCTTTCAATAGTCTGTGTCTCATGGGAAAAAAACATTTGATTTAAATAAGGAGTGGAGAAAAAGGTGACTTATCAATAAAAGTACATGATATAGGCCCTATTTTACAAACTTGTGAAAATTTGACCATTAAAAGAAAAAAAAAATCAATTATCATAACTGGTCAACTGCTAATTTGTTCTCCCTGTAGCAGGTATAGATATTAGCTTCTCCTACGAATGAATATCCTCTGAAAATACTGATTGCCCACTCATATATTTTCCGTCAATGATACAAAGTGACATTGCAAAGACAGCATTAGATACGATAGGCCTATATCTGTGATATTTGCACCAGATATTTATAGATGGCCCTCAAACATGTGTTGGGTGTTATCATGTTCCCCCACCCCCAGCTTCCCCCCTCCCCCCCCCCCCCACCTGCCCTTGCAACTGCGACCAAGTTTCATCCAGTGGCGGTACTCAACGTCCATACAGGTGCATCAGGTTTCAATTCAAATTGCCTATTGGAGTGGTAATGAATATCCTTTCTTTTACCCCACTTTTATTTTAATATTTCCTCCCCCTTTCTCAACACACCCAAAAGTATTCTCAAGTTACCTTGCAAGGGAGAGTATGGTCATTGAATCGAAGGCCACTTCATTGCCATCTTGAGGTAGGGTTCCCCTTGAAGAAAGTTGCTATTTAAGGCTTCATTGAACTTAATATTTCTGTAATATGACGTACCCCTACCCCCATAACTGTTGCCATTGGCTGGTTGGCAAGTTCTGTTTTAAGAATAAGAGCTTTGAAGTCATACAATCTCTAGGCTCACATCCCATTCCTTTTAAAGAAAAGAAAAGGAAAAAAAGATGCTATATAAACTAATAACTGACAATTAAGGCAATCACTTTGTATATCATTTCTGAATGAAAAACAACTTTGAATTGTAAAACATCAAAATCTTGAGCAGTCACAACGTGAGGTTTATCACTGGTGTCTATAGAGAAGCATTCTCGTTACAAAAAATTGTGACATATAAGCCCTCAGTGTTTTACACTGCATGTTGTCATTGATTTTAAAAACTTGCAACAATAGTTCTGATGAGAAATTGCCACGTTTCTAGAAGAATTGTGCATGACCAGTATGCTGGTTCGTCGTCCGCCACAGGAGGAACAGATCTGAAAGCCACGTGAGTAAATTTCTTTTTTCTTCTTGCTGTGTGCATTCTCATTCATTACCTAACACTTTGCAAGGTTGAACGCAAGCTTTGCATTTCAACTTGAAAGTTTTTTTTTTTTGGTTTATTTTTTGCGCAGAGTGTGTGGTGAATGTTAGTACTGTTTCTCGGCTACTTTCACTCTAACTTTATGAGGTTTCTAATGTTGCAAGTTTTCAAGCCCAATGAAAATGGCGTATGATACGGGTTGGGGGTAGGGATCTCAGAGTGAGATTTGTCATCAGCTTTTGTGATGACAGTCGTATCTCTCTCGTGTGCCGTAGGATTTGTAACGGCTCTCCCGCAGTCCAGTAGCACGATCCGTGGGGGCCCAACTGTTACAAGTGTACCTCATTACAGCTCACGCAAAGTAGCAGGAGTGGGACTAAGATTGCACATTCCTCTGGCTTGATTTCTGCCTGCCTGCCTTGTTTAGTTCCTCGGCTGGAGGGATCTACCGAGCCGTATCCCGTGGAATCCGCGTCGCAGAGCTTATTGGCCGCACGCGACACGGACAGGAATGGAAACAGTAGACTATTGGTGATCCGTCAATTCTTTTACCCCTTTTAGTTTCATGGGCCTCTTGCTGGTACACAGAATCAATGACATTTTGAGATGGTGGCTGTGTAAAGAGTTAAAACAAGAAATCCACTACAAAATTTTTTCAATTTCGTAAGAAGAGAAAAAAAAAATCCCTGCAGAACAATTCAGAAATGTTCAAAATGGGATAAAAATAAGGAAGTTATGACATTTTGAAATTTCAAAATTTTTCGGAAAACACATCATTATGAATATACAAATCAGCTAAGTTGATGGTGTCATGCTCTTACAATCTCTTGCTCATTTCAAATAATAGACATGACAAAGATCTCATATTTCAGCTGTATGATCATAAAACTTACCACCCCAAATAAAAAAGAACGAATGTTACCTCTGATACATGTTGGTATGGGAATATGCATTTACTTGTATTAGCTAAAAAATAACAATTTTTCCAAATTTCATATGTAACAGACACGAAAAGTTATGAGGGCATGACATCATCAACTCACTCATTTGAATATATTTATAAGGGCTGGTCAAGAAGTATTTTTCCCCCAAAAAATGTGAAATTTCCAAATGCCATATCTTCCTTATTTCTTATGCGATTTTTGTCACTTTTGGAATGTTCTGTGGGGATTTTTTTTTTCTTTTGGAGTTCATTAATTTTGGGGAGGATTTCCTCTTTAAGTCTCGGATGTAGCATTATAAACTGCCAGAAACATGCTGAAAAATTATATATGTAGAGAAAAACCGAACTTCTGCTTTCCTTTCAAAATGGTATGTGTAGATATCACAAGCCAGTGAGGGGACAGACAAGACTATCACTTCAAGAGATGGGCGATCTTCTTGATTCGATGCTTTTTCACAAACATTCGGTTCACTCAGTTCACTCATATCAACCTGACTTTACAGTTATAAAGGTAGTATTATCTTGTCCCTCATAATAGTACACAAGTGTACTTCACCTCTGATGACTAATGCATCTTCAACTGAAAACGTGAATCTGTGCCTTTAAGCACCCCCCCCCCCCCGATTTTTTATTTTTATTTTTTTAAATGCATGGACTTTAGACAACTTAATGAATGAGTTGCTGATTTCTATGCTGAAGACAAGACACGGATTTGGCCTCCCAGATTGCATTCTTCCCTTCTCTTCAATCATGTCATCATCTCTGTGTAGTTGCCATGGCTACTGTCCAACTACCTCATCCACAATACTTTCATTCCTCTTGACCCCGACCCAAGAAAGAGATTTGCTGTGCCCACTGCCACCACCAGTTCTTAAACACAATATACCAATTCCCTCTTCCCTTTCCCAAACAGAATAGGCAATGAACTTGACCTTTTGTGCCAAGGGTTGTCACCTTTGAAAGGTCTTTCACCCCAGACATGAATTCAGTAATTATGCAAAAAAAGTTGGAAGAACATATCAGTGAAGTTTGAGGATAATCAGACAATCAGTTGAAAAGTTTCAAATTTTTACATAGTTTTGTTAAAGGGTGTGTTCAGTTCTGGTTGAGGTGAGGATTTAGCTTTTAACATTTTGTGAGATATTCAGAAACCACTCCTTGAGATGTCAAAGAGCATGCAATCCTAAGGGGTACCAAAATGTTATTTGATGAAAATTGGTTTTAAAATGGCTGAGATATCCAAAAACAAGGTGAGACAAAGAGTTCCTAATGAAAGGCGTGGCCTTTCGCTTTTTATTATTATCCTTTTTTTAGATATCTTGGCCATTTGAAAACCAATTTTCATCAAATAAACGTTAAATCCTTGAAATTACATGCCCTTTCATATTTCTTAATAGGTTTCTCATTATCTCACGTAGGAATGTTCAAACCATGAATCCCCACCTCAACCAGTACTGTGCAGTCCCTTTAAATCCATGACCATTGTGCAGCCATTTGCTGGATAAGAAAGACTGCAATAGTTCGTGAAGTTACAGGAGTGGGGGATATATGCTGTATAGAAAATTCAAAGAAAATTTGGCAAAATTAGAATTTCTATGAAAAGTACACAGTCCATGCGCTTGCTCATGGGAGATTTCAATTAGGATGGTATTGTTCCCCTTGCCTGCTGAAGTAGGTATAAAGTCAGGTGCCATTTTACCGTGCTAAAAAAAAAAAAAAAAATGTATGTGCAATTCTCTCAAATTGGATATTTGCTTCCCCCCCCCCCCCCCGCCCTTACATTGATATCATATATTTTTGTAGCCTCCCTCTCCAGCAATTATGGCACATTGATTTTTTTAGCAAAAAAAAAGAAGAAAAAAGATAAAGACTATGAACCGCATGGTCTTCATAGCATTCATCACATGTTGCATCAACAGATGTGAGTAAGGTTTGATTCGGTTAGATGCATTTAAGCCCTAACTTTTAGGGAAATGGATTCAAGTTCACCTTCTTCCAAAGAACTCTGCTTATCACCAGCTGTTGGAAGTATGAGTCATGCCGTAAGCTTATCTCATTTTAAATCTGATCCCTCATAGCAGACTTCACTACAATATTGTGGTCAGAGTGTGTCATTCCCAACACGTTTAGCATTACGAGAAACTGGAAGCCGAATTTCGCAGAGGATCTTGATTTCTCTGATCAAAAGCCGCGAGTTGTAGCTCTATCTAAAAACATCTGACCGTGATGCGGTCTTGCTTGCTCCATCTTCATGATGGTTGGCATCTTCATCTCATACCTGATCCCAACATCGTAGATGGCTCCCCCAGAGTTTTGCCCCTCTCCGTGACCTGAAATAACGGCGCTGCAATCACCCTCTGCCGCCAGCACCTCCACGGAGTCCGATCGTAGGTCCTCCCTCAAATTTTCTCATATGGCTGGCACATTTTCATTTCCGGCACATTTCCCGCGAATATTGATCCGCGAGTCGGCAGAAAGTAGAAGATGGAGGGAGGGGGATGGGGGGGGGGGGGGGGAGGGGGATATGGGCTAGTTGGCTCCTCTTTATGTCCCTTGTGATCTCTTGAGACACCACCTGTGCCCAGACTCATCCCTCCCATCTTTATTCATATTTCATCTCACATGGAATTCTCAGAACCTTCTTTGTGGGAGATGCGATATGAAATTGACCTCCATTTTCATCAGATGGCTAGAGAAAGAGAAAAGGAGGAGGGGGGGGGGGAGGTGGGAAAGGTTTTGCTTGAATCTGTGATTATCCGCAAAGTATTCGGGGACGGATGGGCTAACCTGTTGCAGATTTAGCATCTTGCCACCGTTGTTTTCCACCGACTCTCAGGCCACAAATGCAGCCTGGACAAGTGTACCAGGTCAAATTCTTCAGGCATTTATTTCAGCATTTTGAAATCAGCATTCATCTTTTTTTTTATTTTAGTCTTTTTACCTTCCCTTTGTGAAATTCATCTAACTCTCTACTTCCAGTTGGAAGGAAAGGAGGAGGAAGAAGATGACAAAGAATAATGATAATAATGATGATGATGATGATGATGATGATGATGATGATGATGATGATGATGATGATGATGATGATGATGATGAAGTAGTAGTAGTAGTAGTAGTAGTAGTAGTAGTAGTAGTAGTAGTAGTAGCAGTAAGAAAATGGCTAATAATAAGAAGACTACTCATTTTGACACTTGGATGGAGATGGACATTATGGGCAATAATCTTTTCCAAGAAATTTGTCTGATGTATTTGAATTAGAAACCTTAAATGAAAGTCTTTTATCCTCACTACTACAAATCTCCCACAAGAGAGGCCCAAGTTGAGCATGCCAGCACTTTCGTCATTCTCTTCTGAAATGCCCAATAAATGCTTTTGCGGTGGATGTTGCCGACTTTTCTCCCTGCCCTTATATCATCGAAGTAGTGGTGGGAGGATGATGTGAATGAACTTAATTCCACTTCGTGTCCACTTTCATTTTCTATTTCAGCTATTTTTGGAGCCAGTCACCCCCCCCCCCCCGCACCTGCTGTTCCCACCCACCCCCTACAACCACTTCAAACCCTTCTTCACCCTGACTCGAATCCCACCCCAAACTGTTGATACTGTATCATCACCAGGGTTTCAGTGGTTCAGATGTAGAGGGCCAGCCATATGTGTGGAGGATTAAATTCTTACCATGTCTGTCATAACCCTTTCATGATAGAGTTGTATTACTTCAGTGTCTGAGGGAATTTTTTTTTCTCTCTCCCCTTCTAGTTTGCCTGGGAACTCATCCAGCTGCTCTGGAGTTTATTTTGAAATTATATATTGCCCAATATGCTGTTCATGGCAAGATGAAAGTATGGTGTTTATGTGAAAGGGGAGTATTCTTTCCTTTCAGTAGAGAAAAGTGTCTGTACATAGTACGCATTATGTCAGCTGCCATAGATCATTGTTGTCATGGCCATTATCATTAAATGTCATTGATTACCACCACCACCACCACCACCACCGTCAGCGGCACCATCATAATCATTATCACTGTCATCATCATCATCATCACCATCACCATCACCATTACCATCACCATCACCATTACCATCATCATCACCATCACCATCACCATTACCATCATCATCATTCATCATCATAATCTACATAATCATCATTACCATCTCATTCATCATCATCACTGTCATCATTATCATCATCATCATCATCACCATCTTTATCATCGTCACAAACATCATAATCACTGTCATCATCACCATCTTTATCATTGTCACAAACATCATTATCACTGTCATCATCAGCATTATTCTTGATCATCACCATCATCATCATCATCTCATTGTCATCAGCCACATCACCATCAGCATTATCATTGTTATCATCACAAATCATTGTCATCAGCATAATTTATTATCATCTGCATCATCATGATCACTATCATCACCATCACCATCATCATGGTCATTATCATCTCACTATTATCATCACCATCATCATCATCATCATCATCCTCATCATCATCATCAATATCATCATCATCTGCATCATCATCATCATCATCACAATTCATTATCAGCATCATTCTTGATCATCATCATAGCAATCATCATTATCATCTCGATCAGCATCATCTTGATTATTGTTGTCATAGTCATCATTATCATCGTAGTTGTCATCATATCTCAAAGAGCAATGCAAGACAAATATCAAGCCATAATGTGATTTACCTGTCTCAGAGCGGCGACATAATTCGATTGTTGTTCGGCCGGCAACGTTCCTTTCCACACACATGCCTAATGATCGCTTGGGATGCTTGTTTTTGAGGAAAGAGCAAATTATGGACATTTGCGGGGAGCTGCGGAATCATGTTATCATCGGAAGGATGGTGAGGGTGGGGGGGGGGGGGAGGGAATGGAATAAAAAGCGGTGGGCAAGAAGAGAAAATGTCAAGTTGTTTTTATGTCTTCGGGCCATTCCGATGGAGCCGATGTATTGTGTACAGGTGATTTTTTTGACCTCGGTAATAGGAGTCTAATGCAACGAAATGAGGACAGCCCACAAGAGAGATGAGAGAAGAAGATGGAGATATCCATATAGAAGTAGGAATTAGAGAACAGAGGGAGAAGGAGAATTAAAAGCTTCATAATAATAAAGACCACTGGTACGAACGGCATCTCTCGGGAGGACAGCCTTGTCTGACAAAGTTGGCTGAAATTTGGATTGTCTTGTCATCTTCAATTCTTAATGTGAGCAAGTTTGATTACCTCATTTGGGATTCGATAACATCTTTGTTGATTTTGTAATGTTTCTTTCATCACAATTGAATTTCAGGTCTATAATTGCCTATTGCGTGGGAAAGAAGCCTTTTTTTTTCTTTTAGGATGCTGACTCTAACTTTGTAAGAAAAAGTTAAAATGACATCTTATATCTTGTTTTTAAAAAAAATGGCTGAACTGCTGAATTCCACCCCCTCCCCATAGGAAATTCTTATCAAAGGCATTGTTCAACATCATGGTTGCCCAATATTAGATTTACAAAATTTGTGAATATTGCTAACTGATGATGTTCAAATGGATGAAATCGAGCAGACAAAAGTTTTTAAATTAAGGTATCACTGTAAAGATGTCTGCGATTAATTGTCACCATGCTGTAGAGTGTAGCTGACATGGTTTTTAAATTCTACCACACCCATCTGTGGGAGAAATCAAGTCTTGAGTATATTTTGAAATCCAGTCATGTAGAGATTTTCATTGTTTTAATGTGGAAACATTTTAGCAGTCCATGCCAAACCACAGATCATCCATAGCTTTACTTAGCGCAGTTTTAGAATGGGAAGAAAACAGTATATACCACTTGTGTATGTTTTATATACCACTTATGTATGTTACAAGTATGATCCCGATGAGCCCCAGAGACATCGGGCACTGATAGAGTTGACATCATCATTTTTCTGCTGTCAGATTTGCTCCGTGGAGATGCTGTGGTCGTGAGAAGGTTCATGTGAGACATGTTGAGTCAGATTTGTCCAAAATCTGGCGTGATGTTTGAAAACTTTGGCCGAGTACCGTAAGGGGATCAGTTTGTGAGAGTCGAACTTGCCGGAATACCAGACGAGCTGTCGAGGCCCGGGGAGAAACTTCATCGGTCTCCGTATCGATGTCGGATGACGCAGAGTCACATGTGAGATGTGAGATGAAACAGTTTAGGAGGAGGGGCCAGATAGGAAGGAGGAGGAGGGAGAGGGAGGTGAGGGGGAGGAGGAGGAGGAGGAGGAGGAGGAGGGGGAGGAGGGGAGGAGGGGGGAAGAGGAGGAAATGGAGGAGGAAGATGAGGGAAGGAGGAGGAAGAGGAGGAGATGGAAGAGGAGGAGGAGAAGGATGTAGAGAAGAGGAGAATTTAGACTGCCATAGTCAATTAAAAGAGCCATCTCTGAGGAGGGCTTTTGATGTGCCCAGTTCCAAAGGGCACCATATCCTCTTTGGAGTAGAGCAGACCCTGTTACGCACTCTGAAAGTTTTTCATATCTGTATAATGTGACCCTTTTTAGCTTTCTCACCTCTGCATGTTGTGTTGGCAGTTCTTTTCTTTCTTAAGCTGGACTATGTGCTTGCACCTTTTTGGTTGCTGTTTATGATTAACAGGTCAACTCACATCACTGACTTCATTTTCTTTAAGCACCAAAAATTTTAGTACCTTTTGGATTCAATTTTTGTCTCTTTCTGTCCGTATTCATGTTCTGAACTATCAATACCAAGATATCTTCTTCAGCAATAGAATTCTTTCTATGACTACAAAACCAAGATGATGATTTTGAAAGCAAAGTTTTATTCAAATACCTAACATTGGTTAGATTATACTTTTCATCCCATCAAGTTATGGGCATAATTATTTGAAAGAGTTGGAGCCAAGCACTGTCTTTAGGGTGCTTAGTATGATGAAGAGTTCTCTTCTTTTTCTTGGGGGCGCTGTGGCATAGTGGATAAGACTCCCGACTCCCAATCGGAGGACCCATCTCCGATTCCCGCCCAGTGCTTACGTCCTTTGACAAGATGTATTTACCCACCACGTCCCTCTCGACCCAGGTGTATGAATGGGTACCTGGCAACGCTGGGGTAATGATAATGGCAGGGCCCTCTGGTAGAGCAGTGGCAACACTGAAGAGGCTGCCCTGTATGAATTAGACCTTATTATTACTATGGTAAGCACTTAATATTCAATGTCATTAATTAAGTTAGCTATTGTTTTTGCTTTTTGGTACTCAACTGTATGTCCTGTTAGTGTCTCTGGCGGTGAGCATCTTTTGATTTTGTTATCTTTGGCTCTCTTTTTTTTTTTTGAGCAAGTATGAGACTGAGAAGAGGTTCCAAAGCCCTCTTGTCGTCATGGGACACCTGATCCATCTCTAGTCCCACGAAAATCAAGTCACCCTTTCCTCCGTCTGAATATACATGCATTCCTGGAGAGGTCATGTGGTGGTCATCGGATACCACCCGATGATGATGGTGATGATGATGTTAGAAGGGGCCTCAGCAAGACCCTGGGACGATATGCATCCCCCCCCCCCCCCCGCATCTTTTCTTGAACCCCTCCGCCCGTCCGCCTGTCTTCAGGGAACGCGGGATGAAAGCGATACCCCGTCGACATTAAGCACAGATCATGATACGGTTTCAGGGCGGCTTGCGTTCTGTTTGCATACCTCTCTGCCATTTTTGTTTCCCGAGCAAATTCAAGGGGGCAGAGGGGGAGGAGGGGATATGGGAGAGGGAGAGCAACAGGAGAAACCGAGAAGTTTACAGTACACAACCTGGAGAATAAAGGGGGAAAAATGCTCTACAGGTTACCTGCAACCTGTGACACCTTGACGGTTTAATGCTCACAAGCTATTTTCATCTTTAATAGTAAAATTTCATCTCTTTTCATCTGTTTGCCATGCATATTAATGATGCACATTTATTAAAGAGTTTGATAAGTTCCTTGCACAGGTGATAAATTTACTTTTTTAAACTGAAGCTGTTTTTATATGATCTGTATGTTCATTTTTTAATTTCCACTCGTTGCCAACCCCCCCCCCCCCCCCCCGAAAAAAAACAAAACAAACAAACAAACAAACAAAACAAAAAAACAAAAAAAAAACAACAAAAAACACACACAAAAAAAAAAACACACAAAAAAAAAACAGACTAAGCAAAAAGAATCAACTGGCCAGACTACACTTTCCAGTAAAACCATTTCAAAATTAAAGTCCTCTCCCATCCCTCCCCTACCCATGTGAAAAAAAAATGTAATAAGAGTTAAATACATGTCTTAGAAAGAAGTTAAAAAAAAATGAAAGAGATGTAAGACAGAGAGAGAAACAAGGAGATACAAAGAGTGCAAGGGAGATAGAAGGGGAGAGAGATGGAGAGGGTGAAGGTTGGAAGAAGGAGAGAAGAAGAGAAAATAGGGTAAGAGATAGAAGGGGGATGGAGGGAGAGAAAGTAGAAGAGATAAAAAGCCACAGAAGGATAGAAGCAAAGAGATAGAGGGAGAGATAGAAGAGAGAATGACGCACTGGTAGGCAAACATAATGGAGAGAGAATTGAAAACCCAATTTCCATGTTTATCTTGGATGGAAAAATGACTTCCTCTAGAGCACTTACCAAGACTATTGTTTCTCTTTGCAAATATGAGAGTCCCCAAATTGCCTCTTGCGAGAGAGCTCTGCAATTTCTATGCCATGATATTGGTCAGCGGCAAAAAGCCCCCTCCCCCCCCCCCCCCCCCCACAATTACTGAGAAAATAGATCTGTGAGATGAAATGGGGTCATAGCTACAGATATAGCTCAGCCAACAAACAGGGGAAGTGTCCATTTGTTTAGGCACTCGCTAAAATCAGATCCAAGAGCAGGGTGAATGGCACGCTTGCCGTCACTCAGTCTCCTCATTTAGTGCACCTGTCCTCTGCTTGGTTTTTATAGATGCTGTCCCGCGACATTCAAGGAAAGGTTGGTGTCAACCCCGCAGTCATGATATGAGATGAACAAGGATTCAGAATTTGATTCATGGACACTGTGTAAATGTGAATACAAGAGAGATATACAATTTGCGTCCCCAGGTGATTGCGAAGAGACGATTAGCATTCAAAACAAATGCAGGAAAAACTTTTTGTGGAACTTTGCAGCCCCTCTTCATCTTCTTCTCTACAACCCCTCAACCTTCCCCTCCCCCCCCCCCTCCACCTTTTTTCACCCAGTCAAGAGATAGTGTAATCATGGAGCTACAGTAACTCCATGGTGTAATCAAGGAAGTGTACCAATCTAACACCTTGATCCTCTCGTAGTGCCAATACCATGTATGGATGTAAATTTGTCGCCAGGGGTGTTGTGCCTAAAGGCCATCACGACCCTCAAATGGACGACAGTTCCGGCTGAGATGTCAAACATGACCAGAACCTATTCTATAAGTAGACATTTTCGTGGGCTGGTTTGTTGCATCACTCGCAGCAGCGAGGGAGGGTTGTGGTCATTATGTATTTCAGTCATTGACAAAGTTGGTTACGAGAAAGAGTATTTATTTTATGGTCTTTACGTGGCTGCTTAAACTTTTTTTTTTCCCCCCGAGGTGATTGTGGCTGTCTGCTCTGGCAGCACATTTCTTAGAGCTGTAGTAAGTTGTTGCATTTTATTGTTTCGGACCGTAGTATGAAGGAAAAGAAAAGAGAGAGAACATTATCTTTGTCAATCCTAGTGACTTGATGTCATTGCCCGCCCAAATATTGCACGAAAAGATTCACTTTAAGATAATTGTTTCTGAATCAACAGAGACCCAATTTTATGAGGATATACACAGCCAGGTGGAGTATGAACATTAGTGTGGGCACTGTGCAGAGCAGTGAACTGTTGGGTTATCTTTCTGGAGGCATGGTGGAGATGCAACTTTGGAGGGGATTTTGGTGAGATTCCACTTATTTCATGATTGAAAGACCATCATGTCTTTAATCTGGAATATGATTGCTAATTTTCCGGGCTTATTAGGTTGCTGGGAAAAGAGTAGGGGATACGATACGCCGCAAAGTCCGTCAAACTTAACTGACTCGGAAAGTTGATTCTGCTCATGAGTTACAAACAAGGTTGAAGATCATTGAATGTGAAGGCAAAGTTGTTGGTTCTGCCGTCCCCTCCCCCTCACTTTTTTCTCCCTCTCTTGTTGTTAAGCATTCATGTTTCGTTTCCAACACAGGTGCCGCCGACACCATGCTTGCACTTTATCCCATCCGTACATCAGTCTTGGCGGGTCGCAGAAAACTTAATCTTCCCCCGCCTCATTAGCGAGGTCGTTACCTCGAACAATCTTCGGTAAATTCTGTGTTGCATGCGCACCTGGGAAGTGCAGTGATGGTCTTGTTGGTGGTGGTGGGAAGGACAGGAAAGGCCTCTCTGTCTTTAAAATGTTACTAATTACTTGTTTCCTCAAGGAGATCTTGGAGGCGGTTGCTAGGCACCAACGTCTTCATCATTCTGCAGGCACCCACGCCCTTCATGGGTATATCACTGAGCTGACACAAGTTTGTAAAGATAAATGCCCTTAAATTTGCATGTAATACCCATTTCATAGGGAACGTTCTCCATTCAAGATCTTGTCATTCAATGCAGGTCATGCCATGGTAATGAATTAAGATTGATGCGGCACCCACTTTTGCGAGAGAACGTACGTACGCGACTTCCATTATTCCTCCTCTTCAGCTTTTCTTCCATTCGCCCGTAGAGAGAAAAATGATTCAAATCCCTGTGGGTATGGCGCATCATGAATCAAAATGTGGTCATGTTGATTATTTAATGAGGCGAGAGTTGACTGGAATACTTGAACGGTGCCATTAACGCCATAGACGGGAGAAATTAGCCCCAGGTCGGAAACAGGAGAGTTCTCCAGACGCCTCCCCGTCCGTGACGCGATACTTGAAATCGTCAGTTTTCTACCAACTTCCCTGTGTTTTCTCCTCCTCGTAAATCATTAGGCGGGAGCCCCGAACCCAGAAGTGGGAAATGACTAATCTGTTTTCTTTTTGAATAATATTTAGCAGCTGTGATTATAAATTTGAATGGAAAAGCTGTGATATTGCTGAATTAAGAGTATCAGATTTACAGTCTCCGTCAGCTTCACTTAAAAGGTGTCTGTTCCCTGTGAGGCTGTCTGACACCTTTTTGGAGACATTAATGTGCCTGAAGGCAATAGTCTATTTTAATTGGGTTAATTTTGATAACAAGTGCAAACTCAAACAAACAAACCAGCAAATATTTCATCAAAATATGACAAAGAATAAGAGAGTTATGGAGTTTTTAATTTGACTTTTGATAGTGGTCACAATTGGGTAGATGCAGACTAGACAAGGTAACTGTATCATGGCCTAGAAAAACTTTTTTTATCAATAATTTAGGAAGTATGAATACACCATGGCTTAGCAATCATTGAGCACTATCAAATCAATGCAATACTTGGTATTACAACTCTGTAAATTTGTCAAAACTTAAAAAGTTCCATAAGTTGTGTGTAAATATTTTATTCAAGTTTCACCATTTTGTTTGCTTTTGACTTCATTCATTAATATCAGCTGTAACGTGGAACATAATTTTTTCTTTAATTGCTACAGTATAAGTAATCACACTTCTCCTCCTCTTCCTCTTCTAATCCTTCTTCTCCTCTTCCACTTCCCACTCCTTCCCTCCTCCTTTTCCTCTTCCTCCTTCTCCCTCTCTTCCTCCTCCTCCACCTCCCCCTCCCCACCTGCCTCCTCCTCCTCTTCCTTCTCTTCCTCCTCATCTTTCCTCCTCTTCATCATATTCCTCCTCTTTCTACCTTTCCCAATTCTTTTCCCCAAGAAAGATAAGTCTTGACAATACCTGTTGCACTGTTCTTAACACCTTGTAATATCTGGTCCTACAACGGTCCTACTTTGACAGGCATAGAAAGGGGAAAATGACAAATACCTCTGCTACCATCTCAGATGGGGATTTGATTAAAACAATGGAGATATCATGAAGCTAGTCTCGCTTTCAGGAGCGATTGCACATTCTTGGCAACTGTAGTTCTAGAAAAGTTTTGTGTTCACGAGTAATTTTTCATGCTCAGTTTGGTAAAATGAATCTTGCATGGTTTTAATTCCAGGTAAGAGAAGAAAGAGATGAAATATTATATTACATGTTACAAGGAAATGTATTTGCTTGCTTTATTTTTGCACTAGTTTTATGTCATGTGATATGCGCAAAAACTTCCACTCCACAAAATGCACAGAATTTGATTAATCCATTACTTTTTTTTTTCTTTTAAAGTTCCACTTTGATGGAAGTTTTTTCCATTTTGTTCGTTTCGAGTTATTTTTCCTTTTTTCAAAGGAAATGTGATTTACCCCATTCCTTACCAAGGGTACGGGAACCTGGTAATCCAGGTTCCCGTATTCTAAACTTTCTTCTTAACTTTCTTCTATCAAATCCATTTATTTTCTTTATAAAGACTGTGTATTTTTGTCTAATTTGCCTTTTCCAACAAGGTAGTGTGCATGTTTTGCTATAAAACTTGCATGAAGATGTACACAGCAGTCGAGGCTGAGCTCACTAGATTTTGACTTTCGCTGACTCCATTTGGGTACCCTTTTATAGTATAAAACATATGAGTTTGCAAGCCCAGCGCACGCTCTATTCAGATCTTCCGGCCAATAGATATTCTGCATTGTTCGATGGCATATGTACTTGGCCCTGGGAAAGGATAAACACGTACTGCTCAACTGCTTTCACAAAGGCAGATTACCAACCTGTTGTGTTTTGTCGATGGGCAAAAAGAATCGCCTCTTGGGCACTGAAGGAAACCAAAACCCAAAGAGCAATGTGGATTGAGTGAAAGCACCGACAATAGAGCACATCAGTGAAAGTTATATATAAATATAATATATTATCAGTATAAAGAAAACTCAACATGCTTTCACTTTTCTAGCATAATGAAAGAGGACTTGACTAACCAGAAAATTGTGGAAGGAAACAGGTTATTCAAATTATGGAAATGTTCTTTGACTTGAAGGCAACTTTGTATTATCCTCACGGTTATTACCCCTTTGCAGTCAGTCCCAATCAGCATCGTCCTTGTCACAGACTGATGGGGGGAGGCGGGACAAAAAGAAAGTGCTGTAAAGTAATAAATATAAAAAGCATTGGCCAAACTGATAAGGGGAAATTATCCACTCTTACCAATAAATGACATTTATGTTGCCACAATCAACTTCGTTATTGGGAAAACACTGTCCAGGCATTTACTGATACGGACATTTATGTTTTGGTAATCTCTTTGGGATGGTGTGTGGGCCAGGTAAGAACCTGTGTCAGCTGTCGCATTTTCAATCTGTAGACTCTCGTGCCAGCCAATTGTTTGTGGATGCTGCCTTCCGTGGAAGAATGAACCATTTGTGTGTGTGGATTAATATGCAGTGTATGGAAGGTGAAAGTGTAGATCAGATGTTAGGCGACAAGAGAGGGTTTGAGAGACTTGTAGTGAGACTACCACTGCTGTAGGAAGACTTGATTGGATTCCTGAATTTATCTAGGCTTTGGATCTTCGATTTTTTATCCTGTAGAGAAAGGCATAAAACTTGACTGTCTCATTCCTAGAAGATAACATGTGAATTAGCCTTCTAGACACAGCCTTGTTGATGGAGCAGGTCAGATATTTTGGATCAAATCTGATCAAAATACACATAAGGCCCGTTCACAAACAACGAAAATCGAAATTTCAATCGCGATCCAAATTTCGATTTTTTTTTTTGACCATTCATACACAGGGAAAAATCGCACTTCGCAGCAAGGAAAGAACGATCAGTGGCCAAACTGCGCATGCGCGAATCTTGCATGACCGAAGACTGACCCCGCAGTCCCAATAGAGTTTCGCACGCGCTACGAACGATGGGATTAAAAATACCGATTTCCGAATCTCGATCGCGCTCACACACACGACGCTTGGCAAAATAATCGCGATTATTCTGAAAAATCGCACTAATAGTGCGAGTTGGATCGCGATAAGGATCGCGGTAATTAGTGAGATTTTTCTGTCCACACTGGAAAAAATTTCGAAATTTTGATCGCGATAAGAAAATCGATTTTTAAATCGCACTTTTTCCCTTGTGTGTGAATGGGCCTATTTTTGATAAATACACATCAATTGAGAGGTAGCCCAAACCCTAATGAGTAGGTCCTACATGTATGTGTCACACAAATGAGAGGGTTTCAATTTCATTTATGTATAGATATTTTCATATGAGTGAATTAGATTTTTACCCAAATTGTTGGTGTCCTGTTTCAAATCAGATGAGTTTACAATGAAGGCAATACCACAATATCAAAAAAGATTTTCTTTTTTAAAATCCTGGTAGAATCGAGATCTGTGGGTTGTGCGATTTATTTGTTGCCTACTGGGGTACATTAAAAAAACCACAAATAGCACTGGTCAGCGAATATGTGTGTGGAAGCTTATGCTCATAGGTAATGGTCGACTCAAGTCGGGATTCTATGGCTGTGTGTCTACCTGTGTAGAGATCGGTGATAAAGCCGTACACAATTTGTTACATGGATTCTCGAATATTCCTGAGCCGGCCCAGTCCTCCCACTCCACAGTATGTATCTCCACGCCTCCAGATCTTTAAATACAGCTTATAGAAATGTGGCATCCCTCCTTGCACGGAGAGGAGGAAGAGAGATTTTGTGAGGTGGATAGGTGCTAATTACGCCCCCTACCAACTGCCCGTATTAACCCCCTCCTCCTCTCAAACATTCTGGAATCTCTCTACTTCTGAAGAAGAAACTGCTGGGTGCCAGAAGTCTGCGTTGAATCTCCGAGGAGAGGTTGTGAGGAAAGGTGATCGCCTATGGCAGCTAGACTTGATATACAGTCTCTTCCATAGTTTTAAAGACTCCCCGGTGACCAATCTGGGCTCTAATGACCAGGGGAACATCCTCCATCCACACGCTTGTGGGAGGATGGCTTGTACCTTTCTGTCATTGCATCGGACTCTGTGTGGTACGCTCTTTTTCAGCTGGTTCTCATACAGACGTGATTGAGCTATAAATCCTTCTACAGTCCAATAAACCTAAAGTTTATTTGTTATCTTTTATTTTGTTATTTTCTTAAATAGTAATATGGATATGTTCATCTTTCAGTCCTTTCGTTGTTGTTGTTGGTTTTTTTTTTTGTCATGATCCTGTAGTTGTCTGCCCACTCGTTTAGAGGAAAAGATATTCTGCTCCAATCATAAATGTCTGAAGTGATGTAATTAAGTATTGCAACATTGAATTAGTAGACTCCCATGTCCTGTGAAATCTCCAGCCAAGGAATTTCAGCAATTTTGTCTCGTGAAACAGTGTACCCTAAATATTCATTTATCTTTTTCTTATCGTCATAGTAACTGAGTGTCATCCCAAATTCCTGAGAAGATGTTCATGGAAGCCTTGTGTCAGAAACAATTTTCCCTAGGCTTTGGTGAGCTGTCCATTAATGGTCGTGACTGGACAAGACCAAACCTATTGTGACGGAGGAATATTTTGCACTCTCTCTGCGGGAATTTTTTCGGATGAAGCTCATGTCGTGTGCAATCCATCACCTCAAATAATGCTAATTTAGCAGCAATTATTTTGTCTCCTTTTATTCCGTCACTGTGGATGCATGGGACAGATGTTGTCATAATTAATAAATTACTGCAATTAGCAAGCCCTCTCTCTTTAATAAGTAATTAACTGCTTATTTCAAGGTCTGTTACCTCACAGTGATCTTATGTTTTTATGGTTCTTTTCCTAAAGAGTGCGACATTATGTCGTTGGGGTTGTGCATCCATCATGTCAAAAATGCCCAAGTTCTCAATTGTTTAGTGTTTCTCCTTATTTCAAAACCAGACATAATGGCAGAAAGCATTTAATGAATTGAATGAATAAAATTTGTGGGGTTTTTTTTTGATTTGCTCACTCATAAAAGGGTACTTGTAACTATGCATATAAATCAACAAGAGTCTGTGGGGGGAAAAAAAAAACGAACAACACTGAGAAGTTGTTTGCAAAATCACAGTGACATTTATGATTTAAAAGCAGCAGAGTAATGACAACTGAGAGAAAAATAATTCCTAATATTGTGACCAGTGGATACCAGTACATAATGTGATATACTATTCTACAATCTCAACTTATACGCCTCCTGTTTGAATTATTTCCTTAGAGCCCCTTAAAACCACATTCCCTTGGTATTCTATCTGTTCATTTGCTCATGGAGGGGTAGTGGCGAGAAAAAAAAAAGAGATTCAATTCTGCTTGTCTGAGATGGGGCACATGTGAATGTATCGTCCTTCATGTTCCCAGAAGGGCATCACTGAGGAACTGTGACAATAAAATGCATAGCTGCTATCACAGTTCATGTTTCAAACATGGAAAGAGTTGCATCTCACCCTCTGTTCAGACGTAGGCCAGTTTATACCAAAACTCGATACAGAAATGATGTATAAAGAATCATCCTATAGCCGACAGACCGTTCAGACGCCAATCTCGACCGTTCTGAAAAACATCAAGAGATGCGCAGTTTCCTGCTCCGCATATTGTTATGGTCATGATGTTGCCAATAATGAGAGAAATAGGGTCACCTTCCGTGTGTGCTCACATTAATCCATTGAGGACGAGTCCCGAATATACTCGCACAGGTGTCTGTGAGAAATGCGCGTTGTAGCAAAATCAGTCCATCCTCAAAGGGTTAAGCCTCTCCCAGTTATACCTTGCTATGGTCACCGTGTTTATGTTCAGACGCGTAATGGACATGATGGAATGCTGATTCATTATCGAGTTATAGTTCGAAACGATGCTGTGACCGTCGTTTCGTTATATGTCGTTTCATTTCATGTTGTTAGGTTAGTCAGCATTCATACCGTTTGGTATAGCTATGCCGTTCTAGTAAAAAAAAAAATTTTTTTTTTTTGGCGTCTGAACACCCCCTGCCAGTAACACCAGATTCATGACCCTGATTGCTTTTATGGTTCCATCCCACCCCTTTCCTATGAGCTGACTCATCGGCCTTCAAACCACCATAACTGTCTCCTTTTCTCAAAATCTCAATCTTTTTGTTGATTTTGATTCATTAGTGTCAATTAAGTATTTTCCCATAGATATGTTACTTGTACTGTTTTGTTTAGCTTTTTTGTTTTCTTTGCCTAACATTTAAGAAAAAAATCTAAACATGCATTTGTAATAGAAAGCTATTATAATCTCTCAATGCAAAAGACTGCAAAAAGGTTCAGTGGTATGCAGCTTTGAGGTGTGACTGTCATACTCATCACTTTGGGTATGATCACGTGGGTGTGTTTTTCAACTCACTTCTTCTTGCGTAGAATTAAAGTTTCCGAACAACTTCAAGGGAGATGTGGGCAGTTGATGAACACAAAACTGTTTTTTCATGGGGTTAGAAATGCCATCCTGAAACACCAAAAAAGGTGTGACCACAAACATGTTTGAGTCAGAAACATGTTTCTATAGAGACGATAAATGCAAAGATGTTTTGAAACGCATTTACAGGCGCCCACCTGCCCATGCCAACCACTGCCAACTATGCATCTCTGCTCCTCGGCTCAAACTGCGCAATGGAACTGTGCAGTAACAAGGCATCCCTCTCAACTCGCGAAAGGGATGATAAATGCGACAGTTTGAGAAATGCAGTCTGAAAAGCCTTTGCAAACGTAATGGGTATTGAAACATGCTTCAAACCTGAGAAAGCTGATAAATACAGCCAAAAGCTCAAATGGTCAGTCTGAAGGAGAAAGGAAAAGCGCCTACCTGCTAGAAAATTATGATGGTTGGCATGCCACAGGGGGAAAAAGAAAAAAGGAAAGATCAGATTAATTAAAGCCTGTTCATTTTTGTGCACTGGAGTATGCAACACAGATCAAGCGTGTGTGACCTTCTTCTACCTGCTTTGCATTCCATCCATCCACAGGTGGTGGGGCAAGGGGGGAAAATCTTGTCTGGAAGAATTCTTTCCGTTTCATTTGGTCTCCAATTTAAAGAGGTGTAAATGTTGCTAATTCAACTGCTGCATTCCTTTAACACCTGTGTTTAAATAATCTGTTATTAAACACACGTATGTATTCTGCAAAAACTTGTGACTGTCTTAATGTCGTAGGCATTTTTTTTTTAGAAGCAGATTATGCATCGAAGTGACTGTGCGAGAAAGTCTAAACTCCTTCTCAGTACCCTCTTGCCAGTGATATCTCCCCATCTCCTTCTTCTTGCTTGCTGTGTCAACAAGAGGGCTGTACTGGGAGTCTAGCTTCGTCCTCCCCCCTCCTGCACTCCAATCACTCCCCGCAGTTTGTTGTAGATTGCTTCTGCGGACACGGGCTGCCCGCTGCTGCTCACGAGGGGCGAGATTAGTTTGGGATGTGCAAGCAAGCAAGGAGCAAGCAAGCCGGGTCGGAAGGAGACCAGAGCAAACAGAGAAAGGTGTTCTCATTTCGCTCTCCCCATGGTCTTGCCCTCCTCTGTATTTTTCCTCGCTCTCTTCTCTCATGCATTCCGGCCGAACTTTAATTTCATCGGTGTTCATTCACAGAGAAGTTGTACGTCCTGCTTCTGCCGTGATGTGTGCTATCAGCACCGGATTTGAATGAATAAATCTTTTATTGTCACGCCTTGTAGAAGAAATTCAAACTTCAGTGTGATGTCAGTGGAAAGACAGACTTTGGAAAGGGGAAACTTTTATCATCATGCAGTACCTGGATTGATTGTACCTGCTTTAAGAACAAGGAGTGAAAGTAGATATTACTTGGCTGCAACAACTTAATGCTTGGCTTTGTTCAATTATTATTATATGCTATATGAGGAGCTGTTAAGCCCGATAAAGCATCTTCTCTGGGTCCTTGTTTGCCATTTGCATCGAACAGGATTATCAGCGGCATAAAATGTCATTCTGGTCTGCATTTTACATGAAATAACCTTCTGTGCAAGAGGTGTGGAGAGCTAGAGCTTATAAATGCCCATCTCCTTGGATGTGACCGCCTTCGAGAACTGCGTCAACTCCGTAACCATGGTGATCGTAACCCCAGTGCATAGAACGTCCCAACACTCAAGCAGGTAGGATCATGTACAATAAACAGTATTCAAAGGAGGAATTCAAAATGAAAACATCAAAGAAAAACAAAAAACACAGTCGCAGGCTGCATGGAATTAGATCTTACATATTTGATTCATGGAAAAAAAATCATGTACAGGGGGCTTAAAATTGTAGCAAGAAGGTGACTTGTTCAAATTGTGCAGGATGCTAAGGCATTTTGTCTTTTATTTTTTATTGTGTGTGTGTGTGTGTGAGTTACATATAATGTCGCTGGGGTGACAAGACCTCGTATCTACAAAATGTCAAATGTTCAGGAGAGCAAAAAGACATGGCAGCCAAAGCACTATTCTACATCAACTGGGATAGCCTTTCATGTGACATGCTGTGGTGGCTTCATTTTTGGGCAAGGACAGCTAGGATTTAGACAGTGCGTCACTGAACTGATTATCTGGCCATTAATCAGAGAAAGTCATTTTCACCAAAATTTGAGATACAAGGTCTTGTCACCCCAACGACGATATTAAGGACTTTTACTACCTATCTAACTGGTTCACTTGAATAATCCTTCCCACGCTTAGAAACTTTGGACAGTGTATACAATGCTGTGGTGTTCTTCTGAGCCCAATATGTGCTTGAAACATATAAAAAAGTATTAAAGATCTGCACAAAGTTTGAAGGAAATGACCAAAATCCTACCAGTTTGAGTGAGAAATAGGAATCGTTTTATCTTTTAAAATGTGTTGTTAATTATGAGAATCAGTATTACACAGTTTAGCAGAAGAGAGACTTTTTAAAAATTCTGCAGCCAATGCAAACAATTCAATATGTATGTAAAAAAGGCTAAAAGTGGAATCGATTTTTTTTTTCTATGGTAATTAATGAAACATTAGCAATCAATATTGAGAAACATGTGTTATAAAAGATACAAAATCTAAATGCAGAAATCGTGTGTCTGGTACTCAATGGATAATGCAAGTCACATGTTGCCAGGGCAGTAGGCTGACATTGTCTCTTCAGCTGGTTGAATAATTTTGTATACAGTCAAGAAGCTACTACTGTACTATAGTTAAAAATATTCTTAAAAGGAAGAGTAACTTTTTTTATGCAGAACACTGAAAATTTTATCAAAATCAAGTAAAAATTGGGGAAGTTATTAAATTTTCAAGTTGCACTAATCTCTGCGAAACAGTTCTTGAACCATTGATGTGAGTATGAAAATAATGATGTGCTCACCTCACAATTTGTCATTGATTTTGCACCTAAAAAAAAGTGACAAATGTTCAATTTTTCTGACACTATGAAAGTGCTAAACATGTTATATCTGGACAAATAACTTCAATATAATGATGAGTCAAGATGTAATTAGGATTTGAGACTTGGGTATGACTGCATTTTCACATGTAAACATTGAATTGTTAGATTTTGTGTGTGAACTAGAATTTATGTTTCTGTTGGGGATGGGAAAATAAATGAAAAAAGAAACAAAGAAAAGATATGGCAGTTTGTGAGGTGATAACATCATCAACTCACTCATTTGCATATTCATATTGACTGTTTGAGAACCGTTGAGTGAAAATTAGTGATATCTCACAATTCATAACTTCCTAACTTAAAGAATTGTCACTGTTGTGTTTGTAAAATATTTCTCTATCTTTTCAGACTTTTAACTAGACCCAGATTCCCCATTCAAAATAATAGAGAAAAGTTAAATCACTCTTTTCCTTCTGCCGAATGTGCATGCTTCCAAAAATGCAAGAAAGGGAAATTAATTCCCTTCCAAGGTCGGTAAACAAAATCCCAGGGGTCAAAGAACGCCAGCACTCAGGCCAGTTGTGGCTGACCGGTCCTTCAAAGAAACAAACCATATGGTCAGTTAGTGGCCCAGGGATAGTGAAATCCACTCGCACATGTGTTATACATTGAAAGTACACACAGGTAGTGATTGGATCCATGCTAAGTGCAGGGACACATGATATGCATAGCATGTGGCAGATCTTACGACTCAAATTGTTACGAAGAGATAAGACGAGACCTTATTTATGTGTTTCCAATTATTCTTTATTGCATTGGGAGAGGAATGTGGAGTATGAAAATTGTTAGATGTAGCTCCATATTATATCTTACAATGCACAGAGGGTTGCATTCCTGCACATCGCAATGTTTTCATTCATTTTTTTTTTTTTTGGGGGGGGGGGGCGAAGGTATGAACCCATTCCTTGATATAACTTCTCAAAAAGAAAAAAAGACCATCACACAGCTGTCTGTTTTTTTATTACCCATGCCAATTTGTTTAAGTATGCCATAAGAGCTTATGGCCAACTCTCCTCACACTGAAGGATTTTCATTGAGATAGTAAGAAAGTAGGCCTATAATAAAGCCAGCAACCAATGACTTTTCTTGGGGAATCTGTAGGCCTAGATATTCTTTGTGTGGCAGTGCCAGGGGTGTGGTCCAGAGAGGATACATTTGTCAACTCACTCACAGAATTCAGGTTTCCAAACAACTTTCAGGCAGTTTTGGGCATTGATAAATGAAAAACTGTTTTGATTATGGAGTAAGAAACACGCTTCTGAAATGGCGGAAAAAAAAAGTGTGATAATCGTTTGAGCCAGATACAGGTTTCTGCAGAGTTGATCAATGCGAAGTTGTTTTGGAACGCATTTATAGCTCAGACCTACCCATGCCAACCACTACCAACTACACATCTCCACTCCTCCTAGGGTCGAACTTTGCAATGGAGCTGTGCAGCGACAATTCAGGCCCCCCCAACTGACTCTCGACAGAGTTGATAAATGCAACAACTCTGGAAACGCAATCCAAAAGGCATTTGCGAATGCGTTTTGATAATTGATATGGAAAAGTGTTTCAAACATGGGAAAGTTAAAGGAGACCTCCGGATGATTTTCTGATTTTTACATTTGAACAACTATAAATTAGTTATACTGAGGACAGAGTTTCAGAATTTGTGATAATTGGGATGAAGAATAAGAATATTTTCAAAATTTAGAACAAATTGCAATGAACAAGGATGATGACATGGCAGAGTCACCATAAGAATGCATGAGTTGGGGCTCATAGAAGCAGAACAAAAGAAGAAGGCATGCATAGATTATACACAGGTGAACTCGCAAGCAAGCGGTATTGTAATGAAATTACACTGCTACATTTCTGAAATATGTGAACCTCCTATGTCATCATCCTTGTTCAGTGTAATTTGTTTGAGGTTTTTCAAGTATTTTTTTCTCTGCTCAAGAACCACAATAAATTCCACAAATCTATACATGGAGTTGTCGATTTATGTACTACATGATGTGAAATTATGAAAATCTTCTGGAATGTCCCTTTAATAAATGCAGCCCGATGTATAGGGCCTACACTGGAAAGTCATGTGCTGAAAGTGAACTGGCCACTGGCCACTAGCCAGTGGGCCAGCACTAGTTTTGACCTCTGAATTCTTCTCCTCTTGCTCCCTGCTGTGCTGTCTCCATCCTTCCAGTGTAGAGATCGGCAGTTACCGGTATGTCTAGAAAATCCAAACAAGATGCATCTGTGTGCCTCACAGCTGCTTCAAACTCTGTGACCGCCGCTCTGCTGGGGAGGACGACCCAAACTCCAGCCTAAAAGGAAAAAAAAATGATTTCATACCGTTTTGAGAAATAATATAAAGCAGCAAGAAAAGAAAAATTCTGCCGGCAGTCAGCGGGATTGTCACTTGTGGTTTGTCCAGGATCAGAGGACAAAGGCCAGTGGCTACCAAACAGCCCGGCGTGATGCCCACAAAGTCTCGCCGCATTTCGAAATTAGATTTTGTAATGTAATGCGAGGCATTTCCATGATTACAGTTTGGCATAGGTATACTACTTGCCCGCTGCACTGTGGCAGTGCTTTCAGCTCATGACATTTATGTACGCCTTTTGCTTCTTTTTGTATGCAGATCGACAACGCTGCACATTATTCTGGGGTTAGGTTAGTGTGTCTGTGTTGAGGATATTGTCGAGATTGTGTTTTACTCTTACCTTCTCAACCCGTCAAAAAGCAAGCTGAAATATGGCAAGTTGGTGCATGTGAGATGAAAAGAGTATATTTCTTTGAATTTGATGTGATCTGGTAAGTTAACCCATTCAATCCAAGATTTCGAGCTTCCTGTAATAGACTTTATACAAGACCCACCAAGGTTGCCTTAGGTACCGTACACAGTGGATTGAACATTTCCTACACTTCTGTCTTTCCAAGCAGACAGTTTCTGCATAAGCTGCTCTGGAACATTTAATGATTAAAAAAAAAAAAAAATTCTCACCCAGAGGTTTTGTTGGTTTAAGTTCATTCGAACTATACAGCATGTTCATTCATTTGTGGTATAACTTACAAAAAAATGTCAATTTGTAGAGATTCTATCAAATATATGACTGTACAATGCCAAGAAGAAAGTTCAAGTGCTCCCAAGAGTGTGTTGGTGCGCATGGTGGTTCCGACCCCCTACAAATAAGCTTTGAACCACACCATCTCCACCAAAGTGATGAGAAGCTGTACAAACAAGGGAGAACTGGCCACAACAAGTTGCCATGACTATGAATCTACTTTCACTCTTAGCTTGCTCAGTGTGTTGTGTGCAACAGATTAATAGTGTACAAATTTTGTAGTTATGAAATTTGAGGGGAAATACTGAACAAACTGAAAAACTTTGGTCAGGAAAGAAAATGTTTGAGAAAAAATGAAGTTGTACAGGATTCCACAAAGGAAAGGCGGGGTTCCAGAGCCATAGAATCTTCTCAGTTCCCAGATATAATGGAAGCAGTTGGTAGCAGAAAAACTGGTACCGGGTGTGTTCGTCTGTGAGTAATCCCTCCTCCCAGTCTACTCCAGCTTCTGTCCTCTCCCCATGATCCCATCTACCCTTGACTCTTGGGTGTCAAAAGACAAACACGGCAGCTCAACCCCCGTGACCTCAAAACATCGCTACTGAGACATCTAGGTTACGTTTTGCATCTCAAAAGCCTAGTCACCACATACTATATGTCTGTAATGTTGTTACAAGTGTATAATGATAGGCCTACAGTTACGTGCAGTTACTACCAGAAATTGTGCCATCCATGAAACATCTCATTCCTATAGTTAGATCTGTCTAGGTTTTTTTTTTTTGGGGGGGGGGGGGGGAGGGGGTTGGCTCTCCATCTTTTCTTTGTTTCTTTTTGTTGGCACATGTTGGCACATCATTCCAAAAATGATGCTTTTTTTTTTCTAGGGATTGAAATCGGAAAGTTGGATGTACTATAGGCGTGAAGTATAATCTGTAGCGAGATATTATTCATACTGGTCACTGGTCCTATTCTCTCCCTGAGGGCGTTTTGAAGTGCCAGGCTTAGTGACGAACTGCCGTTGAACTTCTCCCCACCATTCTGAACTCACTGCTTGGATTGCCCTGTGCTCTCCATCTATGTTCCCTCACTGACTGTTTACATTTCATCAAGTCTTAACTTAAAGAGATCATACCGTTTCAGTTGAGACTGGGCTTAAAGGTAGGGGATACCTTTTACAGACCTCCCGAAATGCAGCAAAATGTTAAATATGAACCTCAGGGGACTTGTTTAGGCCACTGCTGAGAAATTTGGAAGTCAACAGTTATCTACAATTTGAATAATGCACAAAACTCAACTACTCAGTAGTTCTGTGTGTCAGCCACACTTAAGCCTTTTTGTTGCAGTCTTCTGTATTTTTTATCTATAAACACAAATCTAAAAGTATAAGAGCTGATGTAATAACGTATAGAGTGTGTGGCAAGAATGTATATAGAAATGTTTGTAAGTTTTGATGAACTTTCTTCACAAAATATACATGATGGACACACATGCAGTGCATGGGTCTGCAAAGGTAGCCTAGTAATGTACTGGAATTTATTGTGAGCCCCGAAAAAAATTCAATTCAAAATCTAACGGTCAATAAAAATGTACTAAATGTTACCTTCCACTTTCAATACTTTATGGGAGTTTCTAAAATGATACTCTCTTCAACATACCACTGTATTTATACAACTCTTCATTTAAGGCATGCAAATGGGATTCCCTACCTTTAAAAGGATGGTACAGTATTGGTGGAGATGAGAATTGGGCATTTAACTATCTGCGAGATACCAAGAAAACACTTATGAAATAGTACAGAGGATTCCATTTTAAGAGGAATTCAAAGTTTATTTGAAGAAAATCAGGTTTGGAATGACTGAAACATCCAAAAACAAAGTAAAACAAAGCGATCGTAATAAAGTGTGGGTCCCACACTTGATTAGAATCGCTCTGTTCTGGATATCTCAGCCATTTCAAAACCATTTTTCATCAAATAAACGTTGAATTCCTCATGGAATTACATGCTCTTTCATATTTCATAAGAACTTTCTCAATATCTCACCAAAAAATGTTAGAAACCTGAAATTAGGTCTCAACCAAAACTATATGAGCCCTTTAACCCGTTGAGGACGGACTGATTTTGCTACAACACGCATTTCCCATAGGCACCTGCCCGAGTATACTCGGGACTCGTCCTCAACGGGTTAAGGTTTCCAATGCTTTTGTATGATGATTTTTTTTTTTTAGAAAATGAAAAACTTCTTGTGAAATATGATAGAGCATACAGGCCTAATTCTATAATTCTGAGAGGAATTCAAAGTTTATTTGATAAAAATTGGTTTTGAAATGACTGAGTAATCCAAAACAAAGCGATCCTAATAAAAGCTCAGACCCACCTTTTGTTAGGACCACCTTGTCTCACTTTGCTTTTAGATATCTCAGCCATGTAAAAACTGGTTTTCCTTAGATAAACTATGAACTCCTACTCCAATGTTATGCTCTTTCACATTTCATAAAAGTGGTTTCTAAGTATCTCACAAAAAGTTAAAATCTGAATTCTCATCTCAACTGATACTATCCATGCCTTTAACTTTATAACTTGCCATGTACACCACTTACAACTGTACCTATAACCCCACCTAAGTGAGGTGATCCCATGTCTATTGTCAAGATCCATGCACAGTGAAAAGCCCCCCAAACCCTTCCCTTCTGTAGCCTGACTGTAGAGGACATCATCTGCTATGATGCCACAGTGATGGTTGTTTCGTTAAAATTTTAAAAATGATGTTCTTAAAGGGAAAGTCCATCCTGATATTGAAGGAAAATATAGCCCTAATGAGATTACACAAAATTTCATTTTTTTTTTTTTTTGGGGGGGGGGGGAAAGTACACATTCCCTCAACTTGTTACTGGGGAATGTTAAGGGTAATATTTATTTTCCCTGCCTTCTGAAAGAGGCAAGACAAGTGCTCTTTTATTTTGCAAATTAAGTGAAAATGTGTTAACTTTCCTTTTCATTTTTTTTTTATATTGTTCTACACATGTGACATCACAAGCTGTAGTAGTCTTCTCATACAGCATTGACTGCACAGAAACTTGAAAAATTCAATGATCCGTGTGGCTGCCGTGTAGCTGCCGTGTTGGTCCGTGTAACTGCCGTGTTGATCCGCGTAGATGCTGTGTTTGTCCGTGTAGACGCCATGCTTTTCCGGCCTTATCCGTGTAGCTGCCGTGTTGATGCCAGGTGTACAGTCTTACCAATGTTCGTTGACACTCCATCGAGGTCGAAGCTATCCTGGATCTCCCCCCCCCCCCCCATCACTGTGTAGATCCTTGAGCATCTGTGTTTATATGCGATGGGGGCTTTACGTAGGCCCTACCTGATGAAGTGGGGGGAAAAAAAATGCTGACATAAAAATTTCTGCTTTTACACTATGCAGGCCTTTATGATTATACACACACATACATACAATTTTATACACACACATTACAGTCATGTACATGTATGTAATATGTTATACATCTGATTGACTGACCCTGGCACTCGTTACAGACCTGTTTTATGGGGGTTGTTGCTTGTGATTGTTGCTGGTGAGATTTGTCATTGTAATGATTATGACATTAGACAGTATTAGCAAAGCATGAAGGACCTGTATCTTTGCAAATGAGATATTAGGCAGGCCAAACTACCTAGAGATCCTTCTTAAAGGGATAAGCCCTCGTGGTATGAGTACACTTTTCTCTCCGTGGATGGCATTTTGTTTCACATGGAGTGTACAGAACACTCCTCAGTGAGGTTAAGGAGAGTTTTGAGGCACTCATCTGTATCTGTGTAATTCTCATAATCCATCATCCAGAATTGTGGCCATTATCTTGTCAATGAATGGGGCTCAGGCTGTCCAGCTTACCAAAGCTTTAATCTGCTGGGATCCTAATGCTGAGGTAATCGTGCTCTCCCAGCGGGACGCCACGCTCGTGACAAAAATACTGCATTTTCGGAAGAAGAAACGGTACAGCTCTGATATCAAAGAAAGGGATGGTGGGGGATTTAGGTCTGAAAGGACCAAGCAGCTTTTTAGTAAGTGATATTCCTTCATGAAAGGATGAAGTTTCCAGCTGGCGAAAGGATGTCTATTGTGTTTTACGGATTAAGGTTTTCTTGCTCAGTCAAGCTTGGCGTGCCTCCCCCCCCCCCTCCTTCTTGTCTCATAGATGGTTGTTATTTGTAAAGCATGTAGTTGCTGCTGGTGAGATTTATCATTGTGATGATTGTGAGATCTCTCAATGGCTCACAACTAGACAGTATTAGCAAAGCATGAAGGACCTGCATCGTGTTGCAAATGGGATATGTAGGCAGTCCAAATTACCTAGCAATCCCTCTAGATACCAGCCAAGGTTCAGACCAAGAACCCAGCAGTAGAAATGATGTCTCCTGCATTTTATGGAATCAGCTGTTCCTGCTCTGTCAAGCTTGGAGTCCAGGGATAAAAACTCTCTCTTGTGGCATCATTACTGGTGGTCAAGAGAAGTACTTCTTGGTGAAATGTCCAGAATTGACTGCGCTCACACCACCATACCCATCCTGCTTCTTCAACAGGGCAGTGCACAGTGTTAGTCCAAGGTCCATGACCATGGATTTGTGATAAAGAAGGTGAGATATTTACTGCAAGAACATCTTTTGCTAGTCCCCCATCACTGGGACTGGACTGGAACAATGATGATATCTGGTATAAAAATACATGGATCATATCGGTGACTAACCACTCTTGGAGAGTGGTTTTGCCTCGCTGACAATCTGCTGTGGGTTTTGGTAGAATTGTGGCATTCCTCTTCATTTTTTGCGAGTGATGTGGATGAGCTCGGAAGAAAACGTGGACCAAAGGCAAGTCTTTCCAACACTCTGGAAGATGTCGGCCAAGGATTGCGGTTGACACAGGAAGGGCAATTCTCCTCAGGTGCAAAGCAAATTCCTTTCGTGTACCTGAGGAGATTCACCCCCACTGTTTGGTGACGTGGAGTGTGTGGATGTTAGCACAAATGCGTTACCATTTCAGGTGCATCACTTCTCAAGCAAACGCTGTATTTTCTTGGATCTTTTAAATGCTGCACAAACTCCCTTTGCAGCCACAATTCCCTGATAGTTCTTGTTCCTGCCATCCTAATTTTCGGGTAAACAACAGTTAGCTGCTAAAAAGTAACTCAGTTCGTAACAGATTGCAAGACAAACAGACATTCCCTCTTTGTGTATTCTGCTGGGTTTAAGTCCCTCCATATATCTGCCCCCCCCCCCCCCCCATTTTCCTTTAAAGTGATGAAAGTGTGATATGTTGTGAATTTAAAAGCAGCTCATAGAAATCAAGTTTTTATTGTGATTTCATTCCAGAACCAAACTTTGGGAATGTCTCTGTCCCTAAAGGTATTCACATTGTGCTCATCTGAAAGTCACCTGCGTATTGTGTACATGCTTCTTTTTCATTTGTGCTCATGGAATTGAAACATCAACAACAAAGTTTGCAGTTTCTTTTGAGTGTATCCTAAACTTTTTGTGAGACGAGAGATGGAATAGGGTTTCTACAAACCACAAAATCAGGTTAGCAATAGGTTTTAACAAAGAAGAAAACAGAGTGGAATCATTCGCAAGTGTATTTCTATCATTAGCCAACCAGTTTCCACCATCATTTTCTTTTTTAATATCTTTGTAGAAAAAGCTTCCAAAATGGCTTCTCTTCTCATACATGTACATCTTCAAGCATACTGCGCTCTCTGCATTGGTGTCATGGAATGTGCAGTTCATTGTGTTTGCTTGTCCCCAGGAATTGTGGTGTTTTTATTATTTTGAGAATAGTTTGGTTCTTGAGTCTCAGCAGTGTCTTCCATAATAATTGCAATGGCAGACATCCCAACCATTCTGAATTTGGAGGAAAGAATCTTCATTTTTACCATTCCCTGCTCTTGTTTCAATAGGACTTTCCTATTTTTCATGATAATTGTACTACACACTCTTATGAAAAACTGCTCCCTCTTTCCTATGTTTGAGCTAGATCATTCCCATTTTTCAGTTAGGAAGGTTGAGATGTCTGCAATAATATTACATGAGGAAATGTTCATGTTTTCTAGTGCTGAAATTGTGATTGGACATGACAGATATCTTACCACGCTGGGAAAATATCTGTGTCTTAAAGCCTTGATGTGCCTTTTGAAATTTGTCAAAAGCGGATCCAGCGAGTTCATCAACCTACAGTGAATCAGCAATGTAGACGGATCTCGCTGCCAATGGGGTTTGCAATCCTCAACTTTATTTATGCCAGTCAGAATCTATTGACGATTTTTTAAGTAATGACGTCGGGGAGGGAGTATTGCATACACGTAAATTGTACCGCAGAAAATCATGTCAATTGATGTAGATTTTTCTCCCACCTGTTTCATCATATGAAAGATGAGAGAAGAGTTTCACCAAGTGCTCCTATTTGTATCTCATCATCCTCTTCTTGCTTTCTCTCCCACTCTACCCCCCCCCCCCCCTCTTTGACCGTAAAATGTAGGAGATACCCGTGGGTCAATAATCCTGTGATGTAATGCAGAGGGGCAACAATAGTAGTGGGCTGCATTAAAACTGGAATACAAAAGATGCTGTATGGTTGCAGCTGTGTCTCGAGTGCTTTGGATCAGTGTCATTGATCACTGTAACATATTTCTAATACTTTTTTTTCCCCTTCCTTGTCTGGATTCGCAAGTCGGTACTGCAGCAGACCAATTCATCTCGTTGAAATACAGCATTCTCGGCCAAGGGATCAATACCATAACCCAGATATGTGACCAGCATATTGACCAGCCTGTCATGTTTGTGTGTGTGTGTGTGTGTGTGTGTATTTGGTACCCATCTGTTTTACTGTTTTTTTTTTTGGTTTGGAGTTTTTATTTTTAGAATTTATAGACCATGATTAATGGAGGCAACTGAGTGCCACTTGAAGCTTGTCACTTCTTAGTATTTTGTAAGATTCTCCAGCAGCATGCAGGTATCTTTTCTTTTGTTCTGTGGTGAGATGTACATTTTTCTCCAATAATAGAATGATTCTGTAATATATTACAATTTGTGGATGTATCTTTTCTTGAACAGCCGAGTAGCAAAAGCATTTCGTTCACGTGGCTGCTCTTTCCCATTAGTCACGTCTAGGCAGGAATTCACATAGTTGTTGCTAGGTAGTGCAAGCCTCAGGCAAACTGCGTGATTGTTAGGCAAATTTTGTAAATGAAGCATGCATAAAATCTGAATACATTCCAGAACTGGTTTATTGTATAGTCCATTTTCTCGTGTTAGTAGTACCCAACTGAATTGGGTCGAACATTAGCTGTGCTTGACAAAAACTGGGCTCCAATCTTTACCTGTGAGTCTCTTTCTCTCTCGTTTTCCCTTGCAGGTGGATGCTGTGATGTGCCACCGATGAGATGCGCCTGATGTCTCACCGCTCCTGCTTCCGCACCCTCCTGCTTCTTCTGGCGACATCCTCCTTCATCACTTTCACTTTCCTCCTGCGATGCCACAACAATGGGCAGCAGGAGGGGCGTGCACAGGCGGAGCTCCTGGTGGATGCTCGGAGCAACGCGGTCGCAGTGGGCGTGGTCGGTCGCACCATTGATGCAAACAGCGCCGACTCGCGGCCAGAAGACATCTCGTCAAGGCGCCGCATCGCAGAGCATCACCAGGACTCTGGGGGATCGCTGCAACCGCAGCAGCAACCGCAGCAACAGCGGCAGAGGCGGCTGGAGGAGTTCAGCAATGACGTGCAGCGGCCACAGCAGGAGGAGCAGGGGAACAACCATCAGCAGCATCAACAGTTGGAGCAGATAGCAAATGATCTGCAACAAGTAAACGATCCACAACAAGATGAGCAGCAGCCATTTGAACAGTTTGGTGATGATCTGCCAGAGCAACAGGAGAACCCATTGGAACTTTTTGGCAACTACCCGCAGCAGCCGGAGCCGCAGCTGCAAGAGCAGTTCAGCAACGATCAGCCACAGTTAATTCAACAGCAGCAACGGCACTTGGAACAGATCAGCAATGACCAGGATGCTGCCGCTCACATCTACAAGGAGATGGACTGCGTAATCAATGGTGACTACACCATCAAAGGCCACGCGGAGGGTAGCGAGGTGTACCTTCCCTTCTCTTTCATTAGGAAGTACTTTGAAGTCCAGGGTCAGATTGTCCAGTCGGACGGAACTGAGCACTTTGAGTGGCAGCACAGCAATGCCAAGATTTATTTCCAGCAGCCCTACAAGTCCGACGGTCTCTTCATGTCGTTCAACCACTACAACGTGGAGGCCCGGAATCGGGTGAAATACATCTGTGGCGTGGAGGGTGAGTTTAAAACCATTTCTAAGCACTCCTGTCATTCTCAGAAAGGAAAAATTTAATGTTTCTTCTGGACTCAGTCACTCTGTCATGACCTTGTTGTTTGTTTTTGTTTTGTTTTCTCAAAGGACTTGCAACAATTGTTGTCATATTTTCTAACACCCATTGTTGCACTAAACAGCTGAATATTCTTCATCTTTGGTAAAAGTGGCTACTTTGAATTGCCATATCCTGCTAAGAATGAGACTATACTCTGTTGTCACAGTTGTATTAGTTGAGATGGTAGGGTAGATGCAAATGCCAATGATGTTTGTTCAGAGCTGCTGCTACCCTTATCTCCTTTGTGATTATAACATTCCTATGTCCTGCCATATCCGTGCCATATCTATATGAACCACTTCTCCATTTGACTCTGTTTTATATGAAACACTGAATACAACTGTCTTATACCCTATTCATACACAAAGTTAGACCCAGGAGCGCCCCTGAAGTGCTTAGACCCTGAGTTTGTTCATACAGAGAATCACCGTTTAACAAGACCACTTGCGAAGTGGTTGAGAAGGGCATAAATGTCACAGTAACTGTAGGGTGCATAGGAACTTATCACATATAAATTAAGTGCATAGCACACACTGCATACCACTTCCGGATCACTCGAAATGATGGTGACTGTTTGTATAAGGTTCGGAGTGTTTCAGGAGCGCTCCTGAACCTAGTCTCACAGGAGGGGCATAACTGTTGAGCACTCAAGGCCAAGGGCCCCGATTGTCTACGTACTGAGTTTAGAGGGCATCAGGAACACTCCTGGAGTACTCTTGATGCCCTGCATAAATGGGATATTAGTCTGTGGCAATATACTATCCATGTGCTTAAGGCTGCTTTCACATAGAAGTATTCGGTATTCGCTATTCGCTATTCGCTATTCGTTATTTGAGCACCGAATACACCATCACCCGCACCGTCAACTCACCATCCCATGTAGTGAGGATTTCTTCCTCCTACATCGCAGCAAATCTTATTAACAATTTCTAAACTGCATCAGAATGTCGGTCTACATGCTTATATTTGCTAACGGGCAAATCCAGACCAAAAGTGTCATTATTTCATAAACGAGAGACGGTATACGCTGCAAGAAAATCGAACAAGCTCGATTCCCACTTTGCTATACTTTTCGCAGGTATTCGGTACTTTCGAATAGTGCCCTCTTATGTGAACCGGTGTGAGGAAATCCTATCGTTCGATTCAAGCTATTCGCGTGCCCTCGAAAAACGAGCCCGAATACCCGAATAGTATACTTCTATGTGAAAGCAGCCTTATTGACATGAGTTTGTCTATTTATACTCTGTGATACCTGTAGGACCTTTTCCCAGCACTTACTCTATATCTCAGGGCTTGTTATTTTCTTTGCCAAGACACATCCTTATCCCCCCCCCCCCATCTTCAACTTGTTCCCAGGGGTGATGCTTAGCCCTGTTTCTCTTACTGGCCTCTTTGGGAATGAGCTCTTATTCTCCATCAGTAGTCGAGGGCTTCTTTTATCATTTTCTCATGTTTGAAACACTTTTTAACACCCACTATCAAAATGTGTTTGCAATGGCCTTTCTAATTGTGTTTCTTGAGTTCTTGCGTTAATCATCTCAATCATGAGTCGAGAGGAAGGCTTTCTCACTGGGCAGCTCAATTGCGCAGTTTGAGGCAAAGAGCAAAGATCATGTAAGGCGCACAAGTGCATGGCATGCGCTTTTATATTGAACGACTTTAGAAGCGGAAATGGGCAGAAAACTGGAAGTTGGTGTGGGTAGGTCGGAGCTATGAAAATTTTTCAAAAGGACTGCATTTTGATGATATCATGTGTACAGAAATGCATTTCTGCCTCAAATGCATTTGAGATCACCCTTTTTTGGGCATTTCAGAAAGGCATTCCCAACCCCATAATCAAATCGGCATTGCATTCATCTACTCGCAGAAAGGCGATTGTAGTCTCAACTTCCATTAGGTCCTATACTGTACACGCCGTTGGTTGCAAAAAAGTGTGTTAAAACAAACCCGGCACCCCATGAATTGCGTTTCAAATCACATTTGTAAATGCCATTCGAAACGTATTTGAAAACATGATTCTCTCAAGTTAGATAAATGTAGCCTTAAAGGGATAGCCAGTTAGAGAGTGGCCTTTTTAAGGGGATGGCTAGTAACTGATCAGGGGGAATCAGTGGGAATGCGGGGGGTATGATTGTTCCAATCCTTGTGGGATTCATTTAAGAGTACTATATCTATTGTTGTGTGAAAATGATTTGCTTCAGAATGGGTGCAGTTTAATGTTTCCAGGTTAGCATGCCTGTACAGTGACGGGGCATTAAACTGCACATTACTTGAATATGAGACCATTCTGAAGCAAATAATTTTCACACAACAATAGATATATAATGTACTCTTAAATGAATCCCACAAGAATTGGAACAATCATCCCCCAGCATTCCCACTGATTCCCACTGATCAGTTACTAGCCATCCCCTTTAAAGAGATACGTATCCTCTACAGAGTTAAGTTGCAATGCTTGGTGCAAGTGCTGCAGCTTCTGCTGAAAAGAATGGAACGCTACCTGTGTGTTGCTGATAATGACAAGCAGAAGAGCGGTAATTGGCTGATTTATGGCAAGCGTGACAAGAGCGAGCACTCTGGGGGTTGTCCCAAACAGCAAGCAACTTTTTTAAATAACCAGCTGACCTCTGCGGAGGCGAGAGGTCATGGGGTCATCCGTCATCAGTGGGGAAGTCTAGAGCCTCAACGATGGGCATACACAGGAGTGATATTGCCATATTTTTTTGTTTTGTTTTGAAGAAACATGTTTTCATTCATTGCCTAGCTGCACCTTGAGTGGATAGAAAAAAAAAAGCAACAACTATGATATAGGGCAAAAGAAAAAACATACACTTGTGAGTGTGCATCAAAGTATCATTATAAAGCCAGAAATTGTATCCCTGCCGTGATTCCCGTTTCTTGATACCAAGAGCATGCCTGCATTTAACCAGTAGCTTGATGAGACAGGTTGGATGGACTCCAAATGTTCTGAGGAGTTCCTTTATAGCAGGGCACTCCTCTCACTCGCCACTTTGGGTGCATTCTGTCGGCACGTGGTATTTATTTATGGAGATGTATGGCTGTACGTGTCAAGTGTCACTCCCTACGATGCGACGACGCTGACGGAGGTGGCACATGTTTTTGAGTGCGTCCCCGCACCCAACTATCGCTCGCTCCGACCCACCGATACGAGAGAGAGAAAGAGGCGGTGAGATCCTCTTAAGTGCAATGCTACGGGAGGATGGATCCTGATGAAATCCCTTCAGAAATAAATAAATCGGCCGACACCGGGGTACGGCAAACTCGAGCAATATGGGTCGTTTCTTGTTTGGCCTCAGCAGCACCATGCTCCATAGGTATGATGCGCTCCCCATGTCATGATCGTGACAATGATTTGCGAAAAGTGAACGTGAATACCTGAGATTTGCTATTAAAACGAGAGCCCAAAGGTTACCTCTTTCTGTTTCACAGTCGTTGTGAAGTAAAGCAGTTTACAAACACACACAAGTCCACTGCAAGTCACTTCATGGTAAATAGTAGTTTATGAAGTAAAGCTAGTGATAGGTTTTTAGTTGCAAGTAAGAAATGCAATCTCTTGGTGAAACCTGCTCCCACATACCCATACCAGTGGTAGAAATTTTTCGCTTAGATATTATAAACCTCATTTTTTTTTCTCTCTTTTTTTTTAGGTTTACTTACGTGTGATCCCTTTGATCCTAAGATTAATTTGCATCTCAAAAACACCAAATGCTGGTCAAATGTCAAATGCTTTGGAACATTAGGCAGTAGCAACCCATACAATCTTTTTATACCCCCGCCAAACGAAGTTTGAAGGGGGTATATAGGAATCAGCGGACGGTCGGTCGGTCGGGCGGTCGGTCGGGCGGTCGGTCGGGCGGTCGGTCCGTTGCAAATCTTGCGTCGCGAACTACTTCCTCAGTTTTCAACCGATTTCCATAAAACTTGGTACAGATGTGTGCCTTGGGTTGTAGATGTGCAAGACGTATTTTTTGACAGTACCCAAAAGTACGTTGCCATGGTAACGGCATATTATGGGCAAAAATGGGTACAAATCTTGCGTCGCGAACTCCTCCCACAGTTCTTGATCAATTTTTATGAAATTAGGTACAGATGTTCATCTGAATATGTTAATGTGCAAGACACATATTTCCGCAGTGGCAAAAAGTGCGTTGCCATGGTAACGGCATGTTATTGGTAAAATATAGGGCAAAATGCTTCATGGCAAAACTGCTTCATCAGTGTTCTTCCAATTCTAATGGAATTCATATTGAATGTTTGTCTTAGGATATAGGTCAGCATGACACATTTCTTGACAGTTACAAAAAGTATGTTGCCATGGTAACACGCTCACATATTATGAGCCAAAATGATGGAAAATTTTGTGTTGCAAACTACTTCCTCAGTTTTTGCCCAATTTCCATGAAACTTGGTACAGATGTGTGCCTTTGGTTGTAGATGTGCGAGACGCATTTTTCGACAGTACCCGAAAGTACGTTGCCATGGTAACGGCACATTAATGGCAGAAGATCAAGGAAAGATCTTGCGGATTTAACTACTTCCTCAGTTTTTTGACCAAAGCTTATGAAATGTTGTTTGGCGGGGGTATAACCAGTCGCTGTAGCGACATTTCTAGTTGTTCCTGCTTGTCTTCCAATCCATGACCAGGTGTAAAATGTAAACATTCCCTCTTTTTTTTTTTTTTTTAAATCACGAATCCCTTTGCAACCAGTATTTAGAAAAATGGTATTGCTGACTTTTACCAGTAGTTTCCCTTCCTACATACCTCGGGTTCATGTTGAGATGTTTTCTAAAGCTTGTGGTAATGATAGGAATTACATCCCTAAAAGCAAATAAATGAAGATGATCTACTTCAGATATAAGTGTATGTTTTTCTGTTGAGACATTGATGGTCTACCCCAAGGCATCAGTGCGCTCTGTGACGTGCAGATGACTAAATGTGATTGTGCATGACAAAACCAACAAAACAGTATCATGGCCTAATATTTGAAGGGATACTAAAAATGGATGGAGTGGGACATTCTAGCCATATGGTGTGCCGTTTGCCCAATAAGTCTGAAAAACCTAATGTATTGCCGGAAAAACTCAGTTTATCATTCAATAAATTAAGTTTTTTGGTGACAAACTAAGTTTATCACTTGAAACACTAAGTTTTGCATAATAAACATCCATTTTGCTTGATCAGCTAGGCTAATCACTTGAGAAACAGAGTTTATAAACTTTTGTTTTCTCGATAAACAGATTTTGTTAAAAAAAAAATATTTTTATCAACTGATGAATTAAGTTTTTCGGTGATAAACTTAAGTTTATCAGTTGGAAAACTAAGTGTATCAGCAATAAAGTACATTTTCAGAATTATTGGGCAAGTGGTACACCATACCTACTTCATTTAATTCATTGCAAAGAGCAGGGTGCGTAGTGAAGTGGTTCCCCCCTCGTACATACATACAACTGGACCCCATGGAAGACCAGCTAGTGCAGCTGGATATGGGCTATCCAGCCATCTTGTCAAGATGGAAAAATGAAAGCAAACAGTCACATTACCCAGAAATTCTTGAAGAATGTTATTAACAGACGAGGAAGTTCTGATTACCTACTTTTTTAAATTCTCTTCCTGTTCTCTCTGAATGAAAAAAGAAAGAAAGAAAGAGAGAAGTAGAGAGGTGGAAAACTTACGGAGGCCTTGATTGTGTCTGCGTTAGGCACCATGTACATCTTTGAAAGTCGTTAATGCGATGTGTCTGCTGTCCAACCTTGGAACTGGTGGAGGCTTTATTTGTATGTTTAGAAATTGCTCTGATTTCATCTGTCTTTCCTCTCTCTTTCTTCCCCTCCCCCTATTTTTTCTTTGTGTTCATCTCTTCTCTATACCCTCAATTCATCTTTCTGTCATTCTTCTTTGAGGTCAACTCCTTTAATTTTTGTCTCACCACACTTTGATACTAGATCATACTACTTCTCTGCTTCTCTCCTTTTATTTTTATTTTTTTGCCATTTTCATTTCTCTTCCTTCCTTTTATTCCTTCCTTCCTTCCTTAAGGATTATTTGCTAAATTTGTAAAAGCTTTTAAAAACTTTACAAGAAAAAACATACACTTTTAGTTTTCCCTATGAGAGAAAGTTGGAAAAGATTGAAATAAATGATATCTGACTAAAAGAGATTATTTTGCAATACTTCTTCTTTCAAATTTAAAGTTGTCACAATCAAATCAGTGACATACGATATACTCAATACAGAAAAAAGAAAATGCACTCGTCCCATGTTAATGTTTGAAATGTGTATGAAGTTGGAAAGGGGAACTAAGTCTAAGATTGTATTTACTTCTGGAAAATAAAGAAAATATAACTAGTATGTGCTGAGCTTTGTATCACTGAATACTGACCCAGTTCACCTGTGTGCAAGGTTAATATACGTATTGAGTCTCTTTGGCCATACTGATAGTTGTTAATAGTGCTGTTTTGTAGCAATTTCACAGACTATTAAGAATTTGTAGAACTTCCAAACTCAAAACATTTAGGAAGTACATATAAGCCTGACAGAATTTTGTCTACATTGGAATTGGCACACTGGCCTCGTCCCAAAGCTAAATTTGTTTTTAACTGCGAGTATTGTAGCCATACCTTCAGGAAATCACTGACTGAGGATTTATATTACGTGTTCTGAAATGGGTCCATTTTAATAGCCAGAGCATCATGTTTTTGTTTGTTTGTTTGGATTGTTTTGGAGGTTTTTTTTTTTTTTTTTGAGAACAGGAATAATGTCATTAAAGCATGAAATATGTGACAGTTATTAGCCCCAGTAGGAAGACGTCGTCAGTTTGTCTGAGCTTCTGAAGATAAAGTACCATCAAACTGTAATACATGTTTTTTGTATCATGTGCTACCACAGTGATACAAATAGATTTCTTTTATCATTCACTCTGCTCATGAGACTGCTTGATTTGAATATTTTAAGAACATTACAGTCTATTGGAATATCAGTACATGCAAGCCAGGAAGTTACATGTATGGTTTGCCAAATGCAGACATGGCGTTGAAATGTTGGTTACATCAAGCTACATATTTGTAATCGTTATAGATTTATCAATGTAACATTGCCATATGTTGTCATTCTGTGTATATTTCACCCTTCAGCATTTCAAGCAACATTTAAACATTTGCTTCAAACCCCATAAATATCTTTCTAAGATAGAAGTATTCACAAATTCTCAATCAACACAAATCTATTCAGGAAGATGTAAGAACTGTAAATATTACTCTCTTTTTTTTTTCTTCTTCTTTTTTGCAGTGGCTAAACTTTCATAAAGAATGACAATCTTTTTTTGATATACAAATGATGATACATGTAAAAAAACACCCTCATCCTATGAATTATTAACAAGTAAAGGTCAGTGATATGTAGTCGAGCATGATAAAATGGACATGTGGCATATTTTATTGTTATGGAAGGTCCTTATCTGTTACCTGTCAAACAAAATTCATGAATAATTATAGCTACAGCATCAACATTACTTTGGTTAATTTGCTTAAATGTGGTTGTAGCTACTATCATTATTTGATGAAAAAACTTCAAACATTCAAGTTTTCTAACTGTTTTGTTGAAATCCATTGCTGATGAAGCCGCAGCCATATGTTTTGTCAGATATTGTTCTACTACAGTATAGTAAATTTGAACATTGGTCTGAGACTGCACTTCAAATAGAAGGATTTTCCAGAAACTGTCTTGCCATTGAAAACTTCAAAATCCTGGTAATAACTGTGGGCACGGAAAACAAAAGAGGGTGTTTTCAATCGCAAGTTCTGGGAGGTGGGTGGCACATTTCATGATGCAATAAACATGGAAGACAGATGTTATCGTAAAGAGAGAGAGAGAAGAAGAAATAGGTTTCGGCTGATAGAGGGCTTTCACACTTTCAGAAAAAGAACTTTGCTTTGTCAGTAAAAACATAGTTCTCGTATGCCTGCAGAGTCTTTGATATTTGCTCTTAAATGTACACACATGCATAAGAAATGTGTGAAATAACATTGTAGAAACTCAGTTTCAGTTGGGTAACGACAAAAAGGTTTGCCGGAAGTACAACAGTCTAAAAAGCATACCCGATCGTGGTTGCTACATAAGTTTTTTAGATTGATTGTTGATAATCGACAAATCGGGCAACAGCAGTACTCGCCAATCTTCCACGCTCAAGTGAATCGCATCATGGAGCTTGTTGGAAAATACGATTGCTAGGGCACAATCAGTCATCATGTAATGTTCTACTTACCCACAATGCTGAGCAGGTAGGGGTCTTCTGAAATAAAAGTCGTGTAACTACGCTACACTTGTATGATCAAAATAAGTTGCCATTTATGTTCCAGTTAACAACCCATCATTCTGGCAAATCGCATCAGCCAGGTAAGTTTCTTGGTAGACCCGTTCTGAGCAAATCCCAAAAGCAGTGGAAGATGAATTTTTAGCCCTTCTGAGAACTATGTTTTGGCTCTAAATCATGTTTTTAAAACATGTCTCTAAATGTGTTCTGAGTGAGTGTTCAAGACCCTGAAATAGGTCTCCTTCCTGATCACTTGAGTACTACAAACTGCATTCCCAATGCTTGCTGTGTATAACAAATCAAATGGCTTTTTAATCAAACGTCCGACTCTCGATATGCTTACAAATAGTGCATACAAACACACACACAGGTCTGTATGTGCACCAGTGATGAAGTTAATATTGGTAAAAGAAAGCTCCATCACTGCAGTCTTAATTTTGAGACTGAGCTAGGTTCAGATATGAGACTCACATATTTGGAAAAATGTGATGAAAATTTGCATTCACACCTATGGAAAAAAGAAATCTAACTTGAAGTGTGTTTCTAAATACAGTCAAGACAAGTTCTTTGCCAATCTGAAAAGGCCCAGAGGGGGCTGTCTAGCAGAAAACCTGTGCATCTTTTCATTATTGCTTCTGTGTCATTGTTCAGAGTAATGTTGTTGACATTGATTCTCCTTGCTAGAGCAAATGGGGTGTAACATCTTTTCGCAGCGGCTGGAGACCAAAACAATCTAGTCCAAGTGGCAAGATGAAAGTCGCCAATTAAATGTGAGAGTGGCAGAGTTATCATGGCTTTTATGAGATGCCAGGGCCAAAAATATGGTTTTTATCACAATTGGCCCCCAAAACGTGGAACCACTTGGTCTTTTGGAGCCCTTGGTACTTATAGGTGGTGATGGCTGATGGGGGACATATTTTTTTTTTTTCGTCCTTCTTCTGGTTCGTAATTCAACATCGGTCCTTTCCCTCTGGATTTATGGGAAGGATTCGGTTGCAACGATTCATGGCAAATTTGTTTGAAATTGCCCGATGATGACACAGGGAGAGTAAATCAACTTGTTTGTTTCCCCTGAAACTCAGTGAAGTAGCTTCACTTCATGGCTGTTTACTTCTCAAACTCCTGTAACTCAATGCTGTAGTTTCATGGTTGCTTACATCTGAAGTATCAGTAATACAGTTTCCTGGCTGTTTTTTTTTTTCTGTCTTTTTTTTTGAAGGGGGGGGGGGAGATGGTCTATTTTCTTTCTTTTTTTTTCTTCAGGTTGAAAGACATTTCTTCTTTGTCATCAAGTTTAGTTCTCTCTTGTCTCTTTTTATTTAGATAAAGACAACTAATCTCTTCCATCTGAGATGAACAATCTTCTTCTTTTTAACCCTCTGCATGCCAGATGATATTACCTGCTCATACGTTTGTGTGCAAGAATTGTGCACATTCAACTCATTTGCACAGAAAGCATAATTTACCATTTGCAGATGAAACAAAAACCCAACATTAGTGGTTTGAATTAGTTCCAAAATGTGAGTTTGGGATGGAAAAAACCACTGTAAAAATTTGAATCCGTATAATCAATGTTAAGTATTGTTAAATACACAAAATGTGAACAATAGTTATGATAAAAATGTTGCCAGACTAAACCATCTACAGTTATGGTTTAGTGAAAAAAATACTGATATGTCCATATATTTTAGGCTTTATTGCAAAAAATTTATATGGTAGGATGTTTTGTGATACATCTGACCAACACATATGCATCAAAAGTGATATCTTGAACATTTTTTAAATCACTGCTCCAAAAGGCAAACAGGACCTTTAATACAGGGCATTCAGAGAAACTGGCTAGAATTCTGTCTGAATGATTAATTGCATTTCAGTTTCCATTTCATTTGGAAAATGAGAAAAGCATGATTAAGCATGCTCTTTTCATTACAGTTTTTGGTCGGTATCATATATTTATAGAAAAGTGAAGAGAAGAAAAAGATGTATGGCAATAGGATGACTGTCAAATTTTGACCTTCATGCTATTTTCTTGTTGTAGGCCTGATGTTGATATGCTCTATATTGTCTATGCTATGTCTATTTTCCTTGGTTGTTTATTTTGTTTTTATTCTATTTTGCAACTGAGTAGTAGAATGAAAGCTACCAAAGTTGTTGTGTTGTTTGACCTGTGTGAAGAGAAATAGGGAAGACTGTAACTGAGCTTAAAACTATACAGTGCCTTTATAATATTCAGATGAGAAGCCTCAAAGAGGAAGGGGATGTCATGTGGGAGATCTGCTGTTAGTTACATTACAAATGACCTCTTTTTGATTCAACACAAAACTAGAGAAGCACTCTGAGAGCGCAGACCTCCACCAAGCAGTAGGCTAGTTATTTCCACCAATGATCTTGTTCGCTAATAGAGATCAGTGATTTCTACCTGTGTGTATGCACACTGAAAATTGCCCAATTTCCCAATATAGAAGCCTTATGTTACGTCATCAACTTCCAGGTGCGCGCATGAAGACCTCAAAAATGCGCAGCTTGAACTCCCAAGTTTGTTGACCCTCCCTACCAAAATAGTGAAAATCATTCACAAAAAACACATAAAAATTTCTGGATCACTACCAAAATTTAATCATCTGTTCCTTGTCATTTTGTCATTTCGCAATGCCAGGCAAAGGTGTCTTTCAACAAGGAGGATGGAATTTTACATTTCACTTGCTATGCAACCTTCCAGCAGGTTGTTGTTGTTTGTGTTTTCCCCCTTTCTTTTTTGTTGAAAATATGAGCTCTGTAATATCATAGCTTGACTTGCCTTGCTTCAAGTCTGTGGGCAGTATTATTCAATCAGTCACTCAGCGATATTGTCTGCCAAATGTCCTAGAGCATGACAAATTAGCATCAAACAGCTGAAATTTTTTTGATTGGATGTTGCCTTTGCCCTCTCATTGAACTGGAAATTTATGCATGGTGTTTGACTATTAAAATGTGATTAGCCAGTAATCATGTTTAGTTGCCCAAGGGAGTAGTTTCAGGACTAGCTGATACAACTTTGAACCGACAAGTTTTGTTTTTTGAAGTGAAGGTTGTACCACAAAATGATGAATTAATGATGAGCTTACAATTAGCCATGAATCATTTATGGCAGCCTGCAGTAAAATGAACTGCTCTTTTAATTTTCCCCTCAATTTCCATTTTAAGATTGTCCATTACAGTGTTTGCATAAAAAGTCTTTACTATTAATTTTTTTTTTTTTTTTTTTTTTTTACTGCAGATGAGAATAAATATGCCTGTGTCATTAACAACTATGAAACAAACTTTAATAGCATCGAATGACTAGACTGCTAAATATTCCACATGAATAGCTTTTAAATGTTATTAATTTGTATGCAAAGCAACCAAAGATTGTATTTGTAGCTACCTACCAAAATTCATAATTTGGATGATTGACAATCAAACCAGAAACTATTCATTGTGCATCATCCAATTTTCAATTCACAGGAAGTCAAGGTGAGTTGGGAATATGTATATAACATGAGATTGTTTTAAATATTTTTATCAAAAGGAAATTAAAGGAAAATACAATATACTTGTAGATGATGGTCTATTTCTGTATGCGATGAATTTATTATGGGCTTTTATGTTTTCCCTTAAGGAGACTGAACAGTTTTTTTGATTGTACAAAATAGGTTAGAAATGTTTTAATTTTTGATGTTGACTATAGATCTATGCCCATAGAGTTCAGTAAATTTGTTATTGTGGATATCTTGAAATGAAACTAGGTTTTGACTAAATTTGTTGACATTTAAATGTAGGTTCAGAGTTTGTTCTCCCTTCATTTTTCATTTCATTCTTGTTTTGTTTTGTATTGTTTCCACTGGGGTGGTCTTGTATACTATACGATTCCTAATGTAGTAATATTGTAAAAGATTTTATGTTGATTAATCGATCAGAGCGACCCGCTCCCCATGGTTCCTCGATGAGACAGTTTGTGCATCTCAGTTTCACGTCTTAAGATATTTTGTCAGGCTGCGTATTAATCAAATCAATCATGCAAGAGTGTGTGCGTATGCATGTCAAGGGATGTGAATTGAGCAGGCAGAGTATTACAGCTTGTCCTCTGGGCATTTTCTTCTCAATTTTCTCTTGTGTGGTGATTTTATACATATGGCCTGCCCACCTCCCTTTTCGCAGGCCATTCTATCCTTTTTTTGTTTGTTCGTTTTTGAAGAGAATAGTGTACACTATACATTCCATCACAAATTTTTAGTTGTACTGTGTTTTGTGATTCAGAACCATCATTTCCCTTCTATGCATGTGATTTTTTTTTTTCAAAGATATGATTTTTGCCACAATCTGCAAGTTAGAAGTTAGTTAATATTTTACTCAGTTGAAGGAAATAAACTAGTTTATTATATGGAAAATCAATTCTTTATAGACACTGTTCTAATTTGACTGGTGTGATAAGGGGTAAAATTAACAGAGAGAAATCAAAACAGCTATCAGACTACTCTAGGCGTGATGTTGATTTTCTTAAAGGTAAGACATGAAATCATGGACTGGAATCAAAGGCCCGTCTGTCAATAACTGTGCATGGATTCGACAATCGCCATGGCACCGTTGTCAGTACCAAAAAGCAGTGAAACGCCCTCCAGACTCGGACAACTAGACAACCTATGCTGTAAAATGAATGTTCGCGTGCTTTTTACTTTCGCGAATTTCACGAGTACCAAGATTTGCGAAATCAAAATGCAAACAAAAGTTCTTGTCGACACTTATGCATTGAACACCAGTGGCAATGCGCGAAAATTTCATGCCGCGAAAAAGGCTGTCGGCTCCAATTCCCCAAAATTTCATGCCGCGAATATATCATGTTTTACGGTATGCCAGAAGGTGAAACTGAGAGAAACTTGTTATCACCTATTAGACAAATTGACCGGAATGAGGAAGGAAAAAAATAGTGTGAAATCTCTTTCTCGAAAAAAAGGAAAAGAATAAATATGTAAAAGTGAAATGAAGCCACCATTATACTTTTTCAATACTCGAGGAAACGAAATAAAGCTGTAATGGACCTGATATCAAATACTCAAGATCATGCCACTGAAAATACTACGAGGGGTTTAAAGCTCGTGTTTGTGAGTCCCGGACCAGAAAGAGAATCTAGGCTATCACAAACTTATCCCCTGTAAATGGCAGAACTAATTTTGTCAGGTGTGAAAAAAAAAGCGCACTGTAAATACACATGCCTGAATTTAACAAAGGCTATTCCATCTGTGATTGACATAAGAGATATAAATGCACTGTTTACATACAAACACTTGTAGAGAAAAAAGGGGAAAACAAAAAAATAAAGAGAGAAAAGGGGGGAAAATGTAGAAATGAGTCCTCTGAGAGGGAACCATGGGTGAGATGGGGGGGGGGGGGGGGAGCGATGGGAAATCCCAAAGTCATATATGCCAACATTAAAGCAGCGGAACAGACTCCGGCAAAGAGAACAGAATTATACTGCAGGGCACATTATTTGAGTGAGCTTCATTCAATCGCCGCGGATCGAATGGCCAAGAATGATTGGTGTCATGCACCCAAGGCAAATATGTTCTCTCCCGTTTTGAAACTGCCTTTCGCAGATATGAGGCAGTCAAAACTCTGGACCAAGTGGCTTGTTCAATTTTGGACTCACGTTTGAAGGAAGGAGTGCACATAGGTACTTAGTGGTAATAGAGATGTCATAATCTTTCTTGTGGTATTTGTAGTTTATCAGTAGCACATGTTTAAAGATATGTGGGGAATGTTGGGGTGGGGGTATAGGGAGTATAGGGGAATTAAGTGGAAAAGCTGAAGAAAGAGGAAGAGGAGAAATGTATGGACTGAATGAGAGACTGAGAGAGACTGAGGCGCTGGCAGGTAGGTGATAGGGAATGTGATTTAAGATTCTTGTGTATTTGACCAATGGTAGACTAGTTAGGCTGTGACATCACATTACTCTAAATTTGAATATGTGATATGCTCTTCTTTGAAAACTTGTAAAACTTTACAATTCCATGACATCTTTTCTTCGGTTTTATTTTGGTGAAAACTATATATTTTGTTTATTTACATTTACCGTAAAATATGTAAAACAACTTAAAAATAATAATGTGGGAATGCACTTTAATAAATAGAACTGTTGGTTCTAAATGAAACTTAAGAAAATAACATGGAAATGCACTTAAATGCAGAGAAGTACTGGTTCTAAAATTCTAAAAATGTGGAAATGCACTTTACAAATAGTAAAGATAACTACTGGTTCTTTCCACACAAAAAAAAAGTGAAAATTTTACAATGTGCACCGGTTCATTAAAAAGAACAAAATCAGCAGGTCAGGGAAAGTTTATTGACGTAATTTAACAAATTTGAGAGGGAGAGTTATGAGAACTCAAGTGTTGGTAATGAAGTGAGTCAGCAGTTATGGTGTCTTTTTGGGTGTGTCAAAATGGTTTCCAGGGTCACTTGCCAAATTCTGTTACATGAATTTGCTTTGGTATAGATTTCTCATAGAGTTTTGGAGATGAAAATTTAAGTGACGTTTCACCCCCACAGGCATATATTTATCAGACAGAAAGGAGTGACAGCAGTTTATTTGAATTGAATATGCATATAAAAGTATAAAGAATCAACTTGTACAGTATATAAAGCTGGTTACAGTACTCTGAAGTTTCATTATTCCAAAAGTTCATTAATTAAAAAAAAAAATGAATTAAAGTTTGTAATTCTGAAGGTTCGTTAGAGTGTACCTTCTGTATATTTTTGGATTAATGAACCTTATTCTAGTTTCAGATTAATGAATTTTTGGAATAACAGATCTTATTTCATTTCCGAACAAACCTTCAGAATAATGCTATAATTGTTCAGATTGACAAACATCTACGTATATGGAATTTGTATATTTCATAATTTTAATCAACCCTCCGAACTTCAGGCCATTGAAGAGCCATTTCACTAGTGAGCTTGTGACTAATTTAATAGTTCACTTTCTCTTCTGAAGCAAATTACTTGGTATATATGCTCAAGAATGGAAAAAAAAATTTTGTAATGCATTTCTGAGCAAAAGCATAAGAGATAAAGAAAGAAAAAGTGATTGTGATAAAAGACATAATTCCGGTCTAAAGTGAATCGAATGCTGATGCCAACATTCAGGATTGACATCACTCTGGGTTTTACAGTTTGTTTTCTTTCCATTTGTGTTGTCTGCCTGTTATTCTATTTTGTTCAGTATGATAGTTTGTGGAGGAACTCCTCCTGCTTCTCAGCTGATATTTTTCCATCTTCTCATCATCGCATCCTCCTTAGAATCCCTGCAAGAAGTTTGTGTTTATATTTCTGAGCTGGAGGGAGGAGAGAAAGCGTTGCGATATAAAGTGCAGGTCACACCAAGAAGTTTTTCCCTTTTCCTCACTATGAATAGGCTATGTGTCCAAAAGAGGTGGAGGAATAAAAAGAAGAAAGGAAATATACCTCGGGAGAAATTAGATGTGACAAAATATATGTAGTTCTCAAGGAGTGTAGGGTTACTGCTTGATATGAGCAGTTTGTAGTGATGACCTAATTTTCCACGCTTTTGAGGGACTCGGTGGACTAGCGAGAGGGCCGGACAACAAAGACAGGAGAGCCCCTGAGAGGGAAGACTGCTCCTAATAAAGAGAAGAAAAAGTGAAATCGCAATTTGAATGACCCGCAACTGGGTTCGTTATCGTGGGCCAGCGTCGGTCTCCCTCCATCACTCCGTCCATCCATCCGTTCTGTCCTGTCCCGTGCCTGGTCTTTCTTCTGCTGGCTCATGGGAGGTCTGTGGTTGTGTTAGGGACAATTTGAGGAGAAGCGGGGTAAGTTTGATGGAATATGGGAAGAAAGTGATTGTCCATCAGCAAACGAAAACAAACATGTTTGTCTTTCCAATCAAGCTCATCACTTGATAGAGAGTGGTAAAGGAGAGCGATATCATATTCACAAAGTGTACTAGTAAGTCATGTTTGCCTTCTCACCTCACAATGGTGGGAGGTTCATTTTATAAGTCTTTGCTGAAAAAAAAATGCTGTTATCTTGAAATTTCCTCTGTAAAATCAAAGTCCGTATGAAGCCCACCCAATTTACAACAAATTCTATCTAAATTACAGGCAAATGGCTTGCATCAAATTTCACTGTGCTCACTCTTTAGTAAAATTGCCAAATATGAAATTGAGATTTCCTGCTTACATCATGCTTTTTCTCTTTTTCTTTTGCATTATACATTGTCCAGGTGTCTGAAGAAGTTAAAGAAAGAATTTCATCTTGTTGAAGTAAATGATAGGTTAGCAGCATAAGATACATTTGAGGTCTGCATCATAGGAGGATAATTTGAGGAGGGAGAGGTTGAATATGTTTATTTTCTGTTTTAGTTTTATTCAAGACAGCATCTGTAGAAAGTGTTACATTGTAGTATGAGAATTGTTTGTCAAATAATTGCGGAGTACCTTTCTTTCCCCTTGTACCATGTTGTCAAACCCTTCTTGGTTTTGATGACTGTTTTATTGTTGTTGTTCTGGGTGCCACCTCCAGAATCTTTCATTATCATCATCATTCTGTTTTTAGACTTCATACATGAGCAAATTCTACTTTAAGTCAGCATGGACAGAATTCAAACATGCACACGATACCTTGAAAGCATTTCAGGCCTGAATTGTCGTCATGGCTGGACCCCAAGTTCTAAAGTTAAAGCAGGTGCATTCATATCGAAGTATTTTAGGATCGTACAAACGTCAAGTGCTGTGCTTTTATTTTCGCCAAAAGGTGAATTTTTGGTCTCCCGTCCTTTCCCCTTCTCTTCCCCCACCAGCTAAAACCTTTCTATCATTGGGAGACCAGACTGTGTAGTGTATTTGGGCTTTCCTCCAGAATTGACCAAGAAGAGAAGAAAACCAAGAAAAATCAAAGAGTGTAATCCTTTTCTCTCTCTCTTCCCCTACCTGTCTGTCTGTCTCTCTCTTTCTCTGGACATCCTAGCCGTGTAATTTTACAATGTCAACAGAAATCGGAAATTGCCGAGTCCTTGCCCAATATCTGGTTTGGGGAGTTAAAGGTGCGTTTCAAGTCTAAAGTGAAAGCAGGCCCCTCTGCTGCCCCCACCCCACCCCTCTCTTTTGAGATGGAACTGGGTTCAAGCTTTCTCACCAGGATCATAGCAGGATGATCTGGACTGATGTGCTCATCGCTCTGTTGTAAAGATTTTGTTTTTTGAGGTTTTCTGAAATGTTTTCCTTCTTTCTTCCCCCTTCAAAGGGGAGGGAGGGGGAAGGGGATGGGGGGTTGGGATCTTGCGCCTGAATCTGAAGGACTGCCTATGAAATATGACTGACTTATTTTCACCTCCCCCCCCCCCCTCCATCTTTTAACTCTACCTCCTTGTGTCTGTCCTAATTTCATATCAGAGGTTTCATTTCTTGATTGATTCGTCTCAGTTCTGACAGAATAGAAAACCGATCTGCCCGAGGTTAGCTAGCTAGCTGGCTTTGTACATGGGCAAGTCGACTGCCCAGGCCAGCTAGTCCTACGTGATTGATAATGTGGTGTTGACATACGACAAATGCGAAAAGTGTAAGCCTTGGGGGGTCAGATAAGATGGGTTTTTTTTTTCCACCCTGTCCCCTTCCTTCTAAAACCTCCCAGCCCCCATCATCACAAGTTTCCCATAATAGCTCTGTTCTTTGTGGTTGTTTTTTCTTTCTTTCGAGAAATGGAATTAGGAATATTCAATAATTGTTCTCTGTGGATACATCTAAATGCAGACACCTTGACCCAGCAGAATAAGGCCAGGGAAATATCAGGCCCTTGATGAAAGCGTGTGAGTTTGGCAGCTAGCCAGGTATGGATTCTTTGCATCCATATTTGTCCCCATCAGTAGCGGAGGAAAAATGGAATATGATATGCAGGCTATGATATGGTAGAAGGTGATAAATCATATTTGTGTATGTCATCATTAACTTCTGACGATAGCTCTTCTAGCTCCTCTTCCAGACAGCTTTGGGCGCAATTTAACTCATCAAATCCTGGCACTACTGCAGAAATCATTGTCCTTGCAATATTGATAGCTCTTTAGGGTCTACATGTATGGGATATGACATAAATCACTGAATTTGTGTTTAAAAATACACACAAGTTCAACAAAGGAAACTTTAAAAAAGTGTCAATATAAAAATCACTTACAAATGCAGCAGTCCCAAGGCATATATGGAAATTCTGGAACTAAAACAAATTCTTTTAGGAGATCAGCAATGGGCTACTTCTTGACACTCTTGTGGAACACTAACAATGAAAGTACAAATCTAAAAAAAAAAAAAAAAAATCCTGCCTCAAATGACAAAAAAATGGTTTCTCCAGCTTCATGTGTTGACTGCAAGTGTCAAGCTGGTAAAAGTGGCAATTCAATTAAAGAAGAGTAGATAGATGATCTCCATGTATACTAGGAATTGCATGCAGCAGCCATAGTCATCGTTTTTTACAGGTGCTTTAGGGATGGAAATGTTAAGCTATTTCACCATGCTGAGAGACACTGTCTTTAATAAACATATCCTACGGAATGGTTGCCATTAACTCATTGAACACTGGCTCCAGGTATATCTTCCTTGTGTTATATGGGAATTTACAACATCTTGGAGTCAAGCGAGTTAATAGCATTAAAGGACTTAGCCAAATACACTTGTGTACCAAAACATCCATTTGTCACCAAGCAATCTGTATGAATATCAAGGGGAAAGAATGGATGGTATATGGGTCAGACAAGGACAGAAGAATCTGAAATTGTGCGTCCCTGAACAACGGGAGAAATGTAGACAACACAGGAAATGAATAATCAGATTTTACATGCAGGAATGGAGGTAACATGAGAGACCTTCAGGAAAGATGTTACACGACATTTTAATCACTCGGCCCATCTTGAAAAACAGGTTTGACGCAGAGGAAAAAACAACACATACACATGCAGAGCCGAAATAATGTATCTGAAGAACAGAATTCAATTTGTGTCATATCTGCTGAAGCCTCAAGTGCTAAAATTAATCTAATTATCCATTAGCTGCATGCAGGCCTACGTGAGTGCCTAAATCATATTTGTGTTTTGTTTTCTGTCATTGTTTTACCCATATGATGACACTAATGTCTTTGCTCTGCACCCTTTAAGATATATTTTTATTTTCATAACTCTGCCTTTACAAGTGTAGACCTACATGTTGGAAATGAACATTTGTTGCATTGCCTCAGGTTACTTTTTTTTTTCTTCCCCAAACCTCAACATGACCCTCAAACCATATGTTCCACGTCCGCTTGCGCTGGTATCGCACCGCAAGGTATAAAAGCAGATGCGAGCATGGAGGGAGCGGAAGAATCTTCCGAAAGTCATTGCCTGGCCAACCAGCCCCCACCCCCATCCCCCCATCCTTCCTTTCCTTCGGCTTTCTCTCTGGCGTGATCCAGATACCCACCGACTTGACATCGAATGTTTGAGATGACTGCCCAGACAATTTCATTCCAAGATGATGCGGACTCGTACTCCCGTGGGAAAGATGTTGTGGTAATGGTGTATGAGTGAGTGAACATGTGTCATGTGGATGGTAGCAGCTCATACTGGTTGGTTGGTTGGTATCAGACTTGGGTCTGGGGATTGGAAATTTTAGGCCAGCAGGCAGGGCTGGAGGAACTGTCCCATGAGGGTGAGATGAGCCCAGATGGAATTGACAAAGGGAAAAATTACAATACATAGTACTGAAGTATCAGCAATATTCCGGTGCATGTGGGCTTCTTGTATCTTTCATGAGTTTTTTGTTTCAATGTCACACACGCAATGTTAATTTCTACAGGGGGGGGGGGGGTTGAGGGATAGGGGTCGGCTATGAAGTACTCAAGCAGGAAGTATCATGTTGTTCTAAATTCATTCTTTGATTTTTTTTTTCACTCTCACAAATGTCATGCTCAACCATCCCCTCCCCCCCCCTCCCGCACCTCAGTTTGTGTTAGTTTGGTGGATTAGTGTGTATACAATGTAACTCTGTGTGTGTAATTTTTGTGATAGTCTTCTGTTTTGACTGCACTATTCTTCCATCTGATGTTCCTTGTTTAGTCATATCAGATCCAACCTTTCCAATGCAAGATACACATACACTGCACATACACATTTCTAAATATGTTACCCATTCTCCATCATGCCCCAGGCTCTCTGTGGCATATGTGGGTCACACAGACTCACACGGGAGTGAGGTGCCTCACATCTTTCATTACACCTACCTCGTACTCCTACTTTATGTCATCCGATTCCTACAACCATCTCCCTCTAATGTATTCTAGATGTCATCACATTACATCTTTAGTCCTGCCTTACTGTTTGATTTGTTATACTGCCACCTTTTTTTTTCCCATCATATCTGCTCCTCCATATTGATTTTATGTGCTCTACTCCAACTGTGTCAAATGCATTATGCCACTTTATTTTTGTTTTTCGTTCATGTGCGTGAGCTAGTTTTGTTACGCTTGTTTTCTGTGTACGGGGAAATCCCATTCTAACGAGGTCGCCTGGACTGCCAATATTTTACCTTGCTATTAGCCAGCACCTCGTAAACATACTAAAAAAAGAGGCCGGCTAAATGCAGAAATGGGAAGTCGGGGCTGCCGAATTCACCTTGTTTTAAGTGGTGCCTCTCTGCATGTGAGCTTGTCTATAACTAGGTTTTCCGGTACCAGCCGCCGCAGCCGCCACTACCGCCACCATCATCTTCATCATCATCTTCATAGATTTACCACTGTCTTCACGTACCTTTTTTTAAAATATATCTGATCATGATCAATATCATACCAGGTTCCATATACAGCTACACAGAGGCCCATTCATTGAACACCGAATGCCGATCACTGGAAGGAAAACAAAACAAATAAACCATCATTATTTTCATCATCAGCAGTACATTTTAACAACCATCACAGGCAAATACCATCATCATGGTCATTATTTGTAGCTCAATCAGTATTTTCACTTATACCCCTTTCATAAACTCATCCTCCTATTATCCGCATAAGAATAATGCGGACAATTCAATAAAAAATGCGTTCACAAACTCTGAAAATAATCCGCATTATTTATACGAGCGCCCGTTCCTGAAAAAGGCGGATAATCGTCATGGTGACTGCACACGTCCCTCCTGCGGGAAAGACAGGTGACGTTTGACCGCACCCCGGCAATTATCCGCATTATTTGGGTTTGCGTTCATAAACTCAAAATCTGGTCCCGATGCTGCTATTATGCGGATAATAGAAGGGTCGAAATAATGCGTATTATTCTTTCCCTGCTCCGATTTTACGACCAAATGTTGCGGATATTATCCGCATTATTGAGTTTATGAAAGGGGTGTTAAGTGTCATTATCATCATCTTCTTTAATTTCTTATAGTTCATCTTCTTCTTCTCTTCTTCTTCTTCTTCTTCTTCTTCATCATCATCATCATCATCAGCAGCAGCATCATCGTCATCATTATTTTCACCATTTTCACCATCAAGACTGAAGACAGAAGCTTAACCTTGAGGTTTCGTAACCTCGAGGTTAAGATTCGTTGTGTGGACACACGTCGGTCGTAGTTAGGGGGCAAGAGCTAAACCTCGAGGCTTCCTATCCTCGAGGTTAGGGCCTGCCATCTGAACGTAACTTTTGAAAGCAACAGAACTTCTTGTTTTGTTTTGTTTTTTTGAGGGGGTCAGCAGTGGCTGGGAGAGGCCACCTTTACTCTTGGTATCATTTCACACTTTACTCATACTACAGCTGTTTTCTTGTGATTTAGAGAGCTGTCTGCTACAAGACAGAGAGTGGGAAGGCTAAAGACTAAAGAACATTCCAACTTATGAATCTCATGTCAAGGAGAAGAAACATTCGTGCTCAGCTGCACTGGTTGTGGGAAAACTGGCATTGCTGTTGTGATATTACTTCAGACATGCATATTGCACTTTTTACTGTAGGCCTACAATGTATGTTTAGCAGGTTTCAGGTAAATATCTCATTTGTGATATTCACCATCATCCTTAAATATTCTTTGGATAGAAATAAGCATTAGTGGCTTTGATAGTGCTGACTCATTGACAAAAACAATTTGCTGTCCATCTTTGAACGTGCTCATCTCAGATAAGGGATAAATGTGGTTGCTATGGTTACAACGCCATGTGGAGATGACATGGCCAAGCTGGGCCTGGTATCCTGGTGGTTCAGCTGCATATGCTTCGACAGGATGTTGTGTCGGGTCGGTCCCTGTCGTGACGTGACGTGTGTCCCCCTCATACCCACCTTCTTAGCCTAGATAATAGGATCCTCCCTCCGGCCCTCTTTCGCTGATGAGGTCCAGAGCCAATTAGAGGCTGGAGCACAGGAGGACATCCTCCGGTGGAGCCATGCAGGGTTGCCGTGACAACACACCAGTTGGTGGTCAAGAGGGCACCGAAACTCATCTGGCATCCGCCCCTCCTCTCTTAATATACCTCCTGGTAGAAAATATCTTTGAATTGTGGGTTCCTTTTTTTTCTGTAACAAAAATTTTAGTGAGCATCATTAGAAGCATCATTATAGACAGATGATGGTTGACAGTTTTCGATCAAGAATGTAGTTGTTATGATTCATTAAACGTGGTTTACAATTTGAGATATAGACAGACACATTAATGAACAAACTGGCAGATATACAAGGTAGATACTTACAAATGCATACTTGCCAACTAGTAAGACTTTATCAGATTTAGTAAGATTTTTTACATTAAAAATAGCAAAATCAGATTTTCTGTCAGAGAAATCAGATTTAAAAAAAATATTTAGATATACCTTTCCAGTGGCGTATCTAGGGAAAACGGCGCCCGGGGCAAGCGCGAAAATTGCGCCCCTAATTTCTGAAAAAGTGTTCAACCCCAACCCTATCCCGGGTAGGGACTTTAAAAAAAGTCCACATGATATGCTTTTCAAGCACTTAAAAGGGGTCTTTTGAGGTTGATTTAAATGTAATAAATTTGGATACATTTTGGCGAGCGAGCCGAAAATTTTTGTATTTCAGCTTACAAAACATGGAATTCTTGTCATTTTTTGCTTATTAAATCTTACAATCTTATCAAGATATAGTGATGATCTTATAGATAACGATTTATACCAACAAACTGAGGACTTGATAAAATACTCCAAATTAGTACGCGCGAGTGAGCCGAAATTTGTATATTTCCTCGTCATCATCACGTTTTGTTCTTATATTTTTTTTTATTGATAAAGTTTGGTGAGCGAGAGCAGCGAGCGAGCCGAAAAATTTTGTATTTCAGCTTTAAACAAAACATGGAAATCTTGTCAGTTTTTGCTTACTACATCTTACAATTCTAATCAAGATATATTGACGGCTTATAGATAACGATAGTATACCAAAAAACTGAGGACTTGATAAAATACTCCAAATTAGTACGCGCGAGCGAGCCGAAATTTGTATTTCGGCGTCATCATGACGTTTTGTTCTAATCTTTTTTTGAAAAATTTTTGGCGAGCGAGCCGAAAATTTTTGTATTTCAGCTTACAAAACATGGAATTGTTGTCATTTTTTTGCTTATTAAATCTTACAATTCTAATCAAGACATAGTGACGGCCTTATAACGATTTATACAAACAAACTGAGGATTTGAAAAATACTCTAAATTAGTACGCGCGAGTGAGCTGAAATTTGTATATTTGGGCGTCATCATGACGTTTGTTCTGATCTTTCTTTTTTTTTTGATAAATTTTGGCGAGCGAGCGCAGTGAGCGAGCCGAAAATTTTTGTATTTCAGCTTACAAAATATGGAATTCTTGTCATTTTTTTTTTTTGCTTATTAAATCTTACAATTCTAATCACGATGTAGTGACGGCCTCATAGATAACGAATTACACCAACAAACTGAGGACTTTTTTTTAGTATATAAATGTTGGCGAGCGACCCGAAAAAATTTTGTATATTTCATCTTACAAAACATGGACTTCTTGTGCGAACACAATTAACATTTTCATTTTGTCCGCATCATCATTTTTTGTTTTTATCTTGTTTGATTTGGTTTTCTGCCCCCCCCCCCCCCCCCCCCCCCCCCTCCTTCTCCTTCCCCCCGTCCGGGCGAGTTTGTTGTTTTTTGTTTTTTTTTTTTCTTTCTTTCTTTTTCTTCTTCTTTTTTTTTCTTCGTCTTCTTCTTCTTCTTTTTTTTTCGTTTTTTCGTTTTTTGCGCCCCAAAGGAGTGGCGCCCGGGGCACGTGCCCCCCCTTGCCCCCCCTTAGATACGCCACTGTACCTTTCATGTGTATTTTCTGAAGATTTGACCAAAAGTGAGATTTTTAACTTCAGTTTGCATGTAAAATAAGATTTTTGCAATCCACGAGTAAGATATTTCATCTTGATATGTTGGCAGGTATGCAAATGTGTCCTGACATACATGCATACATGACTACATACTGTATATGACTACATGCATGGTACATTGAAATATATACATACTTTCCATACTCTACCTCCATAGGCAGGAAATCTGTTACCCTTCTAAGGATTTTTCCTTAAAAAAAGAAAAAAGAAAAGAAGAAGTCATTTCATGCTGTAAGTAAGGTATTGAGATATGAAGAAAAGGCTGGTAAATATACATATTTTCATGCATTTTGATGCAAGCCCTGTTAGCAAAACACAAATTGATCTTATTTCATCAACTGGTGATGATGTTGTTTTTGTCTTTGTGATGAATATCAAATAATGTTATCCATCCACATGATATTCAAATTAACATCAAAATGTCTCAAGTCTCAACACATTTTTTTTTTTTTTTTTTTGGGGGGGGGGGGGGTGAAGTGTGACCCCCTTAAAGGGAAGGTAAACCCAAAGAGCATTGTGGATTGAGTGAAAGCAGCAACATTAGTAGAACACATCAGTGAAAATTTGAGGAAAATCGGACAATCGATGCAAAAGTTATGAATTTTTAAAGTTTTGGTGTTGGAACCGCTGGATGAGGAGACTACTAGAGGATATGACGTATGAGTGGACAACAATACAAAGAAAATATAAAGGAAATTCAACAAAAATTCACTTTTCTAGAATTATGAAAGAGCAATGGACCAACCGCTTTCAGAAAGCAGGGGGAATAATTGCTACCCTTAACATGAGTCAATATCAAGTTGATGGAATTTGTAATTTTCATGAAAAATGGATTTTTGTATTATTTTCTTTATATTTTCTTGGTATTGTTGTCCACTCATACGTCATAACCTCTAGTAGTCTCCTCATCCAGCGGTTCCAACACCAAAACTTTAAAAATTCATAACTTTTGCATCGATTGTCCGATTTTCTTCAAACTTTCACTGATGTGTTCTACTAATGTTGCTGCTTTCACCCAATCCACATTGCTCTAGGGGTTTATCTTCCCTTTAATCCTGTTTCAGGCCCAAAATATTAACAATCTCGAACTGATTCTTTTCCTCAACTGTCCTCATTAAAAAAAAACAACAACAACAAAACGTGGGATCTTTGAAGTACTGTATTAAATACAGTTGCAACATGCATATTCCCATCCACTTCCAGATCAAGGGCTTAAAATGTCACCAAACCAATGACCCAAGATTTGTATTGCAATGCTCCAAAACAAATCGATTCACTTTTGAGCTTGTACTTGATCTTTCAAGCTGAAGGTGGGGGTAAAATTTATGGCAAAATGATTTGTGGCAGAAGGTCAAACTTTATGTGGGCGTTTTTTATTGGCAAACTTGTACAGAGAGTGAATTGCACTGTTGGTTTAGTAGCATGAATGTTGCAGCAGTAAACATTAAATTTGCTTCTCAATATTGTCACACCCCTCAAAATTTGAAAAACAGGGCAAACAAAAGCAGCAAACAGCAAACACTACAGGCAACGAAGCATGCATATAGGCAACAAAGCAAGAAAACACATTTTAGTGCCAGCAGCTAAATTCAGGCCTCTTTTGCGTGACTGATTGCAAACGGTTTCCATGGAAAATGCATCATGAGTGATAAAAGATGAAACTACTCATATGTAGGCCTATGTAACATGTGATATAAACAGGTACAGTTTAAGTATACAATGTGCATACATTGAACAGTCCAGTGTGGTGCTTTTTGTATCTGTTGGCAAAAGCAACAGGAGTAACATGCGCATTCTTTGATCTTTGTTTTTCGGCCTCATCCCTGGCGTTTAATAAAGTTCTTAATAAATTAGTCGACCGAAGCTTTCTGCCATCTGGAGTTGACAATGACACTTGGCATCTATTCCCAAGGGCAAGAAGGGCGACTGCCTTTGAAACACTTGCCGCCACCAATGACCAACCCAATTCGGGGACAAAGGTGCTGGTACATGGATTAACATTTTTCTTCAAGGTGGAGATGGCAGACATCTTTAGTTGGAGCAAGGTCGGTGGGCGGCGGTATTAGATTGGTGGTAAGACAGGAGATGAAGCCTGGGCGTCTGAGTGAGGGTAGATACGGTTTCCATGGTTACAAGCGATGGGAAACTTCTGCTCTTTAACGTCAGAGGTGGCTATATCACCCAGAAGGCGTGTCTTCATCAGCCCGAAGTTCAAACTAGCGGGACATTTTGCGGTCTTAGAAAATAGCCCGATAGAGCGAATGTGCGTCTTCATCAGCTCGAACAGCCTACTTCGGGAAATTAGTCCGAAAATTGACGCATGCGCACTTTGCATCATTACTCTGCCTAGCTCGCTGTTCGAAAGTGGATTTCCCGCTCAAAATCTCCTACAACACCGTATGTACGATACTACAACCAGGGAGGTGAGCAGTACAGCAAAAAATCTCTCCAAAGGGATATTGATAACGCTACTCTTCTGTCCAGTGACACATCTTATATGAAATGAACGAATTGCAATGTTTAAACAAATCCAAAATACACTCAATTTGCAAGAATCTTTAGCGAAGGTAGAGTGGACCAGAAGAAGAAGTTTACAAAAAACAGCTAGCATGCACGGAATCACCTCCCTGGTTTTAAAGATGTCAACAACAGTAGGCCTAGTATACACATGTGATCCTTGAATACGCCGTGAGTGTATGCACTATACACAATCACTAGCTTGTACATGCCCTTTCAATAGCCAGCTGGCTAACCAGAAGCGTGGAGGGATCGAGAAAATTTCGGGCTGATGGAGACGCACCCGAAATAGCGCGCTATTTCATGAATTAGCGCTCTAGTTCACGAACTAGACCAAGATTTCGGGGGAAATTTTCCCGATCAAATAGCGCGCTATTTGCGTCTTCACTACACAGATAGCGCGCTATCTTGACATCGGACTAGTTTGGTAACCGCAAGATAGCGCGCTATTTTGAAACTTCGGGCTGATGAAGACACGCCTAGAGTCTCATGCTACTGACTCTCTTTGCTATTTGATAGTTGGGTTTCCCTCTTTTATTTGCTTGTTTGCTTATATGTTCATTCTTTTTTTTTTATCCCTCCCCCCCCCCCCCCCCCCCGAGTTTATGAGCATCATGTGTCACGTCTGCTGTACGAGCTCGCATCCTGTCTTTTGTGATTCAGCTCTCAGTTTCTCCCTTTTCGTTCTCTCGACATCTCGACTTCTTGAGACACGGACGGATTCGAATCCAGAAGTGATCCATCGTAATATGACGACGGTGATCATCATTAGACAGGGTTTCTTCGCCTCGCCCAAATGGAGGGTACTTCCTGGAAATATGAGAAGGCGTGTCTGTGACACCAGTGTTCCCGAGGCAGACAAAACAGGACTGGAAACAGAACAAAACAGAGATCGGAATTGAAGTCTTGTCCTGTGACACATGCTTGCTCCATATGGCATATTCATCATATAGAGCCATACTGTGTTCTAATCCTGCAGCACGTAGAGATAACTTTTCCTAAAGGCTGCATTTAACAATGTTTTTGGAGTGACAAATTTGTGCTGCACAGTCCTACATACTACAAAAATCTCTGTTATCATATGTACAATAATATGAAGCTGATCTATTAAAATCCCCCCTCAGAGAAAAAAAAAATGCTTTGAAATTGAATGCTGAATGCTTCAAAATAGTGAAACTCTGCAAGTGATCTGATTTATGATAATCAATGTTTCCCATAGACAGGCATGTTAGAATCAACCATTCAGTAAAAGGTTTATCATGGTGATATTTATTCATAGATCGCTTGATAGTCTCAACATAATTCTGAAAACCCTGTTGTGCTTGGTGTCCATAAGTGTATTCAAACATCAGCGGGTATTCAAACATCATCATGCAGCTTAAATTGGCATAGTTCACAAATTTCTGAAAGTGGGCTGTCATACACTGTTAAATATTGTCTTAATATTTTGCTCAAATACCAAATATAAATGCTCAACTTCTCCATTTTTGTTCCTCTCTGTCTTTCTTTTATTTTCCTCTCTCTCTTCATGCTACCCCTCCCCCATTCATTACTCATTGTTTTGAGGGGGAAAGGGGGGGGGGGGGACTTTCCAAGATAAAAAAAGGTTGTGGCATGGCTTCATTGAATTTTGAAAACATGTGCAGAAACTTGTCTTTTAGCTCACTTTCCTGGTGTCCCACAGGGCAGTCTGGCAACATTTCTAGAAATGAAACGTGGAGGTCATGCTCATTCAAGGAGTAAAACCTGATCTAATCATCAAGTTTGCATCAGGTCAGGTTCTAGTCTGGGATCCAGACTTTGGTTTTATAAGTCCATGTCATTCTTTCTTTTCATGGAGAAAAAGTCTAGCACATCTTGTGGGGACAAAGTTGTATTGTGTGAGCAAGAGTGGTCGTAGCATTAAATGTATAGGGCCTACATCTTGTGGGGGCAAAGTTGTATCATGTGAAGTAGGAGTGGGGGATATTGTAGGCATATCATTGAATGTCATAGCTCAGAAAATTAATGTGAGGACAGAGTTGTAATACTGCAGAAGATGAGTTGAAGGATCTGGAAGAAAGGCTAGTCAGCCTCTTTTTTTTTTTTTTTTTTTTTTTTTTTTTAAGAAGAGGCGAGTGTTGTCATGAACAGCTGTGTGTCACTGTCAGCCAGAGTGGGACATGAATTGAATTCAACATTGAAGGTTGTAAGATGGTGCGCTCTTTGTGATAACATATGGACAGGGCAAACTAGAGCATGTGTATTTCGAGTGTGAAATGCCCTTCAGATGCTGTCTGATTAGACAAAGTGGTTTGTCAACCCGATTTACATTAGAAATGTCATATCAGGTCAAGACCGGACTGTTTACCACAAACTGAATTAACCTTTGCAGGGCCGCAACGTTTAGTGTTCCATTGACATCTTCAAGGGATGGAGCATCCCATTGGTTCTATCAGTGTAAACCATACATGCTGCTTAATCTTTCCAATCTTGGCTGCCATTCTGTTGCCAGGAGGTCTAAATGTGGTGTTTGAGGAAATGAGTTCTCAAGTTCTGCTCTCTGTTGGTTCAAGACTGGGAGCAGTTGATGAGAGCTCTGGGATCATCTCAAGGGCCAAACGTGATACAAGCCACCTTGGTAACACCCGCCACATTATTTCAACAATGAAATCCTCACAGATATTTTTCTTCCCTTTTTTTTTTTTTTTTTTTTTTCCGCTCAGCTGTCCTGGGTCCATCCTCCCATCTCATTCAGTTCCACCCTTGACACATGCCACCTTGTGGACGATGTTTCCTGTAATTTGATGATTTGAAAGTTTGCACCACCTTGTCATGTGGCATGGACAGGGTGTGAGTGAGAGATGTTTAGTTGATAGTGCCGATGATGTTCAAAATGCTGTTATTTCTCTGGCTGCTGTGTGTGAAGAAATGATGATGATGATGATGATGATGATGATGATGATGATGATGATGATGATGATGATGATGGTGATGATGTAAATGATGAAGAAATGATGTAGGCAATGACGATGATTGTGATGATGTGAGTGATGCTGATGTAGTGATGATGATTACTGAAATGATGATGATGATGATGATGATGATGATGATGATGACGAGGAGGAGGAGGATACATTTATAGTCTTGTAGTAGATACATGATGTGTGATGCTCAGTGCTAAGTAGGATAAACTTGAAGGCAATTGCGATGGTTGACTTTTTTGAGCCAATGATATTGATATGATGACTGTAGGTGGTATTGATGGAGGGGAATTAGTCTATTAGATTTACAAACAGGCCAGAGACTGACGAGGGATGACGACGTTACCTCACCTGATTTGCATATCTGTTTCAACTAATATCAGTGAATCATGCAAATTTCATCTCTTCAAATTCCTTAACTTTCTTATCTAATGTCAGATTTTGAGGAAATCCTCATCAATCTGTTCACTTGATTTTAGTCTATCATGAAAGTCAGTAGACAGAAAAGGGTGTTGCACTTTATTGCGTGGTCATTGTTCTTCTCTGTATAGGGCCCCCTGGCGAAGCTTTGCAAGAACTTACCTGACGTCTAGACATAAAACCACTCATAGCATGCAGTCTCCATCCAATGAGTCTTTGTAGTGGGACTTTATCAATCACAGAAGGAGAATATAATCTTGATGTAGAGTTTTATTCAAAGGTTTTGTATCCAAAGCAGCCAATCCCCTTATCCCCCTCCCCCCACCCCCTCAAGCCAACCTGTAGGCCTCAGTCCTGTGATGGAAGGCTGTGGCCCCTCGCCGTGAGATGATCGAAGGATGCTCTTATTCGGGGGATTTTATCTCGGGGGTTGAGCGACGTTTGCCGTAAAAGGCAGTCTGTCAGTATCATTTGAACTTCATCTTCATCATAGCAGGGCTGGACCAAATTTAGTTGGCTTTTATCCTTCCAGAGATGGGTAAAGAGGAAGAGAGAGAGAGAGAGAGAGGGGGGGGGGATAATGAAATCAAAACACTCCACTCCTCTTCCGAACAAATAATTGGGGAAGCAAGAGCCTTGTATCCCTGTAACGAGGGACATGTCACGATTGGTATGACCACTTGCAGGTGAGGACTACCATGCACGGTTGGTAGATCGTAAGAAAGATCCAGTTTTTGCTGATAGACCTTAATGGTGCTGTGTAGCGTTTTCTTCTGTTTTTTAAGTCATCTGGCGTGCGTTCTCACACTCCAATAAAATGGGAACAGAGATGGGTGCCTATGCTGGTCGTGCATGTCACTTCCAAAGTTTTCAACTTTCCCTCATTTCTCCTTTCCCCCCAGAGCAAATTCGGGTAGGGAGGGTGTACTACCACGTGAAAGGGGCAAATCAGCCCCTCTTTTGTGGTGTTGGCGAACTGGTGTGAAACTTTGGAGGGGCGAGGGAAACCCAGCACCAATAAATGATTGTGCGCTAAATGATCCTTTTGAGAGAGTGTTTGCTTTACTAATGGAAAGGCTAGGAGGGACATTGCCATTGAATTTCATTCTCTCTTCTTTTCTTCCAGCCCCCCCCCCCCCCCCCCCGTCTGTCTCCCTTTCTCTTTCTTTCTCTCTCTCTCTCTCTCTCTCTCTCCTGCTCTCTCCCTCTCTCTCTCTGTTTCTGTTTGTTATTCTCTTATTCTCTTTAGAACTCTCCTGTTCTCTTCTTTCTATCAAATTGACCTGGGGGATTCCAGCCAAACCAACTTGACATGTGATTGGACAGATATGACTGAAAAGGGGCGGGGGTATAGTCTTGTCATCGCTATAACAATGACATAGTAGCAGAGTTTTTGTTGTTGCTTTTTTATCAGCCATATACATGTAGCTCTTATACAATTCTTGTGGAGAAATTGCAATGTTTGTCTCAGTGAAACCTTGTAGTATCCACTCCACTTTTTTTATTCCAGGGCTTTCAGAAAAGACCACTTTATCCGAAAGAGGTTTTGCTTCCATTAAAACAGACAGTGTTATGCTTTTGCTGCAAACTTCACTAATGTGCACTTGCCTATTTGTGATCTCCAAATGCATTAGTTGAAATACCGGGGCAAAAATTATGATCGTAAATACTGATAAAGTGTGCTTATTGTCGCAATTGCATGAAAAGTAAAGAACAGCATTATGAAAGAGCCCTCTTTTCTCCAGATCATCCCCAAATCAATGAGTTTATCTACACTGGACCAAATACGATAGAAAGATATATCTTAAAGAAAAGATAGGAATGTACAATGCAGCATGTTCAAGTACAATGCATTTTATAGCTACAAAAAATAAAGACACCCAAAGTGAGTAATTATTATTTTTTTTTTTAAGATAGAAATGCACCGAAACCTCTCTTACTCTATTTCAAGCACTGCTGCACTCAAGCATTTGTACTTGTGCTGGTGGGGAGTGGATTAACGAAATGCCTTAGGATTTGGTGGATCTTTAACCAGTCATCTGATGCAGCCCACATCTTGTGATTGACAGTAGCGGGCCTCCTGTAAACACCACGGAAATGTGTTTTGAAAGGATTAGCCACGTAAAATGTTATCCTTCCGACATTCACCCGTTTCTGTGTTCTTCTTAGTCCGCTCCCGTTGAAAAGCCAAACAATGAGTCGATCCGTGTCAGCATCTATACGGTCATTATCAACAGCCTACTGTTTGCAGTGTAAATATCGACTTGTGTTGCAAACTGGGTATATAGCGGAAAAAAGCAAAAGATACAGAGCATTCGGCGAGACCTTTGAAATGACAGTTAATCCATGTCTTGACATGAAAATCTGCCTTTGACAGCGATTGTACTATGAGTGAGTATTATATTTGGAAGCCCTCCTCCCCCTTCTTCTCCTTCAATAGCAGAGTTTTAAGAAAATCCTGTCAGTACTACCATATCAAAATCCATATAGGCTTAATACATGGACATCTTGCTACTGACGGCCAAGGAGTTAATCTCTCCCCCAGAATGCACTGTCAGGCTTAGATGTGAAATGAGTGTAGGTATAGTATACTTGCCCTCAGGCATTTTTACATGTACTTTAATTTGTGATGTCGGCTCCAGAGTAATCCAGTGTGCTATATAGAGTGTGAAGCGTGGACAGAGGGAGGATTAAACCTAACCTTTCAGCTAATGTTGAAGAAGATTCCAAGCCCATCCATCATTGATGCTATTAAACATGAAAGTGAGGCAAAGTCTTTGCACATAGGAGCCTACTTGTATCAATATATTCAAGACTCCTTGCTCAGACCACTCAATGAGTATCAGTTACAAGCACTGTTGCAGAGTTTCATTGATACTTTTATGTGTTATATCTAAATCTTGTGATACTTTTATTTGTTATATCTAAATCTTTTGGCACTATTTTTTCCTTTATTCTGAGGAGGGATAATATCACGGCTGATAAAGACCGTTTAACTCAAGGCAATGTGCCTATTTTGCCAGCACTATTCTTACAAAATCCCATACAACCAGTTATTTTTTACGTGTTTAGACTCTTTCAAAGAATATATCTGTATTGTAGCTCCCACACATCTACAGTACTTGTCCAGCAAAATACCAACATCCGCCCCTCTCTTGTTGTTGTTGTTGTTGTTCTGAGATGTCTTTCATATCTCTTATTCAGTTGAGTGACCTGAATTACCACTCTGATGTAGTTACAGCCGTAAATAGCATCTGAAATTGCCCCTCTGATGTCACTGTGCTATGAATAGGAAGGATTTTCTTTTCAAAAGTTAGTCCTTCCATTGCCTTCAAAGCAAAGCAATTTCTATCCCCCCCCCCCCCCCACACCCCACCACCACTTGCCTCGTCCACTTGGAAACAACTTTAGCAAGTTGTGGACTGTGTTGTGTTACTTGTGCTGCCAGCTTCGGTTTTTTTTAATACCTTTGTCAATAATCTCTATGATGCACGTGCCATGGTTTTTTTGGGGGAAATAATTGCTAAAATTTAGTGTACCCCGTGAAATGCTAAAATTATTTCATACGTGTACATGTTCAGAAACATGTTTGATGCCATTCGCTTGTACTTGTATTCAAAGACAAGACAAGCTAGAATCAGCTAAAGGATTCAACAAACAACTGTGTTGACAGATAGTTTAACTGTGTGTGGTTTTCAACAAATTTTCACAATTTCGTTTTGATTTTATTCATCCACACAGACAAAAAAAAAAAGAAGAAGAAATGTACACGTTGTGTGTAGGCGTATTTGTCAGTTGAACAAAGCAATTTTAGCCACAATTCTCAGCAAACATGTTTTGACATGTAATCCAAACTGTATTTTTTTTATTCACATCTCTGACATTTAGCAGGTCAGGGATGATAAAATTTACAGCATTTTCATTTCCTGTCATAGGTTTTTAGGCGAGCATCCCCCCTCTTTTTATTTCCTCTTAAAATGGATGACTACCTTTCTTTTGTGGTGTTACTTTGTGTAGAATGGTAGAGGCATACCTATTTTCCGTGACAGAGACAACATAAAACCTTGTTAGACTTGTCGAGGACATACAAAATGGAAAGGATATTTTTCGAGGCTCTAAGCTGACCTTTCATTCATGAGCAGGTCATGTCTTTTTCTTTTCTTTTCTTTTTTTCCCTGCCATTATTTCTTCTGGGGAAGCTTTTACAGGAAAATTATGTCTGTGAGGAACCAACCCATGCAGCATAATGGGTCTGTGGTGTGCAAAGTGCATTATCCAAATGTAGCAAAGATTGGCCACATTTTGACTTTTGTGAGCTCTGTTTATCTTCTTTCTCTTATCCTTTCTCTCACTTCTTTTTTTTTTTTCTTCCTTCTTTGTGATTTTATCTCTCAAACTCACTTGTTTGTCTCTTTCTTTTGAGTTTTTGCATGGATCTTTCTCATTATTTCTCGGCATATCCCTGTCACCAAGCAAACAACACCGTCCCAGTCCTAGACTGTGTTGACCGAAGTGTTTTGCTTTATATACCTGTGTAATGTTTGTGTTTGCGTTATTTGCTGATAATCAGTTGTGGCGACTGAAATTTATTGTCTCTCCTCTCTCTGTCTCGTGCGGTTTTTATTTTGGGGTTTGAATTGAGCGACCACATTTTACGACGAAATGTCTTATTTTTGCGATTTGCTCAAGTTTTCCTGAAAATGGAATGGATGGAACAGAGTGGAATGCTCAAATGATATCATATTTTGCCTTAAAAAAAGAGGGCTTGTTGTTTTTGTGTGTGCAAGTGTGTGCATGTATGTGTGTGTGTGTGTGTGTGTGTGTGTGTGTGTGTGTGTGTGTATTTGTGTGTATTTGTGTGTGTGTGTTTGTTGGTATGTGTCAATGTTTCACCTGTATGTTTGCTGGGTTAGGGGGGGGGGGTTGATTTGATTAGCATGCATTTGATGGATTGAGCTTGACACAACCCAGCCGTATGAACTATTCGGCTCCAAGACCAATGATAAAAGGAGGCCATCGCTCCCTACCGCCACACATTGCCAATTTGAGTATGTGCTTCTCCATTTTTCCCCCTCGCGTATCAAAATTAAATATATTGATAGCTACTTCCCCTTTCAGTACTACCAGAAGGAGAAAAAAAAATTGGAATCAAGTTTGTCCTCCCCCTTCCTTCTATATTTCATCAGAACAGAATGAGCAGTTGATATTTCGCCTTTTTTGTTCTCTGTGTCTCACAAGATGTGATCAAAGCCACAGAATTCCATTGTTTTTCAATCTCATTATCCTGTGGACTGAATGTGACTGAATCTGGTTTCACTTTCAGTAAAACTGATTTGCTTTCAAGAACCATGAACACTGTGGTTCTTGAGATGCAATTTCATAACCGTCTAACTACACCAGGTCGGTCCCATGTACACAGTCAGGTATCAAATACATTCACATGCATAACAGAAATGTGTGATTCGTATTTATAACCCATTGAGGAATGGCTGATTTTGCTACAACACACATTTCCCATAGACACCTGCCCGAGTATTATACTCAAGACTCATCTGCAGTGGGTCAAAGTACTTTCATCCATACAACTGTTGAGTGGTTTACTTCATCTGTTCTTGACTTGATGGTTTATTCTTTGAGATGGGTGTGTAGAGTTTGAGATTACCGGTATTGCATTCTTTTACAGAGGTGTGCAAAGTCACGTAAGTCTGCCTGTGTCATCTGTAAGCCGTTTGTACTGTGATTTCAATAACATTTTGAATTGTTGGTGGAGAAGAGGGTCAATGTAAGTCATGTAAAATGTCTAAAATCTTTGGTGGACTGCCTGTTCTTGCCTCCTTTTTCCATTCCAGATTTTGTTACAATATTGATCATAGCTTTTAACAGAACAAGTCCAGATGTTTTAGTCAGAGAGAGTCTAGGACATTCCCACTTTTCCATGCCTTTTTATGCCCAAACTTCTTTTTTTTTTTTCTTGGAGGGGAGGGGTGGGGGAAGGGTGGGGGATGTTTCACTCCCTTTGATACCGCATTCTCTTCCTCACCACCACTCCCTTGTCAAGCAGGTTTCAATCTCTATTGTTTTTTAACACTTGAGTCAAGTGAACTCAATATTGTCCAGCTGGGTGAACTCAATATTCCCCACCATTTTTTTTTTTTTCAAACAGTGGTGGACCGACCGACCCGTTCCTTCCAAAACCTCACATTGATGTTGCTCGCCATGTGTATGCTGATAGCTATCTAGAACAGCGGCGACGATCAAAGGGAGTTTACTGGGCGTGCTTGTTATTCTAAAGTGGATATACCCCTTTGGCATTTGTGAGACGCCTTTTGTGCTGCCGTATTTTCTGGCACATAATTTTATTTTCTCTCTCTCTCTTCATGGCAGGCATATCTTGTAGGCTAACCTTTTCTCCTTTTTTCCACCCTTTTTCTTACAACCATTTTTTAAAATGAGTTATACATATATTTAGCTTCATCCTATTTACTAATCCATCTCTTTGATGATATAGATGCCAGTTAGTCAAGCAAAGATCTAGGGGGTTATATGCCTTTATCGCACCATCATCATTTCAATATCTTTCCCTCGGGCGTGGGAGCAGAATGCCAAACGCCAAAACTGAGCATTCCTCAGGTTGTTGATGAAGCCACAAACGAGCTGAACTTTGTCATGAGAAAGTGATGGACGGGAAGGTTGTGCTTTCCAAAATACCCTGTGTAGTACTACCCGTGTCAATGACAAAGTTACTAAAAACCTGTTTAGTCTAATTTACTTGATTCTTGTTGTTTCTTCGAGGTCTGTTTGCAGTTTTTAGCAACGCGATCTGAAAATAAAACTTGGTTACAAAGCTATCCTGCAGTGTAGGGGTCGTATTCTATGCAGGCAGTTTTTTCGAACTTCATTCATTCATTCATTGTTTTTTGAACTTCTTTCACATCATATTTATTTTGGCAGCAAATTGAGCGCAAGTTGCCCAAAACCCCTCCACTAAGTTGATTCAAAGAGAAAACAGACTTTATCATTGACAGTGTTGATTTGTGTTTGTCGCCCTCTACAGGCGTGCCCCTGTCCAACCAGTGGGACCAGCAGAGCTACTACTACCCGATCCAGATAGCCCAGTTTGGCCTCACCCACTACTGCAAGAACCTGACGGAGAGCCCGCCCACGATGACGGTGTACAAGGACGCCAGCAGCGGGGACCTCTCGGCCTGGTCGTCGCCAGACCCGCACAGCCAGCTCCACATCATCATCGACGACGAGGAGCAGGGGTCGCCGGTGCTGGAGTTCAAAACAGCGGGTTTGTTCTCTCATAATCTCTCTCTCCTTCTATCCATCTCTTTTTTTCGTCTAGTTCTCTCTGACTGCTTTTCCAATGCACACAGAGAAGGGTACATTCAACACTATCGTCTCCAGTGTATCTTTAGGGGTACACCAATTTTGATTAATTTTTTCATCCAATTTGGCACCATACTTAACCCTTTATGTGTTTTAAGTGCCAATTGGCACAGAAAACCCCATAGAATTGTACGCATCGTCCAAAGTACCTGGAACTGAAAAGGTTATGTTGACTGTTGAGTACAATCAGGCAGATAAAATGGTAGAAATGTTGTCAAATTTTCCTTTCAGGTTCATACAACAAGAAATGTCGTCAAGATCTGTGTTTAGTATAAGAGTCATTTGAGACAGTGATTTTTATGCCTCCGCCACGAAGTGGTGCCGGAGGCATTATGTTTTCGGGTTGTCCGTCTGTCCGTCCGTCCGTATGTACGTCCGTCCGCTTTCGTTTACGCGATAACTTGAGTAATATTTACTGGAATTTTACCAAACTTGGTCCAAGTATGAAGTATGATGGGGCAATTATTTGATTAGATTTTGGGTGAAATCGGCTAAAGGTCAAAGGTCAAGGTCAAATCATGAAATTTTATCCGTTTACGCGATAACTCAAGACTGGATGGAGCAAATTTCACCAAACTTTGTTGGAGGATGATGTATGATGGGACAATTACTTGATTAATTTTTCAGTGAAATCAGACAGAGGTCAAAGGTCAAAGATCAAGGTCAGATCCTAAAATTTATCTGTTTACGTGATAACTCAAAACTGGATGAAGCAGCTTTCACCAAACTTGGTCCAAGGATGATGTATGATGGGACAATTAGTTGAGTAGATTTTAGTGACATTGGCAAGAGGTCAAAGGTCAAAAGGTCAAGGTCAAATGCTATAAATGTTGCAATTTCCCCCATATCTATGCAATGCCCTAAGGTATTTTCTTGAAACTTGGTGTGGACATGTACTACTGCGTAAAGATTCTCCAGAGAGAGTTTCATGTCATAAGGTCAAAGGTAAAAAGGTCAAAGGTTAGGTAAAAATGTTGCAATATCATTTTTCTTGCAAATGGTTCAATGTATCTTCGTGGAATTTGGTACATATGCATGTACAGTCTGGCAGGGATTATCTAGGGATTTTAGGGGTCATGGGTCAATAGTCAGGGGTCAAAGGTCAAGGTCAACTCCTCAAAATTTTACTATTTCCCTCATATACTAGTATATGCAATGCTTGTATTATTAGTTTCAAAACTTAATACATGCATTACCTAATGGAGATTCTCCGGGATATTTCCAGCCAGAAGGTCAAAGGTTAAGGGTCAAAGGCCAGGTTTCAATGCCCTCCCCCCAAAAAAACAAAAACAAAAACAAAAAAAAATCTATTTTGTACCATCATCACACTCTTTCTTCATACCTTGGAAATTACTCAATGCATAAACTTCCCCAGAATTCCCCAAATATGTGTACCTGCACTCTTAGAAAATTATAGCAAACCCAGTTCAAGACATTTCTGACAAACATGTCATTTCAACATTTTGCCAGTTATGTGAAACTGTCATGCATCACACATTGTGAAGACATTGTACTATACACCTACTGGGAGAATCATGCATTATGGCGGAGGCATCAGTCGCCATAGCGACATTTCTAGTTTTTGTTTTTTTGTTTTTTCTGGATGCAATTTTGACGAGCATTGCTGTTTTGTGAAAACTCAATCAGTATTATCTACATGTCAAATTGTAATGAAATATTACTGTCTTGCTTATGCGATAATGCTTGATTCTTTGAATTAACTTTAGTCGCATTCACACAAAGTAGAGAGATAATGATCATGATCCAATTACTGAGATGTTTTGTGCCTGTTTAGACAAACAGAAATATCCTGCTGATTGCAGATAGGGATAATCTGTTGACCAAACTGTGCAGGCCCAAAATCTACTGAAATGGTGACGCTTGCCCTTGTGTTTAAGCAGTGTTCAATCATGAATGATGGAATAAAAAATCTTGAGATTTTTGCTCCAGTGTTCACAAACTTGTGGCATTGCAAATAATTTCTCTATTTTTTCCAATTATTGCGCTAATTCTGAAATGATCACAAGATATCTTGAGATTTTGATTGCAATGCTGATCACGCTGTGTAGTGGGATTTTAATGTCCACACAGGCAAAAATCTCAAGATGTGGATCGCTGTGCATATCTCAGGATTTGTATACTGCTAATTCGCATCAGTGCGAATCCCACTTTTGGTAGAGAGTAGCATAAGATGTGAACAACTCTTGAGAGCTGTTACTAACTGTTGGCTTCTTGTTTGATCTCTCCGTTCAGGCGAATACAGTTTGTCTTCCATTGCTGCCTGGTCCCGTGTGTTGGATTCCAAATCAGACTTTGTGCTCAGTTTTGACCTAAAACTTCTTGCCAATGCCTCCGTCACGATAGTCGCCGAACGGGAGGAAGCCGGAAAATATATCAGCATGCACTATGTTAGTGGGGAGGATGGTTTTCGTGTGGGCGACGGATTCGTTGTGCATGGACTGGGTCCCGTCGCGCGGTGGCGTACCATCACGAGAAATCTTCAGGTGGATTACAGAAAGACCATGGCTTTTACTTTGGGTATTCACCACAGGAACAAGCCCATCAGGTATTTACTGCAGAGACTAGTGAGAATAGAACTGCGCGGCTATGGCCGCATCGCAAACATCGTGCTGGCGAGGTCGCGGCACATGCGACACTTCTTCGACGCGGCCGACTGGTTGGTCAACCACCAGGATGCGAGAGGCGGCTGGTCGATCAAAGTGGAGAGGGTCCTGGACGGAATGACCCTCCCGCCCGAATGGTACTCGGCGATGGCCCAGGGACAGGCCATGTCAACGCTGGCACGGGCATTCATCAAGACGCGGAGGAAAAAGTACCTTCAAGCAGCCTTACGCGCTACGGGTCCTTTCCAGTATCCATCATCAGAGGGCGGCATTACCGCCAAGTTCATGGACAAGTTTACGTGGTACGAGGAGTATCCCACGTCCCCGAGCTCCTTCGTCCTGAACGGTTTCATCTACAGCCTGATCGGTCTCTACGACCTGCTGACCGTCGCCGAGCCGGACGAGAGTCGCGACGCGCAGAAGCTGTTCGACGAGGGAATGGCATCGCTCAAGGCCATGCTGCCCCTCTTCGACGTCGGCTCGGGAACCACGTACGACCTCCGGCACGTTGCCCTGGGGAAAGCCCCCAATCTGGCGCGGTGGGACTACCACGCCACCCACATCAGTCAGCTGCAGCTGCTCGCATCAATAGACTCTTCGCCCATATTCAAGGAGACCGTAGCACGCTGGATTGGCTACACCAAGGGCAAGAGAGCCAAGCACAACTAGCAAAGGGTGTTGGTCAACCGCATCCGCAAAGCTACGTAGATCTGATAGTCGTTATATATCTCCAAATCTTACACCTTGATAACAAGAGCTATGCCTCACAGAAATTCACAAGGCAACATATTGCCGTTTCTACTGGGAACAAAAAAGAACATTCTGGAAACTGTCAGATAAAGGTGTAGTTCTCACATGGAGAGTACTCTGGAACAAAATCTGCGTACTGGATATGCAATACTAGTACAATTTTATTGATTTCTCTGTGAGAATGAGGTATCTCTAAATTTCAAATTGAGCAGTATTATTTTAGTTTTAGGTAAAACTATATTTTTCGATGCAGAAAAGTTGTTTTGAGCATGCAATTTCCTTCTTTTTTTTTTCAAATTTTCAGGTGGTAGTTTCTGTAGTTTCACTCCGGTCTAAAAAACTGTACACAAAGTACTGTAGTGATGTGCACTGCAGGTGGAGAATCAAATTTTTCTATTGTATTGTGTATCATGTTGTTTTCTTGAGTTTGCTGTATGAAAGTGTCACATTGGACAACAGTGGAAGGGTACAGCATTTGAGGCATGGGTTGTTTCTTATCTATCCCATAATGCTCCCTGCCACCCCCCCCCCCCCCAAAAAAAAAAGGAGGAAAAATTGATTAGATCTTTTAAGTAGGAGCCTGAAACCATACCCAATGCCTGGTACATCCAGCCCCTATATCCTCTTTAGCACATTCCCAACTAGATTGTGAAATGCCCACTGGCCTTTCACAGTATCCAAGGGGCTCCGCGAGGCAATGACTTAACAGCATCGAATGTGAAACAGAGCTGCCATGTCTCTCTCTGATTCTGCAGGGGGCGCCCTAACAAATCTACCACTTCATTATGTTCTTGACAAGAGGAAGTGAAATCCCCACTTACACATTTGATTTTATTATATTTATTCTTTTTTATAAACTTCTTTGGGAATCTGATTTTCATGTCTGAATGTAGGCATAAACAGGTACCTGTGAAGTCAAATTGAACAAAAGAAGGAAGCAATTATTTTCATGATATTTCGTTTGAATATTCTTTGGAACATTTTTCTTTCTTTCTTTTTTTAATAGAAGAGGCCATTTTCATTTAGAATATTGAAGTACAGTGAATTATTGTGAAAGCTTAACATGTACAAAGTGATTAAGGTTGTCTTATTTGAACCGTTTCCCAAAAATTTTCTATATGCGTCCCCCTGACTTGTGGCAGAAATTTCAGCTGAGTGCACTCATTTTGTAAGCTTGAATTTGTGTCCTTAATCAACAGGTAAAGTCCTATGTTTTTCCTCTTTCAATTGAGAAGCAAGCACATATTTGCTGTCAAAGGAAACCCACATTCAACAATGGGTGGTCACCAGCTCTTTCCGATATACAGTTTTTACATTCTTGCATGCTTGAATGAAGTTTACGCCCGTTGACACAATAGGACATGATTGAAGAGTGAAAGGAGAAAGCACTAGATAGCAAATAGATGTACACCAAGTACTTAAAATCGATAATAGCACTGATAAATCATAGCGATAGTTGGAACTCATCCTCTGAAAGTGATGTTTTTTCTTTTTTTCAGTGTTGTAAATGATGTGGTTTTGTATCTTTACTCTTTTTCATTTTTTTTTTGCCATTTCGTGCAATCTGCCAAAGTGCTCGACACAGTGCATGTGTGAGTTACTCCTCAGAATGTAAGAATTGATGTTACCATGACAACCGATACATTGGACTCTAGGGAGACGGGAGTGGAATATTACAATGTAATGTTTTCCGTGTCAACATGCCATGATGAATTATTCTCTGAATGTACTGAAATGAAAACTTTTCTGCTTTACGCCAGTCCATTGACTTGCGAAGTACTATGGCTGAATACTATTATTTACATTTTCATAACCCATTTTTGTGTGTCTTTGATTTCTCCCATTAAATGAAGGGAAAGAGTTCAAATTGCTTTGTAACATCAGTGTACATGTGACTGTCTAGATGTGTGTAGTATTGGTATTTACCGTAAGATATTTACCTAAAAATGGCCATGAATGAATTTACCTGGAAACTTTGCAAGAAGATTTTGACCTAACACATTGCACAGATGAATGTGGTCACCAAGTAAGTAAAATATAGTCTATAATAGTCTAGATTAGCCGATCAGATTCTGAAGAATCTGGATCACATTTTGTAGAAGAATATCGCAGAATGTATGATGTACTGTCCAACAGAACAAATTCCTTCGAGTACTCTATTCTTTTACAGTACTGCAACATTTGTATTTTTAATCCATTTGTTTGACAGCAATGTGATTTGATGCCAAGGTTTCCTTCTAGATATAAATGTGTATTCAATGGAGTTTTGAATGAGACTAATCATTGTTATTCTCTCTCTCTCTCTAAAAGAGATACAAAAGACCTTTCATGTTTCAGTCAGTGAAGTCATTAGCATGAAATGAAAAAAAAAAAGAAAACTAAAAAAGGAAACAAACAAATTCAAGACATGTGTGTCTATTTGTTGTTGCTTTTAGCTAAATCGTCGCTCTTTACCAAGACGATACCAATTGTCATGGTGAAAATAGCAGGCACTTGCCATAGGAGATTACTGTATATACCATATATTTTGTGAGGTCTTTGTTTTTGCAGATTTCACAAGTTGGGTGCTGTTTGCAAATTTAACAACACAGGAAATTATTTCCTCTGACCTTGACACAAATGCGACTCACACAATGCACGTCTCCCTTTCTTAGTGTACCCAACGATCATGGATTTGACCACTTGAGAAATTGACGGGAAGTCCTGTTTCTGTATGCACTATGTTGTATCCGAAAGCCACTTTGATATTCTCAGTGTCCATGCCCGAAAGATACATCTTCTGTAGTACCCCAACTGTCGCTCATCACTATTCCTAACCACCAAACACATTTACCCCTCCACCTCCACCCTTGCTATTTGACTACTACAAACACATCTAGAAAGAAATCATGGATTTGCTACATGTGAATGTGTACTGGAATGATGTTTATTACGCATGTGAGTTATTCATTTGGACACCATCCCGAGTGTAGCGGCGTATTTTTCGGTTCCCCTTGGGTGATTGCTAAGCACAGGTTTGTCTGGACCTGTGGGTGAGGGATTCAAGCCCACTCCAGGCCCCTTCTAAGCACAGGTTTGTCTGGACCTATGGGTTTGGGATTCAAGCCCACCCCAGGCTCCTTTAGGCAAAGAAACAAAAAGTGAGACTCAATGACGTTTTATGAAATAACAGTAAAGACCATACCTTACAAGCTATATAGAGAAAGACGACACCATTGGTCATAATCAACCACATGCAAAGTAGATGTAGATGAGGCTGTTATACTTTGGCATGATAAGTCACCAATTCAAATTTGGGCAAAGCTCGACCTCATTTCCGTCCATGATGTAAATTCAAGAAAAGATTAAGCCACTTGCATCAAACTATTTACAGTTGTAATGAATTTTATAGCAGTGATGGTTTTAAAAAGGGGAGTGAGTTTTGGTTCTAAGAATATTGCACACACAAAAAAAAAAGAAAGAAAAAAAAAAATCACAATTTTATTTTAAAAACCAGAGGGACAATGCCTAGGCAGTGGTGTCAATACCTCATCTGATTTGCATGTATGGGACTATCATTGTAACAGTTATTGCTGCTTTGCCAAAGTAGGTAAATCTGTAATACTCTGTAACTCTATTTCTTCCGGTTTGAGCTTGTCCAGGATGTCTTTTGTCTTTGTATGACTTTCCTTTTCCTTTTCTTTTATCTTCGATGAATTCAAGTGTGTTGTGTAATTTCCCTTTGACCTGCTGAGGACGAGTCCCGAGAATACTCCGGCAGGTGTCTGTGGGATATGCATGTTATAGCAAAATCAGTCCGTCCTCATTGGGTTAAGATGGCAGAAGGCATGAAGTACTGGATGTACAAAAATGTGCATGTACTCAATGTGCCATATGAAAAGAAAAGCTTAATTGTACAATGACTTGGAGCTGTGCATTTTGTAGTCACCCATGGAGTGTGTATTCATTTGTGATCATGCACAACACACATTGAATATTGTCAACATGCAGCGTCTCTGATTCTAGAAATTTATTTCCAGTGTATTCTCTCTTTCTGCTTATTCCTACTCTTGGTCTCTGTCGGCTATACAGTGCAGCAGAAATTATGTGATGAGGTCACAATGACGTATAGAAAACTTTGACGAGAAGTCAAAAGTACTATGATGTAGATAATTGTTTTTTCTTGCTTTTTAGTGACAAGCAAGTGAGTATTCGTAATTGATGAAGAACTGAAGAGCCATGAAATATGCTAACTTTGAGAGTATCTTTCCACATGTTGTGGAAATTCTCAAAAAGATGATTTTATATGAAGAAGCATAACAGTTTAAACCAAAGTAGGGTCTTATCATTATCACTTTTTTTTTTTTTCATTGGAAATCAAATTGAAGTTGATACTGATATATGGTTAATGAAGCTGATGCGAATCAATTGCACATAGAGTGTATGTTTGATTGCCATATTTTTATTTCTTGTTGTACAGGTACAGCAGAAATTCAGAACCTGCTTGTTCTATTCTTTAATTACAGTTAGTTCTGAGTGTAGGTTCGAGGACCTTTGAAATGTGAAGTGCTTGGTATATATTTATTTTACTGGTGCCACGTTTGCCAGGCATTTGGATATAAATGCTATTGCTTATGTCACTGAGTCTGTTTCTAGTCAATACAGCAAGGTGTCAAATGTTGTGATGTTAAGACTGATGGATCATCCTTTGCACAGCAAGTTCAAGGGGAAAGAAAAACCCAGAGATATATGTTTATATCATTGTGCCGTTTTTATTTTCGTCATCAATATTGCAAGAGAAGACCTTCTGAATGCATTTGCAAGTGATATGCAACATTTTGTGCTATTTTTTGTAACACGTTTTAAATTAATGTAAACTGGATATGGAAGCTGTAGTGATGCAAGTTCTCAAACTGCGAAGGAGCCTTTATCAGGAAACTATATCATGATAATCTAACAGTAAAGTAGAAACTTGTTATAAAGAGTTTGGACATAACAGAACCGTCTTAAAGGGGATTTTGTAGGTCCCAACTCATTATATTTCTTTGATTTTGTACACTGATATAGTGAGAACACAAAGAAATTGATATGGTTTTCAGGTCCTCTCTACAACAAGGCTCCCCAGTAATGGGGCACGGTAAACATAGTACAAAAACTGTAGCTTTTGAAGTCCACCCGGGCACCCTTTCTGGATCACAAACTTATGGTCATCACAGACCTTGTACGTAAACAGGTTTTCAATTTAGTAAAGACAGAGTTTGACAAACATACTTTTTGAATTGTGTCCATCTGTTGAGATTGCATTAAGAAGGCAGTGAGTGATGTAAGGACTCCATGCACCAACAGTAGTTAACATTAATACATCAGGTGTACCAGTAATAAATGTTTAATATTTTACAACTGCCCACGTAAACGATGATTTTCAGTCATCATCAGTGGTCCACGACATTATTAACTCTTTATGTGCCATGTTTGCACGTCCGACTCGGTCGACTGCATGCCAACTTTGCATATTCTGCTCAAACCCACAAACCCGCAAAACCAAGAGATAAATCACCAAATGCCGCAGTACAATGAAAGCTTTTCTCGCGCTTCCGTTCGTCTCACATGTAGCTTGCATTTTATGTGGTTATTGACTATCAAACGGTGTTCTTTATAGATTTGAGTGTAAATTCGAAGTTTTTGTCACTATTTTGTGTGCAAAAGTCATGCCTTTACAGTAATGTAGCTACTGGTCATTGAAACAAAGCTTGGCACTTTCTCTACAACTTTGCTCACTACATGTCCAGTTTAACAGAAAATGATATAAGTTAAAGAGATTTGAAAACAGAATGTTTTCTCAAAACGTGACTACATTGGTGTCTCAGAATAATGTGGCACACAGGGGGTTTCCACCAAGACACATAAAGAGTTAATAGAGTACCTCAAGTCATGCAATGCAAACAGATATTGTACTCCTACAAAATAATGAATCGATGGAAAGGCATGAATTGCAGCCAGTGGCTATCCAACCTTTTGCTCAGGCTCTTCTCATGCTATGTTTCATTTAAGTACGTATTCACTGATGAACCCCGTTATGGGCACAAGCAGGAATTCATTGTATCTCCACTTGTGGTACTATTCATGTTTCCTTCGCTAAATTTTTGACATCATGTCCATTATGTAGATGGACTCATTTTTTTTTTAAAGCTTTATTTATTTGACTGTGGTATACAGAGGCTGAGATTACTGTGATATTGGCAAATGTTATATTTCTTCTGTAAAGGTGAGGCATATTTGTATATTTGGACTCTGAAGTAGACTATTGTGATTACATGTGCTGTTCTTTTTCTTTTCTTTTCTTTTCTTCTTCATTGACAAGACAGTGCGTGTCTATTTGCACGAATCTTGGGAAAATGTACTGTATGTCAACAGTCCACTCTTACATGCAAAAAGTACTGGGTACATGGTGATGTTGTACAAAGTACAATGTACTAACATTTGGAAATATAATTTGAGAAGTAAGATTAACCTTGCTCATGTATTGCACAAGAAATGTTGAATTAAATAATGTGGGTACATATTTTGTACAGAAAAGCAGTTTTGTGTGATATAGTGATTTGCTTATGATACTTAAAAAAAAAAAAAAAATAGTGTGCGTGTGTACATACAGTGTATGTGTGTGTATGTGCATTTGTGTTCATGGAAGACACATTGACTTGTATTTCTATCTTGTATACAGCAATTGGCTCCTTGTGTTAATACTTTGATTTTCCAAGATGATTAGAGACCACTTTGAATATTAAATATTCAAGAGCATAAACTTAAAAAAAATTAATTCAAAATTCAGTTGATGAAAATCGGTTTTTGGAATACCTGAGATATCCAAAAACAAAATAGAACAAATTGATCCGAATAAACATTGTGTCTCACCCCTTGTTTTGGATATCTCAGCCATTTCAAAAGCATTTTTCATCAAATAAACTTTGAATTCCTCTTTCATATTTCACAAGAGGTTTCTCATTATCTCGACAAAAAAGTTTGAAACCTGAAACCCCCGTCTCAACCAAAACTACATTTTGTGAAGATCTGTGCTCATATCAATGGGAGACTAATATGTGTATGTGATGTTTCTCTGAGGTAAGTCTCTGTAAGAGTAAGAAATATGATTCATACATCAATTTGGCAAAATGGAAATTCAAACACATCTAGAAATGATAGTTGAGCATTTAAATGAATCACTGCAATAGATTCTAAATCACTTAAATGTGACAAGCACACATACAAGCACAGAACAAAAACATACACATACATGTATTTCTGTGGTGATTTCCAAAATTCTTATAAATCACAAAACTGGAATGGAAGCTTAATAATATGCTGTGCGATGTTTTGCCGATTTAACAATCGGCTTCTTCTGGCGTCCTTCCAGTGGAAGAATGGTCCTTATATGTTTGAAGTCATGCACGCATTTTCACGTTTCCCTTCTAGTTCTGGGATCAAAGAATTTTGGAGATTACACTTCGACTGGATGAATATTTTACAATCTGCATCATTTTATTGTGATAAGTGTATGAAGAGAAGCATTATGTCAATATTTTCAATTTCCCCCTGGCTTCAAAATTGAACAGAAAAAAAGACAGCATGTCATATGCATAAATTCCTTCAGTTTCATTCATTATCCTCTTGAGATAAATTTGTATTGTTTTACTTCTTTTTTTTTTCAACACTGGAAGTCTATACTTGTGTTTCTGTCTATGATGTGTATGTATGTGTGAAAATGGGGTCTGTAGGTTATAAAGTACAAGGATACCCATATGTTCAAATGACCCATAGAAAACAGACCTCTGTGAAACTAACAGAATAGAGGGAGTTTCACTAAAATCAGACAAGATTTTTGTCGGTGGTCTAGTTGAGATGACGCCTGTCCGGTGATCAGGAGGTCGTGGGTTCGAATCCTGTTCGAGTATGTACGCCCATGATTTTTTATCATGGCTACTACTAAAACACTGATCAATTCAGTGCTTATTTACGTCAATGTAGGGCAATTTGTCAATCAGTTGCAATGAAAACATCGCGACGGAAGAACTTCATAAATTTGAATAACAAAGCAGTACCCGCTGCATGCTATAAGGATTAGAACCAACACTTGCTGTCGGGCGAAAGCTCGGTGGTCTAGTTGAGATGACGCCTGTCCGGTGATCAGGAGGTCGTGGGTTCGAATCCTGTTCGAGTATGTACGCCCATGATTTTTTATCATGGCTACTACTAAAACACTGATCAATTCAGTGCTTATTTACGTCGATGTAGGGCAATTTGTCAATCAGTTGCAATGAAAACATCTCGACGGAAGAACTTCATAAATTTGAATAACAAAGCAGTACCCGCTGCATGCTATAAGGATTAGAACCAACACTTGCTGTCGGGCGAAAGCTCGGTGGTCTAGTTGAGATGACGCCTGTCCGGTGATCAGGAGGTCGTGGGTTCGAATCCTGTTCGAGTATGTACGCCCATGATTTTTTATCATGGCTACTACTAAAACACTGATCAATTCAGTGCTTATTTACGTCGATGTAGGGCAATTTGTCAATCAGTTGCAAGATTTTTGTGTTTTCACAAAACCATCAGAAAGTCTGATAACTTACAGAAACAAATGAATTCACAAGTAGGCATCACTTACATAAAATTTCCAGATTTTAATATCCAAAGACACATAAATACCTCATAAGCAAAGACACTGCTGTCCAAATGCACTTAATCAACTGTACACACTTCTCTGTAAAATCACATAATCTAGGTACATTTTGTAAAATTCATAGTCAAAACAGCAATGCAACAATGCATTAAAAACTTATCTCAAGACATTCAGACTTTTTTCATTAGAGTCTGGTGCCGCAACAAAGAAAACTCTTATTCACACTCCTGTTTCTGAGAGTGGGGTGTGGACACATGAAGTGTTTAACCCAATTTGAGAGGTGTATTGGGGATTGAAATGAAACAAAATTTGAATGCATTCCCTACTGTCCTGGAATATGACGCATTCATGCAGTTCTATGAACTGCCAGAAAAAAAAACAAGAGACCCGCGGGTCTAGCGCTCACCGAGTATCGCGCAAGTTCACCTTTCACGTAGTCACTAATCTAAATTATTCACAGCTCTACTAAAATTTGACCAGGCTTCTCAAGTAGAAGAAGAAAATGTACAATAAGGGCCGAAATTTTTAAAGATTCCTTAATTTGGGGGGATTGGGGGCCCCCTGGGGCCCTCTGGGTGGGGCATGGTGCCCATTTTGATAAATTGAGATCCTGACCCCCTAGGGATGCTACCTGCCAAGTTTGACGAAAATCCATCATGAGGTTTTCAGGAAGAAGATGAAAATGTACAATTCAGGCCCCCATTTGGACCTTCCCAACCCCCCCCCCCCCCCCCCCCCCCCCCCCGCCTCCAAGAGGGGCACCCCTGGATTTGCTATGAACAAACTTGAAACTACAGTCATTAATGTACTCATAGTATTATCTTAGCTCTATAACTTCTGATTCTAGAGAAGATTTTTAAAGATTCCTTCATTTTGGGGGGTTTGGCCCCCCCTGGGGCCCCTGGGTGGGGCATGGTGCCCATTTTAACAAATTGAGATCCTAACCCCCTAGGGATGCTACCTGCCAAGTTTGGTGAAAATTGGTCATGAAGTTCTCAAGAAGAAGATGAAAATGTATAATTTAGGCCCCATTAGGACCCCTCCCCACCCCCCTCCCCTGGGTCCCAAGGGGGGCACCCCTGATTCTGCCATGAACAAACTTGAAACTATAGTCATCAATGTACTAACTCATAGTATTAACTTAGCTCTATCACTTCTGGTTCTAGAGAAGAAGATTTTTACAGATTCCTTAATTTTTGGGGGTTTGGGCCCCCCTGGGGGCCCCCTGGGTGAGGCATGGTGCCCATTTTAACAAATTGAGTTCCTAACCCCCTAGGGATGCTACCTGCCAAGTTTGATGAAAATCGGTCTTGGGGTTTTCAAGAAGAAGATAAAAATGTAAAAGTTTACGCACGACGGACGCCGGACGAAGGGCGATCGCAATAGCTCACTTGAGCCTTTGGCTCAGGTGAGCTAAAAAAGAGACAAGAGCATACATGAATACTGGTTTGTCTACAGATCAAAATAACCGATTGCTGATTACATTTAAAAGTATTTTTACACATGTAGGGTTTCTGCTAGATAGAAAGATCCGTCTGTACGGAGGAGTCTTTCATGTTGTTGTTGTTGTTGTTTGTTTGTTTGTTTGTTTTTGGACATTATCGCTCTCCTCCGCGAGGGGATCCGTGAAGCCAGGACACAGTCTCCGTGGAACATATCCTGACGACCAGATACAGACCGATCTTTCGGCCAAGGTTTCTGCAAGTTTGGCAACACAAATTAAGGTACTACTTCTTCCATTAGAATCACACGCACCTTGTTAACAACTTTAGAGAGGTTAAGAAATGATCACATAGATTGAATTTCTGTTCGTATGTACATTTCCCTTTGACAAATTTGTAGGGCTTTGCCTGATGAGACAGTTTGGAGTTTGAATGCATCAAAGTCCATTTTGAATCATGTTCAACTGAGCAATTTACCGGATGAATTTTTTGAAATAAATGACGTTGTATACAGAAAGGGAGTAGGGTGATAGGGACATAGAAATGACCCTATACAGATGACTTACACACTTTCAGACAGCAAGAACTCCCTTCATACATACATCAGTCTCGAGCTCACAGATAATGTACAAAGTTCTCACAATATTCATAAACTTACTTCAATTTTTCCCTGGATGGGACCACCCTTTTAACATTTGGGTGCAAATGCAAGGGCTAATTTTTTCAAATCATATCATAAATTTTCAAAGACCACAAATTGGTAATTTAACAACACCTCCACGTGTCATAGGTTCTTTAAAAATTATGGGCATCATTTTAAATGTGATAAATCTGGCCAAAGCAGAATGAATAAATTGAAATTGTTACCTCAAATGGGTCAGACAATAACTGTTAAAGCGAGTTCACATTTGTTGGTTATTTCAAAAGTACTGCCTACAACAGCGGATTAAACAACTGTTGCGACTAACTCCATCATGTCATGTCCACTTCAGTGATACAGCTTGTATGGTTCCTCCGTTTGGCCACCGTTTGACCGCCAGGTCCACCTTCAGCTTTGCATGACCACTTCACAGGTGGTCACACTGTCGAGCTAGGGTATTGTGGATGTCATTTTCCAGAGCTTGGGTCTCACAGGGCGACCAAAAATTTCAGCTGACCATGCAGCTAGTTCAATAAGTCCAAAAGTTTGTTTCAGAGATTTAATTCCTACTCATCGAATGTCGTCTTCTTTCCTTGGAAATCCTTGATACCGTCTTTCTTTTGGAAGCCAAGCCCAGGACGTCCTAGAAATAAAAGTCAGACATTCGGACATTCAATATGAGGCAACTTAACAACATTCAAAAAGAAAAAGAAAAGAGGGAAAAGACAGGGCAAAGGCCCTACATCTAATGCATTCCTTCAGTCAAGACTTAATCCCTGAATGGCAAATAGGTTGTTCTAAAGAGAAGCAGGTTGACTGGTAATATCTGCAATGAAATATCCTTCTAAACAATTTTTTGCACTGCCAACCCGTGAAATGGTTCAGTTTGCTTTTACGGACTTGGGTAAGATTTGCTTTACAAATTCCTTCTGACATCTGTTACTTTTGACTCGACACAATAGTTATCTATCTTTTTCTTTACTCTTTTGGACAATACATGACAGTAAATTACAACTATGAGGATGTCAAATTTATTTCAAATCATGAAGATGACATTTCATACCAATACAGTCTGTTTTCTCACTGCTTTAACAACATCTAGCTTTTATTGGCCATGACAGTAATATTTGTCTTCTCACCACCTGCATCTTTTCTAGATTTTGCATAATACATCTTCCACTTGTGTAAAAAAAAAAAAAAATGAAAAGCACAGCTTTCTGAAATCAAATTCCATGGCTTTCAACACCACAGGCAGGCACAAAGTTAGAGCCACTTCTTTTTACAGTGGTTTCACCGTCACTCGACACGAAACTCTAATGAAACTTCAAATGTTGGCGCTTGACCACTCGGCGCCTCGTACTGACCTCTCCCGCCTCCCCGTCCACCACCTCGTCCGCCGCCGCGTCCACCGAAGCCGCCACGGCCACCACCAAATCCTCCCCGGCCACGGCCGCCACGTCCACCCCTTCCCCTGAATCCACCACCTGCAGGCACGGGGATCAAGAGAGAAAATGGCAGATATTATTGAGCTTGATGCGGGATAATCGAATACAAAATAAAGCGCAAAAAGTAGATTGTGTCAGTAAAACATCTTTGGAATACAAGCATAGCACCTCTCAGCAGTGTCATATTTGTGATGAACAATCAATCACCTGATCAAACTGTGCACACAAAATGTCAAATTAAACAAATGAACATAAATTCAATTATGCAAAACTAGCACACTTTCTTTCTTTCAATAACATATAGCAGGAAATGAACTGGAAAAAAAAAAAGTGCCGTATCTTTTCTGTATCTATCTATTTGAAGTGTTAGTTTATAATAGGAGACAGTTTCGATTTCATCAACAAAAATGAAATTCATACTGTTCTTTATGCTCATACCAATAGAAAGTTCTCAACAAAAAGTTTCGATGCCAACAAAAGTTCTGGAGCAAAATGTCAAGGTTTCATGTAGTTTGAATGAGATTTTAACCAAAGCCACTATTTCTAGTTAAATTCTACAACCAACTTTGAAATTGCTAAACATTCTCCCAGCTTTCACTTTTTCTAAGTTTGAAAAAAAAAAAATGTTCACTGTTATGTGTGTTTTATTTCACGCTGAATCAAAGTAAACTTCACCACAGGGCAAAGATCAATTTCAATTCATTTAGTGTTCTGCACATCCAAGTCCTAATACAGTGAAAACAGATCAATTACCATAGACTGGTGGTATTCAAAGTCAACAATCATTAGTCTGTTTACGTGTTCAGAACGAGCTGATTTGCTGCACACATCCTCCCATATGCGCCTGTCTGAGTTTACTCTGGACTAGTCTTAAAGGGATTATATAATTTTGGTTGAGACCTTACTTCCTGTTCCTGACTTTTTTTTTTTTTTTGGCGAGATAATGAGAAACCTCTCATGAAATCTGAATAATATGTATGCCTTACAATTCCAAAACCAATTTTCATCAAATAAACTTGAATTCCTCTCAGAATGGTATGCTCTGTATTATTTCAGAAGTGTTTTAATGCAATCTCGCAGAAAGTTAAAAAGCCCAATCCTCATCTCCACCAGTACACCATCCCTTTAAATGGATTAAAGAGTCGGGCCATACCTCGTCCAAATCCACCACCGCCTCTGCCGCCTCCAAAGCTGGACCTCTCGCGAGCAAACTCCATGTACAGTCCATCCTGGCCAGAGAGAGAATCGATGGCCGACTGGGCAGTGCTGTGGTCATCATAGTCTGCATAGGCAAATCTGTGTGATGGAAAATGTACCAAAACTGTTAACACAGAGAGCTTTGACCATAGGCCCACATTCATGATGGTGGCTCACATAAAAAATGTGGCTTAAAGGGGTGTGTACAGTTCTGGTTGAGGTGAGGATTTAATTTGCGCTTTTAACGTTTTGCGAGATATTCAGAAACCACTCTATGAGATGTCAAAGAGCATGCAATTCCAAGGGGTATCAAAAGTTTATTTGATGAAAATCGGTTTTGAAATGGCTGAGATATCCAAAAACAAGGAGAAACAAAGAGATCCTAATAAAAGTGTGGCCTGTCGCCTTTTATTATTATCACTTTTTTTGATATCTCAGCCATTGAAAACCAATTTTCATCAAATAAACGTTGAATCCTTCTTACAATTACCGGTACATGCTCTCTCATATTTCAGAAGAGGTTTCGCATTATCTCACCTAGGAATGTTCAAAACATGAATCCTGACCTCAACCAGTACTGTATACCGTATTCACCGGCGCAAAGGCCGCAGCGCCGTATAAGCCGCACCCCCGATTTGTGCAATGCAAAAAAAAAAATAAAATAAAAATACTGGTACTAAAATGTAGCGTGAAAACCTGATGCTTGAAGATGAATGATGAAGACACTTTACGGTAAAAAAATACTTAAATTTACACGGAAATTAACGAGTGGGTACCATACAAAATACGATGTTCTCGCACACAAGTAACGTTGTGTTCAACTTGTGGTTAGATACATCGTTCAATCGAAAAACTTGAACAAACACTCGAACAAAAACTCACCTCCAAATTTTTGCCAGTGAGGTAATAACTTAACAAAAATGAACAAAACACGCTCAGAAGTACGATTGTACTCTGAAAATAAGGTATAATGATACAAAAGCAAAAGAGAGAAAATGAGAGAAAGGGACAGGAAATCTAGAGAACATACACCAGTCGATCGCTAGTCGATCGAGTCACATTGTAATACAGGTACGTGTGGTGCATGGTTGTCTTGTACAATACAGACAGTCTATAGACAGGTACATTGTAATATAGTAGACAGGTATTCATGTAATAGACAGGTGGTTGTCTGTACAGTCTATAGACAGGTACATCGTAATATAGTAGACAGGTATTCATGTAATAGACAGGTACTACGGTACATTGTCATAGACAGGTACATTATTGTAATAGACAGGTAATCGCGTAATAGACAGGTTCTGACAAACACCATATTAGTTAGCACAGCGCTACGGTTTTATTTTTGCCTCATTAAAATTTCATAGGAAAGACAAAGAGGACATACTGATGAGGAAAGTCAGTCAAGTTGTGAAACAAACACGGAATGCAGCTTTGCTTGTAAGATTTGTATACCGGTATTCATGAATCATATCATCGGGGGATGGTTGCCTCCTTGGGACCTTGGCTGCCTATTGTGTAGTCCCATACATGTATAAATGTGCTAGTTTTTACTCCCGATTTGCCGGGTTGCAGAGACCAATTTTGGTTTTGCCGCCAGAAAGGCCGCACCCCGACTTTTCACTTTTATTTTTCTGAAAAATACTGCGGCCTATACGCCGGTGAATACGGTAGTCCCTTTAAATTTTAGTCCATGAAAACCTAGTACCTTTCACATGTGCGTATCGACGTGTGATTATTATTGAATATCTTGCTGACACATGTGCAAATCTGTTGCGCATATTTACACGGAAGAAATTCGCATACACCATGCACTGATTTCAAACTAACTTTGTGAATAATATGGGCAATAGAGTACAGTGTTCATCATGTTCTCAAATACATCACACATACGACATGTATGCTCATAAACACTTTAATAGAGATTAATAACTGTTTGTGATCATCACAATTTGTACAAACTGACAAATATCTAGAAAGGTATTTCAGTGTTGGGCCAGCTTAGTCGACACAGGACATGGAGAGTCTCCTGTATGCGTGGATCTGACTCAAGTTTACTGTTCCCTTCGGTCTTACATGCAAGCGGTAGGAATGGCCACAGGCATGCCTTATTTGAAGGGTTTCTTAACCCTATCTCTGTCACGGGCCGATTAAATCGGCCCAAAAACTGCAATAGAAATGCTTCGGCCGATATTATCGGCCCTATTTTGATTGACACATTACTTCAAAGGCTATGACACTACCACTCTATAAACTCATTTGTGATTGGCTGACAGTGTAAGGAAATGATTTCCAGCGTGAAAAAAAGCTTCCCCACCTTTAACCAATCAGGAAAGCTTTCTCAAAGTCCAAGAAATTGTGGTGGCCCCGCCCATGTTCATTTGCATTCAGACTGCAATGTATTGTGTACAGTTTTGCCATGTGTGGAGAACTTACACGAATCTGTATATGTGGGACTGTATTAGAGATCGCCGCGAGCGATGAAAAGATCGTACACGTGGGTCAATTTTCATCTATTTTATCTAAGTCAAAATAGTAAAACATGAAGTGAAAACATTCAGATTAGGGATTTCAACATCTCTGAATTCTGTGAAGGGGTATAGTTTCAGTGATATCGGCCTCATAAATGATCTGAAGAATAGATGAACACTGCACATTCGGTGCAGGAGTTGCAACTGGTTACTCAGCACTAACAGCAGTGCATTGGATCTCTAGTTAGCCGGGGCCAGCGGGGCAGGTGTAAGGAGCAATAGGGTTACAGTAGCTTCCTGCTGGCGGCCTGAAGCTGTACAGTCTTGATGTTGGGGTATGTTTGACTGTTTATTATTATTACATGATGAAACCGTCACTATGCGAAACTTCAGTTCAATGCAGGTTTATCATAAAGAAAATGACTGCTGTGATAGTTCATTCTGTTTCAATAAGGAAAGTGCAGAAAGTCGTAGACTAGCATATGATGATCAACTGGAATGCATGGACACTCCAACGTCTGAATATTTTCAATAGCATTTTTTATCCTTAGATTATCTTATCATTATGGCATTATCATAGGACAAGATTAATATAAATTTGAAAGGAAAAAGCACAATTCAATTTATATTTTCAGCTTGACAAGATACAAACACACTTTGTCTACTTTCAGGCCAACATCACTCACAAAATCAAAAATTACACAAAATGTGTGAAATCTAGGTTGTAATTGCCACAGACTTTTGTTCATAAAATGAAAAGTACTGATGCTATTGATGAAAAAATCATACCATCTGAAAGCTGAATAAATTCTCTACAACATCTATGAGACCTTTTTGTGATGCAAGCTCATGTTGTGTGGAAAAATGAGGTGGTAACATGTAGAAATAAGTCTACATTGATAATTATGTGACATAAGAGGGCGTCCTACTTGAAATTGAAGTGCGCCCTCACTCAGATTATTATGGAAAATGAAAGTTTAGACCATAAGCTTTCAAATGATGTATAACATGACACATTAATGTCAATAATAATAATCAGAAATGGCCATCAACAATCTTGTGTCTGTGCACTGCAAAATGCCTGAGCACTCTGGCTACGGCGTATGTGACAGATATAGGGTTAATACACCTGGATATTGATCAATTATTGCTCCTGCAGTAAATCACTCCTTGCGGCTTCTCACTACAAAGAGAGACAAGACATTTCCCCGAAATGTTCTCACAAATACAACTGCAGCATCCAGAATCAAGTTCCAGATGCGTCCACAGCCTCATGAATGTTGCCTGTTATGCTCATACTACAGTTACCCAATTACACAGTTTCAAGCAAGGTCAGGATGTGCCCGGCAATCAATGAGAGGAAACATGCGTAGAACTTTGGACAAACTTAGAGGATATTGCTGGCACTTTTCAACGCTCTCTTACCCCTTGATCTCATTCGTCTCCCGATCCCGGGGGATTCTGACTGCTGTGCATCCCAGGGATTCGCAGAGGGAGTCTTCTGTCGCATCAGATGAAATACCTTTGACAAACAGTGTCTTGCTGTTCGAGTTGTCTGCAATAAAATGATCAGCAACAAAATGATTTAGAACACCTTCTATGGGCAAAGTACATGCGTCAGGATAAGAAATTCACAAAATGGCATTATTTTCAATGAATTAGACTGTAGAAAAGGGTGTTACAAAACTGGATTTAGTAATGCTTCCATCTGAGTTAATCTGGCATGACCATGTGGAGTAATTCGCATACCACACACACTCAAATGACACTGTGTTGAAACTTGAAAATAAGACATCAAGAACTACAGACAAATTAAGATGCTAAAGACTAAAACAAAATACCATTAAAGGGGATGGCTAGTACCTGATCAGTAGGAATCAGTGCGAATGCTGGGGAATGATTGTTCCAATCCTCGTGGGATTCATTTAAGAGTACATTATATATCTACTGTTGTGTGAAAATCATTTGCTTCAGAACGGTCTCATATTCAAGTAATGTGCAGATTAATGCCCCGTCACTGACCAGGGACGCTTACCTGGAAACATTAAACTGCACATTACTTGAATATGAGACCATTCTGAAGCAAATAGTTTTCACACAACAATAGATATGATAATGTACTCTTGAATGAATCCCTTAAGGATTGGAACAATCATCTCCCAGCATTTCCACTGATTCCCACTGATCAGTTAGTAGCCTTCCCCTTTAATTTCCAACAGTCAGGAAGGCATAGGATTGTTAATGTGGGGGTCATTATTTTTTTTTTCTTGATACTAGCTTGTCATAGAATAGCATTGACCAGGTGAGAGAGTCAAATCAATTCTTTCACGATAATTATTTAAAAGTTGCACAAGAGGGTTCTGCCATAACACGCACCTCCGCCACCACCACCGAAGCCACCCCGGGGCGAGTTGAATCTGCCGCGGCCCCCGCGGCCACCTCCCGGCGAGGCAAAGTTCTTCCTCTTGCTGCCGCAGTAGTCCAAGATGAGGGACCAGCCGTCGATCTCAACGCCCTGGTGGGCCTTGATCGCCTCGTCTGCAGCCTCCTCTGACTCGAATTCGATGAAGGCAAAGCTGGGGATTGGGGAGGGGAGAAGAATACACATCCGGGAACCTCATTATAAACAGCTGCTGCTCAGGATCACTGAAATTTCTTTGTTATTCAGTGCACTCCCAAAATTATGCGCTGTCTGTCTCGTTTATTTGTTCAGTTAAAACAAAATTTCGATAAATCGAAAGAAAATTGCCGGTCTCGAGGACTTCGATATAACAGGAACAAGGAATACAAAAAGAATAGGACCTGAAAAATTACCTTGCTTATCAGGCACGTCGCTATATCTGACCTTGTTATAACGAGTAAGTCAAAACTGAAGTGTCTGGTAAGTAATCTCTGATCAGTATTTTATAATTTTTCTATTGATTATAACTGCCCTGGTATGGAAACTACTGCAGAAACTCACAAGGCAGTTCACTTTGGTCCATGACTTATGCAACTTCTGATGGCATAAATGTAAATAACACATGTGGGCAAGATGTGTGCAGACTTCACACTGGTTGTACATTACAAACAAATTTTGATTGTACATATGATCCAATCTGCCTTTATGAAATCAAGCAAGTGGCTTTACGTTAGGGGGTTTGGATTTACACATTTCTGAAAGGTTTCTAGCACATGTACAAGTCTGCCATCATCATCAAGTCTTTTTGAAGGTGACCTCAAGAGCTTGTTTTTGGCAAGAACATGGGGTAAAATGTCCAAGTGATGTCACACGTTGGAGAAGGATTTAGGCAAGTTCCACGGACTCACCCTTTAGGCCGCCCTTCTTCGTTGACAGGAATCCTGGCATCGGATGCCCCAAATGTCTCAAGCAGTGTCTCCTTGGTGGTGCTGTAACTGAGTCCCTTCGCAAACAGAGTGCGGTCATCTGAACCCTCACTTCTCCCTGGATGACAAGGATACAAGATGTTAAATTTCCTCACTACCTTTAAAGGGGATGGCTAGTAACTGATCAGTGGGAATCAGTGGGAATGCTGGGGATGATTGTTCCAATCCTTGTGGGATTCATTTAAGAGTACATTATATATCGATTGTTGTGTGAAAATTATTTGCTTCAGAATGGTCTCATATTCAATGTGCAGTTTTATGTTTCCAGGTTAGCATGCCTGTACAGTGACGGGGCATTAAACTGCACATTACTTGAATGTGAGACCAATCTGACAACCAACACTATTTTTGACCAATCATGATTTAGCAGCAGACTTACCAAATACACTCCGTTCCCATAAACTTTTTTAGAAGTGTACAAAAACCTATGTCCTACACATTTCATCTATACATACATATACTCTGGAATAACACTACATGCTCTACAATATTAGATGAACCTTTGTGAAAAGCTGTTACATTAAATACTGACCATCCTGTGATTCATACTGCTTTCAAGTGATGAATATCCATGAAGGGTAATTGCATATGAGGAATTAATGCTCTTTACGCTCTTCACATAAGGTTTATCCCTAAAAAGACTGGGCTATTTTGGTAGCTCGAAAGACTGGGGGGGGGCCTAAAGGGCCCCCCCTTAAGATCTCGGTCGTGGATCGCGCGATCGCCGCGGAAATTTGCACAATGGTAGTGTGCGATGTAATCTACAAGGTCGTATATTTAAATTTTACAAAATAGTCTTCTTTTATTTTATTTTGATTAATTATGCTAATTTATGCAAGAAATCAGACTCTTTGATCTAAATCAGTAAATAAAGCTCCAAAAGTGCTCATTTTTGGTCAAATTATTCTTTGTGGCATTCTTAGCAAATGTACTTGAAAAAAAATTCGGTATCAAAATTAATTTCTTATTTGTTTTATTGTTTTATGAATTTCTTATGTATTTCTTTGTTTTTTCGACCTTTTTGTTTTTGTTGTTTTTTTAACAAAATTTGTGGCAGACACTTTTTGAAGCATAATACTACTAAAACAAATTGATTTTAGCCATTGAGAGTAAAAATAAGCATATTTATATGAACCATGTGTAAAAACTCATTTTGCATTGACTTTGTAAACAAAATCACATTTTTGAGCCATTTTCGGCCTCACATGCATGTACAAAAAGTTATGTAACTTCAGAACCGTACCCCCGGGCGTCACAAATTTGGTGTCAAAATGTGCGGGGAACTCGAAAGAAAAAAGTCATAGAGCATCGCGGCGAGAGCATTGCGTGTTGCAGAGTAATCGCGCGAAATGTCGAGGGGGGGGCCTTTTAGGCCCCCCCCCCCCCAGTCTTTTTAGGGTTAAGCAGGTCAAAATAATAATAAATGAATAAATAAACATGAATAGTGTTTGTGCCTAGCTGGAGGGTGGATATACAAGGAGTTTGTGGATACAGATTGCCTAACGATCAAGGGGGATTATTCCCAAGGTAAGCTCTTCATCTCACTTGGTGTGTGAGCAGCTTTCTGTGGCGCCTTGCTGCTGTCCATCTTGCGGCCGCGCTCCATCCGGATGACGCTGCCGTTGAGCTCGCTCTCATTCAGCTCCATGGCCTTGTTGAACTCTTCCTCCGAGGGCACGTCCACGTAGGCAAACCTACAGGAAAACAGAATGTCGGGACTTGTTTTATATCACGAATCAATGCCCTGCATACAGCGGCAACACTGTATGTGACATCTCGCACTTTGGTGTTTACGCTGTATCCCCTGTGGAATCACAAAATCTTATCAAGTACAGTGGGCTCCCATTATAACAAAGTTCTCGGGACCGGTAGTTATCTTTCGTTATAACCAAACAAACAATAAAAACACAGAGAGCAGATAATGTTGCGGCCTCAAAGTTTACTTCATTTTAACCCAAATTTCGTTATAACCGTGTTTGTTATAATGGGAGTTCACTGTCACTGCACAAAATGCAGTGTAAACTACTTCACGGCTTAAAACTGACTTAAATTCTGTAAGGGTGTCCTTCATGGTATGAGATTTGAACCTTCACTCACATCATTATCTGTTCATTATTCGTATTTCAAAAAACTACTGAACATTTGCTATTTCCAAGCAGGGAAAAACAGTTGACCTTTTTTTTCCCTCTGTAATGCTCCACCAGTGCTTTGCAGATGTAAGACTGCATAAAAATGCTAAGAAACATACTACATGCTTGCCTTATCACATAATTTTTGGCAGGTTTGAAAGTGAGCTTGAATTTTTTTCCCTCCTCATTATTTTCACTCAGGCTCTCAGACAAATGCCTCGTCGTTGATTTCAACATTTACACTGTCATTTCAGCGATGCAACAGTCATCATTGAGTCTGGATACCTAGATACCATTAAACAAGTGAGCATACTTTGAAAATCTGCATGTATCTATTTTGCTGGGCCCTGCAGGAGTTCTAATTTGCAAGCCATGCCAAGTTAATATTCTTTAAACCTCTTATTAGATAATTAACTGCACGGAACTCCTGTTTCAACAAAGTCTCTGGGACAGGCATTTATCTTTCGTTAAACTAAAAATTTTGTTGTAGCCAAACAAATGAAGTACATAAAGACATATCACAGATAATAATTTTATTTTTGGGACCTGAATCTTTATTTCATTGTAATTAAATTTTGTTACAACTGTAGCGCCCAGTACCTCTTGTTTTTCTTTTGACATGTAAATATACTGCACTCATATCCTATCCCTCCAACCCCCCCCCCCCAGATAATAAATACAATGGTATGAAAGGTTATAACTTCATTAGGAACACTGACAAATTGCACAAGCATCACTTACTTCCTGCTCTTCACCATGCGGGCATTGGAGCATGTCACACCGTTCTCCTCAAAGAATTCCTGGATCTGCTCTGGAGTGGTCGATGGATCTACTTTTGCGATGAAGATACTGATCACATCTGCATATAGGAACAGAATTGAGGGGGGGGGGGGTTAGATTAGTATTTCTTCAAATACAACTAAAGGACATAGGTGTACCTGTCAGTTTTTAACTCCATGCACAAACACACACAAAAAAGGAAACACATTGTAATCAGTTGTTTAAACCTCACATTAGAAATATTAATTTGCTCTTGCCTGTACTGAAAAAAATTCGTCTTGAGGTACACCATTCAACATACAGTGGACTCCCGTCATAACGGAGTGCTCGGGACCGGCATTTTTCTTCTGTTATGTATATCGAAATAACAGAACAAATAAACAACAACAAAACACAGAGCTGATAATGTTGGAGCTTAAATTTTTACTTCGTTGTAACGGGAGTGCACTATGCTGTGCAAATAAGGGGAAAAAATACCAAGGACTCAAACACAGAAACACTCACCAGAGCTGTCCCCATCAGCCTTGGGCGTGGCAGCCCCGTTTTCCTTGGCCTTCTTAGCTCCAGCTGGTGTCTTTACCTTCTTGACAGGTGGTTCCTCTTCTATTTATTTTTTTCAGGAGGGGGGGGGGGGGGTGGGGCAATGACAGGGATTACAAAATTGAGCATCCATGCACTCACAAACTGAGAGTAGGTTTATGAAAGAGCGACTACAAGTAAACTTGAAGAATACCAGTCGACAACTGATTTGTATCATAGCATCATTTCAAAGTGATTACTTTTTCTGTTTTCTTTTCTGTGGCAGCTACATGTACATTGAAAAACCATAAACATCCTGCACAAGATAAATTTCCGCTGTTACAATTTTTCACAAGATATACATTTCATAAAGGATGCAAAAGGAACAGTTTTCTGAAAATGATCAGAAAACTACATAGGAAAGGGATGTGTTGAAGAATTCCCAGGCCAGTCTGGTGGCAACAACATCAGCATTTGTAATGGATTAATTATAATTTTTGTAATATTGCCTCAGGCACCCTTTTGGGAAAAGCATGAAAAGGAAAATAAACATAAAAACATGAAAAACATAAATCCTACCTTCATCACTATCATCGTCATCGTCATCATCATCGCTCTCTTCATCTGCTTCCGGTTTCTTTCTCTTCACAGCTGCCTTGGTAGGCTCCGTCTCCATCTCCTCCTCTTCACTCTCATCCTCGTCGCTATCGTCTTCATCACTGTCATCGTCCTCCTCCTCTTGCTTCGGCTTGCCCTTCGCTGGAGCGGCCGCCTTGGCAGCGGCTTTGGGTGTGGGCTTGGCTTCCTCCTCGCTCTCTTCATCGCTGTCATCCTCGCTATCGTCTTCATCGCTGTCGTCGGCTGCGGTGGCAGCTGCCTTCTTGGGAGCGGGTTTGGCAGCCTTTGCAGGCTGCTTGCTCTGGACTTTGGCTTTGGGCGTCAGCTTCTCTTCCTCCTCTTCGCTGCTGTCTTCCTCGCTGTCATCCTCTGAATCGTCGTCCGAGTCGTCTTCCTCGTCAGCGGGCTTTGCCGGGACCTTCGCTTGTGCCTTGGCAGCAGGCTTGGTCTTGGGTGTCGGTTTCACTGGTGTCGGAGTTTCCTCCTCCTCATCACTATCTTCATCGCTGTCATCGTCGCTATCATCTTCATCGCTCTCTTCCTTCTTGGCAGCCTTCGCTGGAGCCTTGGCCGGTGCCTTGGCTTGTTGTGCCTTTGCAGCAGGCTTGGCCTTGGGCGCCGGTTTCGTCTCCTCCTCTTCGCTGCTGTCTTCCTCATCGCTGTCGTCGTCGTCGTCACTGCTGTCATCCTGGGGCTTCACAACCTTCTTTGGAGGGGCTGCTTGTTGCTTGGCCCCCTTCTTCACTGGCACCTCCTCCTCCTCTTCCTCCGAGCTGTCACTATCCTCCTCAACTGGATCCTGCAAAGAGCATACCAAGGGGGATAAATCCTTACTGTTAAACTACTAGTATTCTGACTGTCTTGTCTCCAATGACACCAGTTAGTTTACACTTAAAGAGCATATCACTCAGTGGACTATACCATTGGAGGACCAGTCCAACATGAGACTGTCTAGGCAGGGTATTAATGAACGCAAGACATTAACCCTAAGGCAGTGTATACATACAAAGTCTCTTCCTCATTAAATCATTCCTCTTATAAGCTTTGAGGTTTTCCACAACCCATACAAAATGCATGAGTCATTTAGGGGTGCGTTCGAGTGCTCTCCTAAAGCGAACTGTACTGTACTGTACCCGCGCCAGAGGAGCGCTCAAACGCTCCTGAAGTGTACTGTACTGTACTGTACCGAGCCAAAAGTGGACCACTTCCCGATGTGCTCCAAAAGCGTACCAAAAGTCTGTTGTAAAGCATGCGCGTATCGTGCGCATACGTCAGAATGCAAAGACATCATTCTCTTTGTTCGGAACAGCTGTAAGTAGTTCAAGCGCCAGGTGGATGACATTCTTGCTACAAACAAGCGTGACCTTTTCTAAAAATAACTTGTGAGGTACGCTTTCTCGACAGAGCGCTCGAACGCTCCAAAACTGGCACGGTTCGGTACAGTACGCAGGGCTCGATAGTAACGGTGGCCCCGTGGCCCAAGGCCATTAAAAACGCACGTCAGGCCACCAAAATTTCAGAAATGAAGAATTTGGTGGCCTGATTGGGCCACCAAAAAAGGTCGGATGTTTGCCTTTGGGTCACCAAAAATAAAAGTTAGTGTGGAGCCCTGCAGTACGCATTGGTTCAGTTCGCTTTGGTTCGCTTTAGAGCACTCGAATGCACCCTAGGATCATTTTCCTAAGCAACAGGTGGTAGACTGACTCAAACTAATCATAGATCTACCACCTCTTTGTAGCAATCCCTACCGTAATATCATTTGAATGTGATTAATTTCATTTTGTGTATAGTGTTTTAACCTTCAGAATATTGCATTTCTTAACATTACTTGTCTTTCGGCACTAACAAGTGCTACAATACTTACTGGCTTAGGAGGGGGAACATTGTTGTATGCCTTCTTCTTGCCCTTCTTATCAGCCCTGAAAATAAAATGGAAATACAAAAGGAGATATATCAACACAGAATATAAACAGTCCAATAAAAACTTCTTCATAAAGAAGACAAGTTGGGTTTCTTTCATGGGTATATGAACCAGCTTTATCTTTTGCAGGCATTTATTGATTCCTTTTTATTTAGCAAATCTTCCCTTGTAGAGCACAACAAATATTCATCTCATAGAGTTTATAAAGAATATATATCTTTTCTTTTTTCTTTCTTTTTGAAGATTGCAATTATTTTTTTTTCCTTCTAGAAATTATTCCCTGACATTGAAATCTACAGCAGGTTAAATACATGAACATACTCTTAGAAAAACTTACTTTTTAGAGGCTTCTGCAGCTACCTTTGCAGCCTGTAAAAATGAAGAAAAATGAAGCAAAGATGTTGCAAAATATTGTAAAATTAATTCATATGAAGTAACATGAAATACAAGATTCTACAGTATACCATGCAATCTGAACAACAATAACATTACAGATACAAGTAATGTGATTGCTTCAATACAATTTTTTTTCTTCTTCAAAACACATGTTAAGGTTCCCTCCATCACAAATTCTTCGCAAGTATGACTGACAGTATTCGTCGCTCAAACATTTGAAGAGCTACTTTTATAGATCTTTTGTTTCCAAATATGAATAAAGTTACATGTACATTTTTTTAAATTTTCGAGGCAAGTCATGACCTACCACTATGATATACAACGTATGCAACAAGTAATGTGTTCATTAAAGGGACTGTACAGTACTGGTTGAGGTGGGGATTCATGTTTTGAACATTCCTAAGTGAGATAATGAAAAGCCTCTTATGAAATATGAAAGACCATGTAATTCTAAGAAGGATTCAACTTTTATTTGATGAAAATTGTTTTTCAAATGGTCGAGATATCCAAAAAAGTGCTAATAATAAAAGGCGACATGCCACAACTTTATTAGGATCTCTTTGTTTCACCTTGTTTTTGGATATCTTGGCCATTTCAAAACCGATTTTCATCGAATAAACTTTTGATACCCCCTAGAACTGCATGCTCTTTGACATCTCATAGAGTGGTTTCTCAATATCTCGCAAAACGTTAAAAGCTAAATCCTCACCTCGACCAGAACTGTACACACCCTTTAACAAAATTTACTTGCAAGAGTTAATTCAGTAGTTGACGACATTTTCTCAGTTTCTGTGACTCCATAGCTGGGGGTGGGGGGAGGGCAGTTTAACAAGCTCTGCATTCCAATCCCAAAAATGTGACTTCACATTCATCACTGTTGTTATCAGTCATGATACTTCATGTTGAAGAAAAGGAGACCTTTTACAGTGTATGAAAAAAAAAAAAAAAAGTCTACAGATGCAAATAATGAAACAAAGACAATACAATTCACAAATGCAGCATGGCAACAGAACTGCCGTTATGCCATTGCAATAGTCTACAATTAACTACTGCAGCAAAAACCAATCACCACAACACGGGACAAACAGCTTACCGTTGACCAATGACTGAGGTGGAATTGGAGTGTGGGCGTGGCCTGGTGATAAGTAGAGCGTAAGACATCCATCCACGGGTTGGTTGGAGTCAAGAGTGTCTTCCACTTTAGGCATCGTGTTTGGGGCATGCAAGGCCCTGCCACTCACTGCCTGTCCTCACACATGGGCCACGCCAGACCCAAATACCTTGCCTGCAGCCCTGGGCCACGCAAGACCCAGTTTAGGTATCAAATATTCAACTTTTCAAATTAAGGGCCACGCCAGACCCTTTCCATAACACAACATACTGTTCGGGCCACGCAAGACCCTGTTCACTGGTCACTACACTTCCAATTCAATGGGCCACGCAAGACCCCATACACTGGTCACTACACTTCCAACTCACTGGGCCACGCAAGACCCTCCAAAACCGGCCATCACTTCGAACTTGCACTTGTGGGCCACGCAAGACCCATTTGTGGGATAAGCCCACCATATGTACAGTATATCATGGGCTATATGGTTCCCATCTGGTGCTTTCAGTATGAATGACCTGGGGCCACGCAAGACCCCCTGCCTTACACTTTTTTAATTGCTTCATACCGGGGTCACGCAAGACCCATCTCTTTTTAACTTTCCCATCTCACAACGGGGCCGACCGATGGGTGATGAGAAAGACTAAAACCATTCCACCATCAACCACTTTCATCCAGTCAAGTTTGCCTTGATATGTTAGCAGGTTCAACATGTCCAGAAAGTGCACTTTTTGCCTCCTCACGCCAATCCACTGGACAGGTAGGCCTACTACCTGGGGGCACCTCCTCTCGAAAGATTCTAGTTTGGTCCTGGTGATGTGATTGCAGTTGAAATAACAATATAAAAAACTCCATTCTCACAATACTCGGCTCAGTCTCATTCAGAGCAACCAATTTTCCACAAAACTTTGCTGAAGGCACTTATCATTTTAAAACACAAGTTTGCCATCCCGAAATGAATTATTCCTTCAATCTTGTTTCTGCATCACGCATTGCATCAAAGAACAACACATCACTTCTTTTGCATTAAAAAAAAAAAAAGATTGTTTCTCTATTACTTTGTACAAGATGATCATGATCAGCACAGATCTTGTTTTTTTTTTTAATTTGTATGACAAATATATTCCTCTAATTTCACGACTTCCATTAAATTAAAATCTCAAAATGTGTCCTTGAGTGAATGCCATTATCAACCAATCATTGAGGACCGACTGATGTTGCATTTAACACATTTCCCACGGCCCACAGACACCTGCCCAAGTATTCTCGAAACTTGCCTTCAAACTGGTTAATTGGAATCATAAATCTAAGTATTTTGGCTGCGGACACAAACAGTCAGAGATACCTCTCAAATAAAATGCTTAAGACCTGAATTATTTACATGTCTGGCTGCAGGACCTGTAACTTTTATTCATCATTGATTCATTGACACACACACTGCTGCCTGTGACTGTAGACATGTGTAGTAAAATCTAGCGAATAATTGCTGAGTAGTAGACAGAGAACTGCTCTTTTATGGCACAGAAAAAAAGTTACAACATACCATAAGCCAAATTACGACTCATGGCCTAGAAGATTATCTGTCCATGGTGACCAATATGCTACAAGATTTGGTGTTAATAAGGTTGTGCTGTCGTAATTGTCGGTGAGTGATTGTCCTGCCCTGGCCCTGCGTGTCAAGAGTGCCCACGCCACGTGGTACCGCCACTGCATACGTGAACACACGAGTCTCGTACCATCATCTCGCACCAACACCACACCACGCGATTGCCTATACAGTTTACTGTCGTACGGCTTGCACCACATACGCACAACATCACCACATGCACGCAAACATGGAGTTCACTTTATCTGTGCAATCAACACAGCGCGTGTATTACGATCAAGGTAAAATTTTGAGTCAAGTTTATCTATACGTACCTTTGATTTCTTCTGGACCTTTGTGGAACCCATTTTGATTGTGTTACTTAGTTATTTGGAAGCAATTTCAAGTCTTTTTCACAAGTCACTAGTCACGCTCCTTCACTGCGCACGTGCCACAATTTAAAAGGTCTAACACGAGGCTCGACCACTGGCACTCAGGCTGCTGGCGTGGCGCTGGCATGTATGTACGCACGTCAACGCAACTACCGTAAAAAACTGTACACATACATAGCTCACGTGCGTGCGTGCTGTCCAGAACGCGCGTGCAATACACTTGCATATACCCAGTACACTCTCCTACATGCAGTACTTTGGCAAAAGGAAGCAAGTGACATTTTCAAGGATATTTACTTTTTTTATTGATTTGGCCTATTTGAGGCACACTCTATTAAACTGAAAAATCCAAAAGTTACAATTTTGGCCCTTTTCTGAGATATTCGGGTGGCAAAAGGAAGCAAGTGCACAATTTTTTTTTCATATAAAAAAAAATGGAAAAAGGAAGCAAGTACAGCCTCATGATTGTCACTTGCTTCCCTTTGCCAAATCATTTATAATTACACATAACCTGAAATACTTTGGCAAAAGGGAGCAAGTAACATCCTTATGATATGATTGTCACATGCTTCCTTTTGCAATTTTTTATGCTTGTTACAAATCTATAATACTCTGGCAAAAAGGAAGCAAGTCATAACATTCTCATGATATGATTGTCACTTGCTTCCTTTTGCCAGATTTTTCATGTTTGCTAAACCTAAACCCCGATGAAATGACCGATGTGTTGGCTCAGTGAGTAGAGCGGCTGCCCTCACAATCGGGAGGTCGTGGGTTCAAACCCCGGCCGCGTCATACCAAAAGACGTTAAAAGATGGGAGTTGCTGCTACCTTGCATGCCGTTCAACAGTTGAAAAGGTTAGAGCAACGTCGATCTGGCGCTGCTCAGTGGCTGCCGGGCCCACGATCAATTGGGCAAAAAGAATTTCCATTCTCGGACAATAAAATTTGGAGTTTATATCCAAAACAAAACAATTATTACTAAAATAACCTAAAATAAAAAAAAAATGCTACAAAAAGTAAGCAAGATACAACCTCATGACACTTATTTCTGCACACAATCTAAAATACTTCGGCAAAAGGAAGCAAGTGACAGTCTTATGATATGATTGTCACTTGCTTCCTTTTGCCAAGTTTTTATATGTCTGCTACAAATCTATAATACTTTGGCAAAAGGAAGCAAGTTACATAATAATGAGTTTCTATGGGAATATCGAATTCTTTGAATTGTCATAAATGCATCACCATATGACTTGCACGAATACCAACATTTTTTCTCATCATAAATTTCCATGTTGAAGGGCCTACCCAAGAACATGTTTTCTTCATTTTGTATTTGATGTCACTTGCTTCCTTTTGCCAAAGTAGGGCAGTGTAATTCATAAAATTCGAGGAGCATCTTGCCGCGTTTGGCATCTGCATGCACTGGGGAATGATAGATAAAAGTAAAGAAGAATTTCAATGATTTTCTTTTTCTAACATAAGGAAAAAGCAATTAGCTATCATAATTATCCTTTAGAATGCAGGAGAATAATTGTCTTTTTGTATGTGAGTGTTTCAGTAACAAGTCGACGGAAGGAATTCGTGGAAGTTTCGTGGAAAATGATTTTCATTGTACTGAATGCAGTATTGAAATGTCATAAATGCTTTTAAATCGCGATCATAAACACGAACACAAGGCATCTTGACAAATACCTAGGCCCTATCCTATTTACTCTCTATACTCCATCAGTAGACTAAAAGAAACGGTTCCAAATAGACTGACCTACACATAGGCCCAGGACCCTACAATAGGCGCTAGCTAGATTAATATGAGGAGATTTTCCCTCCCAATCTATACATAGATTCTTCCTTGGTGTGAGATTATACATTCTTTATCAGCCTCTTACAATATATACCTGGTAGCTAATTATTTCATATTGATTAAAAATGAAGGCCTTAATGGTGCATAAATGGTCAAAATCACCCTCAATCATGTCAGTATTTCTTTGGTTCCTTTCTAAAGGTACAATTTTGTCCCCATTAGCAAACCTGTACACAGAGACTCCCTAACTCTCCCGTTTTCGACGGGAGATCTCCCGCCGAAAACCCATTTTTGCAAAATCTCCCGTTCTCCCGTTTGAGATTTAATTTCTCCCGCCCTGGCTCTGTGTCTCCCGTTCGAAAGGATTTCTTACTTATTGCTATTGTATGTTGCAAAAAATAAGCCTTATAATAGCACCAGAGAGCATCTAGAACCCTGGGAACTTCGCGCTTCGCACACATCAACTTGGAGTCTCCCGTTTGCTAGGGGTTTCAGGCGGGAGAATCTCCAGATCAGAAGGTGCTTTGGGTTGGAGTCTCTGTGTATACACTGTATGGCCTATGTGTGAATTTCACATCGCATGCTTTTGATTAATTTTCTGACAATGCATTTGATGCATTTGATATTGGAACGGTCCATAGGGTGAATATACAACTGGAAATGAGGCACATGGTATCTTAAGGGGAATTCCTTCCAAAGAGAACAATTTTTTATTCCCCTGAAGGTTTTGACAACGTTTTTCAATGCCTTATCGGTGATCTAGGGCCTAAGGATTACCCTACAGTAGGACATAGATGGCGTAGTGTGTGTAGATTGAGGACTGTACCATCAATACAATTTAGGGGACATTGTCAGCATTGTTGAAAAAAAAAAAGGGTGTATATTGGATGTGCATAGAAAAAAGGTATCTGCGGGAATGCAGGTACAGTACATGTATATCTGCTTTTTTCTCAAAAAAAGTTGTATTTTCTCATAAAATACAGAATTTAGTGGTATAAGATGCATTTGGCACTCTTGTCTATTCAGTGCTTCATTGAGCCCATATTAATGCATAATTTTTCAAAAAAGGTAATATTTGCATTTTTATGAATATTATTATGCTTTTTATCAAAATTCTCCCAAACTATCACTTTTCCCCATTTCCCCTTATCGCTGGAAATAGCGTTACATGCACACACACACATACACACACACACACACATTTATATATCTATATATATATATATATATATACATATATATACATTTACATACATTTCCTATCATTTGTTACATTCTATGAATTTCACACAAATTATGTAATATCCGAAAAGTAAACACATAAATGATGGCTAATAGAACATAATCTTCATTTATGATATTTTACTTACAAGACATGTACATTTATGTAAATCTACCATTTTCCATGGAATATACCACTTGGGGAATACAAGATGTGACAGCTCAGAATATCTGATGTTAAATCATTAAATACACTCCAAACACCAGAGAGAGAGAAAAAAAAAATACATGACACAACGACAGAAGTTCACATGGGTAATAAAAATCGAATCCATTACAGTGTACTTGAATTTCATCCACAAACTATGTTGTAAGCCAAGCTAAGAAATTAATAGGCAAACTTTGCACATGTGCATGTGATCATGCAGTCGATATCAGATGTGTGCTGGCTTACTGATGCGTTTCGTTAATTTATGCGAGGTCCAATTTTACATATTCCACTGACTAGAAATGTACACTACTAATATATTTGTGAATTCTGGCCTGACTTGTAACTTTACTGAAACATAACGGGCTTTAAAGTATCAACTGAAGTAGTATGAAAATAGTCATAAATTGAGATCAACTTTGCAAAGTGAAACATAATTTTTCATTTAGCAAAGCAACTCGGGAAAACTGTTAACTAAAAGAGAAACATTGCCAAGATAATGTGTAAAAGTCATGAATACTGGTCTCTTTCCATCTTTTGATATACATGTACAATGTGCCTCTTCTTCAATTTTTTTTTTTTTTTTTTTTTTTTTATTTGATGAGGCTACACAAAGTACTTTGGGCCTAATATTCTCTTCGTATTCAAATACACATTTCTGGCGTTGCTTTCCCCATAAGTCTTCAGATACTATGGACAAAATGGCTAAACAAAAGAAGCAGAAGAAGAAAATACAGAGACAAATAAAGAAGCAGCTGTGAGCTTGCACATACATGTATTATGTGAGGTAAAGGGAAACAGGGCTAACTTTGTGATAACTTTCACATGACCTTTGATTCATTTGATTTGTGTGGATGTCACTTAAATGTAATGCAAAGAATTCAATGAATAAGTAGCACAGTTGAGCATTGGCAAAACATGTTTTGATGAGAGAAGAGTACAAGAACAATCAAGGCTTAGCTACACATTACCATACATTCAGCAGATGGCAATAGATTTGCAAAACTATTTCAGAGTTTTAGTACATTGGAACCTACTTATAAAGAGCTGCTTGGGACCACTGAAATTTGCTTGTTAACTTGGGTATTTCATTATATCAGGGATAAAAACAAAAGCATATAAAAGAAATGGGACCTTCAAGATGGTCTGCCTTTGCTATGTCTGACCTCAATGTATGTGGTTCCATCGTATCCACATTTGTACTTCTTCATTCATGTGTACAGTCCGAGAATACCTTGAAATTCTGTTCGTCCCCATCCCACCAAATACGTACTGGCATTTTCTTCTATACATGAAAAATATTGTGTTTTGTTTTGTTTTAATTTGTTTTGTTTTGGTTGGTTTTTTTTTTTCGCTTGAGGTCTTGATGTTCACATTACAAGAATAGGGAAATAAAACTAAAGGAAACCCATCTGTAGACAGCGCAAGGGTTGACTATGTATGTGAGTGGTATTACTACTACATGTACAGAGTGGTTTATATAACCACCACCAAAAAAAAAAAAAAAAAAAAAAAAAAAAAAAAAAAAATTGTTAGTGCATCACATGACTTTATATGTATTCATATCCAGTGACAAAAACAACAAAAAGAAGAGCCATGTACACTCATTATATACATATGTACCAGTACAAGGTACTCATTGTCATGAAAGTGGAAAGGTGATATGTAAACTCATTCAAATAAACCAGCTGAGCAAAGAACAAGATATTTCCCCAACCATTCTGCTTGGAGGAAACAAAATTCCACACTCAAATACTTTTCTTTTCAACCTGCTCTGTACAGCTGTAATTCTCTGTAAGATATAAGCAAGAGTGCCTGGCTATTTGATAATATACGGCAATGCATGCTTTCTCGGATACATGTTACTGACAATGCAGGATTGTGAATTTTCTCCACGTCTGCCCACCATTAAATCTATCAAATAGGAATGCACGGAATTTGGGAAATGAACATTCAAAAATCCAAATTTTCATCCACCGTCCATAATGTTTTTCTATTAGTAGATGTCAACAATACTAGGAAAGCAAGGTTGGATATACACATATCTCTTTCTTTCCTGGAAAAATGAGGAATAGTCTTTTCATCAGATAGGAATAACAAACAGGCATTCTGCGCAATGAGCTGCCGAAATGATGGAGCAATATTTGAGAAGGAGAGCTGAAAGCATGGCACTAATTTCAAGTGAAGTTACGCGATTGTCATCAAGAAATGATACAGTTCTAGCAGGGCACAATGGCATACATATTTAAGCAGTGAAGACTAATGCATCTTGATTCAAGAGGATATACTATCGTGGGTCGTCAAAGCCTGATCTTTTTTTCACTGCAATCAGAACTGTGCAAAACCAAAGCTTTGACGCTTTTGTATCAGATTTACAATCCTTTAAAGTAGAAATTACTCTCACTTCTAAGTACAAGACAGTATCATTTCCTGTCACAGAGGCAAGCTGTCATTCACTTTTAACTTCTGAGTAAAATTCCCCATCCACCACTGATCACTCAATCACACTGGTGCCAAAATGCCACTGTTTTGTACATTTTTTTAGGGTTCCCCCACCGGATGTCAAAATTATCACAGCAAACATTCAGACTTCAAACACATTACAAAAGAAATATAATATTTCAAACTCAGTAAAGTGCTTTCAGTTTGGATGTGTGATTTATCTGTTCATACTCCGGGTAGGACGTATGTGTTTGAAACTAATAATGACGCTAGATTACATAACTTCTACAATATTTACATACTCCCTTTTCTCAGGAGGAGGAAATATTTTCTCATTAATACACTGTTTTAAGTTTGAAGTATCGATAGTGTAGAAGATTTTCTCATGCACTCATTAAACAATATCAGCTTTTTGCATATTCAATAGCTATGAAATGAAGTTATGACTGATTTCTGAAGCACCTGGTAAATGCATAAAGAAATAACACAATCAACAAAGCACCTACACTGCTATTAAAGCAAATGATATTTTTGCGTTTGCTGAATAAATAAAATTCATAAGATTAAATAACAAATTAAATTCATAAGTAAAAAAAAAAAAATTGCCAGTTAATATATTATGGTCCTAGACATCTCTACACATTAAGTTTTCCAAAGTGACACTGATGTTTTTCAAAGTGACATAATGTCAGATTTTCAGTGTTTTTCTTTCTTTTGTTTGTTTGTTTGTTGTTGTTGTTGTTTTTTTTTGGGGGGGGGGTTAATTCATATTTCACAATGTTTGAAGTCTGTACATGTATACAAGAATATATTTTTTCCATTTTTGTCTGTGGTTTTGATAAACATTATCAGTAAGAGTCCGGCAAACAAATGGAAAGCCATCACGTTGACAGTTCAGAGCTGGTCCCCATCTCTGTACCTCCCCCCTTTGCTCGGCCCCTTGGGTCTGGCTGGGGTGGGGCGCCTCTGGTACGGATGTGCGTCATCTGAGGTCCGCTCAGAGCGGTCAAAGCGGACTGAATGGTCAGAGCGGTCGGCGCGGTCAGAGCGGTCATAGCGGTCGTAGCTGTCGTGGTGCCTCGTGGGACGCTGCTCTCGGTCACGCTGGTGTCTGAAACGAGTAAGATTATGAGATAGAGAGTGTTAGTGGTACACATCAAAAGGAAGGCAGTCATATCGTAGGCACCAATGACTGTGATTCCTATCCACCGTATCAGGGCATTTTGCATACATACATGTAGGTGTTTTGCACCTTGTATCATGACAGGTGAGCCACTACAATCCTTTGCACATTGTATTGGAGTGGGTAAACACTTCACAGTATTTATAGCAATTTGTGGAGCTTTTGTAAGGGAACAATATCACTTACTCTCTTCCATCTGTGATGGCAGCCATAGGGGGTGCGGTCCGTCCGCCGGTCACCGACCGTCCCCCGTGGCGAGACCCCGTCCTTTGTTTCCATTCAGTGTCGAACACATGAGCCTCATCTGATGAAGGATGGATTGTAACAAAATAGCATTTTCACATGCATATAATGAAACATATTATTTCAATTTGGTGTTAGGTTGGGTTAACAGTGTTTGTTTGTCTGTCTGTCCGTTTGTCTGTCTGTGCAGGAGATACACCGTAGACATAATGCAGCAGAAACGTGAGAGGCTCTGAGGGGTATCATGGAACTCAGGATCTTCAATTTAAATCTTGGTATAATATGCTATGTTAAACCCAGACACATTTTGTTGCATTTATGTGTGTGCTTATAGTGACTTCTTCTTCCACATGACTCTCAAAATATAACACACACAGTCAGCAATATCTTACACACAATCAGATGTAAGTCACATCACAAGCATCTAAAACTGTGCATATCAGTGCCATTTCTGATTCCAATGAATTCTTATTCTGTTCACTGCTACTGGTGTTGCACAGTATCTGGACAAATTTATTTCAGGCGATTCAAACTACCTCAATAACACAGAATATATATTTTTTTTAAATTCTGAACCTTCACACTCGGATGCTTCACATCTAGGTTATGTTGGTGAATTACTCTGTGATACTTCATACTGGTATCAAATCTGACCGAATTTCATTCTGTATCCTGTTACTCAAGAAGGAGTGACCCTGTTTACCATAATCGTGATACATGGCTGAAAAGATAAAAAATATATGAATTATCGACTGCTGTAGGAATATGGATGGAAGAAAAGGAAACGGTCCTAGAATCTTCCTGACTGTCTACTTCACATAAAGCTTCCGATACAGCAACTGAATATGTCCAAAATATAACATGCTGAGTTTTTCCTCAAAAGACTAAATACAGAAATAAGATGCCTCACACACAGATACTCACCCTCATCGATGTTCAGAAAATCCTGCTTTTCCTCCATATCACCAGTCCTGCTATTTCGAGATTTCTCAATCACGTGTCCCCTATCACCTATACCACAATGTCAGGAAGAAAAAAGTAACATGGCGATTGAATACAAGAGAATCCCAATGTAAATCATCAAAAGAGCCATAAACATTGCAATGTACAACTATTTTTGCCATCCTCATACTGAACAAATATCTTTTATCAGATGTGTGTCACTGCACTTTTCCAGCACGTCACGGTGATCGAAGTGTAGTTATTGCCATACACTATCCATATACTGTAAAAGCGGAAATTTTCGCGGTGTTGAAATTTTTGCGCATTTCTTGCAACCAGACACTAGTGCAAAAATAGAAGCACGCCAATATTTGTGCTTGCCACATGTTCCGGTACTTGGTGTCTTGATTCCGCGACATTAAAAACATGCGAAACTCTTCTTACCTGGCCAAGCGCGAAAAATTAGTCGAGCGAAAAGATCCACTTTTGCAGTATACGAGTTAATCAAATACCAGTCAAATATCAGTGAAGTATGTGCTACACAGGATCATGACCATGACTATGTAATAGCAGACCTCATAGTGTTCTCAAACAAGCAGTTCATTATCAAGGACTGTTCTCCTGCGTGAGAACATTTTCATGCTATCAAGTGGAAAACAATATTAGAGGAGAGGGAGGATTGTATCTGTAGCGCAATTGACAACATAACTTGGTATAAGTTCTACGACACAGATATGGGCTGCTTTACGGGGCACTGTTGATATTATTGCCATGCCCCAGGGATCTCAACTCAATGTTACGACCAGACGAGAATGCTCCGAGGGTCATAGCATGGAATCAAGACCCACTGATGAGATCCACTGCTGACTCCACTGAGGTCATAAATTTAGTCAACAGTGAGGCTTAGCTTATGGTACAGTATCACTTAAACCTACAGGAGATACCTGAACTAAAAGCCACAAAAATAAGAAAGGAAATTATGGCCAGTGCCACTCACCAATATGGTGTCCAATAGCCATCTTTTCAATACCCCTCTCAGAATCTCGGACCGTCCTCCTTGTTTCACGTACCTGTTGACAAGATACAATCGCATGTCACTGATGAGTGTGTATTCCCACATTACGAGAAAAAACTTGAACAGAAACACAAGGTATGGCATCAGTCTACTTTTGTATGATTTCAAAGAAATGTCCCCCATCTAACCACAGCTCTGACTTAAAGGCATAATTTACCATTTGCAGATGAAAGCATTAGTGCTTTAAAATAGTTCTAAAATGTGAGTTAGAGATAGAAACAACCACTGTCGAAATTTGAATCCGTAAAATCGATGTTAAGTGTTGTTAAATACACAAAATGTGAACAATAGTTATAATAAAAATGTTTCCAGACTAAACCGTATACAGTTACGGTTTATTGAGAAAAACCCTGATATCTCCTTATATTTTAGGTTTTATTGCAAATATTTCATATGGTAGGATGTTTTATGATACAACAGACCTACACATATGCATCAAATGTGATATCTGGAACATTTTTGAAATCACTGCTCCCAAAGGTAAACTGGACCTTTAACATGCTCCACAGAAATGCATGTCTATCGAGAAGGTCTCCTCCCATTTCTCAAGAGGGACTAGAAAAAAATCACATCTCGACTTCCACTTCTCCAATTTTATTCTAAAAATGCTTGCCTAAGATATTCCTCAGTTGCTCTGCAATGAAATCATATCTGGTACAATATTACAACTATGGGGGAAAAAACAGGCTGTATAACAAGCAAATTGTCAAAATACATCAACTGGATGGTACGGGTATGCATATTACAACCTTTAACCACTTACTAAACTTTTCTGAGTGACTCATAACGAAGGTACAAATACTGCCCTCTCTACATTTTTCTCATATAAATATTGTGCATTGTATGCTTCAAGTTTCAGCACAGAATACTGTATGTTGTAGGCTTGGGCAAATCTGAGAGTTAGGTATCAATAAGGGTTGTCAGATGATGTTTGTCAGATGATGTTTGCTAGAAATACAAGTCACTGCAACCAGAGGGTGCTCAGATGGATTCCTGCATATATATGGTGCTGCTTCAATACAACAGTTACCCTATAATGTCTTGACCAAGTTAGCTTTATACAATGTACTTCTCTGACTATGCAATGAGGATGATTCTAGTAACATACCCCTCCTGGTGCCTGCCGGGTAGATGAAGATGCCTGGTAGACTTTAGGTGCACCATCTCCAGTGTTCGAGTAGCTCATTACCGTTGAAGATGAGTAGCAATGAGCATTTGGATTATTTGCCAGGCTTTCCTGTAATGCACAAAAAGAAAGAGAAGAGAGAATGGTCACTACTGTATCATCAGTCAATCACTGAAATTTGTCTCTCATCATGCCTAAACATAAACAAGTCCATTTGACAAAAATTTGAGAAAAAAAAAAACACACAATACAAACAAAAATGTAACACAGTCATTTGAATGACTGCTGTAATAAACTGTTATTTTCACGTACAGATATTTTCGCAAATGAGGAAATGACAGATATTTTCGCGAGATGTTATTTTCGTGAATTGACGCCAAGGCTATTGAAAACATGCTATTTTCGCCTGTTGCTAAATTTGCCGTCCCACTGTGTTTCGGGAAATTCACAAAAATTAAACCCCTGCAAAAACACGAGCATATACAGTATCTATGCATTACTTAGCATGGGGTCTTCAAAGAGGAAACCCCGATTTGGACCATACATGTTGTGTATTCAACTGACCCAGTTGCAATGGCTGTACTTGTACATGTAAATACTCCAAATGGAAGAATACGACACAGCTGAATCTCAACTTCATATACACACAGATCATAGATGGTGAGCTGGGAGAGAACATATTGCTGCCCACCACTTCTGCATTTGCACTGCAAAATGCCCCTACAAGAATAAATGATGCATCACGCGTTACCCCGGGGTACCGTAGTACCCCGGATTACCGCGTTGTGTAGCGCCACCTCACGTCCACTCGAGGACAGCCACAGAAAAATGCATGCACTGTGTGCATGTACATAGTCATTCCCATGCCACTGCATGTTATACTATGTGCGCATGGCACGCTGTGCTACCACTAGCGTGTGCTTCAGTGCAGTGCAGTGCAGTGGCTAGCGTGCGCTAGCTCCAGCACCAAAATACAGTAATTTCCTCTTTTTGGCACCCAGGGTACAACCTTTTTAAAAAAATAAATAGTTCAACAAAATGGCTGATTTTTATTTGGTACCCCGGGATACCATTTATATCATCAAATGTTGCAGTCTCTCTTTGCAGAGGAATGAATGTATGTGGTTCAGCCATCACTGTCAGTTGCAAATATGCTCAGGAGCACCGCTTTGTAGCTCAAAAAAAAAAGTGAAAATGAGATCCTCACCATGTTTCTGTGCATGTTGCCCATCATGGAGTTCAAATTTCCAAACATGGAATCCATCATTCCAAACGGAGATAAAGCCTAAATGATAAAGTAAACAAACAATAACAGAAGTCATTAACGCCTTTCTGTAAACTACAAGTGAAGACTGGACATACACATCGTACACATATTGTACAAAGCGAACAGAGAAGAAAAAAACATCAAATGAACTTTGTGACTTAGTCGGTAACAATGCACTGTATGGCTATCGCTACTAGTTATCAAAATGATGGTCCAAGTAAATATTGGCTGTGTTCAAATGAAATGAAACAGAAAATTAAGGGAATTCTATACATATTATTGAATTAGAATTATCTAACCTTTTGGGGGTTTAAAATATTACTAGGAAGCTGTTTTTTTTTTCCTTTCTTTCTTTCTTTTTTGAGCTCCATGGTCCATACAGCTGTACACAACTGTAGTTCCAGCTTGACAGTGCCGCAAGTGGGTGACAAAACAAGGCATCAGGTTGAAATATAAGGACAAACAAAACAAAAACATGTCTAATTTCACAAGCTTATCAACTTTTACAAAGTAGGGGTGATATGGAGATAGATCACAGTCAATTCTCAAAGAAAACCAAATGCGCCTCACTGGCCCGACTTACCAGTGGGCCTCGGTCTCTTTGCCTCACTGCTGTGGACCTTCCGCCTGCACGAGGGCCCTCCACAGCTGGGAACATGAATGGATCACGGGCAAACATGCTCTCCATGGCTTGCATGTGCTGTCTATGAATGTTGTGCATGTCACTGTAAAAAGAGAATATTGACAATGACAGTTGTAAGTCAACTGTACTTTTATAACCAGTGACTATTAATGACTTCAATGGTAAGATTGGCAGAAGTTCAATCAGCTCTTGGGGCTTCTCTCTCAGTCTCACACTACCACTTCCAAAATTAAATGAGCATACAATAGGATTCTATATATTTTGGCTGCATGCACTTGCCACTAGGCCCATGCTACAGCTTGTTCATGTTCAGACAGAAAGATCCATCTGTCAGGGGTCGTCTTTTTTTGACATTATCACTCTCCTCCGTGAAGCCAGACGCAGTCTCCGCGGAACATATCCCCGACGACCAGATACAGGCCGATCTTTCCTATTCTGAACGCAGGCTGTAAGCCTCTACATTGTATACTCAGATCCAGATTTGATCCTTCTTGAAGTAAGCTGGGTCAAGGCCAGGTTGAGTGGCATCAAACTTAGTTCTGTAAACTTGATGGGTTCATCATCCCAAGACTTATCTAAACCAGCTTCAAAATTGTAGACACTGGTGGGTGCATCTAAGTTACAACTTGGTAAACTATACCAGGGTTTCCTGATACGCAAGGAGAACGAGTTTCTTCTTGGAGTGGTATGTGATAAAAAAATATGTAACTTTTACTACGTCCTCTTGTACGTTTTATTATCAAACCTAAATCAGGCACTACCTTTTGATGATATTTATGAAATAATTTTTAAAATGGTTCAATCATATCACCTCTCACCCGGCAGTAAGCAAAGTTGAAAGTCCAAGATGCATCAATCTCTGTTCATTAATCATAGGACAGAGCTCTTATTTTGCTTACCAATTTGGGCAATTGTGCACTTTTTTTACAGCCCTATATCATTGGTACCTCATTTCCCGAACGCCAAGGTGATATCCCATGAACCATCGCGCACTGAGCAGCTGGCGAGCTTCTCTTGCTGTATGGAACGCAGTTGGCCAGGTGATAAGGTCACTACACAAGCCCACCTCACTCGCTGCGCTTCTACAAATTCTGTAGCTGCACAGCTGACACATCGAACACTGTGCGATCATGATATTGTGTGCCTTTGCTCTCCACTGCAGGATTATCGAGCTTTACATTTGTAATGTTACATTGCAGAAAACTGCCATGATCATGGCGTAAAATGTGAGAAAGTTGGCACTAAGTCTGTGATACAATAGGATCCATTTCTGAACATCCTGGCTAGCCAGTTACATGAATATTTTTATACCTCCGTCATCCATCCTGACCCCATCACAAATCGCGCAAACCACCCATCATGCGGGCAAGGCTTGTGTGTGTGATACACAGCCCTGTTGCTGTCCGACAAGTGCGTGCTTCGCAGGGTATCTTGTCGGGGCCGATTGGGCAAGTGAATTAGCAACTGTGTAGACGATACACGTATCAACACAACACACTGACGAATCGCGATAAGATTCTAGATTTTTTTTTCTTCATTATTTCAGTTTTCACAGAATAATTTTGCCAGGGCAGTGGACATAATGTCCTCTGCGATAGGTTAATTATTGATCCCCTGCTTGAGTAAAACTCAGCGTCCATTCATTTAAAATCATGAATGAAATGAAGGATGAAAGTTTACCACTGGTTGCATTCCGTTGTGTGCCAATGCACAGCACCCTGTTTGTCTCTTCAAAATCATGCCGCGCAGGGCAGGGAAGGGCTTTAGAGCAACCATGTGGCGTACCGTAAGTGCTTTCGTTACGCACACTCACGTTGACACATACGCACACTGCATCCCCACGCGAAATCTCACACACATGCACAGCACCGCTACCAGAACACATACACATGCTGTCAAAGCCGCGTACTCGGCCACGGTGCCTGATTGATGACAGGTACTAGGTAGGTCTAACGTTAGATCTACTTGAATTCGCACGCACTGCTCAATTCGGGTAACAAATCTTGCACCGATAATATAATCAATAGGGCCGTAAAGTGCACAATTGCCCAATTTTGTACTATGTAGGGCCTAACGTTAGCTCTCTTTTTGTCCTCCTTTCTTTGCTTTGTGGGCATTTTCTAACGGTTACAGAGATGCCAAGTTCAAAAAATTTTTACGAGTGAGATTTTCATGACTCAGCGCTCACGTGCATGCGGGGGGGGGGGGGGGGGGGGGAGGGTGTCCCCTTTCCATAAAATGATGGTGGGAGCTTTATTAATCATTATATTTAGCTCTTCCTCTTAACAGAATGCTTTATGTGATGCGATCTGGTGCATACTTAAGTGACAAGACCTATCTATTTTACTTACAGCTGTATTTTGAAAGACAAAAGGGAAGTAACGGAATACCTTCATGGCTTCAATTGCAACCATGGCAATTATCACTTTAACATTAAAGGTTAATCCTTTGAGCTAACGTTAGATCTAGTTCTACGTTCCTTATTTTTGGTCCAAGTTGCAGACTTCACCCGATCCGATGCGTGAGAAAAAATGGGTGCCTTGCGTGAGATCGTGAGACAGACCCTAAATTAAATGCTTGAGTCAACGGTCAAGTCATGCAAGTTCATGTTCATTCACTGATCATTTATCATATTCAATACAGGTAAATTGTATATGTAACACGTTACACTGTTTTTACACAGATTGGAAATAATTTACGCTAATAATTTCATTTTATTTACGAAATAATTTACGCTAAAATTCAACCCAGCGCATCCGGATGCATGCCATGATCATGACTTCATGTCCGACTCCATGAAAATTTGGTTATGCACCGCGCCGGTGCAGTGCAGTGCACCAGTGTTCGTGCAGTGCCGCTGTGTGCGTGTGGCCGCCCTGCACGTCCGCGACCCGTGGTCCGTGGCCTACTGCACTGTACCGTGCTATCTCGCTTACCTGAAAAATGGATCGTCGTTCAAGAAACCACCTCCAAATGGTGAGCCAAACATGGTGCGATAGCTTTAATTATATACCCTTGCAAATTGGAATGTAGTGAGACTCAGTGAAGCTGTTCAATCATTGAATCACCTAATTGGCAGATATATTTATATCTGTGCGTCAGTGACGGTAAATTCGGAAAACCAGGCGACCTAGGACATTCATGCAGGACCTCGAAAATTCGCGAAAAGTGTAAACATACGTGTAAATACGTAATCAACGCGCACAATTCCAATGAGACGCTGATTCCTCATCAGTGCGTTGAATGAGTTGTTGTACGTAGAATCAGCGAAATGATCAGCCATCGCACACTCCGATCGATCGGTGATCGATCTTTATAATATCGATTCGATCATGCGCAGTTTAGCCACTGATCTCCGGAGATCAGTCAATTTAGCACTGTGTGGTGACGAGATGAACCCTTGCCGATCATGATTAGACACATCTCCGTTCATTAACCGGTTTACGTACATTTAACAGACTGAATTATTGTTTCACAAACAGCACAATCTGAGGAAAATCAAGAAGTTTTGAGTTTTGAAGTTTCATGTTTTCAAAGAGACACCATATAGCAACTGCAAATCCATTTTATGTGGCAGAAAGATATTTAGGTAGTTGCCTCATGGTATCATTCCATCAATATCAAAAACTTGAACAATTGTACACTTTTTGTCAATGATAAAATGGCAACCACAACCAATCGTAAGGATATCATAACTAAGTTATGACAACTCTGCAATAAGTTGATACGAAGAGTATGCTTTTTATGAAGCCAACAGGAAATATGAGAAAAATAAGATAAATGCTCAGTTTGAGACTTCAGGACTGGTGTGATGAAGTCACCAGCTCTTCTACTTTGCTTGCGATTGTGATTTTTTTTTTTTCAACACTTGAAATGTAAACCTACAAATTTTTCTCAGCACATAATTGATATTGATTTAATGGAGTATTCTGTCTCTTTCATTTTACTCTGTTTATCATATTGACCTGGAAGAGAGAAAAGGAAAAGCAAAAGAATGAGAGAGAGAAAAAAATACAAAATCAAAAGATAGGATAAAGCACTGTTAGGGCATGGATGGAGCCTATAGCTTTCACAGTCAATGTACAGGTAATATGTTTCTTTGCGATTGAAGATTGTGCTATAAATGTTCATCAAACTCTCTTCTTACTGGTAATTCTTCGATTTCCTTTTCGGACAAGATATTATATTGCTATATATAATCGAAATGGGCATTACCAATCATCGCAACTAGCGCCACATTTTTCCACTACTGCTTCTATCTTCTGCCACAACTCAATCACATTTTACCTTGCAATGTTATAACACTCTCATTCTCCCTGCATCATCATCAAACTCCTGAAATTCTGCAATATATGAAGTGTTTGTTCGCAAAAACCAATAAGTCCATATTTGCCAAATGGAGATATTTGCGATTAAAGGTCAAGAAAAATAAAGAGAATAATAAGAAAATTTTTGCTTCTTTTGACCATAACTTCAAAAATGTACCTTTATAATATGTAGTGACCTATATATCATTTAAAAGGTATTATTTTGTACTTTATGACAGAGACCGTACTTCAAAATCTTCAAAAATGGACTTATCGGTTTTTGCAAACAAACTCTTCATATCTTTCCCAAGTATGAGAAACTGCATTATTTGCTCTGATGGAGAGTTGATCGGCCTCTAACAGACTTCACCCACTATGACAGCCATAATTAACATCATTACAAGAATCATTATCACTATCACCAAATATTATTAATACCTTGCTTCACCAGATTACATTGCCATTATAACCATCAACATGTTTTGTCAACATCAGTTTAAAGGGGTGATCTAATTTTCGTCGAGATGGGAATTCAGGTTTTAACTCTTTGTGAGTTAGAAACTACTTGCTGTATATGAAATATTAAATAGTATATTTTTTTAAGAGGAACTACAAGTTTATCTGATAAAAATCGGTTTTGAAATGGCTGAGATATCTAACACAAGCAAAACAAAGTGGTCCTAGCTGATAAAAGATAGGTTCCACCTTTTATTAGGATCTTTTTTTTTTTTTTGGATATCTCAGCCATTTCAAAACCAGTTTTCATCAAATAAACTTTGAATTCCTCATTTAAATAGAATTGAACCCTTTTAAGTGGTTTCTATGTTATCTCGCAAAGTTTTTTACTTTTTTCAAAAGATGAAATTTTGTGAAACTCTCTTTATATTTTCCTTATATTGTTGTACGCATGTGACATCATACACTGCAGTAGTCTTCTCATCCAGTGGTGACTGCACAAAAACTTCAAAAATTCATAACTTTTGAATGGATTGTCTGATTTTCCTCAAACTTTCAATGATGTGTTCTACTAATATTGCTACATTCTCTCAATCCTTATGTTAATGAAGGTGAACTTGTCCTTTAACATTGATTATACAGATTCAAATTTTTAGTGTTTGTTTCTATCCCTAACTGACATTTTAGAACTATTTTAAAGCACTAATGCTGGGTTTTTGTTTCACCTGCAAATGGTAAATAATGCCTTTAAATAAAATAATTACCAAATCATTGAAGCCATTACAATCATCCACACCACCACAATCATCATTATTACACATCCCTTTTTCCCCTTGTAATTCTCAGGTGAAGACTCGCTCAATGGCTACGTACGAGAGTATAAAAGAATGAGACTTGACAAGCCATACATATACATGTATACTTTGTATCTTGTCTTGTTTTATATGATGAGTTCTCTTTCTCTACTGAAAAGAAAAATGAAAGACATGCTGTTACATACTGGAGGATTCTGATGATTGCCCTCAACGTGATGTGTAAATTTGACTGTTAAATCAGAAGTGTTTCAAAACCCACAAAATGTATGAGTTGATCGATGCAATGATCTCTCAGAGAGAAACCCGAGGACCACAAATTTGAATTTTAAAAATTAGAACACACTTTTTAAAAATACCGAAAATATGAAAATGTGATCTATTAACAATCTTTTCTCATTTACAGCATTGGAATTTACAAAAGCTTCCTATACAGAGAACATGTAATAGAAAAGGGACGGAATGGTGAAATAAAAAAAAAATACACTCATAATAAATAGAATGTAACTTTCATTATAAAATATATATCATTAAAGATATTTACATGATCTTAAAATATACATGTACATACTTTTCTAAAGGGCTAGGCAGAAATGTCCATGTAAAAGCTAATTACAAGGGCACACGTAGGTCCTGTCATTTGCAATACTGTGACCAGCTACATGAACATACCATGTGCTGGTGCCTATTTCATGTCTGAATACATGTACATGTTATATCAAATTACATTTTTCTATTCTGCACTTCACAAGGCCACAGGAAATATTTGGAGGAAACGAAACTTGACATCAGGAGTGTTTCCATATCCAAGTGCACACAGGTCAGGGCATTGTAGGGGATTTTATGGCCTGGTGGATCTCTCCGAATACAGTTTCATAAGGTAAAAAAAGTTACATGAGGAATAAGGATAGAATAAATTTCTGTACAAAACAATAATTTTGTTTGTTAAAACTTCATTATGTGATGCACACCTTTCACATACAGCTGTAACATCTCAGATTAGTCAGGTTTTTTTATATGTTAACAGAAAGTTTGCAATTGCTCAGACAAAGCTTACCACTAGACTAATAGCAGTCAGACAGAAAGCAAAATAATTTATCAAGGTGTTTTTTTATCTATAGAAATTATGAAAAGTTTATTCATGATTTTAATATATTTCTCCTCTCTCAATATATACTCTTTTTGTTTTAGCTCCAAATAATCTGTTTCAACAGATGTGAAGTGATTTAAGTGCACATAATTAGCAGAAACAGGATTGAGTTATGGAAATAAGCATTGCTTGGCAAATACGAAACCATATAAGTAAAGGCAATGCATGCACATTTGGATGAATGTATGATTGATTATCATAAAACTCAACATCTGTGTCTCACACCCATAATCCCCACAAATTTGTTATCAATGTGTGCGGAACCTTCAGAACAAGAGCACCGACAGATGAATGAGAAAACCACAGCAGCTGTAAGGCAGCAAAGGAAACTCTGCTGGATGTGCCCGAGGCTCTTCACCACCACACCCCTCTTGAGATAAAAATGGCATTTACAACATCAAAATGAGGACGGAGCACTTGGGACTTTGCTTGCTTGAATAAAAGGCAAACTTGTTCCTCATGGCCACTGTGCAAGTAACACACTGAATCATAATACCAATTAGAGTGGAAACTTGGTATGAAGAAATCTGATACATCAAAATACCTGACATGACAAACTAATTTCTCCAGTCCTAATAAATGTATTTCCTTTGTTTTGTACTGTTTGGATACTGCCTACTGATATGAAAGCAACATATCTGATATAGAGAACACATTGTCTTGGTCCCAAGGATTTTGTTATACTGAGTTTCTACTGTATGCTGACTGTTAAACAATACTACACATGGGATGTTGTGCTGACCGAGAAAGACAGATGATAAAAATGTATCTAAATTGATGCTTTATACACAATATCTGAACTCTTATTTCATGCTTATTTTACAGTACAAAATTCTTTGAGCAATCATGATTCAAAGATAGAATATGAAAGCACAGCTAGTAGCTTGAAATCAAGGTGTAGTCAAAGAATACAAGTGAGTTGCTCTATGGTTATGATTAATTCCATATGATTAAAAATCTGCACATTGAATGAAATATATATCTACTACTATTAAGAAGTTGATAATAATGTACTCCATAATCACAAAAGCAAATCAATAAATATACAAACATAGTCTTTCATCCAAAATAGATATTTACACAACACACAAACACACACACACACAAGAGTAGTTTCTCTTGTCACAGAAAACATGAAGGTGAATACAGCATTGTTCTATAAACAAATGTTTACGTGCTAAAATACAATATACTACATGAAAATAAAACTACTCCATCTGCACAATTTCGTACACGCAGACATGGACCAAAGTCCTCTACATTCTGTCAGTATACACAAGGCACTTCTTAATTATGACTTGCAGGATCTCTCTCAAATAGAGTGGAACCTCGATACAGAACCTCTTTTCTAAAGATTTCTACCTCCCTGGTTAGATAATATAGAATACCTGTTATAATGAGGTTATCTTACAGGTGCAATTCCTCATTGACTCTCCTCTTCCTAGGCTCTTCTTTCACCAAGTAATGGTCCCTGCAAAGGACTACATACACAATGGTGTTTAAATACCGTAAACCTTTCTTCCTCAATATATTCTTTTGTTTGTATCCCTGATATAACAAGGAAATTTCAGTGGTCCCAAGTATCTCATTATAAAAGGGTTCCTCTGAATCTCACCACATACCTGCACACACACACACACACACACACACACACATACACACACACATGATCATTTTCTGGAGAATAACCTCACTTCATTTGATATTAGGCACATATTTGACACACAGATAAAGGGCATGACTTAACCACTTTAAGCTGTTGTATTTGTTTTGTTCTTGTTGTAATTGTTGTTGTTGTTTTATAAACTGGTCAGAACCCTTGGGTGATGCATGTGGTTATTACAACAGTAAAGACAGCACTTTTTAAACTCCTGGGTCTAGCCAGGCTTTGAGGAAACCGACTGTCATTTTAATAGCCCAATGAGGATGAATCCCGAATATACTCAGGCAGGTGTCTACGGGAAATAAGTGTTGCGGCAAAATCAGTCCGTCCTCAACGGAGTAAAATTGCCTTGGTGGGACCAGTAACAGTTTCCAATATGATACCATCATCAATAATTGATGTACGGCCTTTGTCATACTGCTTGACAAGACCATTCCCCCCCCCCCCCACCCCCTCTTCATGCCAGCATGTGGTCCCGCAGCTGATCCTAGATATGCCAGAGGCACGAGCAGCAGTTTGTGGGCTCGTAGCAGACTCCAGTGCGTTGCTTTCGGTCCAGGACGGAGCCGGGGTAGAAGTGGTTGATGAGCCAGAAGGGCAGCATGAGGACGATGAACACTGAGTGGGGAGCCAAATGCAGAGAAACGAGGAGCAATAACCGATGGACATTCAACGGATTTCACAACTTTATATCATTTATTCACACATGATGAGAAACATGCAAATAAAGGGAATAATGTCCCTGATATCACATCACAATTTGCTATGCATTTTTTTTTGGCTGCTATAATTTTTTTTTTTTTTTTGTGTGTGTGTGTAGCAGCTTTTTCACATTAAGACTGTTCAGAACTTCGATAAAGTATTTCCTCATTGATCAAAACTGCTTATCAAATTTAAGAAGTGAATTTCTTCCCTGAAGTGACACTTTATGATGCACTCTCTTTGCCGATTTGAACATCCACAGTCCTTTCTTTGCTGGCTAAGCCAACTTGTTTCGCTTCAGTCTTGAAATTTGCTAAGGCCACAAAAAATAAGGAAAATAAGTCCAATCCCCTACGGACGTGCCTTTTGCACTCCAAATCACCTTCATCAGCCACAGATCATAAGTTTCCATTAATCTACTTTTGTATGTTTTTCAAGTATTTCTGTCCCAAGTTTATCTTTAATACCTTGATGCATCAGAGCAATTTTGCTTGAGATGGTCCATTCCATTTACAGGTGTGAGACAAATAGCAGATGGAAAAGTGCATCTATGGCTCAAAAATGGAATTCAGCAAAAATCACACATGGCAGTAATAGATTTAAGAGAATGTTTTTTGTTTTTTTTTTTTTTTTTATTCATGTTCCATATTCCACATTTCATACAAGTTATATATTCCATTTGATTTGAAGCAGAATTGTTTTACACACAATGGTCAGTTTGAACCAATAATGCACAAATGTATAAGGACATATAATTGGCGTGTAATATGAGGAACCCACTAAAAAGCAATGCTTGTAGGATGTGGGCTCCAAAAATATAACATAGGTTTTAGTACAGTATATCAATGTCAGAAGTGACGTAACATGCAAAATTCAAAATATCGAGAATACTGCAACTTTTACGGGATGTACAAGGTATAGTATATAATGTTTTTGATTAACTTATGGTATAAATGCTAAGAAAAGTAGCAAGTTGATCAAACTAATGAAGTCATCCGAGCGAGGCATCATTTGGGTATATGCAAAAAAAAAAAAAATCAAGTGATGACGGCAAAATAATTAAACATAAGATTTTAGAAAATTGGCTTTGAGATTTTTCTTAAAGGAGCTTAAAGAACTTGAGTGCACCCGAACCGAATCTAACTCATTCCAGAAAGAAGGGCCGGTCGATGTAATTGTCTTAAGGGCTAAAACTGTACGAACAGGGGAAAAATGATAGGATTCACTGTGTCTTGTAGGGTAAGTATGAATATCACTGTTTTTCACAAACATTGAAGAAAATATACTAGGAAGGTCACCAGTATTCAACTTATACATGAAAATTCCAACATGATATAAATACAAATCAGAAATTTTTAACAATTTACTTGAAACAAACAATTCATCAGTGTGATCAAAAAATTGTGCTCGATTTATAATCCGCAAGGCCTTTTTCTGAACCAGAAATAACGAATCAATTTTAGTCTTTGAGCAATTCCCCCAGGCTAATATTCCGTAATTCAAGTAAGGTAATAATAACGTTGTATAAAGAGAATGCAATATTGGCTTTGGGAAGAGATATTTCAGTTTGTGAATAATTCCAACATTCTTGCACAACAATTTACATAAATAATCAACATGTACCTTCCATGAAAGGTTACTATCAATATAAATACCTAAAAATTTTGTTGAATCTATTTGATTTAACTGTAAACCGTTCATTAAAACTAAACCTGGAAGAGATTTTACTGTGTTACTGAAAACCATATAATTGGTCTTATTTATATTAAGTGACAATTTATTTGCCTGAATCCACTCAAACACCAACTTAAGTTCATTATTCAAAGAATCGAGCAAAACATAAGGATCTGAGTGAGAATAAAAGAGACTTGTATCATCTGCGAACAGAAGAAAAGACAGCAGAGAGGATGAGTTCCGGAAGTCATTGATGTATAAAATGAATAAAAGAGGACCTAAGAGGGAGCCCTGTGGAACACCACAACAAATCGAGTTTATATCAGATTCATGATTATTTACGGAAACAAATTGAGTTCGACCTGTAAGATAACTTCTGAACCACTCCAAGGCCTTTCCACGAATACCGTAATGATTTAGTTTATACAAAAGAATTTCGTGATCTATTGTGTCAAAGGCCTTGGAGTAGTCCAGAAACAGACCGACTGTATGCGACTTTGTGTCTATAGCTCTTACAACTTTCTCAACCAGTAGTAATATAGCATGGGTAGTTGCATGTTTTTTCCGGAACCCGAATTGATTATCAGCTAATATATCACATTCGTTTACAAATTTCATTAAACGATTATAAATCACCTTCTCAAGTAATTTAGAAAAGGATGACAGAAGCGATATTGGTCGATAATTTCCTAACTCATCCTCTCTGCCTTTCTTATAAATTGGAATAACTTTAGCAATTTTCATTTTGATGGGCACAATACCAGTTAATAAAGATAAATTCAAAATGTGAACTAATGGTAATAGTATTTCGTTTACAATGCATTTCATGAGGTGATTAGAAATCCCATCATGACCTGTACTCTTCTTGGGGCTAAAAGAATTGACAATATCTAAGACCTCTGTTTCAAGTACTGGGAGAAAAAATAAAGACTGTGGATTGGAATTTAGTAGGTAAGAATGAAAGGGTCTGTGTACAGATGAAATATTGCTGGCCAGCTTCGGACCAATATTAACAAAAAAAGAGTTAAATGCTTCCGCGATTTCCACATCATCTGTTAAATTCTTCCCTTCACAAAGGATATTATCAATAATACCCTTATCTACACGTTTATGAATAACACTATTTATTAAATGCCAGGTAGACTTTGCATCCGACTTGTGCTGTTCAAACAAAGAACAAAAATAATCTTTTTTTGCTTTACGCAACAAGGACGTAAGAGTATTCCGATATTTAATGTACTTTGATTTATTCAAAGCTGTATTACGTGATTTATATCTGTAAAATAAAGTATTTTTTCTGTTTATGGATCTAAGTAAAGCTTTTGTTATCCAGGGTGAGCGCGGAACTGTTTTGTAGTTTCCTCTTTGGTTTCTCAAAGGGAAATGCAAGTGATATAAAGGTACCAAAATATTCATAAATTTGTCGTACGCGTCATTAGGATCAGTGGAGTTTAGAACCTCATTCCAATCAATTTCGGATAAACTTTGTTTGAACAGCTGGATATTATGATCGGAGAACACTCGTGATTGCGATAAATTTTTACAGACCTTTTGTTTATGAGACTCAGGTATAGTAGAAATGGAAGAAACTATAACGGGAAAGTGATCTGATATGTCCGTAACAACGATACATTGATCAACATAATCATGGTTGTTTAAAAATATGTTATCGATGAGTGTTGCCGAGGCTCCAAATAATCTTGTAGGCTTGGTGATACAAGGAGTGAAAGAGGATGATACCATAGTATCAAAAAAATCACGTGTTTGTGGATTACCATAATCAAGTAAGTCTAAGTTAAAATCTCCCATTATGTACACGTGTTTGTTGCGGAGATAGGGCGAATCTAAAATAATTTCTAAGGTTGAGATGAAGTCAGAATGATTACAGTTTGGGGGCTTGTAAATTTCTCCTATCAATACTTTTTTACCACCTGGCATACTTATGTCAATGAAAATACTCTCAATTGAATCAGACATATAATTAAGCTGGGTTATCATTTCAAATGTCAAATTATTCTTCACATAAAATGCCACACCTCCACCTCGTTTACAGACTCTGTTATTTGTTACCAGTGTGTAACCATCTAATTGTACAAGGGAAGTGAAATTTTCAGTCATCCAAGTTTCACATAATCCCAAAACTGAAAGTTTTACATTCAAAGTGTCAAGAAATAATTGTAACTGGTCAAAATTTTTAATCAAACTCCTTATATTATAATGCAACACTGAGAAAGTATACTCCGCTCTGAAAGACTTAAGCTGTGCTACGTGTTTTCTCACCTGTTGCCAGCATACACAAGATGCATGAAGCCAAAGAAAGGTAGTACAGTTCCACAGTACTGTTTTTCTGTGAATTCAAACAGACATGATTGAAACTTGATCATCCAGCAACAAATATCATACTCAACAAGAGAGGTTTATCCTTATTCAGTTCCTCAAGGAAATGCACTGCAAACCGGTACTGAAACTACAAATATCACTGAAGGTGATTAATACCCCCGCCCCGTGACGACAGTCTTACCCAAGGAATGATCTTTTCTTGATCTTCTGCCATTTAAATGCTGTTACCATGGCAACGCAGCTTCCGACACGTCCGAAAAATATGTCTTGCACATCTTCCCACCAAGACTATTGTGTGTGCCACATTTCATAAGCTTTTGTCAAAAACTGAGGAAGTAGTTCAATCCACAAGATCTTTCCTTGATCTTCCGCCATTAATATGCCGTTACCATGGCAATGCAGCTTCCGACACGTCCAAAAAATATGTCTTGCACATCTTCATACCAAGACCAATGTGTGTGCCACATTTCATGAGCTTCAGTCGAATACAGAGGAAGTAGTTCAATCCGCAAGATCTTTCCTTGATCTTCTGCCATTTATATGCCGTTACCATGGCAACGCAGCTTCCGACACGTCCGAAAAATATGTCTTCCACATCTTCCCACCAAGATCAAGGTGTGTGCCACATTTCATAAGCTTTGGTCAAAAAACTGAGGAAGTAGTTAAATCCGCAAGATCTTTCCTTGATCTTCTGCCATTAATATGTCGTTACCATGGCAACGTACTTTCGGGTACTGTCAAAATATGCGTCTTGCACATCTACAACCAAAGGCACACATCTGTACCAAGTTTCATGGAAATTGGGCAAAAACTGAGGAAGTAGTTTGCAACACAAAATTTTCCATCATTTTGGCTCATAATATGTGAGCTGTTACCATGGCAACATACTTTTTGTCACTGTCAAGAAATGTGTCATGCTGACCTATATCCTAAGACAAACATTCAATATGAATTCCATGAGAATTGGAAGAACACTGATGAAGCAGTTTTGCCATGAAGCATTTTGCCCTATATTTTACCGATAACATGCCGTTACCGCAACGCACTTTTTGCCACTGCGGAAATATGTGTCTTGCACATTAACATATTCAGATGAACATCTGTACCTAATTTCATAAAAATTGATCAAAAACTGTGGGAGGAGTTCGCGACGCAAGATTTGTACCCATTTTTGCCCATAATATGCCGTTACCATGGCAACGTACTTTTGGGTACTGTCAAAAAATATGTCTTGCACATCTACAACCCAAGGCACACATCTGTGCCAAGTTTTATGGGAATCGGTTGAAAACTGAGAAAGAAGTTCGCGACGCAAGATTTGCAACGGACCGACCGCCCGACCGACCGCCCGACCGTCCGCTGATTCCTATATACCCCCTCCAAACTTCGTTTGGCGGGGGTATAAAAATCTAAATGTCATACAGTCAACCTTGCTTAAGACAACCTCGCATAAGTCGAATAATTGTCTAGGTCGAAGGTCTTTTCAAGTCCTCTTCTCTTTATTTTCTGTTGATTTTAATCCCTCATAGATCAAATTTTCTGTTTTAAAGTCAAAGCTATTTCTTCAGTCCAAATAGATTTGACTTGGGCAAAGTTAACTGTACTACGTTACCCACATGTACATCTGTCATATGGCTTGCTGGATTACTGTTTACGCCATATATTTTGTGAGTCTAAATTTTTCGCAAATCGGGACTTCCCGACAATTTCGCGAGTGGTTAAATTCGCGATCATGGATTCCTGTAATGAACAGATAAATGTAAACGCATATGTCACACTCATATATCGGCATTAGAGTCAATATTTTCGCGTGTTTTTAATTTCGCGAATAGCAGCTGACTCGCGAAATTCGCGAAAATAAAAACCTCGCAAAATATTTGGCGTACACAGTATGTATCCATAAGCATACTTCAAATTTCAAGTCATATTAAGTAAGAAGAGTGAGGGTGCAATGTACATTTCTTTGTACAGACAGGGCATGAACAGCTATAGTATAGATTCCAGACTTTGGCACTCTTAGTACTCTAAAGTAGACCGTGTCAGAGCAGCAACTCACTCCAGAGTCCAACTACTTGCCTTCTTTAATAGATGGCACAGGTCTACATGAATGCCTCAAAACAGAATCTACCAATGAGACGATAGTTTGTTCAACAGCATTTTCATGATTATCATCAACATCATCATTTTTTTTTTCATCATAAATATGCAATGATAAATCACTTTTACGTTCAACAGTTGCTTCAACTTTACATGCAAGAAAGTGTGACATACATGAATGACACGAAAATAATCTGTAGAAATTGGTTTCACACTAGCAGTTTCAATACTGAGACAAACCCTGCACAGCAGATGTTGCAGCAGGTTTACCAGTCACTGACAATTACACATTGTAACAACATGCTAATGATAAAAGTCCTACACTACAGAGTCTAGGTATACATTTCCTCTTTTGACTCAAGGTTGCATGTAGACAGGAGATCTCCTTCCTGATAGGCTAATTAAAGGCATTATTTACCATAAGCAGACAAAACTAAAAACCCAGTTTCAGTGCTTTAAAATAGTTAACTATAATATGAGTTAGGGATTGAAACAACCAATGTAAAAATGGTAATCAGCAAAATCCATGTTAATTATTGTTAAATATACACACACAAATCTCCTTAAAGGGGATGGCTAGTAACTGATCATAGGGAATCAGTGGGAATGCTGGGGGACGATTGTTCCAATCCTTGTGGGACTCATTTAAGAGTACATTATATAGCTATTGTTGTGTGAAAATCATTTGGTTCAGAATGGGCTCATATTCAAGAAATGTCCAGATTAATGTTTCCAGGTTAGCATGCCAGTACAGTAATGGGGCATTAAACTGCACATTACTTGAATATGAGCATTGGAAGGAAAGGATTGGAACAATCATCCCCCAGCATTCCCACTGATTCCCACTGTTCAGTTACTAGCCATCCCCTTTAAATCAAGAGACCACACAACCTTTTCTCTGTACATGTTTTGATGCTTTCACTCTCACTAATGAAGCAAAAACTGCCAGCACTCAACAATTGCTTTACCTTACCCCCCCCCCACCCAACACACACACACACAATGGTTACATTTCGTACACTCCCAAAGCTGAAAGGTGCAAAGAATCTCACTTTTGAGAACTGAAATATAAAAAAACATGGTATCATGACATCATAGCAAAATAGTATCATCGCCAGCAACATTGTCGCCTAGTGAAATACCAGCCCTGAAGCATTTTTCTTTTCAACCAGTGAGGAAGGACTGATTTTGCTACAACATGCACAGAGACTCCAACTCTCCCGTTTTCGACGGGAGATCTCCCGCCGAAAGCCCAGTTTTGCAAAATCTCCCGTTCTCCCGTTTGAGATTTGATTTCTCCCGCCCTGGCTCTGTGTCTCCCGGTGGAAAGGATTTCTTACTTATTGCTATCGTACCTTGAAAAAAATAAGCCTTAGATAGCACCAGAGAACATCTAGAACCCTAGGAACTTCGCACACATCAACTTGGAGTCTCCCGTTTGCTGGGGGTTTCGGGCGGGAGAATCTCCAGATCAGAAGGTCCTTGGGGTTGGAGTCTCTGCATGCATTTCCCATGGACACCTGCCCGAGTATTCTCGGGACTTGTCTTCAACGTGCACATACACTTTGTAAAGTTTTATTTTGACTTGTTCCAGAAAGGCAAAGATTTGCAATGTACATGCTGTGTTTGTTTCTTTCTGTTATACATGGGACATCTGTTTCAACGAAAATCCTCAGGATGTTTTCTTTCATTACATCGAACAGTAGAGTACACAACGTTGCATAGACAATAATTTTTGGGGAACTTGGTTTTTACTTTGTTGCAATGAGAATTATGATATAACTGTCTTCGTTACAATGGGAGTTCTGTAAAACCTTCATGTATTTTAATTCTGCGAATTTAGCAAGAGCCAAGATTTGCCAGATGGAAATGCAGGTGAAATTTTTGTCTATATCAAAATGCATTGGTTGCCAGTGGCAATTCGCAAAAATTTAATGTTGCAAAAAAGGCAAGCTTCTCCAATTCATGAAAATTTCATGCCACAAATATTTCTTGCATTACAGTACGCTGTATTTGACCTTTTTTGCAATAAAACTAGCAATCCAAACAGAGGCAGAGTAAAAGAGTGAGTGTGTGTGTGTGTAAGAGAGAAACACTTACACATTCTATAGCCATTGAGGTGAAGATGGTCAGAATGAGTCCGATGGCAAACGACAGACCACCAAAGATATGGAAGACCAGCTTGACCTCGAACGGCACAGGGTCCATCACAGAGAAGAGCACGACAAACCCTGGGTGAAAAATTGGCATTTCATTATTTAGTGGAATTGCCCATATACTATCATACTAGGTTGCATAAGTTAAACACCACAGAGTTTTCATCAAATTTTGTTTGAAAACACACTGAATTATATTGACAGCATTATATTTAACACAACAAAAACAGACCATGCATTCATTTTTCACATATATGTGTATACACATGTATATGCCAGTTCACAGTTAGCAGTGTATGACCTCTGAACCACAGACTTTTGAATACTTCAATTCCTCTTTTAACTACGAGAGTAATTGAAAACAGCCAAACAGAAAATGACAATTTACATGTAAATATTGCATGAATGGCGTATGTTAAAGTGTATCCTTGGTCAAAAAATTATTTTGGATATATGAAAGAGACACATTTCAGTAATCCATTGCACCATCTTTCAGAGAAAATGGGTCATTAATTAGTGAAATAATGCATCTCAAAGTTTCCAAACACACTGTGTCTGGGAGATTCAGGAACTGCTGTGGTTCTGTAACCCACTGCAAACGATAGGGTTTGCTGTAGTCTTGTCTCCCAGACCCATTGTGTTTAGAAACTTTCAGATGCATTATTTCACTAATTAATGACCCCTTTTCTCTGAAAGCTGGTGCAATGGACTCCTGAAATGTGTCTCTTTCACATATCAAAAATAATTTTTGGGGCAAAGATACACTTTAAGTTGGAAAAAAAAACAGACACACACACACCGTACACTCAGATACCCATCCTGTTTAATAGGTGTACCTGAATATTTGTAACAAATGTGTATTTTTCATGCAGATGTCTAATCAGTTCTTCAAATACCTCAGTTACAAGTCGACTTCAAGACAAGGCATGCTCAGATTGTAACATTGAAGTGGTTTATTTCAATGAAGACTCTTTTGTCTACAACTAATGTGACAACTGAACAACATAGCATTCTGGAGAAAGGGGTATATCAAAGGATCTAGTATAATCTGTAAATTTCAGAGGTGCCGAATGGTAAGTAACTTAACTGTCTCCACAGAGGTACTGAGTTCATGTATTATGGCACACTCACTCACGGCCACGGTAACTAACATGCAACTACAATTGCACCACTGAAATAACTATGAATGTAATGAAACAAAGACCATCAGATGTAATTACACATGGCAAAAATATCAAATGGAGTGTTGCTTTTGTTGGTGTTTCTTTGCTGTTACTGTTGTCACTGTTTGCCACATATTGGTAAAAAAGTCTGAGGGTGCAATAGATACACATATGTCGTTAATGTACCAGCAGTGTGGTAATTACTATACATATGTACATGTACCATTAAATAACTTTAACCATGTATTCACCATTTACCAACTCAGATGAAAACATTAAAGCTGACAGAAATGAGTTACTGTATATGCCATATATTCAGCGAGTCTAAATTTTCACGAATCGGAACTTCCTTGCGATTTCGCGAGAAGTTTAATTTGAGATTGTGGAGTCCTGTACCGAACAGAGAAATGTTAACATGAGCGTGACGTCACATTCATAGCGAGATCAGAGTCAATATTTTCATGTGTCATTAAGTTCGCGAATAGCACCTGACTCACAACATTCACGAAAATAAAAACCTTGCAAAATATTTGGCGTATACATTACTATACTCATGAAACTCGCCTGTCATGCAGAATGTGAAAACTATGGACACGATGAGCAGGTCAAAGAGATGCTGGGCACAATATCTTGACGAATGTTCCCTTGGGGTAGACACACATGAACACAGAATTATCTTCTTCTGTTTCTCATTCAAAGAAGTAATTACAGTCTCCACAATAGCCATTCATTATCTTCTAGTCTCCACAATAGCCATTCATTATCCTCTTGCCCATAACAAACTGTATCGGTCACTCCACGCCATATATTATATTGGGTCATAAGCAGTCTACAGACTCTACAGAACTTTCTCTATTTGTGTGTGTGTGTGTGTGTGTGTGTGTGTGTGTGTGTGTGTGTGTGTGTGTCATTGTGTCATTGTGTTTGTAAGTGTGTGCTCTAATGAAATGACAATGGCTTTAATGAGAATAGCTCAGGACAAGTTTCTGCTGAAACCGCTTCGCAGTACAGTACACTCTCGTTATAACAAACACGGTTATACCAAAATAAAAATTTACACCACAACACTATCCACTCTATGTTTTTTATTGAATAATTTGTTTGGTTGTAACAAAGTTTCAATATAACAAAAGAAAACTGCCAGTCCCGAGGACTTCGCTATAAACGGCAGTCCACTGTAAGGCATGTACAGATACAGTTAAATGCTCTTTTTTAGCGCTAAGATATTACCTCATCCCTTTAAGGCACAAACGTGAGTAGAAATACTTATCAAAAATATAACATGGTATTAGCCCATTAACTCGTTGCATCTGATATATAAAGGGAAAAAAAGGCTTTACCTTGTAAGAACAAAGAATTGTGGGAATATCAGGGCAAATGCGAACAGGAAGATCATGATCCGGCTGTGGGAAGGAGAGAGAACAGGGGTTCAGACTGTAAAAAAGTTCCTGTGGATATGAAAAAAAATAACAAACTACCAATTATATATTGCTACTGATCAGTAATTGTTGGGTCAATACAAAATGTATGTCATGAGTCATCTGTAGTGTCAGCTTGTTACTGGAAATTACTTTCAAGCTAATTGAAAGCTTCAACTCAGTAACATATCATATGGAAGGATCTTTAAAAAAAAAAAAGTGTAAGTAAACTTTCATTTATAACTACTACTCCTTAAAACATGTACATTGTACCTGACCAATATTTGACAAAAAAATAAATAAATAGATAAAATATAAAAGATTACTGTTATCAATCTGTCATTGCTCGTCCAGTATAAATTGGAAGAAGCATGATGTGTACTTACTATACCGTGCTTTGAATTGTCAGCTATTTCACACCATGGATTGTTTTATGTTTGCTCACAGACATATTTAATTAACATGTACAAATATTCTTTCTATCTATGTAAGAATTGGCACAAATTACAGTGTACAAAGTACCAAGTACTAATTTAATGACTTACATATTATGAAAAAAAAAACCACTACAATGCAATGCTGCACATTGGCACTGGTCCAACAGTCAAGGACAGTAAAAATCACTGTCGGACCAGTAAATTTTTCAGAAATGGACCAGTGAAAAATGGAAAAACTGGGTACCTACTGGTCCAACAGACAGGTCGGATCATCGGACCAGTAGAAATTGGGTACCGTGAGTGTCCGACTCTGTATTATGCCTCTAAGTAATAAACTCTTTCCTTTGGAATTGTTTTACCGGTATGTTTTATCAGTTTTAACATTGACCAGCCACCTCAAAATCTCACTAGACATTCCCTCAAGCCACCCAGTTATGTCATTGCTTTGTTTAAATATACTTCCATCTTTTACAAATCAAATTCCTTGTTCACTAATCTTTACTAATAGTAAACTTCTTTCCTATACAACACAAGTAGCAATACTAAACATGGCCGATAACACACAAAAAAAGAACATAATCACACCTTGGAAACAAAACTTACATCTTTATCCTGTTGTTCTTGGGAAACCATCTGGTCAGGTGGTATACACTATGTGCTATAGTGTACCACCACATTGTTGGAGCCTCAAATCTGAGTTTTCACTGCAGGAGCATAAAAAAAAAAACAGAGCAGACTACAATTGTAGTTCTAGTACATGTACTTCATTTTCAAGTGTAGTCCAAAATCCAAATATTCCATTTTGAATCTCCTAAAGACACTCTCTAAGTTTCTGTTACACACTACTAAAATCCCTAGACCTACATGTATAGCAAATTTACAATGACATGCATACTGTCCAGCCTGTAGGCTCGTCTATAAAAAGAAGATGCAAATGACAAGAACACAACAAAATGAATGGTGCAAAAATATTCACGTGTGAAGTATAGACGAGCAAATAAAACAGGTTCGGGAAGAGGAAAAAAAAAAACTGTCAGTGTACATTTAAACAAAATTTAGCAATGATATCAATATGATTCAAGTGCAGCAGCGATCACCATACATGAGAGAGGGATGATATTGAGGTTTGTTGAAAAAAATCAGAAATCCACATTTTCAAGTGATTTTGATACATGGAAAAAGCACAATGTGTATAGACTTGAGGAAAAAAGTCTGAAATCAGATTTAAATCTACAGAATATCATGCCTGATGAGATGAGTGTGAGACAGAAAAGTGGGAGGATGATGCAGAGACTCCAACCCAAAGCACCTTCTGATCTGGAGATTCTCCCGCCTGAAACCCCTAGCAAACGGGAGATTCCAAGTTGATGTGTGCGAAGCGCGAAATTCCCAGGGTTCTAGATGCTCTCTGGTGCTATCTAATACCCCTTTCCCGCTGCCCGTCTCGGTGAAAGTTTCAGTGCCGTCGTTTCACACTGCTCTCGGTGAAACTTTCCCCTAGACGGGTTTTCTGCTCGCAACGTGGGTGATCTTATGTACTTGAGTTAGTTGTGTATCATGCGATTTGGTTTTTTCGATCCCATGTTCAGCAAGTTTTTCGGGGGAGGGACTCGTACGCGGTGCCAGCGTCAGCCGACGTCCCGCTCAGTTCTTCGTTCACTGCTGCCTCGCTACGTAATTTTGAAGTAACAATCTCTCTTCGTCTTTGGTCCACGCTCCAGCCATTTGCAAAATTCCCTCAAATTTCAACAGTACAAAACATCAACGGATTTCTCCTGCACACTGTAAACCCAGCACTTGACGAGAAAACACAAAATACGAAAAAAATCAAGCAAGAGGCGGACTGTATCACTATCAGACTTTACTGGAAGAGTTAAGAGCTAGACACTAGAGGAAGACGAAGAAGGAGGAAGCATCAAAGCGATCAAGTACATTGTAAACCTAATCAGCTTTGTATACACGGCGTGCTAATTAAACAATACAATGCACAGCACGATGGAAAACAATGCTGTTGTACTGTGAACGCCACATTGCACACGAAACGACATACTATTTAGTGTCGTATGTATGTTTACAAACACGAATTACTAGTACCCAGTACGTGTGGATTTGGGAGGTCGAGTGCGCGCTAGGTAGCTGAAAACGTGTGCATGACCAGACACAAGACATGACCTTTGACATAATCTGCATCTAATTATTTTCCCCGGTCACACACGGTGTTTCACCGAGACAACTTTTCACGCTGGGCGCTCTCGGTGAACCACCGGGTGATTTCCCGTTGAACTATCGGTGTTTACCCAGGATGCCTCTCGGGTAAAAATTGCCCAAAATTTCATCGGTGTTTCACCTAGGCTTCCCCTAGGTTTCAACCGAGTGACCTTTCACACTGCGGGGTTCCCCGGGTGCCCCCAGGTGCCCCCGGGGAAGATTTTCTTCAGCGGGAAAGGGGTATAAGGCTTATTTTTTCAACGTACGATAGAAATAAGTGAGAAATCATTTCCAACGGGAGACAAAGAGCCAGGGCGGGAGAAATTAAATCTCAAGCGGGAGAACGGGAGATTTTGCAAAAATGGTTTTTCGGCGGGAGATCTCCCGTCGAAAACGGGAGAGTTGGAGTCTCTGGTGATGGGGGTGGGGGCCATAGCAGTAGACAGATATGCAACATTGTGTAGTTTTAATATGGGAGTAGCATGGTCATTGAGATACCATTAAAGGCATAATTTACCATTTGCAGATGAAACAAAAACCCAATATTAATGCTTCAAAATAGTTCTAAAATGTGAGTTAGGGCTAGAAACAACCACTGTAAAAATGTGAATCTGTATTGTTAAGTGTTGTTAAATACACAAAATGTGAACAATACATGTAGTTATAATAATTAAAAATGTTTCCGGATTAAACCGTCTACAGTTACGGTCTATTGAGAAAAACACTGATATCTCCTCATATTATAGGCTTTATTGCAAAAATTTTATATGGTAGGATGTTTTGTGATACAACAGACTCACACATGTGCATCAAATGTGATATCTTGAAATTTTTTGAAATCAGCACTCCCAAAGCCTCAAAGGTAAACTAGACCTTTAAGGGAGTGGGAGGGCTGGCCCAGCTCGAGAATATTCAAAAATTCCCGCAACACATTTTGCACAGCTTTATCACTGATCTCTTGGTACACTGTATTAATATAGAATTTATAACCGTTTGTCTACACAAACAGCCAAAGAATCTGGAGCCGCGCCGACCCGTTGCCGACATACACTTCACTTCAATTAAGACTTCTTTGGTTGATGTCCCCCACTCCCATACATGGCACTATTACAATATTTTGCTTTTCCTCATTAGCAGATTAGAGTGGTTCTGTACAGCCTTGTAATACACGTATTGTGACGTAATGGATGCGCACACTCACACACACTTGGAAAGTGGTGGGGCATGAGTTAGGATGGGGGGCCGGGGAGGGGGGGGGGGTGCGTCGGGGTCTAGAGGGCCACAGGTTTAGGACCCTAAAGTACACAATACATTCCCCCCCCCCCCCCCCCCCCCCCGGCCTCATCCATCAAACTCGGAGCTAGCTACGATTGGGATTATGACAAGAGCTAGTATAGAGCATACTAACAATTACATCTAACAATTTGTTTAATACTCCATTACTCAGGCATTAGCAATTTAGCATGGCAACAGACTGCACGTTTTAAATCAAGTGCTGTAAATGTGGTTCTACTACTAGTGCAGACTCTTTCGCTTTCGTTCCATAATGGCATAAGCTTTATGTCGTGTAGACTTGTCTATGTAACACCGAATAGACATCTAGGCCTAATTACTCTCACTGACGACACTGGCTTTGCGTAGCTAGTTGCAACGTGCGATCTGCATCAGTGACAGTGCAGTGGCCAGTACAGTGCATGCATGATCATGATGATGGCAACCTCTGTAGTAAAATACTACGTAAAAAAAAGTATTCGGGACTAAGCAAATTTTAATCACCATTGATCACGGAGAATCTACGCTCAATGCGTCATTCGTAGTTTATCCTTAGGTTAAGTATAGAACATTCTTCCATTACAAATATGAGACAATTTGGTCACAAAACTCACGCTTAAACATATAGAAGTCGTCAAACAGGGCCCTCAAATTAGCAAAATAAAGTTAAAGGCGGAAAGCAACAGGATCACGATTCCGAATGACGTCAGAACGTTGCTGCACGACGTTATGCTCCACACTGCGCAGGCGCATGAATGATTTGGCTGATTAATCTCTAACGTTATATATTTCAGTACTATTTGGAACAATTTCTCATCAAGTTTTTGTTTTGTGCGAAGTACTGAGACATTTTATATTCTAAAGCGAAGTGCAGTACCCCAACCCCTGAAAAGGACAAACATTTCTAAGATTCTAGGACTTATTATCTTTTGACCTACCACGTCTCTCGTCTAAGTCCCTGTGGCGCAATGGATTAGCGCATTGGACTTCTAATTCAAAGGTTCCGGGTTCGAGTCCCGGCAGGGATGGGCCTCATTTTGCCTTTTTTTTTTTTTTTTTTTTTTTTTTTTTTGCCGCAACGTCTTGTGAGCCCATGCGTAATACTTATTCCATAGCCTTAACATCATAGTTAATTAGATTTTACTCTAAATATATTCGTAGCCGAGTCGGCAAAGGTGCCTCCCTCTTGTTTTTCATAAACCCCAAACCAAAGAGAAATGTAGATTGAGTGACAGCAGCAACGTTCGTCAAAAACTCAGTTGTTCATTCCCATAATACACGTCAGAAAAACCTTCTGCATCTACCTCGTGTAGCTACCAGTATTGCCCTAAATTCTTTTTATGTGTCTTGCATAAAAGAATGGAACATGTTACCCTCAGATGTTAAAGATAGTACCACTTTTTCCAGATTTAAAGTGTTGGCTCGGAAGTATTTGCTTCATCGATATTCTCAGTCTCATTGATGCTGCTCCTTTTAAATTCTAGATACATGACTTCATCTCATTGCTTTCCATTTGAGTAACATAGTCAAATGCTTATTATGTTTTGCTTTAAAATTCCATAGGTAGTGTGTGTGTGTGTGTGAGGGATTGAGGAATTCCAGTAGAATTATTCTATGGCTTTAATGTTTGCATATAGTAGTGAGTTGTTATATTACATGTCTTAACTTGCCTTTCCAGGGGTTCTTATTATACAAGCTTGCTTTTCTAAGACCCCTCCACTTTACATCTATATGCATCTACATGCATTGTAAATTTATATTCAATTCTGCAAATTGTTTTAATTGCATATATTCAACAATGTATTCCTTGTTACATATTATTGTTCTTATGTAATTTTTGTAATTTTTGTATTGTGGAAACTTTGAATAAACTTGAAACTTGAAACTTGAAGACATCAGTGAAAGTTTGAGGAAAATCGAACAATCGATGCAAAAGTTATGAATTTTTAAAGTTTTGGTGTTAGATCCGTTGATGAGGACATGAGGACATTAATTGAGGCTATGACGTCATTGTGGATAACAAAATAAAAAATATAAAGGGAATTCCACAAAAATTCATTTTTCATGAAAATTACACATTTCATCAATATACGATTATGACAGTATGTTAATAATTCCCCCTGTTTTCTGAAAGCGGTTAGTCACGTGCTCTGTCATTATGCTAGAAAAGTGATGTTGAATTTTCTTTATAATATTATTTTCCTTGTAATTGTTGTCCACACGTCTCCTCACTCAGAGGTTCCAACACCAAAACTTTAAAAATTCATAACTTTGACTTCGATTGTCCGATTTTCTACTAAAATGTTGCTGCTTTCACTCAATCCACATTTCTCTTTAGGTTTTGGTTTCCTTAAAAAAAAAAAAAAAAAAAAAAAAGTTTATCCTGCATTTCTTTGGTATATATGTATATATAATATATATTATATATATTATGTATATATATATAAAACAAGTGAACATCATCTTATAAAGATAACTACCTAAGTACCTTTTTATAATTATATACATAATTATACTATGTCTATATTCAGGTGGACATAGATTTAAAATGGGGATTGCGATAAAAAAACAGTGAAGTTCTATGAAAATCAAACAATGATTGTAAAAAGAAAAACCATTTGGTCGTGGAAACAGCGGTGTCAAGGTTGGTGAGTTGCTATAGGCAAGAATGGCTGATTCTGAAAAGAGAAATTAATATCTTTTCCTCAGAATGTGACTTATTATTATAATTTTTTTTTCTTTTGGCGGATGGAAATAATTTCTTGTTTGTTTGCTTGTGTTTGTTTGTTTGTTCGTTTGTTTTACTGTTGATGTGTTTTTCTGTGAGCATGAGAAAGGTCCCCGAGGCATGAGTCTCAAACCTAATGCGTGATACTTGGGAAAATCTATGCATGGGAAGTACAATGAACTTACTTGAAAAGCTGTTGTTGTAAAGGTTTCTGAAATTCACGTAATTCTCCAAAATAGTTTCCTTCAACAACGTGTTTTACTTTTGAATGTGGTCAATGAAATAAAGCTATAAATGAGTTTTCCTCTTTTGCTTTATTCGTGGGTGCTAGTCTTGACTATAATGTTACCGTTTTAATCACTCTATTTGAATAGTTACATTTTGCCAAATAAAGATGTTCCCCAGAGTAATCGCAGTGTGATAATTTTGATGATTACTGATGAATTTAGTATAACATTGATGAATGACCACTGTCAGGCCTTGGTCATGCCAAAGTTACACCCCTCAGCACAAACAACAGGAGCAAAATTTGTACTTAAGTTTTATTTATTTATTTATTATTATTATTATTATTATTATTATTATTATTATTATTATTATTATTACCATTATTATTATTATTATTATTATTGTCTCTATCTTCACGAGATATCTCTTGGAGATCAATATCATGTCAAGTTCCATCCTGGAAACTTAGACTTCTAGTACTTTTCTCAGGATTCGCGCCGTCCCCATCAATGCTGCTTTTTGGAGCGTTTGCACTCGATCGGACACACCCACATCGTCCAAGTGCCGTCGTAGCTGCTTTGGCGTTGTTCCGAGTGCTCCAACGACAATAGGGATCACCTTCGTTTTCATATTCCACAGGCGGCGAAGTTCTCTGGCAAGGTCCTGGTACTTATTTTTCTTTTTCTTCTCCTTCTCGGCTACTCTGCTGTCTCCCGGTACCGCAACATCGACGATCGTGCACATCTGCCGAGCCCTTTCTACGACGATGATATCTGGACGCCTATGCTGGATGATATTGTCAGTTTGAACATCGAAATCCCACAGGATTTTAACTTGGTCATTTTCAGAAACTTTCTGTAGTTCGTGCATATACCATTTGCTCTCACATGGTATTTTATGCTTTCTGCAAAGCTCCCAGTGAACGACTTGTGCCAGTTTGTCATGTCGTCTTTTGTATTCTTTTTGCACCAGTTTACTACAGCCACATACAACGTGTTGCAGTTTCGTCTCTTTCTCGACATATCCTATTGCATTATTCAGGGCTCGACACTAACGGTGGCCCGGTGGCCTGGGGCCACCAAAAATGAAAGTCGGGCCACCAAATTTCAAAAAAGGGCAAATTTGGTGGCCCGCCTCGGGCCACCAATTTTTTTTTTTAAAGTGTCATTTATTTATGTTAAGGTGTTGCAACCCACTGTGCCTGTCAATGCATATTCATACTTAGTCTTACCATTCAGCAGTCAAATTTGTTTAAAGGATGGATGAAAAGGACTGAATGAGTGCCTGAGAGTGAGTGTAGCGAGTTTGCTGAGGTTTATTTATGAGTAGACATGTCCAGCTTCCAATTCTTACTATGATAAAACTTAAATATTTGACTTATCAAAATAAAAAATTAATGTTTTTTTATTGTTTTTGGGGGGCCACCAATTTTTTCTCTCGGGCCACCTAAAATTTGAAATTGATGATTTTGGTGGCCACCAAAATAAGTTAGTGTGAAGCCCTGCATTATTGCATTGTTGCACTATTGCATTATTATTATTATTATTATTATTATTATTATTATCATTGTTATTATTACTACTATTATTATTATTATCATTATTATTATTATATTGTTGTAACCATGTCTTTAATAATAAGTAAAACAAAAGACGTGTTGACATATTATATACCATGCAGGTCCATGGTCCTATTCTGGACACATGGCAGGTAATGACACACTTACAATATTTACACAGTGAATAGATAACAATATAGCTGTATTCGTATTCGTAATAATTCTACATAATTACTACATTCAGATGATTCTTAAAGGAAGGTGTTTGCATGGTGTTGTACATAAGATACACTCGGTTTGCGGTTCACCTGTTCACATGGTGAACCGCAAACCGAGTGTATCATAATTACTACATTATTACTAAGTGCCTTTCATTCTTTGTTTGGATTGTTTGGATTTATATGTTTTGAGTATAAGGCCTTCAGAAGTTGTTTGTTTTCTAGTGTTATCTGCCCCCTTGCTCCGATCTCGATGGCAAGAAAGGGCTTATAGCCCTTAATTGCGTTTTAGTTCACTGAACAGCACTTTCTTTCATGAGCGGCCTCAGTGTTAGGTTCGAAAGGTACTGTCAATTAAAGAATTAGGATTCACTTTACTCTTTCTAGCAACACTACTATGTCTGGTCGTTAATTAGTTGTAACTACGTATGGGGTGGAATAGATCGGCATATATGACATGGCCAGGGGGAAGAGACTCTGATCATACGGTAAATATATTGCAATATGTTGTTGTGTCTCCATTCGTATACCTTTCCAAAAATGCAATTTGACAAAATATGGTGGAGAGTGCCTGCTGTATTAGGACAAAATACGCATTTGTTTGTTAACCTTTTCCCCCATCTATTAAGATTTGCATATGATGGTAAGGAGTCAATACATGCATTAAAATTAATGTTACAAAACTTTAACCTTTTTCGGCAAGTTGTACATAATTGATTTCCAGGTGAGATTTTGTGAATAAATGTATATATTATATACATAATATTCACAACATTAGTTCATAGTGAGAACTCCGTGAGAGACGTAGCTTTCATATGAATTACTTTTGTGAATATATATATATATATGTATGTATATATATATATATATATATATGTGTATATATATATATATATATATATATATATATATATATATATATTGGGGGGGGGGGGTTGGGGGTAATTGAACATGAATATAACGTGAGTTGGTACAACAGTCTAGATATTCCCCGAAATTCCGGGGTACCCACATCAATTCTTGTTCGATGTGGTATATAGAAGACGTATATAGAACATATAGCCAGAGTGTAAATACAATCTGTAGGCCAACTTAGGAACGACTACTTAGTACGCTTCAGAGGACAAGAAGCTGAATTATTACTGATCTTACAAGACCGTAAGAAGAAAGCAAAGCAAAGGTTACAGGCATATGGGCTGTAAGACTCGTCCAAATTCAAGTCATTTATTGGATGTACAAGTCCGCATACCCCTCTTTCGGTGATAGTGCATGGCTCGTCAATTTCATGAAGAATGATTTATAAAGTGATATAATTCGAGTCTTCACAAACGCACACACACATACCATATACACGCTAATATGCACACATTATATTATTGATTACAAATGTATCTCATACTAGCAACTAGAGACATCCCTACACACAATACATCACGCACGCAGGCACAAACGCGAGAGTAAAGTTATACGGACTGTTACATCCATTTGAAATTCAAATGAATGAAGCATGTGCATTTAGAGCATATTGCTTATACATGCAATAACCAACGGTTGGATTTCTCCTACACTTGAGAATCTAATAGCTTAGGGTATACTTTTCGGTTACCGTTCCAAGTGATTTTAACTAAATACTAGTTCATCATTGTATTCTGTTGAAAACCCCAGTTGATATCTTGCATTTTCGATATTGGCAAAATGAAAGTCCAAAGATTGCTGGTTCAAGGGCCTATCTCACTGGAGGTGACTTCGCCGCGACTGCCGCAACTTGAAAGACCAAAAGAAGGCGACTCCCCGGCAACATCCGAGACGTCTCCCAACAAATGGCAACTTCGCCGCATATAAATTTTCAATTGAGAAGACGTCTCGAGGACCAGCTGGAGATGGAAAAACGTCTCAGAAAAAAAAAATCGAAAGTGTTTGATTCTCTCGCGACTAGCTCCACAGAAATCAGTCTATATAGTCTCCAAGAGACGTCGCGGAGACGCCACTACGTTGCCACCTATAGTCTCTTTATATCAGCCAATGAGATGCCCACTTCACTGAACGTCACGAATTTTCAAAGCGCTATTTTCCCCACAACAATTGGAATGCGCATGACCTCTGACAAGATCTGATTCGTCACAAGTCAGGTCTTATAGTTTGGATTTTTTATTGATCGTTCTGGTGGGTTTTTTTTTCCTTTGTTTTTCCTTGTTGTGATTTTCCGTTTTGTATTTTATTGGTTTTGTTTTAATCAAAAGTCAGATCTTTCCAGTTTGCCTCAATACACATCCCAAAATGTACCATAGATCCTGTGCAACAGTCTTTGGACTATACATCATTCTGGACGGCTGCAATCTTCTCCATGCCATCCATGAAAACATCTGCAGGAACAAAATTCTGCAAATTCTCCAGACTGTGAACCGCTGTTCAGTCCAGGCATCAACTCTGGCTGTTTTCTGTTCAGACGAGAAGTACTCGTGCACGACAGAATTTTACCGACGCATCGGCCATGCCCGGAACACACTCTGCTGCTGCACGCCTCCGCCCCATCTCTCGCCATCAGCAGCGTCGGGCCGAGAGCTTTTTCGATGTAAGCGCGCAACTCGAGGCACGTTTGGCGACTTTGTTCATCGAAGGCATCACCCCAGAACACAACACCATTGGTTCCAAACTCGGCTGAAGTCAATATGGTCGCATTGAGGTCCTCCTGTATATACATGGAAGACAAACGGAGGAAAATAAATAGGGCAAATAATCACGTCGAGCAGGCATACACAAATCATGGCTTGTGGATTCAGGAAGGATATTAATTGGTTCTGATTTCAGCCAGGAAATAGTTCCCCGTCTTTTCCTTGTGATCATATTAATAACGACCAGTCTGTACGTTTATGAGTCGATGAATAGTTCTGTTTCTCGCGTTTTCTCTCAAATTTAGATTATTCGCGGGTATAAATACATGATATGTTTGGAAATCTGCCTGAGATAAACACATTGCTCTTCAACTGCAAAATATCTCACAGAGCTGGAATAATCTTGCTGTTCAATAATTGTTTGTTTGTTTTTTTCTTTAGCCATTACCTATTTGCTTGGATGGGCTGTTCTGTTAGATTTTTCTTTTCCACTTTATGAGGCATTGTGTTCAATTATAGGCCTACACTGCATTATGTAGGCCCTACCATTTCACAAGATGCATTTTCACCAACATTTCTGTTTTTTAACTTGTTTTTGCTCCCTTTTTCTGCCCCTCCCCCATGCAGAGCAGTGATGGTACTATAGAATTCCTCATGTGATCACTGGCTATCTATCTGGTGCCTCTTGATTTCTTTCATCTCTGATCTATTTTGTATTCTACGTTCATTTATTTTGTCCCCGAATATTCAGCATTTCATTAATACCCTCAACGTATAAGCATTCATTTTTCGACTGAAGGCCTAAAAATGTGTGCATTTACTTTTTCTTAGTTTCCTTTCATGTGAATCATTCATCAACAGTTTTATCTTATGACGGCAACGACAAGCAATACCGGAAGCTAAATCTGAGGGGATTCATTTATATGTCACGTACTACAAGATCTTTCCGAGGTTATCTAAAAAAAAAAAAAAAAACAACAAACAAACAAACAAACAAACAAACAAACAAACAAACAAACTACTTGCACGGGAGGAGGAGAAAAAGTTTTATGATGATTTTAACTTACCAAAGTGAAGTAATAGCCGGTATGGCTGTAATTGAATCTTGTGTAGCTCAGGACCACACCCTTTGGATCACTAGAGCGCCCTCTCAATCGGAAAGCCTCCTTAAGTCTGGCGATAACGCTCTCTGGGCCATAAGACTTAGACGGTCTGAGGTAGATACTTGGGTACATGGCTGTAGTCTCGTTAAACATCCACAACATTTTATTGTTGAATTCGACTAGCCACTCATCGCAGGTACTACTGTTCATCTTATCGATATTGCAGTAAGGGTAGTGATAGAAACCCCACATGGCTTTAGGGCGGAGCTGCATTGCCAATTTAACAGTGCTCTCCAAGAAGAGTCTGGCTCCCTGCATCCACTCCAGAGTCGCGACGCTGGTGATGGTCGCATCATCCCAGTCTGGATGGAGACTGCGGACGTGGGCGATTGAAAATTCGCGGTAGATACTGTTAGGTTCTAAAATCTTGTGTGGCAGCCACGCTTCCCAGTCTATCACTCCGATACCATGGAAGTCAGGATCCGGTATGGCGGTGAGAAGATCGACCGCTGCCTTCTCGAGATGGGCCGTGATATTTGCGAGCTGATACGAGAGAGGAAAGGACAAGAGGAGAATAAGAACTTTGTGGTAAGATGTGGTATAAAGAAGATTGTATAGTTCTCTGCATGAGTTGCGAATCTGAATGATTGACATTGCCCATATTATCATTATTGTTTTATACCATTAATGAATATTTTGAGGGGGAAACAGTATTCAGTTAAAACTCTGTCTACACAGGCCGGCATTATTGTGCAGCACAACAAACAAAAACAAACAAAAAAAAATCTTAGGCTATTTGTCTATCATAAGTAATCAGTATGTCATCCTCAACTTCAGCCCCATTGGTATAATGGAGCAGGAGTCAAGGAGCAAGAATCTGTTCATCCGAGTTAAAAACGTTCAGACGGTGATCCTTAACTTCGAGGAATATCTCGTCGTTAAGTATGTCATTCCGTTGACGAATTCGCTGACGAAATTGTCATTTCGGTGACTAAAGAGACTACGCGACACTTGGCGCCCATTACCTCAAAGCTTATCCTCAAAGTTAAGGATCACTGTCTGGACGTAACTAAAGTGTTGTCGTTATTTCAGTGGGTAATTAACCACGATGCTTGACGAATGTAGAGCGCGTCGCACTATCCAACGACTGAAATCTAAAGAGTAACACATTCATAATATTATGAATCTGTATGTGTTATTGTGATGCCATACTCTGCAAAAAGTCCGGTGTTAAATAGTGAACACCGAGCTGGTGTTAAATTTTCGGTGCTCATTTATGGTGTTAAATTAAAACCTACGGGTGTCATTTCCAAATTTTAAACTGTTTTTTGAAGAGTTTCTTAGTAACTGCAGTTCTTGTTGATTTTTAATTTAAACAAGACGATCAAGAATTTTACATTAAAATACTAGATTTTTGAAAAAATGTGAAAATAAATTTACACCAAAGTAACACCAGCTGGTGTGGTCCCTTATTGAAGCTGGACGGGTGTTAAACCATTGATATTAACACCAGCAAATATCAAATCAACACCATGTGGTGTCATTTTTTAATTAACACCAGTACAGTGTCAAAATAACACCAGGTACAGTGTTAAATTAACACCACGAAGTGTCAGGTGAACACTTTTCAACACCATCACAGTGCATTTTTAACACCTGTGGGTGTGGTCCTTTATTGAAGTTTGATCGGTGTTAGATTTAACACCTGTGGTGTTAAATCTAACACCGATGTTTTTGCAGTGTAGCTATTATCCATGTACCTGGGTGGTTCTAACCTACATGAGCTAAAACAAAAGACTGTATACAGTGACATCAATCTGTCGTCTAATAACACGTGACCTCCACTGGGACTGCATGGGCCGTTGCAGGAAATGTAAATTTCCGTTTGACCAGTGAGTTTCACGGCTGACCGAGTGTTTACTTCTGATGACGTTGTTGGTATTGTTTCATTTTGTTAGTACCCCTTTAAACAGTTTCCGCACGAAGTCCAATCTTTACCAATTTTTCTTTTTGTTTTCCTCCGAGAACCTATATAATTATAAGGTAACCCACCAGGCAGAGACGTGCCAATCGCTCATGATCAGATCATAGCTTGCAATGTCGTTTTACAATGCGATATGTTATCTTTTGATTTTTGTGCCATCATAATTATTTTGTGTTTCTCCCACCCGTCCTCAATGGGCTACTGACGGGCTGATTTTGTTATAAAACGCATTTAATTCCCATAGACACTTGCCCGAGTAGGCCCTATACTCGGGACTCGTCCTCAACCATGTCAAAGGGTTGAATAATAGAGTAGACTGTGCAGTTTGACATGTCCACTCATGGAACTACGTATATACATGTATAGCTCCATTATAGTCCACTATCATTTCCATTATCCCTGCAGTGGCCTTGGCTAGCTTGGAGCCATTGAAAGCAGAGACCTATCAGTTATTTCACACACATACTTCAACGATTTGCATTTCTATGGCTTCTACAGCGCTTATACAGAGTACCATGCAAAATGTGATGTCGTAAGCTATTCATAGCCATGGAAACTGGATCTCTATACAAATAACCTCATGATGTGGCCCGAGTGTTAGTGCTGGCATCTGGTTCAAACATAAGCTAACACCCTCCCCCCCCCCCCCCCTCGAGATATCACTTCTGCATTTAATATACTGACTCATATTGCAGATCCCACATCTGTGAATTAATTATTTCATTCCGCTAGTTTGGACCTAAGAAATACGAAGAAATAATTTATATATTATAAAGTGATTTGGGACCTTCCTGGAGTCTTTAGGTATTACCTGATAGGTCCATATAGTGATACAACGCAAAGTCTGCAATTTTTTTTCTTTTTATGTGGACTTTGGACCATCCGTTTAATTTGTACATGGGGACTCTCTCTCTCTCTCTCTTATGTGATTATAGGCATATATACATATATATATATATATATATATATATATATATATATATATATATATATTATGAGATAAAAGGAAGGAGAAATCGTTGCGTAGCTTTGACATCATTATTCCACTGTTCCTCCTTTTCGGAAAAGCGCAAGAGCGATATATTATATATATATATATGATTATGACAGAGGCGTACGGTACGAGTATCAGCATCATCACACACACACACACTATATATATATATATATATATATATATATATATATATATATATATATACAGGGCTCGACACTAACGGTGGCCCGGTGGCCCGGTGCCACCAAAAATGAAAGTCGGGCCACCAAATTTCAAAAAAGGGCAAATTTGGTGGCCCGCCTCGGGCCACCAAAATATTTTGAAAAGTATGTCAATAAATTCATAACTTTTTTTAGCTGGAAATTAGCAGTTAAATTTGTTCAAAGGATGGATGAAAAGGACTGAATGAATGCCTGAGAGTGAGTGTTGCAAGTTTGTTGAAGTTTATTTATGAGTAGATATGTCCAACTTCTAATTCTTACTATCATAAATCTTAGATATTTGACTCATTAAAAAAAGGACTTTTAATGTTTTTTATTGTTGTTTTTTCGGGACAACAAATTTTTCTCTCGGGCCACCAAAAATTTGAAATTTAGGATTTTGGTGGCCCCATCGGGCCACCAAACAAAAAAGTTAGTGATATATATATATATATATATATACATATATATATATATATATATATATCGGTTATATAGCAATTGTGTGTGTGTGTGTGTGTGTGTGTGTGTGCGTGTGATTAGTGCTCTGTTGCAAGTATAAGTTGTGAGGTGATGACATCATTAATTCACCTATTTCCATATATTATATACATGTCGAAGAACCGTTTTACAACTGAAGTTTAGGGAACTTCACATTTCATACAACTTCCCTAATTCTTTAGATATCCGATTATGATCAAATTCTCAATGTTGGGCTTGTAAAAATGAACTCTTTCTTTTCAGACTAATTTTAACCTAGAATTCCCTTTCAGGCCATATCTTTCGGAGATAAACCTTCTTTAAAATATTTTCTTGATGTCTCACTAATTTTGACTTACCTGTGGTAGACCGCCATTTATAAACTTCAGGGTATCGGGATCGATGAACGGATAGAGCCCGATCCGAGTTTGACCAAACACGTTTATTACATCTCCGATTTGTCGCTGTCCGTTGCTGTTGTATTCGATCCCATACTTCCTCAAAGGGAGTTCAACGCCATACTTCTCCCCGCAGACATTGGGCACGTTCCAAAACGCCCTGAAGATTGATTCACCAGCAACGGCTCGAGAGCTAGCTCCACGCGCAGTGCCCCGGGGAAAGTTATCAGGATTGACCACAAGGGACTTGTCAGGTGACAGTAGAGTTTCGCGCGCTGCTACACTAAATAACAGAAGGGGAAGCATGAAATATCGCGATAAGTTGACGGTCTCCAACATATCGACAAAATATTCCACACTATCTACACTTGCGTTACAGCCTAGTGCAGTATTTTAGGCGCACAGAGAATTAAAAAATCAGGCCCTCTCAGTGGTTCAGTACATGTAGAAGTTACGGTCTGCTGTGCAATCCGACCTGGGTCGTTCTCTTCCAAGGTTTGCTATTATTATAACCAGCAAGAACAATGTACATTACTTTGACTGTAGTAGTAGCTCCATCATGCTTGCGTGTGAAGCGGAAGTATAATCTTTCGTGCCCAGAGCTGCAAGGGACAATGATTGCCGTCTTTGTATTTGGTTTTGTTTTTATGCACTTCCTCGTCGTAGAATATCTCGACTATCTCTTCGCGTTTTCGTGCAGCAGAATCCATTAGTCTCTTGATTTCGATGGTACGTGTACTACAATCCATGCAGCACAAGCTTGCAGAAATTTAGGTGTACTTTTGGATGAAAAATTGCTCATGGAAAATTTTGTGTCGCAAAAATGTCGCTCTGCTTCATTTGTACTTTACAATATTGAAAAAAAAAAATCTAGAGTTTATTGACAAACACACCGCAGAACAATAAATGATAGTTCATGCACGCTTTCGTCATGTGCCACCTTGATTTTTGTAATGGCTTGCTTTGTGGACTGCCGTCAAACAAATATACAGAGATTACAATAAATCAAAGACTCTGCTGCGCACGTAATATCCTAAATCATGAGAAACATGAACAAATATCGCTAGTTTTAAGAAGCTTATACTGGATTCCAGTCAAAATGTCGGATTCAGTTTAAGATTCAAGTGCTATAGTACAAATATATATTTGTACTAGCATTTGAATGTTTTTATGTTTGATTCACATTATTTAAGAGAGTTACCTATTCAAATCTACACACCAGAGAGAGACCTTCCTTCATAAAGGAACGTACATCATTTCGAACAGAAGAACCACATTTTACGGAGAACGAACATTTGCTTTTAATGCCCCTACCTTATGGAAAAATCTATCCCAGAATTTAAGACAAATCACTGATACGGCGCATAAATAGATTCAAGTCTGCTTGAAGAATGATACGATACATGTACGAACATGTTCAGAAAATGCTCACACTGATTTGTAAATTTCAGCAAGCTTTTTGATTCAATTGTCGCATGATCTGTTATTTTATATACAGGGCAAGCCACCATAATTATAACAGTGTGCCAGCATTGTATGATTTACAAGTACAACGAACTATGAGATAAGTGCAATGTTTCCTACACAGAATATATGCAAATTTCGGCTCACTCGCTCGTATTAATTTAGAGTATTTTTTAAAGTCCTCGGTCTGTTGTTGGTATATAAATCGTTGAAGGCCGTCACAATTTCTTGATTAGAATTGTAAGATTTAATAAGCAAAAAATGACAAGAATTCCATAATTTGTAAGCTGGAATACAACAAATTTTCTGTTCGTTCGCTCCGCTCGCTCGCCAAAATTTATCGAAATTTATTACATTTAAATCACCCTCAAAGGACTTCTTATAAGTGCTTGAAAAGCGTATCATGTAGACTTTTTAAAGTCCCTATACCGGGATGGGGTTGCGGTTGAACACTTTTTTTCAGAAATGAGGGGCGCAATTTTCTAGCTTGCCCCGGGCGCCGTTTTCCCTAGATACGCATAGGTATATAAGAACTATTCAATATATATAGGCAAGAAGATGATCAGAGACTTTACTTCATGGCTGATACATAAGTGTCAAACCGAACTATTAAAGGTGAAGAATTGATTGTTTTTACGTCTGAAAATATACCCCTCCCAGAGTGAGACCCTATCCCGCTTGGTTGCTTAACTTCCTCAGAAAGGTCCACTATTTCCAATTTTGAACCCCCCCCCCCCCCCCCATAAAAATCCTAGTTACGGGCCTGGTCAGGGAGATAGGTTAGTATCATGGTCAAATGTCCAAGCAGTGTCGTTGGGCCACTGGCGCCATTTCGGGAGTCTGCACCAAAATCATAGAGGTTGCAATAATTAGGCCGCTAGAGGGCGGGCTGTGTATTGGCACTGTGTGTATTTTCGAACATGGGGGGGGGGGGGGGGGGAGGGACGGGGAGGGAGGCTTCCCAAAAGTAACTCAATTCAATTCAAATTTCATTTCCAAAAACACGTCATGTTGTCGATACAGATTCAAAGAAAACAAAACCTACAATGTATTAGGTACAAAAACAACAACAAATGCATATATTATGGAACTAATTATTTGCGTTGATGGAAAGAGGTACCAAGGTAAAAGACAAGCTTGTATAGGGATGTGGGCCACTCGCCTGAGTAATTGTAGGTAATCGCATGGCGCTGTACAATCGACAGAGAGTCGACACCAAAAACTATATAAGAATCGAATAAAGGACGCGTGTTTATAATAGAGAATAATGTTTATAAATGTGCAGATGATATAGTAAACCCACTGAAATGATCATAAGGTTTATATTCAAATTTGTTGCAGAATTCCATAAAGAATAAATATTAAGATATTAATGAACAGAAATAATCATAATCTTTATATGTTCATGTTTTACTTGTTCATTCGTATTCATCGATGTGTTAGCTTAAAGGGGAAAATCCAGTACAAATATAAATTAGTCTATTAAGAAAAAGTAAAATATTACGAGCTCATTGGTATTGATCGAAATCGGATGAAAAATAAGGAAGGACATTTTGAAATTTCGCTATTTTGGGGGGAAACAGTTCTTGAACAGTGGTATGAATATGCAAATGGCAAAGTGAGCATGTCATTCCCTGTACATAAAATTTAGAAATTTCCAGGTTTTTATTTAAATGCAATAATGCCCCCGAGGCTCAAATCCTCGTATATGTCTAACTGATCACTACTCTGAATATTCAACCAGGGATAACATCATGTTTCAGACTTCAATGACAGAAACATTGAACTTTCGTCATTCCTTTGTACATGATCAATGGAAAATTGTGAGGGTATGACATGGTTAGCTCACTCATTTGCATATTCATATCTACTGTAGAAGAACTGTTTTGCAGAAATTAGCAAAACTTCTAAATGTCATTACTTACTTATTTTTCATCCAAATTCAGTCAGATTTTACTCTTTTTTTATCAGACTAAATCATATTTGAACGGGATTTAATCTTTACATACTAATTCATAGATTTCCAAGGACCAAAAGATGCCTGTCATGGTTAATGAGGAAATTAAGATCTAATCATTGTTTTGCTGAATTATATCAATATTTTTGTGGCGTTTTATTGGTGTACTGATTTCCTCGATCTCGTATCGCAAATAATGTGCATTATATTTTCCTACTCATCCTTAATTTCCATTTGCATGCTTCAATCATGGACATGATATTTCTATCATTGTCTTTACCAATCTTTTTTAATGTACCTTTCTATCCATTCTATCTTTCTTATCTCTCGTCACTCACACAGTCTTTCGTTTATTTTTCCATTTCCAAAAATGGAAACATATACTCATTTACAGAAGTTGAATGTGTTGATTGCATTGTAATGTACTAGTACAATAAACGAAATTTATAAGTTTGCAAAATATTCAAACTACGCTGAAAAGTGGCGGGAAGGAATGTTAAAAGCAATGCTTGGAGGGGAAATTTCGATTCTGAGCATGCGCAAAATCGCCTATCAAAATCGATCTATTTATAGCTTGCGTCGTCTGAGCAGGGAGGTGTTACAGAGATGGAGTGGCAACTCTTCGTAATTCATGCAAACACATGTTTGGGTTCAATGCGTTACAATGGGATGTCTAGCATTCCACTACGCTTTGAAGTCATGCTCGGCACCGCTCTAGTTGCAAGACGAAGTTCGGAGACGAAGAGCGCATTTCACCTTTCGTTGAATTACAAGCTTTATTTCAACCCAAAATTTTAAATGAAATACTCGAATTGATTTAGAATATTTTAGGAAAGAGTTCAATATAGTTAACATGTATTTCTAGTTTCTTCGTAATGCGCAAATCGAAATGAAATGAAAATTAGGCCCTCTTAAAAACCTAATATTTTTTCTATAATGGGCACATTTCCGCATGTTAGTTTTCTATCATTTAATCTGGTATATTTTGATCTTTCAAATAAAGTACTCCGCTAAAGCGTGTTCCAGCGTGCTTTTAAACTATTTGCTGTCAAAATTGTCAGATTTTACACTGCATTTTGATTCGCTGCTCCAATTCAAGGTACACAAATTCATTGTTGCTATCACATTGAAAGAGAGAGCGAATTCCAGTAGGGGCAAGTATTTCTAGATGTGAGAGCCCTAGTCTCGATTATTGATGCTCTCTTTTGTCAGAGCACATGGGTAACACCTGTACTTGAACGCATAACTTCTCGGCGGTGCCGTGCGTGACTTCAAAGGAGAGCAGTAGTTGTCTCTCCTTCTCTAGCACCTCCCCTTTGCGTTCTTGGCTATTTTTACGTCCGCTCAATTCACGACGCAGAGAATTACTTGATGCACCGATCATGCCATTTATGGGGGCGCCATTTTATTTAGTACAGGTTGCGTCTCTAATCTAAAGCTACTTTTCAACAGGTCGCAGGAAGAGAGGAGAACGTCCAACGCACTTGTCGTCTCAAACGTCCGCGCCGCAAATCTAAAGCTCCCATCATCCTACCAAATGTGCTCGAAATTAGAGCAATTCCTGTTCTACGTTATTTTGGTGGTCCTACGTTGCATCCGTGCTCCTCATCTTTATACTCTGTTCAGAATTTGGGACCTACGCTTAACAAGCTCGCTTTTAAGTAGGTTCCGTCATATTTCTTTAGCGTTATACATAGAACCAAACGTACGATGATTGACCACTATATGTTTTATATTTTTACATTAATTTACTGTACATCCAAGCCGGATATTATGATTCACTATGTTTTTATTATATTTGATGTACATTCCTTCATTGAGAAGTATGAAAATAAAATTGAAATTGAAATTGAAATTGAAAAAAAAATCTTCTCGCAATCAATATATCACTCGAATTGGACATTTACTTTTGTTCACCGAGTCAACTTTTATTATGTTACCACAAATCACAATTATTATACCACAACTCACAATTATTGATTTATATAATACTGTAAAATCATAGCAATACAAATTCAAAGGTATAAAGTTAGAGTTTTTTCCTCGTATGCCACACTACTAAACATTGACATACTATCTTCTTTCTTCTCTGAAGTTCCCTTTTTTCAGGCAATTTCTAAACTTCTGAGAGTACTATTATTTTGCTGGTCTATATCCTTATTTCAATAAAATGTTCATAGAAATGAATATTTTTACTTGAATATCGCAGGCGGTATAACAAGTCATTCAAAGCTGCACTTTACATGCAAGAGATGACAGAAAAATATACTATAATGCAATTATGTGAGTATTAAGTAAGTCTCCAGACTACACTGGCAGTGCACTCCCGTTATAGTAAAGTCCTCGGGCCCAGCCGTTTTCTTTCGTTACATCAAAAATTCGTTATAGATAAACAAATAATTATACAGGATATAATAAAAACACGCAAACCTTGCGTATATTGTATGTTGTTTATATAATATTCCAGATGATTCCCTGGAAAGCTCTGTCGTGGGAGGCTATAACTCATTAATTTCGTTAAGATTTTCCATTCAAGAAGGAGGATAAAGTCGTGTACTTTCATGCTTAGTTTGAAAACACGTGTATGGAAGTGGTGGTTTTTGGATTCGGTTACAGTTGTTCGTTATTCCAATAAAAGCTTCGTTATTACGAAGGCGCGTTATTCCAAAGGTTCGCTATTCCCAAGATACGTTATCAAGAAAAAGCGAATTTTGCTCCATAGACTTATAATGATGATAGTTTTGGGACCTGAAGGTTTGCTTCCTTGTAACGACATTTCGTTATAACCGTGTTCGTTGAAACGGGAGTGCACATTAACATGCGCTGTGTAAGTATCATTATCCTTATCCGTTATCATTTTGGAATACATAAAATGCATAATTATTTTCACCCGATTTCGTCTGGACCGTTTTCCATTACAGTCTTCCAACTTCACCACCCTTACTTCTAAAAAAAAGTGCAATGACGAATAGAAATCAAATTTTTAGTGCCTTCTTCCACCATACAACTATATAGCAAAATATGATAACATATGTTATAATAATATAATATACGTGCCGTGTTGTTGAAACACATTATCGCTCATATTTCGTTGCTGTCGGCATCATGAATCAACCACATTTCGGTCAACAATAATAATTAGGCCTCCAAATTACTTTCCAAATTTGAATAGAATGGAATTCAACCTGAATATGTAATATATTTACCCACATCTTCATGCAATTCTTGGTTTTGTCATTGACAGTCAATAATGTTGAATTTTTACAGTCAGTTATATATCATAATTAACCATATTTTGAATATTTCATGATATTCATTGGAGCATTTCAAACTTGAAAAGCCAGAGTCGATTTCTTCCTATAGTATTGATATATTGCAGCTGTGAGAGCATATTTTTTTATTGTTGCAATACTTTGAACTACTCTGTAAAAGTGGATATTTTCGCGCGACTAAGTTTTCACGCTCGGAGGGGTAAGAAGAGTTCCGCGTGTTTTTAATTCTGCGGAATCAAGATATCATACTGGAACATTCTTGCAAGCAAAAATATTCGAGTGCTTTTATTTTCGCGCTAGTTTCGCGTTACGTGAAATACGTGAAAATCTCAACACCGCGAAAATTTCCACTTTTACAGCAAATGACGACATCGTGTTACACACTTTTCTCCTGTGTAAATAAATCATTGCAAAGATTATAAAACACACACACACACACAGGTTAACCACGCTTTAGAGGATTCCTTCTCTTTATCTTGATGCTGACCTCATGTCAAAAAAAAAGAAAACAGTGAAAAAGACGGTCAAGGGTTGGAAACATATTGCTTCATCTGTCAAAATCACCTTTAATATTTGTGTTGAATTTGACAAAATGAAAGATAAGGATAAATGTAGGTTTACTTCACCTTATGAATTTGCTGAACTTTGTTAGTTTGTTGAATGTATTAGTGTGCTAATAACCTATGATTCCTTGGGATTATGATACGAATCACGTCTATAGTATGCATGGTTTGTTTGTGTTGATAACTTTGCGGTTTATTATCTCGTTTTTGTTCTATTTTATTTTATTCTTTTTTATTGTATTGTTGAAGTTCTGATAGAATATAGAGCTTAATTGACTGTGCCTCACTACCCATCCAAAATGCACAATAAGTTCGCTTTTAACAGCCATTGGACTATACATTATTCTGGACGGCTACAATCGTCCCCTTGCCATCCATGAAAACATCTACAGGAACAAAAAGTTTCTTCATGTCCTTTGGAATGTGACCAATTCTTCTGCCCAGGATTTAACTCTGGCTGTTTTCTGTTAAGACGAGAAGTTCCCGCGCACGACAGAATTTTGCCGACGCATCGGCCATGCCCGGAGCAAACTCGGCTACTGCACGCCTCAGCCCCATCTCTCGCCATCAGCAGCGTCGGGCCGAGAGCTGTCTCGATGTAATCACGCAACTCGAGGCACGCTTGGCGATTGCCGTCATCGTAGGCATCACCCCAGAACACAACGCCATGGGTTCCAAACTCGGCTGAAGTCAAAATGGTCGCATTTAGGTCCTCCTGTAAAAAATAAAATGGGGGAAAAATGAATGAATACAAGAGCAGAGTATGGGAACAGGTACACAGAATGGCTTATCGCCACTAACTTGGTCTGATATCAGATGGTCTACTTCCAAGATCGTCTAACACCAGCATGGTTAAACTAATTTGGTCTACTATCAATATATACAGTCACTAGCTATATACCGTTTCGTCTAATGACCATCGATGGTCTAATTTTGTCTCTTTGGATTTATTTCCACATTTTAAAAAGAGGGTATTAGATGAAATGAGCATAACCCACATGACTCATTTTGAAAGAAGACCAACTAGTGCAAATAAGCAGGCCTAATGAGGCTAAGTGGCAATTGGACTAAATGTTCATTAGACGAAGTGGTTGTAGACGAAACAAAATAAGCCAGTTCGGGGTTCCAGTTTGAGCATGAGCAGAAAAATGTCATTTGTATATACCGAGAGACAGGTTGCTTTTTTATTTCACTGAGATAAGCATCTGTAATGCTATGATAATTCAGAAATCCTCATAATGGTGCCTGCCAGTACATCCACCTGACAGCAAGCCTGGTATTTGGCATTGTTAAAAGAGAAAGTTTGTTAATGTATTCAAAACAGCACAATGAAATACATGCTTCCCATAAAGTGTTGATTGACGAACCATTCTGGTCCCTTCATCTACACAGGTTCATTCTTTGTTAGAATACGAGTTCCATAAATTGCTATATTGGGCAAGCTGCTGCATTATGTCGCTTTGAATAGAGTGAAGTGCTTAACCAACTGAGAAAAATGAAAGGTCATTAAATTTTGTTCCCATAAATATGTGCACATGAGCCATCTCCGAAGTGGCTTATTAAGGCCGTGTCACACCTTTTCGGGTAAGCCTTGCGTGCGACTAGTGAAGAACAATAACTTATTTTTACTACCCGGAGGTCCCCGCTTATGACCCGCGCATGACAGTACCTAGCACGTATCTCACTCGTAGTCGCCCGGAGTTGCGCACGCAAGTCTTTTAACCCGTAACCATGTTTAGGCCCTGTCACACCTTTCCGGACATGCTATACCCGGGCTTGTATAGTGTGTGGGGATTTTCGAGGATACCGGAAAATTTCTGAGGACGCATAAATATTTGGGCGAGTCAGTGCATGTGTCTTACTTGCTGGACGCGTTCTACTTAAATTCTTCTTACGGGTATACTGTGAGACCTGTGTACCAGTCGCGTGGGTGCTGACAACTCAGTGAAGGAATTCCTCTGAAGGAATGGTAGAAATCCCACAGAATGTCATTATCTTGGCCGCATACGGGGACTGCGAGGTACCTGCGTGGAAGTTGCCTGCGAGGTGCTGCCGCTACGAACCTCCTACTGGCGTTGCACGTGGACCTCTCCTGGCATCCCCGCGACTCACCCAAAAAAAGTTTGGATCATGCTCAAAATTTGGCTACGGTTAAATGGGACTTGCGTGGGCACCTCCGGGTGACTACATTCGAGATACTAGCTAGGTAACATCAGGTGCGGACCAACTGCGGAGAGCTTCCGGTAGCAAAGTTGTTTCCCCGCAAGTCAAGCCGCAAAACTTCCCCAGATACAGTATGACAATGCCTTGAGTATGCTCTAAACTTGTTCCGAGCGAGTCGTGGAGGTACAAACATAAGTTAACACCAGTAGGACACCTTTACCGGCAGCACATCGCAGGCAACTTCAATGTAGGTACTTCTCAGTACCCGTACGTCGCTCGTAACAGAAAACGGATCGGTTTCAAGGCTCTCACGCAGGTCACACGGAATACACGCAAGTAGAATGTAAGTAACACGAGTCTAGCACGTAAGACACAAGTGCGAAACTCCCGAACATTCTTGTCTGCACGTGGAAAATTCTCCTCCGTGCTGGAAAACCCTCCTCGCTTGCCCGGAAAGGTGTGACACGGGCTTTAGATCATGTGGGTTGAGACGAAATGGCTATTAGAGATAGGCTGCGTTTATCAACTCCTTTTCTCGGCAGAAACAGGTTATCCAAACAGCTTTCAAGGAATTTTTACGAGTTGATAATCGCAAAGCTGTTTTGAAAGCCCTTTAGGAAAGCCTTTTACGAAAGGGTGCGTTTATCAACTCTCCTTTCTCGACAGAAACAGGTTATCCAAACAGCTTTTAAGGAATTTTCACGAGTTGATAACGCAAAGCTGTTTTGAAAGCCCTTTAGGAAAGCCTTTTCGAAAGCCCCAAATTTGTGACGATCCAAACAGGTTTCCTAAACAGGTTATCAGAGACCTGTTTGTAAAAGCCTTTCGAAGTTGATTTGGCTGCGTTTATCAACTTTCCCCTGTTTAAACGACTTTCGAAAGCTCTTTCGATAGCCTTTTCGATAGCCCTTTCCATCGCCCTTTCGAAAGCCCTTTCCATAGCCCTTTCGAAAGCCTTGTCCACTCCCTGTACTATTATAATGTGCTGCTTGTTTCCGTCGGCTGCGTTTATCAACTTTCCCCTGTTTAAACGGCTTTCGATAGCTCTTTCGGGATAGCCCTTTCGAAAGCCCTTGCTATAGCCCTTTCGAGAGCCCTTTCCAAAGCCCTGACTGCCTGTACTATTAATGTGCCGCTTGTTTACTGAGAAGGAACGGCGAAAAGCAATTAACATCATAAAGACATATCTTCCTTTGAGAGTGACGAGTCATGATACAATGCCACATGAATCAATCGTCTTCCTATCTGTGAGGCAGCTCCAGTTTAGCACATACTTCAAATATTTCTGAGTGGCGGCATGAGACGGGATCAAAAGGAATGAGACTGTTGTTACTCTATTTCTTCAACCTTGTTGGTGAAAGAAACACCTCCTTGTTCCAAGCATATGCGTGCATTACACACAGCTGTATGTATACACCTGTGTACACGTACTCGTGTGCACTTTACGTGGCGCGCGTCTTTTCAGAAACCGGAAACGCATGGTTGCGTAACCGCAGTAGGGCGACCTAAAGGGCTTTCAAAACAGCTTTGCGTTTATCAACTTCGAAAGGCTTTTACAAACAGGTTTCTGATAACCTGTTTAGGAAACCTGTTTGGATCGTCACAAATTTCGGGCTTTCGAAAAGGCTTTCCTAAAGGGCTTTCAAAACAGCTTTGCGTTTATCAACTCGTGAAAATTCCTTGAAAGCTGTTTGGATAACCTGTTTCTGCCGAGAAAGGAGAGTTGATAAACGCACCCTTTCGTAAAAGGCTTTCCTAAGGGGCTTTGAAAACAGCTTTGCGTTTATCAACTCGTAAAAATTCCTTGAAAGCTGTTTGGATTAGCTGTTTCTGCCGAGAAAAGGAGTTGATAAACACAGGCTGGCTGCGTTTATCAACTTTCCCCAGTTTAAACGACTTTCGAAAGCCCTTTCCATAGCCCTTTCCATAGCCCTTTCGAAAGCCTTTTCCATAGCCCTTTCGAAAGCCCTGTCCACTCCCTGTACTATTAATGTGCCGCTTGTTTTCGTCGGCTGCGTTTATCAACTTTCGATAGCCCTTTCCATAGCCCTTCCCATAGCCCTTTCGAGAGCCCTTTCCAAAGCCCTGACTGCCTGTACTATTAATGTGCCGCTTGTTTTCTAAGAAGGGACGGCGAAAAGCAATTACCATCATAAAGACATATCTTCCTTTGAGAGTGAGGAGTCATGATACAATGCCTCATGAATCAATTATCTTCCTGTTCTGTGAGGCAGCTCCAGTTTAGCACATACTTCAAATATTTCTGAGTAGCGGCACGAGACATGGGATCAAAGGGAATGAGACTGTTGTTACTTTATTTCTCAAACCTTGTTGGTGAGGGAAACATCTCCTTGTTCCAAGCATATGTGAGCATTACACACAGCTGTATGTATACACCTGTGTACACGTACTCGTGTGCACTTTATGTGGCGCGCGTCTTTTCAGAAACCGGAAACGCATGGTTGCGCAACCGCAGTATTGGGCGACCTAAAGGGCTTTCAAAACAGCTTTGCGTTTATCAACTTCGAAAGGCTTTTACAAACAGGGGCGGCCGCACAGAAACGTTGTTAGCGCTAACAGCGCACTAACAGCACTGATAGCGCTAATTTGGCCGCACAGAAGCGTGCTGGTAGTCAAATTCACTAGCAGCGTTGTTAGCCTAACAGCGCGAGGCCGCACAGAAGCTAACAACAGTGGTGTTGTTTTATCAACTCACTAACAGTGCCAGGGGCACCGATAGTGGCACTGTTAGTGCTTCTTGCGTGCGTGCGCGCTGAGTGCATGCGCTGTTGTTATCTCCCAAGTACTTGTAAACCTACTCGGTTCACATAGGAGGGCACTATTCGAAAGTACCGGATAGCTCCGAATAGTATAGCATATAGTGGGAATCGAGCTTATTTCGATTTTCTTGCAGCGTATACCGTCTCTCGTTTATGAAATAATGACAATTTTGGTCTGGATTTGCCCTTTATCAAAAATAAGCATGTAGACTGACATTCTGATGCAGTTCAGAAATTGTTAATAAGATTTGCTGGGATGTAGGAGGAAGAAATCCTCACTGCATGGGATGGTGAGTTGACGGTGCGGGTGATGGTGTACGGGTGCCCGAATAGCGAATAGCGAATAGCGAATACCGTATACTTCTATGTGAACGCAGCCTTATGCACGCATATGCTTGGAACAAGGAGGTATTTCTCTCACCAACAAGGTTTGAGAAATAGAGTAACAACAGTCTCATTCCCTTTGATCCCATGTCTCATGCCATTTGAAGTATGTGCTAAACTGGAGCTGCCTCACAGATAGGAAGACAATTGATTCATGTGGCATTGTATCATGACTCGTCACTCTCAATGAAAGATATGTCTTTATGATGGTAATTGCTTTTCGCCGTCCCTTCTTAGAAAACAAGCGGCACATTAATAGTACAGGCAGTCAGTGCTTTGGAAAAGGCTCTCGAAAGGGCTATGGAAAGGGCTTTCGAAAGGGCTATCGAAAGGGCTATCGAAAGCCGTTTAAACAGGGGAAAGTTGATAAACGCAGCCGACGAAAACAAGTGGCACATTAATAGTACAGGGAGTGGACAGGGCTTTCGAAAGGGCTACGGAAAGGGCTTTCGAAAGGGCTATGGAAAGGGCTTTCGAAAGGGCTATGGAAAGGGCTATCGAAAAAGGCTATCGAAAGGGCTTTCGAAAGTCGTTTAAACTGGGGAAAGTTGATAAACACAGCCATAGACGTAGTGAGAGAAGAGTAAAGTCCCTGTCACACTTTGCCGGATACCACAAACGCACAAAAGAAATGAATGTCGATTTTTTGCATCCGTTGATATCCGTTAAAATGCGTTTCATGTCCTTCGTATCATTTGGGTGGACGTTTATCTTCCGGTGATTTCCGTCAGAGCGGCCAGAAAACGTTGTACATACATATTTTTTTTTCTCGCCAAAAACGGATAGCGTGATTTGTTCCTTGTCCGACAGTTATACGTTTTCTCCAGTATCTATACTGTGCTTTGTCGTTTTTCCATGCGTTTCCATCCGCTAGGCCTCCTGTAGAGTCCGTTGCTGCAAGAGATGGAACGGATGAAATGGCTATGTACAGCAAATCGAAACCAAACGCACGGCATAGCCACAGACCGAACAACTACAGAGCAAAATGCATGTAGTAAAATGTAGTTACGGATGACAAACGGACAGAACGGCCATATAAGTGACGATTATAGCATATCTGCAGGATATCTACAACACATTTACATATGAACAGGACATGAAGCTGATGTCAAAAGATTAACCACACCGGCCTTTCTGCAACTGACTCCTGCAATGACATACAAAAACGTCGTCCTCTGACGTTCGATGTACGTATACGTCACTCTTTTTTGTTCCTCGAGCATTTTTTTTTTTTTTTGTCTTGTGGGCATGCGGTTCATATTCGTTTCTCCTGCCTTTACGCACGTTCTACTGTCCTGTACACAATCGCCCCAAGTATACGTTTGACATGTTCGACTTGTTCCGCATCTAGACCGTTCATGTAGTATACGTTCCTCCAAAACGAAACTTTAAGGCCGTGTCACACCGTTCCGGGCAAGCTACACGGGCTTGTGGCGAGGAGGTAGTTTTGAGCACGTAGAAGATTTTCAGCGGGCGAACAAGAATGTTTGCAATTTTCATTCATGCCTTGTCATACCGTGTCTGGGGAAGTTTTGCGGCATGACTTGCGGGGAAACAAATTTACTCCCCGGAGCTCTCCGCAGTTGGTCCGCACCTGACAGTATCTAGCGCGTATCTCGCCTGTAGTTGCCCGGAGGTGCTCACGCAAGTCCGATTTAACCGCAGCCAAGTTTTGAGCATGACCAAAACTTTTTCCTGGTGAGTCGCGGGAATGCCCGGAGAGGTCCACGCAGAACGACAGTAAGAGGCCCTAAGGCTGCGTTCACATAGAAGTATACTATTCTGGTATTCGGGGCTCGTTTTCGAGGGCACGCGAATAGCTTGAATCGAACGATAGGATTTCCTCACACCGGTTCACATAGGAGGGCACTATTCGAAAGTACAGAATACCTGCGAATAGTATAGCAAAGTGGGAATCGAGCTTGTTCGATTTTCTTGCAGCCAGTGGCGTATCTAGGGAAAACGGCGCCCGGGTCAAGCACGAAAATTGCGCCCCTAATTTGTGAAAAAGTGTTCAACCCCAACGCCATTAAGGTAGGGACTTTCAACAAAGCCCACATGATGCTTTTTCAAGCACTTAAAAGGGATTTTTTTTGAGGGTGATTTAAATGTAATGAATTTTAATATATTTTAGCGAGCGAGCGCAGCGAGCGAGCCGAAAATTTTTGTATTTCAGGTTACAAAACATGGAATTCTTGTCATTTTTTGCTTACCAAATCTTACAATTCTAATCAAGATATAGTGACGGCCTTATAGATAACGATTTATACCAAAAAACTGAGGACTTTAAAAAATACTCCAAATTAATGCGCGCGAGTAAGCTGAAATTTGTATATGTCCTCGTCATCATCACGTATTGTTCTTATCTTTTGTTATATAAATTTTGGCGAGCGAGCGCAGCAAGCGAGCCGTAAATTTTTGTATTTCAGCTTACAAAACATGGAATTGATGTCATTTTTTGCTTATTAAATCTCACAATTATAGTGACGACCTTATAGATAACGATTTATACCAACAAACTGAGGACTTGAAAAAATACTCTAAATTAGTACGAGCGAGTGAGCCGAAATTTGTATATTTCTGCGTCATCATTACGTTTTTTTCTTATCTTTTTTTTTATTTTTTTGCGTCCCCCTCCCCCGTATGTTCAAAACCGTTGGCGTCCATTTTTGATCCAATCGGCGATCCCTTCAGACCGAATGAAATTGCAGTCGCTGCTCCGTGTAACATTTTTCCTCCTAAATATAAAATGACATGAGTGAACACAATAGACATTATCATTTTGTCCGCGTCATCGTCACGTTTTGTTCTTATCTTCTTTTCTATTTTTTATACAAATTTTGGCTAGCGAGGGCAGCGAGCGAGCCGAAAATTTTTTGTATTTCAGCTTACAAATCATGAAACTCTTGTCATTTTTTGCTTATTAAATCTTACAATTCTAATCAAGATATAGTGACGGCCTTATAGATAACGATTTATACTAACAAACTGAGGACTTGAAAATATACTCTAAATTAGAACGAGCGAGTGAGCCGAAATTTATATATTTCCGCGTCATCATTATACGTTTTGTTATTATTTTGTTTGATTCGGGTTTATTTTGCGCCCCCCCCCCCCTCCATGTTCGAAACCGTTGGCGTCCTCTTTTGATCCAATTTGTCGATCGCTTCAGAACGAATGAAATTACAGCCGCAGCTGCAGCAGAGCAGGCACGAAAGCAGTCGTTGATGCTCTTTAACATTACGACCATGTGCATTATTAGAGGGTTTTTAGTACACGCAAAGAACACGATCTGAAAAGACGACTATCGTTAATTAACTTCATCAACTTTCTCTACTGATGCTGTCTTTTGAATCCCCGCCTACAATGGGTTCTCAGGTTCTATTCACTCTAGGTATTGGTACTTGCTAAACGCATCTCCTTTAGTTTCCATTAACAACAACATGGGAGGAGAATGGAAGCGATCAAGGCCCTCGCTAAAAGACGCTTGTTGTAATACGCATTGCGTGCCTTTCTTTCTTTCTACTGTTTCCTATTGTTTGTGAGTTAAAAACTTGCGGCAAACTAAGTCACCGCAGCCGACACACAACGCTTACCGACTCATTCATGCGGCGGCAGCGGCACGGACACAAACGCACTTCAGTTTACATTCGGGCTGCCGTATTGGTCAGAATAGCATAGACCTGTCCTGCGATTGGGTCATTAACTTACACACCCAAGCTATCGCCATATACGGTAGTGCGTGCGATGGAGCGTAAACGCCGTTGCTAAGCAGGACTGTTCTATTGCTTCGTCCCGTGAAAGAAACAGGTTGTGAGCTTGAACATAGCCCGAACTTTGAGAGCGATTTTCTCCGTTATTTTGAAAATGGACTGACATCATAAGCGTAGTTAATGTTCGTTTCTATGATCCATAGGGACGTCCAAATGAGTTGTATTACATATCAGTGTAAAGCTTAGAGTCTGTAGAATTCACATATAGGCATAACTACGATTTCGTTTTTTGCGACTTTTGACTCATTCCGACGGAGCGCATCACGAATACTTTGAAGGCAAGCATCTATTGGTCACACTGCCAATGTTCTACACACATTAACTGGCAACTGCATGAACAATCAAAAAGTGTGCATACATCTACATGATATGAAATATGCTTATTGGAAACAAAACAGATATAACTTTGAATGCACTTCAAAACATCAATAATTACTAGAAATCAATGGAGAAAAATTTCACTACAATTGACCCTTACGTGTAGCACCTGGCAAAATATTTATGTGAAGAGATCTTTCATCCCAACTTTACTATTATACTGTATACAATCTTATCTGAAATGTCCAAAGGCAAACTAATCGTCCAAACATCTCTGTCAACTGAATACACATGTACTGTAAAAGTGGAAATTTTGCGGTGTGAAATATACACGCATTTCGCCCAACCAGAAATTAGCGCGAAAATAAAAACACGCAAATACGTTTGCTTGCCATATTATGTTGCTGTGCCTGATGTCTTGATTCTACATATATTATTTAAAAACGCGCAAAGCTCTTCTTATCCGGCCAAACGCGAACAACTTGTCGCGAGAAAACATATATCCACTTTTACAGTATCAGTATGTGAACAAGCAGTATCAGGTACATTTAAAATACATGTATATACATGTACAATGTACATGTGTCACTTTTTCATGGTTATGAATAAGTGATGATACTCGACCCCGTTACCAGTAACAACACTCGACCTGTGGAGTATTGGCCTACAGGACTGATAAGAGCAAGTTCGTTCATGCGAACATGTAAAAATTTTGGCAGATTCGATGGAAGTACACATTTGTACAATAAATGTAATATTGTATCATCATCTGTCTAACTGCTGTGTCAGAATCTTCATTTTCCTTATCCCTTCTTGACCGTTCAATTCCTTTTGGTGACAGGCCTTGTGTATTTACCTGATAAAAACAGAATTCTTACATCTTTGAAACCTCTTCTGAAATGGGTCAGAACCCAGATATCAACAATACAAGATGAGTACTGGCTAAACCTCTTATACTGCTTCATTGGTGATGTACAAACATACCTTCAGCGGCAATTAAGACATACCCCCTGTTGAGTATTGGCTAGAAGTCCAGCTACTATACTTCATATAATGTACTCGCTTCCATAACATTTATCAAAAATATCATAGTTTCATGCATTGACTATCTGTAATGGTCGAACTTCACATTTACTACAACACCCTTTTGCTTTTCAAAGGATATAAATGTACCATCGTCCTTACTAAAACTTCAAAAAAAAATAAAATAAATGTGCCTGTAAAGATAAATGAAGAATAAAGTTGATACAACATAATATGTTTTATCAATTTCATTCTTCTTGTGGTATAAATGATTACCACATGATTATTTAGCACCTTTGTGAGGTAGATTATCACGATCACATACTGTTCATGGTCGGTGCAGCCGTGGGGGCTGTGGGGGCTCAATTCTTGTGCACCATACAGAAGGTGTCAGTACTTTGGCCCCACACTTTTTTCAACCCGAAAATAGGTAAGTGGCACTAGTGTGGTGGTAACAGGGGCGGACCCAGAAATCTGTAAATGGGGGGGGGGGGGGGGGGGGGGGGCGTGACTAATATTTCTAGTGCCACTTCCGGGTTTCATTTCGTTGTTTTTCTTTTTATTTCTTTTGTTTATTTACGAAATTAAAGGGGGTGCGTGCGCCGGTTGCGCCCCCTCTGGATCCGCCACTGTGGTAAGGTTATGTTTTTTCTCTGAATAGCTTCTTCTTGCTTGTCAAGTGAAAACACCTGGAAGTGGACTGGTGGAGATGAGCTGAGGACCCCCCCCCCCCCTTTTTTTTTTATTTTTACTTGTCAGCCGAAGAAACCCGGAAGTGGAAGTGACGGGGAGAAAAGATGTTGTGTTTTTTGTTTTGTTTTTGATTTTTTTTTTTTTTTTTTTATGCTTGTTAGCTCATGAAACCCGGAAGTGGGCCCCCCACACTTTTGAAAATGCTGTGCCGGCCATGCTGTTCTAGGTTTTTCAATGAACTTACAAAGTCTACTCATCGATGTTCTATTCTTGTTAGAAAGTCATTAAGCGCTTGCAACAACAGTGCTCTACTTGATAAAATCTGCCAGAGATTGAATGGTGTGCATCAAGGAAAACAAAATATAGCAGAGTGCAAATGATAAGTAGATCTTCTCGTTTATGTCATGCAGATTATCCTGGAGGCCACATAGAAGAGAATCATAATCAATGCACAATCAGGTACTGTACTGTGGTAACCACAGCAGCGACCCCAACAGTTCTGGTTAAGGCGCCCCGCGCCGGGGTATACTGGGGATACCTACATGCAAGTGTACAATGCGACACAAATAGAGAAGGAATTAGAAAATGCATGACAATTTTTCCAACATTACTCAAAATTAATCATAAAATTTGATGATATTCTAAACCATTATTCATAATAACATGTCCCAAACATTATGTTGGAGTAAACCCCAATTCAAGCAGAGGAAACTACAGACATACGTTGTACTAAACATGTACACGTACCATACACACATTTACCTACAAGGAGTGTGATCTGAGTTATCAATTTAACATTATATTTTTTTATCTCAGTGTCATTGACAGCAAAAGATCAAACAAACAAACAACAAATGTAATAATTGATAACTTAGCTCACACTCCTTGTAATTAAAACATCTACCAGAATATATTGAGAATACACTCTCGTTAACCTAATTGTTGTGTGGAAGACTCTACAGCTCTATGATTTACTGCAAATATAACGGGTGCTCTAAAAATAAAACTTGAAAATTCAAAAAGCCCACCCAGTTCTCAGTCGCTATGCGTCCATTGGAAAACAGGGACAACACTTGATGATTTCCTGAAAATTATGTCTATATATACCAAATACCGTTAGTGCACCACTTGCGACGTCTACAGGTAGGACCCGGGTTTTGACACCCAGCAGGATAATTCTCGTTAAATTTGATACTATTACAAACGTCTGACTTCAACAATCAACAAAATTATCAATCACATTTCTAGTTTTTTTATAAACCCCGTTTGTCCTAATCCTAATCCGATGGTGGAATATTTAGGGGAAAAGCAACACAGTGTCAGCAGAAAATAATGTTGAGATCAGCAATTTTTAGGGTTCAAAACAATATGATGCATTTTGTATGACATCGCCGTAAAATGAAATTCACCCATGACCATTATTTTACTTTAGTATTAATTTGTTTACTATATCCTGATGTTTGATTTCTGTAATCGCCTTAAGTAATTTCATGGCTGAAATTCGTGATTAATGAGCAAACTTGTAGAAGGCGTTGGCTTTGTGAATGTGGGCACCAGATTTCGACATTCCCGTATTAAGACACGATAATAGAGAAAACAAGTTCTTGCGCTGGTGTGATTGCTGGTTTGCGTTCACAATGCAGTGTACGCGTACCGTATGCGCCTATGCGTTTTATGTGTGATGCGTGCTGCATGATTGTGTCAAAAAATGATGCTGGGCGTCGAAATCTGATGCCAGCGACGGTGTGACGGAATCGCTTAAAATTGAACAGGAGCGCATTCAAATAGGAATTTGTTCAAGGCATATTATTATTGGCCTTTTAAATAGTTCAATTTCATATCGAAATCCGAGCTAAAACGGTGCAGTATTGATGGTAAAAGGCTCATACGCATCTACGCTGCCCCATACGCATCTATACGCTGTGCGTATGGGGCTGCCGGTCGCAGTTAAGAAATGTGGCACCCTAGCTGTATACCACAACAGCGTAGTTCCATCATTTTGACTGAGCGAGGATGACAATAAATTTGTGTAATCAAAAAAATATATATATATACATATGTATATGGTTGGAAATAAAAGAAATACGGATATTATGATAGAATTATTTTTTTTTAATGAATATTAATAATTGAATCATGGGGAAATATATATATCATATAGTCTGGCAAAAATAGTAAAAATTATGACTGATTGCCATTAAACCTAAAACAACAACAACAACAACCCATCATTCTTTCTTAACCCGTTGGTGTCCCCGAGTATACTCGGGCTGACGTTTTCCAGGCTGTGGACTAGACCCGAGTATACTCGGGCTGAGCGAGTGAAATGAAAACGCATTTTTAAACATAGAATTTCACCAACAATTCGATGCCTATGTTAAAATGAATTATATTTTGTGGGACTACATACATCAAAGTTGCCATCTGTGTACATTTTGTGATGATTGGTCATATATCATGTCTATAAACAAGCAAAATATCGGCAAACATGAGTAAAATTTTCACGACATTCAGACCTTCGCAACGGTTGGGAAACTGACCAATGACGAGCAACCATCCGCACGCTCTGATGGCGATCTCATTTGCATCGTTATGCAAATTGCCACACTCGAGGTGAAAAGCGTGCGTGCGGCGGTCAGAGCATTGTGTGCTCGCACCAAAGAGATTATAATCTCTTTGGTGCGAGCACACAATGCTCTTGACCTTATTAGCACACATTTACATGATAAAAGAATTGTGGCATACTACGTCGTATATATTAGTAATGTTACGGATTTCTGTGAAAGCCATCTCAGCACGGCGACCTGCTTACCATACTGGCATGAAATGTTGGCCTTCTTCTGCGAGTCCTGGGATTTACCAAAACTCGGCAAATTGAATAAAGTCAAAAGTAAAATCTTTAGCGTGTCCCTGCATGTTGTGTTGATGTTTGTGTGTGTGTGTGTGTGTGTGTGCGTGTGTGTTATCATGACAGCAATGTTACTTGTAGTTGTTTGAAGGGTTTTACCGTCATGAATAATATTCTGATTATGTTGTAAAATCGTAAAAAAACAACAACAACTTGGCCCGGAACAAACCTAGTACAGGATGTTATGGCATACAAACAACGCAGTCGATTGTGCTACTTCATCGAAGTCGTATATTCATCATGGCGTAAACACAGCGTCACATGTGCACTTGTTTTGGGCGAAAATATTTTGAATAGACCTGCTGGCAATTTGAGTATCGGGTTACATTGTATCTTTATGAATAGACTGCATGCAGATACAAAAACATTCCTAGATAGACCCTCTCTTTGACGCAATCTAAAAGGGCAGGGAATATCCAAAGCTTATGATACAGTGTATATCCTCTTATCTAAAAACAACAACAACAACAACAACAACAAGAACAACAAAAACGATTCCTCTTGAATTTTACCGTATTTTTCAATTATTTATAATTTTCCGGCAAAAACGCTAGTGTGAAAACGCTAACACCACGCCGATGTCGCTTTATTTTCATCCAACAAAAAAAGGACAATGCAAAAAGAATGTACCGGTATACTACAATACATTATAATAAATAATACTGTAAATAAACAGAGTGATTTTTGTTTAAAACTGATTTATTTGTTTAGAGGGTAGTATAAAAACAGTATAGATAATCCCTTTTATGAGGAACTTTAGATATGATAACGGCACTGGCGTAGCCGGGGGGGGGGGGGGGGGCGATGGGGGCGGTCGCCCCCCCCCCCCCCCAAGATTTGGACCGGGGATTTGGAGGCCGGAAAAAAAATTGCGTGTATACTGTATGCATGCACATGAAGCGGGTCTCCTTTGCAACCTTTCATCAAATAAGATATTTTTTTGAATATTCACTCAAAGTGTGCACCAGATCGTTGAATTTCAATTCAAAATATGCAAAATCTCTCGTGCTTGGGAGGGGGTATCCCCCTCCCAAACCCCTCCCCCTCTGTGCCTCTTTCCTAGCTTAGTACACTTTTTAGATTTACACACACACAAAGAAATATGAATAATTCTGAGTGCACAAGACTATTCACTAATATTCCCGAAAACTCAAGGTTCCCTCATGTATAAGGGGAATTTCCCCTTTTAATCGACCCTTTCCTCCCTCAGCCCCCCCCCCCATAAGTTTTTTTTTTCTTTTTTTTTTTGTGATTTCCCAAATGTTGATTCCATCAAATATGCGTATACGAGATATCTCAATTTCAGGCAAAAGCTCCATCGGAAGGGAAGGGTGGAGATAACACTCGCCCACGCCTTCTCCCTGCTCGCCCGCCCCTCCCCCCCCCCCCCTTCCGCCATGCATAGAAGTAGACTGTGGCTATACCCAGATCGCTTTATTTCAATTCTAAAAACGCAAAAGCTCCGCGAGCGGGAGGGGGAATCCCCCTGCCCCTAAGCTCTACCTCACTTGACTTTATACATACACACAATGGTGCACATTTGGAATAAGAGCTAAATTCCGTGATTTTAACACTTCGACTCGGATGAAAAAGTATTGCACCAAAAATTTGCACCAGATCGCTGAATTTCAGGTCTGAAAACGCAAAATCACCTTCGTGTGGGAGGGGATATGCCCCTATCTACACCCTCGTGTGCATGCTTTTTCTATTTGATTGCTGAACTGCAGACAGCGTTCATGATATTCAGTGTAAGAATTAATGCAAGAAGATTATTTAAATGATATACCATTTTATAGGCAAATTGTTCAATAATAATCTACGCTAAAATAAACTGCAACCTTAAACAAGTGGGACTGTTTCAACTCGTTAAAACACGCAAAAACATGCATCAAATTGCACCATTTGCAACATCAAAATGCAAAAAGTTCTCACCGTGGGAGGGGGGACACCCCCTCCCACACCCTCCCCTCCCCCTTCGCTCGCTCCGCTCGCTCGGGTTCAGTTGCGTTCATGATATTCAGTGAAAAGAATTAACACAAGAAGTGTATTCAAATTGTACCATTTTATAGGCAAATTGTTCAATAATAATCTACATCAAAATATACTGTTACCTTAAACAAGTGAGACTGTTTCTCGTCGATAAAACGCGCAATAACATGCATCAAATTGCACCATTTACAACATCAAAATGCAAAAAGTTCTTACCGTGGGAGGGGGACACCCCCCTCCCACACCCTCCCCTCCCCCCTCTCTCGCTCCGCTCGCTCGGGTTGTTCAGTCGCGTTCATGATATTCAGTGAAAAGAATTAACAGAAGAAGTGTATTTAAATTGTACCATTTGATAGGCAAATTGTTCAATAATAATCTACATCAAAATATACTGCTACCTTAAACAAGTGGGACTGTTTCTCGTCGATCAAAACGCGCAAAAACATGCAACAAATTTCACCATTTACAACATCAAAATGCAAAAAGTTCTTACCGTGGGAGGGGGGACACCCCCCTCCCACACCCTCCCCTCCCCCCTCGCTCGCTCCGCTCGCTAGGGTTCAGTCGCGTTCATGATATTCCTTGAAAAGAATTAATATTGAGAAGTGTGTTTAAATTATACCATTTTATAGGCAATTATTGTTCAATAATAATCTACACTAAAATATACTGCTACCTTAAACAAGTAGGACTGTTTCACGTCGATAAAACGAGCAAAAATATGCATCAAATTGCACCATTTACAACATCAAAATGCAAAAAGTTCTTACCGTTGGAGGGGGGACACCCCCCTCCCGCACCCTCCCCTCCCCCCTCTCTCGCTCCGCTCGCTCGGGTTCAGTCGCGTTCATGATATCCAGTGAAAAGAATTAACACAAGAAGTGTATTTGAATTGTACCATTTGATAGGCAAATTGTTCAATCTACATCAAAATATACTGCTACCTTAAACAAGTGGGACTGTTTCTCGTCGATAAAACGCGCAATAACATGCATCAAATTGCACCATTTACAACATCAAAATGCAAAAAGTTCTTACCGTGGGAGGGGGGACACACCCTCCCCTCCCCCCTCGCTCGCTCCGCTCGCTCGGGTTCAGTCGTGTCCATGATATTCAGTGAAAAGAATTAATATTGAGAAGTGTATTTAAATTATACCATTTTATAGGCAAATTGTTCAATAATAATTTACACTAAAATAAACTGCTACCTTAAACAAGTAGGACTGTTTCACGTCGATAAAACGAGCAAAAACATGCATCAAATTTCACCATTTGCAACATCAAAATCCAAAAAGTTCTTACCGTGGGAGGGGGGACACCCCCCTCCCACACCCTCCCCTCCCCCCTCGCTCGCTCCGCTCGCTCGGGTTCAGTCGCGTTCATGATATTCAGTGAAAAGAATTAACACAAGAAGTGTATTTAAAATCATACCATTTTATAGGCAAATTGTTCAATAATAATCTACACTAAAATATACTGCTACCTTAAACAAGTGGGACTGTTACACGTCGATAAAACGCGCAAAAACATGCATCAAATTGCACCATTTACAACATCAAAATGCAAAAAGTTCTTACCGTCGGAGGGGGGACACCCCCCTCCCACACCCTCCCCCCCCCCCCCCCCTCGCTCGCTCCGCTCGCTCGGGCTCGGTCGCTTTGCTCCCTCGCAGACTAACCGCCCCCCCCCCCCCAAGATCAAATCCTGGCTACGCCGTTGGGTACATTGGTCTAGATAAAGACTAAGCGCACCGCGTGACAGCTGTGGACATCATAACCCTTTGGATATTCCCTTCGCTGCCTTGAATAAAGACTAAGCGCATCGCGTTTACCACAGAACACCTGTGGACATAATACGGAAGACAGTGCTCTTCTTTGTATAGCGGTTAGTTTCGATTCAGAAGTATAGGGATATAAAAACGAGACCAAATTGGTTAAAAAAATCATTTATTATGACGAAGCTACTCATTTGGAAATGCTATCATAGCTTGATAAGCATATCTCTGCCCGACAAACAAACTGACACCAAAAAGGTTTTGCCACCTCAGGTGGTACCAACAACCCATTTTCCGGGTCTTGGCCCATGGACTATAGATTGAAGTGTGTTCATGCTACATTAAGGGATAGCATATATAGCCAAGGGAAAACAAACCTGAATGGCTATCTTCATAAAGCTAATTTTTTGTTGGCGATTATGAATTACTTAACTATGAAATTGAAAGAAAAACATACAGAAAAACGACTGCCATTGTTTATAATCAAGTTTCAATTACTTTTCTTTTATGATACATTTCCTTCGATTAGCGCTCCTTTATTCTTTCCCATTACATTTCATCACTTTCCTTTCCAGCTATCCACTTCATTCCCGCCTACAAACGTATACAGATATTTTGCCCGTACATACAATCTAAAAAGATATTGCCATAACATAGATAGGCAAACCTGACCGGGTGTAACATTACATTTCGATTGCTAAAGTGTGATCGGATTACCATCCATCAAACAAAATTTAGAAGACCATCATATTTCTCCCCCCCCCCCACCCTCTTTGATCTATCTCCCTCTCTTTCCAGTTATCCAATTCTTTGATTGAATAGTATCACTAGTGAAGATCACTTCTCGATGATGCTTTGCCAGTATAATTATTATATTATATATATATATATATATATATATATATATATATATATATAACATATACATATATATATATGATATAATTATAATTATATATATATATATATATATATATATATATATATATATATATATACATACATATATATATTACACTCATCAAAAAAAATTTAGAAGACCAGCCTATTTCTATTTTTCTCCCTCTCTCTTCCTCTCCCTTTCAATCTTTCTTCTCATCGCATAGATTCCAGTGTTTCGCCTGAAGACCGGAAGACCTCATAAATGTTCTATCAAATATACAAGTTCCACAAAACAATAGTCTTTCCGGTTATTGATGAGTTTTCGTCATAATTACATTGTAACAAATAACTTCTGTCTTATCACTATGTGAAATCTTATTTCATGTGATTCGTAATGAGCAATACTTCTTGGCAGTAGAGTTTTAAGTCAATCATAACATTGTACATAAAATCGGCAGCATTTAACCCCCTACTGTTAAATCACAAATGTGCTCGTTGATCTCTTTTATTTATCCCATGGAAACCTAAAGTCATATCTGTAGGCAGACATAATGGATAATTCAAGAAAGCAAACTTCTTATACAAAAAAAAAAGAAAGAAGAAACTTCTGTGTGGATGGCAGGTACCGCAATAGCATGAATTTTTCAGATTTAGTTATCATAAGTTGTCAAAGAAAGCAAGAAAGATGCAATGATTTATTTGAATATTGAACATCCCATCAGGCTCTTGTCAACATTATGAAAGGGATAATTGCTGAAACAAAACCGAGAAACAAACTGAAATGAAAGATTGGTCTGCGAAACTCAACTTCGATGTTGCTTGAAGTTTTTTTTTTCCTTTCTCTCATACTTATGAATGACAGTCTGATTACGTCATTTAAAGATCGTTCAAATAATCTACTTGGCCAACGAATCAAATAGAGGATATTCTATAGTCTATAACATTCATGCAACGCAAGAGCCGATGGTTATTGCCTTTATGGGGTCCTATATATTCATCATGGTGAAACACAGCCTAACATATGCGAATGTTTTACGCAAGAATATTTTGAATAGACCAGGTGGCCAGAGTATCAGGTTACATTGTACCTCATTGAATAGACAGGATGTTGATACAAAGACATTCCTAGACGCGCTCGTAGAAAAGTCGGGGATTATGAGCATAATAGAGAAGTTCAAAGGCCGATTACAGACGGTCTCTTTTTTCTGCACCGGTCCATAGAATGCATTTGCCTTCGTAGAAAGCGCTCCAAATTTGCGACGGGTGATTCAATTTTTGCGAGAGATGGACCTGTGATAACCCATCGCTTCAATTGAACACTTTGTTTAGGAGCAAGGTATTTCGGGCAATAAAAGCATGAAGTGTTCTTGTCTTATCTCATGTGTATCGATGTAATCAAATGTTTTCATGCTGCTATTGAAGTGGTTTATTCACTTATCGTGCCGGTGTAACATATACAGTGTGTCTCTATAAAAAGTAAACCCAACTTCAACAGCAAATTTTCAGAAAACTATACAATATTTGCACATTATTTTTTTCATGGTTAGATAGTTCAATAAGTCCTCTATCCAATGATACCACATAGGTTATGTAACTCTCATGCATGACTGAGCATGATTCAACTTTGTGAATGGGTGTGAAATCATCACTGTGGCAAGTTATTTCTTGCTATTGTCATGCATTCAGGGCATATTTGAAGTTAAATTTTTGTCAGCAAAGGTTGTTCCCGACACAGGCACACTTCACATGCTTTCCAAACATGGTACAGTTGACAATTGAGCAGAGAGTATTCCTGGTAACTCGATACCAGGAAACAAAAAGTTGCGTGGAAGTTCGAGAGGCTTTTCGGGTGCAGTTCCCCGACAGGCAGCCTCCAACACAAAGAGCCATTTGGTACAATGTGAGAAGGTATGCTGATCACGGAACTTGCCACAGTGATGATTTCACACCCATTCACTAAGTTGAATCATGCTCAGTCATGCATGAGAGATACATAACATACGTGGTATCATTGGACAGACGACTTATTGGACTATGTAACCATGAAAAAATAATGTGTAAATATTTTATAGTTTTCTGAAAATTTGCCGTTGAAGTTGGATTTACTTCTTTTAGAGACATCCTGTATATATACACTCAGCAAAAAAAAGTAAGTTCCCCCCTAACATTTTTGGATATATCTCTAAAAGTATTTTACGGATGTTCATAATTCGAACGGGAATGGATAGGGAATTTCATTACTCATAACATGAATGGCATATCATTGCCACCATATATCATTATTGGTGTAAAAAATCGCATTTTATGTTAAAATGCATGGGGAAAAAAGTTGCACTTTAGGCCATAGAGAGCATATTGTATATATTTCCTTTGTAAGTTATCAAATGATCTTTTTAAATTGTGTAATTCTCAGGAATTTCTTCAGGTACAATGTGCTTCTCTATTAAACAGATGTTATGCATACTTTTTGAACAATAGGCCTTCTCAATATGAAAATATTGGTAGAAGCCATGTGATTTGTAATTCCAATTCAGGTTGATCACATTAATGTGCCTGTGGGCATTTTGCATCATGCCCTCAAGTTGTAGATCAGTTTGCTGAGGGAAATGGCATCGAACGTATGGAGTGGCCTGCAAGATCCCCTGACTGTAATCCAGTAGAGAATCTTTGGGATATCATTAAGTGGAAAGCGAGCAAGAAGTTGAAAGATGACACTTCACTGCAAGAATTTCAGCGCATCTTGCAGAGAGCATAGACCAACATTGAGCGGCGCCAAGTACAAACTTTAGTTAACAGTTTGAGGAGGAGATGGCGGCTGGTCATTGCGGGTGGTGGACATATCAATTATCGAATACTTCACTATATGCTCATGAAAAGAAAGAGATAGAGAAATATGCAATAACCCATGCTTAAATGTTCAGAATCATGAGTGATTGTTTGATTATTTGTGTAAAAGTCATTGCAAATCACTAAAGTGCAACTTTTGTTTCCATGCATTTTGACATTTAAAAAAATGCATTTTTTCACACCAATAATGATATCTGGTGGCATTTAATGATTTTCCACTCATGTTATGAGTAATAAAATTCTTTATCCATTTCCGTTTGAATTATGAAAATCGGTTGAATACTTTTTGAGATATATCCACAAATGCTAGGGGAACTTACTTTTTTGCTGAGTGTATATATATATATATGAAAAGAAGAGTTTGTTCGCAAAAACCGATAAGTCCATATTTGCCAAATGGAGATATTTGCGATTAAAGGTCAAGAAAAATATAGAGAATAATAAGAACATTTTTGCTTCTTTTGACCATAACTTCAATAATGTACCTTTACTCCGTAGTGACCAATATATCATTTAAAAGGTGTTATTTAGTACTTTATGACAGACACCGTACTTTAAAATCTTCAAAAATGGACTTATCGGTTTTTGCGAAACAAACTCTTCATATATATATATATATATATATATATATATATATATAAAAGCATATATCTGCTTTTAGGTAGGACTACATTTTTTCATTCCATTAGACTTCGTGAACTCATGCACATTGCAGCATTTTCATATTCATAAACGATTGCAGCAAATGCTCATTTCCTTTATACATTATGATTATTGAATGAGATTAGTTCTTCATTTCTTTCTTGTCTTTTATCGGGGGATGACTGGTACAACATGTATAAACAATAAAACAAATATTGAGTTACACTCATGACATAAGAGAAGAACATTTCAGCAAAATAATTAGCCGTCTGTTATGAGAGATTGAAGAATGCCAGGAGAAATGTTGTTTATTTCAACAAAAATATTGTCTTTTCCTTAATTTCTTAAGTGATGTAATAATTTTAGGCCTTTAAGTCTGTGTGGCTTGTGCTTGTCATACTTCTATGATCATATCGGCTTCTTCTACAGCTGCTGGAGTATACGCGATGGCCAGCCTTTTTTGTTGCTAAATTTAATTAACTTCTGCGTCGAATTCGGGAATGGTCACCTGCGACCCTGTTTGAAAAGACGCTCTCTCACATGGAGACGAATTTGAATTGTCTATGGGCATTCTAATTTGAATACGTTTTTTGAAGTGATAGGATATAGTGAGAGGAAACTGAGATTAAATTATGAACATATTCATGGCGCTATCTTTTTTTTCTTTTATTTTGTCGACGAGTTTGAATTACCTAACTGTAAAATTAGAAAACAAACGTACACACACACACACACACACACACACACAGAAAAAAAATGACTATGAAACCTTCGCATAATGTTAAACCATTTTAAACACTCGAATATGCCATTTTCTCTTCCTTTGTAATACATTTGCCTCGATTCGTGCTCCTTCTTTTTATCTCATTGCATCACATTACTTTCCTTTCCAGCTATCCACTATGTCTTCTTCATTATCATCATCTTCAATTAGTCGTCTAGATTGAATATCCTCATTGATGGTGGCGATCACTTATCCAAGATACCTTGCCCGTATTATTATGTATAATCTAATAAGATATCACCATAACACAGATTATAGGCAAACCTAGCCGTGTATAATATTTCATTTCGTTTGCAAAAGTGTGTTCAGATTACCATCCATCGAACAAAATTTAGAAGACCAGCCTATTTTATCTTTCTCTCTCCAGCTCTCAATCTTTCTTCTTATCGCATAGACTCCGATGTTTCATACGCAGACCGGAAGAGCTTATAAATGTTCCGTCAACTGACTTGAACATGTGTTTTATAAAATTATATAGTTGTAAGTGTATAATATTCTCCTCCCTTTCTCATGTCTCTCTCTCTCTCTCTCTCTCTGTCACACACACACACACACACACACACACACACATATATATATATATATATATATATATATATATATATATAGACAAAACAATAATCTATCCCGTTTGCTGATGACTTTTATCATATATATCATATCACTGCGTAAGATTTAATCTCACTTGATGTGTAGTGATCAACCCGACATTACGGTATGATAGGGTTGTAAGTGAATCGTGATTGCACATAAAATTTGCAACATTAAACCCGACAGGAAACCTACAAATGCGCTCGTTGATCTCCTTTATCGATCCCATGGAAACCTAAGTCATATACAATGTAATTATGGTCGAAATCTGGAGGCAGTCATGATGGATAAATTCAAAAAGAAAACGTCTCTATACAAAATAAATAAATAAATAAATAAATAAATAAATAAATAAATGAATCATGGATTTCACAGGTTTAGTCATCATTAGTTGTCAAAGATTGCGAGAAAGGTGCAATGATTTATTTGAATATTGAACATCCCATCAGATTTTTGTCAACATAATAAAAATTGTTGAAACAAAACCGAGAAACCAACTCAACTGGAAGATTAGTTCGCGAAACTCAACTTCGATGTTGCTTGAAGTTGTTGTTGTTGTTTTTTCTGTCATACTTATGAATGACGGCCTGCTTATAAGATCGTTAAAAGAATCTACTTGGCCAACGAACCAAATGGAGGATCCCTGTATAGCGGGGTTCCCACTATCGTGCGATCCATTGCGAACGCCACGATTGGACATTCGTAACTGATCGTGGAAAATCTATTGAACTCGTCTGAAATTTCACGTTTGGATACGAGGTTATGCGAGTCAATACGTGTTGGTACGCTTGGATGCGATATGGTCACGATTGGTCTATTTCAAGCGATACGATCTGTCACGATCTGGTCTGCCGTTCAAATACGATCCGACAGGATTGTCCTGATTGAGTTCACGATTGGTACCGATCTAATATGACCATTACGATCAGGATCCCCGATCTGGTACGTGCAGCAACGTACTGATACGTTCCAATACGAATACCGCGAACCAATACGGCCTGCTGAGATAAGATACGATATCTTTTACGATCGGGATCAGAGGCGACCCCCATTTAAGGCGCGATTGGACCCGAATGGGAATATTATAGTCCGGCTGACGATGGATTTCATTGTTTCCCTTAAATTATGCAGAGTGATTAGGCCTATTAATTTTATCCACAACCATTGATGATGGCAAGGCTTGACAGGTTGACGATGATGACAACGTAACCTTTGCAGTATTGCTAATGACGATTATGTTATCAGAGAGAAAGCAGCACCCAGGCCAGCCATAACCTCAGATATTCCCTCGTCTAATATTAAACGTAAAGAAATTAATAGATTATTAAAACGATATGCTCATCCTCCCCCCCCCCCTCACAAAAAATGAAATAACGAACCCAAATACATAAGATCAGATGATTGCCCCTCTTCCCCAGAAAAAAAAAAAACCCAGCAAGACAAAATGACCTTTCTCTCCAATACATGAAGAAAATGATTATATGATGAAATGGAAGATAAGAAAGAGGATGGGATCATTTTGAATGTTATGTATTATAGTATTATGTGTTATATACGCTCGATATAAGAAAGTTGGCCGAATGGATAGTATTGCTTATGTATTCGATTTCATATTCGCAAAGTGTATGTATCATATGCCTTTTTATTTCAAAATGTCGTTATCTCATGGGTTATTAAAAGTTTGGTTTATTCGACTTGAGTTAGTGTTTTACTTAACAATGTTTAACATAACTGATACACACACACAACAGAAAAGTGACTCCCTAATCAAAATGATGTCACTTTTTAACAAAAAAGGAGGTTTTACGCAAAATTATTTCGCAGGGCTATATTGCTACACTTATTGAATAACTAACTGTGAAAAATAATAAGAGTGATCTTCATTGTCATAATCATACGAGTGATCTCACATCCACGACAATGGTCAATTTTACATTTGCAGTAATAATGAGAGTTGAAAATAACCATTTTCCTCTAAAATTGTGCTCTACCAAACATACAAAAAAAAGACATTGAAAATTGTCAAAATAGATGTAAAGGGGTCAAACGATGGCTGATGAAACAACAACTCTTAATTACTATGTACAATACACAAACAGCACGATACTGCACCCTCCCAAAAAAAAAAATACTCTGTAATATACTTTTAAAAATTAACCATTTGCCTTTGATATGTACCCATTCAAGCATGATTAATTAAATTATTCTCATCTTTGTACTGGCGTTAGTCAATACGTGCAGACATACAATTGCCATTTTATTTTTGCTCATTTTTTGTTTTCGTTACAAAAGTTATCCCATATCATGTTTTGTGTGTCTGTATAATGGTAATAGCAACTCATTGATGAAAACATCATTAACATAATGTATGAAAATATCTAAAAATCTGTAATACAACTTCCATTTTATGAAATCATAAAAAATTATTTTGATAATGTACCTTAAAAATTACGACAATTAAACCCCACACCGTCATACAATTTACCATTTGGAAATAATAATCTAAAGATGCAGGCTACCACCTATCAGAATACAAAATAAATCAATTTATGAGTAGAATAAGGGCAAATGGGCAAAAAATAATAATCATTATAAGCGGAAGTGAAGTGAAAAAGCCGATCCCGATCGACACGATTAAGAAGCACGATTAGAAGAGATTTGTTGCTTTTGGATACGATCCTAGACGAACTGATGCGATGATCACGATCAAAAACTAATCGTGTTAATCGTAGAAAATTTTTGAACCGTCCAAAATTTTCCTACGATTAACGCGATTGCACGATTGACCTTAAGATCTGATACAATCTGATAAGGCCATCACGCTTGCTGCACGATTAAGACCACGATTTCAATCGTGGCGCCAATCGTGATAATGGGAACCCCGCTTATAGCATTCATACAACGCAAGAGCAGATATTGCTACTATGGGGTCCTATATTCATCATGGTGAAACACAGCCTAATATAATTACGCACGTGTATTACGCAAGAATACTTTGAATAGACCAGGTGGCCAGAGTATCAGGTTACATCGTACCTCCATGAATAGTCAGAATGTTGATACAAAAACATCCCTGGACGCGCTCGTAGACGCCATCTGAAAAGTTGGGGATTATGAGCATAATAGAGATGTTCAAAGGCCGATTACAGACAGCCAGTTTTTTTTTTTTTTTTTTTCTGCACCGGTCCATCGAATACATTATAATGAGGTGCTTCGTATGTATTATGTAACCTCTTTTTACGGACCCCAATGATTTAATGGTTGTTGGGAATCGAATGTGCAAGTTCTCATGTGGTTGTTACCAACATTTATCATAGCATTTATACTTCGACAATGACATACGCTGCAATAAAGCGAGAAACAAGACATATGGCAGAAGTTTTTTTTTTCCTTTTCTATCTCTTTCTATCATACGCTTAGCATTCACGGGAAATTGTATATAAAAATTAGGATGTTGGGTATTTTGATGCTTGCAGCATTTTCAAAGAAACCTTGGGATAACTAGACCGGTGGTGTAACGTAAAAACATTTTCTTGAATAAAGAAACGATTCAATCAATATATATATATATATATATATATATATATATATATATATACAGTTGTAATGCCCGTGTTTTGTTTCAAGCACGACAGCTAACAGCGCACTTGCTCCTATGTGAATATGATAGCCTTCTTGTGGGCAAGGGGATGCAGGGGGCGTTCACTCAACAACAACAAAAAAAAAAGGGGGGGGGGTTCAGTTCGTTCCTTGATTCTCATTTCAGGTAGACTAGACTAATGATTTTATCAAAACATTTGGCTGGAGTATGACCTCAGTACTGTATCGATACAACAGACATTTCTAGAAGCCTGGTCGCGGATGATGGCTTTCAGAGGTGTAATCCGCCTTTCATGTGTGGCACAATGCGTTCTTTTAGTGGTTTATAGTGACCTCGTCTACAGCCACTCTGTCTATTTTCCAATTGGTCTACTGGCAAATCGTCTATAACCGATTCGTCTAATACCCATTTGGTCTACAACTTGTTTTGTCTATAGTACACATATTGTCTAATAGTCATTTTGCCCACTACCTGTACTGTCTAATACTCAACTCGTCTAAGGAGCATTTTGTCTACTGAGCAATTGATCTAATAGCCAAGTCGTCTATACTCACAATGTCTATTTGTCATGTCGTCTAATATCCATTTCGCCTACTGCCACTTTGTCTACTCCCACCTCGTCTACAAGTCATCTCGTCTACATTCACTTTGTCTAGTTATCATATCGTCCAACCCTTAGTTCGTCTATACCCAACTGGTCTACTCCCAACTGGTCTACTCCCAACTGGTCTACACCCAACTGGTCTATACCCAATCGGTCTACTCCCAACTAGTCTACACCCAACTGGTCTACTCCCAACTGGTCTACTCCCATCTGGTCTACTCCCAACTCGTCTACTCCCAACTGGTCTACTCCCAACTAGTCTATATCCAATATTGGTCTACTCCCAACTGGTATACTCTCAACAATTTACCCAAACTTATCATTCCTATCTGGTCATGCTAATAATGAATATACCACTTTGTCTAGTGCCCAGTCCGTCTCACTGTCACGAACTATTCATTAAACCCTGCCATGGTACAAATATCAATAATAGTCTATTCTTTAAAGTTGTTAATTATTCCGCACATGATGAATATAAAGACATATTAATGGTGAGACACGACTATCCAGTCAACATCCTGGCCGTATTTTTATCATGCTTATGTATCAAAATTGAATGGATGGAGAGTTGAAGTTTGGACGTATAAATGCTGCATGATTGCTTCTGATATAAATTACACATCCATCACAAATGTGACACACCACGTTTTTCACACTGTGACATTATTTTTTTTTAATAAAAAGTAATAAAATTGTCATAATTAGAACAAAAAAAAAAATTAAACCAAATGGGGCAACAAGAGTGTTCAACCTATTTCAATGGAAAAAGAAACTGGATGAAGTAGACCTAAGTAAGGAGTTTGGAGTATCTAGGCAAAAAAAAAAAAACCTATACCAGTTGGGAGTGGACCAGTTGGGTGTAGACGAATTGGGAGTGGACCAGTTGGGAGTAGACCAATTGGGTGTAGACCAGTTGGGTGTAGACCAGTTGGGAGTAGACCAATTGGGTGTAGACCAGTCGGGTGTAGACCAGTTGGGAGTAGACCAGTTGGGTGTATAGACCAGTTGGGTGTAGACCAGTTGGTTGTAGACCAGTTGGGTGTAGACCAGTTGGGAGTAGACCAGTTGGGAGTAGACCAGTTGGGAGTAGACCAGTTGGGAGTAGATCAGTTGGGAGTAGACTAACTGGTTATTAGACTAATTGAGTATTAGACAAGGTGGATGAAGACCAATTGGCTATTAGACAAACTGAGCTCTAGACTATTTCATTCATAGACCCAATGATTAATAGACGAAATGGTCAATAGACATAATGGGTATTAGACGAAATGTGACTTAGACAAATTAGAGATTAGATTAAATGGTTAGTAGACGAAATGGCAATTAGACTGTGGGAAAATTGATTAAAAGATAAAGGGTTTTATGTCATGGATGTGTGTGTTGTAGTGTAGTAATGAAGGTCAGAAGGTTAACATAACATTACAGCTTCAATCACACAAACAAATCAAAAGGCGTGCTCAATCAATCTCCCTTTTTTAACTTTATGATCCACCTGGAGAGAAGTTCACACAAATGATTGAAAGGAGTCAAATATTCCCTTTTCTGTTTTTATTACAAAATATAACTCTGGTAGGTATGTTCAAATCAAAATATTGCACAAGTCAGGAGAGCGTAATTTGACATCGTGAAACACTCAAGAAATGTGGGAGTTCACACGTACGACATGTAGAATGTAGCGCTACAGAGTACAATATTATACATGTACAATCAATATAAAAATGAGGACATACCAACTAAATGAAAGTCAGCGTACATGAAGTCCAGATAAAAGCAAGTGTATGGCGAATTAGAGTCCACAGTCCACGGTCCATTTAACTAAGCGATTTAAGCGTGCCGACTTAAGCAGAAGACCAAAATGATGAACTGGAACGGTTACAGAAAAAGGGGCTCGACGAACGGGATCCTGCGGAGCTGAGCGGACGCGATGCGATGAAGAGCTCGATGCGGGGATCGTTCGGAGACTTGATGCGACACTCCGTCGTACGGGGCTGAAGAGCCAAACGGAGGTTGAGATGGAATGCAGCTCTCTACCAGCGCGGTGAGTCGGGCGTCGGCAGGAGGCTGAAGAAAACAGAGTTCGACAGGACGGTGAGTCGCCTGGAACGATGTAGATGTAGATCTAGATGCTCAGCCGGAGAGCGGGTCGTCCATGGAGGGAGCGATGGATGGATGCGGTCACTCGACAACAATGTCAATGAAACAGGGCGTGTCGGAGGACAAATATAAACTAGAAATGTCGCTACAGCGACTGGTTATACCCCCGCCAAACAACATTTCATAAGCTTTGGTCAAAACAACATTTCTAAAGCTTTGGTCAAAAAACTGAGGAAGTAGTTAAATCCGCAAGATCTTTCCTTGATCTTCTGCCATTAATATGCCGTTACCATGGCAACGTACTTTCGGGTACTGTCGAAAAATGCGTCTTGCACATCTACAACCAAAGGCACACATCTGCACCAAGTTTCATGGAAATTGGGCAAAAACTGAGGAAGTAGTTTGCAACACAAAATTTTCTATCATTTTGGCTCATAATATGTGAGCTGTTACCATGGCAACATACTTTTTGTCACTGTCAAGAAATGTGTCATGCTGACCTATATCCTAAGACAAACATTCAATATGAATTCCATGAGAATTGGAAGAACACTGATGAAGCAGTTTTGCCATGAAGCATTTTGCCCTATATTTTACCAATAACATGCCGTTACCATGGCAACGCACTTTTTGCCACTGCGGAAATATGTGTCTTGCACATTAACATATTCAGATGAACATCTGTACCTAATTTCATAAAAATTGATCAAAAAGTGTGGGAGGAGTTCGCGACGCAAGATTTGTATACCCATTTTTGGCCATAATATGCCGTTACCATGGCAACGTACTTTTGGGTACTGTCAAAAAATACGTCTTGCACATCTACAACCCAAGGCACACATCTGTGCCAAGTTTTATGGGAATCGGTTGAAAACTGAGGAAGTAGTTCGCGACGCAAGATTTGCAACGGACCGACCGCCCGACCGACCGCCCGACCGCCCGACCGTCCGCTGATTCCTATATACCCCCTTCAAACTTCGTTTGGCGGGGGTGTAATGAAAGTTCTGTGTCGGAGGCAACAAAACTGCGAAGCTCCATCCCCGGATCTCTGGTACGGTGCGCAGAGAGGACAGCGGCCGGGTAGAAACTTTAAACAGCCAGAGGGCCCATAAAAACACAGAAGGTGGAAGGTGACTCTACCGCAGGACAGATCCGGAGGTCGTTCCTCAACGGCGGTTGAAGCGGGATTGTTTCGATGATGCGAAGGATCGTGCGACATCTCACACGTGCGATGGGTGACGCGCGAATAACGATCGCGATTGGTCAAAAGTAGCGTTAATGATACTGATTACGCACTTAATACGCACTAAAAATCTACAGTGATTGGATTAACACTATATCATGAATAATAAAATCTACGTAACGTGTGCTACATTATTGCGACACGACGTGACTGTGAACCGGTCTGAACCAGATTGGAAGGTCAACCAACTATACATGGAAATTTCCACTAGCTATGTAAGGCTGGGGAAATCTTACCGACATTCAATACTGAAACAGTGACAAAATTAAACTAGCCATTACACAGGGCTACTACACACAAAGTAATGAGCGGCTAATCGAGCCACTACAAGACTAATTGGCATTTAGACAAAATGGTTGGTAGACGAGTTGGTAGTAGACAAAGCGAGTTTAGACGAGATGGCATTAGACTAGGTGAACAGTGGACAGTGTGGTTGTAGACGAGGTGCCAGTTTACCCTTTTAGTGAGGGTTACGTCATATCAATTAGTGGCGGAGTCAAGTCAAGAGCTGGAATAATGTTTTTCAGATGCCGATAGCCCGAAACAGTTTTGATTATCGTAACAATCTCCCGAGGTTGTTCTTTACGGGTTAGTTCCCCCGTCAGCGCAATGGAACAATGCATGGTTAATAATAATCCGATACACCGGATGCGAGGTACAAGTTGTATGACAAAGAAGCATAAATATGATGTGATTGTGCTTCATCATCAGACAGTGCCAAACTAGGCTGAAAACAAAACCACACCATACATAACGCTATTCATCGATCGGCAAATCGTTCCAACCGCCATGATGGATGTTTATTTACCCACATTCCCACAATGCACTAAGCCAGCTTACCAACATCCAGTCAACATCCAACAATTAGGCAATTACACATGCACGCGAATGTTATGGTGAAGTAACCAGTCACAAATCGGATTTTCCCGAGGTATTTGTTTGTTTGTTTTTACGATACTCGGGGGTTAATCGATCATTATCAAAGGGGCATGTTGGTGCATAAGCCATCACAAAAAAAGTTTTAAATCCACATATGACTTCGCTTTCTTCTAGCAATCTAGTAGTTGTCAGTATTTTGCCAAGATTACAAACCTATCGAGACAGAAACTGTTGATATACCGACCTATCCTGCAGCGACGATGTTTTTTTTTTTAATCTCATGCTTACGACAATGTGTAAGCTCTGCATATTATATCAAGGCTTTGGGGAATATCAGAAAGGACAAAGAATGTGTGTGTGTGGTTTTTTTTTCTAAGAGAGGCAAAAATAGTAAAACTAATACACCATACTGATAATGTAACAATATGGAACATCTACAATGTACATTTATTATTACTTTTTGAGTCATCATCAAAATCATCATCATCAACAACAACAACAATAATGGTTCCCGTAATGTAATTGTACAGTAGCTTTTCTCTGTTGTTGTTGTTGTTGTTAATTGTCATTATTACCAAGATTATTTCTACGCTGTTCAAGTTATCGAGTGATAAAGGCTGCGTTTATCAACTTTCCCCAGTTTAAACGACTTTCGAAAGCCCTTTCGATAGCCCTTTCAATAGCCCTTTCCATAGCCCTTTCGAAAGCCCTGTCCACTCCCTGTACTATTAATGTGCCACTTGTTTTCGTCGGCTGCGTTTATCAACTTTCGAAAGCCCTTTCCATAGCCCTTTCCATAGCCCTTTCGAGAGCCCTTTCCAAAGCCCTGACTGCCTGTACTACTAATGTGCCGCTTGTTTTCTAAGAAGGGACGGCGAAAAGCAATTACCATCATAAAGACATATCTTCCCTTGAGAGTGACGGGTCATGATACAATGGCACATGAATCAATTGTCTTCCTATCTGTGAGGCAGCTCCAGTTTAGCACATACTTCAAATATTTCTGAGTGGCGGCATGAGACGTGGGAGCAAAGGGAATGAGACTGTTGTTACTCTATTTTTCAAACCTTGTTGGTGAAAGAAACACCCCTTGTTCCAAGCATATGCGTGCATTACACACAGCTGTATGTATACACCTGTGTACACGTACTCGTGTGCACTTTACGTCGTGGCGCGCGTCTTTTCAGAAACTGGAAACGCATGGTTGCGTAACCGCAGTAGGGCGACCTAAAGGGCTTTCAAAACAGCTTTGCGTTTATCAACTTCGAAAGACTTTTACAAACAGGTTTCTGATAACCTGTTTAGGAAACCTGTTTGGATCGTCACAGGGTGCGTTTATCAACTCCTTTTCTCGGCAGAAACAGGTTATCCAAACAGCTTTCAAGGAATTAGTGCGTTTATCAACTCCTTTTCTCGGCAGGGCACAGGTAATCCACACAGCTTTCAAGGAATTTTTACGAGTTGATAAACGCCAAGCTGTTTTGAAAGCCCTTTAGGAAAGCCTTTACGAAAGGGTGCGTTTATCAACTCTCCTTTCTCGGCAGAAACAGGTTATCCAAACAGCTTTCAAGGAATTTTCACGAGTTGATAAACGCAAAGCTGTTTTGATAGCCCTTTAGGAAAGCCTTTTCGAAAGCCCGAAAAAAACCTTTAAAAAAAAAGTGCTCGAAAAAGCATATCAAGTGGACTCTTTTTAAGTCCCTACCGGGATGGGATTGGGGTTGAACACTGTTAGTATAAATCGTTATCTATAAGACCGTCACTATATCTTGATTAGAATTGTCATTCGAAGATTTAATAACCAAAAATGACAAGAATTCCATGTTTTGTAAGCTGAAATACAAAAATTTTCGGCTCGCTCGCTGCACTCGCTCGCCAAGCAAGTGAAAGCTCGGTGGTCTAGTGGAGATGACGCCTGTCCGGTGATCAGGAGGTCGTAGGTTCGAATCCTGCTCGAGTATGTACGCCGATGATTTTTTATCATGGCTACTACTAAAACACTGATCAATTCAGTGCTTATTTACGTCGATGTAGGGCAATTTGTCAATCAGCTGCAAAACAACCCCCGTACCAACTCGCCAATAGCGAGATATCTACATATTCAGCAAAGAGCGCAACGAGAGATAGCAAGACATCCTTCTTAATGCTAATAATTCTGCAAAACGGGTGAGTTAATGTTACTAAAATATACGAAACACTTTATAGAGCAAATTTACTTCGACACGTAATGGAAAAGGATAAAGTGACATGAAACAGGATGGATAGTGCCATGATAATCATACCAAAAGATATACGAAAACGAACTTTAATATTAATTAAACACAATAATGAGCAAACACTAAATAGGCACGCAGATGTATATTATGGTCGTCAATCCAAACCAGAGAGTTTTGGGACGGCTTTATTCATCTGTTTTGCTTTTGTTGGTCACCGCCATGTAACTTTAGATAGTCACTAAGCCTCGGTCTAGCTGAGGAGCAGCAAATGTCTGCAAATGCAGATAGAGCTATTATGTCGACGGAGCAAATTTGTGTTTGTTCAAATTCAAATTCAAGTTTATTCCGTTTCTCGACAGTAAAAAAAAATAACATAACATACATCACTCTTTCTTCAGTGATAAGAATCGTACAAAAAAAAAAACCAAACAAACAAACAAGCAAAGTGAGTTTAACAGAGTAAAACAGTACTTGTATACTTGCAGATACATTACAAAGATACATTACAATGCCTGAAGTAAATTAAAGTAAAGTTGAATATCAACGTACACAAGGCGAAAAACGGAGGGACCCACTGAAAAGACGAAGCTTGTAGAGTGTGGGCCCCTCAGGAGAGAAAGAATCAGTGAAAATATTGGTAATAATTATCGGCATCAGGACAGCAACGAAAATGTCTGAAGCAACAATAGCGAAAATAGTTGTAACAGCAGAAAAAAAAGAAAAAAATAGAGAGGAAAAAATGTTTAAAAACATTGACAAAATAGAAATAGAAATGGAAGCCCATAAAGAGTCAGACAGAAAAGGAAGAAAAACACAAAATGACAACATTAACATATAAATGGACATAAAACGACACTGGGACATCGACGAGGCTATAGTTAAACGCAAAAGACAGACTACGACAGGAAGTAAGACTAGCACAACGGAGATAACAATACACGAGGGCTGGACGATGGAAAACAAAAACAAGACAGAGACAAGACCAGACGGAAAAAAAAAAACAGAGTATTTGCCAGAATTTTCAGAGTATTTGTCAGAATTTTCAGAGCAATTGCATTTTGGTGGAGTTTCATAAGTCTCGAACAAGGAAGTTATTATAACGATCCCCTCTGACACAAGGTATAAAGAAAAAAATCCAAGTAGTCCCTAGATACCGAGGAACAAATAGAATTGCTAAATCGACGTTACTTTGCTCCTATAGCTATGCGTCATGCTAGAATAACCAATTTGCGAGAAGCACAATTAACAACCCCCCCCCCCCAAAAAAAAAAAGAAGAAAAAAAAAAAAGAAAAAAGAATTTCTTTCATTGTTGAATGACTTTCTCAATGTCTGATAAATCATTTGAAAATGTGATGTCCAAGTACAAAAACCAAAGTCTGGGTTTGGGGTAAAAGTTTTGGAATGGGAATGGGCAAAACCCTCCAATTCCCCCTCTGCAGACAACCCTTGGGGTACGACCGTGGTTATGCGCTAGCATCAAGATCTGCAAAGACCTTATTTTAATGTATGTTTGATGCTGTAATCTATATGTAATGGACTTTACATCAGTACAATCTTCCGCTTTGTATAATCTTGTCATTTTGAACTGCCATCTTTGTTGTGATTACTCCAGAATTCCAACTTTCACTGTTCTTTCAAACATTAAAATTCATTATCACTTATCTTATCATAATCATATGTAAGCCTTTATTAGGCTATGTCTTAGATATTCATTGATAGTCACTTAGCCAGATGTAACCACCTGAATTGGCTGTAAAACTGTATGAAAACAATTGTTTTTTGTTCGGCATAAGATATGAAAAGATGCACAGTGGAATGTAGCAATATTTATCGTAAAAATCAATTTCCATGGGTGTTTTTACGGAGAAAATGAATGGCAATAAATAGTAAGAAAATATCGTTGTGCAGTAACGTCTCCCATTCCATACACTTTTTCCTACATAAAGAGAGGTACCATGTAGAACAGCCTTTGGATATAGCCTCGACTGCCTTGAACGTAGACTATCACTCCACAGAGATACACAGCGTTCAAAACAGTGAGCTCCGTGCAGACCATGCTTTATTATTCTGCGTATAGTCTTCGATTCAAACGCACAGGCTGATTATTAAAGCCTAGAATGCATTGATTAAAGACTACATTTTTCATTACTAAGCTACTCATTTGGAATTGCTATCATAGTTTGATACACTTATATATGTCTAACAAACAAAATGGCACCACAAAGGCTTTGTCCCTTTTGGTGGTACCAATATCTGACCTGGCCCATGGACTATACCCGCTGGTAGGCCACCCAATATTGCAAACCAACGATGAAACCAGACATCAAAAGGGAGCAGAACAAAGTGTATATACACATATAACTTACCAAAGTGAAGTAATAGCTGGTACCGGTGTAGTTAAACCTTGTGTAGCTCAGGACCACACCCTTTGGATCACTCGAGAGTTCTCTCATTCTGAAGGCCTCTCTCAGAGTGGGGATAACGGTATCTATGCCATGTAACTTCGAAGGTTTAATGTAGATACTTGGGTACATGGCTGTAGTCTCGTTAAACATCCACAGCAACTTATCGTTGAATTCGACCATCCGCTCATCGCAGAAGGTCCGGTTGTCCATCCTTATGACAGGACAGTAAGGGTAGTGATAGAAACCCCACATGGCTTTTGGGCGGAGCTGCATTGCCAACTTGACAGTGCTCTCCAAGAAGAGTCTGGCCCCCTGCATCCACTCCAGAGTCGCGACGCTGGTGATGGTCGCATCATCCCAGTCTGGGTGGAGATTGCGGACGTGGGCGATTGAAAATTCGCGGTATTTATTTTTAACTTTCAAAATCATGTATGGCACCCATTCTTCCCAGTCTATCATTCCAATTCCATCAAAATTAGGATCCGGTATGGAGTTGAGAATATCGACCGTTGCTTTCTCGAGATGGGCCGTGATATTTGCGAGCTGATATGAGAGGAAAAGAGGAAAATGGATTTTCGATTATTAACAAGCTTATCATTATATAATCATCTTTCTTTGGAATGCTTTTAATGTGTGTGTGCGTGTGCGTGTGTGTTTGTGTGTGTTTGTTTGTGTGTGTGTGTGTGTGTGTGTGTTATGTAACTCGAACGTGTGCTTTTTTCCCCTCCGCACATATAGATGGCTAAGACTCAAGAGCGATGTATTTGTTTTTGTTCTTTTTTTTTTCATATTCATGTGACCAGACGGGTATGTGTATTTAGTCCACCCTGGCTGGTCTTCATGGTCATCCCACGAGACCGACATCGAAAATACATGTAGGTCCATGAGTCATACAGCCCAGCCATCGAGTTACGCCCATAAGTAATGCATCCCATGAGTTCGACACTAGGCAAATAAAGCCCATGAGTTCGACACTACACACACACACACACACACACACACACACACACACCCTCACACACACACACACACACACACACAAGGTTCACTAAACCGACACTACGCGAAGAAGGCTTGAGCGAGCGACACTACGCAAACAAAGCCCACAATACCGACACTATGTCAAAAGAGGCTCACGAAAACGATACTATACTTAAGGCCCCGTCACACTACGGCGAATGCCCACCGAATGCCCAGCGAAAGCCCAACGAATTCGAAAATGTGAAGACAGTTTGCATGTCTGACGTTTTTTGAATTCATTAGCTATTTATAGGGATTCGCAGAGATACGCTGGAGATTTTGGACATGTTTAAAAAATAAAATCGGCTCCAGCGTATCCCTGCGAATCCCGACGAATAGCTAATGAATACAAAGAACGCCAAGCATGTTACGAACTACTCTAGTATTACCAATGGATGTTAACATATCTTCAAATTTTCAAATTTATTGGACATACGTTGGGCATTCGTTGGGCATTCGCTGTAGTGTGACGGGGCCTTTACAAGAGGCTCACGAGACCGACACTTTAAAGGGGGTATCTCACTGAGCGGCGAACGTTTGCGAACGCAGCGAATTTGGGAATTCGCCAGGGTTCGTAAACGGTTGCAAAAGGTTCGTTAACATTCGCAAGAAAGTTCGCAAACGGTTTTTATTGTCGCAAACAATTTTTCTTCTCGCAAAGAAATTTTGAACATGTTCAAAATTTCTTTGCGAATCTTTGCGAATTTGTATTTTCGCTAACAGTTGCAAACATTCGCAAACATTCTCAAAACACTCGTAAGAATTCGCAAACGGTCGTAAAACGGTGTCGCTAACATTTTTATATGATTCGCCACTGCTAGCGAACAAGTAACCACATGGTTCCTATATAAAAGCTTCTGAAACAGACAAGGTTCCACTCTAAGAAAGCTCTTGAAACTCTTGACATCTCCATCATGATTGTAATTGCTGCAAAAGCTTTTCATATTGACCAAAGTCTATCCTCTGCAACAAGCACTCTCTGACTCTCTTTCTTTTCTTCTTCCTTTCTTGTTTTTCTTTATTTTATTTCTCTTATGCTGCACAATAGCTGTAGCAGCAGCCTGACAAAGCAGCTCTTCAAGGATAGCAACACCTTGAGCCTTTTCTTGGCAGAAATTTATTTCCATATACTGGAAATCCATCTTGAACGGTTGTCACAAGAGATCTGAATTCAGTGGAAGGTTTTATGTCGTTCTATGGGTCTTACTATACACAATCGCCTGGTACTTTTCTAGGTCCAAGAACATTCGCATAATTGTCGCAAAGGATTTGCAAACAGTTGCTAATATTTGCAAAATTGTCGCTAACATTTGCAAAATTGTCGCTAACATTTGCTAACATTCGCTAATAGTCGCCACCTGTGTTCGCAAACACTTTCGCAAACATTCGCTAAAGTGTTGCTAATTGTCGCTAATCATCGCTAAAAGTCGCTAACTGTCGCTAATGGCAGAAGCGAACTTTGATTTTTCGCAAACATTCGTCAGAAAAGTTGGCGAATCTCAAATTCGCTACGTTCGCAAACGTTCGCCGCTCAGTGAGATACCAGCTTTAGGCAAAGAAGACCCATGAGACCGACAGGATGAGCAGCGTCATCTATATAACATGTCAACTATTCGTATAGTATGTAGCATTATGATATCATAAAAGGGGGAAACAATTAACAAGAACTACGTATGGCGTCAAGTTCAGGTCTTTTATAATGACGTCATGCTAATATTATAAGTTTTCCCCATTTCTTAGACGATACATAGACAGAGTGTAAGATTTTCCCTTTTCTTCACCGCTCCAGGAGCGAGTTAAGTAGGCCTATCTACCCGACTCCTGTAAATGTATGCAATTCAATCGATGAAAACTTTATATCGCAGCGATACATCCTCGATTTTTGTTTGTAATATAACTAATTAGTTCTTCTCAAAGTGATACATTTTTTAATGTAATAAATAGCTGTTTTCATGGCTGCATCTTCCTTTCCTGAACAAGAACAAAATACCTTGTTAGACGATAACAATGGGTTTTTTTTTTTTGTGTGTGTGTATGTGTGTGAATTCATACTAAATCCGCACCTTCGCTGATGACTATACGCCCCCTCCAGATCATGTAAAGCAGGTGTGCGCTGGGACATTGATCATTTTGTGAAATATTTCCTTGTAAATTCACTTCACCTCACAACTGGAAGTTTTCTCGTATGCTGACCTGAATACGCACATATTTCAGAAAGCTTTTTTTTTTCGTCTGAGTGAGTGTGTATGGTCAGCAGGAACAGCTCTAGGGGCCGAATACCTCCTTCCTACCTCTTCTTTAAATAAGATTAGTAGTAGTAGTAGTAGTAAGGACGATAATAATAATGATAACAACAATAATGATGATAATAATAATAATGATGATGATGATGATAATAAGACGAAGAAGAACAATAATAATAGCAAGAACAACAACAATAGGTTTTTTAAATGGTACTTTTTTTTTAATCTTTCAATTTTTATTAAACAACATCTTTTCATAGAGAACTGTTAACTGTTACGAATTTTGCCACAACCGGGACACCCTATACAATATTACGCATTATTTTTATTGGTTTGAATACGATGACGCTATTCATCCTGTCGGTGTCGCAGGCCTTTTTTTTTTCATCTAGTGTCAGTCTCGAGAGCCTCTTTGGGTAGTGTCGGTCTCGTGAGCCTTCTTTGCGTAGTGTCGAACACTTGGACTTTATTTGCCTATGAAGAGTGTCGAACTCATATGGGGGGCCTATTTTACTTGGTGTCGAATTCCTAAGCTTTGCTAACTATTACAGCGTCGAACTCGTGGCTTGTATAATAGTGGGTTGTATAGTGAGATGTATAACTTGTAGGCTGTATGAATCGTGGGGGCTGTATGACTAATTGCTCTAGACCTACACAGTGATGTAGCACACGCGTAACAAGAGCTGAGATACCGCGATTTCGTCATTGTTATCTGCCTGATCAAACCAAAGAGGTAATTCTGGATTTCATATAAAACTCTTTACACATTCTTCCCTTTCAACTCTAATAACTTTTAGAAGGATAAAGCGATACTGTTTTGAAAGTTGGTATTAGTCACATAAAGAATGTGCTAAAAGAGCACGAGGAATTCCAGCTTAATATTACGATTCTTTCATTGTTGTTGCTCCGGAGGTTTACAGCCTGTTTTGTTCTATTGATTGCACAGGTAGCACGGGTTGGTAAGATTAAGCGCTTATGAAATTATAGACCCTATACTTTACAGCCTCTTCTCCCAGTAAACACTTTTTCTAAATTATATGTTTTCTTTTCAATGTTCAGACAGGTTAGGAGAGTCCATTTGAATTGAGTTATTTTAGAGCTTAGAGTCTCATTTCTCAGAATCATGCCCTTCACTAAAAATCCATGTCTGGCGACTTATTGTCGGTTTTGTCATGCAGGGTCACATTTGCAGTGTCAAAACGCACCCCTTGAAAAAAGCTTGCAACGGCCCTGAATTATCATGAACAATGTTCTTTGTGATACAGCTGCAGTTATAAGAACACTACTGTATCATGTATAGTACGAAATGCTATAATGCAATTATACAGTCCCAGCATTACTATTCGTGCTACTTCTAATGTATACAACTAACCAGGGCCCTGTTTTATGAAGAGTTAAAACTGATTATATAGTTGATTTCAACTGTAAGTCTATGGCAGCCTGTGTGGCAAGGAAATTTAAAATCGATTTTATCTTTTGATAAAACGGGGCCCAGGAGGTGCTAGAGAAGAAGAGACAACTGCTGCTCTCCTTTGAAGTCATGCGCGGCACCGCCGAGAAGTTAGTCGTTTAACTATACAGGTGTTACCCATGTGCTTCGACAAAAGAGAGCATCAAGCCCCGGTCACACAGCATTCCACGTCTAAACCACGTACAAAAAGTTATGAAAATCTGGTGGACGCGGTCGTAAGTGGTATTTTTTTTTAATTTTTTTTTTTTGGGGGGGGGTCAATTTTGGTTTGGCCGTGCTTTGTACGGGGTATGGCCTTTGGCGGCTGTTCCACTGCTGAAGCACTGCCTAAGCACGGCTAACCACGTCCAGCCACGTGTATGTACGCGGAAAAATCCATAGTATTTTGTCAGTGATAAACCGCTAAACACACGCTATTTCAGTCAGTCCGCAGCACGTATGCTAATGAGCCGATCCAGCAAGATTTATTCAGCACTCTCGTTGACGATCTTTGCGTTCGAAAGGTGTCTCGTCGTGCGAGATTTTGCGAGACTTTGATAGGGCTATGGTTTTCACAGTGTAGCGACTTGTACATACATTTGTCATGGCTACAAGTCACGGTAAATTGTTCTCCAGTCTTAGATCTTTAGTTTGATACTAAATTTGGGTATAACATCGGATCTTATCATGACTAAATAATCAGTTGAATTTGCGTAAATTTTACCTGCTTTTCACGGAAGATTTTGTCGTCTAAAGTTCTTTTTTGGTTCCTGACCGGATTAAGAAACTGTTGTTTCTGATTTTGGCTTTTTCGTAGAGAGGAAACCCTAGATGCTCATCATATATTGGAGTCAAGGAGACGCAAGCATGATTTATACTAGTTTTTCCGTTTTGAAATGTCTGTAAAATTCACTCCTAAGCCGGAAGTACGCTCCACACAAAGTCAACAGTGGCGCGATAAGAGCTCTCTGATTGGACAGTGCTTGCATTCAGCGCTCGAACTACACGCGTGCCAAGAAACCGCAAGTGGCATGAAACCGTTATGTAGCAGCGTAATGACGTAATGCAAGAGCTGAATGCAAGCGCTGTCCAATGAGAGAGCTTACTCTTGAGATTACACGGTTTCAAGCTGATCAGCACTGACATCGATGTATATTTTACTGGTTCCTGACCGGATTAAGCAACAAATTGTCAAGATATTTACATGGATACAAAGATTAGGAGATGGACTACCAAATAAAGCATTTTCATTGAGACGCAAGGTGAATTTGATATTTTTTTTGACGTCTTGAACGTGTACTGCACGAATTACTTTTTTCATCATTTTTCAACCTCAAATTACGCTATGATATTTTTCATTTACAATAATTTGAATAACTTGTAACGGTAGATTACATATTTTCCTTGAATTTGATACCAAATTTGTGAACATAAGGTGCATTTTTGTTGCCGAAAGCCCAAGGAAAAAAATCCCCTTACGCAGCTTATTACGTATGCAAGCCTAGAGCGGGCTTGCATACGAGTTGAATAAATACGAGCGAATTATCGGGTGCTGCGGACTGACTGATTTCCCGTGATACCAACGCGTAACACGTGTCAGAATGCGATGACCGTGCATGCTCTGCCCCTTAACAGACCGCTAAACTCTCGCGTCTTACCCACGTCTTACCGCGTCTCCCGAAGTTTTAATCACTGCCGGAACACGGTTATCACGTGTGTTTCACGTGTGTTGCACGTCTTTACCACGCGTGCCGCCCGTGGTTGTCCGCGGAATAAAATTTTGAGTAGTTCAAAACTTTTTACCGCGTCTGACGCCGTTCCGATTTTTCCAGCGTCTATAAATCGACTGTTTAAACTCATTCGGCTTTTGGATTTCTCATCAGCTACACCACAATCAACTCGCACCATCATGTCTGGACGCGGTAAAGGAGGCAAAGGACTAGGAAAGGCCGGAGGAGCAAAGCGGCACTGCAAAGTTCTTCGTGATAACATCCAACATCCATCCAGACATCAACGCGAATAACTTCGTCTGCTTCAAGGGAGACCACTTTTTGACGTGTTTTGGCCGTGCTTAAGCCGTAAAGCGCTGTGTGACCGGGCTTTCAATAATCGGGACTAGCGCTCTCACATCTAGAAATACTTGCCCTACTGCAATTTGCTCTCTCTTTCAATGTGATAGCAACAATTAATTGATTTGTGTACCTTGCATTGGAGCAGCGAATCAAAATGCAGTGTAAAACTGACAATTTTAACAGCAAATAGTTTAAAAGCACGCTGGAACACGCTCAGTGGAGTACTTAATTTGAAAGATCAAAATAACCCAGATTAAAAGATAAAAAAACTTACATGCGGAAATGTCACGAATGTGCGCATTATAATTCAATTCAATTCAATTCAGTCTTTTATTTCCGATTCAATATACAGTATAGATAAAAAATACATGTAAATATGAGCACATTGTGCAAAGGTGCAGAAATACAAACAAAAACAATGAAAACATTGACAAAACAGGAAAGTATTATGAAAGAAATAAGGAAAACAGATAGAATATAGGTACAATAAGAACAAAAGCTCATTGACACTGTGTATGTGGTTAACCAGAAAATGGTATGCGCGTAGAAAGCCAGAATAGGCTTGTTATGTTGCACATACCCCGTAATATAATCGTAATAAAACTAACTCGAATGTTATTATGATATGTACCTTAAATCAATAACAGCAATGGATATACTTTCAACAACATACAAATAAAAAGAAGACTAATTATCCATATCCAAAAATCAATACTTACTAATCAACATCTTCTTATACTGTCTTTTAAAAGTATTATTAAGTTGCACATTAAGTTTGCTCAAATCTAGCGTGTTCCAAAGAACAGGACCAGTATGACGTAACGAGTATTTACATTTGTCATTTAAAAAACGCCATCGATGAAAATAAGTTGAGGATCTCGTATAATAATTATGTACATCAGAGTTCAAAGAAAACATATTTTGTATATAAGGCGAAAGAGTTTTTGCATGATAACGTTGCATAAAAGAACATATTTGCATTTTATTCACATCTTGCAATTTAAGGGTGTATAATAGTTTAAAAAGTTTAGATGTTGGAGCTCTATAATCTGATTTTGTACAAATTCGAATTGCTTTCTTTTGAAGTAAGAGAAGTCTTTGTGTTTGGCAAGAATACGTATTTCCCCAGATAGAATTACAGTAAGATATAACGGATAAAATGTAAGCATTATAAAGAGTGAACAAAATATAACCTGGCACATCATATTTCAGTCGATTTAAGATGCCAATAAAACGAGAATTTTTTGTACATACAAAATCAATATGATCATTCCAACTCAACTTACTATTCAGTACAATACCTAAAAAATTTACAGATTCATAAAATTTCAAACGAGTTTCACCAATTTTCAAAATTATATCGTCAGTGTTACATTGCACATCTCCGCGTTTGAAAAATACACATTGCGTTTTACTTATATTTAAAGTAAGCATATTGTACTTGAACCAGTTATGTACTTGAAAAAGACTTTTATTTACAGATTCAGTCAAAGCGTTAATATCATTATGTGAGGCAAGAAGTGAGGTGTCGTCTCATATAATATGAAATGAGATTCATGGCAAGAGCTTACAATGTCATTTATATAAATTAAAAACAGTAAGGGTCCAAGAATGGATCCTTGTGGCACACCCGTTTCAATATTCTTAAGAGACGAGCTAAAAGAATCATACACATTAAATTGTTTTCTTCCATATAAATAAGATCTAAACCAATTAAAACACACACCTCTAACACCATAATATTGTAATTTTTGTAATAAAATTTTGTGAGAAAGACAGTCGAAGGCTTTAGAGAGAACCATAAATACTGCTAAAACATTTTTACCACCATTAATTTCTTGAATTATTCTGTCCTGTATTTCTATGACTGCCATATCTGTAGACAGGTTTTGCCGAAATCCATATTGACTTTCATATAATAAATCATGCTGGAGCAGAAAACCATAAAAACGAGTAAAAACTATTTTTTTCTAATATTTTTGAAAAACAAGGCAGAATGGATATCGGACGGTAATTTGTAAATATTTTGGGATCATCTTTTTTAAAAACAGGTATAACTTTTGATATTTTCATTTTAGATGGTACAATACCAGTACGTAACGAAGAGTTACATACATACAAAAAAGGTTCAACAATAAAAGGCAAAACATGTTTGACCACAATTGAATCAATGTCATCAAAACCACAACTTTTTCCAGATTTCAATGCCTTTCCAATATCTAAAATTTCATCTACTGTAACTGGTTTAAAAAACAAAGTATTAGTGACAGGTTCATTCATATAAGTAAGAAATTCGTCATTATTTGTATCAGTTGTATAACCAGCGGATATATTTGATCCAATATTGATGAAGTACTCATTAAAATGTTCAGCAATTTCACTGGCATCATCAATATCAGTACCGTCATACGAAAACGTTTGTTGGTCATTGGTGTCAATCTTTTTTTTCCCCCAAAACAGCATTGATGAATTTCCATGTCTCTTTTGTATTACTTTTAATCAAATCACACTTCTTCAAATAATATTCTTTCTTTGCTTTGCGTAAACAAAGAGTAGTTTTATTCCGTATCTTTTTATACCTTCTATTATTAAATTCTGAGGGAAAATTAACATAAATCTTATAATATTTATTTTTCTTTTTTATATGTTTTAAAAGTTCACGTGTGACCCATGGTTTTCTAATTTCTTGATTCCTTTTGTCCTTAATTTCTCTTTGGGGTAAATGCATATCATAAAGACTCATAAATATATCACAAAACACGTTATGCGCCTTCTCCGGATCATTATCTTCATACACTCTTGACCAATCCGTGAGTGCTAGGTCGGCGGTAAAGGTAGCTAAGTTGTCTTTGGTAATTTTTCTTATTGTTTTTAACTTCTTTCTACTATGTTTCTCCTCTGGATATAATGAAATATGAAATATTGGTAAGTGATCAGAAATATCTGTCATCAGGATGCCTGACAGGCTGGGGGCGGTGTTATCATTTGTAAATACATTGTCAATAATTGTGGCTGACGTAGCACTGATACGAGTTGGTCTATCTATCAATGGGTGAAATCCAGAAGAAATGATTGTGTTCAAAAACTCCAATATGGGTGAACTTACATCTTTTTTAGTCAAGTCAATATTATAATCTCCCATCAAATATACACAATTATGTTTTATATTGATTTCACTTATTATCTTTTCAAAATAAGGAGTGAATGCAGAAACTGAATAGTTTGGTTGACGATATATCACTCCGACTATAATATTTCGAAATAATTTACAATTAATTTTTATGAATAAATGATCAACTCCTTCACAATACTCCGTAGGCTCGTAGAGTGTAAAGTTCAACCCTTCTCGGATGAAGAGGCCAACTCCACCTCCACGACCGGTTGATCGGTCAACATGGATGAATTTGTATCCTTCAAGAGTGAAAGGGGCATGTGTTGCTGAATTTATCCAAGTTTCAGATATACCTATCACTGAAAACTTAATCTTAATGCATGAAAGGTAAGTATGAATCCTATCAAAGTTCTGAGACATGCTCCTTGCATTGAAATGGATCATACTGAAGTTTTTAGCCATTGAGTATTTTGCTATGGCTTCATTAAATTCAGAAGTCAAATAATATTCAATTGGGATGGGATTAAAATTTTCATCTTCATCTTGGTACTGATCAGAATCTAAATTTAGAAAATTCTAATTCATGTTTGGATTTTTTTATCGGCGAAAATAAAAACTTGAATTCTGAGTCTCCAATTTTTCCAAAAGGTAAACAAGTCAAATGATTACTTTCATCGTTCAGATTTGAGCATAAGATTGTATCAGTTACATTGTACATCTTCATATTTTCATTTTGTTTAATACGTAGGTCTTCTTTTATCGCAAAGTCGTTTGACATTTCTAAAGAGTAAAAACGCAAAACGAAAATGAATAACAGGACAATTGTGAAACAAAGAAAATGACAAAACAGTAATGCACTGGAATGAAAAGTGAAGATAAAAAAAAAAATACAAATATATATTTCCCGCCTATGATCAAAAAGTATCAAGGAGTAAAAATAATGAGAAAAGAGAGGAAAAAAAAGAGTAAAGTTATAACGTATACATTTTTGGAATGCGTCAGTAGTGATATGCATGGTTTCTAGTCTCTAACGTCAGAGTTTGTCCAAGTCTTTTTTGCTGTGTATTGTTCTTCTGATCGTTTTTCCATTCGTGGCAGGTAACAGAACAACGATTCTTCCATTAGTGGACCACGCTTCCTTCACCTTGTGATGACCCTTTGCGGCCCGCAAGAGTTCCTGATTGGTGCTCGTCAGAGCCTCAGCAACGCGCAAAGATTTTGCCGCGTTGTTTCATGACTTTTCTTCTTTGAAGTCTCCCGCATATTTTGAGACCAAATTTGCGATGTCCAGGCACGCTGTTCTGACGTTACGTAATGTTTTGCATATGCATGTCAACCCGAAAACGGCTCAAATTCATGATATCGTGTGCAAATCCAATGCAAATTGTGTTTTTTGGTTTAATTGATATAAATTAGATTATATCAACTTTTAATTATTGAAATTAATCAATTTTAATGTAGATAAGCTTGAAAAAGTGCCTGCAACAAATTTTGGCCAAAAACAATGACATACATAAGAAATTAACAAAACAATAAAAAACAAAAGAAACTGATTTTGATTGTGCTATTTTTTTTACAAGAAAATTGTTCAATGAGTCTTGAGGTACTCTTACACAAAAATTTAGCAATAATTCAGTCTTTTTAATGGAGTTATAGGTGAAAATATGATTCCATGTCTAAATTTGCATAATGGATTTACTAAAAATAGAAAATCAAAATTTTTCTTTTGTATGACCATGTAATCTTGTAGTTGACATCCGGCTCTATGTTCAGGCAAAATTTTGCGGCAATCGCGCTAAACTTGGTCCCAAATAGCCCAGTTAAAGGTATTAGCCCACATTTGCAAACCCACGAAAATCAAAACTGCATAAAACAGGTCCAATATGACTTCAAGTACAAGTTATAACAGTAACATATACCTCACCTGTTGCTCTTTGTCTATACCATTCGATAAAAGAGAGAAAATCATCGTTTTAAAATCAATTTCAAATCGGGTCAACCCGACCCAAAATCGAATTACGAGCGCGGGCTAGCTACGTACATGTAACTTACACATGTATCGCATGCATGTGTACGTGGACCGGAGCTAGCGAGCGTTATACGCATGCATACGGTGCATTTTCATTTATTTTTATGAGAGTAATGGACTAATTGGAACGAAATTTTGCACAGGTGTTACTGCAATCATACCCAAACTCCATGCTAACTATGAGACCAATTGCTGCAGGTTTACAAATGTGGGCTAATACCTTTAAAATAGGGTTAACCTCCAAGCTGAACTAACCATGCACAGCCCTGCATGTCGCTGTACACGTGTCGATCGCCATATAATGTACAATCTGTACTATTAATCATCAGCACTTATACACTGTACTTTGTTTTGTAGATACTTAAAATCTATCTGAATTTCGAAAAATAATAACATTATATCCTCCACTCTTTTATATTATGAATGTAATTCTACGCATTCCGTCGTGGGATTAACAGACAATGATAACGCACTATATAATGAAGCATTGAAATTAACGATAAACAATGATAAACGAACGAAAACTGGAGAAATCCGCTGGATATCCCCTAAATTCACAGATATACAGCCTTAGATTTCCTTTCTTTACTGTAGGAGAAATTATCTCTTTACGGCAAACAAGCTTTATCCCCTTAAAAACATTAACGCCTCACCTGTATAACTTACCTGTGGTAAACCGCCATTTATAAACTCCAGGGTATCGCTATCAATAAACGGGTATAATCCGACCCTCTTGTGTCCAAACACGGTTATTTTGTCTCCATGTGATCGATTTCCGCTGCTGTTGCACTCAATATTGAATTTCTGTAACGGGAGCTTAACGTCATAAAGTTGTTCGCAGAAGTTTGGGACGTTCCAAAAAGCCCTGAAAATCGAGTTGTCATCAGAGAAGTGAGTACTGTCCTCACGGGCAGCTTCGCGGGGAAAATTGTAAAAAGTACCCCGAGGGAACTTGTCCGGTGACAGCAAACTTCCTCTCACTGCGACACTAAATGTCAGCAGAACGTGAAGCATGATACAATGGATAAAGTTTTCAGTCTTGAACATCTTGGCATATATTCCAAAAACTTGGAACTCGTTAGCTTTGCAATCAGATACTTTCTCACGCTCATCCACTCGCGCTGCTGTGAGCTCCGAAGATATCTAGCGAAACAAACGTATCACGTCCCAACCGCGACGCTCAACCTCAGGACCTACTTCCCTTTTTTCGGACCTTATGGTTTGATAGGTTTATATTCCGCACAGTGCGAAATTCTTCAGTACACACTGTACCTCGATCCTTGTTTGTTTGTTGTTGTTGTTGTTTTCTCTCTCTCCGAGGAAAAGAACAAAGCACGTGGTGACACGCTCCTACGGAGATACTTGACTATATCTTCTTGGTGGCAACGACAATACGGAAATTCCTCGGCAGGACGTTGTGACAAACATCTCGTGTTCTCAACTTCGCGGGTCCAAAACGGCGAAATTAAAGGCAAGATGAAGTTCGTCTGCTAGCTTTTCTAGTCCGACATATCCGACTTATAATTACGGTATGTCCGCGAAAGCCAGAAGAGATTGGCGCCACGATCTGCAGTTTATTCTTCCTCAATCCTTTAGCATAAACATTGCAAGTCTCGAAAAGAGACTATCATCAGAGAAACGCTACAGGTATAGAAGGTGCTTGGTCTCCATGCATGAACGCATGGACCCTCTTTTTAGTCAGTAGAAGACTTAGACCTATAGAAAACGTTGACAGAAATTACGTAACCTTCCCTTAATTCAAGGTATGTGACTTAGAATTTTTGTTACTTTCGTTGACGCCAAACACTCATCTTTTTATTCACTGTGTCAAGAAGATTCCACTCTATTGTTATCCCCTCCCAACAACTCTTATGCTCTCCATTGATACCTATACTGGGCATTAACTTAGGATTCTTGTTGTTGTTGTTGTTGTTTTCTGCCTAGCCACCCGTGTCTTGACCAATCTCTGACCATTAATGAGTTCTTTCGGGAATGCTATGCGCGACCGCCCGTATACATCATAAGGAGGAAGCTTTTTGTCCCCAAGTATGAAGTACACCCGAGAACCAACGTGGAGTTACGGTCTCGTCATCATAACCCGTTACTGAAAATGCTGGTGCTGATACGGGAAACAACAACAATAATTATAATTATGATTATAATGATGATGATAATAATAATAATGATAATAATAATTATAATAACAATAACAATAATAATAAAATGATCATAATTATGATTATGATAATACTAGCAACAATGGCAATAGTAATAAAAAACTTTTTTTTTTCTGTCGCGCAGCAAAGTTTGCTGCTGCTATGTACTGTATACCCCCTCCCCAATACAATCAAACTTTCTGCAATAATATTAACTTTAAAATGGAGAATCACCCCCCCCCCCCGAAAAAAAAAAATCAATTTCCCGGTGTGAAAGATTCACTTATTACTAACGTCTTACAGAAAATCCCATTCGATTAGCTTCGCTGGTCACAGAGGTTTTGAGAGCATGCCAGGAACCCCTTTCCTCCAAGTTTTGTCCATTGTGCTCACACCTTTGAAAAAAAAGTCAAGAGCGGCATCCAAGTGCTAAACTTAACGAAGAACGGACCCATGACATGCTTTACAACGAACCATATTTTGTTTTCTGCATGATGCAGGGGAGAAGTTAGAGTTTTATACTCTGAAATAACATTCAGATTTTTTTTTTTAAATCATTTTGAAAGTTATCAATGCGGAAATTTTGAGGGAACATCTGTATTAGGCATAATACAGTATTATCATACTTTACTGCACGAACTGCCTGCAATGGTATCGAGACTGCCATCTGCTATAATTTTGCTGTTATACCTATTTGCCCCCTATTATGATCACAGTAATTATAAACAAAAAGGGACGTAAACTGTACCACAGAGATAAAGAAATAGGAACTTCCACCACTCGTGCCGGAGTGCTCGGATAAAAAACACATTATTGCTTGTAAAATGGACTCACTGGGATTCGAACCCTCGGCATAACATTACAGCAGATTCTCACGGTATATACCGACTGAGCTATCCGCCACAACGAGCATGCAATGGCCCCATGCGGGGACCCACGTCAACTTCGCTTTCTTTAATTGGAACAGATGGCGCCTTCGTATTTAGTGTTCCAATCGATCTAACGATAAAATGCAATCAGTCAATTTCCAGCATGACAGACTTAAGTGGTCACCGAAATCAGCATTCAAAGTCAAGTATATGTTACGACCAAAATCACTCTGAGAATGATCGCACAAAAGAAACAATCAACTAATGTTCAGGCGGTTTATTAACAGTGATATTGTGGGTACAGACTCGTGATCGGTTCTCACATCAGTACAATAATGATCAATAGAAACAGTTACAAATCAGTAATAGAATCACTTACACTTATTACATGCAATATCCCTGGAAATGTCCAAATACGATGCTCGATACACAAAGGAATGATCCACGATGCACCGATGAATGATACCTTCGACGTAAATCCAGAGGTGCAGGTTACGATAGTCCAAGGTATAGATCCGGGGTAAAATCCAACTTATGTGTCCACAGCAAAACGTGCAGAATCCAAACGTTATGACGACCACGTCCAGTTGATGTGTTGAATGATGATTCACTTTATAATGTCCAGCGAGGAATCCAGCCCGTCACAGCTTTGCCGTAACAATGTCCGTTGACACTAAAATATGGAGTCTATCTCCAATGTAGGCAAATTAATTCTCTGCAGGCAAAATGTCTCCCAGGCCTTATCTCCACAAACACAGTTTGTATAGCAGGTCAGCAGGTAACACAGGACTGACTATAACAAGTCGCTTCAGAGCCAGAAGTGACGTAACTCTCAGAGCAGAGGTGTTGGGTACTCTGCCTACTGCAGAATTTCTCCGGCTTATATACTATCCATTCACCCCTTTCTAGTACATTCTGTAATTTTCTCCAACCTGGGGCTACATACCTGAACATACTAGCAAGTCAAAATTCCAGGAATCCTGGATGACTCACTGCCTAATATGTGCATAACATCATTGCCAAAATTAACTAGCAATCACATTGGGCTACAAGGGCAGTGCCTCACTCAGCCAGTACTTCCTAGAATTTTCTGGAATGGGTGAAATCATTCTAGATTGAGTGAGCTATAATGTATTTCCTGTCACATGCATACATGTACTGTAGCTACATTGTATACCATGTAGAAAATTCTCCACTGATCTGGTCAGCCTGTATGTACTATATCTATATCATATAGAATGTTCTCCATTATTCTGGTCACCCTGTGTACATACACATTAAAACAACCATGCATAGAGCCTTGATACATGTACATAACTACTTGTGTGTACATTTGTGACACCATCCCCCATGGGAAAAAGAAAGCCTTGCCGTAGCAAGGGTTTCTTTTACCTTCACACTTTCTCATTGTTATTTACAATGAATGTGAAGTAAAATCCAAATCAAGCAACCATAATCACATACTATCACAGGCCTTTTAAATAGCCTCATTACTTCCATGTTCTCTTTTCATGGATACCATTTATATTGATATTGCTTGTATTCTTGAAACTTATACAATCATGTCAAACTGTTTTGCATACACTGTAAGTGATATGCGGTGAAAACTTTTCACCCTTAAATTCTACTGTGCTATATCCACTATCTATGTCACACCAACTGACTTTCTGTCATAGCACTCTTTCAACATATTGACATGACACATTCTCTGATCTGTGCTCCTGTCTGGTGTACTGATCACATAGTTCACATCATTGAGTTTCTTTTTGACACAGTATGGGCCACTGAACTTGGCTTTCAGTGGTTCACCTTGTATGGGCAGCAGTACAAGAACTTTGTCACCTGGTTTGAAGGTTCGGGCTTTGGCATTTTTGTCTGCCTTTCTCTTCATTGAATCTTGTGACACTTTCAAGTGTTCCCTAGCTACCTCACAAGCCTTTGAAAGCCTTTCACGAAACTTTGACACATAGTCAAGTAGGTGGACCTCATCATTCTCAGTCATGAATTTCTCTTTGATGAGCTTCAGTGGACCCCTAACTTCATGACCGTACACCAACTCAAATGGGCTGAAACCCGTCGACTCATTTGGGGAGTCCCTCGTTGCGAACAGCAGGAAAGGGATGCCCTTATCCCAATCCTCGGGATACTCCTCACAAAATGCCCTAATCATTGTCTTTAGGGTCTGGTGGTAGCGCTCCAACGCACCTTGGGATTGGGGATGATAAGCTGATGACTTCAGCTGCTTCACACCCAAACGATACATCACCTCTGGAAATATGCCTGACATGAAATTTGACCCTTGGTCAGACTGCACTTCCTTGGGCAACCCATACCTAGTGAAAAACTGCACTAGAGCATCTACCACAGTCTTAGCAGTGATATTTCTCAATGGGATAGCCTCTGGAAACCGTGTAGACATATCCATGATTGTCAAGAGGTACTTATGACCCGACCTAGTCCTAGGCAAAGGTCCAACACAGTCAACTAGAACCCGACTGAATGGTTCTTCAAACGCAGGTATCGGAATCAATGGCGCCGGCTTCACTGAATGCTGTGGTTTACCAGCCACCTGACATGTGTGACAAGTCTTGCAAAACTCAGCCACATCCACATTCAACCCTGGCCAATAGAAATGCCTCATGATCCGATCCTTTGTTTTTCTGACGCCTAAATGGCCGCCAACAGGTAACTCGTGAGCAATCCTCAAGATCTCACCGCGGTAACAGGGAGGGACAACAACTTGACGGACCACCGTCCAATCCTCATCAGCTGGCCTATGGGGAGGTTTCCACTTCCTCATCAAAATGCCATCTTTGACATAACAGCACTCAGGGACCTTTTCAGCCTCAGCCTCACTGGAACACGCCGTCTGAGACAAGCCTTTCAACTCAGAGTCTGCCTGCTGTGCTTCAACCAAGGAAGACTTGCTAAACAGCCCATCACTGTTAGCCTCGGAGCCTAATACAGCAACCCCATCATTCAAATCCTTGAAAAAGGTTTCTGCCAACCAAACACCGGAATTCTCCTCCACATCAACAGAATCCGCATCATCTTGAATAGCTCTACGAGCCTGAGACCTAGTCACAACACAATCTGGGAAAATCCCAGGAAACTCTTCCTGCAACTGCTCAGTTTCAGCAACCACCACTGGTTTATCCGAAACAACTGGAGACGCAACCACCTTGTCCCCAGCCAAGTCATTCCCCAACAGGAAGTCAATGCCTACCATGGGCAACTCAGGAACAACTCCAACAGTGACAGGACCAGAAACTAGGTCACACTTCAAATCCACTCTATACAGTGGTACTGACATATAACTGCCATCAACAGTCTGAATCAAGACTTTTGCATTCACTGCACTATCTGGTGGAAAAGTCATACCACCATCCACCATCAACGACTGAGAGGCCCCCGTATCCCGCAGGATGACTACTGGTTTACCTGCCTCACCAGAAGTACATGGGGTCACCTCACCATCAAACAAAAAGCTACGATAGCTCTCATCCACCTGCTTCAGCCTATCTTTGAATTTGGGAGATCGACTTTCAATGGCCTGTGTTTCACTGAAAGGGACACTGTTTTCGGGTAGGACACTTTTTGACATGACAAATCCCATGTCCTTCTTTGTTTTGTTTTGCAACTTCCAACATTGTGACTTTACATGCCCTGTCTTGTTACAATGAAAACATTTGATGACATTTGCACTTGTACTGGACCCTTTGTCAGATTGAGGCTTTGGTGCCGATGAAGTTTCAGAACTCGTGCCTTTTTCAGAACCAGCATTCTTTGGATTGCTCGACTGATTTTTGTCTCTCTTATTTCCAGAGATATTCCTGAAAGGTGGTCTGTTGTCATTTCTGTGGGTCAGCTCATACTCATCAGCCATCAAGGCTGCTTTATGCAAACTTGTCACTTTGTGATCATCCAAATGCGACCTCACACTGAAAGCAACACTCTTTTTGAATTCTTCCAAGAGAACAACCTCACGTAGGTTATCAAAGTCCTGATCCACTTTCAGGGATCTGTACCACCTATCAAACATCATTTCTTTCTCACGAGCAAACTCAACATGTGTCTGGCCTGGTTTGCGGTACGAATTTCTGAACTTATGTCTGTACGCCTCTGGCACCAACTCATAAGCATTCAACACTGCCTTCTTGACTGTAGCATAGTCACGTGATTGCTCTTCAGAGAGAGATGAGTACACATCAGCTGCTTTGCCGACAAACACACTTTGAAGGAGCAAGGGCCAAAATTCCTGTGGCCAGTTCAAACTGTTAGCCACCTTCTCAAATGACACAAAATATGCATCAACTCTATTTTCTTCAAACTTTGGCACCAATCGAATGTTCTTGGCCAAATCAAATTCAGAGGGAGCCCTTTCACGATTTCCAACAGTCTGTGCATGAGTCAATTCCATCTCACGCAATTTCAGTTGTTGCTCCATTTCCTTTTCAATTTTCTTCATTTCTATTCTTTCCTTCATTTCTAATCTCATCTTCTCTTTCTCCATTTCTAATTCCCTTGCTCTTTCTCTCTCCTTGATTTCCAATTTAGCAAGCTCAAGCCGTGTTTGATCTGACATTTGAGCTTGATCTGGAGTGTCAATTTCTTCTTTGAGCTCCATGTGACCAGCTACTAAGTCAAGAATCTCTGCCTTTCTTACACCTTGTGGAACATCTACATTTAAATGCTGTGCAATAGCAGTCAAATCACATTTGCGTAACCTTTGCAAATCTTTGAGGGACAAATCTGTCCTCTGAACAAATGCCTGAACATCCATTGTACTGATTGACATTGTCACATGTATTACACACAATGTACAATTGAACAATCAACTCAACTGGTATTTTGTCTGTACCAATATTCTGGATTCCGGAACGTTCCAAATTCTAAGTTTTGGCTTTAAATTCACTTCTCGGACACAAGCCCCCAATTTTGTTACGACCAAAATCACTCTGAGAATGATCGCACAAAAGAAACAATCAACTAATGTTCAGGCGGTTTATTAACAGTGATATTGTGGGTACAGACTCGTGATCGGTTCTCACATCAGTACAATAATGATCAATAGAAACAGTTACAAATCAGTAATAGAATCACTTACACTTATTACATGCAATATCCCTGGAAATGTCCAAATACGATGCTCGATACACAAAGGAATGATCCACGATGCACCGATGAATGATACCTTCGACGTAAATCCAGAGGTGCAGGTTACGATAGTCCAAGGTATAGATCCGGGGTAAAATCCAAGTTATGTGTCCACAGCAAAACGTGCAGAATCCAAACGTTATGACGACCACGTCCAGTTGATGTGTTGAATGATGATTCACTTTATAATGTCCAGCGAGGAATCCAGCCCGTCACAGCTTTGCCGTAACAATGTCCGTTGACACTAAAATATGGAGTCTATCTCCAATGTAGGCAAATTAATTCTCTGCAGGCAAAATGTCTCCCAGGCCTTATCTCCACAAACACAGTTTGTATAGCAGGTCAGCAGGTAACACAGGACTGACTATAACAAGTCGCTTCAGAGCCAGAAGTGACGTAACTCTCAGAGCAGAGGTGTTGGTACTCTGCCTACTGCAGAATTTCTCCGGCTTATATACTATCCATTCACCCCTTTCTAGTACATTCTGTAATTTTCTCCAACCTGGGGCTACATACCTGAACATACTAGCAAGTCAAAATTCCAGGAATCCTGGATGACTCACTGCCTAATATGTGCATAACATCATTGCCAAAATTAACTACCAATCACATTGGGCTACAAGGGCAGTGCCTCACTCAGCCAGTACTTCCTAGAATTTTCTGGAATGGGTGAAATCATTCTAGATTGAGTGAGCTATAATGTATTTCCTGTCATATGCATACATGTACTGTAGCTACATTGTATACCATGTAGAAAATTCTCCACTGATCTGGTCAGCCTGTATGTACTATATCTATATCATATAGAATGTTCTCCATTATTCTGGTCACCCTGTGTACATACACATTAAAACAACCATGCATAGAGCCTTGATACATGTACATAACTACTTGTGTGTACATTTGTGACATATATACGTATATAGTTTGATCTGGTTAACATACAGTATATGATTTTCTCACGTGCATGAATGTGTTAAATAGATAATTTAAATATATATAAAGATATATATATATATATATATATATATATGAAGAAACAAACTGGTAATGCATTTTCGGCCAATGAAGAAGTTTATTCAAATCAAATTTTCGGCGGAGGACGCCGAAAATGCATTGCCACTTTGTTTCTTCATTTCTTCGTGAAGCCAATACATGAAATCTCAACATGTATAATATATATATATATATATATATATATATATGGGTCTGATCCAAAAATAGTGTTCACTTGGACTAAATTTTCCTATTAACTCTTGTATTTCATGTTATACATCATATAAAAGCTGAGAATCTACCATTTTCAGAAAAGTACGTGTCTAATTTATTTGACGTCAGACTTTTCCGTAAATTAGCGGTAAAACAGGAAAAGCGCCCTCTTTGCGCAACGGGACGAACTTTACTTTTTACAAAAATTACAAAAGTAGGGGAAACATCCATTCTTATCATAGAGTGCCCTTCCTAGAATTGGCAAACTTGTGAAAAGAGTAACCATTGTATGTGGTCAGAGGAAGGTATCAGTGTAAAAGCTCAATCTTCATCTCAACCAATACTGTACTGTCCCTTAAAGTTTGATGTTCTGCTGATTTGTAGTTGCATTCATTTTACATGTACATGAATAGCCGTTTACTGTTTGGAGTAATGTTACCTTTTGTTTCATATTTGTCCATGATGTAATTCACCAACTTATTTTTAGCAAGGCAATTCCCATTTAGACATAGAAAAAAATAATTGTAAATTACAAATGCACAATCTACTCTGGTATAGTCAATACTGCATTAGATAAACCTGAGTCTCTTGTTCATGTGTTCTAACTGTATTTTATTTTTTAAATTGAGATTAATATTCATCAACATGCAGATTCTTACCATGTCTGAGAAATGGGGAAGAAAAATTGCCACAAAAAGTTTATGAGAAAAATGAGAAAAAAGCATTCTTAGACAGTTTGCATTCCAATACTGAAACACTGATTTTAAGCATCCCCATGTTGGAATGCACATGGGGAATTGACAATTCAAAATTCTTCATCTAAAAATACATAAACCTGTTTCAATTCTTAGACACTTCTGACATACAAGTTTAAAGGTACAATTTATGTAAAAAAAAAGAAATGTCAACAATATTACTGCAACTCAAAAAAAAAAAAAAAAGAGGTGAAGTTTTAAACCTGAAAAACTACAGCATGGTTGTCAAAAACTGTGATCCTAATATATGATGCTCAACCCCTTGTGGATGGAAATTGAAAAAAACAAAAAAACAAACAGCATCTGGATACTAAGATTGTCACAAAATTACTTCCCCAAAATGATTTGCCACTACTCTGAGTGGCGTTGTTGCTGCTGAAAACTTGTATAGACTTTATAGCAGTCAGCCAAATCTTGGAGGTAGAATCAAAGCTTGTGCAAATGACGTGCAACGTATGAGTCTCATTTTCACTCATAACAAATTTGTTCCTGGGGAAAATATAATCAAGGATTACTATACCTTAAGTGTAAGGATTTTTGTGTGATGAAAATCTTTAACTATAATCAATGATAATAGTGATAACAGTTACTGAAATTTTCCATCATTTCTCAGTAGTTTAAATCTTGGTACTCTACACTAAAATGTTATAAAACTGTGTTAACCACAGGTTTGAACACATTTTTATGAAAATTAGTCTGTGTTGAAGATTTCCCATTCGTTTTGTACATAGTGCATATCGTTTCGTCCCGTTGCGCTATAGGATGGAATTCAACACCTTTCGAGGAAATTACTTAAAAACTGTAATATATTAGATTTGTATGTTAGCTCTTTTGTTGAAGTAAGGGAATAGTAGCAAACAATGCCACATAGCATGGCAAGTCTGGCTCATCAACGTTGATACAATTCTCCTTTGAATTTTGTTTAACAAAAAAAAAAAAAAAAACAGTGATTTTTAATTCCGTCCTGTCACGCCAGTAAAATGTTTGGTTGCATGGAAATAAAACAAATGTCTGCCTTGTTTATAGTGCACTTTCATGCTTTCATGTAAGCTTGATACATATGGCTGCTATAATGCTAACATTTCTTTTTGTGAGCAAAAAATTCTCTTAAATTCCGTCTCATCGCTGTCCCTTGATTTTTTGGATCAGACCCAGAGGCACATTTTTGTTTTTCTCGCTGGAAATTGGAAAAAAAGGGAAGAGAAAATGAAGAGTATCCACAGTTGCCAAGATCGTCATTAAAGACAGCCTTTGCATTGGTGATCAAATCTTGGTGGAAAGATTCAATCTTTGGGCAAATGAAATGCTATTGCAACATCATCATTCATGAAAAGTAATTTTCCTCAAGAAAGAAAATCAAGGATTACCGTTCCAAAAGTGTAAGAATTCTTGTAAAATGAGAATTTTTGGCCTTATGATAATAATTGTTGATCAAATTTTTCAGCATTCATTAGTAGTTTGACTCTTGGTGTGCTTAATCTACACTAAGATGTTTTAAAACTGTGTTTTCCAAAGTTTAAATACATTTTGATGAAAATTAGCCGATTCCCTAGAATTTCCCATTCGTTTTGTATATAGTTCATTTTTGTCCGTCCCGTCGATTTTTGTCCGTCCCGTCACGCGACGGGACGGACTTCAACAGCTTTTGAGAAAATTACCTAAAAATAAAATCTATTAGATCTAGATGTTTCTCTATTTGCGCAAGTAATGTTTGGAACATTGACAAACAAACACCACATGACATGGTCTGTATTGCTCATTAACTTTGAATTAATTCTCCTTTGAATTTTCTTCACAAAAACTAGTGCTTTTTTCAGTCCGTCCCGTCGCGCTAATAAAATTTATTGTTGCCATGGAAACAAAACTGATGCCGATCCTGTCCATAGTGCAGTGTGATGTCTTCATGTAAGCTTAAGACATTTGTAGTAATAAATGGCTGCTAACACTTAACTTTTTTTGTTTTAGATAAAAAAACCCATTCAAATTCCGTCCCGTCGCGCTCCCTTGATTTTTGGATCAGACCCATTATCTATATATATATATATATATATATATATATATATATATATATATATATATATATATATATTATATATTATATATATATATATATATATATATAATATATATATTATATATACATATGTATTATATATATATGCTCGTTTAAAATCTATAAAGATGCAACTGAGACGCATTCAAAAATTCAGCACCGAATTGATGGATTTAAATTCACGAATAGGCAAACGGTTACAGCATTTGGGGCATGACTACAATACTTCATCTATACGTTTTCCGACCAGTGAAGAGTCTGTTTAAAGATTTATTTTATCCTAATATGTTTGCATTTGAAAGATGTTGAATACATGTAGTCTATACGACGACATCTGAATAACACAACTTAAACATTTTCTCAATATTCGGCGATCATTGCCGTTGTCCCAAAACCACGCTGGACCAAAGTGTATGTTTGGAGTGATACTTGTATGTCAGAACCTTTATACCCTGGGTGAAATATTAATAGAATGTTGTGAATGTTAATGACATATGATGTCTGCATAAATGAATACTATTTATGTTTTTACCTTTAAGATTAATTGTGTTTGATTAACGTCAGTATTGTCAGGGGCAAATTATTTGTTTTCTTAGTATAGGACCTAATTTTTTTTTTTTATCTCTACTTTTCTTTAAAACACAACAATGCCCAACAATGATTTAGTCTCAGTTGAGAAAAGTTAAACGGAGAAATTTATGTAATATTTATTTATATTACAGAAAAGTATACGGCTCTAATTCAACCCTGTGGAATCCCCGATTGAAACGTACCGAAATGCTTATCTCGTGCCTTTGTAGAAAAAACTTGCTCTCTCCTCATTACGTGAGAATCTAAACCATTTCTGTTAAATTTCAAGGATGCAGACAAAAGGAAGGAGAAAAAAAGACGCCCTTTTTCTAAAAAGAAACCTCATAAACTAAAGCAGAAACAATCATGTAACAAAAGACATAACTTAGGCCTATCTATAAATATAGAGACAAAATTTGGTCATATATTGTTATACTCTTTTACATCATTTTGACTTCCGTAGCATCCAACTCATCATATCTGTCACAATGAGCACATTTCAGTATTTCAGAAAATAATCTCACTCTCTTTTTTTTTCTCAGTTGCTTAGGCACCTCACCAGCTTCAAAAAGAAAAAATGAAATGAAACCCGGAAGTTGCACCAGAAATATTAGTTGCGCCCCCCTTCACAGAATTCCTGGATCCGCCCCAGATGAGTGCGCCTTATAGCCCAGGTGACCAGCGAAGACTCTCAAACAACAATCGGTGAAGCATCCATTTCATGATTTGCAACAAACTATTTCTATTCTTGTCAAAGTACCCTAGACTTTCTTCTTCTTCTTCTTCTGATTAAGTGTGCCTCCTTCAATAGGCTGAAGATTCTTGCAGACTGTGCTATTTACATTATAATACAGTTTATTTACAGTTATACTTTAAGGAATACTTGGTTGCCATCAAGCACTATAAAGGATTGCATGAATTATTATCATATACATCACAATTGCTTTATCTCAATGAATTTCAAACCAACATCAGCTCATGCGCAAAGACGAACTTCACGTAGCCTATACGAAATGTCTTATTTTGGCAATTGATTTTCAGTACAATTTTCTTATCTTATAACATCATACTTAATTGAAATTTTCTAGTAATTTCGTAATCAGTGTAGGCTTCTATATATTCGGTAATAACTTTGGTGATTAGAGACTTTTCAAAGTATGTTTGCTACTTTACAGTTTACATAGAACTTTACAAAGGCAAACTCTCTCTGATATATCGTCATAATTTATTTTCCACACATTTTGCCACCGTACTCCCCCCCCCCGAAAGTAAATAAATAAATAAAGGTACTGTTTACAATCGGGAGCAGTGATTTAAAAAAAAATGTTCGAGATAGCACATTCGGAGGCATATGTGTATGTCAGTTGCTTCATATCAAACGTCTAATGTAAAAAATTTGCAATTAAGCCTAAAATACAGGGAGGTATATCATTATCTTTATCAACAAACCATAACTGCATGTTGAGAGTTTAGTCTAGAAACATTTTCATTATAACTATTGTTCACATTTTTTTGGTGTATTTTACAATATGTAGCATTAATTATACTGATTCAAACTTTTACATTGGTTGTTTCTATCTCTAACTCAGATTTTAGAACTATTTTGAAGCACGAAAGCTGGGTTTTTGTTTCATCTGCAAATGATAAATAATGCCGTTAATTTCCTCTTCCCCCTCCTCATCCTTCTCCTCATTGATCCTTCCCTCCTTCTCCTCTCATTCTGTGCGCCTCTTCCCTTTCTTTCGCTCGCTCATTCTTTCGCTCATCTCTCCTCATCTATCATCTCCCTCCCATTACTCCCTATAATATTTTCTCTCAAAAGTCCACCCGTACGGTAACTCCGTAAGGCTGCTTTCACATAGAAGTATTCGGTATTCGGTATTCGCTATTCGCTATTCGAGCACCGAATACACCATCACCCGCACCGTCATCTCACCATCCCATGTAGTGATATCGAATCTTATTAACAATTTCTAAACTGCATCAGAATGTCGGTCTGCATGCTTATATTTGCTAACGGGCAAATCCAGACCAAAAGTGTCATTATTTCATAAAAGAGAGACGGTATACGCTGCAAGAAAATCGAACAAGCTCGATTCCCACTTTGCTATACTTTTCGCAGGTATTCGGTACTTTCGAATAGTGCCCTCTTATGTGAACCGGTGTGAGGAAATCCTATCGTTCGATTCAAGCTATTCGCGTGCCCTCGAAAAACGAGCCCGAATACCCGAATAGTATACTTCTATGTGAAAGCAGCCTTAGGCTGCTTTCACATAGAAGTATTCGGTATTCGGTATTCGGTATTCGGTATTCGCTGTTCGCTATTCGCTATTCGCTATTCGAGCACCGAATACACCATCACCCGCACCGTCAACTCACCATCCCATGTAGTGAGGATTTCTTCCTCCTACATCGCAGCAAATCTTATAAACAATTTCTAAACTGCATCAGAATGTCGGTCTACATGCTTATATTTGCTAACGGGCAAATCCAGACCAAAAGTGTCATTATTTCATAAACGAGAGACGGTAATATACGCTGCAAGAAAATCGAACAAGCTCGATTCCCACTTTGCTATACTTTTCGCAGGTATTCGGTACTTTCGAATAGTGCCCTCTTATGTGAACCGGTGTGAGGAAGTCCTATCGTTCGATTCAAGCTATTCGCGTGCCCTCGAAAAACGAGCCCGAATACCCGAATAGTATACTTCTATGTGAAAGCAGCCTAAAGGCGCAATAATCAACAGACGCTCAATGACGTAGCTGCATGCAAGGTGATTGGGTGTGTGTTTAGTACACTGTGTACTTTACGATGCCAACGCACGACGCACCGTACCGTATACACACAATAAAAATGCACTGAGCTGAGTTGATGAGAGGGCATTTAAATCACGTGACCACGTTGCGCGCTTCCATTTTTCAAAGAGTGGAGACTTTGCACACGCCACGTGAGTATACTGAGAGCTTTGTTTAGTTTCCGTTCTTAGAGACGTATGTCAGAATATAAACTTTATAATCATGTATCCCATGCATTAATTGTTCACGGTTGATTTAATTTACTCTCAGAATGGAATATATTCAGCATTCTGAGGAATTTTTGTGTCGCTTCCTTCTATCGTTTTCACCAAGGCACATAATGGCTGGCAAGGAATGCATGGTCCCATGTATTGAAATTTCTGTAACGGCAGAGGTTGTGTGCACTTCCATGCAGTACAGTAGTGCCATGCCTAGTGCGCGTGGCGTGGTGGAGTGGTAGACGCATTTTTACAGTAACTTACAAGTAGGGTCTGTGGAGGGTCAAGGAACATTATATTAGTAGAAATCGAGGTCACAGGATTTGAGTCTTACTTTCTTCTAGACTAGACTAGATCTTCTAGATGGGCTGTAGGCCCTATAAATTTATTGCACTGTAGATCTAGTCGATATGTCAATCTACACGCAGCCGCTGTCACGAAGCGACGCGGCTGCACCTCTATTCCTTCGCAGACGTCATTTTTCAGTGTGGTTGTGCGACTCCTTCATGAATATCTTTATTAATCATGGAAAACTAAAATACAAGGAATTATCGTAATATATGATAATCATTCAATAATCGGTATGGTAAGGGCACCAGTATTTGGTCAGGCACCGGTCGGTATTCGGTCACTTATCACTAGTCACCAGCCAGTAAGTAACTGTCACAACACACGCAAATCACACTAATTCACATACTTGCACACTCATTCACAACAGGAAACTCCCTTAGCCCCCTCCAAAAATCCATCCAAAATCCCAAATTTTACCGTCAAAAGTGCAGAATCGGCGCTACTTTCCAAAAGCGCGCGCGGATAAGGCCCAGTTTTAAGAGTACGGGTCGCCGAAAAAGCGCTAAAAATCGAGAAATACGCCGTTCTCTCGCGGGATTTTTCGCTTATCGCAAGCTTGGCGTGTAATGGTATCCTCAAAAACGCAAAAGAAAAACAAAATGTCCGTACGTGCCGATACAGTGTCCCAATGTACAAGGGTTGAATGCAAGTGCCGAGGCCCCAGTATTCGGTCACCAACGGTCACCGCAACTTCCCCGATACAATTTTGCGCCAACAAGGTAGCGCGCGTGTGCGTTTTTTAGCTGCCTTGAACACGCATTGACTTTGAACGCGCACATCGCGTGACCGAATATTGGAGCCGATGACCGTATACTGGGGAATTTTCAAGGTGAAATATTTCACGATTTTGTGCAATTCTGTGAGATATTTAACGAAATGAAAGTTGAGATTAAGGAGAGCTAGAGGGCGCCTCTCCGACTACCTATGTTGTACGTTGTAGTATACGAGAGTGAATGCCATTCAAATAACACGCAGATGAGGAGTGAAGCAATAAGGACGTTTACAGACCTGATTTCAGCCACAAATTTCGATGAGTTTTTGACGTAATTAAACAAAAAATCGCATACCGATTATTGAATGATTATCATAGATTACGATAATTCCTTATATTTTAGTTTTCCACGATTAATAAAGATATTCATGAAGGAGTCGCACTACCACACTGAAAAATGACAACGTCTGCGAAGGAATAGAGCCTAGAGGTGCAGCCGCTGTCGCTACAGCGGCTGCGTGTAGCTAACGTCGATCTAGCTTTGGGCTTGTAGTGTCGATGAAATTTGTAATGAAATCAAATACTGAAATAGAGTAACTGCGGCATGGCAGTAAGCGGCCATGCAGCCGTTCGTGGCAGGTACAACATACCCGGTAATAAACTAATATACCGCTAAACAAAGCATTACACTGTTACATGCACACTACATGTACACATATACTAACACACTAGCAATCAACAAAAACCAACCGACAAAATGGGCACGATCTCTGACGAAAGTGAAATTTTCTCACCTAAATGACAACATATCGCATCCAAAATAAAATTTTCGGTACTGCTTAACATAACAATTTAGAAAAGATGGTCCAAGAAACTTGATTTTTTTGTTGTTTTCCCGATGCTCATGCATTTTGAAAACATATCCTCGCATAAAATAGAACTTTCGCAAGCCGATGTGGGCGGCCATTTTTGTTCGGAAAGTGGATGTTACTATCGAAAAAATTCAGAAAAACATGAGAAAGACAACAACAACGCCAGAATTGCGATCTTGTTTGCGGCCAAGGCATGTGCGCCCGCTATTTTCACGTGCTTTCGCAGTGGGAATTGGCGCTTAAGCAATGTTCGCGAGACATGTGAAGGCGTTCAGCTAAAGATCGCGGAGCACGCGCGTATTGCATTGGGATTGTACATCGTGCCGCAAGCAGAAATACTATGTCACATATCGCCCTTATCGGTGAAAATTGTGCCGGGTTTTGCCCTGGTAAATCATGAAAACTGCGTTGGTCAATGGTAAATTTCTTTTATGAAAACAATTGCGTTAATGAATAATCTTGTCTATGATACAATGTATATGAAATGGTTGAAAATAATTTGTCTGATTTGTTTACAAGTTGGAAAAACCCTTAACAATGCCTAAACTGCCGCAAACGGGATATTTTACTCTAGGCCATGCGTAACTACACGCAGCCGCTGTCGTGAAGCGACAGCGGCTGCACGTCTATTCCTTCGCAGGTGTTGTTATTTTTCAGCAGTGGGTGTGCGATTCCTTCATGAATATCTTTATTAATCGTGGAAAACTAAAATATAAGGAATCCCCGTAATCTATGATAATCATTCAATAATCGGTATGCAATTTTTTGTTTAATTACGTCAAAAACTCACCAAAATCTGTGGCTAAAGTCAGGTCTGTAAACGTCCGTATTGCTTCACTCCTCATCTTCTGCGTGTTATTGAATGGCAATCACTCTCCTATACTACAACGTAGCGAGTCGGAATGGAAGTGATGAGCTAGTCGGAGACGACAAGCTTTACCGAACACACGAAACGCACGGGTGTACGTAAAATGCTACCATGGTACCTCGGGTTGAGCGTTCGTGGTAGTTCGTTGATTTTGTGAATCATCGCACAATCTACTCCGAAAAATTCAACAATAAGGTTTGGATACCAACAAAACACCAAATTCAACTCTAGAACCATCAGCAAAATAAAAATCTGTAGGTGAGTGGTATTACTGTTAAAATCAAACAAAATAAAAGACATTTTTTGTGGTCTTGCCGTCAAAAGCGACGGTCGTTTACAACGTTTAAACATTAGTACATGTCAGACTGCTGTGCTTTGCACAGCAGTCTGGTCAGGCTGGTCATGCGACACTTGGTGCCCCATAAAAAACTAGAGTAAGTGTCCCGGTTTGCAGCCACATAAGGGTTTTTCCACTTTGAAACGCAGACTTGCAAATTGCTTTAACCCAGGTAAAATTTATATCATACAGGCCAGAGTTTGACCACTTACCAATTTACAATGTACATCAGTCCGGGAAACCTGCTCATGAGGACTGCTCCCCCGTACGAGGACTGCCCCGCCTCATGAGGACCCCCCGTACGCCTCATGAGGTCTCCGGGAGAGGACCTCAAGAGGCCCCCTATTCACTTCTTATTCATCTCACATCTGACATATAAATTGTCGCAACTTTGCACATTGATTTTTTGTTACACACACATGTCCACTATCCATGATGAAAAGAAGAAAAAAATCCCGCGACGAGACGTCACATCACATCACGCATCCCCATTAGCACATACAGAAAATCTCATAGCTTGCGCGCTGTCTGTATGTGCTTATGGGAAGCTAGATGTGATGTGACGTCTCATCGCTGCACTTGATTCCAGAAGCGCCCAAAGTTTAGCAGACGGCGGAATTGACAAAGAAAGTGAACCCATCATACCTACAAAGTGATTAGTTTGCTAACAAACTGGAGTACCCACCTACTCTATCAGTGTGGAATAGTAATTTGGAATATATGTACAAGATCAGGTTAGTACTGATTTTATTTTTCTCGTTACGAATTTGTGTAAAAAGATGTCAAGACTTCAGCTTCACGAGGCTGGTTCGCGCGCGGAGAGGTGAGAGCTGCAGAAAAAAGCACTGAAAATATTTAGTCGGATCAGGCCGCTGGGTGTAGCAGTCTTGCATTGTGCAAACACGCTGGCGCCCGTGTTTTGATAGGCGCTCTGCATCGGTTGATTAAAACCTGATTTTTGAAGAAAAAAAACAGACAGGATCTTTTCTTCTTTTCATCATGGATAGTGGGCATGTGTGTGTAACAAAAAATCACTGTGCAAAGTTGCGACAATTTATATGTCAGATGTGAGATTGAATAAGAAGTGAATAGGGGGCCTCTTGAGGTCCTTTCCCGGGGGCCTCATGAGGCGTGTACGAGGGGGTGGGGGGGGGGGTCCTCATGAGGCGTGGCAGTCCTCATGAGTGGGTTTCCCAGACTGACATTATTATTATATATCATAAGACCAATGTCCATCGCAATAGTAAAAAAGGCGATGGCCGTGATCCAGTACAGCGTCCGCCGGTTCACGACCGTGATAGTCCGGTTCGCAGTCTGATGTACAATTCCTACACAATAACGCGAGTGCTCCGCGATCTTCTGCTGAACGCCTTCATTTGGCTCACGAATGTTGCGAAAGCACGTGAAAAGGGCTGGCGCGCGTGCACTGACCACAAACAGGGATTGCAGTTGTGGCAATGTTACTGTTGTCTTTTTCATGTTTTTGTATTTTTTCAATTGTAACATTCACTTCCGGAAAAAAGTGGCAGCCCACATCAGCTTGCAAAAGTTCTATTTCCACGTGAGGACATGTATTCAAAATCCATGAACATCGGGAAAATAACAAAAAATCAATTTTTTTAGACCCCTTGTTCCTTAATTGTGATGTTAAAAAGTACCGAAAATGGAATTTTGGATGCAAGATGTCATCATTTAGGTGAGAATATTTCACTTTGGTTGGAGAGGTTGTCCATGTCATCAGTTGATTTTTGTATTGTAGATTAGCAGCGTGTTAGTGAATGTGTGGTATACATGTTGTACATGTATAGAGTGTGTCACTGTGTTCAGCGTTACATGTATATTACCAAATAGTGCTGTAGTGCTGTAGTGGCCGTGAACCGGCACCTGGCCGCGAACTTTGACATTTACTCTGTGGTCGTTGTCCATGGTTGAAGCCATGGGCAATATTGTACCACCTTCGTGAATTTGGGCCATTGTCTGGATAGGAAGACTCTTTGTCCGGGTAGTGGTGAAACAAAATAATATTCCATGGGCACAGTGGGATTGTGAACAACATATTCTCTTTCCCATGCTATTGTGTACTGGACTTTACTGTCGATGTCACAGTTCGTATTAATGAAACTGGTGAGGAGTGGGGCACATGGACAATAGCTGAACACTGAAGGAAGCATCATAAAGTGTGTATAACGAACACATACACTACAGCAAAGGTACAACAGTAGCTAAGGGTCAGCAGGGATGCCAAGTTCAAAAAAATTTTATGAGTGAGATTTTCATGACTCGGCATCTCGGCATGCAAATGAGTATATGAATATAAGAACGACCCAAGTCCATGGAAGATCATTTCGAATAAACTAAAAAAAAACTTCATATCTTTTTTATTTGTCCAATAATATTCTATTTAACTGTGATGGGAAGGCAACATTATACAAATTAGAACATATATTATTATGACAATTAACATTTACATTAATTGTGGAGAGGCCATTTTGTGTGGTGGACTTGGGTCGTTCTTTGATTCATATACATGATATTCTGCTATAGAGATGGGAGAAGGATGAGAGAGGGTGCTATTATATGAATGTAAGAATGACCCAAGCCCTTCATTCTTACATTAATATAAGATTTAACTCATTCATTTCAGGCACTTCCGGGGGTAATTAGGATTTATCGTTTATACACAAGATGAGTCCATGCATAAGCTACAATTTCCCATGTCAAACTGAATTTGGCCAAAAACCTTTGACATAGGCTGCGTTTATCAATTTTCCCCAGTTTAAACGACTTTCGAAAGCCCTTTCGATAGCCCTTTCGATAGCCCTTTCCATAGCCCTTTCGAAAGCCCTTCTCATAGCCCTTTCGAAAGCCCTGTCCACTCCCTGTACTATTAATGTGCCACTTGTTTTCGTCGGCTGCGTTTATCAACTTTCGAAAGCCCTTTCGATAGCCCTTTCCATAGCCCTTTCGAGAGCCCTTTCCAAAGCCCTGACTGCCTGTACTATTAATGTGCCGCTTGTTTTCGAAGAAGGGACGGCGAAAAGCAATTACCATCATAAAGACATATCTTCCTTTGAGAGTGACAAGTCATGATACAATGGCACATGAATCAATTGTCTTCCTATCTGTGAGGCAGCTCCAGTTTAGCACATACTTCAAATATTTCTGAGTGGCGGCATGAGACATGGGAGCAAAGGGAATGAGACTGTTGTTACTCTATTTTTCAAACCTTGTTGGTGAAAGAAACACCTCCTTGTTCCAAGCATATACGTGCATTACACACAGCTGTATGTATACACCTGTGTACACGTACTCGTGTGCACTTTACGTCGTGGCGCGCGTCTTTTCAGAAACTGGAAACGCATGGTTGCGTAACCGCAGTAGGGCGACCTAAAGGGCTTTCAAAACAGCTTTGCGTTTATCAACTTCGAAAGGCTTTTACAAACAGGTTTCTGATAACCTGTTTAGGAAACCTGTTTGGATCGTCACAAATTTCGGGCTTTCGAAAAGGCTTTCCTAAAGGGCTATCAAAACAGCTTTGCGTTTATCAACTCGTGAAAATTCCTTGAAAGCTGTATGGATAACCTGTTTCTGCCGAGAAAGGAGAGTTGATAAACGCACCCTTTCGTAAAGGCTTTCCTAAAGGGCTTTCAAAACAGCTTTGCGTTTATCAACTCATAAAAATTCCTTGAAAGCTGTTTGGATTACCTGTTTCTGCCGAGAAAAGGAGTTGATAAACGCACTAATTCCTTGAAAGCTGTTTGGATAACCTGTTTCTGTCGAGAAAAGGAGTTGATAAACGCACCCATAGATGTCTTGCACTTCCATAGTTGATACACTCTTGTAAGTAGGCAGTTGGGCATATCATGGGTTTGTGGGAAGTCAAGTGCCCTGCATTCATGTTAGTTGTGCATGTAAATGGCTTCAGTTTGGAACTTACCTGAAAACTGACTCTTAGTTACAGCATTTTTTTTTTTTTTTTTGAGTGACACTTGGTCATGACTTGTGAACTCTTATGGCAAACATTATTTACACAGTCCCCATAACTTAATCCAAGCACTTTCAAAATTCTGTTTCAAGCTCTATTGTTATTATCATAATAATTTTTAGTTATTTGGTGCAGGAGTGTCTACAGAATTCTACATTGTGGTTGTACACTAAGTACCATAAAGGCCCAAATTAATGTAATTACAATGCATTGCTTTCATTGTTGTTTTCCAAGCAGACCAAAGGCAGGAGCAGCAGCAGCGCAGACAGCTTAGCAGTATTTTGTGGAGAAGAAAACTTCCATTTTGAAGATGGATTCCAGGCAGAGAAGTAAGAATGAGAAGCACATACATTGTACATGCACAAAACCCAGTTTGCTTGTTTGCTGTCAGAGTTTACAATTATCTTCTCCCCTTGCTTGTGTAATTTCATGATGGGACCATTCAGATTCGAGTTAAAGGGAAGATAAACCCCAAGAACAATGTGGATTGAGTGAAAGCAGCAACATTAGTAGAACACATCAGTGAAAGTTTGAAGAAAATTGGACAATCGATGCAAAAGTTATGAATTTTTAATGTTTTGGTGTTGGAACCGCTGGATGAGGAGACTACTAGAGGTTATGACGTATGAGTGGACTACAATATCAAGAAAATATAAAGAAAATACTACAAAAATCCTTTTTTCATGAAAATTACAAATTCCATCAACTTGATATTGACATATGTTAAGGGTAGCAATTATTCCCCCTGCTTTCTGAAAGCGGTTGGTCCACTGCTCTTTCATAATTCTATAAAAGTGAATTTTTGTTGAATATCCTTTATATTTTCTTTGTATTGTTGTCCACTCATACGTCATATCCTCTAGTAGTCTCCTCATCCAGCGGTTCCAACACCAAAACTTTAAAAATTGATAACTTTTGCATCGATTGTCCAATTTTTCTCAAACTTTCACTGATGTGTTCTACTAATGTTGCTGCTTTCACTCAATCCACATTGATCTTTGAGTTTACCTTCCCTTTAAGATTATTCAACAGCAGTGCAGATTCATGATCCTTTATTATTTCAAATTTGCGAATAACAGTAAGAAAATCTGTTTGTAATTTTACAATATCAGTCCAATTGCCAAATTCACACTCTACCAAAAAAAAAAAAAAAAAGGGTCCCTGATCTATAGATTGAGTTGATTAATTTGTAATCAGTGAGTTTCCATGGATTATGTAAATTCTGACCGTGTGATTGCGCATGCTGCATTGCATACCAGCTCATCGCCAGGAGGGACTTAACAACTTCTGAGTTATATTTTATTTCACCAACAAGTCTTGTTATCAAAGATAGGCCTAACCTTGATGAATGAAGATGGGGAAATATTTTCTTCTCATATTTTGCTTTTGCCTTCTTTATTGTTGTTGTGGGGGGGGGGGGGGGGGGATGTGAGGGTATAGTTCCCTATCAGGAGACTGCAAAATATCAGTGTTTAGAAACACTGAGAGATATGATAGTAGGAGCCATTCCCTTTCCCATCTCCATGCCCTTCTGGCGAAACTTGACCAATGCCCGGACCTCTCTTTGTTCTGTGTGTCCAGGGAGAAGCGAGAGCGAGGATGACCGCACCCTTTTTGTCAAGGGCCTGTGCTACAGCACGACGGAGGAGACCCTTGTGGACACCTTCAGGGCCGTGTCGGCCAGGATCCCCCTCAACAGCCAAGGTCGTTCCAAAGGGTAGGTTGCTTCCAAGATGTGCCATTTTTATGCCTCCGCCACGAAGTGGTGCCGGAGGCATTATGTTTTTGGGTTGTCCGTCCGTCCGTCTGTCCTTCCGTCCGTCCGTCCTTCCGTCCGTCCGTAATGAATTTTGTGGACAGGGTACCTACCAAAACCTTTTGAGGTATCCTAATGAAACTTGGCATATATGTGTATTAGGGGGTGAAGTTGTGCCTACCAACTTTTGGGTGCATATGCTCAAGGTCAAAGGTCAAGGTCAAATGCTTAAAATTTTACTATTTCCCCCATATCTATGCCATGCCCAAAGATATTTTCTTGAAACTTAGTGTATACATGTATTACTCAATCAAGATTCTCTAGTAAAAGTTTGGGATCATGCGGTTAAAGGTCAAAGGTCAAAAGGTCAAGTAAAAAAAGTGAAATTTAACTTTTTTCTCCAAATAGTTCAAGGTATCTTCATGGAACATAGTATATATGCATGTACTGACTGGCAGTGATTAGCTAGGGAATTTGGGGTTCATGGGGTCAAAGGTCAAGGGCAACACTTCAAAATTTTACTATTTCCCTCATATTTGTGCAATGCCAGCAGGATTTTTTTTTTAAACTTGGTGTATGAATTTTTAACCTGATAGTGATTCTCTAGAAAGTTTTGTTTTTATGCCTCCGCCAAGAAGTGGTGCCGGAGGCATTATGTTTTCGAGTTTTCCGTCCGTCCGTCGTCCGTCCGTAATGAATTTTGTGGACAGGATAACTACCAAAACCTTTTGAGGTATCCTAATGAAACTTGGCATGTATGTGTATAAGGGGGTGAAGTTGTGCCTATCAATTTTTGGGTGCACATGCTCAAGGTCAAAGGTCAAAAGGTCAAGGTCAAATATGTAAAATTTCACTATTTCTACCATATCTATGCAGTGCCTGAAGATATTTTCTTGAAACTTAGTGCATACATGTATTACCCAATTAAGATTCTCTGGTGAAAGTTTGGGGACATGAGGTCAAAGGTCAAAAGGTCAAGTAAAAATATTAAAACTTCACCTTTTTTCTCTGTACCTTGGAAATTGTTCAAGGTATCTTCATATACAGTTGTACATTTACTGACTGGCAGTGATTATCTAGAGAATTTAGGGTTCGTGGGGTCAAAGGTCAGGGGTCAAAGGTCAAGGGCGACACTTCAATATTTTACTTTTCCCTCATGTTTATGCACTGCTAGCAGGATTTTTTTTTTTTTTTACACTTGGTGTATGCATGTATAACGTAATAGAGATTCTCTGGAAAGTTTTTTTTTTTCTTTTGTTTTTGCCTCAAAGGTCAAAAGGTCAAAGATCAAGGGAAAGTGCTGAACTAAGTTTTCCTCCATATCTCGGAAGTGGCTCAGGTTATCTTGAAACGTACTAGTACTACTACATAATTATGCATGTTCTGCCTGACAGTGATTATCTTATGAATTTTATGGTCAAAGGCCTGATGAAAATGGTAACAATTTACTATTCAATACAGAAATTGCACTTTTTCTCCATACCTTTAAAATTACTCAATGCATCTATAAATGTTTGAATTGGTCAAAGTCAAGTTAAAGTCCTTAAATCCCAAATACATGCTCTCCTAATCAAGGAAGGTGAACATTCAACACATTTGTGACAAACTTGTCATTTTAATATTTTGCCAATTTTGCCAATTTTGTGAAAATGTAATCACACATTGTCCACATGTACTATCTAGACCTATTAGGAGAATCATGCATTATGGCGGAGGCATACATGTACCAGTCGCCATGGCGACATTTCTAGTTTAAAACTGCAATACTTTCTAGTAGTTGACTCAGAGCTCTGTGGTGATGTGGTAAAGCAGAGCTTGCCCTCCAAGGTTTTATGACATACAAATGCATGTTGATTTGTGTTGATTCATGATACCCTCAACCTCAATTTTGTGGTGAAACGAATATCTACATATAGCAACAATCCATATATTTTAAAATAATTTTTTTTCTTTTTCTTCAGAGTACTTGGGTATGTCAAAAAACAAACAAACAAACAAACAACTTTCAAACTAAGATTCTGGTTGTGACCTCATCTGTCAGTCATTGCTAAATTACTGATATTTTTGAACAAAAGACATTGGAATGCACCTTCCCCTCGACTCAGCATAACTTTCATCTCTTTGTGATATTAATGTCATGAACAAAAGACATGGCAAGGGAACTCTTAAGTTATGCTCTCGTTCTCAGAGAGGGTGTATTCAATGTCTTTTGTTAATCAGATTAGTACTTTAGCAGTGATTGACAGATGAGGTCACAACCAGAATCTTGGTTTGGAAGTCTTGTGTTTGTGGGTTTTTTTTTTTTTTTTTTTTTTTTTTTTTGTGAGCGTATCCGAGTAATCTGAAGAAAAATTATTTTGAAATATATGGATTGTTTCTAGATATTCATTTCACCACAAAAGTGATGTTGAGGGTATCATAAATCAACACAGATCAACATGCATTTGTGTGTCATAAAACCTTTAACTTTTTAAATAGGAGGAACCCTACTTAGTTTGCAAGTAGTATAAGTGCTAATCTCTCGTACAGAGATTCTACAGTCTGTCATGTGAATCAGAATAAGTCAAAATGTTTTATTTTTTGGTTTAAATGTTTTAGTCTTGGTGATTGAGTGAAAAACAAAATGCAAAGGCCATGTGAAGGGGGTTTGCGGGACTAACACCATACTGGGGCTTTCTTTAGCTCAGTCGGTAAGAGCACATGTGAAGCAATCTGGCTGTGTTGTGCTTGAATCCTGATGGAATCCCATTAAATGTGCTCATTTTTCATTTTAAATTTCAGCTGGTACAATATACTGTAAAAGCGGAAAATTCTTGCCAGAGTAAATGTTTGTGCTCAGTTGGTAAAGTGAAGTTTGCATGTTGTAAATATGCATAATCTAAGAGATAGTTGTATTATTTCATTTAAGAAGCAAAATTATTTGTACGGTATTATTATCACAAATTTTGATGTTGCACGAAATGTGCTAAAATTTCCACATGCAAAAAGTTTCCGTGTTTACATAAGATTGTGTACAAAGCAATGTAGCATCCAGCTGATGAGCTATTTCAATATCCCTCAAGGTTTGCGTACATCGAGTTTGAGGACGAGAGGAGTGTGGACGATGCCATGGACTCGCAGCAAGGCATCGAGATCGACGGATGGACCCTGACCCTGGACTACGTGGGCCACAAGCGGAGGAACTTTGAAGAGTCCGGCGGCGGCGGCGGCGGCAGGAGTAGGGCCAGCGGAGGAGGAGGAGGACGCGATCGTGATCGTGATCGTGACGGAGGGAGGCGGTTCGGCGGTAGCTATGGCTTCAAGTCCGGAGGAGGAGGAGGACGCGGTGGATACGACTCCAGGCCAAGGGGCGGAGGAAGAGGTAAGCTTTGTAGCCAGGATTTGTGATTTCCCCTTCGCAGCTAAGGCCCCAGCCCTGGAAAACAAACAAAGAAACAAAACAAACAAGAAAAACCAGAAAACACCATCATACAGTCATTGGGGATACCATGTAGGGCATCTCTTGGCCATGGATTACCAATTTACGCTCAACAGGAAAGTTTTGCTTGTGTATTTCAAGTTACAGATATCCCCCCCCCCGTGCACTTACAAGTGCACATTATCAGTGCACTTGTCAGTGATATGACGTTTGCTGCTGCGGCAATTGCTTCGGTTTTATTTTCTCCAAGGATGAGGGGTTGGGGTTAGGGTTGTGATAGGGTTTTAGGTTTAGTTTGATGTGAGAATTAGGATTAGGGTTAGGGTTGTGATAGGGTTTTAGGTTTAGTGTCACATGAGGCTTGGGATTAGGGTTGCGGTTAGGTTTGTGGGTAGAAGTTATGTTACGCTTAGTGTGCAGATATTTCTTGGGAGCAGTTGCCATAGGAGCACATGTCATGGAACCACACTTGTCACTCCACTGTCCACTGTGAGTGGGTCTTGTGTGTGTGTGTGTGTGTGTGCACGCACATTTTTTCTTTTTTGTTCTTACTTTTTATCTATTTTTTTTTTTTTTTGCGCTAACCTTGTTTGAGCTTTGTAGTGCCTACTGATATAAGTGGTTTATTACCAGAGCTGGCTAAAAGTCACAGTCACTTCAACTACCACCTGTGGTGCTTATATTGTCAATTGCAGATAGCAACCAGAACAGGACCCTGTACGTGAAGGGCATCCCGTACGATGCGACGGAGGACTCCCTCATTGACCTGCTGGGATGCGTCTCTGTCAGAATACCAAAGTACAGGGAGTCGGACGAGAACAAAGGGTGAGTCTCCGATTTGCCGTGTCTATTGAGAAATCTAGAAATCTCGAAATGTAGCCATACATGCGTACATTTGAAACAAACCAGGTCACAAGTGCCTGTGAAATCTTGCTACATACTAATTTTGTAAATGTTTGTAGAGTGCTCCCAGGCAAATGATCTCACGATGATGTCGCATGGTATTTGTATCGAGTGTTTTGTTTGGTGTAGAGAGGGGAAAATTTGTGAGGATGACTGTATTATCATTTTCAGTCCTGCATTAAGATGAACAGTATTTGGCTAAGATATATATTTTTCCCCATGGACCCAAGTTGTGTGCCTGCAGTCCCATGTGTGTGTATCTGTGTATGTGTGAGATTTTAGCAGGGAAAAATTTCAGCATTTCCAAATTATGATCAGATGCCAGTATTTCATTCAGTGTGAGACTCTTCATTCTCTTCACATTTGTGTATTCAATCTTAACATTAAGTCTTGTGCTCAGCCTTTACTACTACAGTTTGTGATGTCGCATATAGAGAATGATAAGTAAATCAATAGTAAACTCAGCACGTTTTCACTTTTCTAGCATTATAACAGATCACTTGCCTAACTTCTCTCAGAAGTAGGGGGAATAGTATTACCCTTAACATGTATGTCATTAACAAGTCAAGTGAATGTGTACTTTTCATAGAAGAATGAAGTTTTTGTGGAAGTCTCTAATTTTTTTTTTATCGTCGTTCACGTTTGTCATCACAAACTGTAGTCATCTTCTCATCTGTTGATGGCTACAATGAAATCTTTAAAATTCATATCTTTTGAACCGATTGTCTGATTGCATTCTCTGGATCCGCACAAAACAGGTTCGCATATGCCGATTTTGAGGACCACGCTTCGGCGCAGGACGCCATCGACCAACTCTCGGGGCAAGATGACCTCCTTCTGGAGTTTGCCCGGGAACGCCGCGGTGGCGGCGGCGGCGGCGGCGGTGGTGGCGGTGCCCGTGGTGGATTTGGCAGCGGCGGAGGCGGAAGTGGGTACAGGGACTCGGACCGTACTTACAGATCATCCAGACAGGATGACGGACCAAGTGACTGTAAGTATCTTCCTTTCTTGCCAACCCTGAAACCATGAGTAACAGAGGAGAGATGGTGAACGAAGCACAGAGCAACCAGCTTTAAATACTGTAAAACCAGCAATTTTTCGTGTGCGTGAACCTTTTGTGAATTTTGCAAGGAGCCAAGATTTGCAAAAGTGAAAGGCACATGCAAGTTCTTATCTACACAATGCACTGAATGCGAGGAACAATTAGTGAAAGTTTCATGCCACGGAAAAGGCTGTTGGGGCCAATTTTGCGAAAGTTTCATGTGGTAAATGTTTCTTGTTTCACTTTGATCAGACTATCTGGCTCCACATTTAGCAGCATGTATGTTTGTAAATGCACGAAAATAAGTGCAGCCAATAAATGATTGTAGAATGACAGTATTTTTTTTATTTAAGCACAAAATTATAACAGTTTATGATTCTTTTCATTCCACCCCCGGAAAGATGTAGCCACCTTTTGCTGCAAATTGTGGTGGGTAGGTATACATGGAGAGTTGTAAGAAGCGTAGAAATGATTGAACAATTATATTGATAGAGATGATTGGAGTGAAAGGTCAAATCTCATTAATGCTTTGGCTTGAAATTAATTTCCTAACATTACTTCAGTTGGGACTGTCAAGTAATAATGTGATATGGCAGACACGGTAGAAATTTTAGTTTAATCTGATGTTCGAATCGTTTACATGATTTCCTCTTGTTTTCTTTGGCTTTAATTCATTTCATTTCACTTTGTATGAATATGTTACTTTTTGTCAGTTTTGTCTGCACTCTGAAACCAAAAGCGTCAAAATAACATGTCTTATTGACATTTCCCACTGCTGCCTTGTTCCCCGCTTGAACCCCCAGATGACTCCCAGAACAGGACCGTGTACGTGAAGGGCATCCCCGAAGACGCCACTGAGGATGATCTCATGGACCTCCTCGGATGCTCCGCGGTTCGGATACCGAGACATCCCGACACAGATGAAATTAAAGGGTAGGCGCAAATGTCTGATGTGTGTGTGTGTGTCCCTTGCCAGATTGTTGAGCCATGTTAAAGCCATTTACCATTGGGGGCAGTGATTTAAAAACCGTTCGAGCCATCACATTTGATGCTTATGTGTAGATCAGTTATATCACATAACATCCTACCATATACCAAGAATTTTGCAATAAAGCCTAAAATATAAGGAGATATCACTATTTTTTGCAGTAAACCATAACTGTAGATGGTTTATTGAAATAATTTTGGCAAAACTATTGTTCACATTATGTATTAGCAATACTTAGCATTGATTATACCGATCAGCATTTTTACATCATTTGTTTCTATCTCTAACTCGCATTTTATAACTATTTTGAAGCACTAAAGCTAGGTCTTTGTTGCATCTGCAAATGGTGAATTGTACCTTTACATTTCACGGAAACTGAACTGCCGCAGAGCTTCGTGTTGCCAAGGTGACCTAGAGCAATCCAAACTGTGCCGCATGGCTCATTTTCAGGGAACCTGCTGTGTTTTTTTCCCCCCTGAAGTATGCCACTTTGGCACTTCTGAGTCATGCATTGGTCGTGCAATTGGAGTTGTGTAATAGCTCATTGAGCATTCATGAGCACAGCAGAAAGATTAACACATACTCTTCAATATTCTATAATAGAATACTTCTGATTAGTTAGACTGTACTGATAGGAGTTAGTTTATGACTGTAGGTGATGAAGTGATACAAAGTGATACTGTGGTTACTAGATGCTGCTGTAATATACCTATATTGTACATGTAAAAAGCAGATTTTGCAAGTAGTCTGTTTCTACATTGTTTGTTATGTTTTTTTTGGGTTTTTTGCAGCAAAAATTATATAAAAAGATTCTTTGTAAAGATAAGACACTGCATATTTTGGAAATAAGCTTAGCATGTGCCCTTTTTTTTTTTAGTGAAAAAAAAAAAGTTCTAAAAATTCTGTATGTATATACAGTTTACTCTTCATTGTCTTGCATTTACCTGTGCATTGTAGACAATCTTTTTTTTATTTTAACCCGTTGAGGACAGATTGATTTTGCTACAACACACATTTCCCATGGGTATACACCTGCCCGAGTATACTCTGGACTCCTCTTCAAAGGATTAAAAATACGGTGATTGGGGTAATGGGACCATATGGATGTTTTTTATCAGACTAATGGGAGATATATCTTTTCTCCATTCAGCTTTGCTTACGCTGATTTTGATGACCACGAAGCCGCGCAGAACGCCATCGACACTCTGTCTGGCTCAGACAACCTGTTCATGGAGTTCGCTCGGGAGCGTGGAGGCGGACGCGGCAGAAGTAAGTACTGCAGAAAATTGGATCTATCTGTCACGCTGTCGCGGAGAGCATTCCTTCGATCTAATCTGGATAATGCCAATCCTTGTGAAGGCTTGAATTGTTCCACAAATTTATAGAAATGATGCTCATCTTCGAAATGCATGCGGCCAAGCTATGGATTGCTGCTCGTTGAGTGTTTCCTGAGACTTTGTTGAGCCAATTCTTCTGTATTTTTTGTGGATAAGGGATTAAATCCCCTCTAACAAGGAGTACCAATTAGCTAATTATGAAGTTTATATGTTGTGAGATCTGGGGTCAAATGTCAAGGTTAGAATCATGCATTTTATCTTCATTATTGAGAAAACTCTGCAGACATTATTGACTTACACTAAAGAGATCATAACAGGTTGGATGAAAAAGAGAAAAAAAGGCAGCATGCCTATATTATTAAATGTTATGTAGATCCAACAAGCGAGGAATGATTTTAATTTTCGAAATCATCTCTTCTCACCCAGGGCGTGGCGGATTCCGTGGTCGCCGTGGGGGAAGCGGAGGAGGCGGAGGCTACAATGGATACTGAGGGGGGCAAGCATCAAGAACGAGGCGGCAACGCTCGTAACTAAATGTATCAAACAGGGACGGACCACGACGACAGAGGAGTTTTTCTCTACACGTACATCACAGAAATCTTGGGGGAAGAGTGAAAGCGACTTGCATAACAAGTGATGTACCTCTAATACTTTACAGCAAACAAGATGATGCCATGGCATTGTGTGTAGAGAGAAAAAAAAAAGAAAAAAAAAATTAACAGATGCCTTCGTATCGAGAGGAAATGATATCTTTTTTGACGCTATTATCGTTTGACGAGTCGCTTTGAGTCGAGACTCGCACGCAGATTTAGGCGATGCTCGCATGACGAAAACGTGCAGCAGATTGACAAAAAAAAAGTTTAAAAAAAATTGAAGTGACAGTGAAGGGGGTAGCAGTTTTGCGCTTACGATTTTTGTGCTGAAATGTTATTTTTAGTGATCAACGACTTAACATGGGGGTAGGGGGGAAGGGGTGGGAAATGCTGTAAACCTGTGGCCCAAGGGAGGCCGCATTTTTTCACTGGATGTACAAAATTTCCCCTTGTGGTGTCTTATATGTAAGTAGGCTAGTGTGAGTTTGTTGCTACTTGGGGTTGCTCGCTTGAAGCAGATTGCAAATGAATGAATTCCCTTGTTCATTCTACACACTTTAATCTTTTTTTACAATTCTGTTCACTCTTCCTGAAATGACAGGAAGGAGAAAAAAATGTTATGCCTTCCCGGAATTTTATAAGCATAGGCACGGAAGTGAGCCTTCTCTCAGGCATGCATCCAACTGTAGATAGCATTAGTAGCCGACGATGATATGAAAACATATGACAAGTGCTGCAAGTATAGGTGGACGAAGATTGCGCTTCTCAAACTTTTTTCATCCCGAGGCGCACTTTGGCCCCTACAAATTTTTTTTGGAGCCCCATAGTCGGACGGATTATGAATCCTTTCTTTTTTTAATTTTTGTCCAACGTCACGGCTCACCATTGGGCCATGGGTAAGAAGCACGGGAGTAGGAGACCCGATTCATTACGTATATACCTCTCCTTTCACCCTTTCCTTGGCATGTGCTTCTGGAAAAGTGTTCGTTTGAGCTCGCCAAGATTTGCGTCTTTGTCCAGGTGTGCAGTCGTTGAGGTCGAGGGGAGCTGTGTAGCTTCAAATATCACGGTGGGCTTCGGTTCGTAGGTGTGTGTGTGCAGAGTTTTGGTTGAGCTTCGAACAGCAAGATCTGTAGCCATGTGTTTTGGACAACTTCAGGGAAACCTCAAAGAAAGGCATTTGGGATAGATAATCGGAAAAAAAAAATACTTACCTCCTGCATGTTTTTTGTTCTTTGAATCATGGTATTTTGACAATTACTCATTTCAGTCTTATTTTTTTCTTCAGGCATTTTTTCCTCTTTCTCTCTTTGATTTGCAAACATCTTTTGCCTCATATGAGCTGCAAGAAATCCTTGAAGATTAAGTATGTATATAGGCCTGTGATGCCTAATTATATGAAGCATATTCAACACAAATACTCCCCCCCCCCCTAAAAAAAAACAAAAAAAACAACACTGTTCCCTTAGACACTTGCAGACGAGATGGATTGTATAGAGGATATGTATGATTTTTCACACAGGTTAGCCAATACTACAGCAGTATATACCACCCTCCCCTCCCCACTCGTGTGAATCTCAGTAATATGATGATGCCCACCCCGATGATCCAAATGTGGATAAAACACGCTGGCCCGGAAAATAAATTGGTCTATGCGGGCAGAAATGGGACTGCAGGACACGGCTATTTTAATTTTAAAATGTGGTCATGTGAGTCGTGGTTTTGAAAGCACATTGTATGATAATTGAGTGGAGTTCATGTAGTTCTTTTTTTTTATTTTTTTTTTTAGTATTGAGATGGAAACAGTCACCTGTGTTGTGTGGATTGTCACCGTTTGAAAACCCAAATATTAATTGGTAGCTCTACTTACTGTCAGTGTAAATACATTTCTTTTCTTCTTTTGTTTTTTTGTCCAATAGTATTTTGTAGTATTAGCATCAACTGTACGTTTTGAGAACAGTTACAACAGCACTGAGTGTATGTAGTGCATTTTGATACCGAGTGAACTTCACAGATGCAGACCAAGAAATAGTAAAGTTACTATTTCGCTGTTACAGATACGTATTGAAAGTATATTTTGAAGCCCGATTTTTTTTTTGTTTCTTTAAGGACTTTTATTTATCCTTTGCTGTATTTTTAAGGTGTTAGCCAATTAGCGAAGATAAGTGGGCAAGTTGTCCAAACGACAACCATTGCAAAGAAATCACGGAGTAAGTTGTGAAGAGTGTACTACAAAGAGCAATCTGTATTATGTGGCTTGTATGGACACATTAACTCTACCAATTTGAAAATCTGTGTATTGCCCATGCCGACAAGTTCACGATGTATAAGTAAACTATGCAGCGGTAGCTTTCTTTTCATTTGTTAATCCCCCTTTAGAAGATCATGACCATCACGAGGAGAAGTTAGCGGGAGTCTTTTCAGAGATGGAGAGTGTCTGTATAGACTGATATAATATGCACATGAAATATAATGCAATGTGGGGCTTTTTTGTGTTGGTGTTATTAACGCTTTTATCATGCGATATCAGTTTGAGAGTAAACTGGGCAGTCTTGTGGATTTTTTTTTTCTTGTCCAAATATGAACTTATAATTTTGATAGTAAGTATCATGACAGCTAGCAAAATCATCAACATTTGAACTTTGACCTGCTCAACGGTGTACGCCCATCAATCATGCCTAACCGATCACCTACGGTGTGATAGTAATTGAGTACATTATGTAACAATATTCAGACATAATACGAGTGTTGAGATGGGATAGGGGATAGAGGTATGTAGTCTCGTGAAAGTCTTCACAACATTGTGAGCAGTATCAGCACAAAAGTTTGTGTGAGACTCAGGGTGGTAGGTTAAGACTGCCCATTTTCATTTTCTTGCTTTAAAGTTGTAGTTTTTTTTCTCCATTTTTCTATTTCTTTTTTTGTCGGGCGGGGGGGGGGGGGGGGGGGGGGAAGATGTGTGTTTTTAAATTACTTACATTTAGACCTGAATGTATTAACATGCTGCCCTGCACAAGGACATAATACACATGATTTATAAACAGCCTACAAGGCTGAATTTTGATTCGTAAATTATTTTGATTTGAAGATGCCAACAAGTCAACTTTTGTGCGACAGTTGGGGCCCATACTTGAGCTTTTGAGTGTCTCTCCACTTTCCTTAATGTGCATTTTTGAATATACCAAACTTAATTTATATTGAAGCCTCGTAATTGAATCCTTTCCTTTTAAGTTGCGTCGCTGGAGTTTGTAGTTGGCAAAGGCAGTATTTTAACCCTTTTTTACCATTTCTCATGTTGATTGTCAATCTTTAAGTCCATTTGCATATTTTGCTACATTTGTGGTAAGTCGGTAATGTATATTTGTATTGGAATTATGGAGTATTACATTATTTCTAAGTCAATTTTAATAAAAATTGAAATAAAGGGGAGGTAGTAGAACTGATCCTTGTTCAGTGGATTTATTGTCGTCTGGAACTGAATATCAACCTTGCAACAGCTTTTAGTTCTGCACCAGCTTTTTGCTCTGCACCGATTCATTATTCCCTCTGTTCAGTAGATTCATTGTCGTCTAGAGTTGAGCTACGACCTGACAGCAGCTTTTTTTGTTTTGTTTTGTTTTGTTTTGTTCTGAATGCGCTCTAATTCATTGTTTTGAAGTGTAAGTGCGCACCATTTCAAACTGTTTTTAGTGAATTCAGTGAGGAAAATCAAACGAACAGAATGATGGAAGCTTATCAAGATCAGACATAAAAGTGGAAAAAAAATAATGGAATTAAACACATTTTCACCAAATGCACACAACATGGAAGAGACTACAGTAATGAGCTACAGAAATAGGCTATACACCTGTATATTTTTTTTTTGTATCCCCCAAACAGAGTTCAGAGGATACTATAGATTTGGCCTTGTTTTAAATACATTTCATATACTACATATGTATGTATATACATATGTATATGTATGTATATACATAGAAATTGGACTGAGGCGGGACGTTGCTCTCGATCTTAGGGTGGGATTTCACGGAGCACGCGAACGATTTGCGAAGGACGCGAATGGCAAAATCCAACATTCGCATTTCAGTCTGCAAAAGATCGCCAAACGAACGTGAGGGTTCGGAAGTGTCGTCAATCATATTGTTCGCGAATGTCGTTTTTACCTCGGTGATAATTTCAAAAAAGTTTGAATTTTTTTGCGAACCTTTTCCGCACACTTGGTCGTGATTTGCTCGTGAATTGTTCTCGAAAGTGTCTTTAAAGCCTCGTCATATGCGCAAGACCTTCGCAAGACACGCGCGATTTTCGCAAAATGTTCGTGAAACCCCAAACAGACTCCGAAACTTTGGAGAATGTCTCGCGTATCTCACGCGAAATCTGCGAAGTTTTTCCGATCATTTTACGACGTAATCGCAAACTGTTCGCGTACCTTTTGAGACATTCTCGCGAACGTTCAGCGCACGTTTGGGGGATGTGTGACCTATACGTTTTCTACAAATAAAAATCGTAGCATGCATCTAAACATCAAACAATTATTAATTATAGTAACAAAAGAAATTAAAGACTAGCAAATAGAAACAAATGTTTGATAGAAAAAAAAAATCGCAGAATACACTTAAAATTAATATAAAGTAAGTAGAATTTTATTTGAACTGTAGAGATTATGTGTTGGAGGAACTGCACAAAATATCAAATGCTTTACTAGTGGAGATAGGTCCTAGGAAGAAAATGTAGGCAAGCACACGATAGAGAAATGAGAGAAAAAGAAAGGAGAAATAGAGGAAAGAAAAAAAATTCAACTCAAGACAGCTTCCACCTCTCCTTGGGTACATTTTCTCCCATGATTATTGAACATTTTTCGTTGTTCGCATTTCGGTCGCGTGTTCTTCGTGTACGTCATTTGCTGTACTTTAGCAATGATACACACGACATTCGCACATATTGTCGTGGAAACTTCGCGCAAATTGCGCGAGAATAGTTTTCGGCTTCATAGTCGGAACACATTCGGAAAAAAAAAAAAATTTCCGAATGTTGGATTTTGTCATTCGCGTCCTTCGCAAATCGTTCGCGTGCTCCGTGAAATCCCACCCTTAGTCTCCCTTTTATTTGTCAAGCTTTCGGCCCGTCATTAGGCCTTCGTCAGGATCTGCGTGGGACTCGTATCGTTATCGTGCATCCCAGCACCGTGTGCTCATGTTCTGTATGTTGGGCTGTATTTTATCCTGTCTGGTCATGGCCGAGTTTTCTGCTACGGGTGTCTAATAGCCAGTCAGTCTACTCCCAACTGGTCTACTCCCAATTGGTCTACTCCCAACTGGTCTACACCCAACTGGTCTACACCCAACTCGTCTACTGCCAACTCGTCTACTGCCAACTAGTCTACTCCCAACTGGTCTACTAGTTATAGTTTGTTTGTTTGTTTTTTTATTTAAGTATACTTCATCCAGTTTCTTTTTTCCCAGTGAAATAGGTTGAACACTCTTGGTGCCCCATTTGGTTTAAATTGTTATGTTCTAATTATGACATTTTTAAAGGGAAAAATGATAATGTCACAGTGTGAAAAACTTGCTGTGTTATTTTTGTGGTGGATGTGTAATTTATATCAGAAGCAATCATGCAGCATTTATATGTCCAAACTTCAACACTCCATCCATTCAACTTTGATACACAATCATAAGTATGGTAAAAATGAAAAGGAACACATTAGAAGTACATTATCAGTATTCTTTATTCTGTCTGCCACGTACTGATGTATGTAAACGGTTAAATGCATCCGGTGTCAATCCATCCAACTACACGCCCACATCGCGCGGATCGTTAGTACCTTCACTAGTGTACCAAACGCAATGAAAATCAAATTACTCGTTAATTCCTCATTCGGGATCCCGCCAAGATCGCTGCATGCATGCACGCGCACGGAGGTACGGGTGGACTGGGGTGGTCAGTCGAAATGTAATTCTGTTACGTATAACTGACAATTTGTTTGTGATGGAGGATTGTAACTGAGCTAGTTTATCATTATTTAGTTATTTTACGGCCAGAATGTAGACTGGATAGTCATGTCTCACCATTGATTAGTATGTCTTTATATTCAGCATGTGCGGAATAATTAACAACTAGAATAGTCTAATATTGATTTTTGTGCTAATCAAGGGCAGGGTTAAATATGAATAGTTCATGACAGTGAGACGGACTGGACACTAGACAAAGTGGTATATTCATTATTAGCATGACTAGATGGAAATGATCAGCTTGGGTAAATTGTTGAGAGTAAAACTATATCAGTTGGGAGTACACCAATTGGGTATAGACGAGTATAGACCAATTGGGAGTAGACGAGTTGGGAGTAGACCAATTGGGAGTAGACGAGTTGGGAGTAGACGAGTTGGGAGTAGACCAATTGGGAGTAGACGAGTTGGGAGTAGACCAGTTGGGAGTAGACGAGTTGGGAGTAGACCAGATGGGTATAGACCATATTGGGTATAGACAAACTAAGGGTTGGACGATATGATAACTAGACAAAGTGAATGTAGACGAAATGACTTGTAGACGAGGTGGGAGTAGACTAAAGTTACTAGTAGTAGACAAAATAGATATTAGACGACATGGCAAATATACATTGTGAGTGTAGACGATTTGGCTATTAGATCAATTGTTTAGTAGACGAAATGCTCCTTAGACGAGTTGGGTATTAGACAGAACGGGTAGTGGGCAAAGTGACTATTAGACAATATGGGTACTGGACAAAACAAGTTGTAGACCTAATGGGTATTAGACGAATCGGTAATAGACGATTTGCCAGTAGACCAATTGAAAAATAGACATAGTGGCTGTAGACGAGGTCACTATAAACCTTTTACTGTGGGTCTGAAGTTAGAGCTCTAACTTCAGACCCACAGTAAAACACCCGTAGCAGAAAACTCGGCCATGACTAGACAGGATAAAATACAGCCCAACATACAGAATATGAGCACACGGTGCTGGGATGCACGATAACCACACGAGTCCCACGCAGGTCCTGACGAAGGCCTAATGACGGGCCGAAAGCTTGACAAATAAAAGGGAGACTAAGATCGAGAGCAACGTCCCGCCTCAGTCCAATTTCTTTCAATTATATGCACCCAACAATGAGGCACCGCGCACGTTCGGGACTCAGGGAACTATCTATCACACTATATATATATATATATATATATATATATATATATATATATATATATATATATATATATATATATATATATATATATATATATAAGTAACAAAGCTGCAACAAAGTTCATGCTGTATTCACCAACGATTTATTTCTTCACACAAATTTTAGAGCGTCTCGTCGCCCTTTCTCAAGTGTTGATACTGAGAGAACAATAACAAAACTAAGCCATAACAATATATTGCAACCGTGTTGCCAAGGATGCGCGCTTTACAACTCCATCCATTCAACTTTGATACACAATCATAAGTATGGTAAAAATGAAAAGGAACACATTAGAAGTACATTATCAGTATTCTTTATTCTGTCTGCCACGTATACTGATGTAAACGCTTAAATGCACAAAAAAAAAAAGGTTGAAACATATACACAAAAATATGATTCATGTACAATTTAAAGCTACTACTAAGATGAATAATTTACTTGCCTGCAATGTACTCAATACACGTTTCGTGAGGAACCCTAAATAAGCATTTATATGTCCAAACTTCAACACTCCATCCATTCATCTTGAATTTCTAGGTGCCATTAAGTGCTCCAATTTCAGTCAAACTTGAAACTTCGGGCTGATGAAGACACGCCTAATTGTAACCACATCCCAGCACTACATACATGTAAACGTAAACACACACACACACACACGGAACACAGTACTAGTATACGCGAGCATCCCGTGTCAATCCATCCAACTACACGCCCACATCGTAACAACTAGAATAGTCTAATATTGATTTTTGTGCTAATCAAGGGCAGGGTTTAATATGAATAGTTCATGACAGTGAGACGGACTGGACACTAGACAAAGTGGTATATTCATTATTAGCATGACCAGATGGAAATGATCAGTTTGGGTAAATTGTTGAGAGTAAAACTATATCAGTTGGGAGTCACCAATTGGGTATAGACGAGTATAGACCAATTGGGAGTAGACCAGTTGGGAATAGACGAGTTGGGAGTAGACTAATTGGGAGTAGACCAATTGGAAGTAGACGAGTTGGGAGTAGACCAGTTGGGAGTAGACCAGTTGGGAGTAGACCAATTGGGAGTAGACCAATTGTGAGTAGACGAGTTGGGAGTAGACCAGTTGGTAGTAGACCAGTTGGTAGTAGACCAGTTGGGAGTAGACCAATTGGGAGTAGACGAGTTGGGAGTAGACCAGATGGGTATAGACCATATTGGGTATGGACAAACTAAGGGTTGGACGATATGATAACTAGACAAAGTGAATGTAGACTAAATGACTTGTAGACGAGGTGGGAGTAGACTAACTAGTAGTAGACAAAATAGATATTAGACGACATGGCAAATAGACATTGTGAGTGTAGACGATTTGGCTATTAGATCAATTGTTTTGTAGACCAAATGCTCCTTAGACGAGTTGGGTATTAGACAATACGGGTAGTGAGCAAAGTGACTATTAGACAATATGGGTACTGGACAAAACGAGTTGTAGACCAAATGGGTATTAGACAAATCGGTAATAGACGATATGCCAGTAGACCAGTTGGAAAATAGACATAGTGGTTGTAGACGAGGTCACTATAAACCTATATATATATATATATATATATATATATATATATATATATAATATATATATATATATATATATATATATATATATATATATATATATATATATATGTTGAGAATTCACGTATTGGCTCCACGAAGAAATGATGAAATAAACTGGAAATGCATTTTTGCCAATAAAGAATGAGTTTATTCGACTCAAATTTTCAGCGGCCTCCGCCTTCTTCAGGAGTCTTGACAATGACGGTATCAAAACAAAGCAAAACAATGGCCCGAATTCACGAAGATGGTACAAACGAAACCATGGTTTAAACCATGGACAAAACCATGGAGCGCCAAGCGTCGCACGGAATATTTCGTTACGAAATTGGTCATTTCGTCAACAAAATGACCGTTTCGTTATCGAAATTATCATTTCGTGGACGAAATGTTCATTTAGTTACAAAATGTCATTTCGTTACAAAATAATCATTTCATCGACGAAATATTCCATGCGACACTTGGCGCTCCATGGTTTTTGTCCATGGTTTAAACCATGGTTTCATTTGTACCACCTTCGTGAATTCGGGCCATAGAGAGCGCACTCGTAGACAGACTTGGTTGCTGTGAGACACGGCTGGAGGTGCGCACCCTTTACAGTGATGTTGCCATGTAGACGCGATGTAGTCATGGCACGCATAAGAAGGAGAGCATTGACATGTTTATTAGGGTGCTGTTATTTGAATTCGTTATTCCGAAGGTTCGATATTCCGAAGGTTCGTTATTCCGAAGGTTCGTTAATCCGAAACACACAAATTCCCTATACCTAGAGGTTCGTTAATCCGAAAGTGAAAAAGGGTTCGTTAATCCGAACATTTGTGGCGTTATTCCGAAGGTTCGTTATTCCGAAGATTTGTTAATCCGAAAATGAAATTCGGAAAAACGAACATTTGGAATAACGAATCTTCGGGCTGAAGAGCCTTCGGAATAACGAACCTTCGGAATAACGAGCTGTAACCGTTTATTCGGTATTTCATCATAGCATGCTGTGATAATACAAAGTGATATGTCGCTTAAATTGAAAGCCTTTGTTAGGTAATAAACATGTCAATGTAACACGAGGAACCTACTAAAAAGCAAAGCTTGTAGGATGTAGGTTCCAAAGTTAGGCCTAAACGTTTAATACAATATTTCAAGCTGGATATCATAAAGAGTAACATCAGTCAGAGAAAATGGTGGGAGTTTCATATACTATTCTCATAATTTACGAAGTACACAGGATAAGTTGCTTCTAAAGCAATCTCACTTAAAAACGAAAGTAACTTTAGGGGACTGTGCCTTCAGCTGTGCTGCTCCAAAACTTTGGAATAAATTACCTGAGAAACTGAGGAAGGCATCATCACTTGTTGTCTTCAAATCTTTATTGAAGACTTCTCTTTTTTCAGAAGCCTTTGATTAATTTGTTAATTATTTTTGTGTGTCTAATCAGTGACAGCAGCTCTGTTACATCACAGCGCAGTAGAGTATATTTACATAGTAGCTGCGCAATACAAATTTGTCTAATTATTATTATATGAACGTAAATCAGTGTTGTATCCAAGTTAGCATGTCCGAGGCTGTAAATATAGGACGTCGGCTGGACGCGCCCGATGGCTGGACAGCACAAGTCTGACACGCATCGGACTGACTCGAAACTTGTCCGACACTGACTCGGCCTGCGACCAGAAATGGCGTCCGATGGCCGCGAGCTAAGCTCGAGCTAAGCTCTGAGCTTCGTTCCTATAATCATACTACAATCTTGCCTTATCTCATTACGCCGACACGTCTGACAACGACCTAATTCAATTCAATTCAATTCAATCATTTATTGTCTGATTTAAAAAATACAGAAAATCTTCCTCAACTGGCAAGATAACAGAGCATAACACGACAAGAATAACAAACAGATCGCATAGAAAAAAATATTATATATATATATATTGAATAACGCAATTTGCATTTATATCCTGTATGAGCTTCCCCCCCCCCCCCCCCCGACTGCACCCTGAAAATTGCCAACATTTTGATTTGGTCATCTCGGAGAAGACTTGTGTTTAATGGGCATGGTAAGTCAAAAACTTACTTAAGTATGATACATCGCGCTATGTTTCATAATAGTATTCAAATATATGTTCATGGAAACGTGATAAAAAGGAATTCTAAACTCTTAGCAGGATCAATGGCACACAAAATAAACAATGAGCATGCATGTTTCGAGTGCGTGGGTTGGAATCGTTTGAACACAGTAATAGCCTGGATTAAACGCGCGAGGAATCGCACAGTAGCCGAATGTGTCGAAGAAGCAATCACGCACACACTACTGTTTCAGAGTCTAGACGCAAAAAGAAGAAGGAAAAAAGCAAAGGCACAGAACTAGACCACGTCAAGAAGAGAACTACCAGATACATAACATTGAAAGATCGGACACATGTGAGTTGAGCCAGAAAAATTAATTTAGGTTGGACGGTATTCGCGCCCTTCAAACTCTCAACCAATCAAATTCAAGGGATTTCTTCACCCATATTATGGTGATTTCCCATCACATGAATTTCCTTTCTTAAAAGCCATGCAATGCGAACCATTCAAGCATACTAGACATTCTGAAAATGACAATTTGACAATCTGAATTCTGACTTTTGCGAGGTTTATTAAAGCGTATAAAAGACGACATCACATTTGCGTGTCAGATTCCCCCACAACCTGCCCACAGGCAAGTTTTAAATCAGCACGCCGGGAGGTTCAATTCAATCTAAATTTCTCATTCAGTGAACCCCTTTTTCGTCATTGAACAAAAATAGCAAATTGAAACATACCAAAATAATGACTGAAATAGCCTGCTCACTATCTAAAACACTGGAAGTTACCCCCTCGCGTCCACGAAATACTTGAAATAGCTAATATATTAAGCAACGACCTATAATATCACCACTGGATGAGGGCACAATGCAAAACACGCAATACAACAGGGCAATGAACTTATTCACGAAATATGGAAACAATAGTCCGTGGTCAATTGACCAATCAGATTACAGAATGCCTATATCATATTACGTTAATTGTATATATTAATTAACAGTCTGACAGACTCATTATTTATGCTATGCGAAGGATGGGGAACCCATTGTGCGTGCAACAATGCCAAGTGGATAGGTGGGCGTGGGTTTTTTCACCTCTTTTTTTATTTGTTTTTAACGAGTTGAGCGTAACTTATGGAACTTCATTTCTCATTCTGCGTCTGATTACCTCAGGTAAATATTTTGATATGCAATAAGTCACCAGTCTTTGGTGTTTCTCTCTCCCTCTTTCTCTCCCTCTCTAACAGTGAACAAAAATATTCCATGATTTGCCAGCTCTTAGGGGGAAATTCCCCATCGTTCCCATATTTTGTAAATGTTATTCGCAAAGAAAAGAAACAATCGGAGCATCGCTTACATATTCTGCGGGATTTGTTCTTTGTTTGTTGGTGTTTTGTTGTTCTGCTTGCTTTGAAGTGGAAAGACCTACCCAAGCAGCGTATCTCGCATTGTGCAGTAACGTTCGAGACTCTGTCTTAGTGTTGAGATTGCTTAACTGAAAAAAAAAAAATGATAAATGACGAATTTTATCAAATGAGGTGCATGTCAAATAATGTGCAAATTCATCTACAGAAAGAAAGATTCAATCTTAAAGCAAAACTTGGGCAAATTATGCTGTTGCCATCAAAATATACCACTGTCATGATATTATGTTTGCTCTACGTCTGTTTGTTTGCTTTTTATACCAATGTCTCTGCTCAGGAAAGCAGAATGTGATGACAAAACATTTTATGTATTATGGCACCCATCACGCACTCATGTCATGTATCCAGTATAAGCCCTGTGCTTTCAACGAGGTGCCTATACTTGATTATCAAAATGCAGGGCCTACTTTGGTAGACTAATTTGTCTACCCGCAGTGTCAAACTTTGCCTCACGCGTGAGAGATATGTACCAGAACATGAGCATTGTTAATATTGTCTGTGGTTTGCTCAAAGAATGAGAGTTTGTTCCCTCATAGGACAGTGAAAAGCAGTTTAGTGCAAACAAGCCCTACAAGCATACATGTATGTCACGCGAGCGGAAAGATGGCCGAAGACAGGGAAATTCCCCGCAGGAAACGCGAGTACATACTTCCTTGGGTGAAGTCACGCCCCAACGCGCATCCATTGCGAATCATTGTGAAATTCGAGCTACTTTGATACAGTAGTACGATTTTTAGCTGATGTTACCCCAAGTGTTTCGTATTTTGCAGGCTTCATCGGGGCTTCATCATAGCTCTTACCGTCTACGTCAGGCCTGTTTAGGGGCTTTTAATTACTTATTACTTGTGTGTGTGTGTGTGTGTGTGTGTGTATGAATGCCTTTGTGTGCTTATTTTCAACCTTTAATTTTTACTGTTTGTTGTGTCCAAATTATGCGAATGCTTTGTTATTTCATAAAGAAATATCAGTTTAGGTGCCCTTACATCATCTGAATAGACGTCGTCTATCATTGAACTGAGGAAGTTATTCTACTTCCGCCTATTTATTAATTTGTCTAATTTTTGTTTAAGTTGGCTCACCGTCTTGTTGCTGAAAGAAATTACCATTTTAGCTGTAAGTCGTTATGTGTTTGGTATATTGTCATCTGCAAGATGGCTAGTCTTGTTCGCCACATTATTGCTATCTACAATGTGTATTATGCTTGTAAAAATCTGGAAATAAACCGTATTGTGATGTAAACAACACTCGAATGGAGTACGGTGAAGACACACAGTCTGCAAGAATCTTCAGATATATTATTGAAGGAGGCAGACTTAACCAGAAAAGGAAGAAGAAGAAGAAGAAAAATGCGAATAACACAATACTAGATATTCGAATTTTATCAAAATTGGCGGCCCGAACGCATTGAAATCAGGAAAATTTTCAAAAGCGAGCAGTCACATTGTCGTTATCACCATGCCGTTATCATTTTTCCAAGTTAATTATACGAGTTGGACATTGAAGGCCTATAGTCCCCCCCCCCCCCCCCGCATGTCGTCCACGAATCCGGCAAAGTGACCATTCAAGTTATAAGAAGCAATTGCACGATATTATCATCACTAACTTGTAATTTCATGTATTTAGCTCGTTGGGAATGAAGAATCTTCGGAATACCGAACAGTAACCCTAAAACTTACCCTTGATTATTTCGATGTAACATGCCAGCGTGGTCTATTAAACCAATATTTGCCAAATTTTCATACGTTGACTTACAGCGCGGCTTGACAAGGTCATGAGCAAACGAAATGTCACTCAGCTCACGTTGGCATGTGTGTTTGACTCTAAAAATGTAACACAGAGATTCTTAACTTTCTTCATGTGTTTTATGCCCAATTACGCTGAAATGATCAGTGTTTTTCTTGTATATGACTTCCATCAATAAGGACCGACCAATCTACGTAACCCTAAACCCAACTGCAATATTGCTGAAAACGCGAAGCCCTCATTATGAACACACACACACACACACACACACACACACACACACACACACACACACAACAGGCAGACAAAACTAACAAAAGAAAAGGCACTGGAAATATGTAAAACACTGTTAGGAATTTTTCCAGTCTTTATACTTGTTCTCTCTCCCTCTTTCACACTGAGACTGTTTGGTATTGTATTCCTAAAAAAAAAAAACAAACTCATCAGCACGTTCACGCTTGCAGAGTTGTCTAAACTTGACGATGATTGGTCGGCCGCGTCTCACAGTTCAGCACTTCTCGAATCACGAATACCCTTACATGTATTTACGCAATGTCGAAATCGCCTTCCCAGACCTCGCGCCGTTGTCAGACTGATGTCCCAGTGATCTCAGAGGATAATAATTGTTCGGGAAATCCAAAAACGTTTCACATTGTGGATATTCGCCTTCGCGGCAGGAGCAAAGAGATATATCGGCGCCGGCCAAAAGTTTGATTCACATGATTGGTGCAAAGAGGAAAATAATTGACGATCGTTAAGCGGCACCCATGCCCCTACCTCCCTTTCTTTACGATTAACGTGATTAATGGTCGATTGGTCGATTGTCGGCGTGCTCGAATTCGAACACATAACACAGCATCCGGCGTCAATCGTCAACCCAGTTGGGCTGCACCGTTGTTCAGTCGTGGAGCTACAGGCGAGGCTTACCCGTGACCTTCCAACATTATGAGAGTAGGTACCATAGCTACTTTATGTAAACCTTTTTTTTTTTCCTTAAGAATTCCGTAATATCCCGTAACGTGTTATCGAGAGCTTGTAGACGATCACATAATCGGTTTCACTAAGAAGTATTTTCAGGTAGCGATTATCGATATTGTTATGAAAGTACTCTAAAGAAATTTTGATGTCATGTTTACCAATGTCATAATCATGTTTGATTTGTATGTTGATGTTAATGTATATGTCACTCCGGATGAAACTTCGACAACATGATACGTATTTTGTAAGACAAGAAGAATACAAGATATTATACATTCGGTGTGTTAACCTTTCTCCGTTCCTTCACGTCATGCTTGAAGTATAATAATTTTTGTCATCATTATCTGTATTCTTTGCGATATAATTGCATTTAGTCAAATGGGTAGCAAACATACATGGAAATATAGAATGTAAGATATTGAATATGAAGAAGATATATTAGAATATATGCAACCAATTGGCAAGACCTTATGGCCCGAATTCACAAAGGTGGTTTCAAATGAAACTACGGTTTCTAAAAACCATGGTTTCTAGAAACCGTAGTTATTTTGAAACCACCTTTGTGAATTCGGGCCTATGGGTTTAGAGGCAACTTAACGCCCTTATCCTTCTCAACCGACGATATGTGTATATATATATATATGGGTACAAGTAACATGGCGATCAATTAGAAGCATGCTCAGGGGGCATATCTCTTGAAGTTAAGCAAGATAATCGTGATGATGATAATGTTTGTAAGAAAGTAGGAAAAATTATTTTTTCTTTAACGAAGAAAAAAAAATGACAACTCAGACTAGTAACTGCCACATTGAATCATGTATGGCACAGACAGCGAGAAGGAATGTGAAAATGCATAAGAAAATAGAACGAAACCGAAATAGAAGAATTTTCCCTCGGAATAAGCTTTCGTGATACGCTAGAAACCAGTATATACAGGCCTTCACGCACATTGAACACATGCAAAATCAAAAGAGCAACGTATACTATTAAAGGCCACCGCACACTACACGATCAGACTGGTCTTAAAGTCTTAAGCCAAGCTGGGTCTTAAGACCAGTCGTACGACCGGACACCGCACACTATACGACCGAACCTTACGAGTAGGCTTACGACTGTAAAGCGCGCGCAGCGCGCACTGCGTTCGCTTGCATTTTACTGCATTGTGAATGGCCGAAAGCCTACGACCGGTCGTAGAAATTCAACATGTCAAATCTCTACGACTGACGCTAAGACCCAGTCGTACTACTAGAAAATGGCAAGACTGTCACGTCACACTGTCTTCTAGTCTTAAGGTCTTAAGACCGGTGAATCGGGGCAAAATCGTGTAGTGTGCGGCGGGCTTAACTTGATTAGACACGCCCGCGCGCGCACATATACACACACACACACACACACACACACACACACACACACACAAACACACACACAAATACACATGATATATAAAATGTGTGTGTGTGCATATGTGTCATAATATATAATTGGAAGAGGAAGTATTCGGAAAAAAAGAAAGTCTCATTCACGAGCGACATCATGTTTGCTATTGTCTTTCATTTATTTTGCACTCGCGAAGCCAAACAGCACAATCTGATCACATTAATATACCAAACGTGATACCGCAGACAGACCGTGACGCTTGGAGGATTCAAGTTCGTGCGTTTTTTGTAGTTGCATCTAACTTAAAAACGGGGGATCCCCTTTTCCGTCACAAGATCCACCCTCCCCTCCCTAACCCACCCCTCCCGCCAAAAAAGGGGAAGGAAATAGGTCGATACAATTCGAAAGAAATAACGAAAAACATAATTCCCTGAGGCTTCAAGGACACGTTATTGAAAAATCATCAGTCAATACCTTCTCTCAGAAGAACATAGGCCCTAATAGCAAAATAACATTAAAAGCAACGACAACTTTTCTCATGTTGTATAAAATCATATTGAATGAATATATAAAAATACAGATAAAGATGTGCATGTACTATATTTATGTAATCTACAATTTATTTCGTTCATTGATGATTGTAGTTATTCATTTGTTCCTTTCATATTTTTATTTATATCATAACTTTCGTTAATGACATCTTGTTCAGTGATTTGTCTAAATAAAAAAAAAACGGACCAAACATATTGCTGTGTTGACGACAACATGCAGATTGAGCATAATGTGCTATATAGTGACACAACATTCGAGGTATAGTGCGTTATACAAATTATACAAAATGAATATCTACATTTCAACAAGGTAACTATGTTATTCAGATTCATTGGAAGGATATGAAGAAATATATCAAGCATCGTCCCGAGCCAGCAGTGAAAATTCCAATTTCCCTGGCCAGAATCTACACTATTTAGGCCTACTTCTTTTTCCTGGCTGTGTTCCTTGGACGCTTTTGTGGGGAAAAATTAGAGCTATTCCTGACTCCCCGAAATCTATAATATCAACTAGAGTGCATCGTTTATTCGTTGAATTTATTTATATATGTATTTAGAGAACTTATACATTTATTAGTGATGTATTATATTTGCTCAAGGCAGATCAAAAACTTGTAGGAGCTATAAGTGTGTATGTCTCTCTGAGTATTTACATTAATGTCTTCATGTATGTTCCTTAAAATATGAAATCTACAAGGTTTTTATATCCTTTTGTTTCCATCCAGGGTGCCATGATGAACTCAACTCGGAAGTGCGGCAGGCTCCCGCCGCTGCTCGAAAAGGAGATGTTGTTCCTCGAGATTCACAGCTACGTGCTCGGGACCTTGTTCAACCTGCTCGGTGTCACGGCCGTATTCTTCCTCTACCGCCTTGTCAAGATGAGAGGTCAGCCTTTCATTATATGCATCAACGTCCTGCTGATCGTGATGGCCATCCTACGCTACTTATACCTCGCCATAGACCCTTACAACATGAAGATGCTCTTCCATTTCCTCGTGGTACAGATCCTCGAGGACCTGGCGATTCCGTGTTTGACGTCGGCCTTTGCAATGGTGCAGTGTGCCCTCTTTCAACTGTGCAAGGTGAGGCGACTCAGCCCGGTCTTGCAGAAGCCGTGTGTTCTCGCCACGATCGTAGGCATCCACTTCTCCTTCGTCCTAGTCAGCGACGGCCTCATCATCATCGACGCGGTGGGCTGCTGGCCCCTGATCCTGTGCCAGGTGGTAACGCAAGTCTGGGGACTTTTCCTCTGCGTGAGTGTCATGATGGTGACGCTGAAACTAGTGGTGACGGACAAGCGCGTGAAGCGGACACTGCGCGGATCTATGCGTTCGACCAATAGAAACGGGAATGTTGCGCATGACGTAACGGAGGAAACACAACCTGCGCGCTCTAATGCTAATCCACCTGCAAAGGTGGAGCTGCAGCGGACAAATCCAGACGACGTTGTAATAGAAATGGCGAGAGACCGGAGAAACACTGACGTTAACGCCAATGACGTGAATACCCTACCGTCTCAGAGGAGGAAAAGGGACCACCTGAGAAAGATCAAGATCATTTGTGTATCGGCGAGCTTAACTGGTCTATTGTGCTTCGCTGTATCGCTCTTGGGTGTCGTGTATGTAGTGAACCCTGTTCGTGATTATCATATTGGTCCAATCCCGTGGCTGTGCTACCAAACAGTCCAAAGGTGAGGTCATGACGAACTCAGGGCAGCATGTGAATCTTATGTTTCCATGTCATTTGCACCTGCGACAATTGCTCCCATGAAATACCTGCTCGCTAATCCAAACATAATTTCCAACCGCAAACATAACCTTGACCATAATTCTAATCTCATTCACGTCAAACTAAACCTACAACTCAATCACAACTCTTACCCTATAATCCTAAGTTCTTTGAGAAAATAAGTTTGGAGCAATTGTTGCAGGAGCAAATGTCGTGCCACCTTCTCACAGTTTAGTTTATATTCAAGGGTACACAGCGCTAGTATAATTATTACAGATCGCACGTGTTCAGTTTCTACTTAAATTTCAATTAAATGTCCATTTTGGATTTTACCTCAATTTTCTCTGTAAGTTGCAAGAATTACAGAATGTTAAGTATTCAAGTTCTAGAAAAGCATAGATGAAATATTAACAAACTTCACCTGGCTTGCCAAGAAGTATAAATGTAGCAGCAATTAATATTTCACGGTAGGAATCGACGGCCAAGTGTGTAATAATATCCGTGCTAAAGGCAAACATAAAAGCATTCACTCAATGAAAGATAATACTATCACGTAATAAAATGATGATTATGTTCCCTCTTTATCTTTCCAGACTTATTGAACTTTTCTTCGGATTCATCTTGCTCTACATCTCATACCAGCGACCCGGGTCCTCTTCGCCGGCGAGGACATGATCACTGTATTCCTTTGCCTTTCAAGAGTTCAGACTTTGATGAACAAGGGCATGCATGCAGCGGATTCTTCCAATAAACTGAGGTTCTGAGCAGGGATAATCTTTTTAAAAATTCAATTTGTAGAGGGAGACAAACTGAAGAAACTCACACCTGAACCTTCACCCCTCTGAATAATATATTTCTTTCATTTATCCTATGCCTTGTCCGCCTTGGACTACTTAACAAAACAATGTCGGAATTTCGGAGCTTGGGTATTTGTTCCATGTTCATCGTGTCACTGCCGGCAATCAGGGACAGCCTGGTGGTAGTGCCGCTGCCCGGAAAGCAGTAGATGACAGGCTCGAGTCTCATTGGTTAGTTTTTTTTTTTTTTTCGACATGTTTGTTAATTTACAGATCAGCAGTTGCGATCTTAACAAATTTAATTTGTAGAGGGAGACAAACTGAAGAAACTCACACCTGAGGGATAACCTCGTTGGTCACAGAAGGGGTTTATGTCATTGATGTTTCCGTTGTCACTGCCGCTGTGTGACAATGTCTTCTTTGTAAACATTCACCTTGCTAAGACTTTTCGCATTCTAAGTTTGTTGCATCTCTTGACGAGTTGCTTTGTTTCCATGCGTGTTTTCGCTTCATCTTCTTTTGGTCTCCCTTCGGCTCTGTCTAACTCTCGGTATTGATTCTATCTTAAAGGAATCGAATTAAGTTGTATAATCTGCTAATATGCCTATTACTTGCAGAAGTAAGTGATGACAATACACGTAGCTTTATCATTTTCATATTCTTATGTAGCATTTCCAAAGACCCTATATTGACTTTTTAATGCAAGACACGACAAATGAACAATTCATATTTAGTCTCTGATGTGTCAAAATAGTAACTGTTTCAAGCTCGAGATGTTTATTTTGTTCAGTTGCTAAGTTAGCAATATATATAATGTGTTAAATGATTATTTTATTGCGTAGAAATGAAATTTGCTGTTTCGGTTTTGTTGAACAATGACTTTAACATGTTACGTAGGGAATTTTGTGGAGTGCTAATTTCGTGCAATCAAGCGTGCTTTTAACAATTTATGTATACCCAACGATTTTTGTGCTTTCATTGACTGATTTGTTGAAAAATCAGTTTAAGTAGCACTTTGAAGTAGCACTGCCTGTCGCGCTTCCATCTAGAAGCAGAATGAGTCCTAAGACGTTTTAGTGTGAATTATCGTTTTGCCCTTTTAATGTATAACCCTTAACTAGTTAAAAGCACACCTTAGGCCTAAAGGGAAAATGATAACCAAACCAAAGGGTTTCTTCTTTAAATTTCATTAAAGAGTTGAACTCCTCCATGTTTGACATTATAGTATATAGTCAATATAAAGAGCCACGATGAAGACAATCCCTTCTGAACTTAGTTTAGAACTAAAAACTAAGTTTGAAGTATTTGTAAACAAGTACACTACGGTCATAATCACGTGACCCGGACAGTAACTTCGATGTGTTCACATGGAGTGACATACGAAACTGTGTAATTCAAAATGCTCCTATTTTAGACTGCTTATAAAAGTCAACTTTAACATCTTCACGTCTATTTTTCCCAGGTGAGTGTTCTTGTTTTTCCAAAGTTTGGAGATGAAGCAACTTTCGACCTGTGAAGTCTATATCCCAAATGACCACCCATTCTCACATTTCTTCAAAGAACCAAGAACATAATTGCTGTGCTTGAAAGCGAGAATAGATCAGACTCTGTTTTTGCTATATAAACTATCATATTTCGCCATCATGTCCAACAACTTCTTACCCACCAGTTTGGATGTAAGGTGCTATGTTAAACGACTCCAATATATCTTTATCATTGTTCCTGTGAGATAATCATTACCATCCTCGTCATAACTTTAACTGGTATAATTTCATAATTGATTTATTGACTATCACCTTCAATTCATTGTAATTATTCTTGGCAATATCGTTATACGATCATTATTGTCAGCACAATGATTTCATGATAATGACAAGAACGAAAATATTGATAAATACTGACAGTGATAACTATACTTATCACAGTAGTAATCATCTGTATTTTCATTATTTATTTTTCGTAAGTTACCAGTCATATATTGTAGATTATACAGGTGTATGGCTAGTGTTCTATTCCCTGATGACATCAACATTCGTCTTTCGTTCTGATAACTTTCAGCCCATTCATTGCACATTATTGTAGGACACATTTTCCCAGGGATAAAAAGAACAAGATGTGTACTATTGATGTTTGATAATCATCAAAACGGCGTCTACGATGTATATAAATTTGCATTGTATTTTAACTTATTGTATTGTGTATCACCAGATTTCTTTTTTGTTTCTAAACACTTGCTATCTTTGTAGATACTTATGTGTTATGCTGACTGCATCTGGATGAAAAAAAAAAAGAAAAAAAACCCACATTGTAGCAGTAAGATTCGTTGTATATTAGTTGTTTATTTATCACTTTGTTTGTATCGATAGCAGGAATAAAATCAAGTCAGTCGGAACACTGTGGTTTGATTTGATTTAATTTGATTTGATTCATTTGATTTGATATCTGCATTAGGGCTATAACATTAAATGTTCAAAGAATAATACACACACACACACACACATTATATATATATATATGAAGAGTTTGTTTGCAAAAACCGATAAGCCCATATTTGCCAAATGCCTATTTGCGATTAAAGGTCAAGAAAAATAAAGAGAAAAATGAGAAAATTTTTGCTTCTCTTGACCCTAACTTCAGAAGTGTACCTTTATATGTAGTGACCAATATATCATTTAAAAGGTATTATTTTGTACTTTATGACAGAGACCTTACTTCAAAATCTTCAAAAATGGACTTATCGGTTTTTGCAAACAAACTCTTCATATATATATATATATATATATATATATATATGATTTGATTTGATTTATTTCTGCTTAATTCCGTTACATCAGATATGATTATGTACATGTCATTTATGACAAACAGTATATCGACACATAGCTTTTAGTACAATTATACAAGACAAATACAAATAGCTTATGGAACTTAAACAGAAGGGTCTCCAAAATAAGCCGAGGCTTGACGGTATGGAGACTATATGCTTACCTACTCTGAATAGAATGGGAAATAGAGAAAGAGAGAAATAGGGAAGGGTAGGGGGAAGAGGGAAAGTTACAGAGTGTATGTGTACCACTCCAACTACTTTACAATAATAGTAATGATGATAAATACAATATGATAATGATATCAAAGTTTACATGTTCAGTTGCCTTTGCCGGAGTAATGACCGAATATGCACTATGAAAATAATAATGTGTGAATACAAAGTATCCTATACATATTGGTATCTGATATGGAATGAAATATATCGTGCTTATTTTATGTACGCAGTAATGGTAAGGCACATCTTACACATACATATACATGCTCATATAATATACATGATATACCTATCCTATGCATACATATATATTCATATTCATAATATGGATAGATAAATAAATCGATATATGTATGCACACATACATGCATCATGTACCACGTACATATTCATATACATTTGATTATAATACAATAAAGGAATCGGAATGTTATCCTGGGGAATACTGCTTAAGGAGGTGAAGTTTTATAGCCTTCTTAAATGAATACATAGTGGTCATGTTTTTAATTTCGATGGGAAGGGAATTCCAAGTGTCAGGGCCGGAGTGTCTGATAGAATGATGCGCGAGTGCGGTTTTGGGGTTAAATAAATGTAAATTTGTGGATTGTCTGGTATGATAAGAGTGAATCTCTGAATTTGACCGAAATATTCTGTTAAATATTGGAGGCAAGAGGTTTGACTTGAGACAAAACATAAATACAGCTATTTGGAGAAAATTTATGTCATATATATATATATATATATATCAAGAGTAAAATAACAAATAACAAATGACAGTTATATTTTGATTATATATATATATATATATATATATATATATATATCATAGAGTATAATGTAGGTCCTGCAATTGAGCGAAAAATCATTAATTATCAAATCAAATTATTTAAAAGAAATAGTTTGCTCAGTGCTAAGTGCCTAAAGTTGATTGGTGTAGATATTGCCCAATCGAAAGAATAGTAATGTGTCAGTGTGTAATCTCACATAGTGTTCAAGTTATCTGCTTGCAATACACATGATTAAGGCAGTCAAACATTATGTTAGTTTTGTCTAATATTGAAAAAAAGCCAAAGCAGTTATTTGATTTCAGAATTTTTGCCTTGCAAGTGATACTAATTCATGTACACACATACTAAATCAGTTATGCCTGTTAGGTGACGTCATTACCTCACTGGTTAACACTTCCATATACACGAAAGCCCTATAAACAAGGTGATAAAACCTGGTTTGAGGTAGGGGGGGGGGTGGAAAGTTTTACCTCCCTGTTTGATGTGATCATTTTGAATTACCCCTGAAAGTCATCAATGTCAGGTCAGTATGCATGGACTTCAGTAGTCAGATGCAAGGGATAAGCTTTCATTGTGCCTTATTCCAAGTCATTTAATGTCATTAAAAATATTAGGGAATACCTACCCACGGATCAGCGTAGAATTGTAAGGTGATGATATCTTAACCTCGTTCACTTTTCACGTGACATTGTGCTTGCGAGTAATATTAGTTTTTGAGAGCATGCTGAACTTCAGAATTCAACAACTACTCAATCTCAGTTGCAATTCAACACGTGTTCAATTCAAGTTAAATTCTATTCAAAATATCACATTTCCAATATCTCATTTCATGTCTTGTATTGGTGAATCATCAACCATTTTTCATATTTCCCCCAAAGAATGTATTAAGGTCCTTCTAGATGAACCAATAACCAAAGCCGCGATGATTTGAGTTCTGAAGGTCCGTCCGCCCCATATTTTGCTGCCAGATTTAATCACTGAAAGACGCAGACTATTAATAGCTTTCCACTCTATTGCACGCGTTGAACTGGTGATTAGATAATGGGTTGACGTCAACAGGTACGGTCATTATTGGTAAAATAATGCAGGCTACCCTTACACCGCGACCTCAATTAAGTCAGCAAATATCATACTCCTCGCCCGCATCTGATACCTCGCAAAACTTAGGGCTGCTAGGATACCATGTGATTATATTTATTTAATCACTGGTGGACACTTTTTCTTTTAAGCAAATTGATCAAAATTCGTCCATGGCAAGGTGAAGGCAAATGGACGATTTATTTTCATGGGATTTTAGTTTGACTTAGGCTAAAAAAAAAAATCAGAAAAAATCAGAAGTATAATTAGCTCTTGCATTGAATACGAACAACATGAACAATCTCTTATTGTTAAGACCATAAGTAGACATATTCTATTAATAAGATATACATCAAACAATTTTTTTCCTTCTTTATTCTTTCAAAGTGGGCGTCTGTGTAGAAAGAAAATTAATTTTATTTAAATTTTCCTCCACACACAAACGTACACACATACACACACACACACACACACACACACACACACACACACACACAAACGCGTTCTTCCCAACGTCCCAAACACCACATTGATCCCTGGAGGCAAATTAGGATACAAAGTAGAAATTTAAAGGGATGATACAGTATCGGCGGAGATGAGAATTAGCCTTTAACTTTTTATGATATACCAAGAAAACACATATGAAATAATACAGAGCATACCAAAGTTTATTAGATCAAAATTGGTTTTGGAATGGCTGAGACATCCCAGAAACAAAGTAAAACAAAGCAATCCAAATAAAAGATGGGTCCCACCTTTTGTTAGGATTGCTCTGTTTTTGATATCTCAGCCATTTCAACACCAATTTTCATGAAATCCAAAATGTTGAAACCCTCTTGAAATTATACGCTCTTTCATATTTCATAAGAGATTTCTCATTATATATATATATATATATATATATATATATATATATATGTATATATAAACCTCAAGATAGGTCTCAACCAAAACTATACGGTTCCTTTAATTGCGCTTTCAAGCATGGTAATTTGTCTTGATAATGAGTAGTTATAACTTAAGACCTTTGCTGTGGTTTTTATTGTTTCTCTCTCTCTCTCTCTTTATAATCAACTGACTGTAACCAAAATGTAATATCAATTATCATAGATTACCTCATCCGAACATTCCAACGCACCAGAGTGATCTTATATATATATATACAGTCGAACCTGTCAATATATTATTTGCTCACTATAATTCCACACGAAATGATAATAGCGTCCCACAAAATTATGAGGATAAGTGGAGAATGAAATGAAAGGTGGCACTGAAATTTACCACCACAACCCCTTCCCATTTGGCTACGCCACTGTTTTGACCTTGTTCGTAAATGAACACTGCTTTCAACAAGTTTCTGATGATGAGATGATATCGTAAGAGTTAGGTTTTAAGAACTGAAATCCTTCATAATTTTTGTTCCTAAGACCTTAGAATGCACAAAAAGGAAAAGAAAACAAGCAAACCCAAAGGAATTCCATTCCTTTGTGTTGCGGAAATTACAAGAGGACGAACAAAACAAAATATAATACAACACGATTTATGATAGATGCTCAGCAGTCAATAAATAGAAAATGTTTAAATAACCACCGTTCTGAAGGTAAAACAATTCTGACTTACCTACTTGAGATGGGATTTCATTATAGTTTTGGGATCACCTATTATGTATCCTATACATTATTTAACATTCTTTATCATGTAAATAAGCAATGTAACATAGAAAGAATAAGTTGCATCCTGTATTAAGCAGGAGAAACAAGGTACAGACAAAGAAATGTTAATATAACAGATTCGTATTGCAGTATCATTAAATAAAAATGTTACGGAATAACATCCGTATATACGATATACTCAGCAATAACAGATACATGACCACAAAAAAAAAAAAATAATAAAAATCACGTACACAAGCGAATAAGAATTTCAGTACAAAATGGAAATTTTACGCATGAGTGAACACATTCGTCCTTGTCTTCCAAGAAACAAAAGTAAAAATTGCAGAATTTCACTTGTAGTGATTCATTTGCAAATGCCCTTCAAGATAGTAATGATAACAAAAGACAAATTCAACACAATGAGAGACATGAATGAATAGCAAAAATAAGTTTTCGTTCTATTTTATCTCTTTATATCCTCAAACAAGAACAAAGTATACTATAGAAACCTCATAAGAAGGAAACTAAGAATTTTCTGTCAGCTCAAATTCAAATGTCATACAGAATAAGATGCAAATGTGGTAAAATGGACAGGTTTTTTTTTATTTCATTCTTTTGATTTAGAGATTTAAGAATTCATGAGACAAATATTATTGAAGAACCAGTTATCATTTTCAATGTGCTTAACTCGAAATAACATTCCAAATTTATACCATTTTCGTTAATATTGCCTCTTCTGTCATGTCAGCTGTATTTGGATTTGACAAAAGATTTTTCTTTTTCTCCGTTATTTTTTGCCTGTTTTATCTTTGGGGACTACAAAGACATCATAGAGATCATTGGGTGAATCCATTTTCAAAATTAATTTGTGTTGGATGTGTCTTTTGTTTTCGGTGTTATGATGGAAGAGGACATACGTATGAATGAGAAATTGTCATTCTTTTTTTTTGTTGTTGTTGTTGTTGCAATTTTCACTTTCGTGCCTTGAAAGAAAAAAACGAATGTATTCCCTCATGTGTAAAGTTTCCATTTTTATTGACCTATCAGGTTGATAGCCAATTTAATTGCCTTTAGCATGGTATACAAAACGTCAATATGTAGCCTAATATTCTATGTGAAATACGAGCTCACATGCAAAAGAACTAACTGAACAGATTTTTTTTTTTTGTATCATTTTCCTCCTATGTCCCGAGAAAAGTTTCAGTAGGGTGAATAACGTACAGTTCGACCTCGATTATCCGGTCTCCTTTCATCCGGAAATCTCTATTATCCGGACGCGTTCACGCAGTATAGGACTTTTTTTTTTCATTCAAAAATTAAGAAAAAACAGTGACTTTCATGGATCTATTTCACTAATTTCATAAGATGTGGATGATAGGTTTCTCAATATCTAATGAGGTAAAACATATGATTTTCACATAAAGATATAATTTATTTTTGTGAAGAAGGGATTACAATTTTGCGCAGGCTATATCATAGATTACACCACCGTTGCGGGGTACGCTACCTGCCTAGCTGCCATCAGTGCACTGGGACGGCAGCTTGGACGGCAGCTATATACATTAACATTGTGTGTCCCATATCCGGCCAATTCGCTTATCCGGATGAGTGCCGGTCCCGACATGGCTGGATAATCGAGGTCGAACTGTATATACTTACGTAAACAACCACTCACTTGACACAAAAAAAGATGGTCTTTACAGTCAGGTGGCCACTACAGATATTTAATTTCATCATTATGATACATGGAATAAAAATGGTTATTTGCGGCAGTAATATGTCTCGCAACTCTAATATTTCAGAGAACATGACATTTTTCAAAGCTTAATCGTCTTTAGAATATAAATTAGTGAGAAAAACTGAGTACTCATTGTATCACTTTTAGTTTCACTGTAGACTAATGGCTGGCCTGAAAATGTATGACCTCAATATGATATGCAGGAACTCTGACAAAAGGAATAGTACCGGTAATCAATTAATACTTGCAATCAATTAATACCAGTAATCAATTAATACAGGGTTCAATTTGGAGTCCGTTACTCTACACATATTCAATCATTGTCCATGCACGGGGAAACAAGTATGCGTTTTGCTGACTGCAATAGAAACGTACCCAGTATACGAGATTTTTTTAACACATATTTCCTCGGGAGTTCGTAATGGTTTGCGTAAAACAGGATTGTATTTTACGGTATAAATGAATTATTGTTTTCCAATGCAGTCATCCCAGAAACCAAACAAAGAAACTAGTATATCTTTGTTGTCAAAATGATGAGGCTCCAGACAGCCTTCCTTCCAAATATTTCTTTTCATTACTGTATTCTATTCATTTTCATTTGCAACAAAGAATATGAGTGTACAAATGTATCATGTAAAACAAGTAATATACCTTTTCTTCACCATATCAAAATAATAGACACACAATAAATTGTGAAGCCTATAGATGAATGATATTTACTGAATAATGCATGATGCGTGATATTTACTGAAACATGTGTCATGTCATGTCATGCCATGTTAGCTTAGAATTGACTCGGATGACCTGTAATACACTGTAATATTCGAGAGGGAAATTTGTATAATAAAACAGTTGACAAGTTTTTAAAATGTGCATTAAACATGACGGCCCGAGAGGTGGTACAATCTTGCCCATGGTTTAAACCATGGACAAAGACCATGGAGCGCCAAGTTACGAAATCAGTCATTTTGTCCAAGAAATTATTATTTTGTAACGAAATGACAACATTTCGTAACGAAGTATTCCGTGCGACACTTGACGCCCCATGGTTTAAACCATGAACAAGATTGTACCACCTTCTTGAATTCGGGCCGATATGTTTCTCATAAAATTCTTCTACGTAAGCATCACTATTAAAAGCAAAGTGTAAGACTCTCGCCTATTCATTACTAATAAAAATGCAGTTGATAAACATCTGTCTTTTTAAAACCTTTATCTGAATCTTACAAAATAGATCAGAATTAAAAAACGACAACAGTTAACTGGATAAAGGAGCGGCAGTGTATAGCTCAGTGGATAAGACCACGGATATCAATCACGAGGTCTCTGGTTCGAGTTCCCTATACAGAGGATGTTACCCTAGGCAAGGCAATCCATCAGTACAGTCAAGGGGAAAACCCTTCCACCTCCACCCCCCCCCCCATGTTCTTGCCTTACGCGTGCCACAAACGAAACACAAAGTAGAGTAATAGATCGATATCAATATATGTTTTCTGCGTGGATGTAACATTGTCCGTTAGATAAATGATGCGGGAATTTTCGGTCCTCAGTACATCATATTTGATGTGTTCAAGAGAGATTTACAATCCCTTTATGATCTTGTTGGCCCAACAATGTAAGCTCATCATGAATAATTATACTGAAGACGTTTTAAGTAAGGTAAATTTTTCATTCATCTAAGTCCAGTTGCATTTCATATTTTCAGCGTGATACAGATCATTGGTATTGTCATGTCATGCCTCATGTTAGCTTTAGGAGTGACTCGGATGAGCTGTGATACATTTTAGAGAGAGAAATACATATTCGAGAGAGAAATTTGTGTATAAGACAGTTGACAGGTTTTAAACGTGTGCAATAAATAAATGTTTCTCACACAATTCTGCTATGCATGCATCACTATTAAAAAGCAAAGTATTGGACTCTCGCCTATTCATTACCTTTTAAAACTTTTATCTGAATCTTACAATGTAAATCAGAACTAAAAAAAAAAAAAAAAAAAAAAAACAACAACAGTGCATTGGATAGAGGAGCGGTTGTAGCTCAGTTGATAAGACTACTGATATTATTCACAAGGTCGCTGGTTCGAGTCCCCTGGATACGGCGGATGTTAACCTCGGCAAGACAATCCATATATAAAGTCAAGCGGTAAACCCTTTGACCTCCACCCCACCATGTTCTTGTCTTACGTGTGCCACAAACGAAACAAAAAGTACATGAAGTAGAATAATAGATCGATATCAATAAAATATTTCCTGGATGTAATATTGTCCGTGAGATAAATGATGCGGGAACATCCTCAATACATCATATTCGATGTGTTCAAGAGAGATTTACGATCCATTTATGATCTTGTTGGCCCAACGATGAGTGAATTGGCTAGATGAGACGCTTTGTCTGTCGACATTGCAAGTTTTCATCTCCTCCTTGTAATGTGTGCCTTGAAGTTTTCTCCTCTTTTTTTTTCTTCTGGATCCCTCGATCGGAGAACACTAAGGGGTATGTTTATCTAGTTTTGAGATCATTTAAACTCATCCTGAATACAATGCTGAAGACCTTATAAGTGAGGCAGATTTTTTCATTCACGTAATTTTATAATTGCATTTCATATTTTCTGCGAGATACATGTCATTGTATAGCTAAAATTAATTGTCTATAGATTCACAGATTATTTATTTTATTGCACCTCATGTTAAAGTAGTAATACACGAAGAGTTTGATCGCAAAACGGACTAAGCACCATTAAACATTCTAAGGCAAGTCCGTCATTGGATAGAGCAAAACAATCTTTCCAGTGATATCTTTACTTGTTACAATCGTATACATGACGTCTAATATATTCCAGAAGCTACAATCATTAATCATATCCTATATTTTCTTATTTTATCAGATTCAGCTTCGATCGCAAAAGTCACAAATTGAAAAAGAATGGAGCACATTTGCTCTGCAATCAAATTCTAACACAGTGAGATCAGATGAACAGACAAAAGATTCATTAAGTATCTTATAAGAAATCATGTAGGAAGGGAAAGTTTTTTTTTTTTGTGTGTGTGGATTTTCCTTTGCAGCGACGAAACAGCCTCAACTTCTTAAAATGATTTTTTTTTTTAATGAATACTTTGGGTCAAACTATTCTAGAATTTTAATGGCCTTTTTTTTTTCTTCGTTTTGTCCTGATGGAAACAGGAATCAATAACATATCAAAACACTATATCAAATACCAAAATATTTACACATTACATTAAAGAGTTCTTGTGTTCTTCATAGGTCTGTTCCCTCGCTGCTTTAGACAAGATGGCAGATGCAGTTGGCTACCAAGACAGCGGTGAGATTTTTGTCAGCCATGTTAATTTGACGAAATCCAATAATTCCAGTCTCGCTCTTAGTGATATATGTTTGGCCGGAGCATATTGCGCTGTGTTTGTTCTTGGGGTAACAGGAAACACCGTCCTGTTACTCGCTATCGCACTGTCGAGGAAACTCCAGACGAGAACCTCTATCCTCATCATCAGCCTCAGCGTAAGTGATCTACTGGTGTCCACTGTTCAGCCGTTTCAGGTCAACATGTTGCTAAGAAGAATTAACTTGCCACTTCATGATGTGATTTGCCAACTGACAGCTGCACTTGATATCATTTCTATCGGGAGTAGTATCATTACCATTGCACTGATTGCTGTCAATCGCTGCGTGCTCATTATCAAGCCACTACAGACTTTCAACCGCATCTTTTCGACCAGACACCTCGTTGCTATGGTGATCTTTTCTTGGTTGTATCCCATCATAGCTATAATCGTCCTTCAGGTGGCTGGTCATGGTTTTCTCGGATATGACGCGCTCACGCGACTCTGCATTTGCGACTTCTCTCACAAGAATGCCAATACTTTCGCCTATCTCGTGAGTTCCTCGTCAGCCATAGCCCTCAGCGTATCGTTCCTCTGCTACTGGCTGATCTTCAGGCGCGTGAAAAAGAGCGCCACCAAGTCCAGGTCAAGTACACTTACCGCTGAGAGAAGACGCCGCAGTCATAGCGAAAATGTAATTACCAAGAATCTCCTGTGCGTGGTATGCTGCTTCCTCCTGTGCGTATCCCCCTTCCTGGCTGTCTTTCTAGCCATCCCTTTCCTGGAGGGAACCGCTCTGCACCGAGTACTCAGCGTGATGCCCTACGTGTCCCTGCCCCTGGTCCTCGACAGCTGCCTGAATCCGTTCATCTACGGCTGGAAGCACCCTCACTTCAGGGTGGTCATCGCCTGCATTCTCCGGGGGCGTTGGCGTGATATCCCGGAGCCCTCCCGACTGCTGGCACGATTCCTCGCCCGTAACAATGGTGGCGTACAGACGTCTCAGGCAAATAGCGTGGCAACGGGATGCGAAGCACAGAGCCAAAATGCCACCATTGAGACCAACAATTAGGCTAATGAAATGCATGTGTCTCCAAAGTTTATTGTCTAGTTGTTGTATTTTGTTACACGATATTGAAAACTTTCAAAGGCGATGCTCTGTAAAGTTGAACTGGTCTATATGTATCCCGGCTAAGACTGAATATTGTGTAGAGTATGTCAGTTTTAGCCAAGTTTCATGATGATGTGGTTTTGAATAAGAGATTGTTGGCCTACTTGTGAAAGCGAAGTTACAGCGGATCATTGCGTCCAATTAGTGCTTTGACACAGCGGAAGATATCACCGGTCTTCATTAAGACCAGGCGTCCACTAGGATGCGGGCAAGATACGGAAAGGGAATTTAATAATTCCGCACTCATTCGGCAACCTCTCTGCACGTTCTTGAAAGAGTCCGTTCACTGTCCTAAACATGTCTGCACGGGCGTTCCGCGCCTTCGGAAACGCCCGAAAGCTATACGATTAGCATACTAGTATTCCGGAGTATTTCGCGCTCTTCCGCAGTGATAACTAGGATACTCCTAGGAATGTCCCAGGACAAGCCGATTCGCACACTTATTCCGCGTCTGACGCGGACAGCATGCCGAAATGACAGAATTTGCTTCCGCAACCCTTCCTAGGCTTGTCCGCGCTCTAGTGGACGTCAGCCTTAACGGCATAATGCCAAACGTCCTTTTTCACGATAAGCGTTATTTATCTATTTCGTTGAAGTAGAGTATTCGCTTACTTTTATCAAAAGTAATGCTATCTTTGTTGTTATCGATGTGCACTGAAAGGTAATAAAGCACTCATCTTACGTGTGATAGGTTGGCCACATGGTTCCATGAGAAATTGTCCAGTGGTGATCCAGGGAGGACCGCATCGGCGCACGCTCTCCTTTATTTTATTTTATTTTTTTTTGTAACAAAAGAAATAAAAGAGCGTTTGCCCCCCCCCTCCCCACCTTTAATTTTGTAAACACGCCCCCTCCAAGGAATTCCTGGATCCACCCCTATATACTATTACATTCAGCGCGGCGCTGCTTGCTTTCTACATAATGTGTTAATTTGCCTGTAATGGTGTGTTAAAACTATTAATCGATAAGACGTTATGAGTTATACAATGTTTACAATAGCGACAGACTGGTTGAATATCTTCCTCTATTCAATATATTCAATATTTATTCAATATTCAACTTTATTTTCACTTCCATCAAATAAACAAAGAAATTATATACATTGCATATGTACAGGATATTTGTAATACTTGCAGAACATAATTTGACAAGGATGTTAATGTTCGTTTATCCAATTACACGTGTAGAGTAAAATTACCCCCCCCCCAAAAAAAAAAAACAAACAAACAAACAAACAAACAAACAAACAAACAATAATAATAATAATAATAATAATAATAACATCGCAGTGGATCAATTAAAAACAAAGACCGTTGAACTTTGCTCTCTGAGGTTTGTACCGATGTTTAAATTGAAAAAAAAATTGTTCCAAGAAATGTTTTATAAATCATGTTTTGTGTAAATAAATATCACCACTCCGTGTAGGCTTGTAACGATCACTCAAAACGTACTTGTCTGAATGATGTTTATGTACTATTAACTATGTGTAAGTTATCCCGACTGGACGTCAAGCTTTTTAGAGCTTGTGACGATCCACACAAAATGTGAAATAACTCCATGTACAAACTATGTGCATGTTTGTGTATAATGTATGTACATGCATCTTTTTAATAAATCAATCAAATCAAATCAAACATAACATATATCACTACGCGTTACTGTTTTACATACTTTGGCGGAAGCAAGCTATCTATGTCTGGATGAAATGTATATGATGTAGCTACGAAAAACAACAAACAAACAAACACACACACACACACATTGCACACAAAATAAAAACAACACCCTTGAAACCACAATCCAAGAGTTCCACTGTTCCAGTTCCGTTGTCAATAGCGATGCCAATTTCGATACACCTGCCATTGCCTATAGGTAGACTTTACCCGTCCCTGGGAAGGAACTTTGACACCAAGTATTCGTCCAGTACGGTCGAAGATTGAAGTTCAAAGACTGGAGTGGACAATGGATAATGCAAGCAGGGTTCTCTATACGGATTGCCTAAGAATACCACGGTTTAGTGCCAAGGCTTTCTACACGTACTTTCACTACGCATTTTAAGCAGGGCAGGTATTAGCGCAAAATGCAATTCAATACAAAAGTCAAATTAGCCTTACACCAGTGTACACATTATACACTAAACGCATACAAAGCAATGCTCAAAATTTCCTTCTCATAGTGCACCTCACTGTTAACAAAATCAGTTCACATTATCTTGTTAATTGAATACATACTTTCATGCCTGATATAATCTTCATTTTCCTGACACTGGTCATTCTCTCATGAACTTGACGCATCATTTTTTGATATACAACCCATTGTAAAACAAACATAGTTCACATTATTTTGTTCGTTGAATGTTGAATATGTACTGGTCATGCCTGACATAATTTTCTTCATTTTTCCTCAGTTCACATTATTTTGTTCGTTGTATATATGCTGTTCTTGCCTGACATGATTTTCTTTTTCCTAACATTTTTTTTTCACATTGTTTTGTTCGTTGACACATTATTTTTGCTCAAAAATCACATTATGAACAAAAAAAGGGCATAATATAGACAAGGGGTAGAATGTAATTTACTTTCATTTATTCAAGCAGGGTGCGGAAATACCCATGTAGACCCCAGCACAGCCGACGTAAGATTGTGTGTGTGTGTGCGTTAATTTTTTTTTTTTTTTTGGTATTTTAGGAGTATATTTCTCGTTGGAAGTAAGAACTATAGGGAGGAGATAAACTATATACAGAGACTTTGAGTAAAGTTAAAAGGTAGTTGGGCTGGTGGTAGCAGAGAGATTTGACAGTAATGTCAGAAAACTCATTATTGAAAAGTATGCTTTGTCCAAACTTAATTATGTTTCTTCATCCTTAGTTGTTCCGAAGTGGGTAGTTCATGCGGAGATTTATCAAATTTATTTTTAACTTACTTTCTATATATGGAATGGGAAGGTCCGAATTAAAAGAGCGACTTGTTATCAGGATTACAGTGCATGGTGGTGGCGTGAGGAATTTTGAATTATTTGTGAAAACTCAAAGGGTTATGTGGTTAAAATGCATATTTCTGTGGTGACAGGAAGATGGGTTGGAAGTTATACTTTGATTATTGGTTCAGGAAAATATGTGGAAAGTTTTCATTTTTGTGAAATGAATGATGTAAAATTGTTGTTTTTGAAGGTGCCTCCCTTTCACTTAAAAGTTTTGCAGGCTTAGGAAATATGGAGAGAAATAGGAGTTCTTGGGGTTTTTTTTAAGACAAAATTAATCCAATTTTTTAATAATAAAGAGTTTTTTTAAAGGTAAAATGATTTCTTATGAAGATCTATTTGACACGACTCCTGAGGAAGGCGTAGGAATCCCGGAAAAATTGAGTTCAGTAAACTCATACTTTATTGGTCAAAAATGCATTCCCAGTTTGTCTCTTTATGTATATAATGATTTATATAATTATGTATATAATCATATATATATATATATATATATATATATATATCGATATAGATGTGTGCGTGTGCATGCGTAAAACTATATATCTATGTCTCTCTCTCTATATATGTATGTATATATATATATATATATATATATATATATATATATATATATATATAGTTGCTCCGCGTATTGGCAGTACTAGAAATAGCAATAACAATGTCACAACAGAGGAATGCATTAAATGCCAATCTTGATTTTAATGAATAATCCGAATTTTCAGGGATGACAGTGTATATGTACATATGTATGTATGTATATATATATAATATATATATATATATATATATATATATATATATATATATATATATACATATGCATATACATGCCATTCGGACTTTCGTGTTGATGTGTTTTTGACTTGTTTACCCTAGATATTGCCCTGACCATAATGATCATAATGACAGGGCAACCTCGAACGTCAATTACACCGGTCTATCATGATTAGGTAATGACGTACGCTACTTCCATTACCACGTACACGGTGGGACCAAAAAGCCAAGGTTGAGGTAACAATAATTTTACAATAATAAGCTCTGGTTTGTAAATGGCAGATTATTCCTGAGGTATGGGCAGGATGATATTGCCCTTGAAGTATTTCAGCTTAATGCAAGTCGAGGAAAGGGATATTTTTCATTTTGCAATATGACATTTTGTGGAATTCTACGATCAGTGAAAATTTGATCAGAATCGGACTAAAAGTAAGGAAATCATGATATTTCAAGGATTCGCTTATTTTTGCATAACAGGTCTAGAACGGTTGATATGAATATTCATATGATTGAGCTGGTGATGTCATCACCTCACAATTTTTCGTTGATTGTCTACAAAAATTCAATTATTCTATGATAAAAATGTGAACGTAATGTTATTCCAGGTGAACAAAGTGTTGAACAACTTTAAAACAATGATCAGTCATATATATCAGGATTTGAAACTGGGGCATTTATTGCGTTTGAACGAAAAACGTGAAAGTTCAAAATCTTATGAACAAACTATATGGCAAAAAAGGGGATGACGTACTATTTGTATATTCATATTGACTTAAATTGATTTAAAATGGCTTAACTTTATCATAATATTATCATAACTTTTTTAATTTTTCGTCGATCAAATTTTCATGTTTTTTTTTGTTGTTGTTGGGAAACTGTCTAACTTTCAACTGATTTGGAATTTTCTTTGAACTAAATAGCTCCACGGAGAAACAAAAAAAAATAAGATAACAAATACAAATCTTCGAAAACAACGACAACACAGATGTGACTGTATCACAAGGCCAGCTCGTTCATTATCACGAAGGTAGCTCGAATCATCATATCTCTTTGGATATGAAATTCAAGCACATAGAAATGTTCTTCAGAATACTCCAACCCATGCACGTATCTATTCAAAGGAAACAGATCGTGAAATCACAATATTGCGTTTCTATTTGTGTCTTTCCATCCAAATCCATCAGGACGCATCACAGTAAGAATGTGACAGAATACTAAGTTATTAAAGCCATTAGTCTCCTCCTACAAATCCCACAAATATTTAAAGGGATTGTATAGTTTTGGTTGAGACCTAACTTCAGGTTTCTAACATTTTTGATGAGATAATAAGGAACCTCTTTTGAAATATGAAAGAGCATGTAATTTCATGACGAATTCAACATTTATTTGATAAAAATTAGTTTTGAGATGGCTGAGATATCCAAAACAGGACCTAATAAAAGGTGGGACCCAGTTTTTGTTACGATCGCTTTGTTTTACTTAATTTTGGAATGTTTCAGCCATTTTCAATTCCTCTCAGAATGGTATGCTCTGTACTATTTCATAAGTGTTTTCTTGGTACCTCGCAAAAAGTTAACAGCCCAATTCTCATCTCCACCAATACTGTATCATCTCTTTAATGTGACTTGCCCCAAATTTCCCCGATTTTCTGCTTCTTTCTTTTCTTTCTTTTCTTCTTTTGCAAATCGCGTAGATTCACGTATAACAAATTCCTATCCCTGTGTGAAATTGTAAAATTCACTCCCTTTCTTTCGAGTGGGTACATTAATGTTCTCTAGGAACTTTCTTCAGCTGCAGACGTACATTTTGCTTTGTTTGTTTGTATGTATGTTTGTTTGATTGTTTGTGGGGTTTTTTATTTGATGTGTGACATTATAAACAATTGAGGAGGAGGGATGGGAGAGTGCCTATTATATAGGGCATGTAGATAATCAGATAGAAATTATATTTTAATTCTTCGTAAATATTTACTTCTGTGATATCCTGACCAATGTCTAATCTTCTCATAGCTTTCATGCCAAGGTCATCATGTTATCACGAAATGATTATTCAGCAATATTGATATATCTTTGCTTTCCTCCAAAGAGATCAACTCTTCAGGAGCAAATACAATCAAATCTAAGACCAAAGTGCAGCTCTAATTAGAAATTAATAGATCACAATATGTAACCTTATCATGGATTGGTCTGATATTTGGTTGCTTGACTATTGTCTTCGCAATCTCGCTGATCAGTTTGGGGGAGAACAACGCGTTTTACGCCGTCCAACATCAGCTCTATAGTTAAGGAGAAGTTAAATCTAATTCAAATCTGTTTCAAAAGAACGATTAATCGACGATGAAGTCTCATCATTGTTGGAAGATTTTGCTGATCGTTGAAGTATCATGCATCTTGGCATTGACACGTGGCCAAAGTAAGTATTTGTGGGGGGGGGGGGGGAGTAGCTCATGCAGAGCTAAACAACTTTTAAACGCCATGTTCAGGTATAAGTAGGCCGTATTAGTGCAAATCGTCAGAACATTAACAGCGAAATCCACTTTTCGTTTACGTTTTTAACTTGTAGAGTTACAAGAGGAAGTCTCATTTGAAGGATAAGGGAAATCCAATTCCAAGGAAGTGTGTTGTAAAAAAGAAATTCTACTTAAAACGTTTAAAATCGTATCTCCGAGCTATTTGCTTATTTGACGACCGACTCCTACATTCAAATCGCACAACACATACCAAATTAGTCAGATCACTGTTGTTTCACTGTCTTATGTAGCTCCCTATCGACTTTTTTTTTCATTTTTTACAATCTGTTATCAGTCCGTTGTACACGTAAATTTAAATTATGTTCGTGTGTACACATTGCACGCCTTTTGTGTTCGAAAAAGAAATTGTATTATTTCAGAAGACTCTGAATAGCTTGAAGTGAATTGTATTGAATTCAATCTAGAATCTCGTTGGTTTTGAAGAGGAACCGCTGCATGCTGCTGTTGTATTGTGTAATCTCTCCGTAAATTTTATTCGTAATTTCTGTGTCTATTTTCTGAGTCATTTCTGTTTCACCGTCGTGATTGCGAACCCAAATCGGAGCAATGATGATACGATGTGGCTGCTACGCAACGGAGGTCGATATTATCATTTAGCCACCATTCAACGTTCAAGTGCAAAACTATTATGATGTGTTCATATAACAAGACAAAACAAAACAACAACATCCAAACAACCCACCGTAATTTCAATGAACACTTCGCATACTCGTTTGATGACTTACAATAAGCCCCGAGCGCACCGGTGAGCAATAGGGAGATTCCCGTCAGAGTTTGCTTTATTTTTGGTCCCTTTTTGGTAGTTTTCCCTAAACTTTACAAAAATCTAGATTTAACTTATATAATGCCTAACAGCTTCTATTCTGAAACCTGCCCCCCCCCCCCCCCCCGCACGCTTTTTCATGCCAAGAGGAAATTCTGTAACGTAAACACTTTGGCAAGTGATGGTATGAATAAAATCCCTTGTGGTGGAAACAATATTGGTAAATGCCCTTCAAAACCCCCTTTTTAGTTGAAAGGTTATGGTAAATATATTTCCCTTAGGTGATAAGAGGTTTAATCATCCATTCATCCAGCACGACAATAAAAAATCTATTCCATTGTTTGAATAACCACTGAATACATTCTACTCTGTTTCTAATACGCATGGACGAACGTACAAGGAGAACGAAAATAATAGTACGCCTAGTTGGTTCGTGACAGTGATAAGAATATAGCCTTCTCTGTCACCACTCATGCGCTCTAGAGTCTACACGCCACATAAATGAATCCGACTTCAGAGCACTGTAACTTATGGTGTCCATAACTGGGGGGGGGGGGGGGGGGGGTTCCAGAGAAGAACAAAAACACTTTTAATGAGTTGTTAAATGAGCCAGTTGAATTGCTATGTCGGTGCATACATTTTCATTATCTTTTATTAGGCTTACTTAAAGCCCCCAGTTAGAAATTACCATTTTAAAAAAAGAACAGTACCCTAACCGAATTGGTCCTGTTTATCTTTGGGAGCAGTGATCTAAAACATGTTAAAGATATCACATTTGATGCATATGCGTTGTTCTGTTGTAACACAAAACATCCTGCCATTATAATATTTTCGCAATACAAGCCTAGAATATAAGGAGATATCAGTATTTTTCTCAATAAACCATAAATGCAGACGGTTTAGTCTGGAATTTTTTATTATAACTATTGTTCATATTTTGTGTATTCAACAATCAGTTTCATCTGCAAATGGTAAATTATGCCTTTAACCGATCCTATTCCGACGGATAGTCAGTTAGCGCTGGTGTTTGATGTGTATGAAGAATTAAGGAAAAAAAAATCCGTATGGATTCCTATATCATAGGTGTACAGGGACCTATACCTGATGCACTCCGGGAGTTTTGTCAGTTGTTTTGTTTTGTTTTGTTTCTTTCTGACGAACTGTTAAAAGCTACTGAAATCCTTGCATATGATTGGCTGAGAACAAATTATTTGTCGGAAAAATTTGTCGGAGAAACGCTTCATGAAAATCCTAATGTCCCCTTGTGTTGTATTCCCGCATGTGCAGTGCGTTCTCTTCTTTGAATGTCACTGTCAATGTAGCCGTACCGAAGGTCACAAGTAGCGTTGGTAAAGTCCCCCTGAGTAATAGAAAAGATGGCCTTCATTGGCAAGAAGAAGGGATAAAAAGACATTTACATCAGCTTCATTTCTCTCTAGGTTCAAGGTCGTTAATCTTAACAATAGCTCCATAATATGAGCGAAGGAATCTTCCTGGTTGAACAATGATTTGGATCCACAGCATCCATGATTCCAAATACTTCCTTCTTTTTTTCTGTATATTAAAAACAACAAACATAACCCAGAATCCAAGTTGAATGACACAATTCGGCCAGTACCTCATTCTTCCGCTTTCAGAAGTAAACTGTTGCTTATAGCCTCCCCCCCCCCCAAAAAAAAAAAAACCCAATATGATTGCTTCCTGAATTTATTTGCATATCACAAATGTCATTGTAAACTCATTTCTGTTCTGACAGGAAAAAAAATATTTGTCTTTATTATTGATTTTTTTTTTTGTGGTGATGGTGGAAGAGGAAGTTGTTTACAAAATTTTGATAAATCAAACAATATCCCAACAGGAAAAAAAAAAAAGAATCTTCCCCTCCATCTTACTTGTTTTCTTCTCTAGCCATTGCATTGAACAGTATTGTTACAAAGATTGTTCTCTAGATGGATTCTTTTCTTTTCCGGGTCACTTTTACATTGGCACTCCACGATAACACTAGGCATGGATTTTGAAACAATTCAGCACTTGGTTGATTTTTGTAACAGGCAATAGACATTAAAGTAATAGTCAAATACTTTACATCCAAGGTCTTTTCTTACACGAGGAGGCTTGCTCGAGGTTTTCCTGACATAGTAACATAAACAAATAGGACCTAGGTTGTGCTTCACTAAAGATAGGTGAGCCTATTGCCTTAGTACAAGGTTTTCAGGGAAATTTCCCATGAATTTTCATTATTAGTACACCGCTGAAACAATTCAATTCAGTTTCATTTTTCCATCCAACAAGAAGTGAAACAAAATAGAAATAAACAGTAGTGAGTGTCGCCAAAAATATGCATTACTGAACTCATTGGATTGCTTGGGAGCAATTTACGTATTTACGGGACCCCCCCCCCCCCCCCAATAAAAATGAAAATAGATAAAACAAACACACGAACAAATTAAATCCGGGCTACGATGTTGATTTTGATCTCCTTAATTTAATTCAATTGAATCATCATTCAAATTGATTATGCTTCATTTACATCTACCAAACAAACTGTAATACTTAATACAAAGAATAAATTTGTCATTTTTTTGTTAAATAGTTTGAAAGCAACATAGACCAGAAAGTTTAATTTATTACGGATAAATAACGAGAAAATAATGGAAACTTTACAATGGTAACAAAAAATAGATATAGCGATGGACAAGAGTGATATACTAAAAAGCGGGGCTTGTATGACGTGGATCGCTCCAAAATTAAAAACCATCAACATACCAATAACATTAAATTACAAAATTAATCTAAAGTGTACCGTTAAAGCATTTGATAATTGATATGATTATTATACATAATGCTGATAATAAAATCTTATACAACATTTCTTAACATTTCGCATAATGTTTTAGTGTACAAGAAATAAACCTCATCATCAATCTCCCCAACAAAGTGCCCGACTTCTGGAACGCTCAGGCTCGGGCGAGCATCGACCAGGCTCTCGACATCCAACCCAACACGAACCAGGCCAAGAACGTGATCGTGTTCATCGGCGACGGTCTGGACGTGTCCACCCTGGTGGCGGCCAGGATTCGGCAGGGGCAGCTCGACGGTGGCGACGGCGAGGGGAATATGCTTCCGTGGGACAAGTTTAGCCACAGCGGCCTGACCAAGGTAACGATGAGGCGCTGGAGGAGGAGTTTGAGGAAGATGAGAAAAAGAAAAGGGGAGGAGGAGGAGGAATAGGCAGAAGTGGGTAAGAGGAGGGTGATTCATTTCATTTCATTTCATTTCATTTCATTTCATTTCATTTCATTTCATTTCATTTCATTTCATTTCATATCATTTCATTTCATTTCATATCATTTCATTTCATTTCATTTCATTCCACTTCATTTCATTTCACTTCATTTCATTTCAAATCATTTCATTCATTTCATTTCAAATCACTTCACTTCATTTCATTTCATTTCATTTCATGTGAACTTACAATGTACATATCCAGATAATAAGAAAAGTTGCGAAGTACAACAGAAGTCATTATCTAATACAAGCGGGTGCAATGGTATATTGGGATAGTAGAATAAAGTTGACACAAATGCTTACATGAGGTATCAAACAGGCATATTATATGAATAATCGAGAGTATCTATACCTACATATACATGCAGTACATACACATGGTATGGTAAGAGAAGAAAGACTTCATTTCAATTTTCCTTTTATTTCAAGTATATTCATATGTCAAAATTATACGAAATTATTACAAACTTTAACAATAATCATTTGTACAAGCAGGTGAGAAGGCATATAGGCACTGATAGGGATAGTACAATAAAGTTGATTCAAATACGTACATGATATAAATATCAAACAACCATAATATTTAGAAAATTATGCGTACCGAAACCTACAAATACATGCATTATGGTACATACATACATACATACATACATACATACATACATATGGTAAGAGGATTGTGACTTCATGTCATTTCTTCATATTTTCATTTCATGTATTTTTACATATCCAAATAATATAAATCATTACAAAGTACAATTGCATGATAATAATCATCGTGCAATCAGGTAAAACGGCATACTGGCATAGTTAGAATAAAGTTGCCTCCCTATTCATCTTAACTGTCCTTCACAGGTTGCCCCCCCCCCCCCCCCCCCCATGGTCCTCGGGATCATCACTGACCCTCCTCAGCCTTTTGTCCACCCTCCTGCTTTAATCCCTCTCCTTGTCATACCTGTTGGGCTCCTTGCCCATGACCTCCAATCCTTCCCTTTTGTTTTTCTTTGTTCTGTGTCTCTAGCTCTTGTTGTGTGTAGTCTCTATTCAATATGAGTATGTGATTGCTGTCCCTGCCTGTTCATTTTGCCTCTGACGAAGATCCTGCTAGGATCGAAAGCTCAGGCCCCCTTTGACCCCATTTTACTCCATTGGCTATAGCCACCATTGGATAAGCAATTTTCAGCATCTTTTTTTTTCTTTTTTGCTACACTGAAAATATCGTAAGACAGACTTGATTAATATCTTCACTTGTGCATACGAGAGAACAGTCCACATCACAAAATACTAGACAGATTGAATAATAGAGAAGCGAAAAAAGATAAGAGGAGTTGTATATACACACTATGTCTATCAAACTCAAAACAACCTCTCCCCTTTTTACACAGCAGAACGTTTTCATCGGCACATTCCAACACGAACACTTCGATCATCATCATCATCATCCCACTTTTTTTTTTTTTTTTTTTAGGGGGGGGGGGTCATATTAACATGTAAACACACGAACATAGGATAATCAATGCTTTACATCATCAGCTTCCACTCGTTGGAATTTATTACCCCTTTGCAATGTTACTCTTCCCTTCATTCTTTCAAGAAGGCTCTGAAACCCTATTTGTTAAGCTATAATTGATGATTGTGTAGGCACAGAGAATTATTTCATAGTGATAATAAGTGCCTCATAACCATGAATCATCATCATTACTACATTTCGTGTTTATTGTCCTCGCAGACATACTCGACCGATCAGCAAGCTGCCGACTCGGCCAGCACGGCCACAGCCATCTTCGCCGGTGTGAAGACCAAGAACGGCGTGGTCGGTCTCGACGATAATGCCGATCGCGGCTCCTGTCAGACGACCACCGGCAGCGAGGTGTTGTCCAACCTTTATATGGCGCGAAACCAAGGTAAGCAGATATACTTTTTTCGATATACTTCTGTCGAGAGTCGCTGGATCTGTTATGCCTTTCTGTCCGTTGTATTGCCTTCCTGTTTTGTTAGTCTTGTCTCATTCTGTCTTGTCTCATAGTCTCCCTTTATCTGTTTGTTAGTTTCGTCGTCCCAGTCTCTTTATTCGCGTGTGTATGTGTGTCTATTTGTTACTCTGTCTTCTTAGTGGGCTTCCAGACTTTTTAGACTTTTTTCCCCATACTTTTTTCCCTTTTATGCATCAGCTTATTTTTGTTTTTGACATTCTGTACCAGAGGGGCCCACATTCTACAAGCTTTGTCTTTTTAGTGGGTCCCTCCATTTTTCGAGGTTTGTGTGTTGTCAATTCGTCTCATTTCTTCCTCATGATAACGTATTATTACTACAAGGTGATTTCCACAATTATATTCTTCTCAGTTTACTTTGGTTTTTCTTATGCAGCCTTATTCCCTCTTACCAAGGAAAGTGAAATGTCTATGTCCTTTTCTAAAAATGGAAAAAAAATTGAACTGAATTGAACTGAAGTGAATTGAATTGAATCCCTCATTCAGCTCCAAGGAGAAGCAGTGTCATGATGGTAATCATGAATGTTTACATTCATATAGATAATGACAAGAGGTACAATGATGATGAATGCTTATTAGTAGTATAATTGCACATACCAGAAAAGCAACGGTAATAATGATACAACAACGACATATGAATACACAAACGTGAAAAATACATGCAAAAACATAAATCATATTATAGTGTACGTGCCTTTTGTGGGTATTATAATAAAATATGTGCACGGTTTGCGCTTTTCCATCATGATGTGATTCTAAATCTAATCTAATACTGTCATTAAATGTGAATATTTTCTGTGCGTGTTCGTGGTATTGCTGACTTAAAACTCTTGATCAAAGTGCATCATGTGGTCACCTTATTTCAATCGAAGGAAAAGCTACCGGTTTCGTCACAACAGATAGCGTGACTGGTGCTACGACTGCCGCCCTCTACGCTCACTCACCCGATAGGAACTGGCAGTGTGACGCCGACATTCCTCGAACGCAGAGCGACTGCGTAGACATTGCCCTTCAACTCATCCAGAATAATGCCGACATCAACGTAAATCAGAAAAATCTTTGCTCACATGTTCATGATCCCTAACTGAATGACTGTCTAAATGACAGACTAATGCATACAATAATGATTAGCCAGGCCCACTTCACAGCGGGAGAGGAGGGAGGGGTAATATGGAGTGCTCAACCAGGGGATTTTCAAACTAGAGTGTTATCTTTAACTTATACTTGTACTAAAAATCTTAAGCCCGCCGCACACTACACGATTTTGCCCCGATTCACCGGTCTTAAGACCTTAAGACTAGAAGTGTGACGTCACAGTCTTGCCATTTTCTAGTCGTACGACTGGGTCTTAGCGCCAGTCGTAGAGATTTGACATGTTGAATTTCTACCGACTGGTCGTGGGCTTTCAGCCATTCACAATGCAATAAAATGCAAGCGCACGCATGTGCGCACTGCGCGCGCTTTACAGTCGGGTCGTATAGTGTGCGGTGTCCGGTCGTACGACTGGTCTTAAGACACAGCTTGGCTTAAGACTTTAAGACCAGTCTGATCGTGTAGTGTGCGGTGGCCTTTAATCATACATTACTTTTTGAAGACGTCTTTCTCGTAGAGGGACTGGTATTCTACATACACTTGCAGCTCCTCAACAACGTTTCCCATTTAACCCATTAGTGACTAAACCGCCCGTAACCGCCTGTCATTTTTAATAGTTTCAAGCTTTGATTTTTCTTTTTCATATAGATTATGTAAATACGTATATTTGAAAGAGGTCAGAAGTCAACAAAAGTACGTCAGAATTATTTCTCTGACACACTATTCTCTTGGAAAAGTCTCAATAGTCTTTACAATAGATATAACTTATAATAAACAAATATAAACAATCAGTGAACTATTTTTAATGAGAGCAATATTGCTGTATAGTCTAGGGAACCCTAGGTCGTTATGTACAGAATATTCAGTTCGTAGAGGGTTAATTTTGCAGGTGATTCTGGGTGGAGGCAGACAAGATTTTCTTCCCACGTCCGTGGAGGATCCCGAGTATTACGACGTAATGGGCCGGAGGGAGGACCAAGCTGATCTGATTAGCCAATGGCAGGATATGAAGGGCGCCACCAATAGTCGATATGTGTGGGATTACGACAGTTTCCAAGCAGTCGAGCCCTCCTCCACCGATTTCCTCCTTGGTGAGTTCCTTTTCTACGTCTCCTCCTTCTCCTTCTTCTAATCCTCCTCCTCCTCCTCCTCCTTCTCCTCTTTCTGCTCCTTGTTATCCTCCTCCTCCTCCTTCTTCCCCTTCTAATCCTCCTCCTTCTAATCCCCTCCTCCTCCTTCTTCTCCTCCTTCTCCGCCTCCTTTTCTTCCTTTTCCTCCTTCTACCCCTTCTAATCCTCCTCCTTCTTCCCCTTCTAATCCTCCTCCTTCTCCTCCTTCTTTTCCTCCTCCTCCTTATCCTCCTTCTAGTCCTCCTCCTCCTTCTCTGCCTCCTTTTCTTCCTTTTCCTCATTCTCCTCCTTCTAATCCTCCTCCTCCTTCTCCTCCTCCTCCTCTTCTTCCTCCTCCTCTTCCCCCTCATCCCCTCCTCCTCCACCTCCTCCTCCTTCTCATCCACCTCCTCCTTCTCCTCCTCCTCCTGTTCCTTTCTCCTCCTCCCCTCCACTTCATTATAACCATCAACATCCTTGTCTTGTGTCTTGAAGTCTAATCTGTCATATGCAGATTAACCTCGATTATAGTCAAACCTGTCTATATACCAGACACCGAAACATGACTGAAGGAAGACGAAATATGTGGGCGTTATGGACAGATCGCCATTGTAGACAGGTGGTCGATTAGACAGACTTGACTGTGCGTTGCAAGCACAACCAAGCACAACAAAGAGAATGGTAAACTTTTGCAGTTTGAAATCGGAGACAGCCAATTAATGTAAGAAGGTTCTGAAATTTGACAGTTTTTCAAAATCTTCGCGAAGCTATAATCTTGCAAGCAATAATATGTTCAGTTAAGATGAGGACACTGTCATTGGTCCAAACTTCTCTTTTGTTGATTTATGCGGAGAAATGATTTGAAAAGCATGTTTTAATGGGTGATTGAAAAACTATACATACCCTTCGTCATCAACAGTCATTAACAAGCAATTAAATCACATTTCAGCAATGTTTCATCGCTCATGATAACATTTTTGATCTAGTCTATTATGTTTATCCAATGGAAATTCAGGGGAAATAGGTGCCCTGATAAAAAGGGACGGATAACGACATCATCACTTCGTCATCTCATGATAATGTATTAAAGGGATTGTATAGTTTTGGTTGAGACCTAATTTCAGGTTTCTAACATATATATGTATATATATATGTAACACGGGTATGTTGGAGAACATACTGTTGCTCTAGTCTGAGTTCAAGTTCCATCCTTGGTAAACTCTTTTGTTTCCTGATGAAAAGGCCACCAGGCGACCACCTTAGCACCCGGCGTTTGTTTTGTAAACAAATCCCTTTCTTACCTGAGAGCTGAATGAACATCATCTGGCGTGGGTCAGCACAAGTTCTTCACTTTGCAGAACTGTGTTGATCAAGCCAGATGTGTTCTCCCCCTGCTCTCTGTACAGGTAAGAATTATTCTACTTCATATACTCTTTTGCTATCTCCGTATGTTTCACACATTGACATGCCATTAATGAGTATGTTGTGTTTTGATAATCACAGGATTACCAAATTATAGATATGGTTGAGAATTCGTTATATCAAGTTATAATATATGAAGTTATGATTTTACTAATGCAGTTAACTTCTGGTCGCTGTCCTGCAATAGTGGTTTATTCCAGTTGTTGAAAACAACCGATGAGATATATACATTATTCTCACTTTTCTATAGCCTTGATATATTCAAGGAGTTAGGGATTGACCTGTAGTTATTTTTAACAAATTTGCATTTAGTAACTGGCTCAGTTGCGAGATACTGTGGCGGTAATCATATATTGGTAAGTTAAGCGTTAGCGATTATGATAACGCTGTCATATTATCGACAGCTTAATTCATTTATATGTCGATGAATATTTTATGAGATAAGTCCGTCGCAATATTCAATGTATATAGAGTGTCAAAATCAAAGTACATGCTGTATATAACGGATAGCTTTTCGTTTAATCCTGAACTTACATTGCATGTGAAGGAACTCGTGGCTTTTCTTAGCATACCATACAATATCATGTTATGTAGAGGGTAGCATCTGCGTGTGTGTGTGTGTGTGTGTGTGCGTGTGTGTGTGATTGTGTGTGATTGCTTGTGTGTTGTGGGTGTGTGTGTATGTGTGTGCGTGTAGGTGTTATCTGTGCCCCGTGTTAGTCACTAGCATGTAGAAGAGGTTGTTGGTTTGATGTAGAGTTTATAGGACGATAGTTTTCCTGCTCAGGCCCGCTCATTTGTTAAAGCAAGTTTTGTACACAAGACAGTGGACAGGGTGTGCATTTGTATGTTATAGTACGATAGGTGAATGGGGTCTGCGTGAGTAGACTGTGCCAGCTGACCACGGCTTTTTAAGACCGCACTACGGCGGAGGGCCATTGTCAAGTTTCTTTACCTCTGTGGAGGCCGGAAAGATGTGCTGGTAGCTCTTTTGTTTCAAAGTCTTAATGGAGGGAGTCTCTCCCCATCTCCTTTTCTCTAGGCCTGGAAGAGGCGAAAAGAGGAGCAAACTTTTTGTATAGTACATGTACAGTGCACATGCTGGATAAGGCTTTCTTTGTATACTTTGTTGGCTTTTTCCAGCGTCTTCTCGCCTTAGCTTTTATTTTAGTTGTGAGTTTACAAAGCGCTTAATCCATGGCAGGGCTCTGCATCGGGGCTTTTACCAATGTACAGTAAATGTATTCTGTTGAGCGTAGTTGAGAGCGTGTGTGTCATGTATATAGAGAGAGATAAGTTAAGTCAATGTGTACAGAAATGAAGTTTGAGGTAATGAGAAATATAATCCATGTAATAGGACATCTGGTGATAGAGTAACATGTAGTTAATAGTTCTAAGGGGTAGTTTGGATAATGTGTTGTATGTAATATGTCAGTGTACATAGTTTATGTGAAACTTGTGATTGTTGCGTTTTTGTAAATTGAAAGTATTATGTATCATGTTGAATGTGAATAAAGACTTTGCAGAACTGTGTTGATCAAGCCAGATGTGTTCTCCCCCTGCTCTCTGTACAGGTGTCATATCTCGCAAGGTCGGGGACCTGTTCTTGCATCGTCACCCCCCCCCCCATTTTGTTGAGTGAACGCCCCCTGCATCCCCTTACCCACAAGCAGGCTACGACTATACCTATAAGAGAGCAAGTGCGCTGTTAGCTGTCGCGCTTGCAACGAAACACGGGCGTTACACGAAACTGGCGTAGTCGGCAGGATCTGCGAAGGCAAGCCACAGGGCTCCCCTAACAACCATCCAGACGAGTCGGCCACTGGAACTGGTGTCAATGGACTTCCTGACGCTCGAGAAGTCGAAGGGTGGGATTGAGAATGTGTTGGTTCTAACCGACCATTTTACACGTTTCTCTAAGGCCTACCCGACACGTGATCAGAAGGCATCGACGGTTGCTCAGGTACTGTGGTCGAAATATATTTGTAACTTTGGGTTTCCAGAGAGGCTGCTGTCTGACCAGGGGAGAAGTTTCGAAAGCGGTGTCGTGAGGGAGCTATGTAAGCTGGCTGGTATTACCAAGTCCCGAACCACCTCCTATCATCCACAGGGAAATGGGATGACCGAACGCTTTAATAGGACCCTCATCCACCTCCTACGCTCCCTTGATCCCGAGGAGAAGAGAGACTGGAAGAGCCACGTCGAGACCCTGACCCATGCCTACAATTGTACCAAGCATGAGTCGACGGGGTATGCCCCATTCTTCCTCATGTTTGGACGACATCCACGACTCCCAATCGACCTACTACTAGACCGGACTACAATCGACGACGACCTTGACCACGACGGATTCGTGCAGAATCTTCGTGATAACTTAGCCTCTGCCTATGCACGCACCAGTGCATTGGCGAAGAAAGCCAGCGACCGACAAAAGGCATTCTACGACCGACGATCCCGTGACGACCCTCTGCATCCAGGCGACCGAGTGCTGGTGAAACGGGTCGCATTTCAAGGAAAGCACAAGCTGTCGGACAAGTGGGAGCCTCATCCGTACGTGGTCACCAAGAAAGTGAGTGAACTTGTCTATGTTGTTCAGCGAGAGGGTGCTGAGACGGAACGCACTCTACACCGCAACCTCCTGACTCGATGCAACTTCCTCCCGACTGAGTGCCATGATGCTGCAGAGCTTCCTCTACCAGACGATATTCCGACATCCTCCGACGACATCCGTGGGATGGAAACGCCGGAGACTAACGTAGAGGAGGTGGGCCAGACCTTCGTCTATGGTGGTGTACGCAACACTCAACCCATAGAACAGCAAAATGCCCCTGACATCCCAGTTCTACCAGATGGACTGCCGCCTATCACCCAAACCACTCAGCCCAACCCAGTGACGGAGGAAGGCCAGAGGGACAAGGAGACAAGTGACGGCCAGTCCACCATTCCCGCTGACGACGGCGAGGGACCACAGGCTCCGATGGATGGCGGGCAGGACGTGGTGATCGACATGCCGGCCGAAGATGACGATCAGCACACTCCGGGGGTCGTCACTAGCCAGCCAACCGCCGAGGCAGCGAGCGAGACGTCACAGCACGGCAACACGTCTGTTTTCAGCACAGACCAGGTAGAAGAGGACAGTCAACTGAGGGTACGCAGCCGCAGGCAAAGACAGCCTGTGGAGCGTCTGCAATACACGAGCCTAGGCAATATAAACCAACTCACAGCAATGCAGGACGCTTTTCGTGCTGCTTGCAGTCTCGTTAGAAGTTTGACTAATCCAAATATATATAATAATGATGTTCATATTTAATGGTTAAGTCTCCGGGGACGGCGACTTCTTTAGTAGAGGGGAGAGAGATGGAAGAAGGGGAGATAGATTAGCGTAAGGGTGAAATAGGTTAACATTTGGATAGTAAAATCAGGGGTGTACACAAAATTTTAATCATATTTGGTTTTGAAATATTCCTCCTTTTTTGGTAATTACAATTTTTATCAGTATTCATTGGATGGTGCGTAAAGTGCTCGATACAAAAGCACACCAGGCTGTATCCGCAGATGTGACGAGCAAAATTATTGATTTTATGTATTGCATTTGATATAATTTTAATTTTTAATTTGTTAATGACGAGGACGTCATTCAATAATGATGGGGAGGATGTAACACGGGTATGTTGGAGAACATACTGTTGCTCTAGTCTGAGTTCAAGTTCCATCCTTGGTAAACTCTTTTGTTTCCTGATGAAAAGGCCACCAGGCGACCACCTTAGCACCCGGCGTTTGTTTTGTAAACAAATCCCTTTCTTACCTGAGAGCTGAATGAACATCATCTGGCGTGGGTCAGCACAAGTTCTTCACTTTGCAGAACTGTGTTGATCAAGCCAGATGTGTTCTCCCCCTGCTCTCTGTACAGGTAAGAATTATTCTACTTCATATACTCTTTTGCTATCTCCGTATGTTTCACACATTGACATGCCATTAATGAGTATGTTGTGTTTTGATAATCACAGGATTACCAAATTATAGATATGGTTGAGAATTCGTTATATCAAGTTATAATATATGAAGTTATGATTTTACTAATGCAGTTAACTTCTGGTCGCTGTCCTGCAATAGTGGTTTATTCCAGTTGTTGAAAACAACCGATGAGATATATACATTATTCTCACTTTTCTATAGCCTTGATATATTCAAGGAGTTAGGGATTGACCTGTAGTTATTTTTAACAAATTTGCATTTAGTAACTGGCTCAGTTGCGAGATACTGTGGCGGTAATCATATATTGGTAAGTTAAGCGTTAGCGATTATGATAACGCTGTCATATTATCGACAGCTTAATTCATTTATATGTCGATGAATATTTTATGAGATAAGTCCGTCGCAATATTCAATGTATATAGAGTGTCAAAATCAAAGTACATGCTGTATATAACGGATAGCTTTTCGTTTAATCCTGAACTTACATTGCATGTGAAGGAACTCGTGGCTTTTCTTAGCATACCATACAATATCATGTTATGTAGAGGGTAGCATCTGCGTGTGTGTGTGTGTGTGTGTGTGCGTGTGTGTGTGATTGTGTGTGATTGCTTGTGTGTTGTGGGTGTGTGTGTATGTGTGTGCGTGTAGGTGTTATCTGTGCCCCGTGTTAGTCACTAGCATGTAGAAGAGGTTGTTGGTTTGATGTAGAGTTTATAGGACGATAGTTTTCCTGCTCAGGCCCGCTCATTTGTTAAAGCAAGTTTTGTACACAAGACAGTGGACAGGGTGTGCATTTGTATGTTATAGTACGATAGGTGAATGGGGTCTGCGTGAGTAGACTGTGCCAGCTGACCACGGCTTTTTAAGACCGCACTACGGCGGAGGGCCATTGTCAAGTTTCTTTACCTCTGTGGAGGCCGGAAAGATGTGCTGGTAGCTCTTTTGTTTCAAAGTCTTAATGGAGGGAGTCTCTCCCCATCTCCTTTTCTCTAGGCCTGGAAGAGGCGAAAAGAGGAGCAAACTTTTTGTATAGTACATGTACAGTGCACATGCTGGATAAGGCTTTCTTTGTATACTTTGTTGGCTTTTTCCAGCGTCTTCTCGCCTTAGCTTTTATTTTAGTTGTGAGTTTACAAAGCGCTTAATCCATGGCAGGGCTCTGCATCGGGGCTTTTACCAATGTACAGTAAATGTATTCTGTTGAGCGTAGTTGAGAGCGTGTGTGTCATGTATATAGAGAGAGATAAGTTAAGTCAATGTGTACAGAAATGAAGTTTGAGGTAATGAGAAATATAATCCATGTAATAGGACATCTGGTGATAGAGTAACATGTAGTTAATAGTTCTAAGGGGTAGTTTGGATAATGTGTTGTATGTAATATGTCAGTGTACATAGTTTATGTGAAACTTGTGATTGTTGCGTTTTTGTAAATTGAAAGTATTATGTATCATGTTGAATGTGAATAAAGACTTTGCAGAACTGTGTTGATCAAGCCAGATGTGTTCTCCCCCTGCTCTCTGTACAGGTGTCATATCTCGCAAGGTCGGGGACCTGTTCTTGCATCGTCACCCCCCCCCCCCCATTTTGTTGAGTGAACGCCCCCTGCATCCCCTTACCCACAAGCAGGCTACGACTATACCTATAAGAGAGCAAGTGCGCTGTTAGCTGTCGCGCTTGCAACGAAACACGGGCGTTACATATATTTTTTTTTTTTTTTTTTTTGGTGAGATAATGAGAAAGCTCTTATGAAATATGAAAGAGCATGTAATTCTATGAGGAATTCAACATTTATTTGATGAAAATTAGTTTTGAAATGGCTAAGATATCCAAAAAAGAGCAATTCTAATACAGTGTGGGACCCACACTTTATTACGATCACTTTGTTTTACTTTGTTTTTGGATGTTTCAGTCATTCCATACCCAATTTTCATCAAATAAACTTTGAATTCCTCTTAAAATAGTATGTTCTGTACTACATCATAAGTGTTTTCTTGGTATCTCACAAAAAGTTAAAAACCCATTTCTCATCTCCACCAATACTGTACCATCCTTTTAATGGTATTTTGACAAACGTCCTTATTTCGTAAAAACACATCGAGATATGTAGTTCCACAAATTTCTTATCCTATATTTTTTATCCATCGCTTGTAATGAAATTAAAGATCCTTCTAAGATTTTACTAGTTTCTTGATATTTGATTTCATTTCATTAATGTCAGCATTTGTATAGAGTGCCACTTCAAAACTAGCTGTTGAATAATTAGGAAGAAGGTGGATAGTTGAGTGAAAAGATGAGAAAATGATTTCATAGAATAGAAATATTTCAGAATTACACTCTGAAAAAAAAAAGATAGGTTCAAGGCTACATCTTTACCAGTGTCACACTTTTAGGTCTAGAAACACGTTTACGGGTGCAATTTTCCACCTTTCAGATGTGAAAATTGTTCCTAATGTAACGCTGGTCCGAAATGTGCAAATGTGCACCCGTAAAGGTGCTCCCAATGTGACACACGTAAGGATGCAAAATTGAACATATTTTTCTAAGAGTATAGTTGATGAATAGGACAGAAATGAGATAGAGAAAGTATACAGTACGGGGGGGGGGGGGGGGGGCTCTCCTTGTTTTGAGTGCCTGTCAGTGTTTTGGAGTCACAAACTCCGGCCACCGGAGTTTTAATCAGATGGCTGTCACAATAGTCATGCCATAGTGTAAATTTTCTGCTGTCAGATAATTTGAAGGGGATTGTCGCAGTATACACAGCGCAATGATTCTCTTTTAGATAGCTGGAAGTAAACGTCTTGAGCAGAGGCTAAAGTGCTAATATTGGGCGATGTCCCATTTATCATCAACGCACACATGGATTCGCTCATTATTTGTTGGCAAAACAGATAAAGAATTATGATTGACTTTAGCTCTTGGTTGGTATAGTACCACGATGGCTTTCAAAGATAGTAATTGTCATGATGGTATTGACTCTGGGTGTAATTGTGAAAACGATAATACACCACACTCAATAAGTGAACCTTGGTCCCCATTATTGAACCGAATAATACAAAAACAACATTTCCTTTGTAGTAGATGAAAAGGATGAGACAGATAAACACTTAAAAATCTCTTTCTTCTTCTTCTTCTTCTTCTTCTTCTTCTTCTTCTTTTTTTTTTTTTTTTTTTTTGCGATGAAACTTCTCTGGGTCAAATCGGCAGTCAGAGCAAAGTTTCTTGAAATTTATGTCAGTGGAGACCAGCGTTCTAAAACTGTTAAAACTGCTCTGACATAGAAGCCTTTTCAGTTTAGCGATATCATTAGACGGGTGTAAGCAATCCAAGCTGATAACAAAATGTGGCTTGTGCAGTACATCGTTTTGTTGTTTTTACAGCCTTATCCGTTGACATCGGAGGTGTAGAAACCCTTTGATCCCTTGCACATTTTCGATTAACACCCGCGTGTCCATGGAAACGAGATCCCAGAATACAATATTGCTTTAACGCACGATTGTCTTGAGTTTGGACGTGACTGAGATAAAATAAGAAAAGAGTGATATAATTCAGATTTTATTACAGTAACGAATAATAGTACAATTTATTGTATATAAACCGATATAAACACACTTTACCATGGGAATAGCTCTTCATGTCATACTCCCCCGCACGCAGGCACACTAAAACAACCCACTATAATGGCAGGCAACACACTCCACGTGGCTTGTCATCACGCGCGCAGATTTCCAATATGACACCACCCGAACGCTTTCTTTTGAAAGAAAAAAATAAAAATCACTATTCTTTGATAAAGGCAAGGCTTTAAACCTGTAGAGTTAAGTAGTACAATATGTAAACAGTCATCATAGTGAGAAGGAAGTCACGAAGTTTTTCTCCTTATTCCATCACAGATCATCTGAGCAAAAACTGATATTTACTTATTGATCGTCTTTCATACATTTTGAACAATTCGTTATGCACTTCACCTGAGCAAGTGCCATGTGCAATTGGCCCTTAATACTTTTCCTGTCTTTTTTTTAAATTTGTCTTCATTGTATGTATCTTTATGTGATAGCATTTTATGAGACAAAATTTATATATATATATATTTTTTTTTTTATTATCTACCTTCATTCGTCGTTTTCTGATGTCACAATCAAACTGATTCATGATATCCAGGTCTGTTCGAACCGGGCAGCATGCGGTACGCTTCGGATCGACAGTCCGACGGAGCGGGCGAACCGTCACTGGCCGAGATGACAGAAAAAGCCATCAGCATTTTGCAGAGGGACAGTGATGGGTTCTTCCTTGTGGTCGAGAGTGAGTAGATGCATCGATTTCATACATTTAATATCTCTTTAATATTTTCATATTTTCATATTGTCAAACAAAAGTTCACCCTCCGTCTTGAATGAAAACTCACTCATCATGCTTGTCTGGGTTTAATTTGTCAATATAAACTATTGTGCACATAAAATATCATGCGTCTTAAACACTCAACACAGTCATTTTCATTTCATGATGTCATCATAATCTTAAAGGGCTGGTATAGTATTGATGGAGATGAGATTTGGTCATTTATTTTATTCTATTTTATTTTATTTTGCAAAATATCAAGAAACCCCTTATGATATAGTACAGTGCATACCATTCTATGAGGAACTCAAAGTTTATTTGATTAAAATCGGTTTTGGAATGGCAGAGAGATCAAAAAACAAAGTAAAACAAAGCAATCGTAAAAAAAAAAAAAGGTGGGTCCCACCTTTTATTAGGATTGCTCTGTTTTGGGTTGGGTTTGGGTTAACAGCTAAATTCCTCTTGGAATTACATGCTCTTTCACATTTCATAGGAGGTTTGTCATTTTCTCACAAAAAAAAAAAAAGAAGAAAAAAAATGTTAGAAACCTGAAGTTAGGGCTCAACCAGAACTATACGATCCCTTTAATCCCTAATAGGCCTATCTATCATACAAATTATTTCATCACTGTACAAAGCTCTTCAGTCCCGTTCTATAGTCCACTGACTCATTGATCCGGGAATTGTCTGTTCAATGTTTCGACAGGTGCTTTGATTGACAGTAGCCACCACGAGGGGCGGGCCTACGACGCTCTGGGAGAGACATTGGAGCTTGCTGATGCGGTCACGATGGCAACGCAGATGACTAGTTTCGAGGATACGCTGATCGTCGTCACTTCCGACCACGCCAACACGCTAGGAATCATGGGATATCCTACCAAGAACAACCCGATTCTCGGTAAGCATTCTCAATAAAGCAGTATCTACTTCTAAGTAAGAGCAATGCTACTTAGTCACCAATATCTTATATTGCAACAAAGTGATTTACACTGCTTGTAAATGCCCATTATTATTATGAAAGCAAAAAAAAAAAAGAAGAAGAAGACAAAAACAAACACAAAACAAAACAAAACAAAAACGATTGGAAAGGGATATTTTTAATTCAGGAGCCCAAAGGGTTGTAAGGAAAGTAATGACTATAAGCATCTGACTTACGTAAGAGAAACAGAGTCAATGGTCATGATATGTAGATATGTTCACCAGAATATATTCATACTTATTCATATTAAAGATTTAGAGGTGTTCCAACGAAAGACATACCTAATTACAATGATGAAGATATTGGTGGCAAAGACAGCTTATTGATAACGATAAAAATCTTAGTGTTAACATAATGATTATCAAGATAGTCATGCCTTCATTACCAAAATTGTCATAAAGCAATAAGTTAAACATGTTTAAAACACTTAACATACCACTTAACATACTAATACTAATCATCACTTGCACGATCTCATTCATACCGCGTGCACGTACCGCTCAGTCTCGCGTTGCTCATTCCGCGTACATTCCGTTGCTAGGCTTGGTCGACAACCCAGAGTCGACGGACCGGGTTCCTTACACGACCCTGACGTACCTGAACGGACCGGGTGGAGAGGCGGTAAGGAATGCGTGGAAGGATGGCTACGTGAGGCGAGACTACAGCGGCGTGGATACAGGTTCGATCAACACGTACAGGTTTTCACTGACAGATGATGTACACCCGTGTTCCCTTTAAGAATTTTGATTGATTGATTGAGTGATTGTATTCTATTCCTGAATGCCTTTCTCATACATAAATGTAATAGGGCCTACAAAGCCAATTGAACGGACTACTGTATAGGCCTACGCCCAATATTTCGCGAGGTTTTTATTTTCGCGAATTTCGCGAGTTAGCCGCTATTCGCGAAATTAAAAACACGCGAAAATATTGACTCTAATGCCGATATGAATGTGACGTACGCGTATACATTTCCCCGTTCAGTACAAAACTCCACGATCGTGAATTTAACCATCGCGAAACTGTCGGAAAGTCCCGATTCGCGCAAATTTAGACTCGCGACATTTATGGCATTAACTCCACGATTATTTGAATCTGACAGTTGAAACAGATAAATGATTAATTCAAATATCCAGCATAATTTTATCACAATGCACAATAAAAACAAGCAGGCGTTATTTTATGCATAAAGAATATGCAAACATAGGATTGGATTTACAGAGAATTGTAAACTTGATTCTTAGTGGTAAACAATCAGAGTGTCGATTTACGTTGGATGGTGTATTGAAGTAAAAAAAACATATTCACGCCTGCAAAAAGCAAGATGCAGAGGAAGAAAAAAGAATTAAGATACGTCTACTTTGAAAAAGTATTCCTGCTGTCATAAAGAATAATATCACCTGATTTAAGAGCACGTCTGATAGCACTTTCCCGTCTTTTATGGTGACATATATCACTTGAAAAAAAAAATAATAGTGTCTCGTAAATTCCTCGAAAATAAGGCAAAAAACTTCATGTGGTAGCATTGCTAAACTGGATCGACACACATTATACATCGTTGAAGGTTCTGACTTTGTATTCTAGATTTTAAAGTACATAGTATCCCCTAAAAGCCTATGAAATTCGCGTGGAATTTTCTTGGGCTTAAATCTTTGCCAACACCAGTTTTTGGTTGACATGCTATTTAAGGGTGAGAAATGTTAATAGAAGAAGGCACAAAAAGACTCGCAGTACAAAGGCGCCCGATAAGTCACCTTACTTAACTCGATCCGTCTGATCAAGTTGCAATTGCTTGTTTTCTGTTTTATTTTGTGCAATGTTAATCATCCACTTATGAGACAAAAAACAAGAGAAATACATCTTGGTAATGACCTTTTTGAGAATTTTGTATCCCAATATAATCCATACTCCAGAATCACGCGACTGGGTTCAAGACGCCGTCATACCTCTGGCCGCCCAGACTCACGGCGGAGTGGACGTCCCGGTGTACGCTCAGGGCCCATGGTCCCACCTCTTCATGGGCATGCATGAGCAAAATTACGTGGCGCACGTGGTGCGCTACGCGGCTTGCCTGGACAACGGATCGAGCAGTGCTTGTCAAGCCTAGGCCGTGGTCTGTGCTGCAACTAACTACCCATCAACATAAAGGCATGATTTGGCTCTCGACACGACGCTTGGGGGATAACTCATGATATAGCATGGTCCGGTTTTCATGATCTGAATTTGATATTATCAGCCATTTTGAACTCTCATCGCTGATATGCCAACTGGATAAGATCATATTATGCAAAAACAACTACAACAACATTGTCAACAACAACAACAACAACAACAACAACAACAACAGCAACAACAGCTGCAAGAGAATAGCACAAGATTGACATTTTGTTGACCTTTCATTTGAACGGTTGTGTGGTATCAATAATTGTAATTAAGCTTAACAGTCATGGGAGTTGATAGAAAATCACTATTTTTTTTTTTTATTTTGACTTGTCTTTTTTTTTCTTTCCTGTGTTTCCTAGTTGTTGGTTTTTGTCGTTTATAGTTTTAACATTTTGATTTTGTAACGGAATCATTTCATCAAAGACTGCGTATGACCTACGGATATACAACTTTCGATGGATGGATAGGCATTGTATGATCACTCCTACAACTTTTCTTTTTTTGGCCAGTAACCATAGAAACAGAAATCATTGAAACATTTTTTTTTAATTTACGCGCCCAGTTCTTTCCAAGAACAAAATCTATTGGCATCAAAATACGATTTATTACTATGCTTCACGTGTGGTTCGATCCATTGCTTAGTATACATGCTTTGTTGTATTGTTGCTTACGAGTCGTCTGGCAGAAATTATGGCACTTTTAAACTTTAGCCTTTAAACACTTTTATGTGATTTTTAAGTGTTAGCTCTTTCATACGACATACTGAATATCGCTTGCAAAAATAATTTTCATGATTGATATGAATATTCGTAATCTAGGAATAAAGAACTTCCCATTTTGTAAGCTTGTACAGCATCTTTAAAGGCATTCCTACAAATCTGAACAAATATACAGGCCTGCATGTTGTATCCATATGGCCATCACCCATGTTTCATTTATTGACCAACAGCAAGCATAAATTTCTCATCCTCTTTTACTACTTATACCCTTTCATTTTACCTATAATTCAATTAATGATTTTTAATTCCTAATTCAGCTTTGTTCTACAAAGCCAGTGATGGACACTCCTGCTTTCGCGTTTCGCTGTCAGTGATTTTGTATATCTATTCTACACACAAACACACACACACACATACACACACAAAAAACGTTGTTACAAATTGTTGCTCCCATTATGCTTGTTAGACTCTTCTTCCATTTTTTTGAAAATGGTACGTCGTCTATTTGTTTATTCATGAATATCTACTGCAGCGTGACAGAATGAACAGTCTTTTTTAAAAACCAAAACCGGTAAATCCATGTCATTATGATTTCTTTATAAAATGGTAAATGAAAAGAGACTACAAATAAATGAATGAAAAAAAAAAACCCACGTATAATCGTCTAGTTCTTATTGTGAATATCATGTTAAACGTCTTTTTTTTCGGCGGGAATATCTCATAGGATTTCTCATGTAGCTAAGGTAAAGGGGAATTCGTTTTCAAAGAGGTTTGATACAGCCAAAATCCTCTTACGCAAGATGAATTATGATGAGCAAAATGTCTTCTAACAGTTGGTATTATATACGATGTGCATGTTATTAGATTGGCTAAATTAAAATGGAGGGGGAAAAAAAATCACAGAAGTGGCTCTGGTGCCGATTACAGTTATTCGAGGTAAATTTGCGGAGCACCAGGTTTTGGACCTGTTGACAAAATTTGTGGAGATGATGGATGTGTAAAAATCCAGGCATTACCATTTAAGTTCAAATTGATTTCTTTCATTTCCAACAAACAAATGATTAGGAATACAATGAAATGTTCGTATATACAGATGTCAGGAAATCAGTAAAACAATGCGATGAACGTAATGTAATAAAGACATAGGTGAATTATGAACAGAGATACAAATAAATGTTATATCATTATGGTAAAGGCAGAAACAAAATTGCTGGGAATGGAGGGGACTGCTAAAAGGCAGAGCTTGTAGTATGCAGTCCCCTCATTAAAAAAAAAATTGTCAAAAAAAAAGACAATTTGCCTAAGAGATAGGAAAAATGACAGAGTAATACACACATACTTGCACACATAATGACGCACATTATCAAACACAAACACCATGGCATGCTCTCACCGACAACTCGGATACTTCTGTAGACAAAATTTTGATTGTCCTTTAAAGGCATAATTTACCATTTGCAGATGAAACAAAAACCCAGCAGTAGTGCTTCAAAATAGTTCTTAAATGTGAGTTAGGGATAGAAACAACCAATGTAAAAAATTGAATCCGAAAATGGATGTGAAGTATTGTTAAATATACAAAATGTGAACAATAGTTATAATAAAAATGCTTCCAGACTAAACCGTCTACAGTTGCGGTTTATGAGAAAAACAATGGTATCTCCTTATATTTTAGGCTTTACGGCAAAAGTCTTACATGGTAGGATGTTTTGTGATACAACTGACCTACATATATGCATAAAATGTGATATCTTGAACATTTTTAAAATCACTCCTCCCAAAGGTAAACAAGACCTTTAATGTCCGTGTGATGTTTTCTCGGGCGTGTTCCACCAGTGTCAACTGATCGTCTGTTTATTGGCTCCGATTCGACGATACGGTTAGACAGATTAATGCATTACGCATGAGATATATGAGTTCTTAAAATACGCAGTGAGTTCATGATATTCGTGATGCTCGCATGTTTGAAGGGTGGTGCTTGAGAGATAGGCCTAAAAGGAAGTAATGCCATCCATGCCAACCACGCTGACGCCGGAAGGCGAAATGGTGGAAGGACTTAAATATTCAATGTCGTAAAAAGGGCATAACACTTTGGTGAAGTAATTGATCACCCATTTGCTTTCAGTTTTATTTTTAGAGTTGATGTCTTTTCTTCCTGTGATTATCATTACAATAAGGTGAATAGAGATTCCACGTTGTCTACGACATTCTCTGCGACCGTGTGAATAATAATTGCATGTGGATCCGCTTTAAACAGCAAGGCATGCAAGGGAAATGTGGCGAGTCCGACTATCGTTCTAACGGGCCATACCAGTTGAGTCGTATACAACAGTAGCCTTGCTTGGTTTCGCATTGCTATGATTGCACATGGATAAACATGACGACATTTCTACCAAACTCGGTTCATGGCAGTTCAAAACCATATAATAACGCCGCATGCTACTGTTCAAACAATCAAATGATACACTGGTCACGAAAATATACTGTTGACAAGAACATAGTAGAATGTGTGTATACGTTCGCGTAATGTTTATTATAAATAAATAAATAAATAAATAAATAAATATATATATATATATATATATATATATATATATATATATATAGCATATATATATGTATATATATATATAGCATATATATATATATATACATATATATATATATCATACATGTATGTATATATATATATATATATAGATATATATTTTTATATAGATATGGATATATAAATGTATATTCACATGTGTGTGTGTGTGCATGCGTAAGCGCGTATATACACATGTTATGCCCCCTATGAGTTTATAATGACTGTGATTCAATGCAATCACGTTTCTTCCTTTATACCGATAATCATTAGGTATTTTGTAAATATGGACTATGACCTGACTAACAAGACGGAGAAGGATCAGCCGGTCTTTATCGTATCTCAAGTAAGACCAAGATAATGAGTATCTGTTAGTATATCGTAAGTATATGGTGCCGTTATATACCACCCTCCTCGCATGGATGTCACATGAGAGTGAGTATATACTCCTCGTGTTTGGCAAACTTTGCGACCGCAATCAAGTGGCCAATGACTGTTGAGATTGTAAATACCGAAGAGTTTGCGGAGAAACACCAGAGAAATCATTTTATATAGCACTCGAGTTGTGATTGCTTGGGCGATCTTCAGAACCTGTCAAGATGAAGGCTTATGCGGTGCTGGCGACAATCTTCGTGGCGTTGGTGTGGAGGGTGGGTGGACAAGGTATAGTATATTGCACTCATTAGTGAATAGTGCACGATCTAGAAGGCACTACAGATTATAATGGACGGCAAAATAGTAGGCCTAGAGTGGTAGTTGAACCAATGCCGATGTATTTGGAGTGTAGGCCTGTAATACATGTAGTCTAAATGAGCTGTGGATACCACATCATGCATGATTCTTTGAAGTATAAGGTATAAGGTTGAAAGACTTTATGCATTCAACACAAAACAATGAAATGAATGCCTTCCGTGGTGCCAATTAAAAGACAATTCTTGTCACCTGCTCTGCGAAAGTTCATCCATCGTTTGAACGTGAGTTTCATCATGCTACTGATGAATGCATGAATGCATCATGCTACTCTGAAAACGAGTGAAGCGCATAACCAATTGAGAAAAAAGAAGGTAATTTGTACCAATGTGCCCATTGTGCTAACTGTAAACTGGCTTTGGATTGCGTGATGCGGCTTTCAGATTAAGATCTTGAAGAAGATCCTAGGCAAGGAGTAAAAATATGCACAGATGTTACACACTAATGTTCACATTGTCAAGTAAGCCTATTTTTTTGTTTTTGTTTTTGTAAAAGTGAATGCCCGAAGTTCACGTCAGTCATGTAAGAAAAGACACACCTTCATACACATATGAGTTAAGAGAATAAAGCAATCATATTGTCAGTGAAAGTTGGATGAAAATCGGACAATCCTTTCAACAGTTACGATTTTTTTTTTAAATACCAAGTACACACATACATACACGTATGTGAGAGTCACAAAACTCATGCACGTAAAAGATCCCGCTTCATTCATGCATCGCAAAGACCAGGGTGCATGGCCCGGACGGGTCAGCCGGTTAAAGGTGGTCTCGCCTCATATTCGACTGGACCCCGTGGAAGACCAGCTAGTGCAGCTGACCAATATGAGTTATCCAGCCATCTTCTCAGGTGGAAATAAAAAGGAATGAGGGAGTAATGATATTTTGACTGTTAATATTGTCGTTCGTTATTCATGTGTTTGTATTGTTGTTATTTTTTGCTTTGTTTTTTGTTTTTGTTTTTGCTTTGTTTGTTTGTTTTTGCTTGGTTACTTAACGTTCTTGTAAGTAATGATCACTCTTTACCATTATTCCAATCGCAGACGCAGAATTCTGGAACAACCAGGCACAAGAAAGCATCCGGACCGCCCTGCGGCTTCAGACGCTGAATATCGGGCAGGCGAAGAACATCATCTTCTTCCTCGGTGATGGCATGAGCATTCCCACAATAACGGCCGCCCGTATCCGACAGGGGCAACTGGCCGGGAGGACTGGCGAAGAAAACAACCTGGCGTGGGACACTTTCCCTCACGTGGGACTTGTCAAGGTATTATCAGATGCGATTCACATCTTATTTCGAGCTTAGAATTGTTATTTGTCATCGTTTTAGTTTGATTTATGTTTTCATTCGGCACGTTGGAAAGCTTGCCCAACAAGGCTTTCGGATCATTGCTCATTAGCATACGTCATTATGCAATACCATCAGAGGGTCTAGCAAAAACTATGAGTTGATGCCAAAGAGGTTCTATAGAGCGCGCGCTCGCATACAGAAGCGGGGCCAATTGAACGACCCGCCGCCATTAGCAAAGAGGTCGACTACCAGAAGACTGAACCCGGAAGTGCCTATAGTGATACACGTAAAGTACAGTTTCGAAGATGAGGCTGGGTTGGAAAAATCATTCTAATTTTAAGGAAAATCAATATTTGTCCATATGCCTCCGGATTTTATAAGAGAGATATATTTTCAACACAGTATACGTGTTTTGATGAAAAAAAGGACTTGCTCTAATGTGTCAAATATGTGCCTTAACATGAAGCCAAAATTGCCAAACAGGCATTCATGCATTCATACTACATAATAAAGATTGCAGAAAGGTACAGTGTATGCTCTGTGGTATGGGAGTACTGATTTCACATAATATATGTCACTTAGAAACATCAGACACACATACAACACACATTCCCACACCCACCCACACACATACGCACACACATGTACACACCAAACCACAATTCTTTTTTTCAAATTCTTACACACACACACACACACACACACAAAACACATTGTGTGTTGTGTGTGTGTGTGTGTGTGTGTATGTGTGTTGGAATTTGAAAAAAAAACTGTGGTTTGGTGTGTACGTGTGTGTGCGTATGTGTGTGTTTGTTGTGAGTGTGTGTGTGTTTGTTGTGGGTGTGTGTGTGTGTGTGTGGGAGTGTGTGCTGTATGCGTGTGGGAGTGTGTATTGTATGTGTGTCTGATGTTTCTAAGTGACATATATTATGTGAAATCAGTACTCCCATACCAAAGAGTATACACTGTTCCTTTCTGCAGTCTTTATAAGTATGTAGTATGAATGCATGAATGCCTGTTTGGCAATTTCACATATTTGACACATTAGAGCAAGTCCTTTTTTCATCAAAACACGTATACTGTGTTGAGAATGTATCTCACTTATAAAATCAGGAGGCATATGGACAAATAATGATTTTCCTTAAAATTAGAATGATTTTTCCAACCCAACCCCATCTTCGAAGCTGTACTTTACGTGTATTACTATAGGCACTTCCGGGTTCGGGCTTCTGGTAGTCGACCTCTTTCGTGCGCGCGCGCCACTGTTCATTGGCCCCGTTTTCATTTGTACGCACTGAATGGTGAGCGCTTACTCTATTACATATAGAACCTCTTTGGTTGATGCAGAGGCATACATTGTTACTTTCCCGATTTTTATGTTTATAATATACCGGTATATCTCCGTAAAAAGTTATGTTTTTGCCTCTGAATGCTCATAGCAAAATTGCTAGAACCAACAAATACATTGTATATATGTTTCATCATCCCTCATATTCCAATAAATGCTTTCGTAGGCTGCATCGCAAAGGCTGAATTGTTTTCGTGCTGTGGTATTCATTGTTTTAATTTCGTTTAGAACTGCGAGAGAGGTAGCTGATCTGTTTCTACGTTTTTTGCTTTCATTTTTTTTTTCATTAGATTTCAACATTTCTTCCACATTTAACAGGTGAAAACGGGAACAGTTGTCAGCCATTTCACCACGGTCACAACTGGAGACAGCCATTTTGTCACTTGAGCTGCTTGCGCGCTGCGCGCATCGCAAAAAATGTAAGAAATTTAGATATATATTCGATCACAAAGTTTGCGATAGCAGGGTGATCGTGATTCCGAAATAATATTTTTCATGCCAAATAGATCATTTTCTATTTCCTTAAATTTCTAGCGAAACTGCCCCTTTTCGTGGTCTGCGCAATCATTATGCAAATATACTTGTACCAATTCATATGTAAACCATGTATTGTGCAAGTCTTTTGATTGAAGAAGAAGAAGAAGAAAAAAAAAAACATACTTAACACAAATGTATGGTCATATCATATGAAAATGTCACAAGTAAATATCAGAAATATGATGGGGCCTACATAACGGCTATAATGCTGGTAAAAACTGTAGGTTCTCGAATTCATAGGCATATAATTATGTGGTCTTGGAGAACGGATATGTTTATCTCGACCAACTAAACTTATACCAGTACTAAAATCGATATAAAGAATAAACTAATGAACCACATGGATATCGCTGAAACCAGACTGTACGGAACTCATTGTGTTTGAAAAAGAATACTATATATTTGATGTATTTGCACCATTAAAAATTTGGTGCTGCGGACAAGGACAAAAGACTGGGAGTATTTGAAAAAAAAAAAAACGTTGAGGGATATGATAACAAATATATGATATTAACCATGTTACATGTACAATATTACACATTAATAATTTGATAAGTTGTTCCTACGACATGCATGGAGTATAATAACCTGAATGAAGCTGAGAGACTAAATTTGATAAGTCATTTGGTTAACTTCGATTGTTGGATTGCAGCTCATGCATGTGCTCTAATCTTCTCGCGTGTCGTTTCTGTGTGTCCATTTCATTTCCTCCTATTCTATATTTCAAATTATACAATCATCTATACCATCTGAAGAATTGAAGGAAATTGTCCACATTCCCATTTGAAGTTTAATTCCCTCATCGGCCCGTATTCACGAAGGTGGTACAAATGAAACCATGGCTTAAAGCATGCTCTCTATGGTCTTTGTCCATGGTTTATACTATGGTTTCATTTGTACCACCTTCGTGAATTCGGGCCATCATGTTCACCTTGTCATAACTGCACTTTCTGTTACATCATGTGGCTTCCCAGAATCTTATCCTATCGTTAATTACTTTTTTTTTTTTTTTGGGGGGGGGGTATCATGTTTTTATTTTCTCATTCAGTTGTTTGGTCTAAATAGTAAACGGTTTCCCTATATATTTCCTTACATCCAATACTTAAGAAGCTTTTATGTAGACCCCATCATTTTTGTCATCACTTTGCGAAATTCTGATCACCAATACTATAAACTGCTGTTAACCATTACACACATTTTCATGTCGGAATAGTTTGATATGTCAAGGTGGATCTTTGTATTTTGCGACCTTTGCATGATTGCATTTCTATTTTTTGTTTAGTTTAAGCCAATTCCAAAACTTTTTGCTTGAAAATATCAGCTAGAATGGTTGGCATCATTGTACCTTTAAACAAGTCATCATTATGCGTACATATTATGAACAGGTGTTGTACTGATACAGGAATACCATACAGATTTCAGATAATATAATGATTATATATGTCATATTTTCTTCAAATAAATTACATCGTTCTTTATATCCATTCTCTTGTGGTTTCTTACGCCGTGTTGGCGTATAGACGTACAACACAGACGCGCAGACACCGGACTCGGCTGGCACCGCAACGGCTTTCTTCTGCGGAGTGAAGACCAAGTCCGGCATAATCGGTCTCGACGATGGTGCGGAGTATGACGATTGTACCACCGCACCAGGGACGGAAGTTGACTCGGTTCTGCAGCTAGCTCATCGCACTGGTAATGATAAGCAAAACTTAGCCCATGCCGATTATTTTCCGGGCCACACAGCATTTGCCCAGGAAGAATGGGTGCACGTCACAAGTTCGACACCCACGAGTCACACATCCCACGAGTTACACAGCCACGAATCATACAACACACGAATCATACAGACCATGAGCTCGACACTAGGCAAATGAGGCCCATGAGTTCGACACTAGGCAAAAAAAAAAAAGAAAAGAAAAAAAGGCTGATGAGTTGGACACTTAGCAAAGAGGGCCCATGATACCGAACATAATGTCCCGTCGTCTACTGTTGGTCTCGTGGGCCTTTTCTATCTAGTGTCGAACTCGTGGACCTTGTTTGCTCACACCGCTGTGTCGCGACTCATGGGCATTGGACGGCATGACTTGTGGGCTGTATGCCTCAAGGACCTTTTTTCAGTGTCAAGCAAGTGGGCCGTATGACTCGTGGGTGCCGGTTTCGTGGGATCGGACCCAGGAAAAAAGGGTTACAGGTCGTTATTCCGAAGGTTCGTTATTCAGAAGGTTCTTTGGTCCGAAGGGTCGTTATTCCGAAGGTTCGTTATTCCGAAGATTTGTTATTCCAAAGGTTCGTTAGTCCGAAAATGTGATGAGGTTTGTTATTCCGAAGGCTCATTAATCCGAAAATGAAGTAAGGTTCGTTATTCCTAAGGTTCGTTAATCCGAAAATGAAACAAACCTCGTTGTTCCGAAGGTTCATAACGGATCCTATATCACTTTGGATCAACGAACCTTCGGAATAACGAACCTTATTTCATTGTCGGATAAACGAGCCTTCAGAATAGCGAACCCTATTTCATTTTCGGATAAACGAACCTTCGGAATAACGAACCTTCGGAATAACGCCACAAATGTTCGGATTAACGAACCCTTTTCATTTTCGGATTAACGAACCTCTAGGTATAGTGTATGAGTATGTGTGTCAATGAAAGGGCAAATGTCTCCCAAAGTAATCACTGTCAAAAAGAAACAAAAAAGGATTCGGCTGCCTTATTCTTCTTGAAATGTTATTGAAGGTCTTTGCAGACTCGTTAAGACATGCAAAACCAGATAACATGATTGTATTTTGTACGTCGAAATTGAAGCTTTATACTTCCTTTGTAACGTCCGCAGGAAAGGCTACAGGTGTTATCTCAACTGCACGGGTAACCCACGCGACGCCCTCTGCGCTCTACGCGCACTCACCCAACCGCAACTGGGAGAATAGCAAGGATATTAACAGCACGTTGTGCCCCGACTCTAAGGACATTGCCGCGCAGCTTGTTGACGACAACGCCTTCATCAAGGTATGGCTTGACTAGGGAATAATATAAGGAGACGACGTTTGAGACGACGCTTGATCTGGACGTTCTCCTCTTCGCTACGTCGTGCGTCGTGCGTCGTCCAGCACGTAGAAGATTTTCCGCCGTCTAACAAGAATGTTTGAAATTTTCGCACTTGTTTCGTACCTACTAGATGCGTGTTACTTAGCTTCTACTTGTGACCTGCGTGAGAGCTTTGAAACCAATCCGTTTTCTTTTACGAGTGACTTATGGGTACTGAGAAGTACCTGCGTTACAGTTGCCTGCGAGGTGCTGCCGGTAAGGGTCTCTATACTGGTGTTCTGCGTGTACTTCTGCGACCGAACCCCCCATGCTCAAGGCCTTAATTGTGATACCGTATCTGGGGAAGTTTTGCGGCTTGACTTGGGGAAAAAAAAATATTTGCTACCCGGAGCTCTTCGCAGTTGATCCGCACGTGACGGTACCTAGCGCGTACCTCGCCTGTAGTTGCCCGGAGGTACTCACGCAAGTCCGATTTAAGCGCAACCAAGTTTTGAGCATGACCAAAACTTTTTCCGGGTGAGCAGAACACCAGTAGGAGGCCCTTGGTGGCAGCACTTCGCAGGTAACTCCCACGCAGGTACTTCGCAGTCCCCGTATGCAGCCAAGATAATGACATTCCGTGGGATTTTGTCATTTCTTCAGAGGAATTCCTTCACTGAGTTGTCAGCCCCACGCGACTGGTACAAAGGTCACACAGTATACTAGTACTTGTAAGTACAAATAGAATTTAAGTAGAACGCGTCCAGCAAGTTAGACACATGCACTGACTCGCCCAAATCCTTCTTCCCCCTCAGAAATTGCCCGGTATGCTGGAAAATCCCTACACGCAACAATCCTGCGTAGCTTGCCCGGAAAGGTGTGACAGGGCCTACACATGGTTGCGGGTAAACAGATTTGCGTGCAAACCACCGGGTGACTATGGGTGAGATATGCGCTAGGTCCTGTCATGTGCGGCTCATTCCGGGGACTTCCGGGTAGTAAAAATTGTTCTTTGCAAGCCGCACCAAAGGGGAAAAAGTATGTTCACTCTATAGGGGATTATAACATTGTAGAACGCTTCCCCAAAACGGTACATGTCCTTTAATACACACCCTCCCCATACGCTCTCAGGTCATCATGGGCGGCGGTCGGCAGGAATTTCAGGCCAACAACATAACCGACGACGAATACCCTAGTGCGAGAGGGCAGCGCACCGACGGCCGAGATCTCATCGCTGAATGGCGAGCGGAGAAGACCAACGCCCAATATGTGTGGAATAAGGACCAGTTTGACGAAGTCGATCACGAAACGACGGACTTTCTCCTAGGTGGGCGTTACCCTCCTCATTTACTTCATAAACCCATAACACTGTCTGACTGTGTAACCATGGTAATCCTGTCGATGGTATGGACTATAGACAAAGTGTATATCCCTAGATTTTCTCTACTAATCGGTATTTAAAGGGAAGGTAAACCCAAAGAGCAATGTGGATTGAGTAAAAGCAGCAACATTAGTAAAACACATCAGTGAAAGTTTGAGAAAAATCGGACAATCGATGCAAAAGTTATTATTTTTTTAAGTTTTGGTGTTGGAACCGCTGGATGAGGAGACTACTAGAGGATATGACTACTAGAGGATATGAGGATATGCAAGTAGAATCAGGTGAATTACCACTAGATCTGCGTAGACAGATGTTGACTGCTCAATTCCGTAGGCACATTGATACTGTTCCAAACCATCCCTTAATACAGGATATCAAAATGTGCTGGCAATTTGATTTTTACGAAAGTGAAAATCCCCACAACCCTTTCGGTGAAAGAATCCTGAAAAGTGAAGACATATTATTTTCCCAATGTATGGAAAAAGTACAACCTTTTCATCAACCGTTTTGGCACTGGCAGATGCCAGCAGTGTCCATGGAGTTAAGTTCAGATATGATGTTATCAAAGTGTGATCATGTTATACATCAGCAGCAAATGGCTCTTGAATTGATAAACAGGAAATGGCAACATTATGTTCATGTATACACCGATGGCTCAAAGTGCCCAAAAACTTGCAAAGTGTCCGCTGCTTTTTATGTTCCTTATTGGAAGTATGCACAAGCAAAACGCATACAAGACTTTACGTCTGTGTACAGAGCTGAACTGATTGCTATTATTATGTCTTTGATCTGGTTAGAACAAGTCTCGAATTTGTATGCTGGAGTGATTATTTTTTGTGATTCATTAAGTGTTTTACAGGCTATAAATTCAAATAAGCCGGAGAGTTTTGTAAGTGAAATTATTATAAGATGTACGGAATTGAAATATAAAGGAATAGATATAAATTTTGAATGGATACCCAGCCATTGTGGCATTAATGGAAACGAAGTCGCGGACAAAGAGGCAAAAGCTGCTTTGTGTCGAAATGTTATCGATATTGAAAATGGTTTGAATATGGCAGAATGTAAATATATACTTAGAGAGCACTTTATGGAAAAATGGCAAAAACGATGGGAAAAAGCAGAATCTCCACTGAAGTTGATACAAAAAACAGTTAAGAAAACTTTTCAATGTTCCCTAAGCAACTGGAAGGAACAGTCTATTATGCATAAATTGAGAATGGGAAATATTTCTTTGAATTATGATTTGTTTAGATTGAATATCCATGAAAATGGAATGTGTCCGAACTGTCCAAATATTTTTGAAACAGTCACTCATTTTTTATGTGAATGTCCAAAGTATATAATAGAAAGAAGTATGTTATTAGCAGAAATAGATACCACTGACTTGCGTCATATTTTGCTGTTGGTAGGAACTACTAACTCAAAGCATATGCGTGCTTTTGTTCAGTATGTCCAGAGGACAAAAAGATTTACTCAAACACATAATTTTACTAGATAAGTATATGTCTTGACTTAATTTTGCACATTGCACACAGCCCAGATGTTTGCTTTATATCTTAGCGTTGTTTTGTTTTTCTAATTTCATGTACATTTGTGATAAAATTCGCGTTAAATACTCCCGATTAATCACGAGCACCGATCGAGCCCCTCTCGTGTATTGGAGTGGCCTAGGCAGGTGGACAGCCAATCACGGCCCCTCCTTGCCGAGAAGTCTGCTCAAGGTACCGAGCCGGACTGGCCAGAAAATACGATCGTCGATTGGGCAACTCGAACCGAGGCCAGTGAGGGAGATTTATTTGATTTGATATGATATATTAATTTTGATTTATTTGCAATAAAATGAAAATAATATAGGGTAAAATTTGGAAATTTATAGAAATTTTATGAATATAGATTTGGCGTAAATATTCCTCGAGGAATGATAAACGCCAAATAAATTCAAATAACAACAACAACAACAACGTATGAGTGGACAACAATACAAAGAAAATATAAAGGATATTCAACAAAAATTCACTTTTCTAGAATTATGAAAGAGCAGTGGACCAACCGCTTTCAGAAAGCAGGGGGAATAATTGCTACCCTTAACATATGTCAATATCAAGTTGATGGAATTTGTAATTTTCATGAAAAATGGATTTTTGTAGTATTTTCTTTATATTTTCTTGATATTGTAGTCCACTCATACGTCATAACCTCTAGTAGTCTCCTCATCCAGCGGTTCCAACACCAAAACTTTAAAAATTCATAACTTTTGCATCGATTGTCCGATTTTCTTCAAACTTTCACTGATGTGTTCTACTAATGTTGCTGCTTTCACTCAATCCACATTGTTCTTGGGGTTTATCTTCCCTTTAAAGCATTCAAAGGGTTTACGTTCAAGTTAATTTTCGCACAAACTTGTAAACTGATTTATATGTTAGTTTATTTACTGTTTTTATTTCTGCATTTTCTTGCGGTGTGATAATGGCAATGATGTACAAACGGGCGTTTTGATTAAAGGATGGTATAGTTTTTTGTTGAGATGTGGGATTCAAATTGAAACTATTTCAGAGATGATGAGAAACCATACAATGAAATGTAGAAGAGCTTGCGATTCTAGGAGGAATTCAAAGTTTATTTCATGAAAATCGCTTTTTAAATGACTGAGATATCAGAAAAAAAAAGTGGTCCTTATACAAAAGTTGGGTCCCATCTTTATTATGACGTCTTTGTTTTGGATCTATACCGTTAGATTGCCGGGAGATTTTTCGTTATGCAATGTTGTGAGGTCACTTACCCTAGCTTGGTCAAGCACAAGTTCAACTCTCACTCTAAAGGGATGGTTAAGTTTTGGTTAAGATGGGAATTCGATTTTCAACTTCTTTGAGAAAATGATCGAGAAACCTCTCGTAAATATGAAGAAACATACAAGGAGAGAAAGTTCGTTTGATGAAAACTGGTTGAGCGTTCCAAAAACAGACACATATATAATACTGTAACGCGTTTGATTATTTCCTGTTTGTTATAATATTAATGTACGAGTACTAGTGCTTGTTGCTTGCTATACATATGTGTGCATGTTTGTGTGTGTGTGATGATGATTTCTGTAGTCATTTGCATATTGATTTTGTAGCAATGCTAAATGAATATATTTGTCCTTAAAACGGAAGATTATTGTGCCTTTTTCGCATCTTTGTTAAATTTTCCTTATCTACTTTCATCAGCGTCGATTTGGTTGAGCCTGATAGCAAGAACAGCAGTGATCACCATGCATCTTTTTATTCTACCATTTATTCGATTTCTCTAAAATTTCACTTAGGTCTCTTTGAGAGAAGCCACATGAACTACGCAAGCGACGCCGAAGCCGGAAATGATCCAAGTCTGGCTTCTATGACAGAAAAGGCGATTCGAATACTACAGAAAGAGTCCAACGGATTCTTCTTGGCAGTAGAAGGTATTGGAGACACACTTTGCATTCATTTTGGCAATGTTCGGTATGCATGTGCCATGACAGCCATGTTACATCACCCCAGTCGACAGGTTTCGGCTGATTCTGAAACGCGCACGAAGAGGACCGAAACACAATCGTAAAATCTCGGAACGATTTGTAGCAAGAAGGAATGAGAGGGGACAAGAGAGGGAGGGAACGCCAATCTTGACAATAATGACACTGAGTCATTGAGCATTGATAAGTGGCGAGCGACGAGATTCATGGAATCATTCATAAATGAATAAATAAATACGGAGGTAGATAGATAACAGATAAGTAATTAGATAAGTAGATAAATCAATAAATAGATTAATATGTGAATAAATAATTATGAACAAATAAATAATAGGAGAAATAAACGAAAAAAAAATAATTGTATTCTAGTAATTAAGTTATCATTCACTGTAATAGTTCTTTTTCCGACTGCCATAAAGGTGGACGAGTCGACCACAGTCACCACGCCGGCCGGGCCTTCGACGCCCTCGGAGACACCATAGCATTGTCCGACGCGGTGGAGAAGGCCCTGGAACTGACCGACGACACGGACACCCTCATCATAGTTACGGCAGACCATAGCCATACCATGGCGTTCTCTGGCTACCCGGTACGAGGCAACCCCATTCTCGGTAAGTACAGTATGTCCCAAAAAATTACAATGAGATTTTCGCATTGATAACACTCAATATGATTATACTGTCTAAATGCTACTTAAAGGTCGTAAAATATAACATCTTAAAGGGGGAGTCTTTTAACTCGGACATTGGGGCTATATAGAAGGTATTTGAGCTCGCTAACACGATTCTGGCGTTTTTATCAACCAAAAATTGCTCAGTAACAAGAAATCGCTCAAAATGTTCACTGATTTGGGAACGCCCCCAAAAATTGGCAGCTGATTGGCTTATGCGATTTGACGTATGAGGGGGGAGACCCCGCGAAGCCACCGAGTTCGTCTAATGCTTTGGCAATGTAAAATGAGTGAAACTTTATCTATTTTTAAATCAAGATTTAAACAGTTCTGACAATCTTTGCGTCCCAAAAGTGATTTGAATATGTTGTTTAGACATTTTAGTAGAGGCCCAGTGACGCCACTTACTTTTTTTTGAACACTTTACCCATGATAATTGCCTTTTTGGATCCGGTTTACGTTTGGAAAAAACTAGATATTTTCTGCGAGAGAAAAAGACAAGTAGACGTACAGACAGCCGCTTTACTGCTGGCCGTACATTGTGACTCTGTGTGTGTGCATGGATGATAACAACAAATTTCAACTGGAGACTGGATGGCACTCTAATTTTTACGATAACAGCATACCTTGCTAGCTCCGCGGAGATCGCGTTGCATTAGCTTTATACACGGTAAACAAGCTGGTAGCAGTACGTGTCAACAAGACAGTGTTCTCAATATGGATTCAGACCTTGATTCGCCTTTCTGGCTGCTACCCCCACCGAGATGATGAAGGCGAAGGTAAAGCAGCCCCTCGTCAGCTCCAGCTCCAGCCCCACGCAACCCTAAATCTAATCTGTATTGAGTTCATCCCGCCCGTAGCCGTACCGTTCTGGAGTATATGAACCCGACTCTTCACCTCCCGCCCCCGGGGCAGTGGCCCGTGAGGATGCTGCTCGAGGAACAGGGTGATGGCAACGAGCCCGCGACGAGGTTGGGACTTGGAAGATAATAATTGGTAACTATCATTAGTATCAAGTACGCTGAGAGTCTAGATTGTTCACTCTAACGTTAGGCCTAACGTTAATTTTTACAGAATGCAGGTCGATTGGGGTCGGAAAAATCAAAACAGAATTTTGTTTACAATACAACATTAACGTGAAACTGGAGTGGAAGAGGGACATCGGTAAACGACGGTATGAATTGAAAGCCTATGCACTGAGCTGGCGAGGCAGATGTCAATCTTGAGCTCTCATATCTCTCGATCTCATTCATAATGTCACAAGGACAAACTGATTTTTCAGATCCCGATCTTTTTTCCCGCATTTAACAGTATTTTACTTGAGTCCTGGTATAAACTTTGATGTAATTCATAGTACTGTACCTGTATACGCATGTACCCGGTATATAAGGAGGTCATTTCTCTGGCCCCAAGGACCTTCCTATCATGAGGTAATCGACTGGTAAATTCCAACCAAGTTTGTTTCCACTAGGCCCTCCTACTACAGTTTCACATGTAAATTGCCGAGCACAAGACAAGTTATGAAAGGATAAGTGAAAAACTGCTGTTTGCAATAAGGTACAAGTGTTTGCCGGCCATACCATAACTGCAATTTCAATTACTGTATGTGGCTGGGCTAAGCAGTGGTTTGAAGAGTCTGGTATCAGTGGTAACCTCTCTGGCAGTAGGGGTTCCTACAGGCCTAGTCATGAACGATATTTTGTTCACACTTGCCTAGAACTCAAACAATGATTTCACTAATGACTAATATCCCTATAGTCTAAACCTCATTGTGTGACAGTGCAGTACATACTTCAAAACACCAACTAATAAACACAAAGAAGGAAATAGGAATGTGTTGTTCGTTATGTTTCTTCTTTTTTTTTTCATGTTTTCTTTGTTTTCAGGTGCCTCTGTCGCAGCTGTGTTCCCACATGACCACTGCCAGGGAATCCGTTTGCTGCAAAGAGACAGAGCACATAATGGACAAGATTGAGAATTATGGTACAACGAAAGACATTTCGATGCTCCAATGCGTTGTATTATAGCACATCCAGGTTTCTCAACTGTGGGCCTCGATGAATGGGTGAAAGAAACTGGAAGCTACCAGGACACCCAACAGTAGGCCTATGGAGAAGGTGCTTGAACAAATGCTGCAGATAACAAGTGAGTTTGTTAGGCACATTTAATTCCCTATTTTATTTTCCAAATGTTGCAATAAATATTAGGCTTTTTTCATATCCCTGATAATTTCCTAATGAATTTTATGGTGTCATTATACGATTCTACATATGAAAGATCCATTCACATTGTATAATTTTATTCCTGTTCTCACGATTTCTAGAGTAACACTTATGTAATATATTATCAAATTTTAGTCCCTTTGCATTCCATTGCATTCCATTTCATTTCATTTTTGTTTCAATTTCAGGCAGTCGATACATGTTTTTATACATGTATTTTATCCTGCCATTATACAGTCGTCCCCAAAATAATGACTACCATACCCCATGGGTCCCATTTACATTGTCTAATTTAAATCCTATTCTCAAGATAAATTCCTAGATGAACACATGATGTCATATAATAGGATTATCAAATTTTACTCCTTTTGCATTCCATTTTGTTTCACTTTCGTTTCAATATCAGGCGATCAAGACATGTTGCATACCGGTAACTGGTGAGATGATGCTGGACATTTCTGGGCCAAAATGTGAGAGTCCTACTGCCATCTTCTGCTGTTAGAAAAATCTGATAAACTCATCCATCAGAAATAGTGACAGGCTTTCATTTTGCACAGGTTGTAATAAGACTGTATATGCAGCACTGATATTGGGTGTAGAATGTGACAACTTGTCACATTGCGATCTGCTTAACGGGAATGTGGTCACAGTGTAGAAATGCATCAGATAAGTTTGTACATTGCGAAATGTCACATGTATACTTTGTCAGACACCTTGTCCATTACCGGTATGTTGGGTATACTGATGATATGCAGCGTCCAACACCAACTCATCAAGGCACACAGCTGAGAAACATGCTGTTGGACTTCAGCCTCTGTGTACAAATGATCTACAGTACATTGTATTTTATTGTAATTTATTGATGCATGTTCAGTGGAACCTCAATATTATAAGCAGTGATATGACAAACTGTAGTTATAACAAGATCTTGATATACAGGAGTGATATCTCTGGTCCCATAATGTACCTCATTATAACAAGATTCGACTGTATGTCAAATGCACTCTTGTCTCAATTCTTAATCTTACTATGCTCCCCCTCTCTCTTTTGTAATGTAGATCTACTGCATGTTTTAGCAATTGGAAAATGACACTTTCACAACCATACAACTGAAGGTAATTTTGATTGTGTAGAATTGACATGTTGAACAGCTATGTTGTCAATCATGGTCACAAAAAAAAAACAAATAACGATCTAATACAATTAAGATGCTGTAGCCTCTCCGGCAATAGCTTCACAGCCTCTATTTAGAGAACAGGACCAAGTCTAGTTACAAACTCATCTTACTATGCTCCCCCTCTCTCTTTTGTAATGTAGATCTACTGCATGTTTTAGCAATTGGAAAATGACACTTTCACAACCATACAACTGAAGGTAATTTTGATTGTGTAGAATTGACATGTTGAACAGCTATGTTGTCAATCATGGTCACAAAAAAAACCAAATAACGATCTAATACAATTAAGATGCTGTAGCCTCTCCGGCAATAGCTTCACAGCCTCTATTTAGAGAACAGGACCAAGTCTAGTTATGAACTCATTGAACTGGAATGTAGCTGGCTCATATACGTAGTAGTTGTATTCTGTCATGAACCAGTATTCATTTGTCAAACATTCCTTCCAGCTGATTACACCAATTATATTTTGTAAGCAAATGGAAAAAAAAAAGTGTGTTGTGTTTTCTATATGTAGTTGGAGCGGTTGTAGTAATACAGTACATGCAGTATAAATTAATCCTTATTAACAAAAAAAGATTAGCTTCATACAGACACATGAAAATGCACAAACATACACATATACACACACCCTCAGTACACTCATGCATATCAGATACAAACACACACCAACATCAGACACAGATAGGATGAATATATCATTGATATATTTGCCCTATGTTTGTCTGATGTTCCCCCTCATGGAATGGATAGAAATATTCCCCTCATAGATATATGTACAGGTAAGATTTGTATGGCATTGTACATATGTATGCGATTTGCATGTTGGTGGGAGTGTTCAAGTGATGTCTGTTTGAAGGTGTTTGTGGGTATGTGTGTAGTATGGCAAAGGGTGTGTGTGTGTGTGTGTTGATGTGTGTATAGATAGGAGACCAAAGAAAATTAGTAAAAGGGAGGGGAGGGGTATTGTACTTACAGGAGTGAGATTGTAAAACCCTACCAGTGTGTTATCTCCATATCCTAATGTTGGAACAAAATGGGATTTATTCCACTGGATCAATGGCAGCTGGTCAGTCAAGCACGCATGAGTGACATCCACATTTGACATCAAATCAGTCCGGAAGAGTTATCTTTTCCACATACGTACTGTATATTTCATATCAATATTATGAGACATTCTCATGTAACATTGAATCAAAAGCTTTGTGATTTCTTCTTCACTATACAGAAATCTCTACAGAACTCAAATTTAGGATAGAAATAATATATGTATTGCAAGTGTACATATACAAAACAATACAGGTGAGTGATGTTATTCAATCTTTCACACATTTAAAAATGTGTACAAATGTGTGAATGTATGTGAGCATATGTGCATGTGGGTGTTTGTTTGTGTGCACATTTTCAGAAGTACCTATCTGCATGAATAATTATGAATGTCTGAGTCTGAGTGACCTAGCAATTGTTCTTTCATAAGACCCCTGACACCATATTCATAAGAAAAAACAATGCTTAACTTTTAATGCTTGACTTCAATGATTATGTATGGAGAACTACATGTATAATAGATATCAACAGAATAATTCCCCAACTAGACTTAAGCATCGCATTATGAGTGCGGATTCTCCCTGTGGATGCATTCCAGGTCTCGGAACTTGAGTAACCGGGCCTAAGTCTGCTTAAACACAGATGAAGATTATGTAAAATGTTAATGCTTAGAACACATCTTGTTCTCCTTTTTCATAAATCTGTGAATCATATACCAAGAGTAAATTATTGCATTTCTTCTCAAAACTACATGTATATACAATTTTTTTTCAATCCCTTTTGAGTGTGTTGTGTTCTATAATGCATGCACACCTGATTCTAAATTATCTTGTCAAAAATATCAATATTTGATCATAAGAGTGATGAGCTCTAATCTATAACAGCAAACATGCTATGATAAAATCATAGTAAGGGACAGCATTCATGTAGAAATCTTCTAAACTTACCATTTTAATACAACACTAAATATCTCTACAGAATAGTGTTAAGAATGCAAGCTCATCTGTCCATAAATATGGTCATTTATGCTTTAAACATCAACAAAAGAATACACAGTTTTCCTTTTGTATCCACATGACTCCTGTATTGCAAATGAATTATGATTTTGCTATTAAAAGGACAATATTCAATTGGCAAAGAAATGGTCTTTGAAACACTATATCAAGTTGGCATCATATTATTTGTGATGAAATGCTACATACATGTTATACAGACGGGACACAACAGTAACCAAGGTGATCTTATCTTGTCTTTAGATGATCACTCATGAATAGAGCGCATAAGAATGCTGGGTATGCATAACAACATTTTGAGTGTTTGTATCCAACATCTGACAGAAGAACAGATGAAAAAATCATTCCACAAAAAATTTGTATCATATTGTACATAATATGAACTTCAATCTCAATTGCAAGGATTCCTGAAACCATCACATCATTTGTCAGGTGCAAATTGTCTCCTGTGATATTCAATAACTTCCTCCCTTGGATGACACACGATGGCACTCACAAGGGGAGGCGTTGAAGGCTGGCAGGATGCAGGAGTTTTGTCATCGTACTCCACAACAGCAGAAAGGACATCATCAACATGTGCTGTAGAAAATTAAACAGAAAGAAACAAAGGGACACACAAAATAGATGGAATTAAGATGTTTGCATTGGTTTTTAGCAACAAAGTCCTTGAGGTGTCATGAACAGAAACCACCATTTTGATAATGACATTAAAAAAATCTTTGCAAATTCATATCAAAATTGGGGTTTGTCCTCCTCAATGCAAAGACTCGATTTGAGAATGCCAAAGTAGCCATTGGTCATGGAATGTGGAGTGTTGGTCTTCGGGAATGGAAAACTGACTGCCTCCCTTCTATGACTTCTGATTAGTGGAACAGGCATAAGACCTGCCCCTCCACCCCCCCCCCTAAAAAAAAAAGAGAAAATGTATATCTTGACCTTTTAAAATTGACCATTTTATGTGTACTCAGTGGTCAAGAAAGCCATGCTTCTACAAAGACAAACAATAAAATGTGTAGTTGACAAATTGTGCCATTCTAATATTTTTCTCTTCATTGTAATTGGTCTTGTAACGTGAATTCATTTTCTTCCAATATTGCATAAAATATCTACACCATTCTTTACGCACCTTCACACTAGAAGACCCAGCCTTGTATTTCGGCTTCACAATCTGGTAGAGCAGATCACCTGTTGCACCTCGAGCTTGCCTCCGGTCTGGATTTGTGTTGCACACTGTAGTGCAATGCTGCCAGCTGAACCCTGTAATTAGTAATAGCATAGAGAGGATTGAATTTTTTAAAAAAAAGTCTATGTAGGCCTGTAAGAACATGGTTAACTAGATGCATGTAGGAACTCTTGGGAGAAACAAATACTGTTAATCACAAATAATAACTGCCAGTAGTACTTCCCCACATTCAACATTGTAACCAGGGCAAGTGAAATTGTAAAGACGACAACTGAAAATAAACGACTGCAGAAAGTTCCTTGTCTGATTGGAAAGTGACTTTTTTTTTGTACATGTAAACTATGAAATCACATTACATTAGTCAACTAATATGGGAAACATTTTGGGACCTTTTAAAATTGATCATTTTATGTGTACTCAGTGGTCAAGAAAGCCATGCTTCTACAAAGACAAACAAATAATAAAATGTGTAGTTGACAAATTGTGCCATTCTAATATTTTTCTCTTCATTGTAATTGGTCTTGTAACGTGAATTCATTTTCTTCCAATATTGCATGAAATATCTACGCCATTCTTTACGAACCTTCACACTAGAAGACCCAGCCTTGTATTTCGGCTTCACAATCTGGTAGAGCAGATCACCTGTTGCACCTCGAGCTTGCCTCCGGTCTGGATTTGTGTTGTACACTGTAATGCAATGCTGCCAGCTGAGCCCTGTAATTAGTAATAGCATAGAGAGGATTGAATAAAAAAAAAAATGTCTATGTAGGCCTGTAAGAACATGGTTAACTAGATGCATGTAGGAACTCTTGGGAGAAACAAATACTGTTAATCACAAGTAATAACTGCCATTAGTACTTCCCCACATTCAACATTGTAACAAGGGCAAGTGAAATTGTAATGACAACAACTGAAAATAAACGACTGCAGAAAGTTCCTTGTCTGATTGGAAAGTGACTTTTTTTTTGTACATGTAAACTATGAAATCACATTACATTAGCCAACTAATATATGGGAAACATTTTGGGGCAAGAAAAAAAAAAGGATATTGAAGATTTCACTTGCCTAATGACAAATGGGCAAGTGAAGACAAACAATAATGCCCAGTCCTAGATCAATTCAATCTAATAATTTGTTTTGGAACATACCATCCAACCATTCGGTTACTACGTAAATTTACAACTCTTTAGAGCTTTATTGGGGAAGCAAGGCAGTCCCACTCGAAACGCCAGACAGAGCTTATCAACCTATCTAAACCGTGAAACTGTTAGTAAATAATATGATGCTAGTAGAATATTAGCAATAGGCCGAGGCCATATAACCAGACGCCGTGCGAACCCCGTCCCGATTTATACAGCAACTGGGCTGTGTAAAGATCTAGTTACGATACTCATATGATAGCTAGAGAGTCGTCTATACAGAACATACCCGACTCTATAGATTTAGAGATTTAGAGTCTCTGTATACATTGGTCTCGTGTTTCTACATGTATCTCGACTCTATAGAGTCGTCTAGACGCTATACAGAACATACCTGATTTCTCTCCAGCTTCAGAACTGCTGATCCGCTTTGTTTTTCAGCTCTCTGACGATGGGATTGGCTTCCAGTTCCCAGCTCGATGACAGGGATAGCTATGGGCTGTAGGATCCTCTTTTTGGGCACAAATCCTAGCCGAGTATACAGCCCATCCTCTACTAGTTTACATGTACTTGGCTCCACTCCTCCAAGCGATCACTGCATACGAGGCTGTACAACCTGACGACTAAAACGTTGAATAGAAGAACTATTCATCGCATGCATCCCACTGGCACTGCACTGCACTGCACTGCTGGGCTCGCTTCAGCAAATGAAATGAGTCTCAAAACCCAATTCTTTCGAATGGCGTCATCTTTAGCCTAGGGAAGTTGTGCAGGCTTACACCCATCTTTTGTGTCTTTGCTGCGGTGACGACACACCTCCACGGCATTTTCTTGAAATATTTTCTCTAACTTTCCTACAAATACACAAGACTCACTGCACTGTGAAGTACGGTATACGGCGAGACAGTCGGCACTATGAATACCCCCTCGTACGTCAAAGTGTCACCTGACAAGGCACGTGACCGGTCCTTGCTTTTTCTGGGGGCGTTCCCGACTACCCGAAAAATGAGCGATTTAGGCGATTTCAACTGAGTTTTTTGAAGTTCACAGATCTCGTTGAAGAAAAGCATATGCGATTTCTAATAGTATTGACACAGTATTTTCATATGATCATGCATTATAAAGTTAAAAGACTGCCCCTTTAACTCTATTTTGCAGAAAACCCCGCTTAATTTGGTTGAGCGGTCACAGAGAAATGTGGATTGTTGTAAAGCATGTCATTGGTCTGATTCTTCCAAATTTAGCACTTCGATGCTCTTGTGTGTGAATACAACGGACAAAACTTGGAGGAAGATCAGATTCCAGACATCCTCTACAAAATTCCTCATACGTCATTTCTCTTTGACCACTGAAGCAATTCGAATGGGGGGTTCTGTAAGATGTGGGCAATGAGTAAATTTATAGTTTTATACCCTGAATTTATATTTAGATTGATTCGCTATTTTTAAAGATATCATTATGGAACTCCCGTTGTATTTTTTTTTTTTTTTGGGGGGGGGGGGGGGTTACATGGTACAAGAGCGACCTTCGAGGGATATAGAGTCGATGCCATTTGAGAGTTTTTGTCATCAATACAGGTTGCTATTCAATTCAATTCATGCTTTATTTCATTTTTCGAAGAGAACATAAACATTTCACTTTCTTTGGTAACAGAGAATAAGGTTGCATAGTCAAGACAAAGTAAATTGAGAAAAATAAAATCGAGGAACCTTGGAATAAGAAATACGTTGTAATGAAACTTGACTGAAGTGATAAGGACGACATAATACGTAAGACATCGAAAAATGTCAAAGCTATACCGCATTTTTAAGGCGGGGCACTTCTCAGGAAAAGGTTTGGCATCAGTGGAAGTTACCATGATTTTCAGAAGAGAAGGCCTGCGAGTAAATTGCGATAATTTCAGTCAAAGCCGACTGTAAATGTTGTGATATACTCCATAATATCAGCAGAAATTAAAGTTGCAATTCTAATGACTAGCAACAAAATTTTGAGGGCAACTTCAACATTGTTCCACTGGTCACAGCAAGTATTTACCATTTCTCCGATTTCACTTCTGCATCTGCGATTGTCTTTGCCTTGGACAACAGGTGTTGCCGTGGACATCAGGAGATAGGCCTATTGCCATCCTTCTGGCTGGTTCAACGCTGACGCCTTTAAATGAATTCAATTTGGACAGTGCGATCCCGACTTCGGCAATATTGTATGCTTTTTGGCACCCAGTTCTTGCCGTTATGTGATGTATAGAACACGATAAGTTATTGCCCTCTGCTGGTCTTAACTCATACCGTCGCTTCGCCTGTACAATAAGTATGGAACTTTCGCTACACGACGGGAAGACCAAGAGGACGCGGAAGCAATCAGATTATGACGGTCCCCGCACTCGGACTCCCGTCCCCATTCTTATGACAGTTTCGCTTTTCTGTGAGAATGGACCCGTAGCGACAAGATCGCTGACTAGCTGGCTGCTCAATCGTGCGCAACATCGGGATCGAACGCGTTTTCCCATGGACGGGAGGTTTTTTTTTCGGAATTAAGCACGCGCAGAAGCAAATTTTGCATACTCCACGCTCAACTAACGGCCGCGACGTGCTTGAGAAAGTTTCCTAATGTCATCCACTCCAGAAATCAGGCAATTGATATAACAATTGTGTTCGGGTGAATGATAGCTTCGTCAATGCGTAACGCTGATACACAAAGAAATTTTTTCTCTCTTTTGCTGACTTTTTTTTCTTTCGCTGCTTTTTGACGTCTTGCAGGTCTTGTGGATGAAGATTACGATGCAGCTGACGGCTATCCATACACGACTTTGGGTTACCTGAATGGACCCGGTGGTTCGAGAACTGTTGTCAGCTTTAACTTTACAGGTCACAGGCGTGACCACACGGAGACCGACACTGGTAAGCTGTACACTCTACCTATCTCTTGTATGTATTTTTTTATATGATTACAATACGCTATTATCATGATAATTCCCTGCCTTTACAAACAGGGACGCGAGCCAATAGACCATTCATTTCTTATTCAAACCCTTCAAACAATGGTTGTTCTGACTAACTAGAAAGCGTGCGCGAGGCTTGCCAGATATGTTAATAGAATAATATGTTACAATATTATTGTTAATCGAAGTTTGGGATTGCTGAAAGACGGATATTCAACCGATACAGGCCTTTTCTGTAAAAAGGTCCCTTCCTAAGGAGTTAAATACCTCGTAAAATATGAACCATGCTTCTCTTTGTTATCACAAAATCAATAATCAAGAATATAAGTAGTATTTATTAGATTTATATAACTTGTAGTGACCTTGAGCTTGCCACGTGTAAGCGATGTGTTACCTTCAAAATTTGTCCGTGCTGCTGTCGAAAACTGACATCATAAATACATGTGAATTTCCAACTGTCGTATATGTCGTGTTTTACATTAGTTGTTCTTTGTTTCCTTTTATAATTTGTGCATAATTTTGTTGTTGATGTATGTGCATTTTTTCCGGCGTTTATCTCAACAGAGGATTCAAACTTTCTCCAGGACGCCCTCGTACCGCTGTCGTCGGAGACCCACGGCGGAGATGACGTGGCAATCTACGCCATCGGCCCAATGGCCCACCTCTTTCACGGCGTGCACGAGCAGAACTACATCGCCCACGTGATGACTTTTGCCGGTTGCTATGACGACACACTGGATAACGTCTGCAACAGCGACGTGGAGCAGTGCCCTGGTGGTGCTGGCATGTTATCGGCGACAAAAGTCCCAGTCATTATCGCAGCTATCGTATCTGTTTTGATGACGTACTTCCTGTAGAAGCGAAATTCCCAGTTCATTTCTGTATCACTCTATAAGTCAACTTTAAGGAATCAAGCAAAGTCGGGTGAACTAAATGAAAGTGGTCTCATCAGACTTTGGCCTTGGTGGCAACCAAATTTGCAGTACCTGCTGGATGTCACCACCTTAATATCTCTCCCTTTGTTTTGTACACAAGTATCGTAATACACTTGTAGTTATCATTTTCATCGATAGATGGGTCTAGGGCAATTACCCCGGACCCGGACCCGGACCCGGACCCTGACCCTAACCCTAATCCAAATCCTGAACCTAATCCTAATCCTGACCCTAACCCAAACGTTATACCCTAAACCTAACCCTAACTCTAATATTTACTCTAACCTTATCACTAACCAGTATTCAGCCGGGGGTAATTGCCCTGATAGACAGATTACTGCAACAATCTTTCCCTCTCATATTCTTTGGAATTTTGATGTGGAGGATATAGATTAAATATAATTAATGTGTACTTCATGTTAGACCTCATGTCGAAAATAACTGGACATCATGTGGAGATTCATACAGACAGGAGGGCATTTCATCAAGTGTTATGTCTGTAATTATCAATGTCAAATTTGCTCTCATGCAGTCAATCACACGTAAGGATTTCAGTAGCTTTCAACAGCTGTCAGTGACTGACTAATTTCACGAGACGATGCCAAGATGAAGATCAATGGGAGTTTTGTGAGGTGACGATGTCACTCGCCACTATCTAAATGTGTGTTTGCTCTTAATATCTCTGCATTGTAGAATTTGAAATTTGAGAGATTTGTTATTCACGGTCTTATTTTCAATGAAATTTCAACTATTTTGTTCTTAGTGTTAATATACTTTATTTTTCAGAGCCACTCAAAGCTAATCACGATATGGAATTGCACATTGCACAAATAAAGAAATCCATTCCTTGTATAGTGACAGATTAAAATCAAAACAACTGCCTTCGTTTAGAATGTTTAGTAGGCCTATTCAAACAAAATAGTCCAATTGCTAGTACTATGTGACCCTACGCTACAAGAAACGGACCTACTGGAATGAACACTGTGCAGAATATCCACACTTGTTTCGTTCAGACCATGATCCTTCGAGGATAAGCTAACTTCAAAATTAAGCTATATGGGGCGCCAATGGTTGCACGGTCGATTTTGTTCCGAAATTCGTCATTTCGTCGACGAAATCGACCATGCTACACTTGGCGCCCCATAGAGCTTATTCTTAAAGTTACCCTCTAGGTTAGCAAATCACTGTCGTAACTACTCTAGGACCAAAGTATAATGCAGGGTAACTGCGTCTTTAAAGGGACATTCCAGACGATTTTCATAATTTCACATTTTTGATACATAAATCAACAATTCCATGTATAGATTTGTGGAATTTATTGTGGTTCTTGAGCAGAGGAAAAATACTTTGAAAAACCTTAAACAAATTACACCGAACAAGGATGATGACATAGGAGGTTCACATATTTCAGAAATGTATACAGTGTAATTCCATTACAATACCGCTTGCTTGCGAGTTCACCTGTGTATAATCTATGCATGCCTTCTTCTTTTGTTCTGCTTCCTTGAGCCCCAACTCATGCATACTTATGGTGACTCTGCCATGTCATCATCCTTGTTCATTGCAATTTGTTTTAAATTTTGAAAATATTCTTATTCTTCATCCCAATTATCACAAATTCTGAAACTCTGTCCTCAGTATAACTAATTTATAGTTGTTCAAATGTAAAAATCTGAAAATCATCCGGAGGTCTCCTTTAAGGATTACTAACGGAAAAGAGAGAGTGGGAGAGGAAGTGAGAGAAAGAGAGTGAGTATACCCAAAGACGATGCGTAGAAAGTTCATTTTGTGCGGAATGTAGTTATGTCACTGTAATTTTTAAAAAGTTTTATCGCGAAATTGTTTAAGTTGGAATATTTGCTCATATTAGGATTTTGATTATTGTATTGAAGCTGCCAAGAAAAAACAACGAGAATAATAAGAAAATGCGGAATAATTTCAATCACAACTTCAAGAATATTCATAGTCATGTTGCAATTGGGTATCACCCAAGAGGTTTGATTTTCCTCTATCTATTGATGGACTTGCTTTAGAATGTTTAAAAGTGGTGCTTAGCCCATTATGCCATCAAACTCCTCAGTTTATTGGACATTGAATAGTAAAACGAAGAACAAATAAGGAGAAGCAGAGGGTAAAAATACACAAGATTCCAATTTATAGTTTGCTGTTGGTTTCTTTTTTTCTAAATAGAGAATAGTTGATGCAGTTATAAATACGCTTTGTTATTCTAGAAAACACTCGAATACTTACAGTTTGTTCGATGCGTCAGAGGGTGCGTTTATCAACTCCTTTTCTCGGCAGAAACAGGTTATTCAAACAGCTTTCAAGGAATTTTTACGAGTTGATAAACGCAAAGCTGTTTTGAAAGCCCTTTAGGAAAGCCTTTTACGAAAGGGTGCGTTTATCAACTCTCCTTTCTCGGCAGAAACAGGTCATCCAAACAGCTTTCAAGGAATTTTCACGAGTTGATAAACGCAAAGCTCTTTTGAAAGCCCTTTAGGAAAGCCTTTTCGAAAGCCCCAAATTTGTGGCGATCCAAACAGGTTTCCTAAACAGGTTTTCAGAAACCTGTTTGTAACAGCCTTTTGGAAGTTGATAAACGCAAAGCTGTTTTGAAACGGCTTTGTAGTCTTGTACTTCAGGCACGCCTTATATGACCTCTTCTCCTCTGGTCGAATTGCGCAATGCAGCTGTGCAGTGACAGGCCAGTTAAAAAAATCATGTTCGCGAAGAGAGTTGATAAACGCAACTATTTTGAAAGCCGTTTCTAAAGGGCTTTGGAAAGGGCTATCGAAAGCCGTTTAAACAGGGGAGAGTTGAAACGCAGCCAAAGTCGCATGCCGCCACTCAGAAATATTTGAAGTATGTGCTAAACTGGAGCTGCCTCACAGATAGGAAGACAATTGATTCATGTGGCATTGCATCATGACTCGTCACTCTCAAAGGAAGATATGTCTTTATTATGGTAATTGCTTTTCGCCGTCCCTTCTTAGAAAACAAGCGGCACATTAATAGTACAGGCAGTCAGGGCTTTGGAAAGGGCTCTCGAAAGGGCTATCGAAAGGGCTATTTAAGCCGTTTAAACAGGGGAAAGTTGATAAACGCAGCCAGAGACAACCAGTCCGTATCAAGGTATAAACCATAAACTATAAGGCGTGGAAGAACACCAAAGTGTGATGTCATAGCCATTTATCGTCATGATGGAAAATGGGTCTATTCAATAAGCACCCTCTTCTGGCCGGAATATCTGTAAACACTATTGTTGCTAACCATGCTCACACCTGTTTTCAACTCAAGCTATAACAAAAGACTGTGACATCATCACTTATATATTTCGGTGCTCTATAGAGTATACATTCATTTGTATGATGACCTTTAACCTTTGATTTAGCATTGTCACCGGGCATGCAGCTCCGCGTGGGTGCCGAGACTGGCGTAGAATACTAACATTCCAAACTTACACAGATCACCTGTTCGATGGAATGTAACGTAACATGCATCACAAAAATGAAACAATAAAATACCGGTACCGAAGTGATGTCTTTTGCTCTAGTTTTGGTTGGAACGATCAGGTGCGCGCATAATCACTCGGACCACAGATAAGGTTGTATTCAACCAGTTTCCATGGCGATAAATGGCAATAACATAGAACTTTGGTTGTCTAGTAGATATTCGATCTCTCTTGAGGTACTATGCACCTTTCGCTTCCCGACGAATATTGTGATTGACTCAAAACACCTCAGTAAAATCGATACTCTTTACCTATATTCTATGTCAATCCGGGCATTAATGGATTATTTTACACGTGAAAGGAGAAGTGAAAAAACAACACGTGAATGAATGAATGGATAATTGAAATCATGGTATCTAATTTGATTACAATTCAGCATTGAATATAAAACATTCCAGACGTCATCTGTGGTCATTGATAGTTTTTTTTTTTTTTTATCATTATGTAATTTTGAAATGGCGTCATCATACTCACCTTGATTTGATTGTTCGCGAATAAAACGCGTGCAATTACCATTTGCTTACAGTATTTGAAATCGCAATGAAGAATTTAGTTTGTGTCTCTTTTGGATTTTTTTTTTCGTGATTATCAATTTTTGATACATTTGGGTGCATGTACTACATGCATATAGAGTTGTGTGTGATTTGATTGTGCCATATATGAAATAAAGTATTCTTCTAACGTAAAATTTTGTCCGAGCATAACTCCGTCTGTTCATGGGTCATTTGATCTAACGAGAACAAAATAGTGTGGGGAGAATCTGAAAGCTGCGTCAGTTCAATTACCTCGTTTGATGAAACTATTCTAAAGATTCGTTATCCGAAGGCTCTTTAATCTGAAAATGAATAAATAAAAATGTTATTGGATCAAAAGGTTTGTTAATCCGAAAAGAAATTTCGTGATTCCGACGTAATTCCGAAGGTACGTTTATCCTCACTTCTTTTCATTTTCGGATTCGTTCGAACCTTCGGAATAGCGAACCTCATTTCATTCACGCCACAAAATGTTCAGGTCAACGCAACCTGTTCCATTTTAGGATTAATGAAAAGGCAGGTAAAGGGAATTTGCGTTTTGGAATAACGAACCTCATTTCCTTGTCGAATTAAGAATCCATCGGAATAACGACCCGATAAAATAAGATAAAGCAACATTTTGACTTAATAGAAACTAACTGCCTGCAAAGTAGGACTACTTTGGCCACTTTAAAGTCATACTGGAACATTACAGTGCGTTTAAAAAAAAAAAAAAGGTAATCCAAATTTGGAGGGCTACCATTTCTAAATTGTCAACTACGAAGAGCACAATGTTGCATGGTTGTGAGGAAAGAGGAACTCTTCATCTTTCCATTAATGCCTAATTATGTCGACAAATGTCGTGCATGACTGAGCACATGAACTTTAAAGACAACAATGACAAATTGCCCTTTTTCCAAGTTTGAGTGTCACATGAAGGAACAATGCATGTCTCACTGAAGGGATAAGATCTGTCAATGAAAGTGTTCAAATAAACAGGTCAGCCTGTACGAATGCACGTTTGTGTTTAGGTTTGTATTCAGAGTTTCTTCTAACATTATTTTTATAGTCCATATCAAACCTGCAACATGGCCACCTGTCCAATAACTTGGTGACTCCCAAAAGGCCAACCAGAACAGTCCATTTTCTCTGTTCACGGACATTCCACGCATGGCTCGTAGCGACAAACCATGTTTTGAGAATAAAGGGAGAAAATGGATAATGGGTTATCCTTTTTGGGAGTGACCAAAAGTTATCAAGAACATGGCCATGTTGAAGGGTATGGGCCATAAAAGGTTCAAAGAAACCATGAACATAAACATGCAGGCTGGCCTATTAATCGACCACTTTCATTGACAGATGTCATTCATCAGGTGAGACATTCATTGTTCCTTGTTCATGTGACACTCAAACTTGGAAAAAAAAAGGGCAATGTTGTCTTTAAAGTTAATGTGCTCAGTCATGCATGAAATTTGTCAACATAATTAAGTATCAATGGAAAGAGGAAGAGTTCCTCTTTTCTCACAGCCAACATTGAGCTGAGTGACAATTAAGAAATAGTAGCCCTCCAAAGGTGGATTACCTTTTTTTTTTTTTTTTTTTTTTTTTGGGGGGGGGGGGATACGCACTGTATAGTGATCTTTATTTATGTAGCACTCAGTTCTATTGATTTCAAATAACACAATTAACAAATAGTCGGATTGAATTCAACAGTACAAGTCCCGGAGTACAATCACCTTGTTCAGGATTTGCAAAGATAGTGTGTTCGTTCTTGTGTTTGTGACAAAAACACACACATACACACACGTGAGCACATCTTTTTTTTTTTTAATGCTTGATCCTTTCCGAAAAATTAATACCAAAACAGGAGCAGCGTCAATAAACACAATCACAGACCGGTTGCGCAACACCAGATACTCATTGCATTTTCGCATCTACACTATCACGCAGCTACGAAGTCAAAGGTGTGGAATACTCATTAATTGCGCAACCAGTCCCCGTGGCGTAATGGATCAGCGCATTGGACTTCTAATTCAAAGGTTCCGGGTTCGAGTCCCGGCGGGGATGGAAACATTCTTTTTGTTGCCAATTTGAAACTGTTTCGAATGGATAACGGTGTACACTGACGCAATATTTTGTAAGGGATCTTCACACATAATAGTATGCAGTAAGCGTGTTCCGCAACAGTGCCAACAGATGGCGTGCTTCATAAGATAGGCCCCTATGAACACATTATTGCTTCTGTTTCAGAATGGAAATTAATTTGCTCAATTTCGGTGAACTTCACTTGATTTTGATTTTGTAGATGAGAGCATTTTGTATTGACGCGTAATATCTACAGGCCAATTTTCATAGATTTTGATGAAAAGAATATAAAAATAGTCACTATTTCTTGGAAATATTTTGAAACTTTAAAATTCCATAAATTTGATGTGTTCAGTCCATGTTTACGATTTTCTCTTACATTTTACCTTTACTATTCCGTTTGCCTGAAATTTGTACATTTCTTGTTTAAGTCATATTGAACATTAGGTAAAGATTGTCCTCTTAGCTAATTGCAGACGGGGAGTATGAAAGTATTTGAGTTCAACAAATTAACGTTCAGAATAAAATACAAAAATGCATTTGCACATTTTGTATTTGCATGTGGAGGGGTGTATGAACGTATCTCAAAACTAATGTAGCTGAGCACTGTAATTCTTGGTAATGACATTGCATGTTTAACTCAAATTCAGATCAACTCAACTAAAAACAAATATTCGATCAGATTATTCTATGTCATTTCTAAAGCAGGAGAGACTTGTCTCGAGTGCAATATCTTCGCATGCAGCAGATATGTCAAGGACAAACCGTTGTATTAAAAAAAAAAAAAAAAAAAAAAAAAAACGATCTCTGTGTACGATTCTCAAGTAAGCCTATAGGGTAATGGCCCGGATAACTTATGAATAATTTTTGGCAACGGCAATCAATTAGAGAGGAACCGGATCTTACATGTTATATCTTGTGTATCTATTTCAAAATATCACTTGACCGCACCACTTAGAACGGACTTAGAGCGAAACCATTAAAAGTAATTGAACATTATCTATAACGAGGTGTACAAAAAAAAAACAAAACAAAACAAAACAAAAACAAACGGGTACATGCTTCATAGATGTGATCTGTTTTACTTGTCAAGCTTCTGGTCGTCTAGCTAACTCCATGACCTAGCATCAGGCCTAGTTTAAGCTATCCTCTATATAGGGCTACGTCATGTTTTTCATCCAATCATGATATATCGATAGGACTGGAAAAAGAAACGAAAAGAAAAAAAAAATCATTCACTCACTGTCGTAGATGAAGAGCCTGGAGGAGCGGTGGAGATCAGTTTTCGCCAATTGGCTCTGTCCTCTGCGTTCTGGAACCACCCCGCGAGACCGACACCCACGAGTTATACCGTCACCAGTTTGACATTGAAGAAGGCCCATTAGTCCCACGAGTCATATAGCCTACGAGTCGCACAGCTCACGAGTTCGACACTATGGACAAATAAGGCCTATGAGTTCTATGCTAGGTAAAAACAGCCCACGAGTTCGACATTATACAACAAGCGGGGCTTAACGTGTCGGTCTCGCGGGCCTTGTTTGCTTCATGTCGAACTCGTTGGCTGTACGACTCGTACGGATAACCGTCGGCTGTATAACTTGTGGGCTGTATGACCCATGGACCACGGAGGTGGAAAGCCACCTCCCTGCATGGACAGTATGACTCATGGGTTGTATGATTCGTGGGTGTCGAACTCGTGACGTGCACCCGTCAGTATGGGGCTGTCAGGTCGTGTCCAGTCTTGATGTTGTCCATCCAGCGCTTGGGCTGTCTATAAATACTTCTTCCTCTGCCACTTCCAAGGTTCCTTGCATATAATGTTGACTTGGAGAGAGTATAGTTGTGGCGGGATATTTGGCCAAACCAATACAGTTTTCCCCACATTACAGTTAAAGGGACTGTACAGTACTGGTTGAGGTGGGGATTCATGTTTTGAACATTCCTATATTTAAGTGAGATTATGAGAAACCTCTTATGAAATATGAAAGAACATGTAATTTCAAGAAGGATTCAACGTTTGTTTGATGAAAATTGGTTTTCAAATGGCTGAGATATCCCAAAAAGTGATAATAATAAAAGGCGACAGGCCACGCCTTTTATTAGGATCTCTTTGCTTCACCTTGTTTTTGGATATCTCAGCCATTTCAAAACCGATTTTCATTTAATAAACTTTTGATACCCCTTAGAATTGCATGCTCTTTGACATCTCATAGAGTAGTTTCTGAATATCTCAAAAAAACGTTAAAAGCTAAATCCTCACCTCGACCAGAACTGTACACACCCTTTAAATTGTAAAGGGTTCCTGAGGACCTGTGCGGAAAATGATATTGTTCACGTCGAACAAACTCGAAATAAACTAGTTCTTTTTCCGGCCAAGAGATGCCAAGGAGGCACCTAAAACTCTTGGTTTCAAATGACTACATAGTTCCTAATGGTACAGTCTCAGCTATCCGTCTTGGCCGTAAACAGCAGGATGAACATGACTGTTGACTAATAAAGCTTCCGTGTGGTTAGGAGACTTATGTTTTTGCTTCTCCGTATTATCCCGACAGGTTCAGCCATAGCTGATGTTGCCAAGGTAAGCTTGGTCTTGAGTTCCTTGACTTCCTTGATTTTGTAGTAGCTGTTGTGACTGAAAAAAAAAAAAAATGTACTTATTGATTTGATTCTAACTATCAGTGAGTGCCCTAGTGGTTACAATAAATGTTATGAGCATAACCAGTCCTCTGAAGTGAAACACTACGTAGGTCCTACTGGTATTATTGTATTTCATTTCCTTCCTCTTACCATACATTAAAAAATACACAATAATAGTGAAACATTCACTATACACAAAATATAAAACGAAAAATCAGTACAAAATACTTTTAAGAACATTTGTTTTACTCAAGTATCGAAAAAAAAAGACCCACACACACACCTCACATTATGCCTTTGAATTCATAATTCATATTACTCGATGATCATAACAATTTCAGCTTAAACATAATCACATTTTTTTTCAAAGCAAATAGCTTATCAATTGAAATCAAGGAAAATGTGAAGTCATCATTATTTCTCCACTCCAGTGAATCCAAATTTGCCAAGAGAGGTATACACACTTATAAGAACACTTATAAGAACAGATCTACACACCGTGAACGTCCCTCAAATCACAAGCACTTTTCATGAACACTCGGCTTGCTATGCTGCCATCTACGTCCACATACAGAGCACTTCATATGCGCAGCCCATACCTACACCATTGACCTACACAGTATGATATTATACAAATGATGCACAGGATAGAGTGCATTAGTGTAGGCGTAGTGCACTCGAGGGTATTTACAATTGTGAAACATGCACGAGGCGAAGCCGAGTGCATGTTGCACTACATTGTAAATACCCGAGAGTGAGCTACGCCTACACTAACGCCACGAAATAATCCTGTGCATCATTTGTTTTATAAAATGGGTCGAAAATTCGAAAACTAACATCATTTTTCAGCGTTTTTCACGTACCTTTGTGGGTCAAGACGTCCGAAGATGTTCGTCCCAAACTTTTACGCACGTCGCACTCGCGGAAGTCCCGCACAAACAGTATAAGTATAATGGGGGTTGGGTTTCCGGACACCCGCATGAAAACTTACTTATTTTACATAGAATATGCACCCTTTACCTTAAAGACTTGATATAGACTCCTCATATAGGCCTACTAGACAACATACTCTGAAAACGGCGTGAGAATTAACCTGATAAATCGTTGGATTTGCTCTTCAAAGTGACTCCATGTACGCGTCCGGTCCCATAACGCTTGGTCTACTGTACTGTACAAAGTGTACGTATAAACAGTATACGTACGTACGCCACATATGTTATGCACAAGGGAAGACAGGCGCAGGCCGGCCGGCCGGCAGCCCGAACTAGAAGTTGTTTACAGGATTGACAGCGCGTACGCGTATGCATGCAATTCATCAAAGGAGCCGCCGCGCGCACAGACGATCGGCAATCTACCATAGGATTACAGGCAGTGCAATAGTACTGAAGTAAAGGAAGGAGGTGTGTCTCATTTCAGCGCTTCCTATTGGCTACATTCTTGAACCCATTTTATAACACGAGATTGGCATTGGATTGAGCTCTGTGTGTGCATATGCGCATATGATCATGATTGAATGAATCGATCCGACCGACCTAGCAGGAGAGTGAAACGTCAAACCGGCTGCCGAAGAATAGAGAACTATCATTGGGCTTTGCACAAGGAAAATCGACGAAATTTGACACTGGTAAGTGTACATAGCCTAAAAAGAGTGTAGTCAATTGGTGTAATGAATTTGTGCGATTTTACTGGGGTGTTTTCGGTGGAATGTACGAGATTCTAGTGCCGCCTTGATACCACTTTGCATATCTCGCCGCACGGAGCTGCAGCGGGCTAGTTGACATTGGCAGGCCCGTAGTGTCCGTCGCGTACTACTGCGCTGTACTACTAAACGTTCACTGTACTAAACGTTCGGTGGTTTATCGTGTTTATTGGTGCAATGGAAGATATGAGTTGATGATGGGAAAGTGTATGCTTGTTTTAATTGCCTGTATGAACAGTGTATGAACAATGATGACTTCAATCCAGTTTGTATAAACTACTGAGTATGTAATAAAGATGAGCAAGCTATATAATGAAGGACAAGCAAGAAGAGGTTGAAGGAGGGGAAGTGAAGAAGAGGATGGTAAAGTTCATAAGGAGGGGAAAAAGAGAAGATGATGAAGAAGATGAGTAGATGAAAAAGAAGTTTTTAGTAAGTAAATGTGTATAAACAATAGAGATTATTAATGAAAATAAGAACAGAGGTATAAGAAATTGTAAATTGTAATATTTTTTTTTTTGTGTGTGTGCTTTGTTTGTGAAGGTAAACCTTATCATGCAATAGTTAATAATTTGTAATGTATGTTTGTATATATTTGAATGTATTCATGCTGATCCGTGTAAGATGTCTGTAATTCAGCCTGTGGGCTGCAAGGGATGTTATTCAATAAATACCTTTCAATAAAAAGTTCACCCAAATGTGCAGATTGGGTGATTGCAGCAATGTTTCACTTCATATTTTGTTCGTGACATACTGCAGGACAATGATAACTTTTTTGAAATAAAAATACATTTAAATGTTTTCATATTTCACACTTCTTTTCCTCATTTCTGCACAAAACCAAACAAACTCATAACATCATGGCAGGTAAGATACGCCTTTGAAGTACCACTACTTCAATTTGACTTGATTGTAATAAAAAATTTGCTATAATTTGTAAAGCAGGGTACCGGGTACTGCAAAATCACCTGCACACCTCCTAGGGGCATTGTTAGGAAATAACCAGTGGCGGATCCAGGAATTCTGGAAAAGGGAGGCGCCTTTACAGAATTAAAGGGGGCGCATACAACCCCCTATTGCGATGTTTTTTCTTTTTATTTCTTTTGTTTTAGCAACAAATAAAGAGGAGGTGCATGCCTGGTGCATTCCCCTTTGGATCCACTGCTGATTACACCTACAATTTAGTGGCCACTTGCATTTTACTATTTAGGATGCAAAATATGGGACCTTGCCCATATTTTATGTCAAGTCTGTGTGATTCTACAGGATGCTACCAGAAAACTTCCGTAATTATCTCTCCGTGTCTGGATTAGAGAATTCAACCCCCGAATTTTACCCCAAGGCCTCGATCCATGTCAAGCTGCTGCTTATGATCGCGTGATCCCCTGTCTAGATAGAAGAATTAAACCCCGAATTTTACCCCGAGGCCCTGATCCATGTCAAGCTACTGCTTATGATCGCGTTCTCCTGCTTTTCTGTTATTATAATGTGTAAAAATGCGCAATGTTAAGATCAATTCATTTAAATCTCCCTCTTTTATTTTTTTTATTCTGAAATTCATTTTAATAGTGTAACGACATGACATATCCTGAATAGATAATCAATCATTATTCTGTTCATTCCACAATTTCCTTCTGAACATTTTTTTTTTTCTCTATGAAGTACCCTGATTTCAATGGGTGGATAGTGGCAGGCCTGCAAATGCCCATTTGGGCAAGTGGGATTAAAATCTGAATTGTAACGTCCAGTATTAATGTTTTGACTTTTAGAAATAAATGGAAATCAGTGAAAATGTGAAGCACTTCAAGTTTCCCTTTAATCTTATTACCATGAATCCTGAGTTGACCTCAATATGTTGTAATGTTGATACAGTGTGTTCAAGGGATGATAGTTTTTGGTAGAGATAGGACACACCTTTTCTTGGAATCCGTTTCATATTTTACTTTGTTTTTTTGTTTTATATCTGGGCCAATTCAAAAGTTATTTTTATCAAATGAACTTCTAAATCCTGTTAGAATTGTACGCTATTTAATATTTCATGTAAGCAGTTTCTAATTATCTGGCAAAAAGTTTAAGCAGGAATCTCCATCTCAACCACAACTATACCATCCCTTTAATGGGCTAGTTTCATGCAAACAATGGTTCAATGGTTCTGACAAAGTCATACAATAGGCCTACTCTTGAACAGCATACCTTGGATTTCCATGCAATGCACGTATGGCTGTGTAATGGTTAGCATTCCTAATAACAGGAGATGCTGTGTAATCCAAGCATTGATAACCAGACTAAAACAGGACAGCGAACAGTTGCAAGTCTTTAATTCTGGCATTGAATGCTGTCTACACATGCATGTGTCATTGGCAAAACATATGCCCTCATGCCTAGAGATCTTGGTTAAATAGACCAGTGACGTTTGTCTGTGACCATGGATGATAGCGTTTTGGCATCATGGTCGCTGTGATACCGATATACAAGTTGTAGGTGGATAAACAGAGCGTGCAGTTTAGACAGACACAACAACAGTACAAGGTTACTGTTGCATTTTGGCAGCAGCTTTGAAGTACACTTGTATAATAGTTGAGGTTTTCTTTATTTGTTTGTTGATCGTCAGACATTCCCACAACGTTTTGTACATGCACGCATAATTCATCGCAACGCAGTTTGTTGTGTTAACTAGTCTTGTTTGTGTGTCATGCACAGCAATGAACAATTTGACATTGATTGTCACCCTGAAGGAAAAAAACAAAAACAACAACAACCCAACAAAGTATTCATCTACATACATACATGTACGTACATGGTTTAATTCCGCACAAAGCACAGCGGGTGGAACGTCATGAAATCTTTTGTCTGATTTTTTTTTCTTCTGACAATCTGTTATAAGCTACAGAAATCTTTGCATCTGATTGGCTGAGAGCAAATCTGTCCAACAAATTTGTCAAACAAAACTCTTTATAAAATGCCCCCCTCCCCGATGATGGTACTTAGAATCATCATTAACATCAGAATAAATTATCATTCAAGTGACATACAAAGATAAGGATTAGACAAGAGAAGAGGAGGACGAGGAAGAACAGAAGAAGATAGTCTAGAAGGATTGACTGATTATAAAGTAAATTATGACCTACAAATTATACAGGTGTACACCTTGTGAGAGTCAATATTTTTGTGTTTTATTTTCATGTTTCTTAGTCTACCTCTGTGGTTTTTTTTTTCTCTCTTCCAAGGGACATACATATACAAGCATATCTGTACTTTTTAAGGAGATTTCTCCCACTAGAATTTGCTTGAGAATACGATTTAGTTTTATTTGCATCCTCTATACTTCATTTCTGTTTTGTTCCCCTGATTTTTGTAAGACATTCAATGTCATTATAGGTTTTATTTGCTGACATCAATTCAAGTAAATCGCTACTTTTGTCTTGTTTAAAATGTAAGTGTTATACTGTGTAAATCATTACAAGATACCGGTATATGCTCCAAGCTTCAAAATTTTAATTTTGTGTCATGTTTATATCAAGTGAATTGAAAGTACATTGTATCAATTTAATTTTCACAAGCAACAGATCAGCTTTAAAAGGGACTGTGCAGTACTGGTTAAGGTGAGGATTCAGGTTTTTTTTTGTGAGATAATGAGAATCCTCTTATGAAATATGAAAGAGAATGTAATTTCAAGAAAGATTTAATGTTTATGTGATGTAAATTGGTCTTGAAATGGCTGAGATATCCAAAAAAAGCGATCCTAATAAAATTGACAGGCCACAACTGTTTTTTAGGATCTCTTTGTTTTACATTGTTTTTAGATATCTCAGCCATTTCAAACCCGATTTTGTTCAAATAAACATTTGATTCTTCTTAGAATTGTATGCTCTTTAACATTTCATAGAGTGGTTTCTAAATAACTTGCAAAATGTTACAAGCTGAATCCTCGCCTCAACCAGTACTGTACATTATATGTCCAGTCCCTTTAATGTTCAGTGGGACACAGATACAATCCTATGCTGTAAGTCATGTTTTCCCATTGACCTCAAGCTTCACTCTGTGCTCATTAGAGTGTGTGTACTGATACATTGATTAATTATTGATAGCAATGCCTATTTTGATCAGTATTGTAACTTTTTTGTTAGTTTCTCTGAGTTTGAGGTGTACAGTACTTTGCTTTTTTTGTATATTTAAAAACTTTCTTATACAAAGGTGTGTTTTCTCCTTGAAATGTAGGCCTACTTTCATTTAAATGTGATTTTACTTCATACATTGTGTCTCACATATAATTAGTGCATCATACAAAAGCACTCCAACATGCAACATGAAGTTTATTGATTTTGAAAATTCATCATTTGGGTAACCAGTATTGTTATGATCATTATTACCATTCATTAATAATTCTCTTCAGATTTCATAGAAATTTATTTACTATTAAAGATGCCTTGCAATTTGAGGAGAATTTTCATTTGCAGTTGTATGTCTGATTGTTTCCTTTTCTAAAAAGAAACAAAATATCGTAAATGCCAAGCATTTTTCTCTCAACTTTTGTTTTCCTTGTAAATTTGTAGTGTGTCATGTAACTGTGATGTAGTGTCACAGTTGAATACAGAGCATAGTTTCTGGCATGATAGCTTGTCACACTGCCAAATAGTAATAAGATTGGAGGGGACGAAGATTAACCATCCTGCTATGACTGCCAGAATTATTGTCATAGAGCAGGAAGTGGCGGGGAAATTAGGGAATTAACTGCGGCCTGGCCAGTAATCCTATCAGACAGTGTCAGTGACAATGGAAGCAAACGATCAAACAAGCAGGGGGCTATCAAACAAGTGAAATTCAATTTAGAGTGAGCACTGCCCATATCTCTAATGGTTGCTGGGAAGAAAAGAAAAGAGAAAAGAAAAACAAAAACATGAAGTTTATTCTGGATTCAAGTACAGTGCAATGCGTTGAGCTGCGACGAAATTAAGCAGTGCAAAAAACACGGTGTTATACATGTGGCTAAAGCCATCATCACTACATGCAATTCATAAAATTGAAATGTGCATTTTATTGTCCCATTAACTGGAGGAATATCCACAAATTGAGGTACATTTCAAAACAGTTGTAAATCCTGGGTTTGTGGGTTAGGAAAAAAAAAAAGAAGCAGATGTAATGGGAATCTTATATTTTTCCTCACATGGCTAGTTTTATGCTGCATAATTTGCTTGTTTTATTGCATTGAAAAGCAATTTTCCACTGTGTGGAAACATACTGCTTCAGACAAGTTTAATGCAATTGTAGAGCTGCTGTCTCGACCCACAGTTAATTTTCAATTCAACATTGGTACAACATGTTTACGCTATATGGCTGTGTAAACATAATGATAAGTTTGAAGGCCTGTAAAGTATTGTGATTTTCACTGAATGAAGAATGTTTTGTGTAAAAACGTATATTTCAGTTCATTTTAACTTCATGATTGGAAGTCCTTTCTGCAGAAATTTAAAGTACTCAGGACTGTACTTTAGAAGTGTAGATTTATAGATTAAAACCAATGTACACTGAAGGCTGAAAAGCAAAAGAAAATGCAACCTGTTCTACAAATAAGCATGCTGCTCTAAACAGCTGTGAGAACCATGATACATATATGAATGCTGTAAGTTTGGGTGAAAAGCAAATCGTGTCAAATGCAGTGATGCATAGAGTTTTTGTGATCAAAACCCTGAAAGACAAGGAGTGACTCTGAGTCAGTGTTATTTGCACTGAACCCGATGTTAGCGAAAATAGAATTCCATTTATTGATCAACTCTTGAGATCATTGATTTTACATCATGTCCCTACTGGTGTATGTTTGTTCTTAGTATATCTGCAATGCACATGAGTTGAGCGCTTGTGAAGAAAAGAGAAATTAAGAAGCTAAAGCAAATATTTGCGACCACAATTCATTAAACGCATTCGTGGTGAAATCACTTTCCATCAAAGAACAGTAGTCTTGGTATGTATGTGGGATGTTATGTAGACATAAATTTACAAATCCCATTAGTATTGATCGCATGAATTATTTCATCCACCCCCTTTTGCTCAAGCAAAAAAATATGAAAGAAAAAGGAAGTAACATATGGTACAGCTCTGCAGTATGTTCTTTACAGTTAGATATACCATCAATATTTACATGCTCAGTCTAACTCTCAAAAGCTTCAGAGCAGTGGTGTATTTATTTTTGAAAATAAATTCGCTAGATTTCATTCTGAATTTAGTTACATATTGTTCAGAACAGAATCACAAGGTGCTCCAATTGAATCTGTAAATTGTGATGATATCAAGTTTGACAACTTGTTCTGGACCCGTGCATAAAAATACAATTGTAGTACTGACACAAATGGCAATGGGCATGTTGAAATGTGTTTGATAGTGTTTACCTACATGGACTTGTATTGTCAGTATTTAAATTACAACTTTGAAAGAGTTCAATAGAAACTAGTCCAGATTGAGAGCAGTAAAACATACTATTCCAACACCTTTATTTTCTTATCCACATTGGACAGTAGCAAAAAGGGAGATTTTAAATGGCAAATGGAATTTACCTTGAAATATATAAAATTTATGTACAATGTAATAAGATAAAATCAAACTGCATGAAAAGTTTTATCTTTAATAATTTGAATTCTGTTACATACAAATGTTGATTGGATATATACATGTATGTGTGTGCCAGTCATATCAAATTTTTGGCTCAGTAATAGTACATGTATGTTATCTCCACAATACTGAAATGCATAATGAATTCTGATCTACAATCTTTCTACGGCTGCGTTTATCTAAAAAATTTCTGAGGCAGAATCACGATCCTAAACGCGTTTGAGGCATTTGCAGGGGTTAGATAAACGCAACCGTGTTTTCAAACGCGTTTAGAAATGCCGTTTTGAAACGCCTTTCAAAGGGCGTTTTGAAACACGTTTGAGACCACGATCGCCGTTCTGTGAGTAGATCAACGCAATGCCGTTTTGAAACATGTTTATATCTCAAGGTCAAATTCCAGATGTTTCCGGTTGTGTTCTCTGCCTATTATTTGTGTGTGACTGATGAGGCTTGTTTGGTGGTATGCAGTTGACCTTTGCTTCCCGGGTCAAACGGCGCAAAGCAGCTGCGCAGTGACACCACTTGAATCGCGATTGTATGATGGTTAGATAAACGCGGCACCCGGAGAATCGCGTTTCAAACCATGTTTGCAAACACCGTTCCAAACGCGTTTAGAAACGTGATTCTCTCTCTCAAGTTAGATAAACGCAGCCTACGTATTGCTGTGACGTTATAAATTTCTTTTAATGTTCTTTAACCAGGCCTCTTAAATTCAAAAGTCTTTCACATAAAATAACAGTGCTCTCTGATATCTTTTTTCTTCCTAACTGCTCTCTCTTTCCTTCTCTATAATTATGATGTTTGTTTTACACTGTTTTTTTTTCCATTCATGTGGTTGGTCCAACATTGTAATACTGTCAAGAATAATTCTACCTTCAGTATCGAATGAAAATACTATGTTGTACATGTACAACTTGTAACATCGAAATGTACTTACCAAAACCAAGAGGGCAGCTGAAACTCGAAGTCAGGGCAGTTGACTCAAATGGGCATTTGCCTGCTCAAAGTGATAGTCCCTTGCCTAATTGCCCATGATATGGACAAGTCACTGTGGAGGAAGTGTCTTTTGTAGCGTTGTGGACATTTACATTAACCTGTTCAGTATGGGAACCTGGTGACCCGCGTATAAAGTCTATGGGCACTTCAGATATGGTATTGAACGCATTAATAATGATGTCCTCTGCAAAGATGCTGTCATATTATAATAGCATCTTGATGGGGGACAGCACTATGAAAGATGAAACAGATGTGACGGTTTGGATGACAGCAGATGCAAGAAGACAAAATAACATTACTATAGTTCTACTATCAATTTAGAAATTGAGCTGTATTTTGGTAGTTTAAATGCTCATAAGAGGGAGACTGTTAGCCTCTGGGAGAGGAGAATGCAGAAAAGACATGCCACTCCCACCCCATGGAGGGGAAAAGAAGCACAAGGCAAAATGGCTTCCATTAGTATATGGATGCCTCTCGTTGCACAGTGGGAGAGAAAGAGATAGAAAGAGAGAGATGGAGAGAGAGAGAGAGAGAGAACATCCATATGGTAGATATCCGCAAAGCGTGGAATGCTGGAATGCGCACTGCTGGCGTCTCTCGTGTCTCCTATGTGCAGGTGAAGAGGAGTCCCTTTCGGAACGCATCTCTCCGCTGCTCAGCGTATCTCCTGTTGGGTGTCGGTGATCTTGCTCCTCCCCCCCCCCCCATCCTCCCACCCCCCCCCCCCCATCCCCCCTCCCTTCCCTCTCTCTCTCTCTCTACTCTGGGCTTTAGCAGTTCACCTAGATGCTTTATTCCACCTGCACTGTTTTTTTATTCTCGCTTAGGCAGAAGCCGTATTCACACACAAAAGTTATCAGTCTCTGCATCCCAGGATGAGAATTAATTTTATTTGCCACCTTGGCACAAGAAAATCACTCGCCTGCAAATTGAAGTGAACATTCAAATCTCTAGACTGCGCATGCCTCTACAATGACCACAGCATGACCCCTGGCATGTAGTGTGCAAACTTAGTTTGCTGGGAGTTGCAGTATGGAATTTATGAAAATTGATGCTTTATACGTGATGCCCCAAAATACCAAGTTGGACCAAATATACGTCACAATGCATAAAATGGCAAAATTTATATAATAATTTGTTGTTGTTGTTGTTTCCACACCAAAACTAATGAACGGTTTATGCATTGCATTGCAAAAACCGATGTTCAAATTTCGGTTAATTTCGGGTGTGTGTGAATGGGACGTATGAATCCCAATACATGAGCCACCTTTGCTGAACCCTCAGTATGGCAGACTTTGCAAAATGTGTGCAGATCTTAGCCTTTGCACTGCTTGAATCTTTTCAGGGTCAGAATGCTAGCCAGGATCTCCTCTCAATAAGTATGTGAACCTGAAAAAAAAAGAAAAAAAAAATCCTGATGACCAACTGTGGTTCTGTTGAAGAATTTAAAGGGGAGCTGTGAATGAAAGCCACATTGTATCGATGTTGTGAAGAAGACTGGTTGAACTTCTTGATGCATTTTTAGCTGTTTCCAGAGCTGTAAGATGTCTCCCAGATTTTGCAGTGAGGCTAATTGAAGATTTAGATAATACATGTATCATTTCATATCTTGACAAAAATATAAAGACCTCCCTGATTTGGGAGGTATGTGTATTGATGCCTCTTGATATTCATGTAAAATGCAAGGTATCACCCTGATTATGCTTTGGAATCTCCCTGGTTTGATGTGTGAGTGTTGGCAGTACTATCCTTTTTTAAAAATCAATGTTTTGGTTGTTTCTACATGTATGTACATGCATGTGGCGAAGTACCTAGACAGACTACATGCTCATCATGACTTTATTTTCAAAGCTGCTTTGTCCTCGAATCAGAGCATCATGGAATTTTGCGACTTGCTTCAGGGGAATTATGATTAGATTTTACAAGTCACAATCAGCAGCAACAACAACAACAACCAAACCAACAATAATACTGAGCACTAAGTATTAACATAGCAGATCACCAAGAATTTTTGCGAGACGTGTTACACATGTACATATTTTGCAGAAGTCGTGGTTATCTGAGGGCCACTGAGTCATCAAATATATTCTGCAGTGGGCACTGTTAACCCCTTGAGGACGGGCTGATTTTGCTGCAACAAGCATTTCCCATAGACACTTGCCCGCGTATACTCGGGACTCGTCTTCAATGGGTTAATAGCCATCTTGCTCTCGTGACCGATGCATAACTTGCAAAGTAGGCCTACTCATCATGTGATATGTCTACCCACACACATACACATACCCACACACAAACACATTCAAATCAAACAGTTCCAAATAAGACAGGTTTTACTCTTTTTTTTTGGGGGGGGGGGCATAAAGTGAGATCAATTTCCTCTTTCCACACGGATGTGGGAAGGCAATGTTTTCCTCAACATGTCTGAAACACAGTCATTTATAAAATATATTGTATTCAATGCTGTTGATGATATGTGTTGAACAGTTGATAATGTTATGAGTATTGTGCAGTTATGTATATTCTTTTTTATAGTGTTTTTTTTTTATTTGTGAATTAGGCAAGGTGGCCTTCAAAAATCTGTATATTCGCAAAACTATTTAACAACTCGCAGAATATTTGTCTCCAGTAGCACAAATGTGCCATCATCTCCAATTACTGACTATTTCCTGAAAAGAGATAACACTCAGAAAGTGCTCATTCCATCACTATGGTTCTCGATCGCAAATCCAACCACTCATGAAATTGCTGTATAGGTCCCAATGTATGCAGTATATCACTCTTGGGGCGACAAAACCTCGAATCTCAAAAATGTCAAATGTTCAGGAGATCGAAAGAAACATGGCAGCCAATGAAGCAATATAACAAATGGGATCCCTTTTCCTCTGACATGCTGTGGTGGCTTCACTTTTTGGGTGAGACAGTTAGGATTTGGACAGGACATCACAAATTTCTGGTTTTACAGTACATGTATAATACGAGGCAAATACTTGTACATTATCTAAATTTGCAGAGGCAGTGATGTCATCAACCCCAAGTCTCCCACTGCACTGTATACAAATCATGGCTAAATTTCCTTTCTGGACATGATGTTAGTAGGATCATTGGAGATGGGGTTACATCAGATTAATTGGTATTCTTGGTATGAGCTACTGGAACTGTGACCTTTAGTGGGAAAGAGATTGCAGCTGTTATTAAACCTTGACCAAAAAATGGCTTTGACATGACTTTGACTTGTTCAATCCAATGAGAGTCTCTTGTACAAACCTATGGGAAGTTGTGAGGTGTTGCCATTATTATACCTCTTCCAATTTGCCCAAATGTGCAAGCTGCAAGCCCTCGATAGGAATCCATAGAATATTAGTTTCTCACACCTGCTTCTAGACAGCGTCAAAGTACTAATTACAACATGCTCAGAAAGTCCATTAACTCGTTGAGGATGAGTCCCCGAGTACATATGTATACTCGGGCAAGTGTCTATGGGAAATGCGTGCTGTAGCAAAACCAGCCCGTCCTCAATGGGTTAAAGAGCAATTCTACTTTATGATGTTTTTGACTTTCAAAGAAGAGTGTACTCAAGCCACCATCTTTTTCTATAAGATAATGTGAGGTTTAACATTTTTTTCTAAGATAAAGATTGATATTGGTTTTATGTGTACAATTCCATTCAACTTAATGAATTTTTGTGTCATTTTTTTTTTATTGCAACTGATTGACAATTTGCCGTTCACCGATGTATTCAATTAAGTCATTGATAATTCAGTGTTTTAGTAGAAGCTGTGATTTTCATCACATTATTTTGTAAATTGGTTTGGGCATTAGTGTTATTGCCTTACAAGTCTCTAAAATTATTATTATTATTAATTCTTTACTATTATCAGTAATTCAGCAATTACAACCCTTTCCATTTGTACTGGAACCATTGACATCAACTGGAGAACAGTTTGATGAGAATTCTTTCTCCTTGCATTTACTGTATTCATTGTCGGAAATAGGAACTTTAATAGCAAAATTTTATGAGTACATGTGTACAGGTGTAGGTGAATGCAAGACTTGTGAAACCTACAATGTAGGCCCTGTTTTATGAAGAGTTGTAATTGATCATATAGTTGATTTGTATCATAAGTCTATGGCAGCCTGTTTGTTAAGGAAATTTATAATCAATTTTATCTTTTGATAAAAAGGGGCCCTCGGTTCCTGTTGAGATCAAACATACATGTATGTCAGAAAAACAAACGTGTGTGTGAATGCTCAGTTTTGAAGGCTGATACATGTACCTGTCTGATGTTTGATAAGATATTTGATTATATCTTGTTATGCAGCTGGGCCCTGACATTAGATGTTTATAATGTGAATTTGGCTTTTATATATGTCATGTATCACTGGGGAAAATATGTGAGGCTTTCAAATTCCATTCCAATGTTTTTTTCCCATCTAATTTTAAGTGGAGCTATCTGTTCAGATTGATTGAGTTGTTCAGTGTGAAAGTCGCCTTGAATGATTTAACGAAAGTCTGTTATCTCCCTTGTCTGAAAGGGTATTGACATATTACTAAAGGAAAAAGTAAGACTGTTGTGAAAGAAATGGTTTTATAATTTTTTTTTCTTCCAGTGAGCCATGCAGCATGGCTGTTTTTCCCATAATCCTGCCAAAGATATTAAGATGGGGCTATCCTTAGGAGTATGTTTACATGAATCAATGTGATGAGATGATTAGGCAACCGATCGATGACAATTTGAGTTTGGACGTGGGAGTGACACTGAACGTGACTGCCCATTTCAGTCTATACATGCATATTGCATTATTAAGAAGGGTCCTTAACATGTTTGCCATGTGAAAGAATGATTCACCTTGTTGTTGTATTTGTTAACTTTTTTGTGACAGGATGGAGAGGTCTTGCTTCTGAATTGCGAGACACTCCCATGTTGCTTCCCCCCCTTTTTTTTTGTCTGCATGCTTTCAGAGTAGGGGGTAATGTCTTCACAGAAATGTATTCACAGTGGAAAAGGAAGAGAGATAGAGGGAGGGAGATGCCTCCTCCTCTCTTACTTCCAGAGACTCCAACTCTCCCTCTTTCAACGGGAGATCTCCCGCCGAAAGCCCATTTTTGCAGAATCTCCAGTTCTCCTGCTTGAAATGATTTCTTACTTAATTTCATTGTAAGTTGAAAAATAAGCCTTAGATAGTGCAAGAGAGCATCTAAAACCTTAGACCACAAGGGACTTCGCGCTCGTGATGTGCGCTTCACGCACATCAAGTTGGAGTCTCCCGTTTGCTAGGGGTTTCAGGCGGTAGAATCTCCAGATCAGAAGGTGCTTGGGGTTGGAGTCTCTGTACTTCTGATATAGACTTCCCTTGTGTAGATTGTGTCTTCATGCATTCTCCTGTTGAAGAAGAAATCTACCCCCAAAATAAATATACTTCAAAAGAAAGAGAAAAATATTCCCTGCAGAATGATAAAAAAATGACTAAATTCGGGTAAGAAATAAGGAAGATATGACATTTTGAAATTTTACATTTTTTTTTTTTTGGGGGGGGAAACATTTCTTTACCAGTTTTTATGAATATTCAAATGAATGAGTGGTGATGTCATACCCTCACAATTTTTCATGTTTGTTATATATATATATGTGGAAATCTGAAAAATTGTTCATTTTAGCTGATACAAGTAATGTCCCCAAACCAAGATATATCACAGCTAACATTTGTTCTTTTTTATTTTGGGGGGTTTCAGGAAAAGTTTTATGTTTATTCAGCTAAATGAGATTTTTGTCATTTCTGTATATGAAATAAATAAGAAATTGTGAGAGCATGACATCATCAACTTACTGATCTGAAAATTCATAAGGACTGGTCAAGAAATGTTTTCCGAAAAAATATGAAATTTCAAAATGTCATATCTTCCTTATTTCTTATCCAATTTTAGTCATTTTTTTAATCATTCTGTAAGAAATATTTTTCTCTTTCTTCTGAAGTTTATCTATCTTGGGGGTGGATTTCCTCTTTAAAGCGCTTTTGTGTTAATGCTTGTAAAATGTCAAATAATGATGTATATTTCCTTGTGCTTGCTTTCCCCTGCAGAGTAAACCAGTTGGTGGGCTGCCATCTCCTGCCCACGTGCAGTGATGCTCTTGCCCCGTGTGAACGCACCGTTATCATGATGTAAAGGAAGGAGAAACCCTGTGTGAACACACCTGCCCCACCAGAGGGGTCAGAGCTCTGTGGTAGCTTTTTGAAGAAGGGAGTACATCTTACCAGCCAGAATTGGTCAATTTTGATGCTTGAGAGTGGAAGGAACAAGTTAGAAAAAAAAAGGTGGAAATCATCCGCGGGGGCACCTCACCTGTCACTCGCCTCGGCAACGGCACAAAAAATAGAAGCGCTGAATTTCAGCCAAAAACGGCTCCTATATTGATAGTATTGGATTTGATTTAACACAGCCTGCCTCTCTCCATCTCGGCATTCCCCCCCAAAACGCTCCTCTATTTATGCATTCTGGAGAAACTAGCCGTTGGCATAGCAACCATTGAGGTAGAAGGGACGGTGGAGTTGCACAGCTGACGTACGTTGCTTTGCATTTTGCCCTCCCCCCACCCTAGCAGCGGTGCGCAGTCTGTGGCAATCAGATCGTCTCGAGCGTGAGGGAGCCAGCGATTGGAGTGAGCGTTGCATCAGGTTTTTTTTTTTAAGGTCGGCTGCGAGCAACACAGAGGGAGACAAACGGCTGCACCGTGATTTTACATCCAAGAGCGCCATAGTGAGCTGGGCAGGCGGCAAGGCTGCACGGAAACCTAAAAAGCTGGAACACACCAGAATCACGCCTGCCCAGAGTAAAAGCCTTCCGTCGTGTGTCAACGGACAGCAGATATTTAATTTGTCACGGTGCATCTATATGTGTGTGTGTGTGTGTGCGTGTGTGCATTTCATTACATCCGTGCAGTAGAATCTCTTGTACATTCCATCTGGTGTTTTCGGAAAGCCCTCAGCAGAGTGGGGGAGCAGGGCGGAAAGATATTGGAGGATTCACCCAATGCTGTCGATTTTTATTTTGTTCTCTGTGGAGTAGATACTGGAAATCGTAGCGAAACCATGGTGCTCAGAACTAAGAGAACAGCTTGATGCTAACCCACAATTCGCCTGCATCTTTTCTTCCATGGTAGCAGAGCAACAGGCATTGGGAGGCGGCAGCTCATTAGATCTTAATTCTACTCGGTGACGATCATTTTCTGCAATTATCATAGGGAGAGGCGATAGAAAACAGCAAAAAACCACTGTGTAAAATTAGCAAGCAACATATTCAGTGCTGGATTTATCTGCTTTGGATTTTGACAACTGAGCGAGACTTTTTTTTTTTTTCTGTGAGCTCGGGAGGCTGGACTTGAGCAGACAATCAAGATGTCGTCGGTTAAAGTGGCCGTGCGGGTGCGTCCATTCAACAGCAGGGAGATGGGGAGGGATGCTGAGTGTATCATTAGTATGACCGGTGCTACCACAAGTAAGTCCATTTTGAATATGCACGATTTTGCAACTGTATATCCTTTATACAATGCAATCTAGGCTGGATTCAATTCAGCATTGAATCTCACAGCTGTGACATGTGTTTGCCACACTACGCAAACAAATTTCTTTTTCTTGTGTATCATGATGATAAACTAAATATAGTTTTAGAATGTGTATGTGATGCTGTATGTTGCTACTCAAAAGTTTGAGTGTATTTGTGTGTTTGTGTGTGTGTTTAGATCTGATGTGTGCATGCTTTTCTTTGTCTCTGTGTTTTTGTGTTTGTGTGTGTTACAAGTGTGTGTATGTTTGTGCATGTGTGTGTACTGGAATTTCCAAGAGGATATGGAGTGCTGGAGTTTGATGTCTAGTGTTAGATATAACAAAGATTAAGTGAGGTATGATTTATTTCTTGTTTCTGTTCGCCAGAGTTAAAGTATACTGCTCTAAGAATAAATTAGATTGGAATATAGATCTTGTCAATGTATTAAACTGATTTGGGCATTATAGTGGCAGCCATAGTGCATTTGTTTGTTTGTGTGTGTGTGTGTGTGTGTTTGTGTGTGTTTGTGTGCATATACATGTAAACAGCTTCAGTCAGGGATATTGTAGTATTTCACTCCAGTAACTGGGATACATTTCACACCGGGTATATGTCCGTTTATTCAGAGTATTTAAAACAAATGAAAAGGTACCCTCTTTTAATAAAAGACCATCTTAGGGGTGTATGATACAGACACCTGCCAGTTCTACATCTATAGGACCTGTATGTAGGCAAATAGTTTTCATAAACTATTCAACATTTTCACACATATCCTCTATTGTTGTATACATGCACCTATACCTTATATGAAACATAATTTTTTACCTACTAAACTGAATTTAAATCTTATTTTTGATGGTTTTCAATTGTAATTGGTCGATTTATCTGAACAAAGAAAAAAATATTTCTCAGAAACAAATAATGGAATATGCCCGGTCACCTTGAGCAAACTATATCCCCAGTTGAACCTCCTAATCTGAGAATTAACATGTGTGTCTGTGATTGTGTTTTTGTGTATGCCCAAAGGAATGACACGAACAAAGAACAACAAAATGCACAATTGTGCCTCTAAAAGGGCTAATGCCTCCTAATCAACCTACATGTACTGTATCTGCCTCGTGAGCATGGTACAGCACTGTAGTTCATTAATAAGTGGATAATTTCCGACAATCGATGCAGCATGAATAAACTTTTTCAGCATGAGTGACTGCTGAACGCATCTAGTCAATCCAAATGTTTAGCCCTACACCGTTTGCTTTGCTAATGGTATTTGTCATAATTCATCCCGCGCAAGTAGTAGGAGTGTACATTTTATGACGGCAATATCGAGTCCCACAAGCTAGTCTTTCAAAGCTCGATTGGGCAAAATGAGTCATCGTCTTTTAGCGTGATGAGTTTTTTTCCTTTTTTTTCCTACTTCCTTTTTTTTTGTCCTTTCATTTGTGGCATGTGTGTGTGTGTGTGTGTGTGTTTCTGTGCTAGCTGTCATGTTTGTTCAGGCATTCAGCTTTATATGTTTGAATACTCGTCATGGTTGCCAGGGTTGGTCATTGGAAATGCCCAATATCTCCATCTCCGTCTTTTTTCATCATTATCCTTTTTTTTGGGGGGGGGGGGAAATATGAAGGGGGGTTTGATGGGGGTGGAGATTGAATTCACCATTGATCATGTTTGCTCTGTTTGAAGGAATATTTGTCTGTTTTGGCAATAGCCATTGTATTTGTTTTTGTTTTTCAAAACAAAGACTGAACTGGGGTCGAGTTTTCATATCCTTGATTGACTGGTCACATGATCAGTACTTGTGGATCATGTGACCCTTTATTCAAGCCTCCCCAACAATGAGTAGATCCTTAAGGCAACCTCTAACTTGCCAAGAAAAGCTGCCTCTGAGGTACCTTCTTTGTCTTTACCAGTGGCTGTTGTGATTATTCTTTTTTCTACAAACATTGTCATTTGCAAATCGATATTATGGTTACATTCTAAACCATCACATACAAAGAATCAATGAGAACAATTGGATATGGCTGTGGTACTGAGTACAATGGTGCATCATAAAGACAAAGCAGGTTTAAATGATGGAAACCATTGCATGCTAGGACTCATTATGTAATTGTGATGCATTGTCTCCCACTATTAACAGACAAAAGCAAAAGGTTGTAAAATTCATGACTAGAACTTTTGTATTTTATTTAGTTTCCAGAAGAGTAATATTTTAATGCTTAGTTGAATTATTTCAGTTGATCTTTAAAGTATAAGGAAGCTTTTACAATTTTTTTATTCATTTTTTCTACCGTATCTGTTTCTTCTTCTTCACCTAATAAAATCTTATTTTGTGAATGGCTAGAGAAGAACAAAATAAAAGTTGTTTCCATTGCATGCCAAAGTTCAAGTCACATGACACTAGAGATGGCAGAGTTTAGCATTCATGAACATCTGCTCACACTTTACCAGACATCTGCCGGTCTCCCTACAATGTAGATCTTATCCCAGAAGGCCTGCGCCAGTGCTGCCTAGACTTGAAACTGTACTGTATTTCGTTCGATGAGTCATCTCATCAGGCTCGACCCACACACAAATGCCAGCATGTACCTGGAAATGAAAGTCCAACCTGGGTTGGTCACATGCTTTTCTCCCGCAAAGGCAGGAAAGGTGTCATATGACGAATCACATGACCCCGTGCCACATGTCAAAGTGAGGAAATGTGTATGTTTCTCTATGTGACGTGGGAGGTTCCTTCGTTCTCACCCTTCGCAGTGACTCAGAGAGGGCAGGGTGTGAAGTTTGGTTTAGGATTAAGACTAACTGTACATTCTAAGTAGCAATCGCGATTTATTGAGCTGTCGAGGTTGAGCATTAACGGGTCTCTTGCAACCATTTGAAATGTCACGTCTATCATATGAATTCACATCTTTGACAGACGCTATTGAAATAGAATCCACACTAGAGATTGTTTGATATGAAGATAGCTCTTCCCCACCCCTCTCTTTCCCCAACCCCCTTCCTCCAAAGTGATTTGTATTTCTTTGGTCTGCATTGGATTTCTCTTGAAAGGCATTATTTATCATTTGCAGATGAAATAAAAACCCAGCTTTAGTGCTTCAGAATTGTTCCAAAATGTAAGTTAGGGATAGACACAATATGTAAAAGTTTTAATCAGTATAATCAATGGTAAGTATTGTTGAATTAAATAAAATGTGAACTATGGTTACAATAAAAATGTTTTTAGACTAATCCGTCTATAGTTATGGTTTATTGAGACAAATATTGATGTTTCTTTAGATTTTAGGCATTATTACAAGATATTTATATGGTAGGATGTTTTGTAATTGCAACTGACCTACACATACAAGCAGATGCATCAAATTTTATATCTCAAACATTTTTAAAATCATGCACTGCTCCCAAAGGTAAACAGTGTGTACACGATCTTCAAGTCATATACTGTGCAGTCTTTTCCAAATCATTGTGGGCCTAGAGGTCTCTCCATTCTACTCTGCGTAACCAACATCTAAAAAGCAAATGTAATACCATAAGGGGTGGGATAGGATGGGGAGGGGGAGCGGGTGGGGGTAACCACCACACCCCCTCATTCACCCATCAAATATGTAATAAAGAGATGGATGGGGAGGGGTGTCACCCCCCCCCCCCCCCCCCCCCCCCCCCGGAACTTAAAAGCCTGCAGGGATTCACAAGTTAAAAGGTCGCAAGGATCAGGTCATTTAAATTCTCACTGTCAGGAATATTCGGCTGCTTGACAATGGCAGGAATTCCATGTAGCATTAGCTGCCGGGTTTCCCTGTTTTCTCTGTTTGCACAAAATTCCTTGGGAAAGTGCTAGACTCTGCAAAAGACTTTGGCTAAAGATAATGTATAAGCTGATATTTTCGTGAGGGTTTTATTTTCGCAAATTTTGCGAATCACAGTTGGATCACAAATTTAACAACGTGTGAAAATGACATTGTCTTCATGCGCTCTGTTAATAGTGCATTAATGTAAGCGTTGGCGTCAGTTCGCGAAAACAACATCTCGCGAAAATGTCTATGGCCTCGTCATTCGCGAAAATATCTGTACGCGAAAATAACAGCATATGTACAGTAATCTCATGTAAGGTGATGTGATTGTGAGACCAACAGGGGTCAGAAATTTCAACCCTTTCTTTTTTTTTTCACCTTGTGAATGTTAAATGTGAAACTGGAATTTTAGGTACAAGTTGTAGCCGCACTGTGTAGCTGGATGTGATTTTAATTGTCAGGGGCATAAAATACACAGGTCTGTATAACAACTGTGTGGGTTTGACTATTCATAATAATTAGAATGGTAATGGCAGAATGATAACAATTGCCTGTAGTATCTAGTAGGCCTATAGTGTAGAAGTGCAGGCCAGATGTACAAATCTTTACTGGAGTGGTTAAATGACACTACAAATGTGAGGAAACATTGGATTTGATTTCACATTTCATTCAATAATTCTATTTGTGATTAAAAAAAAAAAGATCAAAAGTCTTAAAGGTAGGCCTCAATCATTGTGATGTCTTTTAAGGTGTACTGAGGATGAATTTCAACCTTGTTTTTAAAGAAAATGGACACCTGCTACAGTTGTATCTCCGACCACGACATCTAGATGGGAGGAGAGTGTGTACTGACCAGTGTCAGTGTGGTCACTCCAGTCCACCTGTCTGTCTAAAGAATGGCAGCTACCATACAGTATATTGTGATAATGTCCAGCTGATGACAGGATTTCCCCAGGGCAGCGAGTGAGGAGAGATGAAGCTGTCCTCCATGGCTGTCACCACCCTTACCACTGTCCCATCTGTTGTTGTTGTTATTTTAAAGGGTGTGTACAGTTCTGGTGGAGGTGAGGATTTAGCTTTTAACGTTTTGCGAGATATTCAGAAACCACTCTATGAGATGTAAAAAGAACATGCAGTTCTAAGGGGTATGAAAAGTTTATTCGATGAAAATCGGTTTTGAAATGACTGAGGTATCCAAAAACAAGGTGAAACAAAGAGATCCTAATAAAGTTGTGGCATGTCGCCTTTTATTATTAACACTTTTTTGGATATCTCAGCCATTTGAAAACCAACTTTCATCAAATAAACATTGAATCCTTAAAATTACATGCTCTTTCATATTTCATAAGAGGCTTTTCATTATCTCACTTAGGAATGTTCAAAACATGAATCCCCACCTCAACCAGTACTGTACAGTCCCTTTAAAGGAAGAAAGAAGCTCAGACGAAGGAGCTCTTTCCTTGCTCTTACCATGGACCTACAGCTCTTATTTTCAATCCCCTTTTGTGACAGTGTAGTCTTGCGCATATCGCACCTGTCTCTTTAAAAGTGTGTTGTGAGGTGACACGACATTTGCTCCTGCGACAATTGCTCCGATCTGATTTTCTCCAAGGACTTTATAGGGTTTAGGGATAGGGTTGTGATAGGGTTTTAGGTTTAGTTTGATGTGAGGATTAGGATTATTATTAGGGAGCCTGTTTGTAGGTAGAATTTATGTCTGGCTTAGCATGCAGATATTTAATGGGAGCAGTTGCTGCAGGACCAAATGTCATGGAACCATTGTGTGCAGATTGCTGTGGAAGTGTACAACAATACAAATGTAGTTCATACAAATTTGCTTTGCTCCCTTTAAAGCATTTGACTTACAATGTATGTACTTTATGGATTAGCGGTGTCAAGCCCTCATACGAGACTTTGTGAGAGTTCAAAAAAGGAAAAAAAATAAAGGAGATCAAACATGATAACAAAATGCTCCATTCACAGTAATAGTACTACAGGATGACTCATCCACATTGGACAAAATGCATTAAATTCCTGTCTAATGAAGTGCAATGAAACTTGAGCGATGGAACATTTCTATTACTAATTGGGGTCGCATCAGACAGATTGCAGAAAATTTGAAGACTGTTCAAACTTGTAGGCGTACTTCAATTTCTTGTCACAAAACTTCATTTATTTGACACAAACTTATTATTAACAAACACCGTATTTGACAAGTACTGCATGGATTTTTTTCCTGGATGAGATCTTTCAACATATACACGTATTCGTAGGCCTATACAACTGTCCTGGGCCCTGTTTTATCAAGATAAAGTTAGCGTTGATTGTGAAATCAACGCTAACTTTATCCAACTTGAAGTCCGCTATAACTTTAAATCAACTGCAAGTTCCCGTTTTACGAAGAGACTTAATAGTCGATTATAGTTATAGCTCATCACCATGACTTAATTATTGATTTAGTCAAAACTAACAACACGGGACGAGGCTGGTTTCCGGTACTGTCTGCTTAAAAACAAAACAATACATTAAGCAAAAAAAAAACAACAAAAACATGATTGTTTGCCATGGCCACGGATTCGTAGTCTGCTAGTGCGACGCAGTAGTATTAGCTCTATACAGTCGCTGAATTAGAACTATTAAGTTTGCAACAAAACCGCAAAATACGCCGTTTTGCGTTGTATTGCAAAAAGTAGGTCGATAGATCTAGCACATCCCCAGCTCAACGAAAATCTGCGTACGCGTGTACCGTAAAGATTCCGCACATACGTAGAATTACTTCAAGTCTTAATTCAATAGGCTGAAGTCCTGTGTGAGAGTGTGGTGATTACAGTAGGTTGTTTTTAACTCTACGGCGCAGATCGACTTTGTAAAGAATAGATCGCAAGTCTACATCATCAACATGTCGAAATTCTAGAATTACTTATTAGACGCTCTAATCAGCAGCACGCCACTACATAATAAGGTAAGTACAAACGACTCGCTGAACGTTATCTCTAACCAGTTGGGCCTAACGTTAAGCTGAATCTCAAGTTACTGTCGTACTCGGTGCTATATAGAATTAAACTCTTTATTTTCTGTATATGCCTATTAAACTGTTAATTAGTATCTATTGCCGAACTAGCTCTACGTAGGCCTACGCACGTCAGAAATCACAGGTTTCCTCGCATATGGGTTCTTTACTTTGGCAAGATATGCATTACACACAGACGCGGTTCCAGTTCCAGTACTGTACTCGGTTACTTGCCTGCTGGCGATAGCTTGATTGGCGGGCGGACGGCGTGCCGAGGCGCCGGGTGCGCAGGCTGGGATTGCGACTGCTGTCAAGGGTGTTTGCGTGCAGCAGTCGCGTAAGCAATGCGTGCCGATCGTGAATTTCATGCAAGGAAAAGACCATGATTACATGAAAGAAACGCAACAAAATGTTAGAGAAAGGTTAGCATCTAACAGACAAACATTTGTGACAAGACCCCAGCTAGACTAGGAAAGTGTGACAGTCATCTTCCTTCTGTAAATTGCCTTACAATTGAGTCTACCTAAACTGTTTCTACTTAAAGTTGATATTTATCACCTGTTAAGTTAATCATAGATTTGGAGCGGTTGAGAAAACTTATGTGTTGATTTTTTAGGAAGTTGGAGTTGAAGTCAACTCTGGGTGTCTTGATAAGACGGACTTCAAGTTGATTTGGAAGTTAATCATAGATTAAGTGGACTTAGAGTTGATTTGAGAGGTTAATCATATATTATTTTGACTTAACGTTAAATTTATCTTTTGATAAAACAGGGCCCTGGACTGTCATGTTTGTTTGAAGTAGTATACAGTAAATGCCTTCTCCAATTTAATTCCATATATTCAAGTGGACTTTATAATACCGGTATGTCTAGTATTAAAGTTGAAACATACAGAATTATATTGTGCTCGATGATAATTTGTCCATGTTCAGCCTAATCCTACACATGATTCAGGGTTAAACCTAGAACTTACTCGGACGTTCACTTCTGCAACGGACAGAGCATGAAAAGCAGGTCATTAAAAGGTTGAAGTACATGTAGAGTGTAGCCTGGGGTAATGTCTGTTATTGTAAGTAAAATTCATACTCACAGGAATAAAATTGGAATTCTTTGCAAAAGCCAATGGAAATAAAGAAAGTTATCATGTCATCTGACATTCATGAATAGGGCCCACAGCTGTATATCATTTGGGATTGAAGTGGTCATGTGAATATGATGTTTATTTAATACCCCAGTGTGAAAATCCACATTTACTCATTGTACACATTCACATATCGATTTTGGGGTGACAAAACCTTACATCTCAAATTTGGATGAAAATTGTTTTTTTTTTTTTAATTATCGTCAGATAATCAGTTATGAAAGTGATGTCCTGTCCAAATCCTGTGTTTGAACTGTCCTACCCTAAAAATGAAGCCTCCAGAATATAAAAGGAAAGGCGATCCCATTTGTTACAGTGCTTTGGCTGCCATTTTTCTTTTCTCACCTGAACATTTGACATTTTTGAGCTATGAGGTTTTGCCACCCCAACAGCGATATCACTAATGTCAGATTTTTTTATTTTTTATTTAAAGTATGTGGAAGTGTTATCGTGGACATGGTGATTTGTTTTTCTTGTTGTTGTTGTTGTTGTTGTTGTTGTGTGTTTTTTTTTAAGTGATCACATTTTTCCCTAACAGTACATTTCTCTAATCACGTTTGCCCAGCTATGGTCTAGAAGTGTTCTTGAATCAAGTGTAGAGGTCGGTCAATTATGGATTTCCCTTTGCAATCTGATTGGATTGACCTCCAGAATACATTTGATGAAGTGGCATTTCAGCCATGTCCTTGCATATTGGTATTAAACTCTTGCTTGTCAAAGCATGCATTATTGACAGGCATTGGAGCTTTAATTTTAAATAGTTTATATGGATTGATATAAAACATACACTGTGCTGTGCATGTACAAATGTTTAGTGCAGTTTGCTGTTTCTAAAGTCCATGGATTTTCATAGTAAAATATTGTTACTATGAATGTTAGACATGTTTAGAAATGTATTGGGATATCAGTCAAACCTATTATAGTGACCACCTACACTGTATAGTACAGGTGTAAAGAATGCATGTCCATGAGGGCCCCTAACTTTTGCAGTGATCAGTTGGTTATTTTTTTATGGTTTCTTAATTTGCAAGTCTTCTACTTCTGTGATTATTCACTGTCAGAGTGAATTGCCCTCAAGCTAGAAAAATGTATGAAAGTCTTGAATAAACATGAGCTTTTCCAATGTACAGATCAAAGTGATGTAAAGTGCAATATGCGATCAAACGATCACATCTTCTTCATGTTTCTTGTCCTGCCCCCTCCACCGTCCCCATTTAAAAAAAAAAATGCCTGTGTAGGTCTGCTTGCTTTTATTCTATAAATGGAAATTGTTCCCCAAATAGAATCAGTGTTTTGAAGCGCAGATGAAGGGTGCAATAGAGCGAGGGAGGGTACCGTTCACACTCGCCCCTTACCAAAAATGGTTAAGGAAGGGAAGGGAGCTGTGTGTGCTCAGACAGACACAAGATAGATAGAGTGCACTTTGCTCCACTGGTGAGGAGACCTCCCAGTTGCCATGGCAACCCGAACCATCTCCCGACCAACGTCAGAACACCTGGCGATTTCTTGATTGGAATCCTTGTCCCTCCTGGTCTGCAAGGGAGCAAGGGGAGCTAGTGGTAGTCATTATTACCACTTCAACTTTGTCAGATTTCTTGTTTGATTTGACAAACTCTTCCCTCTCCCCTTTTTCCATTCTTTACCTTCTTTGCTCTAGGCTCAGTTTTCTTTGTAAAAGTGTAATATACTAAGTGCATTATTCTCTTTACATTCTCACAGTTTCCTTGTCTTTCTCTTTCCTCCTGATTGTCTGGAAGCCATCTCCTTGATGTGCTACTTGTAGTTATGTCTGGGGTTCTTTTGTCCCATTTTCTTGACTAAATCCTGCTAGGTTATTGCCTGTGTTTCAGGTCTTTTATTGTTGTTGTCTGAAAAGTTGGTTGCCAATATGATTTTAGTGTATTAAGGCTCGAGTTTGTGGGGGAAAAACCCCAAACAGTTAGGATTAGCTAGGCTAACCACAGAAAATTTCAATTTTGGTAATGGGAAAGGACCTGTATGATTACATGATGCTATACATTGGATTTTAATATATCTGAATCATAATAGTTTTTCTTTTTTTCCACAAGGAATCAAAATTGTTAGTGACCAAAAATCAAAGAGCTATAAACTAAGTTTTCCTCCGTGTGATGTGTCGATGACATGAATTTTATACCCTGTAGATTGTACATGTTTAATGGGAACCCCATGCAAAAATGTTTTAAGTTTGTTTTTTTTTCCCACTTGTCAGCCGCACTGTATGCAGACTTGATTATCAAACTATAGTGCACATTGCAAGTACTGCAGTTATCATCTTTTGTCTGTTTTTAGAGTGCACAGCTGTCATATTCTGTCATGCAGTAATGGAACGTCATGGAACAAATCGAAAGAACAACAAAAGGAACACTAGCAAAAATTGCCAAAATGCAGCCTTGTTTATTGAGCCATACATTTATTATCTTTACAGAACTTTGACAATAATAGCTATAGGGTTTGTCCTGCAGGATGCCAAAATACACAGGTCTGTGATTGTCCCCGTAGAGTACCTGAATAGCAGACTAACAGCCAAGTGTGAATGTGTGATTTGTCTCAGAAAACAACCCCAAACAAATGAATAACAACCTTCTTTTTATTGTATTTTTCATTTTGGTTCACAGCTGTGGTGTGGTTGGAAATCAAAGAGTATGCAACTTGTATGGTGCACTTCATGACAGTAGGACTGTACAAAACAACTTGAAAACAGTCTTTGAGAAGTTAACTGAGAAGGTCCATTCACACAAAGGAGTTATTGTTGTTGTTTTTTTATCATGTTGCAAAAATTATTGTTGTCACTACTTTCAGGACATGGTCAAAAGTGTTCATTTTGCTACAAATGAAGCACTGTAACCTCTTCGGAGCTCTATGCATGACCCTATACTAGATTTGACTTAATTCTCTGCGACTGTCATTTCAAAGTGTACCTTGATTCAGAGAGGACAGTGTTCAAACTTTTTTTTTCTCCTAGTTTGTGTGTGTGTGTGTGTGTCATTTATTTCATCTTAAGCTTGCCATGATCTCAACAGCTCTTTTGTAGTGAGGCTGAAGTTGCAATATAGGACAACCAGGCATTTTCAGTTAGCAGGGATACAATATACTGAGTGACATTAAAGGACAAGTCCACCTTCATAGACATGTGGGTTGAGTGAATGCAGCAATATTAGTAGAGCACATCATTGAGAGTTTGAGGAAAATCGGACAATCCGTCCAAAAGTTATGAATTTTTAAAGTTTCTGTCACTCAAGGCTGGATGAGAAGACTACTATAGCTTGTGATGTCACATGAGTACAACGATATAAAGAAAGAATAAAGAAAATTCAACATATTCTCACTTTTCTCGCATAACAAAAGAACACTTGACTTCTCTCTTTCAGAAGGCAGGGGGAATAATATTACCCTTAACAATTAGTCATATATGTCAGTAACACTAACAAGTCGAAGAAATGTGCACTTAATTCAAAAAGTAAAGTTTTGTGAAATTCTCTTTTTATTTTCTTTATATGGTTGTACGCATATGACATCATACACTATAGTAGTCTTCTCATCCAGCAGTGACTACGCAGATACTTTAAAAATTCATAACTTTTGTACGGATTGTCCGATTTCCCCCGAACTTTCACTGATGTGTTCTACTAATATTGCTGCATTCACTCAATTCACATGTATATGAAGGTGGACTTGTCCTTTAATAGGAATCAATAAGGGCTTCACAGACGTGCCAAGTCTGTGTACGTGATTCTGCAGGAGTCGCCCTGGATAAAGGAATACCAGATACTCCCTGGTTTTGAAAATTAGTTTTGCCCACTGAAATGTGTGTAACATACATGTACAAAGTATCTCTATCTCCTGCAAAGTTTTCAGAAATCTCCTTGAGTCTGATGTGCCAGCCCTGGAGTCAGGGTGGAAAAAACAAAACAAAAACAAAAACAAAAAACGAGAGAAAAGAATGACTGAGCTAGAAAGCAGTAGGTGCATTTGTGGTGACCACAGAAATCATGGACATTTAGCAAGTAACAACAACAGCAACAACCAAAAATACATATGAGTAATATGCAGGAGTTGCTTCTATTGTCTATTACAGTGTTATCAAATCATCAAAAGGGCACATGGGAGCACTTGTCTTGGTGTAAGGGTGAATGCACTATGACTTGTAAACTGCATGTCTCATACCAGTATTTCATACCAGTAAAATAATATTTCAGAGATGCATACTAGCATAAAAAGTCAACAAATGCTACATATATACGAAATAAAAACAACAACTTGTATCTAATGTCTTTTTTTAATGATTAAACCAACTTGTTTCACTTCAATTCTGAAATTTTCAAGGATGCTTTTTTAGCTCAAAGTCTGCTCAGAGGTCTTTAAAAAGCAGGAAGACTGTGGCTTCGCCACTATACTGATATACATACATGTGCATACATTGTAGGTCCTGTGAATTTGAAAGAAAGTATGTCTGGCATCCAAATACATTGTACATAGTTGTATTTTTAGAGGAATTCACTCTTATTTACCACATTATTTTTTTTTTCCCGACTGGTAGGGCTTATTATTACATTTTTTTTTATTTATTTATTAATTTTATTTATTTATTTGTCTATTTATTTATTTATTTTTATTTTTATTTTTTTTATTTTATTTTATTTTATTTTTTTTAGGGGGGGGGGAGATGAATGATCCCCCAATTTATATTAGTATCTCTGATCCATCAAAATGGTGACACTCATTCTGGTACATTTTCTTTGCAGGTGTAAGGCTTAAAAGGTCATAGGTTTCCATTCGTGCATGCAGTACCTATAGCCTTGGGCAAGGTGTTTTGCTCACGACATCCCCTGTGACCTAGGTGTGGGCATAATATTCTGATCAATGCTACATGATTAATAATTGCAGGGCCCTCCAAGGAATAGTGCTAACATACATGTAAGAAACATGACCCTGGAAAAAAAAGGGATCTATGGTTATCACTGTTTGTACTAATGGCGTATTACAATTATTATCATTATTAGTACAATGTAGATCTAACTATCATTGTCATCATTATCATTATGCAGTGATAATGATGATAATGGAAATGGCAATTATAAAAGAAATGAACTAATAATTACCATTTTGATACTACTTTTTTTGGATATCATTATCAGTGTCATCATTACTATCAATACTGACGGAATTGGTTTGTAATTCATCAAATTATGGGTTTGGTTCTTGCTGCAATTTAATGGTGGGTGTAGAAGTGATGTATATTTTGAGCAGTTGTACATTGTATGAGATATCTATTTAAATTTTTGAGGTCATCTGTGCCTGAGGACAAAATTCAATACTGTAAAAGTGGATATTTTCGCTCGACTAATTTTTCGAGCTTTGCCGGGTAAGAAGAGTTTCGCATTTTTTTTTTTTATTCCGTGGAATCTAGACATCACACACAGGAACATATGGCAAGCAAAAATATTTGTGTGCCTTTATTTTCGCGCTAGTTTCTGGTTGCGCAAAATCCGCGAAAATTTCCAGTTTTACAGTACATGCGATCCCATTTAATTCTTTTCTGTGATATTTGAATTTTCTCTTACAAGAGATCATACTGCAAGCATAGCACATAGGATGTTGGCATGTTATTGACTTTATTTCAAGCACATTGTTAGAATGGGTTCTATACGCTGTATACACATGTATTCCACATCAATTCAAAATAAAAATGCTGATCATTCACAACTCGGCTTTCTATGGGGTACTGTAAAACATGATATATTCGCGGCATGAATTTTTGGCGAATGGGAGCCGACGGCCCTTTTTGCGGCATGAAATTTTCGCGAACTGCCACTGGCATTCAATGTATATATTGCAGACAAGAACTTTCGCGTGCATTTTAATTTCTCGAATCTTGGCGCTCGCGAAATTCGCGAAATTAAAATGCACGCGAACACTCCTCGTTTTACAGTATACGTTTCCTTCAATCTTCAGTCCTTTTAGGTGGCGAATGCAAACTGGCATGGCGTATTTAATGCGATCTGCTTTGGTAGAGCTTTCGCGCAGCTCCATCTGATCTGTGCTAGACTGTCTCAGTGAAAGCCCCTTAATCAATGACGATGTATATTTAATGAATCTCGCTGCTGTGGGCAGAAGAGACATGGCAACATATGCTGTAGGCATACGTGTAATGTGAATGCCATCTCTTTTTTAAAACATCTCATTTTCATATTTCCTCTCTAGTTAATAGACAGATCTCTTGTTGCGATAAAGTGATCTGTAATCATTTCAGAACGATTTGAAGAGGAGACAGGGAATTCCATAACAGATGCATTTTCTTCTTGTTGCATGTTTGCGATTGTTAATTTCTCTGTGTGAGCAATGCACAGTGATAACATGAGGACTTTAAGGGACAAGAATGCAGAAAGTTAAATGTCTGAATATTTATCTGTCAAGCAAGAGGGCAGTACATTTCTTACGGGTTGTTTGGTAATATTGGCTTCTTACAGAAGATCATTAATGCATTGTAAAAAACAATAAATGACTATAAAAAGCCCCTGTAACCATATCAATATTACTGCAGAAAATATAAATGACATCCAAAAAGTTTGAAGTTTTGAAATCTAATATTAAAAGCTGCAAACCATCAAGTGTTTGTAATCAGAGCCAGAATTCTGAATCCACAAAATTTACTGAAATCATCGGGTCATTTTCTTTGTAGGGAAATGCAGTTACAGATGATAATCCTCACATTAAGCTCACTCGCTTTATCAAGGGCAGACTGATTTGTTTCGGAATTGACTGTTTTTATATTTAGCACAGAACATGCTTACATCTCAATGGCTCTGATATGGAAATGATGTTGAATTAGATTTGAAAGTCAAGTGACTAAATGAAGCTGATCTAATTGAAGTAAAAAATAGAGATAGGGGAATATAGGATAGGAAAGAGTGAGCGAGAGAGATAAGTAATAGGGTTTTTAATGAAGGGCAAACATTATACCACATCTGATGAGGCGGTCTGAATCAGAAACCAATTAGGACGTAGGATAGTCAGATATATTAATGACAATTTTTAAAGAGATTTAAAAAAATTGACGGGAGCTTTCATCCGGTCAACCAAAATATGTGTTACCACAAGCTTTTAATTCAAAGAATTATAGATTTGACTTCTCATTTAACTTGATGCAACAAAAACAAAAACAAAACAACCAAGGACAGAAACTTTAAACCAAACTAAAGAAAACACACTTTAAAAATGAGAAATTTTATTTGTTTAGTTTCAACCCTGTAGATTGATGGGCCAACACAACACATGCATTATTCAAGGCATACAAGCAGCATCAAGCATCACCATAATTTGTTTGATTTTTCCATAAAATTGAGACTAACATTCACCTGTAGATGATGTGAAGTTAGTGTACACTGTAATTCTCACTCTATGCAATGATATAACTGCTGCGCAAAGACACAGCCTTTCACTAGCAAATATTGCATACGGATGGATGATTATCTTTTCCTGAATTGCTGAATTGACACAGCAATCAGTGTTTCAAATAGTGTTGCAATGTGTGTACTTGAGCTCTCATCAGGTGATCCGAGTATACACCCTCTCAGATCATCTATTGTATGATCTGTACGATTTCTTATTCATTTCTCCCCAAATGTCGTGCAGAGGTTAACTCAAAAAGTCCTCCGACTACCAACTTCAAACTTATGTCATCTACAATGTATCATGTCATAGAGATGACAGATCTAGTTAATGTATGAGTTTTACTTTTTGCATGATTTGTTTTGTTAACTATAGGGCCTACATGTATGTATTGCACGGCTATGGAACATTTTGTTATGTATTGCACGTGTGTGCTGGAAGGGGGGGGGGGCTGCAAGCCGATGGAGCGTTGAGGGCCAATAAAGTAACAATTTGATACCTATGCATGGCAACCAACTTATTTGCCATTTCTAAGATATAGATTCCGTGATGATGAGATCTTTTAGACGCATGGCCGTCGCCATTTTCAAAAGTGTTCATTGGCAACCATTAATTTCTTTGTCCAATCTTCCTATCCTTACACGTCATAGCGGGTGAGTAATGATTTTTTGACGGGGACTGCACCGAGTCTGGCGTGGAGTGGTTTGTTTACACGCCAGTGCTGCATTACGGAGATGTGGTGATAATTAGGATCGTGCCCAAGCGCCTGAGACAATGTTCTTAGGGTAGAGAGATTGGGATACAGGAAGAGAGAGGAAAAAATTTGTATGAGTGGGTGGAGGGGTAAATGGGGGAGAGAACTGGAGGGGGAACTTAAAGGGGGGGGGGGGGCAATGATATCCCCTGTACATCATCATGTCTGAGTGGATGCAATGTGTGTAGATCTGTAGGTATCTACAAATGTATGATTGTATGTTTGTTCATACAGTGTATGTAAAGCATAATTATGATGTACAGCTAGTGCATGCATAAATTGAGGAATTGGTGTAGTGTCTCTGTGTGTGTTTGTGTGTGTTTGTATGTGTGCCGGAATGGTTGTTGAAGTCAGGAATAACTACTGTCTCCTCGAAATACACAAAACAATATTGCATTTATATGATAAAGAGGGAGGGGATTGGTAGGGGTTGGTATACTGCAGGTAGGTAGATTAAGCAGAAAGAAAGGATACGTACTGTGGGATAATGTCACTATTAGAAATCTCCCCAGTTATAAAACTGAGATTGGATAAAAATGGATGACTTCATTTCATGAAGATGATCAGAGATTTTAGTCAGTTGTCTAGCATTTTTAGGATGGGGATGACTTTTAGATGAACCAGCCATGGGGGGGGGGGGGGATAGGAGGGGGAGTATGGTAGCAAAGACGGTTATGTCACCAGATTGAAGAAAGGTACTTAGTGCGCAAGGGATGTGCCAGCGTTTGGTCGCGTGGCTCAAATTTCTCATTTCGGACAGAGATCCGTCTCCTGCTGTATACAGATTGTGTTTGCACTGCATCTCATCCTGGCCTCTACAGTGTTTGTGCCTCAGAGAAGAAATCCCGCATATTATAATGGGATTCTCTCACCACTGAAGTGAGCTAATGCACGTTGCCGTCTCATGTTACTCTACGTTCAATATGCACTGCGCAGAAAGGCGTATGTGCTCATTGACTGAGATGTCTGAGATTTGAGGACAATAGATATTCTCCTTCTTTATATAGTATTTACTCTCAGATTGTCAATCTGCAGTTACACTATACATGCTCTACAAAGCTAGGTCAAAAGTTTTTTAACTAAAAATGAGATTAGAAATGATGGAAATTGTACCTTTCTTCAGTTTAATCAAGTAATGTTTATAAGTCATTGTGGTTTGAAAATTGAAATAATATGTGATTAATAGTAATATAATTCAGGGACGGAATAGTGCAGTTTTGTGTTAGATACACAATACGATAACAAGATAATATATGGCATTAGGTGTTTAACATACTTAAATTCCCCTTGCAAGGTCTACACAAAATTGCCTGATGACTCTTTGAAAGGAAATGCATAAAATTTTATAGATTTAGTACTTTTTTTTCCACAATGAATTTTCTATCTTTCCTATAGTTGATTTATTTTTTCTTTGGTTCAAGAGACTGATATGAGGAGTGGGTCCTAATCTTTAGCTTAGCCATCAAGTTCAGATTCTGTGAGCCAAATGGCTGTCCGTTTATAAATCCAAAGAATCCTGTGCTAGATCAAGTACGGGAGGAGTTTTCACCTGTAAGCTTTCACCAACTGAGCATAGAAAGCTTGAGGTGGAAATTAAGAAATCCACGATCGATGAGCACCGGGTATTGAGAATGATTCACAAGCAGTCAGAATTCTCGGAAAGGCGGCCATTGGTGTCGTTAACCTCATTCACTGTGGGGAACGTGGGGTACCAGCAAATGATTCATGAACACTCCCCTTAAAAAAATCATGCACCCTCCCCCCCCCCCAAAAAAAAAAAATGCAAATGTTCCCTTGCCCCTCTCGTAATGGCAAATTCTTTTCAATTTCTTTCTGCTTTTGTTGAGATTTCATAAATTTAACCAGTTCTATCTAGCCTTTCTCCAATGTAAGACACGCTGTTAAATGCAAAAGAACAAATTCAGTTCTGACAAGATGATGATTTCTGCCTCAAAATTTTGATTTGATGGATTAGAGTGAGACAGATGGAATAGTTTATACAAAGTGTAGTCGTGATAGAATATTAATTTAGATGAGCAGAGAAAGAGAAAGGTGTGAACAGGGATAGCAGATTCAGGCTTTGGTGCAATGAAAAGAGCATGAAATATGTTCACATCTGAAGCTTTGTGTAATTGCTTGTAAATCATGTAGAAAACTCATCTTCAGCCTTACCTTTTTCATATCAGTGAAACTTTAAGTCTATCAAAATAAATCCTGTGAAAATCAAAAGGGCAAGCGGGGCATATTTGACATTCAGAGACTGATTTAAGTGAGAATCAGATATCTAAAATGATGATGACTTTTGAACTCTACAATTGTATGACAGCATTTTTCTGAATATCATGTGGTAGGTGTACTTGTACTTGATAATTTGTTGAATTTGTTGAATTCATGAAAAATAGGTCCAAACATATAACTTAAATCCATAAGGTGTTGACATTAGTAATAGGGTCTCCATTTTCTTTACCTCCCTCACAAGATCGATGGTGCAAATTTTGTGTAGGAAATTACCCTTGTGTCATTTGTGGACTGTAATTGGCACGGTTGATTATTGGCTCATGAAATGTCATTTCACAAGTAAAGACTGTGTGTGTGTGTGTGTGTTATAGTGACTGTGTTTCTGTATGTACTATTAGAGTATAATGTCTTCTGTGTGGTGTATGTGCCTATAATTTTCTTGCGTGTACCTGCAATGTGCATTCATGATTATGAATGTGTGTGTTTACATGTACACAGAATGTATAATTTGGTGTATGGGTGTGCACATACTGTATGTGTGAAATGTTTCGAAAGTGGTTTTTTTTTTTTTGGTGGTGTAGCACATGTTCATCTATAATGAATATATGCATAGATGTCTTACAGTGTAATATGCATAACATTGCGAAATGATCTTACACACCAACTTATTTTAGGCACACATACCACCTGTATATATATATATATATATATATATATATATATATATATATGTATATATATATATATATCTTCCCTTCGGCTGGGGCAGATCTTTTAGCCAAGTGGTAGAAAATCTCCTTGGTGTAATTTGAATGTATACTAAATAATGATTTGTACAACAAACAAACATAGGGCAATCTCATAGTATGGTTGCATAGAATGATGCATGTGATTGCAACTTATATCAAACTAAACTTGTTTGGTGCATAGATAAGGTTCTGGTATATTTTTGGACTTGGCTACTTCTTGTAACTTGACATGCAATATTGCTCAATATTTCTATATGGTATACATTGTGTGTCTCTACTGTGTATTAGAAATATGTGTGTGTCTCCTAGTAGCCACAAAACTCAATATGTCTCTCTCTCTCTCTCTCTCTCTTTCTCTTTCTTTCATACTTTTCCCCCTGAATTCTCTTTCTCGTGCAGCAATAACCAATCCGAAGGCCCAGGGAAAGGAACAACCAAAGAGCTTTAATTTCGACTACTCCTACTGGTCACACACAACGGTGAGCATACAATTCAATTTCGCAGAAAATTTGTTTGTATTTATTGGATTTTTAATCTCACTGCATTTTGGCTTTCTGGTGGGCAGCTGAAGGAATACTCAGTCAGAAATATATATTGTTTTTTCCCTTCTTTTACACAGTTCCATTCAATATTGAATCATGCAGTTGAGAAAAAAAAAATGAAAGCAGTTGCCTACAGATTTCATGCACTTTATTTGCACTGTACATTTCAATGGTTTTCATAGCTGACATTCATAAATTGGCAAAAGCCTTGGGCTGAATATTGTATATCAAATAACATGGTTTCAATCAAAAGAACTCATTGAAATCTTTTAACATAGGGTTATTTTTCTCCTTTATTTCAGCAATATCATGATATAGCACTCAATATTTCTTTTGTGATTTTTCTAGGAGACCCTTTTCCAGTTGGATGATCTGCTCCTTAAAGCATCTTTTCAAAATGCAATAAAATTAAATTTGCATGCTTACATTTATATGACTCAAGGTTGATATAGAAGAATTCTTTGAAATAGATTTCATTGGCATTCATAAGCTCTTTATTTCTTTTTGTCTGGTGGTAGTAAGTGGTGACATAACATGTAAAATACAAAAAAAGTTGTGAATAGAATGCTGTTTTACCATTTTCATTCATGGAATAGCAATGACATCAACAGACCACATGAATCAGAGTACATTCATGATTTTGGCACAGGTTTCTCTCTCTCTTTTTTTTGTCCTTCAAATTTCTGGTCCTTCAAAGAAGAGGTGCTGCTGCTTTCTGCAGTAGATATGAACGTACATAAACAATATCGCTATCTAAATTGTTTTTGGTGTGACTACACTAATGGCAAATATTGAACTTTTAACAGTATTTGCCTGCTTTTTAAAGGTTGTGAGAAGTGGCTGTTCTTTCTGTTCTATAAATTGACTTAATTGTAATTAATTGAATACTCAATTAATTATTATTATTTTTTTATTGTTTAACCTGTTACCAATGGGAGATTGTTGTTCCTAATCCTCTAAGAAAAGCTTTATAAGGGACATGTGTTTCTGTAAGCAAGGATTCAATTTTCAGGGAATCGTTAGGTAGGCCAATGCACACATATTCCCTCGCCTGCCCCCTTTCCCATGACAGACTCCAAGAGATAGACAAGTTTAACAGCGCATTCAGATGCATTCAGTTTTTATTCCTCATTAGAACCTAGTAACAAACTATTTGATTCAATCTATATTCCTACAAAAAGATCTCCTTAACTTGGTTTGCATGCATTAGTTGTTGCCATGCAGGGCAAGCCTCGGGTAAGTTTTCCTCTTAACCCATGGAAGACTAGTCACAAGAACACTCAGACAGGTGTCTGTGGGGAAACATGCAGTATGGCAAAATCAGCTAGTCCTCAATGGGTTAACATGTTACAAACAACCCATGTTACAATAGACATGCATACAAATGTACATGTGGAATTTTAAAATGTTAGCAGACTGGTCCGTAGTGGCACCATTTGAATAATGCTTACCCCACAGTAATGGAGGAACAGCTAATGTCTTTTGAGCTTAAATTTTCATGACATGTTTTCGCAAAGGGCAAGGTATTTTGAGCTGCCATTTGTGAATAATTCAAAGCCAGTGGCCATGATGCTTATTCCCCCATGTAAGTTTAGCTCTTCAGAAATGTGGAAATTCACAAAGAGGAAAGTTATTATGTGAATGTATTATGGACATCATTGAGTTGAAACAAAAATTGCAAACATTAAAAAGATGCTTATTTGAAGTCTTTGAAAAAGAATTCTCTCAACATAAATTATACACACTGTACATGCATACATAAGTGAATCTCTGAAATGTATAAATAAAAAGTAAAATGAATATTAAAGCAGATTCAGCTGTCATGACATGTATTTTAAATCTAAAAAGACCATTCCGAGAAATATACAAATAGTGACAGATTGAAAAAATTAGAACTTACTACTCAAAGATTTTTTTAATAACAGCATGGAAGACCCTCCCCCTCCACCGAACAGTAAAGAGCTGAATAATGTTAATTGCAAAACAAATGTTATAATAGTTCTCATGAGGTAGCCCTTTGTACTTGAGATTAACTGTAATTCTGCAATAGTGTTCATCATTGGTGCACTTTGTTCCGTTAAACAATGGGCTAAAGAATTTCAGTCAGTACTGCCTTCTTTGAAGAGTCATGTTTTAAATTGGACATATACCCTATCATATAAGCTCTATCTTTACAGATGATAATGATGATAATCATGATGACGATGCAATCTACAGTAAGTACCTCAGTCGATGATGTTTTCATGACGAAGTAAAAACAGCAAAAGATTGTAGTATATCAGCTGTTGAAGAATTTCCTATGCAGTGAATGCGTGTGATCATATCCTTGGCATTTGCAATTTCTTTGCAATTTCTAATGGAGTGAAAGGGACACTCAAGTGTAAGGAGATTAAATTGATCTTGACCTTCTACTCCAATGCCTGACTTACTCAGTTTCTAGAAAGCGATTTTTATCTTTTGAAAAGAACTCTTTTCAAGACACATGATACTCCCCTGACATTTTACAAACTCATTCCAGAAAAACATCTTGTTCTGAAATCATTTCCTCCGCGTGCAAGTCCGATTGAATTGCCACCAGTTTTGCTGAGAAAATCGTTATGAATTTCTCGCTTGATTATAGCAGCTCTTTATAGTCCCATCGTGATGCAATCAAGGGATGTTGTAATGACCCATAAATTTTTATTCGAGAAACATTTCTTTACAATTTCCTTTCCAGACTTCCTTCCTTTAATGCTTGTGTGTGCCAAGGGACAAACCTTTTTCCTGCCAGAAGATAACACTGCTGGATTTTAGCAGTGATGTGGATGTAAGATTTAATTTTTACAAGCTGGAATGATATGATGCATTAGTCATATAATCAAATTGTAAAGCTTCAAATCTTGTCTTTACCCGTCGAGTATGGTTTGATTTTTGAACCAGCATGCTACTAGTACTTAGATGGGTTGTGGGTAAAATGTGTGTGCAGGTTCATATAGAAATTGAAGAAGGCGATATCCAAATTGAACTTAGATTTTAATGGTATTGGTACTGATGTATTGGTGTTGTCTCAAAATTTTTATTCACATTTAGCCTCTAAAAAGATTTTCTATTCTATTTCACTGGTTAGAAAATAAAAAAGAAACTTTTGATTCTTTTTTTTTGGGGGGGGGGGGGTTGGGGGTAGGCTATGTGCTTGTGTGGGGGGATGCTTTTGTTTTTAACCCGGCGAACACTAATCCAAGATATACTTGGGTGGGAGGCGTGTATGGGAAATGAGTCTTAAGAGCATAATCAGCTTGGCCTCAAAGGGTTAACTTTTTCAATTTTGATGTAACGTAAGGATCATGTGACTTCTGGTAGTACGTTTGGAAAGACGAAGAGTCAAGCCAAACCACATCGCAAAGAATTTAATTAGACATTTTTTTTTTCTTACCAGCAAGCTTCCGCCGTCTGAAATCAATTTCAGTTGGCCCTCTGACAAGCTGGCTTTTGACACCCTCATGCGAGAAAGTAATCAATTTCAGCATCTCTCTTTGAGGTGCGGTTTAGAGTCGAAAGTGGCGGAACATCCACTTTGGGTGATATTTTGAGATACCTGTCTTGGAGAAGGCCGCACTGCAGTACGTACATGGAGGCCAATCACGCACTAAAGGACAGGTCTGCAAAATATCTGTAAAAGAGTGCACTTAAGATGTGTACAACATGCTTCATTATGTTTCCTCGTGAATATTTGTCAACGTAATGATACATTTTTATACTCGCAAAAAGTTTTAGGTCCAAAACAACATGCTTCATGCTGTCACTGACCCCCCCCAAAAAAAAAACAACAACAAACAAACAAACAAACAAACAAACAAACAAACAAACAAACAAACAAACAAACAAACAAACAAATTTATAAAGATATTTGATCACAGATGGAATACTCTGACTTTTTTATACAGAAACTGCATCCATCTTGTAGTCCATGAAATTAAGTGTAGTTTCAATCTTCTACTATATGTGAGTATCATCTGTAATATAAAACTGTTTTCTTTGAAAGTCAATCAACATCTTGGATTTGTGCACTTGAAAACAGAGGGTCAAGCCACAAACTGCATGCAGTATGAAAGACCCTTTGTGCAACTCTGCAATTATTTACAATTGTACTTCATAACTTTTAAGGTGAAAGAGTAAGTGTGAAGCGGGTTAAAGCACTCCCTATTCGCAATCAGTGATTACCATCAAGATATCCAGCATGCTTTTTTGAAACACTGGAATTCCGAAGATGTGTTTTATATATTTATAAGTTAAATATGTAAATGTGATTTGTAGGTATGTAGAATCTACAAAATGTGAGGAGTTGAGTAATGAAATTTAAAGAAAATAAAATGACCCGTTAAATGCATCTCAAACACCATGATGTGGCTACCACGGAAAGATCGATGTGTGGCGTAGATGCAGGCTCCCGCAATTCACCAACATATGGTAGATTTTCCAAAAATGTGCAACAGATGCCAGCCAGAATCGACCAAACTTCCGTATAGAGGAATGTTTTTGATTGTCGTTGCTGTCGTCGGCGCAAAATCAAACTTCTGTCGTCATGAGCCAGAAGGAGCAGACAGAGAAGGGGGGCGAAAAGACTCGGCGGAGAGGGGATGAGGGGGTAGAGGAGAGGAGGATGAGAGGGAAGGATAAAAAAAGGGAACACGTTTGACGTCATGTACGTTTGTGGAGTGCTTCTCAGAGTGGGGGAGAATGTCAGTTTGCCGTGAATTAATTTGAATGCGCGTGGGGGGAGAAAGGGCTTTGCGTGTTATTCTGCAGAGAGGCATAATTCAACTTGTGGAACGGCTGGGGGAGAGAAGTGGACGGAATAAGGTCGAATGATATCATGCCCCCAAAAAGCCTTACTCCCCCCTTTCCCTTCTAAAGTTAGAATTTTGTTGTGCAATGCTCATGCTATCATCATATTCTTGCCTGTCGTAGGATGGTCACTTATTGACATGCGCATAATCAAAATTTGTGCCTGAAGTTGGTCTCTTGTTTTTGCTCGGTGCTTCTTGAAATAGAAACTGACATCACAAATTGACATCGCAGAGTTACGACTGTGCACTAGCTCCACACAATTATTTGAACAAATTACATCAAGTTGATTATTTTCATGCCATTTCATACACAAATTTTACTTACATTTTCATTTCATTTCATTCTTTCCCTTAAGTACAGAATTTTATGAGACATACGAGGGATATAGTACACTGTAAGCCTTTATACTTGAGGTCTTTTAGAAGACTTCATCACTCGTTCACTCAATGCATTAAATTTCTCAGCTTAATTTAGCACCTTTTTACTTTTTTTGCAGTTATTGGCGGAAACACAGTTCAATTCACCTTAGATGCATAACTGAAATGTCTATTCTGAAATGCCACAGAATATTTTGCTGGCCATTTGAATGCTAGTACTTAGTAATTTTCTCTAATCAAGAACCCATTGTCAACTTTACAGGCTTTTTGATTGGTACTTTCATCATTCTTACATCCATTTTTAAGGTCAAAGTTGTCATTGGCACATTCCTGACAAAAAGCATGACATCAGTGCCCCGTTGCATAAAAGTTACTATTGTGGTAACTTTGCCATCCAATGGTAACTACCATGGCAACAATACTCAACAGCCAATCACAGTCAAGAATTCCATGGAAGTTACCATTGGATGGCAAAGTTACCGCAATAGTAATTTTTATGTAACGGGGTCCTGAAGAGTTGTTTTACCAAGTCCAGTCAATTTGCTGTATATTAATCGAAATACAAGCTTAATAGTGTATGATGTTGAAGCCAGGGCTGTTGTGGGTATAAATCAAAGTCCATTGCACATATGACTCTAATGACACACACACATAATTTAAGCATTCATAAGAATGCAATGGTAACCCATTACAAATCATGTATAGACGGCTCCATGACATTTGCTCCTGCGACTATTGCTCCCATTAAATATCTGCATGCTAAGCCAAACAGTGATTCTACCCACAAACATAACCCTAACCCTAATCCTAATCCTCACATTAAACCTAAACCTCAAACCCTATCACAACCCCCTTACCCTAACCCTAAGCCAGTGTAGAAAATAAGACTGGAGCAGTTGTTGCACGAGCAAATGTCATGTCACCTGTACAAACACCATTGCATTGTCAAAGGTTGGTGCGATTAGAGAAAAGCTTCAACCCTTTGTGCGCCACATTTTATTCTCTGCCCATAGGTTTGTGCGTGAAATTTGTGCACATTTGACATATTGGCACAGAAAGGGTTAATCAACTATGATACATTCATTTTTTATTCTTTACATTTATCCCTTTTTTCGTCAGAGTTGATCACTATGCACGGCATCCAATGCAGCTAACCCACTGGTCATGGGAACTGTGATTAGCTGTGCATCATGACTATGAGGATTACTGTAAAACCAGAAATATCCACAGTATGCAATTTTTCTCAAAATTGGAGGCGATGGCCTTTTTCGCGGCATCAAATTTTTGCGATTTGCCACTGGCATGCAATGCATATAGTGTAGACAACAACTTTCATGTGCATTTTGATTTCGCAATTCTTGGCTCATGAAATTTGTGAAAATTTCATGCATACAACAATTTCTGGTTTTTCAGGATCGGATTTTTGGGGCCAAAGGGGTTAAGGCATTCGCTCAGGTGGAAAGATGCAGTCGGCAGCATCCTGTAGTTTTAATCTAAATTCATTTTGTGGCTCTGCCCGAGACCACATGATGCATTATAGAAGCCATGCAACCTTTTACGCTGTACTCAACGTGAAAACTTGCATTGGAATGATAGATACGAAGAGAATAAATTGATATTAAAGTTCTGAGAGACCTCGTGGCATCTCCTCTTCTCTGCGGTTATCTTTGGCTCTTAGCCTCCGACACAATCTTGTTGAGTGTCCCTTGCATTTGCTGTTACCCCTTTTTCCCCCTCTCCCTTTGTCTTGTTATTAATGTGTTTGTACATGCCGTGGTATACAAACACATTTATACGTGTATCCAGCGGTGCTGTGTTGTGACATCTTTCCGTAAACCGCGCCTAAATCACGTTGCGCTGACTCAGGGATGCCTGAAAAGGTCACATCTACAGGCAAAATGCGTTGAAAGAAAAACACAGAAGCATAGCGTCGAATGCGGGAGGGGAGGGTTGGGTTTGTATTATGTGAGACCTGCCTCTGATTAACAAAGAGAGTGGCTTTGTATAGGGCTCATGCAGTATCCGCTCAGTGCTGGCTCGTTGAGCAAATGCGAGAAACCTGGATCCTAATAGACAGAAATGAATTGGGTGAGACAATACAGGGGATAAAGGAAAAGAAAACAACAACACGAGGGGGGGGGGTAGGAATACATTAGGATGGATAGTTCATCTTAGGGTTGCAGGCTGCCAGGTTTAATCAGCGAAGCCCGGTAGAGATCGCTGTACAGTGATCTTTCACGGAGAACAAAGTGAGGAGGATGTGAAAACCTCACTGGTGAACATCACGCTGCACAGTGACAGTGGACTGGCTGGCACACACTATCACACACACTCACAGGCATACTTAATGCAACTTGTACGTGAACATTGTATACCTGCACCCACACACAGACACACACTCACTAGACACACACACGCACTGATCTGGAGCTAGCTCTGAAGCTGGAGATGGCATCAATTAAAGGGCATCTATTGGCGAGTGCGCTAAGCTGAAATCAATAAGTACATCAGCAGCATATGATGAGTGGACTACTGCTTGCATTTGGAATGCTGTGCATGTGGCAAGAACAGTGTATTTTTTCCCCTTTATCAATGATGAATCCTTAGAAATGAAGAGAACGAGACACCATTTATAGTATGTCACCATAGACATACATTTGAATGCTGCATAATTGCACTCATATGCACACAGAAATATGCACAGATATCTTATCCCATTGAGGACAGATTGATTTTGCTACGACATGCATTTCCCATAGACTCCTACCCGGGTATACTTTCGACTTGTCCTCAACGGATAAAAACCCTACTTTGGCAAAAAACAAAGCAAATTAACAGACATCTTCATAAATCTTTGCATACAACATTGTGGTATCAATGTATCCATGTGGGTATATTATACATCTAAGTACATGGGATATATCTATCTATTCATTCATTTGTTTAAAGCTGCTGCTGTGTTAATATTTCTATTATCCTGGGCATCATGTGTTACAAAGACAGCAGTCTTTTCCACTGAACTGTCCTCTGCAATATCGCCGCTCCTTTGTGGCCTTTTGTGACATCGCCCATGCTTCGCTGACCATTCCCAGTGGACATTGGTGTGGACGGATGCATTCTATTCGTGGGTGGAAAGTGATCACTCTATCATATCACAGGTGATGTGATCACTGTTGGTCTCTATAAGAGGTACATGTATGCCTGCAACATCATTGAAATCTGATGATGTGACAGGATGGGACAGGGAGGCAGGGGCAAATTTATTCCATTCTCTTCGTCAGAGAGGATATTTATTCATTTACTTCCAGCAATAGGATGGGTAGCCCTTTCAGCACAGCTCATTTTCAAAGGGGTCCACTTGACATACATGTTTAAAATCCACATAAAACAACAGCAATAAATGCACAATAAGAACTGCAAAAATGCACAGTTAAACACTGTGGGTAAAAAAAAAATCATTTAAAAAGAGTGACTTCCACTTGACACATTTGATATAATATATTAGAATAACTTTGGAAACAGAAAAAAAAATAATTGTATAACAAAGTGACTTACAGTCGACATAATTGATATGCATTTCATTCGTAGAATTGTGTGTCTGAAAAATAAAAAAATCAACTACAATGTGTTAAATGTCAAAGTAATATTTCTATGTACAGCACCCTCTTCCACAAATTCATGACATCTTTTTTAGATGAATATGCCAAAAATGCAAATTGCATTTACTTCATACTTCTCCTTTGTCAGCCAATTTTGAACATGACGTGAAATTTGAATATACATCAGGTCCAGTGACATTAATTTTCAGAAAATATGAATATAATATAGAATAAGTAACATTTGAACAATTTGAAAATACTTGGGGGCAAATCTCTAGAAGTGTGCCCTGTTTAAACATAAATGAGTGTTACATTCCATAATCTACATGCCAGCAAAACTGCAATCTTGTATTTAAAAAAAAATTAATCTTGATACATGCCTATCATATTGAGATTTGCATAATTTCATCTCTGATAGCTTAATCTATGTAAGAAAAGGACATGAGTACAAGTTGACTCTCAGTTCTGCACAGTTGATGGGAAGTTGATATCAAAGTTGTTGATTAGCTCCCAACGGCAGCGCGTCATGCAATGCAGCCGAGGGGGATTTGCCGGGGGATTGCTAAGATTCATGAAGTTAAGCTGAAGCAATGATGAAGGGGGGGGGGGAAGGAGGGAGAGATTCTCATCACCTTGTTCTCCTATCGAGATGCTGGTCAGACCCAGAAGGCCTGCTGACGGGGGTTTTCTTCCGGCAGAATGGAGGCCATTAATCAGACCAGCAGTGGACAGCGATGTACGTCTGATGTCATTTGACGCAATGCATGTCGTGTGTCCAACGCAGAGGGGGAATACTGTAAATAAATGCACGGCCTCTTTATGAGGTCACTTTAGGTCCACCGTGGATTAGTGAGTGATGACTGATGAGATGAGAAACAGGAATGCACTTGTTGCCGTGGCGATTTTGTGTTCATCTTCTCGATGATGATGATTAGTTGGTATTCTTGTTGTTGCAGTAACGTGATATCTCACTATCCGGATACATGCAGTGCCAAAATGGAAAGATATCGCGCCTAATGGATTGCTGGTAGACTGAAAGATTTTACCATGCAGTCACCAATATTTAGCATCCTTTTGGTCAAATCTTTGATTATCAAAAAAAAAAAAAAATGGAAGAAAGAAAGGAGGCAAAAATGGGACAGTTGATATGCCAGAATCCCCAGCGTCTTATTTGTTTTGTCTTTGTTTGAATAATGAGACAGTGGTTATTTTCATTTTATATTTTTCATTCATTGAATTTCCCATAAAAGGAGGCGATGTTCAGGAATAATGAATATAAGTATAAGGAAAACCATTGATTTTTGGGCACCACGCAGATGTTTCTATGACAATGTGCACTCTGTGTTTCATTCCAATGAAATCCTGCAAATCCAAGTGGCAAGTTCTTTAATGTAATTTACTTTGTAGCTTTCCTCTCTTAAGAGGTATCCTTAAAATTGGTGTTTACCAACAAAAAGAAAAACCTTGACCAAAAAGAGAGGATTATTGTTTGTTTGTTCATTTTCCATCTGAGAAGATGGCTGGATAGCCCATTATTAAGAGACAGCTGATATGATCAGAATATCCTCCTTTCTTTTTATTGCTGTATTTCTTCAGTCCAAAATATAAATGGGTTTCAATATAATATATTGAAAACCATAAATGTTTTGGACTGAAGAAAAATGTATATTATATATACATAGCATAACAAAATTTAGTGATAATAGAAAAGCAAGTTATTAATTTTATGTTGCTGGTGCATGAGAAGGCTTGTAAGGAGTAATTAGGGAAATATTTAAATTATCATGAGTGTGCAAGCAACATGGACTTTACTTTTTTTATATCAAATGATGTGAGCTATTTTTGTCCACAGAAATGTGTCGAGAAATTGGGCATTTTTAAACAATAATTTTCAAGTACTACACATTGAAAGGGATGTTCGTATGCATGTACAGTAGGACCTTGATTATTCGGCCATCAATTATCCGGATTCCTTGTTATCCGAATATCGACTGGCTGACATCTTTTCTTTTTGCAGTTTTTAAAAAATGTATTCATATATTTCAAGTTCCAAATCTTACTCAAAACAAACACACATTCAATCATTATTGTGTGAATATATGACTGGACATATTTCAATCATCGCAGCGAACTGCAACTTTTAAGTCAGTTCGTGAGACGATACGTCAACCACTGGTGCTACGCTTGTCCCTGGCACTGAGTGCACAGCAGTGGTTTACAGTCCAGTGCAGTGGGAGTATTCAATGAGTCGTAATATCAATCTCATTGTCAGTCGATATCAATTGAACAAACAATACATGAAGGGACATAAAGGGATATTTTACTTATATTTCATTTTATTTCCGCATGACAGTGCCATGCAGATAATTGAAATATTAGTAAATTGGTAATAACATGTGTATGCCCCTAGCATGATATGCTAGAAAGTGTTGTATTTGAGCATATAACTCTCTTATCCGGCCAAATTGATCATCCACCAATAACGACGTGGCCAGATAATCGCAGTCCTACTGTAACTCAGAAGAGTTAGTTTATGGCAATTCTGACACCTCCCCCCCCCCCCAAAAAAAAAAAGCCCCAAAAACTCAACAACAACTGAAGGCCTCCCTCTCTGTCTGAACTCATAAATCTAGTATCTAATAGAATTTGGGTCCCAGTGTATCCCTCATTCCTTCAAGCTCACTAAACAGGGAAAGCCATGCAATCCTCTTATCAACAGCAGCAGGAGAGAGAGAGAGAGAGAGAGGGGTAGATGTAGAGGATACTGTAGCTTTAAATATAAACAGAGTGTTGAAAATGATGAGGAACAAATCCCCCACCCACCCCTACCACCCCCATCCTCTGCAGCTCTCTCCATCCCATCTCCCTTCTACTGGTAGATTGATGAATTGATGACATAGTGATGACAGGTGCATGGAATCACCCCTCCCCCTCCGCTTTACCCCTCTTCTGACAAAGCCAAAGTGCTTTGACCTCATTGCTGTTGTTGTTTTTTTTTTATCCATCATACCTACTTATATCACTCTGCCAAAGGGAAATTCAGTGTTTAGATTGCTTGCCCTTAAAGGTCCAGTTTACCTTTGGGAGCAGTGATTTCAAAAATGTTTAAGATATCACATTTGATGCATATGTGTAGGTCTGTTGTATCATAAAACATCCTACCATATGAAATATTTGCAATAAAACCTAAGATATAAGGAGATATCAGGGTTTTTCTCAGTAAACCGTAACTGTATACGGTTTAGTCTGGAAACATATTTATTATAACTATTGTTCACATTTTGTGTATTAAACAACACTTAACATCGATTATACGGATTCAAATTTTGACAGTGGTTGTTTCTATCCGTAACTCACATTTTAGAACTATTTTAAAGCACTAATGCTTTCATCTGCAAATGGTAAATTATGCCTTTAATCCTGAACCCCAACTCTCCGTTTAACACATGAGACAGCTTGCAGTTTAGACATTATTATCAAATCCACAATGCATGCTTTTGTCTTGTTAAACTATTGAGGGCTCTGAAGTGTATGGACTTACAATCAAATACATATGAAATGTCTACCAAATACTTTTCCATACTTACTTCACTAATACACATGAAATGTTGGTCATTAACTGGGTCTACATTAACCAGTTGGTTACTTAATGCAGAGTTTAAGCGGGAATTGGATGAAGATGAATACATTGGAAAAGAAAATAAGTTCTTATGTCACATTCATGATATTGTTTTCAGAGGAAGAGCAGTATTGGTGATTATACAGAACTACTGACAACCATGAGATGTGTGGTTGACTTTACCCTCTATAGGGATTTTCTTGGCCTTGCTGTAATCCTTTAGTACCCTTGTCAAGGATCGTAATGTTCTCATTAAATCTCTTGCTTGGACTAATTTCTGCACGAGTTGAAGTAAATTGAAGCACACCAACAGACTTGACGATGTAATAAATACAAGACGCCCCTGTGCTGGCACTGTGTGAATCTATACGAATATGTCTGCCACTTATCCAGTGCGTCTTGGATATGCCGCATATATAGTGGGTACCCGTCCGGAGACCTTTCCAATTAATTAAGCATTTCGCCGGCTGAATGGACACATGAGTCTGAATGTGTCTAACAGAGTTTGGGCATACAGGATGGACACCAGGCTAGATGTAGGATGAATTCGGTTCTCTCGGCCACCCATAATGAGAACGATGCACGCGATTTGTGGTCTAATGACAGCTAAACACGGCTGGCTGGATGTAGCTCGCAAGGAGACTGACGTAGGCTGCTTCCTCTGGCCGAGAGATGGGGAAAAAAAAGATACACCAAAAACAGAAGGAGTGCGATAGAGACATAAATAGACAGCCAGACAGATATAATATCTAGACACTTAGAGAGATAGATAGGTAGATAGAGAGAGATAGATAGATAGATAGATAGATAGATAGATAGTTATTGAACATACACATATCACTGCAATACATGAACATATGAGAGTCACACAGAATTTGTATACTCTCTAAAAAAAATCGAGTGAAAATATTCACTCTTAAAAGAGTGAATACAAAAAAGAGTGAAATTGGAGTGAATTTTGAGTGAAAATGTTCATTTTCACTCATTTTGGAGTGACGTCAGGGATCACTCCAAAATCTTCGAGTGATCCCTGACGTCACTCCAAAATGAGTGAAAATGAGCATTTTCACTCAAAATTTTGAGTGAAAATGTTCATTTTCACTCATTTTGGAGTGACGTCAGGGATCACTCCAAAATCTTCGAGTGATCCCTGACGTCACTCCAAAATGAGTGAAAATGAGCATTTTCACTCAAAATTCACTCCAATTTCACTCGAAATTCACTCTTTTTTGTATTCACTCTTTTTAGAGTGAATATTTTCACTCGATTTTTTTTAGAGAGTACCCGATCAACTCTGAGATAGATAGATAGATAGATAGATAGATAGATGGAAAGAAAGAGAGAGAGGGGGGGGGGGGGGGAAAGGTAGAAAAAGTAAGAGACTTTTAGATAGATAAGGGAGAAGAGTGAGAGATAAAGAGAGATGATAGAGGAGAAAGATGGAAAGATTGAAAAATTATTAAAGGTCCAGTTTACCTTTGGGAGCAGTGATTTCAAAAATGTTCAAGATATCACATTTGATGCATATGTGTAGGTCTGTTGTATCATAAAACATCCTACCATATGAAATATTTGCAATAAAACCTAAAATATAAAGGAGATATCAGGTTTTTTCTCAGTAAACCGTAACTGTATACGCTTCAGTCTAGAAACATTTTTATTATAACTATTGTTCACATTTTGTATGTTTAACAACACTTAACATCGATTATACGGATTCAAATTTTGACAGTGATTGTTTCTATCCCTAACTCACATTTTAGAACTATTTTAAAGCACTAATGCTGGGTTTTTGTTTCATCTGCAAATGGTAAATTATGCCTTTAAAGAGAGACTCTTGGATACATGGAGATAGAGTAAGAGAGAGAAAAGAGAGGAGAAATATATGAATATAAAGAAAGGCTTTAAGATACAATCATATAAAATGCAAGGAGACAGAATAAGAGCATAAGACAAGAGAAGGGAGGAGAACAAGAAATATATAGAGAGATTATAAGATACATTTAAGGAGATGGAGTAATGAGATAAAAGAGAGGAGAAAAAATACAAAGAGAGACTTTTAGATATAAGGGAAACACGAGATTGAGAGAGAGAATAGAAAACAGGAGAAACTTTTAGATAAATACAAGAGAGAGAAGGGAGAAGAATATATAGGGAGACTTTTAAGATAGATATAAGGATATAAAGAGAGTAAAAGATATAGTGTGGAAGGGAGATAAAGACATGTAAATTAAGCAAAAGAGGTAGGCATAGATGACTGTATAGGTATAATAAAATAGAGCTATTCATCAAGGGAATGAGGGCAATTAAGGAAAGAGAAGTACATGCAGATGGCTGACACATGAGTAGATACACATACAAAGTTGCAAATGTAGAGTGAGAAAGAGGGATGCGAGAGGAGAGTAAAAAAAAAAAAGAGAAAAGAATAGCGACAGACTTGACTGAAGTTACATTTGCCATGACTTATTCTTTTAGTAATGATGTGTATCTCATGTAACACCAAGCAAAAGAATTTCAGATAAGAGCCAAGATCATACAAAGAAGGGATAGGGAAAAAATGACAGCTTCAATTTAACCTGAATTTGTGTGTGTGTGTGTGTGTGAATGAATAAGGATACATGAGTAATGTTATGACCTTTGCAACTAGTCAGCAGAAGATGTAGAAAACTTTGTGTATCTCCAACATAACAGCTGACATTATAAAGATCATCATATTGTTCTTTAGTTATTGTTATTCCCGCACAAGTAGTGCGCATACAGGCAAAAACATGAAGTACATTATTACTGCAGTGAACCCGGAACCTTTGCTATCTTCATCTGATATGAACCTATTAGAATGTGATGACATTTGTAGTTTGACATCCAATCCACCAGAAATACTCCTGTGTATGCCAAGAAGACTGTAGAGATCTGCTGAAGTGATAAAAACCACTCATAGAGGTCAGTATGCGCACTTTCTTTGACGGCCGCTGGTGATGCTGCACACCCAATGCGGATGCCCCGTGCATACTCCGCGGTTATGGTTACCGTATTATGTGCAGGAGGCTGGGAATATCATTAAGAAGGGTGTAGCCAGACGCGGGGCATTAGAAATAGTTTAGTGGGTAACAAACCACCTGTTTGACGTGAGATCGGTCTAGCCTGCTGTGATGTCAGCGGCAATGAAGATGATGAAGATGGCATTAAAGGTTGTCACCTTTACGGTGGTGTTAGTCCTGGGGCCGCTTGTGAGTGGGTCTCCCACGTCTGTGCAAGCTATTCTTCCACTTTGGCTTGGCAATTTGCATAGATGAAGATGGATCATGGAATAGGCTTCTACGTCATCATCTGTCGTATTCTAATACCATTTTACCATTCTGAGACCTCAGCATGTGCATGGATAGATGTCCATGTTAAGACATCATACATGTTAAGACATACATGTATAATTTTCTGGATGTGTACAGAATGTGTACATTTCATCCATCTAGACACCTGACCACCAAAACTGTAAAAATTGTAGATGCAGTTCAATAGCTAAATTGACAGAGAGAGAAAGGGAGATAAAAAAAGGATAGGATAGATAGAGTGAGTTGTGATATTTTAAAAGGATAGTGAAAATATTAGAATTTATAAGCAGATATAGAGAATATAGATACATACACATGTATCCGTATGTATGTATGCATACATACATAATTTACTCTATCATACATAAACGCAGAGATAGACAGTGACAGACAGACATAGAGGTTTGGATCAACACAAAAATGCATTGTCAGATCTAATAAAAGCACTGTGACTTTTGCCGCTTTGAAAAACTTGAAGCTGCGATGGCTTGCGAGGAAGGCACCGTCGCATCTCATTTCGTTCTCCGATCCCGACACGCGCACTCACCCCGCCGTTTGTTGATAAACCCAGACACCGGTCCCATCAGAATCTCTCTGGCACTGGTAATGGAAAAGGCTGGGGCATCTCCCATATCAACAAATCCTCCTCAGATGGAAGAAAACTGAAAAGAGATACAAACTGTGACATATAAACAAAATGTGGAGATTGCGTCGTGTCGCGGAGAGGTTGAAATTGTCACCACATGACAGTCGGCACCCCGACTGCAGAGAGGGTATCTCAAAGCCGATGAAACGCCTGTCTGGTGTTTGGTATCTGAGTGCAAGCAGGGGTCCTGAGATCTTTTATATATATATTTTTTTTTAATGGTGTAGGTTTTGCAGAGAATTGCATACATGTTCTACTGTTGTTCACTGCAAACTTCTCATGAAATGCCTTGTGTCTTTCATTTGGATGTAATATAATCATATGCACAAATTGACTGCCACTAGGATCATGGTGTGAGTCCTCAACCAAGTAATGACCCTTACAGATATGCCGTGACCCAAGGCAGAGTCGGTGGTCATTGTGTGTCAGAATTAATGTAGGACAAGGAGTTGCTTTGCAACCTGAATCATAAACCATTCAGTATTTGTTTTATAATATCATAGAACAGTACCATGTCTTGAATTGAATACCATAGAAGAATCGTGCACTCGTGCAACCTCGCTGATTTCAAATCACTCAAGGCAGTATGCATATTTGACTTACCCACATGGAGTGTCTGCTTGTGGATCTAGCTCATGCTTTATTAAAGCTATACAGTAGCAATAATACAAATAAAAACAACAACAAAAAACAAACAAACAAATACAATGATATCATTTTCCAAGGACCTCTTTGAAACATCATTAGAGCTGTCTCAATGATGTCATATTTCTGTGACCTCTCTCTGTGGATGTTAGTACAATTCTCTAATATGTGTCATTAGTGCTTTCCTCCCCTCGGCGCTTTAAAGCTAATCAGAGGCTCCCATTCTGACAGTGAAGTTTATGAGCAATGTGTTTCTGTCAAGCAGTTCTCTGATTTTTTTTATTCACCCTTGTTTGTTTTTGTAATAGAGTAATATTTTTCTCCTCCATTTCTTCTCTTCCTCTGCAGCCGGAAGACCCTTACTATGCATCACAACGAAGAGTTTACGAAGATTTGGGTCAGGAGATGTTACAGCATGCATTCGAAGGGTAAGAATAATGGCCCAAAGTCATAAAGATAATTTTAATTGAGTCCATATGGACTACAGCAAGGGCAAAATAGGCATACTTGTACCTCTCACATTTGCATGTCAGCGTATGTTAATTATAGGATATCTGTTGGCGTACATGATCTGTCATACGCATTTACGCTGGCAAAATTTGCATAGTCCATAGACTAGATTCAAACTACCTTTTGTTAATTGGGCCGATGTGTCTGACCATTTCATGATTATGGTCAGTCGACCTGTCTGAGCTGCTGAGCATACAGACTGCTCTGCTTGTGCCCGGTCTTTTTATTTTTAGTCCCTTATCAGCACAATCATAGATGTCAACTTGATACACTGCACTTCAGGCCCTGACACTTTCACAGGATAATTCAAGCAGAATTCGAGCAGCAGAGACACCCAGCAGTTGATCTGCTGTAGTTTATGTATAGTGTGTACCATGTTCTTTGTAAAGACGCTGGAATTTTTTTTAAAAGACAGAAAAAAGTATGAAAAGAGAGTTTGAAGCATCTGCTACAAATTCATGGCGTGATTGCCATTAATTGCCTTCGGCTCAGTGGTTAGTGATGCCTTCCAGCAAGCAGAAGGTGGCAGGTTCAAATCCCATATCGGTTCCTTGTTCCATCCAACTGGCTCATTTATGATACAGACTGAACAGGCTATCTTCTGTACAGGAAGCTCAAGCAGAAACACATTTATATCATTATACACCATATCATCATGTTGCATATTTCTGCAATTCACTGCACTTATTCTGCATATATAATCCTTTACTCTTCATACTGATGCAAATATACATAATTGTTCTGAATTAAGTTCAGACAAATATGCAAAATTTCTTTACAAGCTCACTAGGAAAAAATGAAGTATGCATCATAACCATGTGTGTCAACATTCAACATACATGGCAGACATACAAAATAAATGTATTTGCATGTGTGCAGTCCCTCCTTTCTAATACAGAAAGGGCACTCTATATATGTTCAAAAAGGCCATTTTCTTTGAAATGTAAAATGGATAGAGTGGCAGTGGCTTTTTTTGTGGTTGAATTCTAGGTCAAATTGATCTTTGCAATCTAAATACCTTAGTGCAACAAGTGAATAATATACACTGCATCCTCATCACAGCTTCATTAAATTTTAGTGTTATTGAGGATGCACAGATATTGTTGTGGACAAGACTCCTTTTTTATCAATATGATGTCAATATGTGCAGATTCATTCATGAATTTGTCAATATCTCATCAATATGTTATCAATATTTCTGCGTTCTCGTACATGTTATATCCACGCAAATCCATACAATATAGTCAGGGATGATACACTGTGTTTACAGTTGGTGAGTGTGTATGCAGTGTGTACACAGTCAAATCTTTATTAGCATACAGTGCACCATTCACTCTCAACCCCTTGTACGCCTGTTCTACCATCAGTGAGGAGGTAAAACTGTAATACACATTTGTATATATCTACACACATGCATGCACACACACATTATGCACATACACACACATAGATATATACAGTGTCACTCCCTGCTGTCTTGGATGTGTGTATCTAGTTATGTCCTTGTGAGATGCTTCCCGTTTTGGGTGCCATTTCCTTATCATTCATTTTATCCTCATTGAGCCGGATGATGTAGGTCAATTTTGTAGCATCCTTGTTTGAAAGGCGCCTTCGTTCCCCGGGACCAATCAGGCTCCCAGCCCCCCCGGTGGTGCCTCTGTGAGCAGATGTAATCATAGCCCACGGGCCTCCAGGAGATGGAAGAATAATGCATCAGGAGTGAAGAGAGAAGAAAAGAGGATGAAAGGAAGAGAGGGGGAAGAGATAACTGACAGGAATTAAAAAAAAAATAAAAGAAAGGAGGGGTGAGAGAAAGAGATACAGACAGATGAGTGAAAGATAAACAATGGAAAGAGATATATGATGATAGAGAGAGAGGGATAGATGAGAAAAAATATGATATATCTAAATAAATGAATATGATATGCTACAATATATTGCAATGTAATATAATATATAATAAACTATAATAATTTATATGATATATAATCTAAAATATTCTAATATAATGTATAATGTAATAAAGATGTAATATAATATAATATGATATAGTATAATATAATATAATATAATATAATATAATATAATATGATATAATATAGATCATATGTAGGGAGGAGAGATACAAGAGAGATATGAGAAGGAGAGAGATGAATATAGAAAGAATTATGAACTAAAAAAGAAGATGAAAGAGTGAGAGGGAGACAGAATGATGGAGACTAAAATATTGAATGAGTCTGGCAGTCATATGATTAAGTGGAATAGATGTGTGGAATATTTGTTTTATAAAATGTCAACAAAGATCTAAACTGGAACAAGGTGAGATGAAGATGACAAAAAAAGAAGAAAAGAAAAAGATTTGAAATAGGAATCAAATCAGACCATGTGGAGGAGAGAGGAGAAATGGATGCCAAAATTATTAATGATGACAAAAATGATATTGATTATCATTTAAATGATGGTGGTGGTACTGAAAGTAAGGGAGCTTCTCAGAATATAATGTGGTTCTTTTAGGTGTTAGCTAACCAGTGAAAGATTGAATGCTTAGAAAGTGTTAAACTGAAGCTGTGTTATCTTACTATATGAGGCCCATGTATTATGTAAAAATTGCAGAACACTTTAGTCTGTGTACACTTTGACCTCTTTTTTTTTGGGGGGGGGGATGAGAAGAGTAGCAAGAGGGAATGGGCTGAGTGAAAAGATGAGAAGATTTTTAAGCTGAATTAGAGTGCTGGAAGAAATGATGTTAATAGTGAATGAAAAATAGTTTGTTCTTGAAGAAGCAGAAGAATGTTAGTTTTGTTGTACTTGTCATGAGGATTTTATTATCTGCAGGCGTTTTTCTTAAAGTTCTGTGAATCGATGTGAAGAAGAAGAACAGAGGTGTGTTTGTGTGTGTGTGTGTGTATGTGTGTGTGTGTGTGTGTATGTATTTTATTGATGTTGTATATTCTAGGTACATGTTTATATGTGGGAAGATATGTGGGATTTATGGCATTAGGAAGGGGCTAGATTATGGTTATACATGTAAGTGGGCAGGGAGGGTTTTTGTCTGTTTGCTTTTTTACATTATGGTTTCCAAAAAATTTCTGTTCACTTTTTTTTTTTTAAATTATGGATTTTCATCCGATCACAATAATTTAATATCAAAATCTTGTTTAAAATGTTCAGTTATTTTTTTTAGCATAAATGAGTTGATATGTTTATAAAAAGAAATCCATAATTGTTTAGCTTAACTGATAAACATATTCAAAGTGATTGTGTAAATTTTTATTTCTATTTTATGAAATCAAAAATAAAAATCTTTTTGACAAAATGAGGAAGGGGGGGGGGGGGGGAGGGTGTTTGTAATGCATTTGGAACAGAGACAGAAATTCAGCCAGAGGTGGGGAGCAGTGGGTGTGTCAGGGTGGGGATAGAGAGGGGGGCATGGGATGGGCAGTTATCACATACCACAAGGAAGACAATGTTTGTTTGATGACAGGGGGCAAGTGTCTGGCGGACCAGAGATGAAGTAGAAAGAAAATAGACAGGATGTAGCAAGGTGGATGAGTGTCCTGCTGGAAGGAATGTTTTCTCAAGAAACAAGGGCCGACACCATTTGAAGATGCCATCCTGATGACTAAAGATTGTCCGGGAGGATAGTAGATGCGGGAGGAGGTGTTGGTGAGAATGACGGGAGAGAGTGAATCTGTAATGCCGCAACGGCCCTCGTAAATCTCGCACTAAATATTTACGCGGATTGAGGTGGTGCGATAACAGCTGGTGCGTTAGAACTTAGACGCAGTGTCCAGCCCATGCCCGCCCACTTCTGGAACGTGTCACTTTAGATCCTGCAGTGTGAGAAATCAAAACGTTCGGATGCGCAGTTACTTGATATAAACATCGGTGACGTTGTTACAATATGAAGCACCCTTTTATTGGTCCCATTATTGTTTTTACTAGGTGTGAGGTGATTTTTAATCATTTCCTGTCCAGTGCTGCTTATTTCAATTGTATATGTGACTGCCCAGCTCAAAACCCACAGAAAGTAGCAGATGAGGCTTCTCTGTAATGGAACAGATTATATGTCAATTTGGGTCGATCGACTCAAATTTTTAAAGTTTGCTTGGTTGATATGTGGGAGAGTAATCTTTTCTCTACTTACTGGCAAAATTTTGGAGCTTAAAACAAATCTAAAAATCGAGATATTAACAGTTTTTCTGGATCATTTTTTTTGGGGGCAGGTGCTGCTTCATTGAGAAATTGATACTTCTGCACAGCTGCCTAAATAACACTTATACCCTAATCTCCCTTTTCCATCAAACTGCGCCTCCTACCTCTCTAAGATTTCAATCACTTTTTCATTTGGTTAAGATGGTCCAATTTCGACAAGTTATCTGTCATTTTGAACTTAGAGCTTATTCTTTTAAGAGCTTATTCGTTTAAACTACGTATATTAGTGGAAAGTCATTTTGGCCTACTTTTTCTGGGTTTTGAGCTGCTTTGTCACATATGGTGTTCAGTTATGAGATTTCCAATTAAATCTGTCACTGTCTGGAGAAAAAAATGATGAGAATTTACTGGAAAGCTGGACTGTTTCCAATGTGTCAATATCTTTCAGATTCAAATGTGACCTTTTGTAGAGCTTCTTCCCTGATGCCTAAAGTCTTACAGTGCATCATGATAAAAGCTTGTGGGCACTGGTCATCTTGTGATATGTCAGAGCTGGTTGGTGTGGTTTATTAAGTGTGTGCTGATGAGAACATAGGCTGTAAGATCTACACAAAAAGACCACTACCAACAAGGAGACAGTGCAGAAAATGAAATACCCTGATATCCATTATTCTACATTCCTGTATGTAGAAAAATCATAGCAATTTTTTTTTTAAATATCAGTATATTTCCAGCTACTGAAATTCTTACATTTGCAGTATAAATTTGCATGGTATTTTTCCAGGTAGTGATTTACCATCTAATCAAAGGAGACCAAGCCATTTTACCATTCGGAGACATGTTAGCCCTGTACATAGTCTGTGGCTGTTTAAGAATCTTTACAGGAAGGGGGGGTGGTATTGGTTAAGAGTGAAAAATTCACAACAGAGAATGTGATGCACCTTGTAGCAAATCATTGACCTGGTTTTCTTTGTTGTCATGTGGTGAAAACTCCCCATACCCATCCTATGCCACCCCCATTTAAACATTCTTTTGCCATTATCCTGCTGAAGATATGATACAGTGTATAGTGCGTGCCATCCATTTTTTGTATTAAAGTCCCTACCCCGTCACTGCACTCTGAACTACAACATTTCTAAAATGTGGAATTGATGAAAACAGATAGTGCCCTCTTAGAAAATCATAGTGTTCAGTTTCAAACATGAAAATGTACCAAAATAATGGGTGATATGAAATTGAAGAGATCTAGGACTGTTAGATAAAAAATCAAATAGTCAGTGAGCTCCAAATTGAGCAGCAGCACTCCTTTGGCTTTCAAGGGGTCTTCTGCGTTGTGCCTGTTAGAGCATTCCTGAAAAAAGTCACTTCATTAGGGTCTGAAAAGATGAGACTACATACGGCAGCAGAGCATGAGTCATCCAACTATGCCTGCACTTGTGTGTGTGTGTATGTGTGTATGTGTGTGTGCATGCATCTATGCCTTTGCGCGTGTTCGGCTCGTGTTGATGCGATGTTTGATTTATCGCCGGCGTATTGGTATTCACAGCGGCGTGCGACGACAGCCTCTGGATATCAGTAATAAGGGTGAAATGAAATCATATTTACGACTCTTCCAGTAAAAGAAGGCGGCGTCACTGCCTCCCTTCATTAGTTTTTTTTTTTCTAATTTGGTTTTTGTTTTGTGCAATCTAAATAGCTTCCAAGGCCGGTGGTTATTGCTGTGACTAACATGAATATGTGCACTTGTTGGTACCTCTTAGTTGGGGGGCATTTAACCCGCTGTCCACCATGACACATTCTGAATCATTGTGATCTGTCCCTCTTGGGGTTAAACACATTACTCATTGCTTGGTGCACAGTTTTTATCTCCATCTTTTTCCTTTGCATTTTTCTTTTTCTGTGGATCTAGTACTATAACTTCTTCTTGTATCTTCTGTCCTTTTCTTCTGTGTCACCTTGTAATAGTAAGAATTTCACTCTATCTTTCTTTTTTTTGGGGGGGGGGGGTAGCTTTGTTTCATACCAGCAGTTCATCTTAGCCCAAGTTATGAAAGTGTTCTTGTAATGTCTGTATTGCGCTGTATCTACGGTTGCCTCCTTGAAGATTTCATTATATTCCCCTGGAGTCTTCAAACACACTCATAAAGACTGTAGTGAATTCATAGATCAGTCCAATTCCTGTCTTTTCATCGAGTACAAAGGGACTGGTCATTTCTTTGTATGGGTGTGTTTGTGCCTGACTTTCTCGCTGTCTGTCTGTTGAGTTAGGATTCCAGTGCAGATACATACAGCGATTGTCTGTTCACAGAAATGCACCATATAGACACACACACACAAATCCCCTCCCCCCCCACACACACACTTGTAACAAGCTGTATTTAGTTTTCTGTATTGCTGAAAATACACTATACACGTTTGTTCCCTTTGCCCCAAAAGGCAACTGAATAGGTGTTATTATGAAGTACGAAGACTTGATGAAACGAATGCCTTTGTTGATGTATATTTCCAAGGTTCTTGGTTTCCATGGCAACACAGCATCCAGAGTGGATGAGTGATTGTTGGAAGACTGGGGTCAGAGGCTTTTGAGGATGCAGACAAACAAACCCAAACATCTACTCCTCTCGTTGGTACTTGGGAGTTAGAATTTGTTAACATTGACTACATCCACATCTACCCCTGATAGGTCTGTAGTTAGTCATGATTATAATGTAGATGCTGATCATGATAATAATGATACTACATTACTGCTACTGCTACAACTGCTACTAATGATAATAGTGATAGTGATGATAATGATAGTAATTATAGTAATTGACTTATTACTTAAAGCTTTCATTTTTATTTTTGAATATCAAAAAAAAAAAATCCTTCATATTGAACACATGCCTGCAATATAAACATTCATTTCAAAACCCCAAGAATCCTAATGGCTCACAAATTCCTGAGATGCTATAGACCTGATGTATGGAAGCTCTTTCTGGCTGTCTGAAACAATTTACTCAATAATCAATCAAAACCTTTGAAGGAATTGAAGGAATTGATTGATATCGTTTTCTAAATGAATGATCTAAGTTTTTAAAAAAGAATTGAAATATCAGTGCCTTTACTAAGCTATCAATTACACTGCATGCTTTTAATGTAACCATGAGCGAGACCATTCACTTAGTAGAAAGAAATCATTTACTCAGCATAGACAAAATCAGGACATGAGCTTGAAAACTACAGTAAACTTTGTGGCATACAGCAACCTAAATCATTGACCAAACTACACAATCAATACAATACGTGAATTTAAATGTGCAGTATGCTGCATATATGTCATACACATGTAGTTATTCACTATACATACAGATTCTCAAATGTCGCCGTATACGCAGCATCCAAAATGATTCAAATGAAATATTCCGCAGCCCTCGGATCATCGATGAAAACAGAACAAAGCATCAACAATCTTGCTGCCCTTCCAAAGATGAAAACAAATCGCGTGTCTGCTCAAAAGAGATGGACCTTCCAGAAAGTAATTGCTTTTCTGCTGACAATAAATGCTGGCTTTGTGCCGGATAAATGTCAACATGGGCATTACTTCATGTTTTCATGTCCTGCATACATGTACATGGTTGGAGGGTCTCTCCCGATGGATTTTTTAGGTTTCTCTTCTCTCATATTTGTTTGTTAAAGCTGCCAGTTGGTGGATTTCAACTTTCTCTGTGTGCTCAAAAGAGTCATATGTGACAGTGCATCACAAAACCAACCAAAAGTTTGCGTAAGGATTCAAAATAGGTGAAATGGGTAAACCTGGTCAATCTTCAGTTTTTCCTACATTTTCTGAAATAGCAGATCTTCTTCTATGTATTTCTGAAGTTTGGGTTGATGTAGTGGATGGGAAATTATATTTTAGCAGTTTTTACAGAACTCCTTTTTTTTTTAATACATAGAATAGTGTGTGTTTAAGTTATGTCTGAAGGGGCCCCTTTTTATTCTTTAAAGGTAGGGGATACCTTTTACAGAACTCCCAAAATGCAGCAAAACATTAAATATGAACCTCAGGGGACTTGTTTAGGCCACTGCTTAGAAATTTGAAAGTCAACAGTTATCTACAATTTGAATAATGCACAAAACTCCACTACTCAGTAGTTCTGTGTGTCAGCCACACTTAAGCCTTTTTGTTGCAGTCTTCTGTATTTTTTTATCTATAAACACAAATCTGAAAGTATAAGAGCTGATGTAATAACATATAGAGTGTGTGGCAAGAATGTATAGAAATGTTTGTAAGTTTTGATGAATTTTATTCACAAAATATACATGATGGACACACATGCAGTGCATGGGTCTGCAAAGGTAGCCTAGTAATGTACTGGAATTTACGGTGAGCCCCGAAAAGAATTCAGTTTAAAATCTAACGGTCAATAAAAAAGGACTAAACATTTCCTTCCACTTTCAATACTTTATGGGAGTATCTAAAATGATACTCTCTTCAACATACCACTGTGTTTATACACCTCTTCATTTAAGGCATGCAAATGGATTCCCTACCTTTAAAAAACCCTTACACTATTCACATTCAACTCTGATAACTTTTGAGAGGACTGTGCCATTGCATTTAATTTTTTTTTTTTTGTATCAGTAATGCATAGAATGTGTTGAATAATTGTGGAAAATTTCAGCATAATCTGATAATCCCTTCTTGTGGTTGCAGCAGAGTTTTACATGGTGGTGTTAATCCCACTCTATACACAAAATGCTCATACTTTTTTACTCTTTCAAATTGCAGTGTCTGATTTTAGATTTGACAATGAGACTGTAGGATTATTTATGCCATCAAGTCTCAGACTCTACATTTCTGTGGTTTGATGTTGCATGCCTAATTAAATTCTGCACTGTATTTTTTCCCATCATGTTTCATAAGGTGTTGTTTTCTTACATATAATTTTGTTATACATGCCATAAAAAATGTTTGGGTTTTTTTCTGTTGCTGATAGAAATGAAATAAATCCAATTAAATTTAGAAAAAAAATTCATTAGAGCCTTTTCTGGTCATATTATTTTTCATGATAGGTGCAGAGTTAGCACAAACCTCTAAATTGCATAAACAAAGCTGATCTATAAATTGGCAACACAGTTTAGATGATTAGAGCAAATGCTCTGTCTGAAATTAGCAATCTTTTTTCTTTTCTTGTACTGAAATTGTACAGAGCAACTGAATTCTTAAAGCCAATTCATGTCTAATTAGTCTTAGTTGATGTCTTTGTTGATCTGAGAATTAGACCAACTAGTAGTAGACTAAGTTACTATACACCTGTTAACTCTTCGCACCAAGCAGAATTTGAACTAGAGGCTCTCCAAGTTCAGAGTCCAAAACTTCTACCACTGTACACCAGCAGGTTGCTCCTGCCTGTTCTACTTGCTAGAGCATTAGATGTCATTCTTTACAAAACTAATGACTTCAAAGATTTTTCTTGTTGTTGTACATTGTACATTCCTCCATCGTAATGATGAGTTAATTTGTTTGTTTGTTCTTGGTTGTTTTTCATCTCTTTGCTCTTCAGGTACAATGTATGTATATTTGCCTATGGGCAGACAGGAGCGGGCAAATCCTACACCATGATGGGCAAACAGGAACCCAGCCAGCAGGGCATCATACCACTGGTAGGTATACTTGAGTGACCTGCACCTTGTCATAGTTAATAATAATAATAATGATAATAATACAGGGTACTTATAATGCACCAATTCCACATAATTCACATGCTCAAGGTGCAGTAGAAGAAGTGAGTTATGAAATACAAAAATTCTTACACAAACATGCACATGAAAATGAATGACACAATAATGATGATGAAAAAAAAAGTTAATGTTTTAGGCATGTTTGAATAACACTACATCACTGAAATTATGTAAAATCCCACTCACATAAAGGAAAGTGCGCTGCAGTGCGCTTGTAGCAATTATATGCAAGGTGACAATATTAGGGCCCCTGACGAGGTGCAGGTACCTCACTATACTCCGCCCACCTGGGAGCAAATTATCAATCTCATCATTTTCTGCCAGTAATATAGAAAATGCATTGACTTTTTGTAGGAGATGCAAGGTCATATTGGATTGCGTCTTTGATGTGAAATAAATATGTGTGCTCATCCCAAGTGGATTTCAGTGTTTTTTAATTAGCCCATTGAAGTCAGGCTGATTTTGCTACAACACATATTTCCCATAAACACCTGCCTGAGTATACTCGGGACTTGTCTTCAATGGGTTAAGATGGTATAAACTTTCAATAAAGTTATTTACAGTATGTTCATAGTCTCAGAGAGATGACCCTTGTTGAAATCTGCCATTGACATAGTTTGTGGATTTGCTGTTGTTGTTTTATCCTTGTTTTTTTTATATGAATATTTGTCTGGCTGCAATAGTTACAGTCGTAAACCAAATAACCTTTGTGAACAGGTTTTCTGCTATTGCATTCTTTTTGCACTCCACATTATACCAAGAATCCCTCCAAATTTCTCCTACTGCACATTTTTTAGCTCTTCTAGTATAATGCCAATTACCTTTTTCAAAATGCCTACCAATGCCCTGGCCCTCATCATCATGCTTTACACAATGACCTTTAACCCTCCTCACCATGCTTTACACAATGACCTTTGACCCTCCTCTTCCTCTTTCTCCATTGTTCCACAGCTATGTCAGGAGCTCTTTGACCGCATCGACTGCAACTCCAACCCCAACCTCCAGTACTCAGTGGAGGTCAGCTACATGGAGATCTACTGCGAGCGGGTTCGCGACCTCCTCAACCCCAAGAACCAAAAGAACCTCCGGGTCAGGGAGCACCCGCTCCTGGGGCCCTACGTGGAGGACCTCTCCAAGCTGGCCGTCACCTCCTACAGCAACATCACCGACCTGATGGACGAGGGTAACAAGGCCAGGTGAGTGCCGGGGAGAGATGGGGGGGGGGGGGAATCCCCCTTCTGCACAGGTCAAAGGTCAAAGCATTTGCTTCACATTAAAGGTGACTGGAATTTATCCCAATGTAATAGGATGGTAACCAAAAGTAATTATGCCAGTATGCATGGGTCTGAAGTGAAGTCCATATCAGGCCACATGTAAGAAAAAAAAAAAACACACACAAAAAACAAGACAAAAAAAAAAATGCTTCAAAAATATAGACTGGCTAATATTATGAAGCAGGCATTTGCATATTGAAGTGTGGGTACTTTTGAATTTTTTAGTGTCTGAAAATAGAGCTGTAGCTTCCAATAACATGAAAGACTGATTGAATTTGTGAAAGGTGTGTGGATGGAGTACACCGGACTGAAGTATGGGTATTTTTTAATGTCTGTGTCTTAATTACAGATCCATAGCTTCTACCAACGTGAAAATCTAATCGTAGGATCTGTCAAAGGTGTGCACATGGATTACCTCAGACTGAAGTGTGGATATTTGTAAATGTATTTTGTCTCTTAAAAACAGAACCGTAGCTTCCACCAACATGAACGAGACGAGCAGTAGATCCCACGCCGTCTTCACCATCGTCTTCACCCAGAAGCGGCACGACGTCGAGACGAACATGTGCACGGAGAAGGTCAGCAAGGTCAGCCTGGTCGACCTGGCGGGGAGCGAGAGGGCAGACTCCACAGGGGCAAAGGGCGTCAGGTTAAAGGTCAGTGAGTTATTACTATTCATGTGCACACACACGCACACACTTCTATGTATTTACAATGCTTCTATGTATTTACATTCACAGTACTTTTGTATTGCATTTTCCATGAGTTGTATTAGTCATAAAGATATAGTTTTAGTGTGGTTTTATTGCATTATTATAATGAAGCGTTTTTTTTTTTTTTTTCAGGGGAATGGGCAACTTTAAGGGCTAAGAAACCATAATACTCTTGCACACTTTGTTAAACTCTGCGCAAAATATAAAAGTTACACATCTATCGATCGTTGTTAGATTTAAGATGCAGTTTTTGAAGTAAATTGGAAAATATTTTCCAATCTGAATGTGAAGCAATGCTTAATTTTTATTGGTCAGACATTTAGGATGCAAGTTGGCCATAGTCCGTATTTAATTTTTGCGATTGCAACCTCATTGCAACATCACTCTATGTGGTCAAGTAGATTTGGATACTGCTGATCGAGGTTGCAGAAAGTGTTCATAGATTGGATTTTGAAAAGAGGTGAATGTCTGATATTGCTGCATTGTATCTCTCTGTTTAAAGGCATAATTTACCATTTGCAGATGAAACAAAACCCCAGTATTAGTACTTTAGAATAGTTCTAAAATGTGAGTTAGGGATAAAAACAACCGCTGTAAAAATTTGAATAAGTGTAATCGATGTTAAGCATTGTTAAATACACAAAATGTGAACAATAGTTATAATCAAAATGTTTCCAGACTAAACCATCTACAGTTATCGTTTATTGAGAAAAATACTGATATCTCCTTATATTCTAGATTTTATTGCAAAAATTTTATATGGTAGGATGTTTTGTGATACAACAGACCTACACATATGCATCAAATGTGATATCTTGAAAATTTTTTAAATCACTGCTTCCAAAGGCAAACATGACCTTCAGGTCATACAAGTGGATGTGAACATGTTGTCATACCAGCATGCTCTCTGAGCACCCAAATCAGTTATTCTTTTTTTTTTTTCTTTTTTTTTGAGGGGGGGGGGGGGTTTATTCTATGTGGGATGTTTGAAGGAAATGTTATTTGGGAACAACAAAAAAAATATTGGTTTAGCCGACAAAGATTAAAGAGTTCTTGCATGGACTAATGGTTCATGAATTCATGGATATCACTACAAATCATCCATAATTATAACAATGAGACTTCAGATTTTTTTTTGTTTTTCATGAATCGATTAAGCCAAATGTAGGGTTGTTGTTGTTTTTTGTAAATAAATAAATTATACAAAGAATTGTGTCATCAGAAAGCAGTACATCACAAACAAAGGCATGTCAGCTTTCGGAGGTTGCTGGGAGACGTTGACACACTTTTTGTTAGTCATGAGGGGGGAAGGTTTCCGGCATTCAAAGAAATTAGCGGAGGAAATGGAAGAATTCAAGAATTTACTCCGGCTTGCTTCTCACTGGTGAGTCCATAGGGAACCTGAATCAAAATGCAACTCAGGTTAACATAATACTGCTGTTGTTGTCAGAGGGAATTTGGTGCAAATCTAGAGTGGCTACGCAAAAAAAAAAAAAAAAGAAGAAGAAAAAATGGGGGCTTCTGCCTCAAATAGCTGCATGCTTGAAGGAGCGAACTGGCTTGCCTGGATGAATTTCATGGTGGGGGCATTGGCGGGGAGAGTGCCTGCGTCGGCCCACAAGGCGGGCTGGCAGAAGAGCGCATTATGCATGGCCGTCTGCACGCTCCAGTTGCGCGTCGTCTCGTATTGCACCTGAAAAGGTTAAAGGTATACGGGGATTCGAGCTGGCTGAGGCTAGATTGTGTGCCAGTGTGTTTACACATTCCTGTCTTCTTCTCTTTTTTTTTCTGCCTATGAATATGTGAATCTGTGTCCGTTTGTTCGTAATCATCTTCACCTTCTATGTTCCACAGGGAAAGGATAATAATAGAATTAAGAAAAAAAGCAAAAGAATGCAGATTGATTGCTGGTTTCTTATATTACTTGAATGGAAGTGAATAAATAGTATTGGAAAAAAAAAACAGAAGAGAGGAAGTGACAAATTTCGAGACAGATTCATGGAAAAATGATGAATTGAATAAAATGAAAGAATGAAAAGACATTGGTAGAATATGCGTAAAGAGAGACTGTCTTTAAAAAAGAGACAGATTCAGAACTAAAAAGAGAGAGAGGGAGATGAAAGGACATCCATAGAGATCCACTGTAGAAAATAGCAGGAGCCATTATGGCGTATGTTGCACAATAGAGGAAACGTAAATCCATCCACATTTTAGGTCGAGGGCCAATTGAAAATCAATGCATTTTAGGAGTTGTACGACGTAATTTGTTAATCGATGGCGGAGTCCACATCTGCGGTATGATGCGACACAAAAGTGTGTATAATGTGTGCATGTGAGAGAGCAAACACACACAGTGTGGAGGGTTGTGATAATTAGAGGTAAGAGATACACTGAACCTCCTCTGACATGAGGTATATAGGAGGGAATTAGTGGGACTTGGAGTCTGGCAATGAGGTATTGAGAGTAAGAGGGGGAGAATGATAGATAGATAGATAGATAGATAGATAGATAGATAGATAGATAGATAGATAGATAGATAGATAGATAGATAGATAGATAGATAGATAGATAAATAGACAGATAAATAGATGTAGATAGATACATGTAGATAGATAGATAGATAGATAGATAGATAGATAGATAGATAGATAGATAGATAGATAGGTAGATAGGTAGATAGATAGGTAGATAGGTAGATAGGTAGATAGGTAGATAGGTAGATAGGTAGATAGGTAGATAGGTAGATAGATATATAGATAGATAGGTAGAAAGATAGATAGACGATAGATGTTGATGGAAACATGTAGATAGATAAATAGATAGATAGATAGATACATGTGGATGAATAGGTAGATAGATGGATACATGTAGATAGATAGATACCCTTGGATAGATTGATTGATTGATACCTAGATAGATGTTGGCTTGATAGATTGAAAGATGAATAGATACATAGATAGCTAAAGAGATAGATATATAGATTGATTGAATTTAATAGATATATAGAGAGATAAGGTTAAGGATAATGAGAATAAAAGTCATAATACACATGACAATTGAAAATGCATTGAGAGAAACGGGAGAGAAGTATAAGTTGCATTTGAAAATGTAAAAGAGAAAAGGAACAAAATTAAGAGAGATCGGGAGAAAAAAAAAACCACACAGAAAGAGAATCATGGGGAAGGGACCGGAAGCTTTGTGACACTTCTAATCAGTGCCTTGAAGATTTGGTAGAGGTGGACAGAATTGAGAGAAATTGAGTCAGAGACGATGAAGAGGATGATCTAATGGCAGAGAGAGCTGATGGGGAGAGAAATTTGGAGCTTGTACACAATTTAGGAGAACAGGAAATGGAGACGTGCAGATGAGTGACTGATTTATAAAATGAAAGGAATGTCTGCAACAGAACCCCCCCCCCCCCCACACACACACACACAAAAACAAGCAATTTGAGGAAAGAAATCTTATGGAGGTAATCAAGGAAATTACTCCGCTGTAGACAAGTAGATGAGTATTCAAATTAAACAGAGATAGAGAAAGATGGGGGGGGGGGGGGGGGGAGAGGTGTTGAGCAATGAGACAACTTGACTGTACAGAAGAATTGGGGGTCATATAAAAATGCTAATTCGTGCATGTCTACAGGCAAGGCAGAATTGCTCAAAGGCAGTATTCTGTTGGGATGGGCTTCTAAAGGGGGATATAATGCTGATTAATGCTCTTATAATATTGCCCCCCTTGAGGGCATTGGTTACCTCGGACTCTTAGTGTCACATGTAACCACGTTGTGGCACAGTGGTCCATCAGACGGTGCTAACGACACACAGGACAAACCCAAATAACACGACGGCGAGCGAGCCAGCAGCCAATCAATGGACTACAATTAGCAGAATCTACTAATAGGAATCTAGTAACAGCATTCCCTAGAGTGGGAAAGGGGGAGAAAATCAATTTCAGTTGGTACAGGGTTACTAGAGAGCATGTTTCAGGAGGATGAAGAGATTGGTACAACATTGGACATGATTGTTTCCTGCTCCCAACGTTAATTGAGTATTGTTAGAAGTTTGAATGCAAATATTGCAGAGCTTCTTTTTTTGTGTGTGTGTGTAGGTATAGCAGTAATCACTGTCCTTCGATATTTATTTCTGCTACTGGCTGCTACTGGCTGATACGGAAGCAAATGGTGGCCATGGATACCTCTTCTATAGAATTATTACTTCTTGTTCAGTGGAATCCTGTGATATAGACATTGGAAACTTCAAACAAAGATTTCAACACAGGTACATTGGCATTCCTGTTGGCTGTTGGAAAGTCCCAGTGAGAAAAGGTGTTGACTAGCATTACGTGAACATTTACAGAACAGGCAGAACAGGGATGAGTCAGGAGTCATATGTATTGTGGCCTAGTGGATAAGACCACAGATGCTCAATCTTAAGGTTGCTAGTTCAATTCACCTGGCAGCAGCTTGTGTTCCCCTTGACAAGGCATTTTATCCTCATTGCTTAAACCATAAGAGGGAACCTAAAGCCATCATTCCTGTGGTAGCGTACTCATTATCATTTACTTGCTCACATAGTGGCAAAAAACGCAAATGTAAGATTGCCCTTATACTGTACATCAGATCAGTTTATTCAAACCAAATCAAACATAACAAAAGTACAAGACATAACTGCAAAAATTCAGAATGATAGGTTTGGGACCCCAGTGAAGCACAACTTGTGGTCGGGGCCCCTTTACACAGTACACTAGAGTATATGGCAAGGTGTAACATATTTACATGGAGTGTAACATAATATGTACAAATTATACAAAATAATAAATGCAGACAAGTACACGTATAAAACCTCCCCCATACACAACACAACACACACACACTCACACATACACACGCATACCCACATTGTCAGGTGTAAATACATTTCATTTTAATGGCCACGGAAACTCAGAATTTAACATGAAAAGTTAGAGACAAAGGTTGGCGCCTGATGTGTGTGTTTGGGAGAGGAGGAAGTAAGAGAAATGTGTAAAATGTCAGAGTCCGTGCTGGTCAGTCATCAAGACCATACAAACACTCAAAACAGCTACCAAAAGCATCATGAACAGATTAAAAACTCAATTTTGATGAGTAAAAGGCAGAGCGTTGCATCTTCCGTGTGGTACTGGAAAGTTAGCTGGGGAATATTGACAATGTTCTGCCTATGTTTTACTCTCTTATGAAGGAATTCAGTGTTCTACAAGTAGACACTTTAGCCTGAGACCAGAAAAGTTCCAATTCAGCCAAGTTATGGTGATTATTAAAACCTGGCCTCTTTCTCGGTCTTTGCTTCAACGGTTCATGTCAGCACATTTTAGTATGTTTGGCTGTTCACAAATTATCATAACTATATTTTTATTGTTATTTGTCCAATGTTGGAGCTATTATGTATATATGACAATTTAGCAGTTTGACTTAATTTAATCTAGATTTCCTCTGTCAGTGCTAGCATAGACCCACAAGAATTTGGAAAATCAGATGATTTAGTATATGTCTGAACAGAAAAGAAGTTTGAAAACAAACAAGCAATCATGCTCATCTTTGTTTGTTGTTTAGAATTGAAACAAGGACAGATTTCATCATCTACTGTATACCAAATGCACCCCGGAGTCATATAAACCCTATTTGGCAAATTGTTATTGCCGCTTCCTACGTGTGTCGGAGGAGACTTTGGCGCTAAACCGAACGAACCTGCGATGGAAACGGTGTTGACAGGCGGGAGGCTCTATCCCGCTGTTTGGCAGTGGGAATTATGAGTGCCGTAAATACAAGAGAAGAACAAAAGAAAACGCACAGAATAGAGCACTGCATAGATCTTCGAGAACACTTAACAGAATTCCCTCATTCCTTTCAACGTCATCATGGGAGATGTTGCCATGGCAACCAAATTGCATCACTGGTTTTGGAGAGAGTTCCTCCCCCTCCCCTCCCCCTCGCCTTTTGCTAGTCTGCATTTTTTAAACTTGGAGGGTAATATTGTGTATACATATAAAGAGAAGTAAGAGAGACAAATCCTTATCAAGGTAACTTCTTTTCCTTGAATAAAATCCTTTTGTGACCATCACTCTATATGATGGTAACTTGACTGGTAAAACAAACAAACAAGCAAATAAAGTCCACTTAAGAGCTAGTTGAAGTCTGTTAGACAGCACAGTGTGACTTGCGAGGGGAAATTAGCCACCAAAGGTACATGTATTGCAAGACTACTACAGTGCCGGTTACATAAATCGAGTGCAGATAGAAAATACGAAAGCATCAACACTCCATATTGCCGTGATGGAAACTGTGAACTGTGTAAATTGCGCAGTCGTTACAAATGACATCAAGGTATTGAATGGCAGTGTCAAAATTTGTCTGTGTTACAGATGTGGTTACCTGTGCATCTCTTCCTGTCCAGCTTTGTGTTACTGCAAAGGAAAATATATTCACGGCATGAAATTTTCGTGAATGCGGCCAACCGCCTTTTTGCGGCATGAAATTTTTGCAAATTGCCACTGGCATTCAACACATATAGCGTGAAAACTTTTGCGTGCACTTTAATTTTCGCGAATCTTATCTCATTTAGATGCACCACGAAAAGTTCTGGTTTTACAGTATTTCATACCGTGTAGTTTTATTTGTAAGACTTGTAGGAATCCACATCATAGGAGCATTACATGTACTTTTAAGCAGGAGGTCTCTCCATAATCATACATGAAATGATAATTGTGATAGAAAAGAATGTAGAAATATGTGATAGTCAGTGTTCAATTCTTGTATTGCTACTTTGACGTAAGCTGTGCATCTACATGACTGTATGAATTCATACCACATCAGTACTTTCATATGTAGAATTGAATTAAACTGAATTGAACTGTGAATGAATCAAAGTTGATTTTTGTTTTTTGTCTGAAAAGTACCAGTTTCCAATCTCCAAATGTTTGCAGAAAACCACAATCTTCTTTCATTATTTTGTCGAAAACTGCACTTTTAAATGAATTACAACTAATGCTGAGACTACCATATCCTTTTCATTTCCATTTCCTGAAATTTGTAATAAGAAAAACTTTGTCTTCCTCCCAAAGATGACAACCCTCCCCCCCCCCCAAAAAAAAATACAACTTTGCAGGTAGCATTAAAAAAACATATCAGGAATCCACAGTATACGCTGAGGGTAGAATATGCCCGAAACATTCGTGATGCACATATGGAATGATGAAAGAGAGGAAAAGAGAGACTCTGAGAGATGGAGAGGGAGAGACAGAAAAAAACAAAACAAATAAGACTTTAAAGGCATAATTTACCATTTGCAGATGAAAGCATTAGTGCTATAAAATAGTTCTAAAATGTGAGTTAGGGATAGAAACAACCACTGTCAAAATTTGAATCCGTATGATCGATGTTAAGTGTTGTTAAATACACAAAATGTGAACAATAGTTATAATAAAAAATTTTCCAGACTAAACCGTATACAGTTACGGTTTATTGAGAAAAACCCTGATATCTCCTTATATTTTAGGTTTTATTGCAAATATTTCATTTGGTAGGATGTTTTATGATACAACAGACCTACACATATGCATCAAATATGATATCTTGAAAATTTTTGAAATCACTGCTCCCAAAGGTAAACTGGACCTTTAATAAGACATATTGAGAGACAGAGAAACAGAGGTATAGAAACATAGAGACAAAGAGATTTAGAGAGTGAGAGATGTAGAGTGAGAGAAAGAGACTATAGAGTGAGAGAAAGAGACTATAGAGTGAGAGAAAGAGACTATAGAGTGAGAGAAAGAGACTATAGAGTGAGAGATCAGGCAGACAGAGATATGTACAGGAACATGGAGGCAGAAAGACTGAAAAAAAGGAGAGAGAAAAAAACAACAACAAAGAGGGAGGGAGGGAGGAAGAAGATAACAAACAGACAGAAAAAAGAAAGGGAGAGAAACAGACATTAAAGGCATAATTTACCATTTGCAGATGAAACAAAACCCCAATATTAGTGCTTCAAAATAGTTCTAAAATGTGAGTTAGGGCTAGAAACAATCACTGTAAAAATTTGAATCTGTATAATCAATGTTAAGTGTTGTTAAAAACACAAAATGTGAACAATAGTTATAATAAAAATGTTTCTGGATTAAATCGTCTACAGTTACGGTTTATTAAGAAAAACACTGATATCTCCTCGTATTTTAGGCTTTATTGCAAAAATTTTATATGGTAGGATGTTTTATGATACAACAGACCTACACATATGCATCAAATGTGATACCTTGAAAATTTTTGAAATCTCTTCTCCCAAAGGTAAACTGGGCCTTTAAGAGAAAAGTGCAAGCCACAGAGGACTTGCCAAAAAATAGGCTGAAACACAAAACTGATAACAGACAGAGGGAGGAGGATGGGATAGAAAGGTAGAGATAGAAAGAGAGGGAAATGAAAACAAAGATTGAGGGAGAGAGAGGAACTGGAAGTAGAGGCAGAAGCAGAAGAAGAAGAGAAAAAAGAAGATAAAGAAGAGAAAGAAGAAGAAGAGGAAGAAAGAAATTTTGAAGACTAGACCTGTATTCCCAGGATGAAAATCTCTGTCTGTGATTATGAGATTTATGAGCTGCCTCAGCTGTGCCCCTCCAGGAATCCTGTTTACACACAAACAGACTCGTGCTGACATGTGTGGGCGCTCTCCGGTGGTTTCGCTTCCGCACAGGTAGACACGCCTTGGCCACCTTTTCGTTCTCTTCCAAAGGCTCCATAGCATTTCCAAATTTCAGACACCTCCCCCCCTCAAAAAAAAAAAAAAAAAATCCCCAAAACAAATGATGAGCTTTTTTCATGGTTATACACTAGATGAAGTTTCCTTGAAGTGTTTCACAACATGTTGTGTTCATGATTCGACACTGGAGCTACCGTAAGTGCACTGATACCCCTCGCATACGGCCACATTTTTTAGTGTTGTTATATGCGCGGCCTGACAATTATTCGCAAAAGTCGCTGATATTAGTCCTTGCGAAAATATCACCTTTTACAGTATTGCAATCTTGTCGAACCTATAATAAACAATGGTGAATTTGGAGGAAAAAGGGGTGCAGTAGCTAAATCATCTACCAAACGCATGATTTTCTCATGAAAAACAACTTGACGCAAGGATGTCATTAATTTTGAATAAATACGTGTATGCAGTGCCTGTTGCATGCTATAAGGATTAGGGCCTGCACTGGCTGTCGGGCCAAAGCTCGATGGTTTAGTCGACAAGGCAGACCCCTGCCTGGTGATCAGGAGGTCGTAGGTTCGAATCCTACCTGAGTATCTATGCCCATGATTTCTATTATCATGGCTTGCTACTACACACTGATTAGGTCGGTGCTTATGTACATCGATATAGGGCAATTGTCCATCAACTGCAGCATGATTTTCATACCTTTCTGTACAGACCGCTAGAAGAGTTGTGAGGTGATGACATCATCATGACATCACCACACAGTTTTCTTTGCATTTGGCAAAAACATTTGAAACTTTCAAATTCCACAACCTTCCAATATTGATGTATGTCCAATTTCAATAAATTTCATTCAGTCTGTTCCTGTGATTTCATCTAGATTTTCTATGTATTAAAATCAACTTGAACATGGTTTGGATTTGCATGTGCTTTTAAATGATGTAGATTGTTTTGGTAATATATGCATATTGTATGCATGTTTTGCTCTCAAAAGTTGGCCTTTGCAACCCCCAAAACTGTTGGAGGCATGCCCTACCTAGCATATCCCTGGCTAGGGAACTTAATGTGAAGGAACAGGTGAATGAAATGCTATGTTACTAGGCTGTAGGAAGAGAAACATCCATAAATTGCAAAACATTACAGAAATGGTCTATTGGTGTGGTCATGAAGTAGACATGCATGCGTGTATTCTAGGATCGTCTGCCCTCCCCACTCATGTATGCACCCGACTTAACTTCAAGTAGGCCTACTGTATACACTGTTATTTTTGCGTACAGATATTTTCGCGAATGACGAGGTCATAGACATTTTTGCGAGATGTTGTTTTCGCGAATCGATGCTGACACTTACGTTAGTGCTCTATTAACAACGCGCGTGGAGACATTTTCACATGTTGTTAAATTTGTGATCCAACTGGGATTTACAAAATTCCCGAAAATCAAACCCTCATGAAAATAACAGCTTATACAGCAGGCATGCAGTCAGCATTTTGTCACCCACGCTCTAAATAGCGAGGTGTACATCAACAGTTGCTTTCTCGCCCCCGCTCACGCACCGATGCACACACGTGAACAGCGTCGTATTCTGCTCCCTTGTGTACCATCCACACATAACTCAGCCATTTTGGCACGTAAAATGACAGCCGGCTGACCACCGGTTTGCGAAGGCCGGCCGTGCCAGAATGTCAATGGGACAATGGGACAATACCCTCCCAACGACTTCCCAGGCGGCTTCCTCCCTCGACCGGGATCCAGGAAGGTGGAGATAAAACCACACATCCCTGGCAAAACACTGCTGTCGATGACATTGATGTGTCACCGACTATTCAAAGAAAGTTCCTTGTTCGCTCTTCCTTACAATTTGTTGTCATTATAAGGCTTTCTGTATAAAGGGGAAGAAATGTGTGCCAACTGTACATGTATGATGGCTGCTATTAACGTTGTATCATCAACCAGGAAGGAGAGGATGCTCATTCTTTGAAAAAAAAGAAGTGAAAGAAGTTATAAGGATTTTGATAGAAGAATGCATCGTTGAATACCTTCCAAAAGAGCTGGTTTGTTTTTAAAACATGTGAATGACATGATGTCTTGGGGGGGGGGGAGGGGATAGAGAGGTTCACTAACAATTCAAAGCCATGCCTTTATACGGTAGTAGAAGTTGTTTTGGATGATCAGCTAGGTAGCCTGATGGGGTGCCTGATGTAATAAGTAATGTATGGCAGCTGAATTCCAAAGTATTTCAAGTGGAAAGCTTGCTGCCTCGTCCTTAGAGCAAATATTTTCACAATTTTAAATGGTTAGTAATAGTATTTTCATTTTTGCAATCAGCAGCAGCTTCCTTAAACAAAAGGACACATCTGGTTGTCTTTCCCATGATGACAGGCAATTTTCTGTTTATGTGCTTGTTGGTTTTCTAGGGCCGGGCCTTGGTGCATAAGGGAGTCAAAACCATTGTTCGAAAATTGGGATTTGGTGCGACTTGGTAGAAAGTGTAAATGGAAAAAAAGAAGAAGATTATTATAGAAATTCAATGTAAAGCCTTGTACAGAGAACCTTTCAAAGGTATAATCAGCGTGTGCATTATTCTGACATGCGCATACTTGTTTTTACTCAAACTGAGTGCACTTATCCGTCAGTTACCTTTACCCTTGGAGCGTTATTCCTATAAAAAGTGCACTTGGTTTTGAAAGTCACACGTAACCACACAGCTACACTATCTGTTCAGACGTACAGTGTAATATTGCAAGCATGTGTAGCAACCTGACCAATAATTCCCTAGCTAAGACAATGAAATGCAAGTTTTATGTTTTTGATTTTTTTTTTCAATTTGTGCTTATGTCATCAAGTTGTTATATTTCTGGTTATGATTCTTGTGTGGGATTTTACTTTTTGAATTGAAGGATGCTTCCTTGAGGGCAGATTTCCAAAATCACATGTTTACAAGATATATTTATCCCTAATGACTTGTACCACGAATTCGATACTGTACCATATTGTTTACATTTCATGTAATTTACATGCACATTTGTTTTTTAACCTGTTGAGGATGAGTCCCGAGTATGCTTGGGCAGGTGTCCATGGGAAATGCGTGTTGTAGCAAAATCAGTCCGTCCTATAACAGTTTAAAGGGACTGTACAGTACTGGTTGAGGTGGGGATTCATGTTTTGAACGTTCCTAAGTGAGATAATTAAAAGCCTCTTATGGAATATGAAAGAGCATGTAATTTTAAGAAGGATTCAAAGTTTATTTGATGAAAATTGGTTTTCAAATGGCTGAGATATCCAAAAAAGTGATGATAATAATAAAAGGCGACATGCCACAACTTTATTAGGATCTCTTTGTTTCACCTTGTTTTTGGATATCTCAGCCATTTCAAAACCGAATTTCATCAAATAAACTTTTGATACCCCTTAGAACTGCATGCTCTTTGACATCTCATAGAGTGGTTTCTGAATATCTCGCAAAATGTTAAAAGCTAAATCCTCACCTCGACCAGAACTGTACACACCCTTTAAAGCTATATACATTTATGTACATATTTATGATAAAGCAATAGATGAGGTTGAGAAACAAAGAGTGGGAGAAAAAAAAAATGGGAGGAAAACCGGAATGAAATCCTCATAATCTCCTAAGAAGGTTTGAAAATTCTGCGAGTCTTTGGAACACAGATCAAAATGAAACCACCTTTCTCCAAAATAGCCCGGGAGAGCAGTAATAGCTGTCAAGAAGCTTGATGGTCACCCGTGAAAAACACCTCAGTTTCCCACTCATCAGATTATGTGAGGCCAGTTTTGCATCCGTGTGTGGAATAAATACAAACTGTAGCCGGCAAGAAATCTTATACGACGTCGTCTGCGATGAGAACTTGTTTGTCAGTGACGGTAAAAGCCTACCACAGTGTAAATCGGTGTTACAGCATGAAAATTTTTGGTTCCTTTCACCACAACCACTCCAATGTACATATACACAACAGTATGACATCACATGAAAACAAGATAATGAAGACGATCATCTTTACAGTGTATGTCTCTGATTGACTTTTGATGTATGAACTTTTTATTCATTTTATTTCATTTCTACAACTGGTAAAGAGCATCCAATACAAAGAATGTAACAACTATGCATGGAAGATAGGGACAATACAGGAAAAAAGTACTGTGACAACATGAGAGCCGATATTTCACTGTGAGGGGGTATCAACACAGACCGCTGTCGTTCTATTTCCGATCGCAGGATTTCGAACTAAAAAAATGGTAACATTAATGCAATACAAGAAATTAGACAACTACAGAAAGAAGAAAAGATCTATAAGAAGACAAGAGTCAGTGAAGCAAGGGGCATTATAATTATACATGTGCATAAAGTGGAAAAAATGAGGCCAACAGACAGTGGTTTTGTCGCCAAGACAGGAAGAAATATCTCTTACAAATGTAGGACAGAGAGGGGCACACAAGTATACAGCTGAAAATTTGTAATATATCTTTAAATGGACAAGAAAGAGGTTGTAACTTCTTTTGAATATTGAGAGTCTATTAGATGACTTTGATATATCTTTTTATTTTGCTTTAGTTGTTAAATCACGGGGAGTAATGTTTCTATGTTGTCGCCTTGGTAGCATTACACAGAAAACGAAAGGGAGAAGGTGAATTTGTGTCGGTGATATCCCGTGCTTCCAACCATAGCCTTGACGAGGACAAGTGGTCGTCATGGCAACCACTTCCCATTAATGATGGGAAATAAAAAGCACAGGACACCGTGTCCAGCTGCCAAAGTGGGGAAAAATGAGGCCACAGTGGTTTTGTCGCCAAGACCGGAAGAAATATCTGTTCCAAATGTAGGACAGAGAGGGGCACACGTAGCCAAAATCTGAAAATGTTTCTGAGAAATTGCTTCTGTTATCCTTCAGTCCATGGTACAAGTGCATCATAATACAAATAATATATTGCAGCTATACTCGAGTTTAAGTAGGAAGTAGACATGCTGATGATTATATATAGCTAAATGCTATTACTTCTTGAATGATCTTAGGGAAATGAGCAAGGTTTTGTTTTCATTTTTTTTTTTAGGGGGGGGGGCAGTAGCAATATGACACACTTTTAATTGTCAGTAATCTTTGCAGAGTTTCAGATAGTTATGCTTGTCTCTGTAGTCATACCTCATAGACATTTGGTCTTCATGAAATGTTTCTCTTCCATTGATGCATACACATTTTATTTCAGCATAATGATGTATGGCTATTTGACTTTCTTTTCTGCTAATACATATATATACGATCTATTTGTGTCCTTTTTTGTCTTTTTTTCATATTTGAGACAAAATGATTAATCTGTCTTTTGTCATTGGGATCTGTTTTTGCCAGATATAAAATTGATTTATTTGTGTGAATCTTGGTTACGATGATACATCTCATCCATTTAACACATATACAAAATTATTTGTGTTTTCTGATGAATTTTTTGATGGAATGATTTATTATTCTGCTCAGATTATATCTTATATCTTCTCAGGAAGGAGCAAATATCAACAAATCACTCACCACCTTGGGAAAAGTCATCTCAGCACTAGCAGAATTGGTAAGTAATCATATGTAAATTTATGCAAATTTTTCTTTGTGGTGAGAAACTAGCATGATTTTTCCCTCTGCCCATGCAGTAGGACATGTTCAAAGAAAGGGAATGTTTAAAATGCATTCTTAGGGATGGGTACATCTATTCAACCATTAAGGGTGCTACCTTTAAGATCTGGCCCAATTGTCCATGGCAAGTCAAAGTCAAAGTCGGGCAAGTGTTTTGGAACAATTAGAAAAAAATGCTAAACATTTTTTAAGCTTTTTTTTTTTTTTTTTTTTTTTTTTTTTTTTTTTTTTTTTTTTTTTTTTTTTACTTTACCCCTTCAAACCAATTAAGTCAACCATACAGAAGCCCAAAGATAATGACTGTTTTGTGATGCAACACACTTGGATTTCAGCAACTTTCCAACACTTTCGTGAAGAAGTTACAGTGCCATTTAACACCAACACTCAAGTGAACTAAGTTTGTTACTCCAATGTATTTAAGCATGCGAATTAATATCTCCTTTTTATTCAAGGGATTGTGTTTTATCAAGCTTATGACTTACATGTGATTTTCCATATAACTTCCTTATATCTTTTGACTTTCTCTTTGGGCAAGTAAAATTCATGTTTGGGCAAGTTTTCTGCAACAATTTGTAAATCTGCATGCCTGACGGGGCAAGTGGTTAAAAAAAGTTATGTAGCACCCTGCCATGTCTAGATGTAGGGTGTTTTTGAAGGATTGAGTTTTTATGTATGAGATCAACTTTTACATCTTCTTCTTCAGTGATGAAGTTGTAGTCTACTGCTACTTTGAAAGCTTGTAGCTGGCTACAAGCATCCTTTGAATGAATGACTTCTTTGTTGAAAGTTTTTTTTTTTGTAATTATGTATGTGCTTTATAAATCAAGTCATTATGATCTCGCCATGCAGTCTCATAACAAAAGCTTTATGAGTGGCTGTTGTGATATGATTTGTTATTCCACACACTTCTGAGTTATTTGATTTCATTTTATATGGTAATATGATAACAGTCCTCTTTATGATACCCCAAAGTTTCAAGCATACATTTTACTTTCACCAAGAATAAAAAAAGAGAGGTTTGTTTTCCTTGTAATCCTCTTATAAGGGTACTCTAGCTAAACATGGAATGAAATAGTTGTAGATATGATATTTCTTGTTTGAATCAGGATTTGCTTTCATCTTACCTTCAGGGATATTTTAAAGTTAAAAGTTTAGCTTGTTTGGTGTAATGGGTGCTCTATCTGATATTTGCAGAAAATTCTGTATGTATACTTTTGTGTCTCTTTTTTTCGCAGTCAGGGAGACCAAGAAATCACAGAAATGTAAGGCAATTTTATCGAGCATCATGTCTTATATATTTCATAGTATGTATTTTACAATTGTTACTAACAAACTAAAATTTCTATCATCTACCTGTCATTGTTCACAATAATCACATAACCTTCGGTCTTAACATTTAAACAAGTGTTAAACAAATACCTTTGTTTTCAATAGTATATCACATACTTCTACGTAGGTAGCAAAACCTAACTTCTCAACATGGTAGTAGCATTTGCTGGAACTGTGATGTATATGCTGGTTGTATTTCATAAACCCCTGTAAAAATACTAGACACAAAATTATAAACACATTTGGTATATCATCTGCACATGTTAATAGCCATGCATTCACTGAAGGTGGTCTGTATTCATTTTAGCCGTCATCTAGTTAGTTCTTACACATGAATCATCTCTATACTTCATTTATCAGTCATACCCACATCATGTGCCAGATCACATGACTCCTTGCATACCACATCCACCTGACGGAAATCCACACATGCATGTCCAAGGAAGTGCTAGGAGCAAATTAAACAGACTTGGCATTGTTTTTGCCCATGAAGTTTGCATTGTAGCCTTTTTCAAAAAATGAATATTGTGAAGTTAGGATTAGGGAGCCTTCTTGCATATGTGCATGGATTTAGGACAAATATATAATGTGCTCAAATTGTGCTTCGGAGGTTAAAATGAGGGGAAAAATAATGAAAGTGAAAAATGTGCATCTTTCATCTTCTGTATTCTCTTCCCAAAGTTTGTCATGTTTTTTTTTTTTCTTTTTCTCTCTTTTTTAGTCATTGCAATGTACTATATTGAAAATCTGTGTAGTCAAACATCCCAATCGCAACATGCAGGCAAATATTTAAGCCTCTTTGACTGCTAGAATTGTTTTCGGGAAAGTCAAGGCACATTAAAAGTCAGAACAAATCCTAGGTGCAAAATACATTTTAGTGTATGCCTTTTCATGCATTTTCAAGCATGCACTGAGAGTGCCTGTTCAAAAGCATGCAGGAATGTTAGTAGTGTCCACTATAGTCAGAACAGGTTTATGTAATATATTCATTCTATTGAACCAAGATCATTTATATTTGACACAAACTCTTTGAAGATATCGAGTTATACATCATCTGCTCAGCTGGTTTTTTTCTTCATTCTGCCAACTACTAATGCAACTAGTATTATCAAAATATCCCCTCTTTTCCATCTGTCTCCTCCTCCCCCCACCAACCCCCCCCCCCCCCAAAAAAAAAAAAAAAAAAAAAAACAAAAAAATATATATATATATATAAATATATTTCCATGACTATGCTTGTTTCATATGAATTGTAGGCTATGGTGTAGATCAGCATATCAGATCAGCTAACCCTAGCATATCCCAAATCTAAGGTTGGATTTAACCAATCAGCCTGTTTAAAATACTTAATTCCTATTGTTGATGTGAAATGCACATTCTATGCCTTTTAGTGTTTAGAAAGATAATCATCAAGTTTGATTGCCATGTTTTCTGTGCTTTGAATGTAAAAAAAAAAAAAAACCAGTTCATTTTGAGGCATTTAGTTCTAGCCATTACTGTATTGGTTTTAAGCAGAATAAATGCATTGTGCATGGTACACAGATGTCTTGTTTTGCTTGCAAGGGTTCACTACAAGGTATACAAGTACATTGTTTTCTGTAAGCCACTTAAGACCTCCATTAGGCATTCAAGGTTCTGTGTGTGCTACACATGATTCTCTACTAGACACATTGGGTTTTCTTTAGACATTGTATAAGGTTCTGTATGTGTTACATAAGGTTTAGAACATTGCACATAGGGTTCTTTCTGTGCTGTATAGGGCTTTCCAATGGGCATGGTGTTTTCCATGTGCAGGAATGCATTACTCGCTTTGCACTACTTATAGTTTATCTTGGTAACACAAATGGTTCTCCTTTTATAGAATGTAAGGTTTAATTTTGTTTGCTTATTAGTCTTTGCTTTTGTAAGAGCAAAAAGGGTTCTGTATGTGGGTTATACAAAGGGTTGAAATTATGGTACACAGGATTCTGAAGGCACCACACAGGGTTCTGTATGCCTCACACAAGGTTCTGAGGGAATTACAAATGCTATGCAAAGGATGTCTTTTGGTCAATGCATCCACCTGTGCATACAAATTTGCATCGGAATCATTCCCTTACTTCCCTCATGTTCTTCTTCAATCCCTATGTCTCTTGTACTTGATTTTGTCTCTTTTCACATCGATTTTCAGTATCTGTTTTCATGTAGCTGTCTCGTCTCTTTCTCTCTCGTGTTGTCCTGCTACATTGTCTGTTTTGTTTTTGTTTAAGTGCCTCACGTTGCCAATGGGAAATATCCCGAAGTGAGTTAGGGTCGCCTCCGACCAAGCGGAAAATTGATCTGACCTCCGCCAGAAGTCGTGCCACTTCCTGGCGATCGGTGGCATTATTCCTCCCACAGGATTTTCATGGTCACAATGCAAATGAGATTCACATCATAATCAGTGCTGTGCTTTTAATCTGCACACACACACACACACACATGGACACATGCTGCACAATTACAAGCAAATGCACGCACACACTCATAACATTATATGATATACACATTTGCAAAGAAAATTATGCACATGCGCAGACTCTAATATTCAAATGGTTGTAATTGTATTAAATCCAGTTTTAAAAAAGACTAATCCTGGGATTACTCAGGCAGGTGTCAATGAGAAATGCATGTTTAGAAATAGCAAAATCAGCTAGTCCTCAGTGGGTTAAAGGAAAACATACCAATACTTCCACTGTGTGTACTTCCTGTTTTTTTTTTCTCTCTACCTCAAATTCCTACATGGAAACAAAAATGCACACACCTTGTCATACACAAACATTTTCATCTATAAGAATTTTGGGGTCACTCATATAGAGTATTTTGTCAAGAATATAACAGTTGCAAGCAAAGACACACATACACAAACTTACAACTGCCGATATGCATATCCATATAAACATAGGCACAGACACCATTTTATTAAACGCTCACCCCTACATACACCTGTACACTTTTCCCCCAAATACATACATGCAAACACATACACACACACTCGGGCAAGCATAGTTGATATTTGCACGACACGACCTGCCATCTCTCTCTCCTTTTAAAAGCTGCTTTGCTCTCGTCCAAAATGTCAAGGCATCAATTCTCTACCACGTTTTAACATTATTGCGACTTGAATGGTTGCTGACGCACGCTGCCTCCAATCCTTTATTGGTGTTTTCAGCGTGACAGACAAAGCCTTATACTGCTACACCAGCGCCGCGCGGCAATCTCGTTGGGATGAACGTTTGGGAGATAATTTCAGAGACCATTTAGCAGGTGCAAATCAAGACACATTAGAATCTGGCTTGTGTCAATTCTATTTTACACTCCCACCCCTCTTACCCTTTGTTTTCTTTCTGTAGCATAAAAAGCGTAATGATATATGAAAATAAGTATTCAATACCTGCTGTATGCTGTAAGATCAGAATCAGCTCTGGCTTTCAGATGGAAGCTCGGTACTTTAGTGGATACAGTGCCTGTAGGGTAATTGGGAGATCATTGGTTCAAATTCAAACAGAATATTTATGCCTATGAATTTTTATCATCATGGCTACTACTAAAACACTTAGTAATTGGTGCTTACGTCAATGAGCGGCAGTATGTCAATCAGTTGCATTGAAAAAATTCGAATCAAGAATCATTAATTTGATTAAAATGTATTTATTCAACTGAATTGAAACGTGCTGAAGGCCATTGACATCACAGAAACACTGAGTTTCCAAGATATAAAGTTGTTTTGGAAATATATATATTTATATGTTTTTCTGGAAAGCTGTACTTGTTGATGCTGATGTAATTTAGATGTGATCAAAGCAAACAAGGAATGTGGTATTTGGGTGAATAAATCCGACAAATGCTTCTAATCTGCAGATTTATGTATGACTTGGGGAAAAAACTCTCATGCTGTCAAAACAAATATATAAATAGAAGCATAATTCTAGACTTAAAGGGTTGGTATAGGTTTGGTTGAGATTGGGTTTTAGGTTTCCAACTTTCTTGTGAGATTATTAGAAACCACCTGTGAAATATGAAAGAGCATACAATTCTAAGATGAATTCAAAGTTTATGTGATGAAAATCAGTTTTGAAATTTCTGAGATACTCAAAAACAAAGAGCTCCTATAAAAAGATGGGACCCATATTTCATTAGAGCCTCTTTGTTTGACTTTCTTTTCATATATTTCAGCCATTTCAATTTTTTTTTTTTCATAAGGTAAGTTTCAAATTTCTCTTAGAATTGTATGCTATTTCATATAATGTTTTATAAGTGGTTTCTAAGTATATCGCAGAAAGTTAAAATCTGAATCCCCCATCTTAGCCAAAACAGGTAAAATTCTTTTAAGCTCCTTTGCAATTAGCAATCAAAGCCATGGATAGTATACATGAATTATGGAACATATACCTACATCTCTCTGAATATTACACTGCATGAAACTGCACAGATTAACACCCACCGAGATCTCCTCTCCATATTCAATTTGACAGACAATACCAGTATTGCTAATATTAAATGGTAAGTCATCACCATGTACTCAAAGTTTTTTTTTAAGAATATATTTAGATCATCCCCCGTTTACTTGGAAACAGACATGTAGGCAGATAAAAGAATTTAAAGGCATTATTTACCATTTGCGGATGAAACAAAAACCCAGTTTTAGTGCTGTAAAATAGTTCTAAAATGTGATTTAGGGATAGAAACAGCCAATGTTCAAATTTGAATCAGTATTATCAATGTTAAGTATCATTAGGTATACAATTTTTTTATAAAAAATTTTTCAAGACTAAACCATTTGCAGTAGCAGTAATGGTTTAGTGGGGAAAATAATGATTCCTCCGTTTGTATTTTAGGCTTCATTACAATTCTTTTCTATGGTAGGATGTTTTGTGATTCAACTGACCTATGCATATGCGTCAAATGTGACATATCAAACATTTTTTTTTTAATCACTGCTCCCAAAGGTAAACAGTACCTTTAAACATGTGAAGAAGAGACTTGTAAATATAAGTTAGTAGTAGACAGAATTACAAGTTGAAGAAGAAGCTTCTTTGACATTGTGTGTTCCTGTTTCACAAGTCAGATAAATCAAGCTAGATCTGCAAGAATGTTTTGAAGTTTTGTTATTGAGTATCTTTGTTTCTATTATCACTCTTCGAAATGCAGAGCACTGCTACCATAACATGCTTTACCCCTCACTAAAGTGAGAATATAGTATAATGGCATATCATTGATAGTCTGGCAAAGGCAACCTACCAGCACCTGGGATCATTATTTCACCTTTAGACAATTGAAACATGATTTAAAGATTCCTGTATCCTTTTTGCTGCACTTTTTAACCTGCTTTTCCTCTCCATCAAAGCCTAGAATTTGCAGACAGTGCATATTTTTCCGTCTTTCAAAATGTCAGGCAAAGTATTTCATGAACAATTTGTTTTAACACAATGACTTAAAAAAAGCTGTGACATGAAGCTTTAGACTAAAAAAAAAAAAAAAAGGATTAAGCATGGTTTAAATGACAAAAATGGTTAACTTATGTTTCTAAACAGAACATACATGTACATATTATTACAAGCCACAATGCATGAGGCAATATTGATACTTTGATATCCCTCGCCCCCTTGCTGAAGATCCTACTTATTATCAATCATTGGCATTTCATCCTGTGTTTCCTTGTTACTTACCTCTCCTTCCTTAAAAATATCTATACCTTCCACATCACATCTTGCTACCCCCTGATGAGTTTCCTCCATCCTTCCCTGATGATGCTTCATCATGGTTGCTATGGCAACCGTCTCAACCTATACACCTTATATGGGAAACGCCACTCCATTTAATGCTTTTGGACATACAAAACTGCACCCCAACCTAGCAGCCCTTATTACCTTTACTCTTTTACCATCCACAAGATGCACCTGATATACATTGTATCAAAGTGAACCACTCCCATGTGAGACCAGATACAGTGCCAAGATAACATAAATGTGCCCCCCCCACAACTGGCCTTCGTTGCTTCCGATCCTGCATGTGTTAAGAACACCATCAACTACCCACATCATACAACCACGCCTACGTGTAGCTGTCACCACATCTTTGCTCCAAATTTCTAGAAATCCTGCCGCATAAGTGTCGTCCACCCACCCATGCCCTCAAAATGTGTCCCTGCCGAGCTGGAGGTCAAGTGTCCTGTGAATTTGTCCAAAGCAAACAGCCATGTCCGCCCCCTCCCCAAACCCTCTCCCTTCTCCCTAACCCTCTCCCTTATACCAACCCCTCCTCCTCCTCCATCCTCCTAACCCTCTCCCTTATACCAACCCTAGCTCCTCCTCCTCCTCCGTCCCCCCACCCCCGCCCTCCTCCCCACTCCTTGGCAGACGTCTCCTTGCACTGCCTAATAATGCCCGCATCCTTCTCCCGTTTCAACCCCAAAGTCGAGATGCTCAGCCTCCTCCACAGTATCTCCCCCTAGGGTAAGCTCTTCCTCAGCAGTGTAGGCTTACGTGTTCCTGTCTCTTTTTCGAGGTCCTCTCTTGCAGCTTCCGTGAAACTCTCATTGGCACCGAACCCCAAAATAGCCAGGGGATTTCATGCATAGATGACATTTTCTATCCTCATAATACCAGTCTTCTTTTTTTAACCTCTTTTTTTTTAAACCTTCTTGATTTGCAAATCCTATGATTCAATATGTGATGGTAAGGATGTTTCACTGTCAAAAAGTCATTGCTTTTAACCCATTGAGGACGAGTCCCGAGTATACTCGGGCACGCTTCTATGGGAAATGCATGTTGAAGCAAAATCAAACCATCCTCAACGGGTTAAAGTACCTCTCTTGTAGTTTTTTTTTTGTTTTGTTCTTTTGCATGGTGAGAACCATCAAATTATGACTGAAACTTGTTTAAAAGACATCTGATATGATGAAATACCTTATATGACAAATTTTCTTCTTTTTCCGAGTATACTTGGGCAAGCTTTTATGGGAAATGCGTGTTGAAGCAAAATCAAACCGTCCTCAGTGGGTTAAAGTGCCTCTCTTTTAGTTTTTTTTTTTTTTTTTCTTGGTTTCTTTTGCATGGTGAGAACCATCAAATTATGATCGGAACTTGTTAAAAAGACATTTGATATGGTGAAATACCTTATACAGTATTCATCGCATAATCGGGACAGGTTGGGAGTAGCAAACACGGCCCCTTTAAGCGGGGTGCCCGATTTCGCGATGAGCACTCACCATACACTAACGGCATACGACATGTACATGTAGTGCACACACACACACACACACACACACACACGCATACCGACGTACTGTACATGTACATGAATACACAACCACGCTACCCCTCGGCGCGACCCTCTAGCTCTCCCTGCATTCTCGCAATGATGTACAGTAATCGCAACCGTGTTCTTCTTCTGTCACCTCTCTCCAAACACAAAATATGTGGATTAAAAGCTAGCACTTTCTTAAACATTCGTAGAATTCTTGGACACGTAGGGCGTTCCTTATAAATACATATCCACAACCATGGGAAATGATTACCCAGAACTGATGTGGGAACGTCAATGAAAAGCCCTTCAATCATTCAATCATCACGGCTTGATTGTTTATTACTTGCCGCGATCACTGCACTGTACATGTGTTGTCAATATTTAGCGATCTAGCTCGCCATATACATGTACAGAAAAGCGGAGGCGGGCAGCGAGCTGAAATGTACGTGTACTGGATGGACGGAGGTCAAAACACACCAGTCCGAAGCTTGCTTTGTAAGTTCGATGTAAACGACAACTGATAGGGAATCTTTGAAATATTGTTGTGGTATTTTGGTAGATTTTTTGTGTAAAATATAAAAAAAATCAAAGATCGCTTGAAGAAAAATTGTCCCGTTTATCAGAGGTCCCCGCCCGATTATCCAGTGAAAATAACGTGCATTGGAAATGTTTCTGGGAAACGTATGTCATTTAAGCGAGGTTCCCGATTATCAGATGCCCGATTATGCGATGAATACTGTATGACAAATCTTCTTCTTTTCCTATAGCTTCTTTGTCCTTTTCAATGAGGATTGCTGATTGTAAAGCAAGAGTTGTAATGCATTGAACACATTAACCTAGCCCGAGAACCAAATTCAATTTCTCCTACACTGATGCTCATCATAATGACAAGAACAATAATAGATACAGTCTTTGTGATATGAGTACAGGGCACACATTGTATCCATAAGCCATGAGGTCATGTGTTTGTCACTGTAGAAAGTGCGTGCATTTGATAGATGGCAGCAGCGAAATCACGAGTGCATGGACTGCTGTGCACCCAGATTACCTCATTTGATCATTAACCTTTTTGCGCATTCAACAGCACGTTTTGGTTAATCACATGATAGTGCAGTGACTATATAAATGTCATCTTTATATAGAGTTAACAGGCCCTGATTGGCATGTGTCGGATTGACAATGTTATGAAAGATGCAAAGGGTCATTTACTCTGATGGATTTTTTTTTCCTTTTTTAATACTGAAGCATGTAATATGCATGTACAGTAATTATGCATCTGATTTCTAACTGATGATGCAATGTTAAAGTAGTTTTGTGAATGGCTTGCATCTGCTGAATATTTTGATTGGTTTGATATAACTTTGTGTTATCCCAGGAACGAACAAAGAATAGCTTTGTTTAAATCTTGTATTCCTGAGTGGCATTTAAATGCCACTTTTCACCATTTGGGTAGTCAAGTATTGATGGAATCATCCTCAAGTTTTTGAAATAAAATGCATATACTCACAGACACTCCCGCTCGCATGAAAAACTGTTGAATACTACAGTGTATAGATGTAGGGCCCTAACACACTGCAACAGATACAGTGTACACATATATAACATGTAGGGTGGCTACCCCAGAATATGAATGTGCAGGCTGTATACATTCTCAGCACATGTTCTACAATTCATATCATGTCAATTTTGGGTGGGCCTTCAAAGCCACGACTGTGCTTTGCTTTGCTTGTACTCCAGTATTCATGAAGCGGTGTGAAAGGGGACAGTGGTATTGTTGGGTGCCATTCACACCGTACTGCAAAGTCTACCTCTATGCACACAAAGCATAAAGGTAATGACAGGTGCAGGAAGATTAACCTGTTCTCTTTGCAGTATGAAATGGGGTTCTGTTGTTGACATGTAGCCCATATTACTTCCTTCTGTACTCAAGCTCGCCATAATATGTGACCCGCTACAACAAAAGGATCCTAAAGTCACTGAAGGCTGAGTCGAGAAAATCGAGTTTGAAGTCACACCATCAAAATTTTTCAAAACAATCGGATTTCTGTTTTTGGCATAATTTTGTAATCTAATGTTTTGTCTATCATCTGCCGAAATTTCTAAGCTAAATGACCAAACGAAAGGCAAGAAATTAGCATTTTTCTGGACCATGATTTTCAGACTTTCAACGTAACAGAAACAAGTCCGAAGATTTGGATTTAGCGCCGCAACTAGACTCCACCCTTAGCAACGAGGGAATGATCTTATTGGTCAGTGCGTGGCTTCCTGATTACTGTTTGGTCGAGCGTAGACCGCTGGCACTAAGCTTAAATGAGCATCGCGGAGGTCGCTAGGAGCATACCTGCTATTGTCAAGCGGTGAAAACTGTCTCGCCTCCCCTTGATCATGTTAGCGTCGGAAGGAAAACTTTCAAGGCGTTTCTCTCAAAACTCTGATTTCCTCAACCACTTGACATGCGCTAATAAAGTCATTGATATCTCCGCAACCGAGTACTTTTATGAGTTGTGCTATATATGAAATAAGAGTAGAAGAGTAAGGAAATAATATCATGTCATTTTCAGAAAATTGTCCTCAACCGACTTTTGGATCCTTTTGTTGTAGCGGGTCACATATTTTCCTGAAACTATTTCTCTTTGAATTAATCCTCCACCATCTGACCACACCTACCTAAGCATACTAACCTCTTTATTCTTCTTCTTCTTTTTCCATTTTCTGTTAATATTGTCACTCCTATAGTCAAACATGCCAAGTGACAAGGTGAGACAGTTGTCATGGTAACAGTGAAATATTGTGTATATATCGTGTGTGATGGTGTGGCTAAACTCTAGTGTCTGCATGTCAGCGTGAATTATTATTGCTTTGTGTGTGTTTATGCAGGTTCTGTCAAAAAATAAAAATAAAATGTAGCGAAGTTGTCAAAATATGTGAAATGTATAGCATGACACCTCTTTGAATATAAGTTTTTTTTTTTTTTTTTTTTAGTCCAGAATTTGCTCTAGTTGTTCGTATGTGTCTCCCTGAGTGTGATATGCGTCAATATATTGTCAGTGTCGTGTTCATCCCTTGTGTATTAAGGTTGTATGCATCTTCAGACTTTAGACCTTGACTGAAAATAAAGATAGACAGACCTGTAATGATTTCAGGTTCATATTATATAAAAAAAAAGAAGAAAAAGAGATGAACTGAAGTTGTGCAGCAGAAAGTCTTCTACATGAATACTTTTATTCATGATTATTTGTAGCAAAGTGACATTATTCAAAGGCCCTCTTGTTCTGCATGAGCACTACTATAAGAGCTGAGCAAGCAAGGATAATGTGATTTTGAAGTCCATCTCTTCATAAACGTTAGAATGCAAGTTGTAGACTGAATGTTTGAAACTGAATGAGTTTTGAGTTTGTATCATAATCACCACTTTGTGTTATAACTGTAAATGCAATTCTTCACGTGGGTCACAACTAACAAAAAGGAATTTGTGTTACCTGATCTTGTGGATACAGAGGAATCACATTAACAAGAAAATGAATTAAACTTTTTTTTTTTGTGTGTGTGTAATGTTTAGCAAAAACTTGCATGCTCTTTACTGCTGAGAGAGAGAGAGAGAGAGAGAGAGAGAGAGAGAGAGGGAGAAAGAGAGATAAGAAAAGAGAAAGTTTGCAGTGGCATGTAAACAGTATCTTGTAATCTATTCCATGGAGTATATAGTTGATTAATGGGAGGATGATATGATATGAATTAATTTCCACTTTTTGGGTTGGAAGTTCTTTCAGTGGGTGTTGATTTTTAAAGTGTTCCTATCATTAAAAATATACAATCCAATTATAAATATGTTGCACATAAATAGTAGCAGGGTATATAATACCCCCTCCCCCCCAAAAAAAAACAAAAATGAATGCATTAATTGAATCAAACACATCACAGTGATCTAGAGTGCCAATCATGATGCAGTAATGAATAATAAAAAAACGATACAAAATATCAGGATCTGGAGGTCATACAAGATTTATTGATTTGTCTTGTTCTTGACCCACATCGAGAGACTTCCATTGATCATCTGAACAGAATGCAACAGAACAACCACAAAAAAGAGAAAAATTAGTGGAAAAAACCCAAAATCCTAAAAAAAAAGACCCAAACAAACAACATCTGAGAGTCAAAGAAAAACCGGCACCTGGCTTGCAGGGGTTAGTCTAGTTTACTGGAAAGAATTTGATCACGAGGCTCTCGCACGACTTATTTTGGACTTGTTTTTCTCAAATCCTCACCCGTCCGGATACCTGAGAATGTCGCTGCGGAACACTTTCGGGCAAAACACGCCTTGTGCGAGATGTACATTCCTTTTTGCAAAAACCACACTGACACACTTGCGGTACCTCATCACAAATAACTGGGTGACAGCAGCATTTCTTGGAAGCTATACATGGATGCTTTTTGATTGGCAGAAGAATAGAAAGTTAAAAAAGAAAAACCCTGTTCTTAAATGTACTCCCTTCATGCTCGGTTTGAAATGTCTGTCACAGTACCAAAATGTGATTAAAAAATCAAAACAAACCAAAAAAAAAAAACAACAACAACAACCGAGAAAGTAGATGAGTTTCCAGCGTAGGCTTCTTTTTTCTTATTTTTTCCCCCATCAGGATACATTTTTTTTTTTCAGTGTACTTCCTTTTGATGGGAGCTTTTTGATTGGTAGAATAGAAAATTTAAAAACCACATTCTTGAATCTATACTCCCTTCATGCTCGGTATGAAATGTCTGTCACAGTACCAAAATATGATTTAAAAAAAAACAACAACAAACAAACAAACAAACAACAACTGAGAAAGTAGATGAGTTTCTAGAGTAGGCTTCTTTTTTTTTTTTTCTTATTCTTTTTTCCCCCCATCAGGATACATGTACATTTGGTCAATGTACTACCTTTTGTTGGGAGCTTTGTCTTTGGTTTTAAGTTATTTTTTGAAAGGAAATGCAGTACTTACAAGAAAAAAAAGGAAAAAAAATGTTCATTGACCTTCTATTGTCATTTTGCAGTCTATCCAGCTGTTTCATTGTTGGAACAGTATGGCAAGGAATCCTATAGTTTATACATGTATGTCTGTTTTTTATCAAATTCATGGGGATAATAGCAATATGATATCATATCACTTTTCAAAAAAATGTTACATGAATTTTAAAGGATCTGATGAACCTTGAACATAATACAGGTGAAATGTGTCAATATAGCAAGCAATTTCTTAAGGTCTTTGGCAACACAGAATAGACCCTGTAAGGATAAAATTACTTCAGGAAGAACACATTTTCATCTACTTTTCTACTTTTATATATACATTTCTTTTTTAATGAGGAATCTACTCACATCAATCACAGCCAGAATGTTGTTCTCAAGTTCTTATTCCATATATTTGACAATACCCCCCCCCCATTTTGTCCCATGAAATCTCTCCTAAAGATAATGTGCTAGAGTCCCCAGAAAGTATAAGTCATCTTATTCAGATGTGGAAGTTCTGAATCAGTTTTTCCCCCTCCTTGTTCCACCCAAGTGATCCGACCCTGGTAATCTCTTGAGGTCGGAACGGTCCCATTCTTGGCCTGGAGATAATTTTACCATTTTAATAGGACATTAATGTCATGAAGGGCATTCAAGCACTTTAAAACTGGCCAGATTTCTTCTAGATTTTAGAGTGGATTTATTTTTCATTTGCCTAGGTTGCAAATGAACTTTGTGATGAAGATTAGGAGACAAGAATTCCTACATATACCAGTTGTTATGCTATGAATATAGTTAACTACCACTACTGTACTTCATTATTCAACCAATTTCAATTTCTATGTTTACTTTTAACCATTTCTCTTACTTTCACCACTATTTTTTAATATGAATACTACGTACTACTAACTCTCCTATTTCATGATGAAAACAATAGTGATACTGGTGATGATGAAAATGATAACAATAATTATAACATTTTTTTTTCTACTGTAAGTACTCTATGACTATACTACCACGTTATTATTGCAATTATTATAACTACTTAGCCTGCACTGTCCTGCTTTTACATTGCCCATTACTTTTCCTATAGCATCTGTTACTTGTTACCCCAGTGTTTTGTTGTCAATTGTTTTGTGCTGGATATCTGGCCCTGTTAGCAGATCTCACCAAAATGATTTATATCATGTGAAATCTTTTTTTCCCCCATTTTATATGAGCATCAGTGACTATGAATGTTATTGCAATCAGTAACTTACATGTGGTATGGTTGTGGTTATGGTTATCTAGTTCTTATGAGATTATGTGTGTGTGTGTGAGTGTGAGTGTGTATGACTGTGTGTGTGTGTGTGTATGTGATAGATGCTTCATTGTCATGGAGACTAGGACGATACATTAATCTTTTGATGACGAGTCCTGAGTATACCTGGGCAAGTGTCTATGGGAAATGCGTGTTGTAGTAAATTCAATCCATCCACATTGGGTTAAGCAAGGATCCTTCGAGTGATGGGGCAAGGCTGAGATAGACATTAGTCTTGCATCCAGCAGTATTTTCCACGCCACTACGCAATAGATGTCAATTGCCCTGGAAAGCTCTGTGTTTGCATCACTGGAGCATGCTATCTGCCAAGATTATATGTAGCATGTAATGGGACAAGATGGGGGAATTCTAAAGAGTAGAAGCTTCAGTCTAAGAGAGTGCAGTGACTGCATTCAATTTAAATTCGATCTCTCTCTCTCTGTCTGCCCTCCCCATTTTCTTTCTCTATCTACACATCAGATGTCTGTATAAGATCAGTCTACATATACCTTACATGAATGTGTATGTGCGTACAGTCCATTTTACTTGTAATAATGTAAAAATCCACTTCATTATTTATGATAATTTTGATAGAAAATAAAATAGAAGAGGTTTCACTGAAATTTGAGCACAAAGAAGAAACAAATTTGGAACTCCCTTTGAAATCCCCAGAACAATTATTAGTCTTATCCCCCTCTTTTTATATCATAGAAGAAGAAATGATATCCCTTGGAATACATTTTGACACAGTTTTGATAATTCAGATGCGATGACCATGCTAAGTGGGATGGGCATGGAGTTGCTGAATTTTAGAAAAAAATGTGGTTTAATGATTGACCATTTCTTCATGCACACACACTAACCAATTTGAGTTGTGAGATGAGATCTCAATCATCTCATTTAGATTTCATGTGGGATTTCTTACAAATATGTTCAACTCTCAAGATCCATTATATTTTCATTTTGCATCCACAGTGGATAAGATATCCCCCCCCCCCAATCCATGCAGTCTGTTTTAAAGTTATGCTGTATATTATTTCGTTCATGCAGTTTGCTTAAAGGTCGAAAGTCCCTTGTGCAAGTGTCACAAAATTTTGCCTGGTTGAAGAATCATGTATTCGAACATCATGTCTGAAATCTTATGGTAATACACCTCAGAATATGTTTTTTTAATATATCAATAAACAAGAAATAAAGAGCAAACCCCATCTCACTTGAGAATTCACTCTCCTTTTTGTACCAAGAATAACATTTTGATTTTTTGGCAGTCCGATTGAATTCACTAGAAATCTATAATATTGCTTCCCCCTCCATCATAAAGAAGTCTTTAGTTTTGATATTCTAAGGAAAGATCTGAATTACCTACATTGTACTTCTACAATAAACCAGCTTGTAAAAAGAACCTAATTTTCAGGATTGCAAGAGGGACACGCAAACTTAAAAGCTATGCTTGTTTATAAAATCCTTAACGATCAAGCTCCGAAATATTTAGACGCCTGTTTGACTTTATATACACCTACTAGAAATTTGAGGTCATCTAGTGATCCGCTTCGTCTCACATACTCTGTTACTCGCACCTTAGCCGGTGATAGGACATTTACTGTGTCTGCTGCAAAGCACTGGAACAATTTACCACTTACCGTTAGACAGTCTCCATCAGTCAGTGTGTTCAAAAAAGCCTTAAAAACACATCTTTTCAGTAGCAACTAGTTCGTAGCTGTATATATAACATTTATCCAATTATACATACTGTCGTACATGTTTTGAATTGATTGTAAGCGCTTTGGGCCTTGTGGGAAAAGCGCACTATAAATAATAGTAATAATAATAATAATAATAATAATAATATGCTGCATATTAGATTCAGCTACATCATCTAGTGATATCTACTATAAGCTACAATAATTGTACCTTCCCTTCCTTATGGATCTCTTACACAGGAAGCTGGTAGACCTGCCTTCAAGTGGTATACCCACTTTTTAAAGTGGATGGTGGTGTCCGTTTTTTCTTATGAATACGTGAATATAAAAACGACCCAAATCCAAATTTGGCTTATTGCATATGGATGCGAAGATGATGCAAAGATAGATAATCAGTCAAATGAATGTTTTACATTTAAATTTGTATATTAGATAAAATTTCACTAAATGAAAAAAAATGCTACAACCATTTGGAAATTATTTAATGATTTCTGTTTTTTCTAAATTTTCTGTAATGGACTTGGGTCACTTTTATTTTTAGGTATTCTTATTTTTGTCTCTGTCTTTGGAGTTACTGAAGAAACCATGGAAAGAAAGAAGATTTTTTCATCGTTCCTCTTGGGATGAGATCACCTTGTTTCAGGCAGTAGGGAATGAATACTGACGAGTCATTTTTCAGTGTCTCGGCTCCACCATTTGAGTTAATTGGCGTAAGGTGAAACCGCGTGGAGAGAGCAGTGGTGTAGCACGCCAGTCTCGGAGGGGAAAATTTGGAATTTCTCTAATTAGGCTACCGTCTAGATGTGCGATGTTCTTACGTTCTTCTATCTGCACACACGAAGTATGTCTGCTGACTGGGAAATTCCAATTTCTGAACTCCACTTATGCTAGAATATATGAGTATGACCTAAGTCTACCCCCCTCCCCCCCACCCCACCCCGAAAGAGAAAGAAAGAATGGAAAGACAAAACCTACATTGTTTAATTGTGAATCATACCTTGACCCATTTCACACTATTAAGTATCTAGTAAAAGACAAAAGTGCAATAAACCTTTAGTTTTCTTCAGCATTTACATCTGGCTAATTAATCAGAAAGCTGAGTGAAGAATTTGAGCTGAATAAACAAATTTATCCCTACTTTTGTCATCTTTGCAATAATCATCGTAAAAACTAAAGAGAAATCTCCCAGTGAGACGAGTGTTTCTACTCAAAAAGTGGTGTGCGTGTGTATCAAGCACAGTAAATTCTATCACAAAGCTGAAACCATTCAATTTCATCCATTTCCTCCTCTAGCCAGATTTATGCAGTAATATTGCCATGTCCCAGTCTATGTTTTTGTTTGAGTGTGTGTGTATGTGTGTGTGTGTGTGTGTGTGTGTGTGTGTGTTATTGTGTGTATTAGGGTAAGTCTCATACAAAAATCGACACTTTTAGCTAAAGGCATTTTGCTGGCTGTAACTTCTGCATTTTACATCCAGTCTGAGAAGATCTTTGATCACATGTTAGTTAAATGGACCCCATTTTAAGGGCACTGGATATCAAACTGATGTGAATGTCGCCTCTTTATTGCTCCCCTGATGTTGTATGTGATGTAATATATAAATAAATTCATTAGAATTGATGACATAAGATTTATGACCTTGTAGCTTTGCAGAAACATGTATACCCTTATGTCTAAAGGGTGAATGATTGTAATGTAACTGAAGTAGGCATTCACACTTGTGAAAATTCTGTCTGGAATTCTGCTCAGTTGTAGCAGAGATATTTAAGAAAAGAAAGGGTAATGAATAAATGTGACAGCTTCGATTATCTCCAAAAACATGCCAACAGACAATATTCTGTGATTTTGTTCATTGAACTTGATGGATCAAGTAAGGATGCTGCCCCCCCCCCCCAAAAAAAAAAAAAAAAATGTGCATGAAAATAAATCTCTGTCATCAAATACCGTAATAAATATTTCTTTGCTATCAGGCTCAATAACTTACAAGGTTTTATTCTTTTCATCTTATCCTGAGATTTCATAAAAATGTGAAAGATTTAAAAGAAATATTTGAAAAAAATGTGAATTGATGATCACAACTTTGCACCTTATCTCGAAAGAACAAGTACTGGTAAAAGGCAATTTTGTTCAATAGCTTGATATGAAGGTGGAAAATGAATGAAAATTCAATCTTTAGGTCTCAAGTGTATCTTGTGTAATAAAGAACTTGAACTTATCCATTGTATCTTATGTTTTGACCAACTTTTAGAACTGTTTATCTAGGTTAATGCCATACTACTTATAAAAAAAAGAACGAACTGGGTATATATTTTATAAGGGTGTTCAAGAGTTAGGGATTGTAGAAAAAAAAAGACCTCTTTTTGTACTATGGATAGTATGAGTGCAAAATACTAGAAGTGTCATATTTTTAATCTACCTGGGGAGGGGGCAGGAGGAGGGGGGGAGTAAGCATGCACTCTTTAATGGGGTCAGAAGCTGGCTAATCCTCAAACGTGGCAAGGTATTGCTTGATCAGTCAAGTGGAATGTTTTTGAAGACACTGCGCTGTGAGTGGATGGGGCCAAAGTGGACGAGATGGGAGGTGAAACACCATTGCTGAGTGAGATGCTAAAGAGATAGAGGTACATACTTTTTCTTCTCATTTTTAAGGGGGATATAAATCATTTGATGTGGCCACAATTGATATCTTCCCTATTATTTACTGAAAACATAGTTGAAAATAGTGTGCATGAAACACAACACATGATGTTCATGTCCGTGTGTTCACATATGTTTAGATATTACAAACAGAAATGTGCACTTTATGTGTGTGCTTTTCCATATGGTGAATTGGTGAATTGTGTCTTGGATTGCAATACATGTAGGTTTATTCATGCCCACTGATTTTAAAATGAATGAATCATCAAAACTGTTAAATCATTAAGATTGATCAAAACACCTCAAAATAGCTCCAATCCCTAAAACTGATTCTGGTTTGCATTTCTGTCTTTTACATTTCATTCCTAATTTGTTATGCGGCGTTGGAAACGTGGAAGTGTTGCACAAGACTTTTGCAGCCGCAGCAGGAAAATAGCTACACTCCTCGCATAAATGACAAATGTGTGAAACCGGTGTACGGTCGCCTCGATTCGTGAGACACTTCTGCGTCCATATGGTACCAATTTGACAATTTGCTAAGGCAAGCCTTGTTGCAGGAGGCGTCCATATGGCAAACTCTGGGAGGGTTTTGAGTGAACGTCAACAAGTAATGAGTGGAGGGATTGCGAGGGAAGGGGGGGCTGGAATAAGACGAAGAAGCCGATGCCACGCTAATTTAATTAATCAATGTGATCGGGGGCTGATGCATTTCTGATGGTTTACTCTGTCTGCATTGAAAAGAGAGGTGACACACACATACACAGAGACACACTTCATACAGACAGGACATACATGGTTCCCACCCACCATAATGCACACACACACACACACACACACAAAAACACATTATTTCTTTACAGGCATGCACAAACACATAGACACATTACGTACAGGACACATGTGGCTCTCACACACCATAATGCACACACACACACACACAACACACACACAAACAGACATGCAGACACCCACGCATACACAGACACACAGACACACCCACGCGCCGAAATGCACACGCACACACACATACACACAAACACACACTCGTGTATTTACGCACGCACACACAAAACCCTGTGACGCACAGACCTATTTATACTCGCAATCTGCAAGTATGTGCCAGCGTGCATTCTGCATGCCTAGCTCGGCAACACACAAACGGCCACATATTTATGCCTTCTCACGTTCTGCCATGTTCGATGTTAACCTCCAGTTTGTCATGCCGCCAGCTTTGCTCCAATTGGCCAATTTGGGTCCCATCTAATGTATTAAATTCATCACGGGTTTATCAGCTCCACATTGTTTACGTCATATATTATATCATGTGACATACAGTTCCAGTACTGTGATGCACAAAAACCCTGAATAACAACCTATGTTTCAAGAAACCTGTTTAGTCCTTTTGTTGATTTTTTTCTATCTTTGAAGAAAGGGGACAAAATGACGCATTGTTTATCTGGTATATCTGTTTTCTTTATTTCTTTATATCTTTTTTTTTTTCATATCTATTTATCTCTCTCTCTCTGGCTAGCTCTCTCTATCTATATATCTATCTTTTTCTTTATCTATCTATATTTCTATCTACTATCACTCTTTTTTTCTATCTATCTATCTATCTCATCTTTCTGTATATCTATCTCTTTCTCTCTACATATATTTCTTTCTACTATCACTCTTTTCTCTATCTATATATCTTTCTCTGCGTCTATCTCTCCTTTATTTGTCAGTCTATCTCTATGTAATATCTCACTCTTTTTGTATTTGCCTATCTCTTTATATTTTCCTTTCTTTATCTTTCTGTTTATTTCTCTCTTTCTCTATCTCTCTCTATATCTCTCTATCTCTTCATCCATCAATCTATTTTCTCTCTCTCTATCTGTCTATCTATCTATCTATCTATCTATCTATCTATCTATCTATCTATATATCTGTCTGTCTGTCTATCTATCTATCAACCTGTCTATCTATCTATATATCTATCCATCTATTTATCAATCTATCTGTCTCTTGTTTTATAGATGTATGTGTCAGCTCCATTGTATTGTATGATTCATTTATTGAGGGTTGTTCACATTCCAAAGACACTCACATGCCAAAGTACCATATTGCAGCATGTAGTCCTTTACTTTTAATCAACTCGTTTATACTTTTTTTTCTCTTACCGAGATATCTATCATTCCACATCACAATTGCAACATTTGTCAACAGAAAGACATATTATCAATAGTTTTTGTTTTTCTTTCAACAAAAAAGAAACACTTTGTGACATTGAATGAACTATTTTGTCAAATAACAATTGTATAAGACAACAATATATTGAGAAAAAATATTTCAGCAAGTATTACTTTTTTGAAATGCTTGCAGATCACAATTATTTCATGTTTAGGATAATTCCAATTGTATCCTTGCATGAATAGAAAACTTGGTATTATTCTACTTATTTACACTCTTCATCATTTTTTTGTGTGTGGGGAATGGACAAATCTTTGATGCCATTCTTTTTGAAAATGTGTTATTTCAGATAGTGCTGAAATTTGCTTGTTCTTATGGGAATATTATGTGTATAGGGTTATTATTTTCTTTGTCAGCTTTTTAATCAGCTTCTTTTTTTTCTTTTTTTTTTTTTACAGATCATAGTTTGTGTCAGTCTGTCTGCCTGTCTGCTAGTATGTCTTTCTGTCTATCTGCATGTATGTATAGTTGTGTGTGTGTCTGTTTGTGTGTCTGTTAGTCCATCTATCTATGCGATAAGAAACTGCCCCCATCAACACAGAATGCACATTTTTTAAATTTCATTTTTTGTTGGCACAATATTATCTGCAAGGATGATTTTGAATGCCATTTGGGCCAGTATGTAAATTGTCTTACCCTCATCTTCCCATACTATGCATATCATGTGTTCTTGCAATTCCTATTTAGGAATTTTATTTTTAAAGCTGTATCTGTCGCCACCAATGTATTCTCCCCATCTTTACTAGTAGTTTGTGAGTACGAGGTGGAAGAGTGCAGCAGAAAAAGTCAAGTTTAAGGAGAAGGAACGGATATATTTTCTCATTGCTTTTAGATAGAAATAGAAAATGCACATCACGCATCACATTTACTGGGGGGATAGCATTAGGCCTGTTTTAAATGAGATTGTGTGAGGCTGCCGCTACACATGTACAATACAGCCGAACCGATGTCAGTGGCCGCGTACGATGTGCCTTGTAGAGCTGTGTACTGTGTGGATCGAGGTGCGGAAGTAGCGAGGGGTTAGCTCATCGTCATACTAATGGGGACCGGGTGTACAGTGTTTGCTGTGTGTGGCACTGAATGGTATCGGCGTCAGGGCGTCTATTTGATGTACATTACATCGGTTAGGGGCTCCGTCTCCTTGTAAATAGACGGGGTTTATGATTCATCACACCATCCCTTTCATATATCTTCTTCCTCTCTATATTTCTATATATCTCTCTATATATCTCTTTCACAGACACGCATGCACCCACAATATATCTATATACCATATGTTATCTCTTTCTCTTTCTTTTTTTTCTGCCTGGTTATGTCCCTCATGTTGTTAATCATGTCTCTTATTCTGTGTCAATCTTGTGTCATTTGCTGTCCAATGTTTTCTAAATATTTTGCATGAACATAATGTCAAAAGTAATTGCCCTTTGCACGAGACCCCTGCTTTGTTCTGTCACCATAATTCTCTGTTGATATCTCTCTCTTTCTTATTCTTTCTCTCATTATCAATCTATCTGTGGTTTCACCCTCCAGTCATTCACTATCCCTGTCCATCTCATGCCAACTTTGCACTGTCATCACATACATAGTGTATATATTGTATTAACATATCTTTTCTATGATCCTGTGCTCTTTCTACCTGCACTGTACCTCCATTGAATGTTTCTCTTTCTCTCATGCAACAGAATCTCCACTTTCCCCCGCTATATCTCACTCTGTATGTTGATTCTTTTGCTTCTTTCCTGCTATCTTTCTAATTTCTCACCTACATATATTATATCCAGACTAATACAGTAGCTCTCAGTGTCTGTGTCTGTTTCTGTCTGTCTGTCCTTGTGTATGTCTGTATCCTTCAACTCTTCTGACACTATGTTTATATCTCTTATATCGGCTGATCCTCTGTATCTTTCAGGATTCAGTACAGGGGGTGCTTACCTTAACACGCTGAGGACTAGTCCGGAGTAAACTCGGGCAGGTGTCTTTGGAAGATGCGTGTTGTAGCAAAATCGGCCTACCCTCAATGGGCTGATATACAAATAGTCCCCATGCTGTAATATTGTTGTCAGCATACAAGTCATGTATGCAAGGCATGATTGCAACTATACTCATGACTAAGTGGTATGACTGAATTATAACCGAGGCTATCGCTGCTAATAATGTACTTGCCCGGATTGTCATTCAGGCAAGGGCCTCTTGCTATTTTAAACCCTTCTGTGCCATGGACTTTGGACAGTTTGTACAATGCTATATAGTTTACTGTGCCAGTTAGCAATTACAGCATTCAAAGGGTTAGCAGACAAGTGCCCTTTTATTTCACTTGCCCAACAATATTGTTTTCAGTTGCCCCTGGCAACCAGGAAAGTGGTTTCAGAGAGAGGGAGATGCTAAAGATAGTCAGCAAGGACACATATATTATTCACAAGGACATACGCTGTTGTAGTACTCAAACTGACATAAAGGGACACAAATGGCTCTCATTCCTCAATGTCATCAACTCCCTTCCTTCCATATACATTTTAGTTACGCCATTGCCTGTATAGCATTAAAGGCAATATCTATGGTTTGCAGATGAAACAAAAATCCACCTTTAGTGCTTCAAAATAGTTTTAAAATGTGAGTTGGGGATAGAAACAACCGCGGTAAAAATTTTAACCAGTATAATCAGTGTTAAGTATTGTTGAATGTACAAACTGTGAACAATCATTATAATAAAATTGTTTCTGCACTAAACCATCTACAGTTATCGTTTATTAAGAAAAATAATGATATCTATTAAGATTTTATACTTCATTGCAAAAAACTTATATGGTCAGATTTTTGTGATACAACTGACCTACACATATATGCATCAAATGTGGTAGTTCGAACATTTTTTTTTAAATCACTGCTCGCAGTAACAAACAATACCATTAACAAGTAACCATCACATGGATGTACAAAGGTGCTAACTTGAATATGGTGCATTTGTTGTTGTTGTTGCTCATGTGTAGGTGTAGAAAACAATAATAAGCAATGATCATTAGAGTCATGCTTTTGCAGCTTGCTGTTGTGCTTGTGCAAATTACCAAATTAGGCTTGCAACAACAAAAAGCAAAAGTCAGATTCTGTTTTTCATATCATTTGTTGGCAGTGTGCATACATGTTGTGGGAAACAAACTTGTGGTGTGTATTATCAACTCTCTTTCTGCCACATTAATTTCCAGCCCATACATGTATGTGTGTGTGTGAAATTTTTGCACATTTGACTTATTGTCACCGAAATGGTTAAAGGAGTTTTGTCATTAATCAGGCTTCATACAAGATTGTATAGCATTCCCCTTTGCACTTCCAGGCCAGTGAAAAAACAAACAAACAAATACACAAACCAAAAATTATTTCATTCCCTACAGTGGTGCCATACTTATGAATGGAAAAAAAAAAAAAATTGTGGCCTGTGTCATTCAGGTGAAAACTTTGTGTTGTCAGAGAGGGTTACTTGACTACATCTTTCTTTATTTGTTTTTGTCAACAGGCCAGCAAGAAGAAGAAGAAGTCCGATTTCATTCCATACCGCGACTCCGTGCTCACATGGCTCTTGCGAGAGAACCTCGGCGGCAACTCAAAGACGGCCATGATCGCGGCCCTCAGCCCGGCCGATATCAACTACGACGAAACACTGAGTACTCTCAGGTAGGTTTTATTTTTTTTTTTTCAGCGACTAGGCTTGGTCTTAAGCAGGGAGGGAGTGGGCTACATATTACTTGTACTTCAAGAGCTACGGTAGATTAATGGGAGGCTTTTTGATAGGACGGTAGTTTCTAAGAGAGGATTCATGCATTATGTAAATGTGTAACTCTCCTTTTTTTTTTTCCAGAGTTAAACATCCTTTTTATAGGGAATTCCTGCAATGTGATTGGTCAGTTGCAGTGTAGTCATTTCTCACTGACTGCATGCATATTTTCCTTCCACTCATGCCGCTATGTATAACCATGCATCTAGTAGTTACAGGATGCATGATTTTCCATGTTTTGTCATATTTTAAAGAATTTTGACCCATTTTATAAAACAGGGTGACACACAGTTTTTCTCCCCTTTTTGTGTGGGTTGCTAGGAATTGTGCACACGCATTACCTCTGCATTATCTGAACCTGCAAGGCATAGCCACATGAGTTCATACAATTCAGAGGTACTCATTTATGTATAAACCTGTCTGTCTGCTGCTTTGCTGTGATACAAGGGCAGTGTTAATCAAAGGAAGATATGAATACAGTGCTGTCGTGGGAGACACACTTTCAATCATGGTGTCATAGCTGCGTATTGTAAGTCTCCAGCTTCTCTACCTCCTAAAAACACCGCAGGAAAATCTTTCATCGTGGTAAACATGATTGAGACTCGGGCGGCTAATGCATATGACGTGACGGCCTTCACTCGACCTCTGTAACCTTTCCATTAGCCGCGGGACTTGACGGTTTCTATTACGCCAACAATAACCCAAAACAGCTCTATGTACATGGTATTATGTGATCCATACCCAACTTGGGTTTCGCTTACTGTGGAAAAACCCTAAAGGCAGAGCTTTTTTTTTTTTTTTACTTTACTCTAGAGAATTATTCAGAATAGCAGTGTGAGAGGGAAAGAAAGTTATAAAAAGTAAAAAGATGGCTAGATAGATAGACAGGAAAAGAACAAATACAAATATGTAGAGTGTGTAACAGAGAAAATACAAATGAGATGGATAAGTGAAGAACAAAACAGCGAAAGAATGATTGCGAGAGAGGAGTGAGTTGGGGGGGGGGGGTTGGAGAAGAGACAGAAAAAAATATCCTGTCAGAAACATGTTTACTCCAAATGCGAGCCTGTATGCTTTTTGATACTGTAACGAAAGTCACACTCGTGAGGATGAAGGGAGGGTTCACAAACTCTTTAAAGTCATATCGCATCAGATGAGCAGTTTATCTCTTCCAATAATGTTCTGCCCCCCAAGCTACGATGTAAAGAGACCAGAAAGAAGAAGGCTACGTTGTTCATGATTGCAATATATCAACTAACCTCCTTTGTCAGGAATCCTCTCCACTCTCATCTAATGTCGCACGCTCTCCGCGTGATTACACAAAACGAGATAACAAGTGCTTATGGCCCTGTAATTGAAGCAATTGAATTTTAGTGCTGTACTGCTGTCCTGTTATACAGTAATTGCATGGTCGATGCTTTTTTTATTCATCCGCAGTGCAGAGTATAGCACCATATTCTTTGACAGGTCGCCATAAAAGCTAGACTAGATATGATAATTTAGATTTATTATGATATCAAATTGCACTTGTCATATTTAGATCAAAGCATTAAACATTGTGAGTAAAAAAAAGCATTCAAAGGTGTCAGTAGTAACATAGTACCCCCATATCAAATCATGAGTTCCCACGCACATTACAAAAGTTGTATGTGTTTCAAATTCATGAAATTTTCCGTAGAGATGTTTTCATTGCAACTGATTGACAAATTGCCCTACATCGACGTAAATAAGCACTGAATTGATCAGTGTTTTAGTAGTAGCCATGATAAAATTATTTACGTTGATGTAGGGCAATTTGTCAATCAGTTGCAATGAAAACATCTCGACGGAAGAATTTGATGAATTTGAATAACAAAGCAGTACCCGCTGCATGCTATAAGGATTAGAACCAACACTTGCTGTCGGGCGGAAGCTCAGTGGTCTAGTGGAGATGACGCCTGTCCGGTGATCAGGAGGTCGTAGGTTCGAATCCTGCTCGAGTATGTACGCCCATGATTTTTTATCATGGCTACTACTAAAACACTGATCAATTCAGTGCTTATTTACGTTGATGTAGGGCAATTTGTCAATCAGTTGCAATGAAAACATCTCGACGGAAGAATTTCATGAATTTGAATAACAAAGCAGTACCCGCTGCATGCTATAAGGATTAGAACCAACACTTGCTGTCGGGCGGAAGCTCGGTGGTCTAGTGGAGATGACGCCTGTCCGGTGATCAGGAGGTCGTAGGTTCGAATCCTGCTCGAGTATGTACGCCCATGATTTTTTTTTTTATCATGGCTACTACTAAAACACTGATCAATTCAGTGCTTATTTACGTTGATGTAGGGCAATTTGTCAATCAGTTGCAATTGTATGTGTTTTTTATTATGAAAGGGATAAGACAAAGTCCCTTGCTAACATTTACAGATGGAAGAGAAAAAAAAAACCCACAAAACAAAACCTAGCTTTACTGTTCAAGATAGTCCTAAAAAGAAAAAAAAAAAAGAATTGCAGTTTGTTTGTTCTATATTCATGTCTATATTGCGATACCCACAATTTCACTGTTATGCTGTATTTTGATGGGTCCGACATAAAAAGTGCAATGACAAAATGCATCCAGCAAGTTAACCCTTATTGTGCTTTAATCGCCAAATTTCACACACATGCTGGACTGCTTTCTTTACTGACTGGCACGGATATCCGGAAACTAATCATCAATGAAGAGAGATTATCTAATCCCCCAAATCGTATTGCATCACTGTGGTCTTCCCATTGGACTGAAGCCATTCCCACACTTGAGTCCAGGAAATATTTTTCCAACTCAAAGTTGATTAGCAATTTCAGCTGATGAACACTATTTCAAATGGTATCCTGTACACTTCTATGGAAGAAAACTGCTATACAAAAGTTAGTTTGTGTAGCAGTGGTGTAAAAATGCATAGCAAATTGCGATGCGATACCAGGAGAATTATTCCCTGGAGTTGGCTTGTAAAGCTACCACTCCATCAAGTTTGGATCTATTGCTGAGTGCTGATGGAAAAGTTTGGCAAGTTAAGCCAAGTGGCTGAGCAGGTAAAAGGTTACATTGTAAGTGAAATAATTAACTCGTTGAGGACGGTTTGATTTTGCTACAACACATCTTTCCCATAGAGGCTTGCCTGAGTATACTTTGGACTCGTCCTTAACGGGTTAAAAGCTTGACTTTGCTTTGTGTTAACCTCTATCACAGGTATGCAGACAGGGCCAAGAACATCGTCTGCAAAGCGGTGGTCAACGAGGATCCCAACGCCCGCCTCATCCGCGAGCTCAAGGAGGAGGTCAACCGCCTGAAGGTCATCCTGAAAACGGAGGGCATCGACGTCGACACCAACAACCTCAACAGCTACGTCAGCAACGTCAATGCCGCCCCGACACCGAGCATCTCCATCCCCAAGAAGATTCCGATGCCGGTGAAGGAGGACGCCATCGACAGGTTAAAGGTAAGGCAAATGGACGGTGAGGTGAATGTGCGGCAACGTCACTCTTGCTCGACACCAAACACTGTGCTCCAGCATCAGTGTTTTGTGATAGTATTTAACACTGCATACCCTACTTTGTCAAAATGACATTGTGTTGGAGTGTACAATGTATCTGGTGTAGTGTGCCTTATTGCTCTGTTGATTGTACTGAAATATGACAACATTCTAGCCTTGACACCAAGCAATGTGCTGCTGGAGGGTAGTGTTTAGTGTGCTACGTATACTGAGTGTCACACAGTGTTTGATGGCATAATGTTGTACATGTCTGGGCACAGCAGTGAAGCTGGTGTCATGTAGTGCCTTGTGATGTTGTTCATTGTAATGTACAGTGTACATTGTAGAATGAAGTATCTTGTAGTGTAGTGGAGTGTAGTATAGTGTAGTGTAATCGAGTATGGTGAGATGTAATGAAGGGAGATGTTAAGCACTTTTTGTATGGTGCATTTGAGAGCAAACACCTGTGTATCCTGGCTGTGTACCTGTACATTATTTATATCACATGAATGCGATCAAACATCATGACCAGGCATCATATGTTACACTGTAGAGGAATACTGACAGGTGTAGAATGATTTCAACCTCATTTTGGACTTAATGGCCATGTGAAGACAATTGATGTCACATGCCCCTTTATGCCTTACATGTAAGATATGAGTCTGAATCTACTTGAGCAGAGTTTCAATCTTACACACCAAATGCCTGCATCTTCTTTTGTGCGCATGTGAGCAGAAATAATTGTGACAAATGAGCTGCATTGTGAATTTACTATGTAACCCTGACCACAGTGCATGAACACTGCTTTAGAAGTGTAGAAGATGCATATTGATTCAAAACTTCAGTCCTAGACCCCGTTTACATTGCGGGGCTGGGCCGCGGCTCGGCCCCGGCTGAGTCCTCGGTGTAAACGCGCAAAAGGCCAAATGCAGGGCCAAAATTGGCCGCGCATTTGGCCATGCTCTGGAGGTGGTCTTGGCCGTGGCTGAGCCGCGGCCTTTTCTCAGTGTAAACGCAAACTGGGCCAAATGCACAGCCAATTTTGGTCTGGCTTCCAGGCCCTCTGCCCGTAGTATTTCGCTATTCAGGATATTAACCCCTTCAACGTCAAAAACTAGTATAGTTTACGGTGGTTTTGTCCTGCCAAGGATTTTTCCTTCGGCAAAGGCCTTTGCCCGAACGGAGACTTTGACGCCACGGAATCCAGTTGGCAAAGGGTCTGAAAACCAGACTATACCAAATTGCGTTTGTTTACAAGCAGAGCGCCACTACGACAAAATATTGATAAAGGTTTGAATTAAAAGCGCGGCCGAGCACGGCAGTGTAAACGGACAAAATTGCGGGGCTCGGCCCAGCCCCACATTGTCATCGGGGTCAAATTCTTACATGCATTCCATGGGAATACATCTGTACCTGCTGTGCCAGCACATTTAAAAAAAGTGACATGCGCATATTCCATGCGAGAAAGCTGACCTTTGACCTTTCTCTGGTCTGCAGGAGTCGGAGAAGCTTATCGCAGAGCTGAATGAGACATGGGAGGAGAAACTAAAGAAGACAGAAGCCATAAGGTTACAGAGGTCAGTATAGGTCATTGACCCCAAAGGTCATTTCCCCCTTTGTATTTCATTATCATCAAAGTTCTGTATATAACCTATCTTTGTGTCTATATGAAGAGTTTGTTCGCAAAAACCGATAAGTCCATTTTTAAAGATTTTGAAGTACGGTCTCTGTCATAAAGTACAAAATAATACCTTTTAAATGATGTATTGGTCACTACATATAAAGGTACATTTTTGAAGTTATGGTCAAAAGAAGCAAAAATTTTCTTATTATTGTCTTTATTTTTCTTGACCTTTAATCGCAAATATCTCCATTTGGCAAATATGGACTTATCGGTTTTTGCGAACAAACTCTTCATATGTACCCTTTAGCTATTGTTTTCTCTTCAGTACTACAAGTATTGATGATTTAGGACGTGGATAAATTGGAGAGATTTTGTGCCATTTCTATTTATATGAGATACATGTACTTTGAAAACAAAGTGATTGTTATGAATAATGAGTGGCTTTGTGAAGCCAGTAATCTTGGTAGATTTGGGACCCGAGCTGAAGGAGATTAGTGTTTTGTTTTTGTGTGTTTTGTTTTCCATGTTTTTCTTTCTTTTTCTATCCCTGTAGTATATGGAGAATGATATAACACAAGGATATTTTGTGGAAAAAATGCATTTCATGAACGTTCACCCTTGAATAATGTCCTGATGTAACATTTTTATGGATAGAGATAATCATGTTTTGAATTTACTCTGCTTTTGTGAAGGTTTGAACAACAGCAGATTTCTTCTGTTTTGGTTTATTTCATTCTTCAGTATTTGCATAAAAGCAACAGACTAATGTCTGTTTTATGCAAACTTTTCATACATTTTCAAATGTTTTTGTTGAGTCACTCGTAGAATGTTGTTTTGTATCATTCCCCTTGTATTGAAACATTTCTTTGAAATGCAGCAAATGGGATGAGTGATACGCTTGGCCGTACTCAAGGCAACTCTTCAATGTTGTTCATACCTTACAAATTGTTATACTGTGTACGCCATATATTTTGCAGGGTTTTTATATTGCAAATTTTGCAAGTCAGGTGATATTCACTATAAAATTAACAACACATAAAGTATTAACTCTGAATCTGACATAAATGCAACAAGCACACATATGTACTTGTTGGGATACATGTAATACAGTTTAGTAGGCCCAAGTCTTGGTGCACCACCTACATGTATGTGAATCAATGCACACACTTATTTATGATAATTAGCAAATGACACTGATATTTCCATCCATTGATGTTGTTGGAAATTCCAGATTCATGGAAAATCAGACTTGCTATTAATAGGCCATATATATAATTTCCCTTGACCTCATGACCTCTCTTGACCTCTTGACCTTTCTTGACCTTGTGACCTTTCAGGGAAGAGATGCTGGCAGAGATGGGCGTGGTCATGAGGGAGGATGGGAACACCGTGGGCGTCTTCTCACCAAAGAAGGTACGGACATGTCATCTCCATGGATACCGCTTAGGGAATAGTGACTGCATCAAGATACATGTACAATTTTTCTGCCGAAAGAAAGGTCGCAGATGACGAAATGTTTGCTGCCGATTAGAAAACCAGATGAAGGAAAACAGGGCATTCTCTTGAAACCCTGTATTTTGGGTCATTTCCAGTGGAAAAATATTTGTGACAAAGATTGAGTGGATAATAAAAAATCATGGTACTTGTAGTAGAAGTCGAAGTAGTGTTTATCAATTCACAATAAGTGCCACTGTTAGTATTGATAATTATTATCAACATTATAATGATGATAGAAGTGATAGAAATGATAACAATAATAACAAAGTGCTCTTGATAATCTTGATGATGATCATCATTATCATAATATCATATTGTTGTCGTTTCTAAAAGTGTTGGGCCTGTTGCTGTTGTCATCGGCAGTATTGATGGAATAGAAGTAGTCATATTATGCTGCACTTTTTTGCCGCGTACCGTAACAAAATTTCATCATACCATCAGTATTGTAGTCACTAGCTCTCTTCACTCGTTATGCCCAGTAGGTGTGTCTACTAGTAACAAACTTGCAAAGATTTGTTTGTATTCATTGATCGATCACAGACTCCCCATCTCGTGAATTTGAACGAAGATCCGCTGATGTCCGAGTGTCTTCTGTATCACATCAAACCAGGCATCACAAGGTAATGGCTACTTCTTACACTCATCCTTAACCCTATTCTAACTGGGCTATTTGAGACCAAGTTTTTACCGTGAGGGGGGGTCAATTTGACCCCCCCCCCCCCCCCCCCTTCAGATCTCGGCCGCCGATCGCGCCATAGTCGCGAAATTTTGCCTGAAGATAGAGCTGGATGTCAACTACAAGATTACATGGTCATACAATAGAAAAATATTGCCTTTCTATTTTTAATGAATTAATTATGCAAATTTGTGCATGAAATCATATTTTCACCTATAACTCCATTGAAAAGACTGGAGGATTGCTAAATTTTAATGTCAGAATTCCTCAAGACACATCAAACAATTTTCGTGTAAACAAATAGCACAATCGAAATCAATTTGTTTTCTATTGTTTTTTTTTGCCAAAATTTGTTGCAGGCACTTTTTCAGGCTTATCTACACTAGAATTAATTAATTTCAATGGTTAAAAGTTGAAATAATCTAATTTATATCAATTTAACCAAAAACACAATTTGCATTGGATTTGCACACGATATCATGAATTTGAGCTGTTTTTTGGTTGACATGCATATGCAAAACATTACGTAACTTCAAAACGGTATACCCGGACGTCGCAAACTTGGTCTCAAAATATGCGGGAGACTTCAATGAAAAAAGTCGTGAAACAACGCGGCAAAATCTGGTGCGAAACGTCGAGGGGGGTCAATTTGACTCCCCCCCCCCCCCCCCAGTTAGAATAGGGTTAAAGCATTATGGAGCTCCCAAGCAGGAAAAAAAAAAGAACACAAACAAATTTGTGCATACCCACTGTACCTTACGTATGTAGCAACTCATTGTATTGGATTGGCTTCATGTAACATTCATGTAACATTTATTGTATTTGTCATGTTGCACACTTTTGCACTACACAATGTATGAATAGGGTGTCAATATAATTAGAAATAATAACAATTTACCATAAATTACTAGTGGTGCGTGGTGTGTTATGCACTGTTGTAGACTATTGTACTCTTAACCTGTTGAAGATTAATCTCAAGCATACTTCACGGGCAAGTGTCTATTGGAAATGCATGTTACAGCAAAATTTGTTTGTCCTCAGTGAGTTAATGTATAATCAACCTTCATGAAATTCTATTTCACTTTGGCCCTTGGCCAGTTTGGAAGAAAATTGCTCTTGTATTGTCTTTTATTATAAATTGTCATGCATATAATGTAATAGAGTGCATAATATAAATGACGGACTATTAACATCACATTGCATAAGAAATTGTGAACATCAACAGATTCTTTGACTTCAGTGTCATACATATGATCTAGTCTAATGTATGAAAGACATCACATTGTAGTGCATGAAATATATCCATCAACGGCAGATTCATATGCACTTCAGTGCCATTACAGTCATGCATATAATCCAGTGTAGTGCATCATAGATCATGCAGTATGTACCTGATATTGCATTCAGTTTTAATACAGGTAAAATGAGAAAATTTACATCAGTTCTACACCCTTATAAAACTGCATTATATATATACCTCAGAAGTAATGATTTAGAGATAGAATGAAGATGTCATATTCCTGAAAAAGGAGAGGATTTACATTCTTTGCCAGAGACAGCAGACAGTGTGTACAATACTATGCAGGGCTTGTCTGTTAATCGACACTAAAAACACACAAAGGGTTGAAGGACTGGTATCATTTTGGTTGAGAAGGGATTCAGGTTTTGACTTTCTGCAAGATAATAACAAATCACTTATATGAAACATTGAAGACCATACAATTCCATGAGGAACTAAAAGTTTATTAGATGAAAATTGATTTAGAAATGGCTGAGATATCAAAATACAAAGTAAAACAAATTGCAACCCACCTTTTATTATGACCACTTTGTTTGTGGATATCTCAGCCATTTCAAAACTGATTTTCATCATTTTATCTGACTGGTTTGAAAGAGATTTTACATTGTCACTCTTTTAACTATCATTGTTATGCTGATGATATCCAGATATATACATCATTTCTACCTACCCAAACAAATGTCGTTGACATTATTCAGAAACTTGAGGCTTGCATCCATGATATCAAAAAGTGGATGAGCTCGCATTCATTGAAGTTAAATCAGGAAAAGTCAGAGTTGTTATTTATTGGTTCCAAGGTTCTACTTGACAAGGTTAGTCTTCCTTCTTTAACGGTTGACAATGATGTGGTTATTGCTCCATCTAAATCATGTAGAAATCTTGGAGTATTATTTGATTCTACAATGTCCATGTCTGTTCAGATCTCTGCTGTCTGTAAATCCGTGAGATATCAGTTACGCAATTTGGGCATTATTCGCAAGTATTTAACTCGTTCAGCCACAGAAAAAATAGTTCATGCTCATATATCATCACGACTTGACTTTGGTAATGCACTCCTATTTCAGCTACCACAATCTCAACTTTCACGGCTACAAAAATTGCAAAATTCAGCAGCCCGCGTTGTTACCCTTACCAGGAGAAATACTCACATTACCCCTGTTTTGTCCTCATTGCATTGGTTACCTGTTGAATCTCGCATTGTATTTAAACTATTACTATTTGTTTTTCATTGCATACATGGATCTGCCCCAGAGTACAATGTTAATTTACTGACATTTTATAATCCTTCCAGATGTTTAAGGTCATCCGATTGTAGATTGCTTGTTGTTCCAAAAACGAAGAAATCATGGGGGGATCGGTCGTTTGCACATGCTGGACCTTACCTGTGGAATCAGTTGCCTCAAGCTATCCGTCACATTTCGAATGTTGACTCCTTTAAAGTTGCCCTCAAGACTCATTTGTTCATGACCATTTTCCAGTAGAATTGTATATTATGATGTATATTTTTTCATTATCATTATTGTGTCATTCATTTTCATGTGCATGTTTGTGTAAGGATTTTTGTATTTCATAACTTACTTCTTCTACTGCGCCTTGAGCACGTTAACTATGTGGAACTGGCGCATTATAAGTACCCTGTATTATTATTATTATTATTAAATAAACTTGTAGTTCCCTGTAGAGTTGTATGCCCTTTATTATTTCATCTAAAGTGATTTCTAATTATCTCACAAGAAGGTAAAACTAAAATCCCAATTTCAACCAAACTAATGTACAATCCCTTTGAATCAAACTCCTCCACCTCAGGGTCGGACGCACTGATGCCAACGTGACCCAAGACATCCAGCTTAGTGGCTCCTACATCAGCGAGGAACACTGTATGATTGAGAACAAGGATGGCCAGGTCACACTCATGCCCTTCGACGGATGCATGTGCTACGTCAATGGCACCAAGATCACAGAGCCCACCGTCATCAATTCAGGTGTGTGGGACTAAGGACTCTGATGCCCAATGTGTTGGATGGGTTGTATTGTCTCTATTCGTCGCTGTTTTTATCCTGAAATAATGCACAGTCATAAACTACAGCATCTCTTTATCAATCTATCCTATAATCTAATCATCAATCTATGAACCCTTAGGCGATCATTCGACTTATGCGAGGTTGACTTGAACAAGGTTGACTGTATCTTGCTTTACGGAGCCACCCTACACTTGTTTTGCTTCGTCTTCAAAACCTGCAGGATACCGCATCATCCTGGGCAAGTACCACGTGTTCCGCTACACCAACCCGGAGCAGGCCCGGCAGGAGAGGGAGCTCTCCCAGCATGAGATGCCGATGACCGAGGCCGACGGCAAAGGCCGGGAGGAGGTCGGGGGAGGAGGAGGAACCGTCTCCAGCGGGAGCCGGGGCCAGGGAGACGGCGGGGACAGCGACAGCGTGACAAGCGTTGCGGCGCCCAGCAGCCCCACTGTGGACCAGCAGGAGCGACACGACTGGGCCTTCGCCCAGAACGAACTCCTCCAGCTGCAGGGCATCGACATCAAGGAGGAGATGGAGAGGAGGTAAGTGTGTTGAGTTACCGTGGAAACTGCGGAAGGCATCCATTCACCCATCACATCAAACAAACGTTCACCCACTACGGGACAATGCACTACGGATGCATTGCCAGTGGGAAATGATCTTCAATGGTAAAAAGGCATTCATACATCTTGTATGCAGAGCTTTAATGTGTGGTGAATTGAATGGACAGCAGCAGTCGCAATAAATGAAGTAATCAGGGTAGCTGGGGTAGAAGTAACCTTCCCTGTTATGATTGGAATCTTTACAAGATATTCAAATTTGATAAATTGAGTGTTGCCACAAGACATGAGTTGGGCTTTTCAGAGAGGTAGCTGCCAAGTGTTGTGTTTTAATGATTATTTAGTATATTTTTCTTCACCAAAAGGTAAGCAAATTTGTTCATCTAATTATGCTGGGCATTTCTCAGTTCCTGCAATTTTCACTTTATTGAACTGCAATTTGTGTTTTGCCTCCAACATGTGTATTTTTACTTAGCATATGATTCGTACCTACAGAGGTTGGTAACCCTCCAGAACTGCCTTGTTTAATTAATGGTACAAGTGTAGTAATATTGTGCACACAACCTTTTCATGTCACCTCCGTTACCACTGGTACTAATTTTGTATTCAAATTAATTCTTGCATCGAGTTGTTTCTTTAAGTGCAGCTGATTGACAAATTGCTCTACATCGACGTAAATAAGCACTGACTTCATCAGTGTTTTAGTAGTAGCCATGATAAAAATCATCGCCAACTGGATGCAAGCATTCATTAATTTAAATAAATGCGCAATACCTGCTGCATGCTGTAAGGATTAGAACCAGCACTGGCTGCTGGGTGGAAGCTCAGTGGTCTAGTGGATAAGATGCCTGTCCGGTAATCAGGAGATTGTTGGTTTGATTCCAGTCCAAGTATTATGCCCATGATTTGTTTATCATGGCTAATACCAAAACACTGATTGATTGAGGGCTTATTTACCTAGATGTAGGGCAATTTGTCAGTCAGTTACACTTTTGTGTTTTCTTTCTTTTTTTCACTAACCAACATCTTGTGCCAATAGTGTGAAATGTGAAAGGGGCTTTTTTTGTGAAGTCAAATCAAACAATTCAAACAAACAAATGAAACAAACTGAAAAACTCTTCTGCTATTAGACTTCTTGCCATGGAGATGCAGTACAAGAAGGAGAAGGAAGAAGCTGATCAGCTGCTGGAGCAGCAGAGACTGGTGAGAACTGAATGCTCCTTTCTCTCTGGTAGACCTGCTACTTGCTTCCCCCTCCCCCTCCCCCTCCCCCTCCCCCTCCCCCCTACCCCCCTCCCCCTCCCCCCTACCCCCCTCCCCCTCCCGCCTCCCCTTTCCTGAACATATCAAATATTGTTTACTGTTGAAATGTGATGACTCCAGCATATAAATCAAAACTAAAAAGGAAATGTGCACATATTGTGCTCCCTGAAATTTTTTCTCTGTGGACGTGGATATCTGAGGTACTTCCAGATCGGAGATTGTTACCACATGCGACCAAGCTCAAAAACTTTGTAAAGTTTGCACAGGTTTCCACTTCTATAGCACAGCGCACTCCCGTTGTAACAAAGTCCTCAGGACCGGCAGTTTTCTTTCGTTAAATTGAAATTTCGTTACAGCCAAACAGTAAAGTACGTAAATGTACACGTATATAGATGATGATATTTTTGACCTGAATTTTTACTTGGTTGTAATGAGCTTTTCATTATAACCGTGTTCAGGAGTGCACTGTACTGCACTTCTCATCTTCTGTTGCTAACAGTAACACTGCCTTCCTACACCCCACGCAGGACTACGAGAGCAAGCTGCAGGCCCTTCAGAAGCAGATGGAGACCCAGTCGCTCCTGTCGGGCCGGTCGACGCCCGGCGACCTGAGCTGCGAGGAGGAGGAGGACGATGGTCTGGAGAGTAAGTTGCTGACCATCCTCTTTCTTGCCGTCTTGTTCTGGTACATCTACTACTTCTCCATGCTTATCGTCTCTCTCCTCTTCCTCCTCAGCTGCTACCTTGTGCTCATGACGGAGCTCAGCTGACAGAAGGGGAAGGGGAGGGGGACGGGGCGGGAGCCAGGACCGGGAAGCGGGGATGGTGACGGGCGGGCCAGTGAGAGGTGGTCTGGGAGTGGTATCGGGCAGCGGGAGGATCCCGAAGGGGGTAGGGAATAGGTTTTGAAAATGGGATTTTGACCTTGTGTCCAAAACACCCTCCAATGTCCATGACGTGTGTTTGATGTGTAATCCTTAATCGAGTGCATATGATGTGTTAGTTACTGCCCTCCCCCCCTTTACTGCCCTTACCACCTGCCCTATTTGAATGTTAATGAGATATCAAATGCTCCTTTAATAGTCTTCCAGTCAGACGAGAAAGAAAACTGGTGGATATATTTCCCTCCAGTCATTGTCACACAACAGCCGCATGATTCGGTTGTCGTAATGGTCTTTTTAAGGGTATGCCGCTACTTGCCGGTTAACTATTTGCCCACAATCCTTGTGATGATTTGACTCAGTCACCTTCGATGCCTCTTCCAAGAGCCTTGGTACGGTAGGAGATGATGGCATGACAGCTTGTCATCAGCAAACTCCCAATCACAAAATGCTCTTTCACTGATTACTCTTGCCACCATCAAAGGTTTTAAAGGCACCGAGTGTATGACGTCCCTGAGCTTTGATAGTAACCTTGTGTTATTGAGGGACACACAGGGTGAAATCTTTAGACCTTAAGCTGAGGTTCTTTCTCATCCTCCCCAAACTGAACACAAATGCCTTGTGGTTATGATCACTCTGTTTAGACTGAAGCAATTTGTACATCACAAAGTTAACAGGTTGAAGACTAGTCCTCTAGTATCTGATAGGTGTCTACGGGAAATGCATATTATAGCGCTCAGTGGGTGAAGAGAAAATCAAATGAGGGCTTCTTCCATCACTTCCATCAAAAGGGAAAGTTTGAGGAATTTAGTTTTGGAAATGATCAACAGTAAGTTGAAAGATTAAGATATTGGTATATACAGCCTGCCATCCACCAAGCAAGCATGATGGGAAACTATGTTAGTACATGTAAATTACTAACTCCCAAGTCAAAGCTGTACAGTTATCCAGACTGCTTTACACTGCTTTACACAAGTGTCTTATTAAAATTCAATAGGAGAAATGAATTGAATGAGATACAAAATGCCCACATGTCAACATGAAGAGGGTCCATTTTGCTCAAAAGAAAATACAAATTGTGAACTTTGTGAACTTTGTGAGATCATGGCTACTCACTTTGTAAATGGTATGTTGAAGACAAGAATATTTACAATTTTTGGCACTAACTGAAGTGCAGGATAAAAAGGATATGAACAGTTTAGAGGATAGTTGTACTAAATTGACCAATGGACAAAATTTAGGCCATGTGATATTCATGTTTAGGATGAAGCTGTTGATAAATAAAAACCTGTATATTTGGGCTTTGTATTTAGGCATCTGTGAAGAAAAGTTGTTTTGATGGTTTTTGTATTTATTTATCATTCTTTGGGCAAAGCCTTCAATTGTGAGTGTAAATGAAAAAAATGTATAAGAAGAGATGACACTTGTGGCATTGAGAAGGATGAGAACTATCAGTATTAAAACTAATCTGGATAGTGCTAACCTGTAACATGTAGGGAAAAGGATGTGCCATGCGTTACATCGATGAGGGGTGATTGTAACTTGGGAGCCAACAGGTTAAGGATTGATCGGTTTAAAGGGGAGGTGATAGGAAGTTTGCCCAGGAGTTAAAAGATGTCGGATGGAGATGAACGAATTAATGACGATCGTGTGAAGCCATCTGAGATTTAGTGTGAGATGTGGGTTTTGATTGAAGTTATGTTTGGTTTTATTTTGTGCATACAATTGCCATGTTATTTCACAGGACCAAAGATAGTCTGCGTAAAACTGTCTACATGTGTGGTGAACGACGTGATTGCGTGCCGTATATATTTCTACAATGTGTATTTTTGAAGTGGGATGTTTGCCGTCTGTGTGTCATATAGATGAAAATCAAATGTAGCGCAATTCAAAGATCATATTACGAGTCTGAAAAGTGGAAAATAATTGTACATGTGATGTCTAGTGTGTGTGTTGTCCGTCCCTAATGTCCCAAAGTGTGTATTCCATCTCTTTTATGTTTAGAGTAGTTTCGGATCAGCCTTGCTTTTTGTTTTCCTTGTACAATGTATAATGTGTATAAAGTTTTTGTCGACTCATCGTCTGATTCTCTCTTGCTTAAATACCTCTTTAGCCGCTCCTAGTTTTCAAACCAATTCAAAGAATGTACAGGTGTAATTGTATTCATTATTTGTATCAAAATCTCATTTCAGTTTTTCAAACACATTATTTATGAGAGTTCATTGTCTACTTCATCAAATTATGATATTTGCACAATTTAGTTTATTTCATTTGAAGTCTGTATTCATATACTCATATGTATTCCCTTATTTTCAATATTTATATGATATGAAGCTGTGGAGTCGCTATGCAAGTCAGTAAATCATGAAGTTAATGACTTTATGAATTGCCGAAGTGATGATTTCCATCAAGTATTTACGTTTGAGATGAGTTTGTTGATCAAGGGAAATTTTAGGCACTTGACATACTCGTTGCCTGCATGTGATCTGTCCTGGAATATATTCTGTTTATTTATTTACTTATTTATTTTTTTGTAAATATCATGATCTATAGTATTACCAGTGACTGGTTAAAGTGGCAGTAAACAAACATTTAAGGATTGACAAAATACAAGATACCTTAAGTCTGGGAAGGCAAGTAACAGCACAGACCAAAGGTAATAATTTGTAGGAATATAGAAAATAAATTGGTTTACATTTGTCTTGTTAGAGACACTCATATCTTTGTGAGGGCAAAATTTTGCATATTTTTGTTTTTCGTTAATGCCCATTCCAATTGTTTAATTGATTCATCTGGAAAAATAAGAAAAAAATCAGGCAATTTGTATTGAAAAGAATGATTAATACCAAACTTTAAAATGACCTAAACTGATTCTGTTATCAAGAAGGTGAACGGGAAGCGAAACAAAACCCCCATTTGATGTAAAGTTTGTTGACCTGTGGGGACAGTGCAATATAGTGATGATGTCACACTCTGGTACCGGTTTAATACATCAAACCTCATGTCTCTGTTGATGTGCTATTAAGAGGCTGTCGAATATTCCCCTTCAGCAGTCAATCTGAAATCTTTAGTGAAGAACAGCTGGTGCTTTAGTTTAAAAAAACAGAAGAAGTAAGAGTAATGCTACAATGTACATCAGTATGTGTCTTGTCTCTTCACAGCAAAGGGATAAATGGAGGAACATGGTGTTATTTATGTGTTGGGTGTTCAGAAAATGCATACTGTATCGTATAAAGCATTGATAGTGAAATATAATGAATTGCTACTATCATGAGACTTGTCTTACGCTTACTAATATGAGACAATGTAAGGTAGATGCTGATTATGAAACAGTATAAAGACTGTTCATAACCATTTTTTCTGTCAGAACACGCATTTGCCTTGCAATCAGTGGAGTTACTTGTATGTGCTTCAGTTTCTTCATCAAAGTTCAATACTATGATGATGACTATGAATATTGATAAAATTTTATTTGGCAAAAAACAAACAAACCAGCAACCAAAATGAGTCCTTTTAAAGCAATTCCTTTTACATGCATACAGGACCTTAAAAGTTAAAAGAATTATTTTCTCCAGTCAACCCATGCATGAATTCCTACTTTATTTAATTGAATAGAACTATATACATATTAAATATTTGAATGATGGCTTTTACAGAGAAGTGCACCAACCAGGTCTCTTGATGTTAGCTTAAATATTGGATGCAGTGATTTAAAGTGATAAAACATCACCTGGGATAGGATAAAATATACCTCCTTGTTTATTGCATTGCAGATTTTTTTTATTTTTTTTGTTTTGTTTTTATCAAGACTGCATTTCACTAATCTTTATCCAGTTGTACTCAATATATACACAATGACTTGCAAAGTATGGTGACAAATGGTCTGATGAAGGTTGTAACATTGTCTACTGATGTTTAGGTAGGATGTTTTGATAGGAACTGATATATTTTGTGACTCTGTGATTCTGTGCTTCTGTTCAGGGGTTTAAGTGGGGGTGGGGGGGGGGGGGGAGTGGTCTAGTAAAGCCATTGCCAGCAGGCACTTGACTGGTCCTAGACACAATGCCATGGAGGTATCAAAATTTCATAGGGGATGGGTGAAGACGTACATGTTATGTACCTTGCAATACAAGGGATGCCTGCTCATTAAGTGTAACACATAGCGTCAATGTTTCTCTGTCCGCTAATCATTTTTTTTTCTACTCTTTAGTGGAATGAAATGAATGGAAAAGTGAAAATTTCTCAAAATGAAAAATTGAATGCACCAAGTAACTGGGTTTCTATCAGAGAATGCTCTAACTACAGAATGCTCTTGTCCATCAAGTGTTGTGGTGATAGGCAGTTTTAAAGGTCTTCAGATTTTTTCTTTCACAAATTTCTCCACATGTTTTCCTGTTGATTTAAAATTTACCATGTAGTTCTGGTTCTATGATTTCAAATCATATCTGCCTTCCTTAGTTACAAATCTTCTTAAGAACATATCTCAGCTTTCTGCATTTATTTATCATAAATGTTACCAACATGGTTTTGATCATTTAAGCAATTTTATATCATTTTAGGTACTGGATTCATTAAGAAACAATTTCATGTTTTTTTTTTTTTTCGTATGTTTGTAGAGGGGAAAGTATGCATTGTTTACTTTTATATAAGTGCAATATTGCTGTGTAGTAGGTGTTACAAACAATGTGTACATGTATCGTTGTGCAGATGCCTTCATGTAAGATATGAAAATAGGTGTAATGTTGAATGGATGAGAGTTTAGCGTGAGGTGATGTCAAACCAAATGCCACGATCTTAAGTTCTTCTGTGAAGACTTCCAACTGCTGTACTCCATATGTCTGTTCGATATGCTTCCTCATTTTTTATACATCTTGTTTACACTATTCATATTTCTTACGCCAGTTTGTACTCGACATCTTATAAGTTGTGATGATAATTTGCCGAATAGAACACTCTTTATTGTGTCAGGTTGGTCATTGTTTTTGAAACAAGACATCTACTCATCCCCCATGTGGCCATAGTTGAACTCGTTCTCAACTGTAACGTCTCAATGATGTGCATTCGGACTACAATGTAACGTATCTCTTGTTTAAGTATATGTGACCTAAGACAACCATTCTATACCCTTCCTTATTCATTGATCAGGGAATGTTCATCATGGGAACAACAACAACAACAACAACAAAACCTGATGACCCCAAAACATGTCGTGCATGCATGATTTACTTTCCACGCTAACAGAAGAGCATCATAGGTGCATGCTATCATTTTCCCTACAATCTTGAGAGAGAGAAAGTCTCTATTAAAGGAGTAGTGAGACGGTAGAAAGCGCCCTCTTTGTCACCTTGAAGAGAGTCACCACAGCGTAGCCTGTTCAGTATTCATCATTTTACCTTGTCGTAGAAAAATCATATATGTTATAGATTGCCAAATATAGAATTGCCTATATCTCTCTTGATCTGCATGCAAAGTACATTGTGATAAAGCTTTTTCATTTTCTGTCTCTTCCCTGAAAATAGGAAATCATTTGGTTTTTATTCAAAAATATTTTACATAATTTGTTTGCGTTACATATGTCGTGACCATCTACTTATTTACAAGAACTGTGTCTTCTAAGTTTGGTTTTGTGACGAAATTATGAGTTTATATTGTTTTGAACATATTATATAGACTGTGTATTTATTTTTTCTTTTAAGTTTCATCTGAACAACCACAGTACTGGCAGTAACATATATTTTGCCTCATGTAGTCAGACTATTGAGAGTATAGTAAAATTGTAATTACTGATGTAAGCATTGTAAATAACTATTCTTGACAGATGCAATAAATTTATAATAAAATAAGACTCGAGTGCGTCAAGTGACTTATGTCTAATAAGATAATCATACTTTGGTAATATTTTTGAAAGGAAAGCATAGGACTCTGAAATCTCTTGGAATAAGATTCATGTATAGTAACATCAATGTATTAAACTGGGGATTGTTTAGTAATCAATTATAAAGCTATGATGTATATCAATTGTATTCAATGTAAATATCATGCACTTTCATTTGCAAGTGATTTCTCGTCAATGAGACTTAGACTTGACCTTTTGCTGACTCTAGGAATTTTTTTTTTTTTTTTTGTAAGGGAAAGCATAAAGCTCAGCAGTCAGAGGTATTTCAGTTTGCATCAATTTGAAGCACTAAAAGCCTGCAGGCTATAAAATTTCAAATGTGTGAATCGAAAAGTGTACGCATAAAGTTACATGTATCTTTTGTCATAACACCAGAGGAATATGTGCTGTGCTTCCCTTTCAAAATGGATGTGAGGTACATTAAATCTTATGCAAGGGTATATTGTAATTAATATCCCCCTTCCAAAACAAAGATTGTCATCATCAAGAACCGACAAAACACTCACAAACTTCAAACATAAGATCCCATCATTCTGTGACAATATTCATGTCTCGGTAGGTTCAATGCATTGATCTGTAGATCAGAAAGACAAGAACAGAAGAAAAATATGATTAAAAGACAATCTAAACAAGTAGATGGAATTCATGATAGGACATTGATAACTATAGACTGTAGCTTTTATAACCACTTATCATATGCATCATGTTATAAAACAAATAATGCCTTCACCTGCAGTAAAGCATAATGGAGATTTTCCAGGCAGACAAAGTTAGAACCCTTGAAAAGAGACTACATATATACATTTCTGCATATTGAAAAAAAAAATTTCCATTCATCTTTCTCTCCTATTATTCATTTTCTCTTTGTTTCACTCTGTCTGTCTGTCTATCTGTCTGTCTGTCTCTCGCTCACTCTCTGTCACACCTGAACTCCCACTTCACATTCCACATCCACCACATTCCTGTCTATTGATCGGGATGTTGATGAGGCAATATGCCAACAGCTGCAACTGTCATCAAGTCAAGGTCTTTTCCTCCTCCTGAACTTGGGGCTGAGATAAAACATAAATAAAACTTAAGGAATTGGCCAGGGGAAGTGGGGAGGGTGGGGTTAAGCACCAGAGGGTAATTTTCCCCTGGCATTATGATGCCTCAAAAGCCCCCATCCTTTTCCTCGTTTATTCCTAGCTGAATACTCTAGGCATGTCCTCTACTCGCAGAATGATGGAGCATCTGTCACTACTGGGTGCTCAAGAAATTCCTTGCAAGAGAACTTCCACCCCCACCACCCCCCTGATGCCCCAGGAATGAATCCCTTGGGAAGAAATCTGTCTATTGCTGCCACCCCCTCCCCCACTCTCCCCTGCCCCCCCCCCCCCCACCACTTTCCACCTCCCATATGAAATGCCATTGCCCATTACAAACATCACAAATCATGCAGAGAATACAACAACTGCTATGACACAGCTGAAATATTTCTTAGGTTGCCCAGTAAGTGGGACATAAACATGTCATACCAGCTGGTCCCTATATTATTACCCATTCCTTTTTTTTCCCTCCTCCTCAATATAAGCCTCACCTTGGTTCCTTGACCTTACCCTTTCACCTCCCCTTCAAAAATTTCCTTGGAATTTCCCACAATGCACTGGGCCTTAATCATTTGCATAAGAAAGGCAGGTAGCGGGGTGCTGGGGAGGTACTCTCCCCTGCGACTCATCGCGCTATATTTAGTTTGGTGACTCACTGTGAAGAGCTAGCTGCCGGGGGAGAGGATCTCGGTTGCCGGCTGTGACAGCGGGACGGGGCGATAATGATCTTGATGCCTGTCAGACCGGGAGCTAATTGATGACTTGGCTATGATTATGCAGGGATCATTCTTGGTAGTGGGGGGGGGGGGGGGGGGAGAGGAGGAGGAGAGAGGATGAGCAATGGGGCTACTGGGCAGTAGCAGCTTGATGGATGGGTTACCATGGGAACAGACACCCAAACACAAAGGCATCTTGCTCAAAGCCTTAACCCTTTTGTGCCAGGACCTTTGGACACTGTGTACAATGTTATGGGGTTTTCTGTGCCAACTGGTACTAAACGCACACAATAGGTTAAAAGTTTGCAAATTAACAACTGAACCTTGTGCTGCTTGGCCTCAGTGGAGTTGAGGAGGGGGGGGGGATAGGTTTTGTTTGAATGAAGAAGGAAAGAACTTCGGGAATGCAATATATCCTTTGTTAATCCAAGCTCTGGGTAAAGCAAAAGAAGTAATAGAAGAAGAAAAAATAATAAATTCGAAGCTAAGTAGACCATGATCAAATGTACAAGAGAAAGTGAGAACTGCACTGTTATGAAAAGAAAATAGACCCAGCCGGGTTGAATGGTGGCATATATATTTTTTGGGTTCCTTTCATAGACCATTCTGCCTAGGGACAAAGTCAATCCCACAAGGAATACACATTCAATGCCTGCACTCTCCGATCAAATAGTCTTGCCACTGGTGCCCCTGTGTGAGTGCTTGACCCCGATGTATAAAGATTCTTATCTGGGTAGAAAGAGGCCAGAATGACTCAAGTTTTAGATTTCATGTTAATCCATTGAAAAAGGAAGAAATGTGTGGGATGAGTTATGGTAATAAGTGATGGATCTTTAATGGATAAGACACAATAAGTTTGGGTTTGTGCTTCAGCACAGATAAACTTGGAAATGTGTGCACATCCTCCATTTACACACATACACAACACAGTAGTTAGAGCCCTCTAGGATTTCATGCCACTTTTTTTTTTTCTGTGTATTGATATATCAAATCAAACTCTTTCACAACCTGTAGCAACTAGGGAGGTATGAATGTCAGATAAATAGTAAATTTGTATTCAATTGTCATCAGTGCCTCACATCCTAATTGCATGATTTGCGGGGTGTACATATTAGTTTATGAGTATGTTACATGTATGTCGTGCTGAAGTTTGTGCTGCGAGAGCAAGAGAAGAAGATGCGGCAACGGAGGAGCAGTGGCGCAAGGGACTGGCAAGGATAACATGACCGAACCAGGAGATGCTGAGATGAAGAGATCCGGACAGAAACAGCGCCATCATTCATGCAATATTGGTGTTTTTCGTCCCTTTTTTTTTTCAAAAAAAAAAAAAAAAAATCAACTGTGGAAACTGTTATGTGAGGCTGGATGTTTCCCTTTAAATTTTGAAAGCCAAGAGAATGGCTAAGCTCCTTTGTCTCTGTTAGATGTGTAGTTACCCTGTCATATATCTTTACCGCAGAAAACTTTGTGACTTTCTCATGTAAACAGCAGTGCTACATTGTATTTAACCTGCGTAACATTTCTGCTTGACATGTTGCTAGCTACAACAAAAACCCAGAGAGACAGAGAGAGCACGAGAGAAAAAAAAAATGATTTGAAAAGTGCTATGCATGTGTATACTGGGCTCTGTGATCTGTATTATATCACATGTCCTGTTCTCGCTCATGAATATTCATAAGCAGTGAAAGCAGTGCATTTCCATGGTACCCATCATGTGATGTATTGATTCATGTTCCTCTGGTAGAGTAGGCCTTTCCTATGAATACTGACATTGTGTTTGCAGTTGTGTTCAATTAATAGTGTCTGTTGTGTTGTTACCATGCCATATTAACCCATAACCACATATGAGAAGAATAAAAAAATATATGAAAGTCTAAACATGCATTTTCGCGCACACACATTCTATGTACACAAACACTCAGTTTTTATTTTCATAAGTATGTATGTTGAAAAAAAAAAACACCCCAAAACTGAGAATATATACATGCACAGAGATAAAGGATGTAGTTAAAGGGTTGAACTGGGAAATTACCTGGTGGATTACACAACATGAGAATCGTTTTGATAGAGAATAATCATAGGGCTCAACTGTAGACCAACCAACCCCATACTTTGAAAGGCTTTCAAACACAGCAAGCTTGCACTCTCTGTCCAATTCATGAATATACTTTCTAGACAAATTTCATTTTGATGGATAGTTTTCCCTGCAATAAAGCTGTAGTTTTCTTGAACCCCTCCCCCTTCCCATGAACAAGTTATATCCCATCCTTGCCGGTACATCCATTTAAACCTCACAGCCAATGTTATTGTAACTATGGGAAACACTGAACATGCCTTGTTTATTTACACCATTGCTTTATGGAACTTTGCATGCTATGTATCAAGTCTGGGGGAGGATCCATATCTAAGAGGCCATGGGTTAAGAACTTGCTCACTGGTTGGACCCATGTCCATGAGGTTCCGTCACACTGACTACTGCCTTTGCGTTCAGTAGATTTTGGAGCTTATCAAGTTCTGATTTTAATGAAGTTTTATAATGTACATTAACTTTTCACAGTATCAACGTGTTTGCAGTGTTCATTTTTATCCCTCCTTGCTCTTCTTTTGATACGTTTGTTGTTGTTGTTGTTTTTTCCTCCCTCAGAAATCCCCTTGATACCAATTCTTCATCTCTCACTTATGTCAATTTACTCATCATGGCATTCTAGTTTCCTATATTCTTACCTTTATCCATCTTATTAATCCTATACTCTATAGTTATGTGCCCTTTATTCCTCATATTTATATATTCTTATATGTCTTATTTCTCTTCATATACAATGTATCTTTCATATGTCTCTTTCACTCCTCTCGTAGCCTTTTTAAAGATATCTTTCTACATCTTTTATCCCTCCTATCTCCTACGCCTGTATACATTTGGTAGAAGTCTCCTTATGCTCCTTTTATCCCCATATTCAACCTCTTATTGTATGTCTCCTATGCTTCCGTTGCCCACCCATAACCTCTCCTATACTTCTCCATATGCCCCATTTATACTTCCCTTTCTCTTCCTTTACATTGCCATATGCATCCTATATATCTCCTGATGAATCTCTTATACACGTAGCTCTACTTATACTCCTATATGTCTTGCCCTCTGTCTCTTTTACCACTCCTTTTAAAAGTTCTCTTTTATACCTGTATCTTCCTTTGCTTCTTATACCATCCTCTTTTCTTAAACATATTTGTATTCCTTCTTAACCCCTTCCTAACCCATACATTCTATCTCCTTATGCCTCCTCCATTTCCTTCTTAACCCTTGCTTCCTACCAGTCATTTATCTTCTTTAATATGTGACCGTGCACCTCAAAACGAACATAAAGTTGCACACACTGATTTTGCGTGAGGACTGAAAATAAGTGAAATGGGTCAACCTAGCCGAACTTGATTTTTTCATATTTTCTGAAAGAGCGGGTCTTCTTTTACATTATGCTCAAATTTGGTATCATAAAACGGGCAGGAAAGTGTGTTTTTTTTTAGCAGTTTATCTCGAACATTTTTGGTAGAATAGTGTGATTAGGTGTGTCTTTAGAATCCCTTTTTCATTTCTGAAAAACCTTGTCCACACTCTTCACTTTCAACTCTAATAACTTTTGAAAGGATAGTGCTACTGCTTTGAAAGTTGGCATTAATTATGGACAGAATGTGTTAATGAGGCATGCTTAATTTCAGTATAATCTGATAATCTCTTCATTGTTGTTACTCTGGTGGTTTACTTCCTGTTTTTTGTCCCATTCATCGCACAGCCAGCACGGTTTGGTAAAGATTAAGCGCTTGAATAGACACTGTACTTCAGAGCCTCTTTTCTCAGTTCACACTTTTCCTGAGTTTGTGCTTTCTTTCCAATATTTAGATAGGTTAGGAGAGTCCATTTGATTTGAGTTATACATCATTTTAAAGCTTAAAATCTGCTCTTTCATAATATGGTCTTAACTAAAAATTCATGTCTTGCGATTTTTTGTTTGTTTTGAGGTGCAGGGTCACATATGTGACAGTGCACCTCAAAACAAACAAAAAGTCGCCAAACATGAATTTTTAGTTAAGACCATATTCTGAAAGAGCAGACTTTAAGCTTTAAAATGATGTATAACTCAAATCAAATGGACTCTCCTAACCTATCTAAATATTGGAAAGAAAGCACAACCTCAGAAAAAGTGGGAACTGAGAAAAGAGGCTCTGAAGTACAGTGTCTGTTCAAGCGCTTAATCTTCACCAAACCGTGCTGGCTGTGCGATGAATGGGACAAAAAACAGGAAGTAAACCACTGGAGTAACAACAATGAAGGGATTATCAGATTGAACTGAAATTAAGCATGTCTCATCAACACATTCTGTCCATAATCAATGCCAACTTTCAAAGCAGTAGCACTATTCTTGCAAAAGTTATTAGAGTTGAAAGTGAAGAGTGTGGACAAGGTTTTTCAGAAATGAAAAAGGGATTCTGAAGACACACCTAATCACACTATTCTATCAAAAATGTTCGAGATAAACTGCTAAAAAACACACTTTCCTGCCCATTTTATGATACCAAATTTTAGCATAACGTAAAAGAAGACCTGCTCTTTCAGAAAATATGAAAAAGTCAAGTTTGGCTAGGTTGACCCATTTCACTTGTTTTCAGTCCTCACGCAAAATCAGTGTGTGCGACTTTATGTTCGTTTTGAGGTGCACGGTCACATATAATGTCTGATATCCCTACTTTGTGCATGCCTGGCTTGTCCCTTACCCTTACCTTATACGTTGTACCTCCTTCCTCACACCTGACTGTCCTTTTCTCATCCTTTATTTGATGCATGTCCTGGTCCTTTCCCTTATCTCTTTGTCTCTCACTCTTCTCTAGCATATGTTTGATATTTGTTACTGTTTTCAAATACCTCACTTAAATAGCAATCACCTCTCCCTTCCTCATCTTTGACACTCATTAGCCTTCCTTTGATTCCTCCTTTCATGTGTACCACCCTCCCTTGTCTACATTTGGGGAAGGGCTTGTTTTTGCCATCTGCTCGGATGGAAAAGATGATAATATAGCAAGTAAGCATTAAAGCGCAGATAATTCTTTTCCCTTGTAATAAGGCTTCTTCAGTCAGACATTAGTTGAATCATATTTCTTAGATACATGTCACATCTGTGATGCAAGCAGCCAGATCTTAATTCCAGTATGGTTGAGGGTCAGACCAACAGTTGAACACTTCTGAAATTGATGTTAAACTTTTGATCTCAATACAAGATATTTTCCTCCGGAATTTTTCAGCTGTAAATGCTGCTGCCTTCATAAGTGGAGTACTCTAATATTTTAACACTTAGTTATAATGAAGAATGCTTTACCTGTGGTGGTATGAGCTTGCTTTACAAGATTCTATAATGTATTCTCTGTAGTGCTGAACTTGGGGTAATTCTCCAGTGGTGAGAAGACACGGGCAAGAAGTATTTCTTGCATCCATCTAGAGACAGAGTACTATAAGATATGCATTTATTCCTACCACGTATACGGACAGACCTCTACAACCATGCGATGTCAGACGTTAACTGGCGTCAGTACGCCTCGCCGCAGATGCTAGATGGCAAGCCATTAGCATTATGATTGTCTTTAGCTTGCATCGCAGTGAGCAGGAACCTGGAATCGTGTCTGCCTTGAAGGGCATTATTACATGAACTAAGAGTGATTACAAGATTCTCTTTTACAACTGACTAGCAAACGGGAAAATCTGGAAAGCCGTCTCCCCTCCCCTCTTTTTATCTCTTTGCTCTCCCTCTCCCCCTCTGTATATCCCCCCCCCCCCTCTCTTTCTAATGCTTTGTGTTTTGAAAAATAATGATATCATGTTAATGAAACTCAAAGATTCTTGTATTACTGTTTAAGGACATAGTAGCATGGGGAAACAGGGGTGGCCAGATTGAATTCATCTTTACTCGCTGCCCATCGGGGTACATTAAAAAACCATGACTAGTGGCAGGCCAGCTAGAAAAGAATTGCCCGTCAGTGAATTTGTGCATCATAGCATAAGCTCATCAGTGATGTTTGACTCTAGTCAAGATTCTTTGACTGTGTGTTTACTAACATAAAGATCAGTGATAAAAGTTGTACACAATTTGTTACAAAGATTCTCAAATATGCCCCCAAATGTCCACTCCCTGGCATCCCCTCGTTACCGGCTCTTTAATGAGGCAGAAACAGAATAAGTGAATATCATCTGCACAGATCGGACATTTGTCAAAGTTCTGTAACATACGGTACGTTCTACAGGAAAAAAAAAACTGATTTGAAGAAACAGCAATAAAATATGACTTCAGTTGTATGATAATTATCTCTAAGTGAATTATGACACATCATTATAAATTTATTCATGTGTTTGTTCTTCCAAAATGCCTCCATCATGATATTCTGTCATGAATTTTCATTGGTGTTTTCACTTTGACTGTGTTGTAACTAACTTCTTGGTAACTAATCATTTTTAAGGGTGTGTATATGGAGCTCTTCTTGTTATGCCTCATGCCCCATATTTCATCAATCTAATAATCATAGATGTGTGTATACCAATATCACTTTTTTAACAGCCTACCATGTACAGGGGAAACTCAATATGAAGACATCTAATGTAACAAAATGCCCGATATAACAAGCTCTTTACTTTGGACCCAGTCAAATGATGTCAAAATAGCTCAAAATAGCTCCCAAGACAAGAAATCAATTCATAAGGTGGAATAAAATTTCCATTGTCAGAAGAACCTTCTTGTATTGAGTTTCCTCTACAATATCTTCTTTTTTCTAAACCTGTGCTTAAAGCTAATAAAAACTGTGTAGCCTGGAGACTACTGTTATATCATATTCTCTTTCCAAGTGCCTTTTCCAAACAATTTGTTTGAAATATATACTAAAAAAAAGAAAGATTAAATGTGTACTTATCTTGCTTAGTGAGTGTGTCTTCTGTAATCTTTCTAGCATCGGGAAGACATTCTTTCACGCAGATGAACTTTAATCCATGTTTGTGCATGAAACAATCATAGTTCTGCACTGTCGTAGCTGCTCAGTACAAGTAGATGTAGACGGTAGCCTGTCTAGTGTTCCTGTATTAAAATGCAACTGTACAGTGTCCACTTCGCTCGTATTGAGATGTTTCCATAAGTGCCTTCCACACATTAGTGTCCATGATTTGCAGGTCTGATTTAAATGAGAGGTGTCCAATGATCAGTTTTGATAATTGGATTTTGAGATTGAGGGAAAATGTAGTATCTTTGCAAATTTGTGAGTCATTTAATAGTCTTTAAAGCAAATCAAGGTTCCAAGTTTTCAGTTATCGGGAGCAAATCAGAAAAAAAAAAGAAAGAAAGGGGAGCATCCAGCTTGTCATCTCAGTTTCCATGGTAACAAACCAATTTGCATGTTAATGACAAATGTAAGTCCGGCAGTCAAGAAAAAGTGTGAGAGTTGGTGAAGGGGGAGAAGGTAAGTTGGTTGCTCCGTTTTCTCCTTTTTTCTTGCCTTTTGTTGTTTTGCTCCTCGATAACTGCAACTTGACTATCAATCTTCCCCATGTTTTTTTTTTTAATTTAATTTATCTTTGCTGTTGAGTCAAATTCTTCCCAGTAAATGTCATAAAGTCTAGATTATCAATTTTATGGGAATATAATTCTATGTTGATTTTTGGGGAAGACTTTTAAAACCACTGAAGAAATCAACAAAGGTGAATGAAATTGAGAATAGAATTGCATTATTTTTTTCATACTAGCATCTTCCTCAAAGACATATTCTTTCTCTCTCCCTCGAAGATAAAAATCATAAACCACAAAGTTGTGGTTGCCAAAATACAAGGGTTTCAAGATGTAAATTACATTTTTGTATACATTATTCCCAGCATAATATAATTTGTGTGTTGTATGAGTGTTGCTAAGAAAATATGTCCATTCTGTGCAGTTGAAGATTTTCTTTTCATACAAGATTAAATCTGTGCAATATTCTCAGGATATTGAAAGCTAAAAATATCAGTTGAAGGAGCTATTTTATTGCAATGACAGGCTATTACTGGTAATCACTTTTACGATGGAGAACATGGCAAAGCAGACTATTGATATGCGAGTTTCTTCCCGTATGAGTGCTGGAAGTAAGAAAGCAAAACATCTGCATACATGCAGAGATTTAAGAGAAAGAGCTTTAAAGGAAAATAGAAATCATTTGGATAGAAGTAGCATTAATTCTTCCCAATGTCTAAATAAGTAGAGTAATTAGAACTAGGAATGCCTTACTTTCTCTCGTCATACATGTGATAAAATCATATATGACATGATTTTGACAATATGTTTCACATGACTATACATGTAGCATTACCAGTTTCTTTGTTTATTGACCAGCAGTATCAATTGGTGAACGTTTTCACTTTAAAATGGAGTACTTAGAAGTGTGTACTCCACTGTATAAAAACACAATTAGTACATCACAATGTGCAGTATTCTCAAGAAAGTTTTGATATATTTCTTCATATTTTTCTCTATCTTTTTTCTTTCTTTCTTCGTTGATCACAGGTCAATGGACAGCGAGAGAATATCAGCTGGCCACATGGGTGTGGAGAAAGTGGAGACACTACCGGTTCACTTCTATCCGGGTGAGTCGTGGGCTCCATAGGGTGCAAAGGTCAGGAGTTCAAAGGTTATGGGATGGCAACTAGATGTGATTGAGAGATGCAGATTAATAGGTAGATAGATAGATAGATAGATAGATAGATAGATAGATAGATAGATAGACAGATAGACAGACAGACAGATAGATAGATAGATAGATAGACAGATAGATAGATAGACAGATAGATAGATAGATAGATAGATAGACAGACAGATGGATAGATAGATAGATAGATAGATAGATAGATAGATAGATTGAGAGATAGATAGATAGACACTACCACTTCGCTTCTATCCGGGTGAGTTGTGGGCTCAATAGGGTGCAAAGGTTACTGGATGACAACTTGATAAAAGAGAAAGGAACAGATAGATAGATAGATAGATGGATAGATAGATAGATAAATAAATTGGTAGATAGATCAAATGTAGATAGGTAGATAGATAGATGGGTAGTTGTAAATAGGTGGATGGATGCAGATATATAGGTAGACAGATAGGTAGGTAGATAGATGATTGATACATGTACATGTAGATAGATATATAATAGATGGATAGATGGATAAATAGATAGATAGATAGATAGATAGATAGATAGATAGAAAAGGAGATAGATAGGTAGTTAGATAGAAAGGGAGATAGATAGGTAGTTAGATACAAGATAGATTGTTGGCTGAGGATCTCAGTCTGTTTGACTATGAACATGCACAGACAACTATAATAGCACACTATGTATATTAAATGTGTGTGCAATTTGTGCATCTGTATGGTAACAACTACATTGATGATGTTTGAGCTAATTGACTGCTGCCATGGTAGCAACAATTATTTTCCAAGGTAAAAATCTTAATCACAAGCCTGATAAAGAAATCCTGGTGTGACTGAAACTGATTGCTTAGAGCCATTGTTGAGTATAATTACAGCTGGCCCTGTCACCATAGCAACAAGACTGATTTTTCTCTATGCCCATTATGTTACGAAATATCCACATGCACAATACGGCATAAAATGCCCCTAAGCCCATATATTAGTCCACTCATGTTTAACCCATTTAAGACGAGTCCCGAGTATACTTGGTGTTGTAGCAAAATCAGCCCATCTTAAATGGGTCTCATACTCGTCATAGATAGATAGATAGATAGATAGATAGATAGATAGATAGATAGATAGATAGATAGATAGATAGATAGATAGATATTGGTTTATTTCATCAAAAGGAAGGCATATAACAGCCCAGAGGCTGAACTGCATATCCTTGATGTAAATGTACAAATAAAACAATACAATACAATGATAAAAAAAGAAAACAAAAGAGCCTTATTACAGGTACTATGAAGTATACAGTTCTCTTTCAAAATGCAATTTTACATCAGATACTGATTACACATAATCAATTACAACTGAAAATGAAGTCAACTGATTAAGAATATGAAGAAACACAAATATTCTTTTTCTTTCCTTCTGATGTCCTTCCCACTCATCTTCCAGGATGACCTGTGGGGTAATGCCATCTTCCTCAAGGAGGCCAATGCAATCAGTGTGGAACTGAAGAAAAAGGTAAAAATCATCACCTCTCTGGGTTTTCATGAATCCCATAATTGGATGTCCAACACATCGACACCCTAATGTTTTTCTATCAATAGATACCTAAAAATATCTCACAATTTACCTGAAATTTTACTCACATGTGAAGAAAATACTCTGAATTCTACAAATGTGATTTGCGGTACACGCTCCGAACGCGTGGGTTGTTATTTTGACGCATTCAGTTGTGCCATACTTTGAAACCAACACCCCTACCCTCTATTGACAATACGTGTGAAATGCACGTAATGCTTTTCCTATGTGCATTTATAATCTACGGTATCATTGTTTTGCTGTTGATCTTGTTTAATATTGGATTTTCAGTAATATCTGGACATCTTCAAATCCCCAGTGAAGAATGCAAAACCACTGCGCGTAGTTGCATGCGTGAAAGTTCGTTCCTTACGCGCAATGCAATGCCACAATGTACCGTGTCCATCTTTTGGACACCTACTATACCATGCAATCATTGTAATTGGACTGGATGTGTTTTGAGTATAATACCCACCATGTGGCTCTTGATCTGCGTGTAGAACTGGGCACCCAGCAGCGCTGGAGTAGTAGTTACTACAGGCCCGGTGGAAGAACAGTGCTCATAACATAACAATAAGAGGGTGACCTGTATATTAAGAGGAGACCATTTTTGTGCTAAATTAGGAAGATAAATTGTAATGCTAGTAATCAACACATTTAAGTGCGATGAATGACAGCAGAGTTTCTCTTGTACTATCAACCTTAGATTTTGATGAAATCAACTGTACAGGGTTTTTTTTATTGTTGTTTTTAATAAAACCAAGGAGATATCATTTTGACACTTACATGTACTAGTTAATTAATGAGGCAACACTTGAAATGCCCCCCCCCCCCCCAACAGGTGGAGTTCCAGTTTGTGCTGCTGTCCGACACCCTCTACTCACCCCTCCCTACTGAGCTGGTCCCCAGCAGCGAGAGCCAGGAGGTGATGGAGAGACCCTTCCCTCGCACCGTGGTCGCCGTGGAGGTCCAGGACAAGAAGAATGGCGCTACCCACTACTGGACCCTGGAAAAGCTACAGTAAGACCACGCCCACTCATGAGTATTCATGTTAGACTCATCAATTGAATAAGATTTAGGAAAGTTATGAAGATATTAAGTTTTCCATTGATTGTGTACGAAAACTGATGCCAATTCAATTTTTCTGCTATACAGGAGTAAAACATGATTATATTCATGACTACATAACTACAAATAACGATCAGTTAAATATGTTAGGATTTTACACTGGGACACCAGTCTGTGCATATCCCCCCCCCCCCCCCCCAAAAAAAAAAAAAAAAAAAAAACAGAATGAAAGAAAAAAAGAAAATAATAAATTAATGGAAATCTTAGAATTCATATCTTTGTTCATTTCTCTTTGATGTAGATCAAATTTTCACTGTTGTTCCTTCAAAATTTTACTTTTTCTGTTTAGACAGAATTTCTACTTGTCTAGAATGTCTCTTTGCCTCATTGGAAAAATATCATATTCCAGAGGCTCTGGGTTAATTCCTGTGTTCAGTATACCTTTTGTTAATATCTTGGATCTGTACTGGAAAGTATAAAAGCTTCCTTTGTGCCTAGACATCATCAAAATGGAAAATAAATGTGATTTCATGCTGTGTGATGTTGTCGCCAAGGAAACGGCTGGAGCTGATGAGGGAGATGTACGACAACGCAGCCGACGCCACGCCCACGAGTCCCGACGGCAACATGAGCTTTGAAAACAGCGTCACGTGCCGGGATCCGTTCTACGATCGCTTCCCTTGGTTCCGACTCGTAGGCAGGTGAGTGTATTCAATGCGAAAGCTCGGCCGTGCGGATTTTCTCTGTGTCAGAATTTGAAGCTCCACTACCCATTTCAATCTTCCCCTCATTACCCACAATGTTCACATCAATTTTGCAAGCCAGAGCTACCCAGTCCCCATGATTCTGCAGAAGGCTGCCTCAAAATATGAAATGTCTCCTTCTTGTCCTGGCTAGTGAATATGAAACGTTTCTCTGATCTGAAAATTTATCATTTCTTTTGGAGATTCATGTAACACACAAATATCTCCCTGATTTGCTCTATGGGGAGCCTTCCTGATTAACATTGTACAATTATACAATCATGTGTGTGTGTGTGTGTTGGTGGGCCTACAAGGTTGAATATATACATGTATGACATTGCTGCCTTATAATTTCATCAAATTTGAAATGGGCTTTTTAAATGTTTAGCAATGTTATCAAACAGGCAGCTTTATCTGTCAATTAACATAAAGTTTATTATCATCATTATTATCACTGCCTTTTTATCATTTTTACTATCACAGCCACTATTTCCACTATTACTACGTACAGTATCCTACCAATGTAACCATTCTCATCTGCAACTTTGTCACTTGAGTTGCTTACAAAATTTATGAAAATTAAATTCAAGAAAACTTTTCAATATTCCCAGATCCTTTGTGTACATGAGCAACCTGTTGCATCCGGTACCCCTGGTCCATCGCGTCGCCATCGTCAACGAGAAAGGAGACGTCAAGGGGTACCTCCGCATCGCCGTACAGCACGTCCTACCGGACGACGAGACGCCAGACTACGGGTCGGGGGTCAGGCAGTCGGGCATGGCCAAGATTCAGTTCAATGATGACGAGTACTTCAACCGAAAGGTGAGCATCAGGAGCTGGTCTTTCTTCCTCTTCTTTTCTTGCATATGAGGTCTGCTGCCACGCTGTGTCACGAAGCTGCCATCACCAGTCCACGGTGTCACGGCTTGGGTTGGTCAAATCGATGGGAGGGCCCCCAGGAGGGCCAAAAATGATGGATGTGAGAGAAGGAAGTGAAGGAGGAATGGAAGAAAGGGGTGAAGATGGAAGAAGGATGGGGGAAGTGGGGATGGGGGGAGGGGGAGGAGGATCCAAGAATGGAATGGAAAAGTTGGATGAGGAAATGAGGAGAAAAATTCAAGGAAATACGATGTTGAAATGATATGAGAACAAACATGCAACCAAGGTTACAAGAGGAAGACTGAAAGAAACTACTGTATATATTTCGCGAGGTGCTATTCGCGAAATTGAAGACATGCAAAAATATTGACTCTGATCCCGATGTGAATGTGACGTACGCGTGTACACATCTCCGTTCAGTACAGCACTCCATGATCACGAAATTAACCACTTGCGAAATCAGCGGGAATTCCCGATTTGCGAAAATTTAGACTAGTTGTATATGGCGTATACAGTATATCAGAAAATTGGGAGAGGGGTAAAGCTGCAGCAGAGGAAACATTCATGTGAGAGGAAATTAGTAGTATTGAGAAGGGAAAGTGTTTTGTTGTTTCCTCTTTACACTAAATTTCTCGTCCTTGAAGAAGGTATCCTCATTTTCATCATATTCCTGTTGCCCTCCTTTTTTTTCCCACCAGCTGAAGAGAAACACTTCCGTCATAAACAAGGTGATGAGCCGTTCCAACATGTCGGAGGAGAACCTACGCATCGTGGAGGGTCAGAGAGAGAACTCAGACATGGGTAAGATTACCTGTATGTGATCAGAAACTCTATGTAGATTGTGGTCATTTTCTTGTAAAATAGTGTGGTAGATCCCCCCCCCCCCCCAGCCCCCAACATACAGTGTACATTATGTACATTGTATAAAATTGCAAATATAATTGCAAATTGTACAAAACAAACTTCACAGGATTAGTACAACTTATTCCATGTTTTATGTTATGTCAGTGATTGGATTATTGAATTGATTATTGCCTCTGTATTTTCAAGAGGAATTGTCAATATTTTCTTTGACAACAACAGTTGGTGACATGGAGTCACACAATCCCAATTTCCATCACTACGTATAAACACAAAGGACTCTGTGTGGGACTGTTGCATGGGGAATCATTATTTGAATTGTCAAACTAACATCATGTTGAAGTGTGGGGGTGGGGGAGATGGGGTAGGATTTGACCAAATGCCAACAAAATGCACCTCAAATTATGCCCAAAGTAAATTGCATGCAGTATTCACAAATGGGTGATGTCACCCAACTGAAAAAAGTTAATAGATAGATGTGTAACTCTGCAATATGACTGTAAAACACAATATTTTTGAGGCATGAAATTTTTACAAATTGGAGCACACGGCCTTTTTCGTCGCTTGAAATTTTTGCGAGTTGCCTCTTACATTCATTGCATATAGTGTAGACAAGAACTTTCGCATGCATTCTAATTTTGTGAATCTCAGCTCTCACGGAATTCGCGCAATTAAAATGCACATGAACTTTCCTTGTTTTACAGTAACCCTTATGCCCGCTATCTTCCCTACCCCATTTACACTTGCACGCACATGTAGACCTTGATGAGAAGTGTCACGACTTTGAAGCCATGAGTACTACAGAGAGCATGACGTCGCTGTCCACTCTGGACGCCTGCGACGCTGACCACCTCAAGATCGGCTCGACCTTCACCTTCCGCGTGACCGTCCTCCAGGCTTCGGGCATCTCCACCGAGTACTCGGACATCTTCTGCCAGTTCAAGTAAGTTGCACCTCAAGTTTTGTCCATGTCTTGGTGCTACATTAAACAATCATTATCTGTCTAGGATCTGGGCCCTTCTCTATGAACCCTTTTGTAACCAAAGGCAGCTCTCATGTGTACAGTAGCAATGACATATTGAAAAGGAGGAGCTGAAAGGGTTAATTACTTTGACAGGTGTTGGCTTCTGTGTCATATGGTATGCCTCTGCAGGTGTGTTTGTGTATGTGTATGTGTGTGTTAGCATGTCATGTTTATTGAGTGTGTGTGTGTGTGTGTTGGTGTGTATACTGTGTGTGATTGTATTGATGTGTATGTGTGTGTCTAGGTGTACATATATATTGCATCAGTGTATGTGTGTAAACTGTGCAAGAGAAAGTCCATGTGCCCATGTGTATTTGTGTGTGTGGCATGTGTATGTGTGTTTCTTTTGTTTATTTGCATAAATTTCAATTTCAAAAACGGTAATGTTTAGCTGCTGATGGATGACTGATCACGCCAGCAATCTATTTGAACAGGATGAAGGCAAGCAATTACAAGTGATTCCAGACCAAGAGTGAATGTTCAGATTCTGAATTCAAGTACACTGTTGCCTACTCTTCTTACAGTTTGTTATGAAAGAAATATGAAATAAGATGTAGATACAAATGTTTATTTCACACTGTGATGTAAGAAGTGGGCATGATAACTCACACTTATTCCAGTATTTGAGTGGGGGACTAAAATAATGAGTATGATTGAAATATGAAACTGTTCGGTAAGTTGGTCAGTCTGTCAGTCATAATGAATTGTTACTATTCATCAACAGCCAAATTATTTTTTAACTTTGTTTCATAAGCGGGCTAGCAGAAATGCATGTTTTTTACTTTGAAAATATGTTGATGATATCATTTGTGAAATAAACCAAAAATACTGGTATGAGACAAAGGTACCACTTAGATATTACTTTCCCCCAAGGAAAGAAGAATTCCAAGATAGTATAAACAGACAAACTACATTATTTATCTAACTGCAGTTCTACAATGTTTTTCCAGTTGTCCAGCACTTTTGGTATATGATATTGTAAGTACATCTGACTCACTTCATTACTTTTTGGTGAATTTCCGTGATAACTCCACCCTCCTGCCAAAGATTTCTCTACCGAAGGGATGAGGCCTTTTCCACCGAACCTTTCAAAAACTCAGAGAACGGTTCGCTGAGAATCTTTCACACGCAGAACGTGAGTCATGCGACCTTGTGGCACTCATTTTTGTTTTTTGTCCCGAGACAGATATGCCGCATTGATGCTGACTAACACGTGACCAATGGATGGATGTGCTTGATGCTTCTCGGAATGCTTGTGAAATCGCTCGCCTCATTTCATCTAGACCATTTCACTGCCCCACCACTATCTAAATCACTTCATTCAATAAAGCTCCATATAGTCCCATTCCTTTATAACTGTTAATAGCAGTGTGTTCTCATAAAGCATTGAAAATATCCTGAAGGATTTTCGAAATCCAATAACTGATAACAAACACAATTATCTCATCTTTAAAGAATTCAATGAACAACCAGCTGCCTGTTTGTGCGCTTAGAAAAGGATTCATGTTAATTGATGTAGGGAGAGTGAAGTTGTATCAAATTGTCTTTCGGTTGAACTTTATCATATTATCCCTTCATGAAAACAGCAAAACAGCAAAACAAAACAAAACAGTCATGGCCCACCTCAAGAAGCCTAGATGAAATGGGGAGAATTTGGTATGCTTGGGTCGCACTTTGATTTCGCTTTGAATCGATTCCGTTCAATTCGTGTGAATGTGCGAGAATGAAGCAATGTCGTTCAAAGTACCATAACGTGCCATTTCTTTTCGCAGCTGCGCACACTTCTATTCCATTGCAGAGTTTGCTGAACGTTGGGATTATTTCAACTTGCATCGTGCTTCTTAATCCTCCACCAATTCTGGTTATATGTGTCTATTTTGTTTGCATCTTGCATATTTTTGTCTTGAAATTGAAATTTAAAAAAAAAAATGCTGCAAAATTTGTGACCAAAAATTGTGATGTCAAATGTGAAAAAGTGTCTTCACACATTGCAAATTTCTGGCAAATTGGAAATCAGAGCCGTTTTGCCTTTTTCTTTTCTATTTGTTATATCATGACTTTTATTTTTTGATTTTCAGTTTCTCAGCCCAAATTATTTAGTTCTTCAGTGTCTTGCAGAATGTTTTGCCATTGTCCTTTGATTTTATGTTCCTCTGGAAAATGTCAAAATCTTGGCGATAGTGTGAAAAGGCTGCAGACAAGATAGACATGTTGAACAGTTGGTGACCAAATCGAGATTTAACTGGCAATAATTCGAAGATAGATTAATCATAAGATCAAGCTCGGGCTCCAGCTGTTTAATGGTTGTTATTCAAAGATTATTTTTCATTTACTCTACTCGTTGTCATGACATGTGCCAATATTTATTCCCTTCACAGTAAATGCTTTTCTTTTTAAATTTGTTTCCAATGCATGTAGTTTCAACACACATATAAGTCACTCTCTTTTATCCATGGCTGGCCTGATACAATACACCTCGAGGGGGAAAAATAAAAGAAGCAGATGAAAGAAATTACTTTGAAACACATTTTATTTATGTTTTGCTTGATACACAGCTTACTCCATGGCCAAGGGGCCTTTGTCACGCAATCGGTTGAAAACCACAGTCATTATTCCGGCCAATCAGGAATGCCCCTGGGCTTTTACTTTGTGCAGGATGTAAGTCTTTTTGTCAAGTGTCAAAAGCCTGTCTGGTCTGTCCAAAAAAAGTTTATGCAGTCTGTCTGTATGTCAATGTTTGTCTGTCTAATTTTATGTTTGTTTTTCATGTCATGATTGATGTGTTCAAAAGGCTAGTTTATTTCTGCTTTTTTTGTAAAAATGATTTACAAAAAAGAATGCACTCCTTATGTATTTTTCTGTTTATGTGGTTACATATTTCCAGCGCTTCTTATAATAATATCAATATTGATATCTTGCAGGGTTTCATCAAATATGCCTTAAGGTTAAGTTCATTTGCATAGCGTGTGCGTGCTCCATGATTAATGACTGTTTTACACTTACACCACATGGACCACCATGGCTTAGTGGTTAAGGTTATTGATGCCTAATCAGGAGGACATTGGTTCAAATCCTGCTCGGTGCATTTCATTCTTTGATATAAAGGCGTTATTCCTTCAGTGTACAATGTTGTACGTCATCACCGAGTCTATGTATAGACACAGTATAAATGTACATGTACTTGGCATTGCAAGTGTAACAGTATTGATAGGTTCTTCCTGTAAGCAGTTTACAGGCATAATTTACCATTTGCAGAAGAAACAAAAAGCCAGCATTAGTGTTTTGAAATAGTTCTAAAATGTGAGTTAGGGATAGAAACAACCACTGTAAGAATTTGAATTCGTATCATCAATGTTAAGTATTGTTAAATACACAAAATGTGAACAATAGTTTTGATAAAAATGTTTCAATACTAAACCGTCTACAGTTGCGGTTTAATGAGAAAAATACTGATATCTCCTTATATTTTAGGCTTTATTGCAAAAATTTTATATGGTAGGATGTTTTGTGATACAACAGACCTACACATATGCATCAAATGTGATATCTTGAACATTTTTAAAATCACTGCTCCCAAAGGTAAACAGGACCTTTAAATGCTGGATAGGCCAATCAGGTTAGATAGACCACATTATCAATATTTTTCACACAGGGTTAAGGTCAATAGGCTTGATATAGCTGCCAGTAATAATCAATGTTTCTATCCTTTGATTATGTAAAAACATACACATGTATCTTATTTGGCTGGAATTTAGGGTTTTTACAGTTCGAATCAATTTTCTTCAAGTTGATGCGGTTTTGGAAAGATATCTTATCTCTCAAAGGAATGCAGTCATTGAAACAAAGAACCCCCCCCCCCCCCAAAAAAAAAAAAAAAAATAGTAATAATAATCTGACAAATTACACAACAAAGTTACATAAAAATATATATGAATCATACCCAAATGTGTTGGAGTGATAGAGAAACTAAAAAAGTGTTCTTATCAAATCCTCACCATCACTATCATGAATTAATAAATTTAGCTTTGATGCATCCGAGATGGAATGTATCGTCGCTGGGGCAACAAGACCTCGTATCTGCAAAATGTCAAATGTTCAGGAGAGCCAAAAAACATGGTGGCCAAAGCACTATAGCGAACAGGAAAGCCTTTCCTTTGACATGCTGTGGTGGCTTCATTTTTGAAGTAAGACACTTGGGATTTGGACAGGACATCACTTATCCCATTATTTGACCATTAATTCAAAAAAGTCATTTTCACCAAAATTGCAGATACAAGGTCTTGTCACCCCAGCAACGGTATGTCATATTGGATTAGCCGAGTTCAGCAGATTTTACACCTCACTTTTCTCTCTTGATGTTTATCGTCAGTCTGAGTGTAGTTGAGACCTTTTTTGAAAAAACTAGCTCAATGCACCATGGAACAAGTCAAGAATGAAACACGGGTAGTGATAGGAAATGAATTAATAAGTAAAAGATGTTTTTTCTCCTCAAACTTTCAATGCATTCAATACAACACAGTGTTGAGACATACGTACAGTGTGGTATATGAACACACATGGTAGTTTTCTCTTTCTTATTTAGTATTGCTTGTCACTTTTTCTCTCTTTTTTTTTTCGTTTAGGGGAGATAGGGGATTTGGTGTGTGTTGGGGAGAGTTATTGGTGTTAACACTACTAGTGTATAGTGTACGTATATGAGTGTTCACCAATTCATTGAATCTTTGAAAGTTCAAAAAGAAGGCATAATACACATATTTTTTCTGCTTCCAGGGCTTCTCTCATAGAGAGAAATGACTGACACCCATACTGTTATGCTTAAAGTTTAAAGAAAAACAGAAAAGAATTTGTTTTGTTCTAAAAATTTGACAAATCTTACAAACCTGTATGGTACCTGTAACAACATCCAGCTCATAAAGTTCCATACATGTACTTTGCAACCAAGAAGAATCAGAATTTGTCATCATAATTTTCCTGTGCACTTGACATCAAAATTTTTTGAGTTGATTTTCTCATAATTGTGTTTACCTGGGGTCCAAAATGTTAATGGTAGGTGTTTTTTTTTTATTTGCTTGTTTGTTTGTTATGAAGGAAAAGTTATGTAAAGTCAGAACGATTACTGATAGATTATAACACCAACATCAAAACTTCAATGATAGGATAATTTCTCTGGATTTCTAGATGATTTGTTACACCTACATTGTACTTTTTATATGAACAAACCTTTCAAAAGCACTTAGTGAGTTTCATCAACCTCAAGGCATGAAAAACTGTAGTCGTAAAATGAGTTTCTGCAGTCTTCAGGCCAAAACGTGTTTATAATCACCATCTCCTGTTCTGTAGCGTGTCAGTGTTGTAGATCAGTGTTTGCGTATTACACCATGATATGAGCAACATGCATTGCATGATGGGAATGTATTGCTACACACCGGTATGCCTAACATCACCACACTAATCCGCTTCCTATCTACTGCTGCTGCTAATGAATAACATTGTTTTGTATGTGTGCTATGGTGTCTCAAAATATTTAAACAAAATATGATTTTTCATCAGAAATATTTCAGTGAAGCAAATGCAAAATTTATCAGTAAACTGAAAATTCATCTTCAAAAACTTTTGTAAGGTATCATACAGAATATTCAGGTTGTGACAAAAGAAAATGCAACTTTCATTAATACACAACTTCATAGTTTATAATGGAATCTGTTTTAATGTTGAAACTATCAAGACTCGATTTTAATGAGAAAACATTCTGAGAGTGAAATTAATTCTTACTACTGTATACAGTAGGAAAAGCCAGCTAACTAACTGCTGAAATTGCCATTATTAAAGATGTTGACTCTGTGCAAATAAGCCTTCTATACTTAGAAGTAAAACTTGGAATGAATTTACTCAATCTTGGCACATTGATATGCTATGTTTTAAGATGGCCTGTTCTACAAACTATGAAGTATACGTACATACATGCATTACAAAACTTGAAAACAACTTTTCATTTCAAATGTATTTTCTGTGCGGCGGACAGATTTCCACCACAGTCACGCGAGCGTTCATCGACTATCTGCGCACGTCACCCATCGTGTTTGAGGTTTTCGGCCACTACCAGGCTCATCCTCTTCACACTCAGAGTCAAACCACGACCAGGTGAAAAAAAAAAATGATGATATATCTTGTACGGCATGTGACATATTTGGCAGCTGAATCAAGTCTTACACCCTTTAAGTGATTCTGTTCTTAACCATGACAGAGGGACACTTTTTTTTAATATTCTTTTACACGAAGATCAAATATGAATTATACTTTATTATTATAATAATAATATAATAATAATAATAATAATAATATAATAATATAATAATAATAATAATAATAATGATAATAATAATAATAATAATAATAATAATAATAATAATAATAATAATGATAATAATAATAATAATAATAATAATAATAATAATAATAATAATGATAATAATAATATAATAATTGTTTTGGATATAAATTCCAAATTTTATTGTCCAAGAATGAAAATTCTTTTTGCCCAATTGATCGTGGGCCCGGCAGCCACTGAGCAGTGCCAGATCGACGTTGCTCTAACCTTTTCAACTGTTGAACGGCAAACAAGGTAGCAGCAACTCCCATCTTTTAACGTCTTTTGGTATGACGCGGCCGGGGTTTGAACCCACGACCTCCTGATTGTGAGGGCAGCCGCTCTACTCACTGAGCCAACACATCTATTAATTGCAAATCGTGAATCATGATTCTATGGAATGTGATAGAATTACTGTACCATGATTTTTTTACGGAATTGTATGAAGTGATTCTTGTAATTGCATATTTCAATGTTGAGTTATGGATTACTCTGTGGTGTATTTGTGTGTGTGTGTGTGTGTGTGTGTGTGTGTGTTCATTTAGTGACTTCTCTCCCAATTTTCACTGTTTGATTCTAATTACTGTACCAAATTCCTCTACAACCAAAATTTTCTTGCTGATATGTACAATGTACTAGCAAGTAAGGATAGGATCATTCTCAAAGATAAATTTTAGAAGTGCAGCCAAGTGCATCTGTGCAGCCAAAAAAAGTGTTAGAATTTGTATTGTGGCTTTGAAGGTTTTCAAACTCAAAGAAATAAAGAAATTAGGATTGCTGACTGAAGAGATATTTGATTTTTTTTAAATCTTGGATGAATTGTTTTTGTTTGTTTTTGTTTGCGTTTCTTCTGCATTGACAGGTTGAGACCACTGAAGAGGAGTTTCCCATGCACACTTCCAATGGCTACACCAGGTAATGGCGCCCCCTCTTGACCATGCTCGACCCAACCCCACCCCACCTCATGTCTCGTCCTTCATCCTAGCCAATATCTGACACAAAATTTCCCAAGCATTTGACAGGTTAAAGCAGAAACATAGTTCTCAGAAGGGCTCAAATTCCATCATCCACCATTTGAAATTTGCTTGCGATACGATTTGTACATTGACATACAGCTAGTGTACACATAGTATACTAAGAAACTTGTCTGGCTGACATGATTTGCCAAGATGATGAGTTGTTTCTTTATTACAAGCGATCAAAAGTGTAAAATACTGTATACGCCATATATTTCGTGAGTCTAAATTTTTGCGAATCGGGAATTCCCAACGATTTCGCAAGTGGATTAATTCGGTATCGTGGAGTCTTGTACTGAACGGAGAAATGTGCACGCGTATGTCACATCCACATCGGGATCAGAGTCAATATTTTTGCGTGTCTTTAATTTCGCGAATAGCACCTGACTTGCGAAATTCGCGAAAATAAAAACCTCGCGAAATATTCGGCGTATACAGTACATGTCTGTTGATCATAGTACTTGACTTTTATTCGAAAAGAACTCTTCCCATTCTGTAGTGGGAAGATAGAATGTACTTTTTTGGGGTGATATTTTGCTTTTTCGTCTTTACCCAACTGAAGTTGTGTTGTCACAGTGTTATTTCACTCATTTATTATGCGTATGTCACCCTTTTAGAGTAAAAATCAACTGTTTATGCAGTCATACAGAAACTTGTTTTACATTAGGGTATTCAGGGTATCTATAACACATACATGTATTACAAGCTACACTCTCATAACACCCATGCCATAGATTGAGCCTAATAATATGTTTGCCCCCTTTTGCCCCCAGTTCCCTCCCCCAGGATGGGTCTCATCAGCACCCCATCCACCAGCCACCTCCACTCCAAGCACGACCTGCTGGTCTACTTTGACATCTGCGAGCTTGCGCCCTCTGGAGAGTGAGTATTGCCATTCATCAGTGATCACTACATGCACATGTCATAGACTGTCACTCTCTGTCAACTGTGAAAACTTGGACTGATGCAGAATATTTGAATCTTGTGAAATAAAGGCAGGGGTTACAGATGTTTGAAAAATGCACAGAAAAATTGAAGGAAAAAAGCAGCTGTTGTAGTTGACACTCATTGTGGTATGATGATGCAGTTTCCTTTATCTGCACAATTCAACCCAGAGTACAGCTCCATAGAAGAAAGGAGATTTAGCAGTTTGATATCCAGCTACTTGTTGAAAATGAAGCAGACTGAAAAAGAAAAAGAAAAACTGAATTTTATTAGTTATTTAGATAAAGAATAATGATGATTCTCATATACATTATAGCAAGAGTCCATTGTCCACCAGAGATACAATGAAACCCTGACTCCTCTTGACATATTTTACTTGTGTAATATTGAAGAAATGAACAACAAATCACAGTTTTGAATTTCCCACCATAATAAACTTTGTCCATGGCAATGTCTATGTGAACGATATTCCTGTCTGCTGCAGAACTCCAGACATTGTTACCTTTTTACACTTGTGGGAATCCTTAGAAAAAAAAAAAATGTATATTGTCAGTATCAAAAGGGGGAGGGGGATATGTGAAAAATGTGAAACACCTCTGATGTATGACAAAATGGATAACTGGTGTTCAAGTGTATGTCTGATATTTCATAGGTATATCTCATTTCAAAGGCTTGCAAACATATTACGGCATTCCAAAGTCGCAGTCTACATGTATATATCATCAATGTGATGACTGTGTATCAACAACATTTTTTCCCCTCCTTTTTTGTCTATACTACGGCAACATCTAAGTGTTTATGTTCACTTGGGCCCCAACTTATAAGCGCTGTTTCTTATGGCATTCCAAGCATCTTGTTACTCTTCTTTCTTTTGTTTTAGTTACTTGTGTACAAGTATCTAAATTTTCTTTGTGTATCTTTGTGTATCTTCCATATCAATATATTTCTGAAATGATGGTGAAGAAATTGATATTAATTGAGTTGAATCAATACCTTTTCTTTCCCCTCTGCCACCAGGTACTTGTCAGCCTACGTGGACCACAGCGAGGACCTCCCATGTAGCGGGGTCTTCCTCCTACACCAGGGCATCCAGAGACGCATCGCCATCACCATCGTCCACGAGGCCACCGAAGAGCTGCTATGGAAGGACGTCAGGGAGCTCGTCGTCGGTTAGTCTGCCTTCCAGATCGCATTCAGTCTTCCTTTTTTGATATGATGCACTCTCATTGTAATGAACATGGTTATAATGAAACTCTCGCTACAGCAAAGTAAAAATTCACCCCCCCAAAAAAAAAAAATTACTCTAATCTGTATATCTTTTTACACTTTATTGTTCGGTTATAATGAAATTTCAGTATAATGAAGGAAAACTGCTGGTTAGTTAGTTATATGAATGGTCTCTTGGGACTTTAATGCATTAGATGTTAGGCTTGCAAAGCTCATTATATTGTACTTGCCAAAGTTTTGACTTTCAGAATCGAAATGACATGTTTCATTTCTTGAAAATTCCCAATACTCCTGCCTGATTCATTTTGGAAATAGGTAGTATTTTATGTAAAGGCAGTGAAGGCATGCTATAGTTTTGGAAAGTGGTGTAGCTCTGAGAGTTTATCCTTCTGTCTTCTGGTGACCGCAGGTCGCATTCGCACCACCTTGGAGGTGACCGAACCGGACAATGAGCTGTCTGTTCTCTCTCTGAACCTTCTACCGGCCAGCCACGGGGGGCATCCAGGAGATGACAGGTGGGTGTATGGGTCATTTCTCAAACATCCTCAACGGAATTCTGTACGACGTTTTCATTTTTGTGTACCTTATCAAACAAATTTGCTTGTTACTTATTGTTTAGACGTAACAGATGGTAATCAATGATGTTTGATTTGAACAGTTGCAGTGATAATGGTGATGGTGGGTAATGATGTTGCCAATGATGGTGATGATGATGATGATGATGATGATGATGATGATGATGATGATGATGAGGAGGAGGAGGAGGAGGAGGAGGAGGAGGAGGAGGAGGAGGAGGAAGCTAATGTTGATGCTGATGTTGATGATGTTGATAATGAAATGTTGAAGAGAGAAACAATTTAGTGTAATTTATTAGACTCTTCAAGCTTTTAAAGCCCATATTCTGCCAGGGAAGATTTTTCAAAGATGCATTTTTTCTTTTTTGTGTGTGCTTTTAATGTCAGTAGGGTAAGAAAATCTCATTTTAATGAGCCTTGGTTCATTGGGGTTTCAGAGAGATTTATTATAAGTGAAAAGCTCGTTATGCATTTTACAAACTCTGACCCTATCTTGAATATTTCACCAGATACTTGTCGGTTTAAGATTTGTCAGTATTTAAGGTCACACTTTAGGGAAGAAGTCCATCCTGAATAATGCACAGAACTGTGTGTCATATTTTTGATGATTTTAAGTTATGTCCTGTTCGTCAATATTTCTTTATATTGTAGTATGAAAATAGTGAAATAGCTTTATAGACAAACACATAACATTTAAAGTTATGTTAGAAGTAAATTTGCGGGATGGTTTCACTGTTTGTTTTGTCAAACAAAGCGATATGTATTTTAATAGATGGATTTATATGACACGCATGATTTCTGGATGGCTTATACATTTTGTTTGTTTGTTTGTTTGTTTCAGAACATTCTTCCGCTTTGAGGCCGCGTGGGACAGCTCGCTGCACAACTCTGTCCTGCTGAACCGTGTCACTCCGTACGGCGAGATGGTGTACCTCACCTTGTCTGCCTACCTTGAGGTCAGTGGCCACAAATATTTGTCTTTAACCCATTGAGGACAGACTGATTTTGCTACAACACGCATTTCCCATAGACCCCTGCCCGAGTATAATCAAGACTTGTCCTCAATGGCCATTACAAAACCAGTCATTTTGTCAATGAAATGACCATTTTGTTAATAACAAAATGAACATTTCGTCAACACAATGACTGATTTTGTATCGCAATAGGCCATGCGATACTCGGTGCCCTATAAAAAACTATGGTCTTTGTCCACTAGTTTAAACCATGCTTTCAATTGTACCGCCTTCTGTGAATTCAGGCCAGTGGGTTAAGACCCAGTAGCATGGCGATTCGTGGGTGGTCTGATTCATTCACTGCCCACTGGGGTATATTTGAAAACCATGAATAGTTTGCTATCAAAGTTGGTGAGTGAAAATAGAAGAGACCTTTTGGAGAACGTTACAGTACTAACATGAAAGAGTTTGCAGACCTTATAAAAGACCAAATTATGATCTTGCCTGTGAGGGCAGCTAAGTAACATCCCTTGTGTGTTCTAGCCAAGTTACAGTCTCAGGGGTAGGGTGTGTAAGGTCCATGTTGTCAGGTGGTGGGAGATCAGGGCACTCACTTAAGATGTGTTGAGCAGTCTGTTCTGGTGCACCACACTGGCAAGCTGCTGACTAGCGTAGCCCCCACTGATGCATGGCTGCATGACACACCCAACTCCTGTTTGAATCTGATTCAATGACCCCACTCCCTCCTTGTGTGGTTCACTCATTGTTTATATCTGTATTTACCCTCAGTTGGATAACTGCGCCCAGTCTGCCTGCATCACCAAGGATATCTGCCTCCAGATGTACGAGCGTGATGCCCGCATCAGCCCATCACGCTCCCTGAGGAGTCTCTTCGGCTCCAGCTACTACAGACCGTCCGACAGGTAGATATGGGCATGCTCTGCTGCCCTGTGTTGTTGATAAGCAAAATACTAGGTCCCAACCCCCTCCCCCCCCCCCCCCCCAGGTTGTGAATTGGAGTTTGTGTATGTGTGTCTGTGTGTGTGAGAGAGAGAAAGAAAGAAAAGGGGGGGGGGGGAACCGCAGCTTGAAGGTTTCCACATATCTCACCAAAACAGGTTACAATGAGCATCAAGTTTAGGTGTCGGTCAAACCCATGCTTCTATGCCAAGCTTTGAATAGAGTGCTTTGAAATGGATTCTCCAGCTACTATGTGAGAGAGGGGAAAAACTAGAAACATATTACTGGTAGAATTGTAAACATACTGAATTCAATACTCAACATTGTATTGCAATGTATATTTCAAATGCCTTTTATTTTTCTACCAGTTCACACTTTATCCTGAGTGTACTTAGTCTAAGTATTGGATTGAAAAAACTTGCATATCTGTTTTCACACTGATATGACAGAAACAGGGCATTAAAAATTTTCTGCACCATGAAATATTCCTCATTCTCAGTACTTTAAAAGAAAAAATGGGGTCTCTCCTCTTATGGTGTTACAAGCTGTGGATTTAATTTTTCTTTCTTTTCTTTCTATGCATTGTTTCCATAGCAACAGCGTGACAGGAGTTTATGAGATCTCTCTTCTGCGATCAGCAGAGGCCCTGAGTCCAGGTAAGAGTTTATCGAAGAAAGCGTAGAAAGAGGAATGCAATTATCCAAATTGTTGATAAGTCTTTTCTTTTTCTTTTTTTTTTATTTGAGGGCTTAAAGTCATTAGCTGGGGTATTGAAGTGAATTTATTTTGATGACTTGAATGCTGTCATCATCTTTTCCAATGTTTGACCCATCAAATTTTTTAATGCTTTATTAGGAATATTTTTCACAGAGTCCAGCACAAGTATACTAATGACCCTTCTTCATCAGTGGCCACACCACATTAGATGAAGTAGCCGGATGTTGTAGCTCCGGTACAGGTTCTACAATTGGATGTACGTTCAAAAAACATGCAAAATTTCTCATATGAACTCTTCATTCTGCATTCCGCTTATGGTTATTCACATTTTTATACTGTTTCAAGCCATCAAACTCAACTGGATAAGGGCTGTTTTGCTTCCTTACTAGAAAGCCTTTTGTCTGGAGAAAAAAGGGCTTGGATAGCCACGAACATGGAGATACATGTACCAGAAAATAGGTACTGGTTGCAGATGCCTGTGCCAACTCTCAGACAATGCAGTTGTCACTTTAAATGGTTTGACGGTGTGAAAAAGAACACATTATGGTGGAAAATATGATGACAGTCTTCAAGTGATTTGATGTATAGGGAAGTAATCCTCTCTTACCTGTGGGTTATGTTTCATTTTTTTCTTGCACCATGATGACATGTCATATAAAGCCTGCCATTAACCAAGACTAATTTCTTACCACTGGAATGCAGTGATGGGATAAGCCAGGATTGGAAAGACTGATACCTAAAAAATTAGGAATGAAAAAATAATAGAACTGTCCAAACTCATCTGAAAAGTTTCAAAAAGTTAGAAATTCCTTTTCAAAAGGCCAATGTCATTGTGTAATGACATTGTGACTTCTGGATTATCGAATTACAGATGTTTCTATTGCACCATGTTATCATGTTTCTTCTGCACATTCAGAATATATAAATATGTAATCTGAGATGACCTGTATAATACTTGTTACCTGTGGCTTTAGGTAATACTCATCAATGGAGAATCAGCTTGCACACTTTCAATGAGTGCAGGGCCAGAGAGAAGAGCAAGATTTCATTTTGATCGTATATTGTTTTGAATTATTGTTTGGGGGGAGGGAGGTTATCCACAGTAACAGAATGCTTGTCCAATCCTGGCTGTGCAAGATATCTTTGACTAACGGTTCTTTAACAGCATGCATATTTTGCAAAGAATCACCAATCATTCCACACAGTAGTTTTTGCCCTATCTCGTACTTGTAAGTGCTGCGCTGTCCCAGTGTAGGCTTTGACTTTCATTTTTCTATTATTAAAAGGAAAATAGGTTTTTAGATTCCATACTGAGAGAAATGGTGACTTTAAATCAATGTGAAATTAAAAAACAACAACAACTAAGCAATGAAGAGAAATGTTTAATCATTTGTTTAATGACAGATATATTTCAGCCGCAAGAGAAATATTTACATGTATGTGTTAACAATCTGCACACATGTATGGTGTTTTATCTCATGCTGATGTCAAAATTAGCCAAAGCTTTTGCATTTTTTTTTTCTCATCGGTAACTTTTCAAAATTAATCACCAGCTTTAAACTTTGGTTTTCATGTTTATACCCCAAAATTCAACTCTGCTGTTTTTGTTTTTATCACCATTTCAAAAACTCATTGCTTTATCTACATCCTTTTTCAGTCAAATATCTTCCTGATTCATACAGTTTGGAGGACAATTATTTACTGTATGCTTGGTATATTTCACAGTGATTTTATTTTCGAGAATTTTGCAAGTCCAATGATAGTCTGGAAATTATAAAAACTCTATGTGATATTGCCACTCATGAAACAAATGTTCCATATATTGATTTCAAGGTTTGAAATCCTTAAATTTTCTCCTGAAGAAGGATGCTACTTTTTTTTTTCTTATTTCATCACTGCACTGATTGAACAGAAATTCAATCATGCATGAAATTTTCTTACAAGTCCAAAGTTGTAAAATTTTAAAACTTGTGAAATATATGGCATATACTCTACGTGTGTGAATACATGTATGTACTTTGTACTATATTTTAATGATTTTATATGAATCAGTGACTAGAAGCAAACTTTTTAATGCCTTTGAGTGAAAATAAATCTTGTAGCCCTTTGCTGTTTTTAAGAGGAGTTTAGTTGAATTCTGATTCCTTCTTTATCTATATGCAAATATTTGTACACACACACTTGCTGGTGTCTAAGATCAGGATTGTAATTTCAGTGCCATCTTTCTTTCTTTCTTTCCTTCTTTCTTTTTTTTTTCAATTTCAGACCACTTTCTGAATTAAATTGAATACGCTTTCATTTATACTGAGGAATGTTCAGATTTGAAGTAGATATTGATTTTTCAGAAGCGTCTTTAAAACTCTATACTATAATAGTCTGGTATTACATGAAAAGGAGACAGCCGAGGCAAGAAAATACAAATTGAAATTTAAAAAAAAAGAACCTAATTCATTTCATTTTATAAGACCACCATGCTCTCAAGAATGAATCGACTCACATTAAAGCCATTTATGTTTTTGTGCATTATAAATGACAAGTGAGACAGAAATAATGATCACTTTTCCACGTTTTTTATTTTTTTTCTGAGTAGAGTACCCTGTTATATTTGTGAGAGAATTACACACGATGTGAGATCAGATAATGTCATCAAGATATTGTCCTATGGATTTTATTGACTAGAAAAAGCAATAGCATTTCATATTTCGTTTAAATTCATAGAAGCAAATTATAATTCAGAATTGGGTACTACTTGTAATGAAAATCAACTGAGTGGATTTGTTGGTTTGTTTTAAATTGTGATTTTGTGATGGCAATATTATCTTCTTGTTTCTTTCAGTATAAAATACATGTAATCTTTTTTTTATAAGAGTATGATTGTTCTTTTTAGCATTGTACTTCCAAAGAAGAATTTTAAACAATGCCCACTACCAATGATATGAGTATTTAATCATCATGTACAAGGAGTTTAAATTGATGTATTCAATGTCATTCTTATCATTTGATTTAAGTAGTGCCTGTAGAATATACCTCTTTTGATTTTGGGCAGTCTTCTTGTGTACAAGCTACATGAAAATCACAAATTTGTAAAGGGTCTGGTCAAGTCGAAATTCATAAAATTTTATGAGTATATATGAAGGAAAAATGCAAAAAGTCCACATTTGAAGTGAAACGCCCATGTCACCTAGTGTGACATAATATCAAGAAATCTCTTTCTCAGGTTCGTGCCTTCAAATCGGTGGGATCGTAGTATGTGTTATGGTGTATAACGTATTCAAGGACACTGCCTGAAAGAAAACAAATTATATTTTCGTAAATTCGATGGCTTGTTCTCTGCTGTTACCATGGCAACATTAAATTCTGTAAATGATTGCCCACATAAAATTGCCCAGCAGACATGTGGCAGTGGATAACTTGGGGGAGAAATGGTATGACCCACAGATTTGACCTTCTTCCATCCGTTAATTAACCCATCGAACACACTTGCAAAAATGACTTTTGAGGGCATCCAAACACCATGATTTGCGAGTTATGAGTGGGTTGATTCGTTCCACATATTCACGACAGTGGAAAAAGAATGAAATCTTTCCTTTTTTTCTGACATTTTCAAAGATCTTTCCAGTCAATTACTTGTAGCAACTACAATAGATTATTTGAAATTATGATTTGAATTATAGAAAAAAAAAAGAAGAAACTATCTTTCATGTGCATTTGCTCAATGAAATGAAAAAAAGAAAGAAAGCGTGACAGAATGTAAAACAATATCTGCATCAAGATATTGATTCACGCATTTGTTGCCAGTCTTATCCATATTCCTTTGTCAGTTGTTTTCAGTCATGCTCTATTTATTCCAGAATTTTTATAACGAAGGAACTGTGATACCTACCAACATGACCTCTTGTATCAGCTGATGTGGACTTTGTTAAGTTCAGCCATCTTTCTTAGATACTTGAGGAAAATTCAAATTGTCACTCCTCCAGTCGCGCCTAGCATTTCAAAATCGAAGAGGAGGAGAAAAAAAAAAGATTAGTTAAGCCCAAAATTGTCACAATTTGGGATCATTGGCTCCTGTCATTTCTAGAGAAAGTTGTGTGTCCAACTATTTTTCAGCCTTAGCTGAGATGGGTTAATTAAACACAAGTCCTGTTCATCCCTCTTTGTTTCCACAATCATTAGTAGTGACGTCTGTTCGTAGAACACTTCCATGCCACCCCCATTCATGTCTGTGCATTCCATTTTTCCCCACAACTTTTTTTTTCTTAGTTTTGACGTACAGTTTCATATTATATATGATAAACACTTTTTTTTTTGTTTCATCAGTGAGATTCACGGAGAAAGAGAAAAGTAGCATTGCATTTTAATACGGAATGCTCTGTTTTGTCGTGTATATGACAGGCACTCGCTTAGCATCAGATTTTGAAGGTATTTTTGCCTGCTTCATTTTTTTTTTTTTGCCAGAATGTCTGAGATTGTGAAGCTGTCTTGGGGTTTTCCCAAGTTCTTAGGGACTTGCCGCCTTTATTCTATTTAAGCTTGCTTCCCTTTAGCATCTGAAGATGCATTCCCTCATTTTGAGAAAGAAAAAAAAAAGAATATATATATCTATATATATATATATATATATATATATATATATATATATCTTCCTTTTGTTTTGTTTTGTTTTTTTTTAAAACTCCAACAACAACAACAACAACAAAAAAGAGAAAAGACAAAATTATTGCAATAAAATTCAGAAGACTTGCGTAAAGCTCTCATTGTATGCTAGTGGGTTTAGGGATAAGACGAAGCAGTCTGATATTCAATCATGTTTATATTCATTCATATGATTCCCAAAAATCAACCTATTTTGTGCTAATATCATGTGAGCTTTTGATTTCAGAAACAGAAACAATCATTTTATCACTCAAAATTGGAGTGCATTTGTTGAAGGGAAACCGGCATCCACCCCATCCCCTACCCCCCAACCCCTCCCCCCCAAAAAAAGACAACACCAAAAAACAAAACCAGAAAGACAACCAAAGAAACCAACAAACAAACACAAAAAGAAAGGAGTTTGTGATTGCAATATTTGCAAAATGTCTTATTCCCATTACCATGTCACCCTCAAGTATGATCACGTGATGGGGACTTTATTTTTCATTCAAGGAAAAAGTAAAGAAAAAAAAAGAAAAAACACCTTTTCCTTTTGATATCTTCCATACCCCAAGACAGCTTTCTGTAGTGATAAGCTTTGTGATAGCTAACTATCTTTGTCTACCCTATGACATGTTACTCATCGCTGTGCGGCATTCACTCGTCAACTCACACTGTTCTCTTTTGACATTTTCTCTCCCTGTGTAATCGTTGACCCCTCCAATTTTTCCTTTCAAATCTTCCCATTATATATTTTCATTCATTTCCTCATTAAAAAAAAAAAACCTACCCCTCCCCCACCTTCATTTTGTTGCTCACCCATTAAAATATTATTTTATAAATACATACGTATTATGTTTCCATTTTATTTTTGTCATTGTGCTCGTTCCGTTTTATTTACCATCTTTTCTAAACTGTTTTTTTTTTTGCTACATTCTGTTTTTTTTTTTATTAAATCGATACTATAAACACACTGACCTTTGACCTCTTTGCCAGGCAAGTCTTTTAGTCAGTATGACCTGAGGGAATTACTGGAGTCCACCTCCCCTCACTCCATGACACTATCCCCACCTCAATTGAGTGGTAAGATCCATGTCCATGCTAGCCTTGTTACAAGGCTCTCGTATGGGGTTACAGTCTCCCCACCATAGCTCTTTTGTTCCTGATTTTTGTTCTGCTATTTACATTGTAGTTACAATCTTCCTTCCTCTGTATCTTTGGTTTGTTTTTTTCTTCCTTGTAGCAAAAACCTCTATATGAATGGAAAAATATTCCACTTATGTGAACAAATACAATGTAACCTTCTGTCAAGTTTTTTCTTACTTTCCATTTAATTTTTTGTGTTGTTTTCGTGTATGGAATTTTAGTACATAATTTGTTGCAAATGTTTTGAATCAAAGAGAAGATTTGAATTGAAGAGAAGAGAGAATGTCTGATTGGAAAGCCAAAATAGGGGGGAGATGTGTTTGATATCTAACTGTATTGCAAGAAAACAACCAAAAACTTGTCATTTGGAGGTAAAGAGAGAAGGGAAAAAAAACTTGAACTGGATTCACGATTTAAGATGGCTGGGGATAACAAGAGCATGCATGACTAAGTTATAGGCAAATGTAATTCAGATATTAACTATAGATGAAATAGCAATGCAGTGAATCTGATATTCAAGTGGTTGATTTTTGCATAGCTAAGATTTCCTGCCGCAAAGTTTTACATATTATTGTATACCCCAAAGTATTGCGTCTCTGTTTACTTGATTGCATGCTCTAAAGTATTGTACTACAGCCAGTATGACTTATGCTACGTAGCTGTCATTTGTTATTCTTTTCTTTATTCAAATGGAAGAAGTTTTTGAGTATTTATTTGAATTTTATGTTGCATTTTCTTTTAAGTTAAGACTCTACCGGCTGCTTTCATAGACAGTACCACCCAGCATTTCATACTCCACTATTTCATCTCGTCTTTTGCACCTTGCATGAATTCATGTCTGATGTCAAACTGCTTCAATTTCAATACTTTTTCTTCTTTCTTTCTTCTTTTACTTCAGTGATGTCCTTCTTTCCCTCGAGAAGCATACAGTGCTCTCAATCTGATAAAACTGGGCAGATATTAAAGTGGGAGCAGAAATGTTCCCCACTTGTGATCATGAATTATTAAAGCTCACAGCCCAAGAAGGTTTAGTGTTTCTGTTGACGACTGAAGTGCCAAGTTTGGCACAGGTTCTTCAGAGCTTCTGTTGTCATGGTTACATACACTCTCATAGGAGAGCTGTAAATAGATGATATCAACTTAACTGATGGAATGTTACGTATTACTAACACTGCATATGACTGCATGCAATGTACATGTAGAAACATCAATTTTTCACAAGACTGATATCTTAAGTCACAAAGATTTCTAGGCAAAGCAGTCTGCAGTATGATCGTGATCATGCTACAATTAAAGTTCTGTCAAAATTTTGGCTATATAAATCTAAGAATGCTGACAGTTTCAAAGTTTGAAGCCCAATTTGTATAAAATCTGCAAGTTCACTCGTGTTCAACAATTATAGTAATTATCAAAACCTGCTATCTTGCGGATAAGATTTCTCATACTCATATTTCGACATAATTAAATGTTGCTGGCATACATGATGTTTGTCTCTGTCAAATTTGAATTAATTTGACCCTTGACCCTTTGTGCCAAGAAGGCGAAACAGAAGAATGGATGTTTCACCTTTAAGCGTCTGTGTTGATTATGGAGGATATGTATTATTTATTCTTGAAAGGGTCATAAGATGATAGAATACAAATGAACAATCCTTCATACAGCAAACTGTATAATTATATCTTTATTCACACCAACCTGTTAGTGAAATACAGCTGTATACAGATAAACAGGACTGATAAGATTACACAGCTGTCTTTGGACTTGATTGAGGCACACAGGTTGTTATCTCTCAATTGAAAAGTTTGAGTACCAGGATATCTCACTACAAATTTACCATGATAGACTACAGCTATTGTGGTACCTTCAGTCACTCTGTCTTTTGGATTGTCCATTCTGCAGTGACATCATCTCTCATTACTTGACCTCTACAACTCTCTCTCTCTCTTTCGCTCTTTTTCTCTTTCTCAGTCTTACACCTTTCTTTGAACCCCAAAGCATTCTCTCTTCACTGCACATCTTGATTCATTAGTGAAACAGTATGGTATATTCCATTGTAATGTAGGATTCTACTGCTCTCTCAAAAACAAAACAAACAAACAAACAAACAAACAAACAATCAAACAAACCAAACCAAAACTCAAAACAGTTATGGGGAGGTGGACTAGTATACAAATCGTATGTTTCAAATTGACTGGTAGCCTTCGAACTCATCTTGCATTGATCATTCTGATCGGTGGCTTCCTTTTTAGTGCTATGTTTGGAGGATAGTCTCACATAGGATTTCTTCAAATACTTTTGTTTGAGACGTATCCAAATGAAAGCTCGCTCATACATGTACGTGGGCGTGTGCGCAGGTCAAACTTGCAGAGACATCAGCATGTTGTCCAATTTTATCGACATCACCCCTCAAATGATTTATTTCCCAATAGAATACCGTAAGGGCCATTTTTTTCTTTTCATTCTTTTGTGTGTATCATTTCATATTAATGAGTCATATTTTTAGGCTTTCAGTTTTGATCTCTTTGCATTTCTGTTTTCTTTTTTATTTCATTTTCTTGCAGGAAGGGGATAGATAAGGAATACATGTAAAATCAACTTTGTTCTCATGTAGATAACCATGAGTCATTTTGCTCTCCAATACACTCCCAAAGTTTCTAATGTGATGTTAATATATCAGTTAATCCATCTGACCTAACTTCTCTCTATGTAAGGCAGCATAGATAGATTGTCAGATATTGCCCTCATATGTTTAAGTGTTTACTTGCACACATGCATACTTTCATTGATGATGACCTATCAGAAACGGCAGAGAAAAGTATTCTTCATAATGTCAACTCAACAAAGAAATACATACTGTCTGTTGCATTAGGAATATGCATATTGATTATCAAAGCAAAGAGCTGCAATGCTCTCTCATTAAATCTTGTATCATATTTTCAGCTTAATAGTGAAACTGCTGTACTTTCCAACTGGCTATTATCTAAACTACAATACTGGGTTAATGTGCAGATAAATTTTCATTCATCCTGTGGGTAAATAAATCTTTCAGCCTTGATAATGATAATTTATTTCTTATTCATTTTTTTTTCTTTACTTATACTTGGCCTTATGTGAATTTGACATCTCCTGTCTGATAGCTTCGGATACATTTTCACTTTCCGTTCAGATTTCACAGACCATTTAAGTTACTGGAAGTCATCAAGAGGCACCAAGAGGTGTTTCCTACTCGCGATATCTCTCAGAAAATCACTGATGGATGAAAAGAATGTTTTCTTTCCTCAGAGTGCTACAAAGGTCTTGCACGGCATTGTCCATGTGCATGCACAGCGGCCATGCTCCACACCTAAAGAAAGAGTCTATACCTCCTGTTCCTCCGACCCGCATGGCTTTAAATCCTTCTCCTACCTTGCTCTTCTTCAGTACATGCATGTGGATGACCTCATTGTTTGCGCGACAAGTGAAATAGTAGATTATCCCTTTTTCCCTTTTACACTGCACAGTTTGCATGCAGCACAGTGCATTGCTTATTGTAATTCAATATTGCTTTGTTGTCTGTACAGCATGCTATTATTTCTCTTAACTTTGTTGTTCTAAATTCTTCATGTGTAACGCACCTATGATTTACAAATGTACCACTCGATTTGTTCAATGTCAATATTTTCTACATCATTGGTTTCTAAAGTATATCGTTTGTTCAGTTTGTCAAGTGTATGATAGGATCATTTTACATGTAGAAATATCAGTGAAAGCAAAAGATAACATCACAGTAATTGTCCTTGCTGCTGAGTGCAGAAGAGTAAATTTTCAGTGCAGTCACTTAACAATTATTCAAACCTTTCTATATTTTAAAGTTCTTGTCATGGCGAAGATTTATAGTCATGAAGGTTTTCATTGACCAATCATAAAATATTAAGATGCATGGTAATGTTTATTAATGTCTGATTATTCCATAATTCATATTGATAAGATTAATTGGAAAATAGAATCAAAGCAAAAAGAAAATATAGGCAGAGATGTCCCTACAGTTTATATGAAAAGAAAGTAGAATGATGATTTTAAGTTGATCCATTATATGATATCAGAAGTTTCTAGCACTCGGCTTATATTTAGATACATCATCAGAGTTATGCAAAACAAATTGATTACAGTTGTATCATATTTTCTATTGGTATTTTTTTCCAAATTTTAGGATTACATACGGTCAAATACAGAAATACAGAAAGTGTCTCACAGAAAAGTAAATCTGAGTCCATAAGATTAAGATGTCAGGTAGACACTTGAATTTTCAATTGGAAACATTCACTATTAAATTCAGTGTATTTGATGTGAAAAACAATTTTGTCATAATTTGTGCTGCAAGTCTATGTCCCTGTTTGTTTGTGAGAGTGCTTCATTTGGCTTCTATATTAATAAGACTTCTACTTCTCTCTCCATAGGTACCCAGAGGCGCATGCGCAAGGTGATCGACACTTCGGGTACGTACGTCCGTGGAGAGGAGAACCTAAAGGGTTGGAGGCCAAGGGCAGACTCCCTGATCCTGGATCACCAGTGGGAGCTGGAAAAACTCAACCGACTAGAAGAGGTGGGATCAGTGTTTGGATAGGATTAAAGTGAGACGGTTATGATCGACGATTAGAGTGATAGGATGATTAATGTTTGGTTTGGATTAAAGTGATTGGATCAGTGTGTTTTGGATTAGATTAGAGTGATGGCATAAAATCATTGTTTGGATTGGATTGGAGTGATGTATTGAGACCAATGTTGGGATTAGCTGAGAATCAGTGTTTGGATTGGATTAGAATGATTCATTGGGATCAATGTTTGGATCATTTTAGAGTGATGGGTAGGGTCAATGTTTGAATTGGATTAGGGGGATGCAGTCTAATCAAGGTTTAGAAAAGATAAGTGTGATGCAGTGGGATCACTGTTTGGAGTAGTTAGAGTGATGGGTAGGATCAATGTATATATCACTGTTTGGATCAATGTAGAGTGATGGGTAGGATCAGTGTTTGTATTGGATGAGAGGAATGCAGTTAAATTAATGCTAGGATAACATAAGAGTGATGCAGTGGGATCAGTGTTTAGATTAGATTGGATTACAGGAATGTGGTCTGAGCAATGTCTGCATTAGTGATGCAGTGGGATCAATGTTTGGATTCATCTAGCGTGATGGGGTAAGATCAGTGTTTAGATTGAATTAGAGGGGTGCAGTCCAATCAGTGGTAAGATGACAGTGGTGCAGTGGGATCATATAATTTAAATTAGATAAGAGTAATAAATAGGATCAGTGTTTGTACTGGATTAAAGAAATGGAGCTTGATCAATGTTAAGATAAGAGTGATGCAGTGGGGTCAATGTTATTTGGATTAAATTAGACATTTTATTAAATTGAGGTGATGAAGGTAGGATCAGTATGGGATTAGAGGGAAATGGTCTGATCAATAACTTGATTGGAGTAGAGCTCTGAGCAGGTTGAATTTGGATCAGAATGATGCAGTCGGATCAGTCTTGTGTGGATGAGATTAGAGTGATGAGTTAGGATCAGTGTTTTGGATTAGCTTAGAGGAATGTGGTCTGATCAATGCTTAGATTTGATAAGAGTGATGCAGAAGGATCAGTGTTATTTGGATTAGATTAGAGTGATGGGTAGGATCAGTGGTTGGATTAGCTTAGAGGAATTAGGTCTGATCAATGTTTAGATTGGATAAGAGTGATGCCATGGGATCAGTGTCGTTTTGAGTAGGCAGGATTGATGGGGTAGGATCAGTGTAATATTGGATTAGAGGAATGCAGGCTGATCAAGGTTTAGATAAGACAAGTGTGATGCAGTTGGATCGGTGTTTGGATTAGATTAGAGTGATGGGTAGGATCGGTGTTTGGATTGGATTAGAGAGATGCAGACTGATCAATGTCTGAATATCATTTTATGCAGTATTAGCAGTGTTTGGATTGGATCAGAATGATAGAATGATGCAGCGGGATCATTGTTGCATTTTATTAAATTGAGGTGATGAAGGTAGGATCAGTATGGGATTAGAGGGAAATGGTCTGATCAATAACTTGATTGGAGTAGAGCTCTGAGCAGGTTGGATTGGATCAGAATGATGCAGTCGGATCAGTCTTGTGTGGATGAGATTAGAGTGATGAGTTAGGATCAGTGTTTTGGATTGGATTAGAGGAATGCAGTCTGATCAATGTTTGGATTATATAAGAGATGCAGTGGGATCAATATTTGGATTGACATAGAGTGATGCTTTGGATCAGTGTTTACATTGGATCAGAGAGATGCTAAGGGATCAAAGTTTGGGTTGCAATGAGTGATGTGGTGATTTTAGTGTTTGCATGATTTGAATGTGGTTCTTCTTTCTTGCTGTCCTGTTGTATCCTAGAAGAGTTAGCATTTATGATTAGGATGAAAACCCAGAGAAGTGGTCTGTTTCACACACCAATGAAGAAAGGGGCAAAGATGTCAACCAACTTACAGATAAACTCCCATGATGTGAAATAGACTAGAACAGTATCATCTATGCACATTGCACCAAACTGGTGGATGAGTTTGCTTTTGGGATTATGATAGCAGCATGAGAACAACTCATTACATTTGTAGAGATTGTATTAGTCAGCAGATGAGATTAGAAATGATAATGAGAATAAGGTTGATAATGAAACCTTTAGACTTGCTGGTGGAAGAAGACATGGCTTGCCTGAGGATAAACTGCTTTATACAGAGCTTTTAGCTTGCTCTCCCTTACTTGCCAAATTAGATTTGATTAATATCTGAATTAGAAGCAGTATTTGGATGATGTTATGGTATTAGTTGATCACTTCTTATTTTTTTCCATGCCTTCTTCATCCAGGTTGAGAGAGCAAGGCACTCCCTTCTCCTCCATGAGAAGATAGCTCAGGAGCAGTACAACACCCGCAGCCTCTCCATGGAGTCGGCCACGCCCGACAACCTGGCATCCTCCAACATGACCCAGTCCGACACGCTCTCGTCCATGGACAGTGCGGTCTCAGCCGATGACGGGGGCGGAGCGGCATCAAGTGTCGCGGAGCCCCTCCGCGGGGAGGAGTTGATCGCCAAGTGCCTGAAGCTGCTTACCCAGAGTCAACTGCCACTGAGGAGCCCTCCAGCAGTCAAGGTGGGTGGTAGCATCAATTTTGGGGAGTACCTCTTGGGCCATTCTTATACCCCTGTAGGAGGGGAGTGTCTCCAACATTGGTTGCAAAAGTAAACATGCTTGGTTGTGCTCAGAACAGAATGTTTCAATAGGTGTAGACCTCATTAGATTTACTGGTATATGCAGTAATGCTCCCGGGTTCCAGTTATGTATGCATTTTGGATGGACAATCTTTTTATCACAGTCTCATTGTCACACATGGCAGTGTACATTTCATCCTGTTAGAAAGGAATTTGTAATGGAAGAATCCTTTTATTATACGTTCAAAGTATGGGATTGAATACAGAGCATTTATTAAAAAAGGTGTATTATTTTAACACCGAAAGAAAAAATGACATAATCATTTGACCTTTCCAATGATGTCTCTAAGAAGGACATGCAAGTAACATTGTAGTTGAACTATATCTTGATTACTTCCTCGGGTTGTAGCAAACGCATGTTTGAAATTAAGCTGGCTCCTTTCTTTTCCAGCCGTCGGCCGAGATTCCCCCGGTGACCCTGCAGGTGACAGGTGCCGACTCGCCACCCCAGAACGAGACGCCGACCCCACGGAGCCCCTCAAAGTGCAACGTCAATGAGCAGAGCAAGGCCCTGGCCTCCTCCCTCCCGGACCTGCGCTGTCTCTCGCCCACCACGGCCCGCAAGATGCCCATCCCGACCGAGCTCCCCGGCATCCAGAGCTCATCGGACGACTCGGGCGCGGCCGGAGGGATGGGATGCGGGGACGGGTTTGGCAAGAAGAGGGGACTCCGTCCTCTCTACGTACCGGAGGTGGAAGAGATACGGGTCAGGTAAGGTTGCCATCATGGCAATTTTCCATTTTGCTTAACAGAGACTACTCTTTCTTTCTGTACTTTTGTCACTGGATAAACAAAGATTGCTTCTCTCTTATATATTGACACATCTTAAGTTCACAGATCACCAGCTGTTTATGGTAGGATTGAAAATGAGATTGTGTAGTGTTTCTGTATTTCATCTCTTTGGCATTAAGCATACTCTTTACCAATTCTATACTGCCGTCTTCATAATTCTTGAATTAAACATTACTAGATTTTGATAAGGTGTAGAACAAAAATGAATTTAATGCAGTGGAAGAATAAATTGTTTAGAAGCTGTATTATTTTGTTTGATTTTGATTTCAGTACACAGTTTGTTTTATTTCTTTTATTGTGTTTATTGGTTTGGTTGTTTTTGTTTATTATTTCTGTTTCTGTCGTTTTGTATTATACAGCTCTGGTCTAAGGTATATTCCTTTGGTTTGAAGCTTACCGCTACAGCAGTGTGGTTGGTCATTTGTACACGTGTAGCTATTGCTGTGTTTCCATTTTGTGTAGGGAAAGTGTTTGTGTGTGTGTGTTTGTCTGTGTCTGTGTGGGTATGTGCATCTATGTGAGTACTGTAAGAGTGGATATTTTCAAGCATGTTGTTTTTCATGCTCGGCTGGGTATAAAGAATTTCACTTTTTTTTTTTTTTTATTCCGCGTAATCAAAACATTATGTTAGACATGTGTTACATATCACAAGAAAAATAATATTCTTGTGCTTTTATTTTTGCACTAGCTTCTGGTCGCGTGAAAATTTTCACACCACAAAAACTTCCACTTTTACAGTATGCACCTACAATAATCAGTTTTGTGCATGTGCAAAATCTGTGCCTGCTCTGTGTGTTTCTAATATTTGGCCCCAGATAATTTGATATCACTCAAATACCCAAAATAAGTTTAATATGTCATGTAGGAACAAAGTCATAGTTTGTATAGGATGCAAGGGCATGCTAATAAAATAAAGATGCCAATATGAAATGAATACATTTATGAATATTCTTTTTGTCATGATGTTGTCTAAATTACAGCATCACAAAGTCTTATAACTTTTTTCACCCAACTGTAATGTATATTCTTAACACTGCTTCATATCTGTATTGCATGAAATAATTGAACTATACAAAGTAAAGCCCAGTATCTTTGTATTATATGAAGAAGAACCTTTGCAGTCAAGAGCTGTTTTGATTACCATATGCCAAAAGTTTGCATTTTGCTTTAAACTCCAATAGATGATACTTATACTATGCACATAATCAGCATATTTCTGTTGCAGAGACACATTATTAAAGTGAGAAATTATGAATTATGCATAAATGCAAAACTTCACATTTTTCATTCATTTCCACCCGATCATGTGTATTTCCACATTCTATACTGTCATTTAAAACCAAGCAAAAGATGATGATGCGCAAACTTGTTTTAAACAAGTTGTGACCTCCAAAAAGTATGAAAGTTGATAGGGTTGTTGAATTTTTGTCGTATGTGATATTTGTCTGTTTTTGTGTCAATTTCGTGTAGACTTTGTACACATGTACAATATCAACCATTAATATATTGTGAGTAATAATTATATCGTGATAATCTGTTTTTTAGTGGTTTCAGGTGTTTTGTACAATTCAGTATACTATAAATATGAATAATTACAGTTGATGTACTTCAGTCCTTATTGTGTTAATGTTAAGAGCCCAATATTTGTTGTCATTTTAATAGAGGGTTTTACCTTTGGTGATACAGCACAGCATGAAGTATCTTTTGCTGGTCATTTGACATTTTGATGACTTGGTGATGTGGCCAAACTTTGTTGACTATTGCCAATGTCAATATCTAATCGCTTTTTTATGATTTATAATGTGTTTCATTAGAATTTCGAAATATGTGTAGTACATACAAGAACTGAGTAGCTCAACAGACCAAACTAGCTTTATATAACCTGCAATTGAGAAACATACATTTAAACTGTGACCATTGCAAACTAACACCTTCAAGTTTGCAGTCTATAGATTAAGATTGTATGTGTCATCTTTTTTCCTGTTGTCATTGAAGTGGTTGATAAGTGTGATTAACGGAACTTTTTGTGGATGATTTTGTGTAGCACAAGACATAAATTTCTGTGATACTAACTCCCTTTTCTTTTCCTTTAATACACCTTCTACACAATATCTAACAAAATTCTGCCTATGCATTTAACCCCAAATCTCTTGATTGCAATACCCCAATAAGAGAACCCCTTCAATCATTTTTTTCATCACCATCAATATTTTCATCATCATCATCATCATCATCATCATCATCATCATCATCATCATCATCATCATCATCAGTGTCTGTATTATAATCAATAATGTCCCCACAATATTTGTGGATACTGTCGTCTAAATGATTCTTGTCTAAATATGAACACACACTTTGCCGCTATCATTGTTGTAACCATCACTATCTGCAGTATTCTCATCACCTTTTTGGTCATCATTGTCGTCATAACATTGCTATCAGTCAAAATCCTGCAATAATGTCTGCAGTTCAGTTTACAGTGATATCCCATTTGTCAAATGTTTACCACTCACTGAGTGTACATGTACAAAGTACGATTTGAAAGATACCATTATGAAACATCTCACAAGACCTCTCCCTGTAAAAACTGTTGAAAGATGTCTTTTGCAATATCTTTTCTGTAGTCATCTATGCTGCTGTTTTTCACAAGCATTTAATTTATTGCCATCTTTATTGAGGTGATGTACAGTGTACAAATGTACAGTGTATATGGCTATCTCTTCATCTTATATTCATTATTTGTAATTATTTTTGTCACTACTGCCACCATATCAATTAATCAGTATTGTCACCAGCATTAACACTGCCATCATCATCATCATCATCGTCATCATCATCATCATCATCATCATCATCACCATCACAGTCAGCGTCATCATCATCCACAACATCACCGCCAAAGTTGTCTTTGTCCCTGGCATCATCAACAAAATGTAAATGTGCAAACATTATCCTCAATACCAAGTGAGAGTGATACTCATTTGGCATCAGTTTCCATTTACCAGTTGCTGCGAGCTGGACAATGCTTTGATAATGTGCTGCAATATCCAGTCATGATATTCGCTCAAACATGATTTCAATGAGACCTCTACTGACGCCTTCTAAACACACACCCTCAGTTAAGTTTCTCTTCTTTCTGTCCCCCCGCTCCAGTCCCGTCGTCTCCAGGAGGGGCTACCTCAACTTCCTGGAGGAAAAGACGGCGGGGTGGGTGACCCGCTACGTGGTGGTCCGCCGCCCCTACGTCTACATCTACAACAACGAGAAGGACCCCGTGGAGAGGGGCCTCATCAACCTGGCCACGGCCCGTGTGGAGTACAGCGAGGACCAGCAGGCGATGCTAAGGGCAAGACCTCTCAGCATTGTCGTTAGTCTACATGTCCCTTTCTGTTCTTATTCCTACTTTAAGTTTGGTCGTAAAGCCAGGGTCCGGGTCTTGGATGCGACTTCTCAATTAAAGGACAATTCCGGTCCAGTTAAAAGGTGGTCCGAAAAGAAAAAGTAAAATTTTATAAGCACAGCAGTGAAAATTTGATCAAAATTGGGTAAAATTTCAGGAAGTTATGAAATTGTGGAGTTTCACTGATGATTTACAAAACAGTTCTCAAATAGAAATGTGAATATGCCAATGAGGGAGTTTATGATGTTGTCACCTCACAATTTTCACTTGATCATGTGTGCTGCTGAAAAATCAATTTTTCTGTAAAAAATTGTAAAACAAGATATCATTCCTGATTGATAGCTTCAAAACAATGACCAGTCAGTTTCATTAGAATTTGACACTTTGAAATAATTGTGTTTGAACAAAAATAACTGGAAATTCCAAGAGTTTTTGTGCAATGTATATGGCAAGTTGTGAGGCAATCACATCATCAACTCACTCATGCATTTTCATTTTGACTGTTTGAGAATTTGTTTTGTTGTTGTGAAAATGAGTGAAACTTCATGATTTCATAACTTTCCCAATTTTCATCCTATTTTGATCAAATTGTCACTGATTGTCATTATTACATTTTTACTCTTCCTTCTCAGACTAACTTTTATTGGTCCAGAATTATCTTTGAGTGTCATATCCTCATAAGAGGGTCGGGTTGCCGTTGGTGCCATGCACCTCTGGGCTGCTATAAATGCATCTTAACAAGGGCCTTTCTGTTCATGTTGCTACTTTTCAGAGTTTTGTTGTGACACATTACCCGCCCTTTCATCAACCTTTGGTCCTAGCTGTGTTTATTTGTTTCCTTTGTTTGACTTTGTTAAACCCCAGTGCATTATATACTTTCTTCAGAATTTCTCAAAAATTTTACTATTTCTTACCTTAAATCTGGCATAAATGACAAAAAGAAATGTTTGTCAAAGTTCATCAAATTCTACAATTTGTAAAATAAACAGACAAAGAGAGATACAAATTATTGTAGTTTGCCATCAAACAGCCAACAAATATAAGATTTTACACCATGCATTGTACCAGCACATTAGTTGAATACTACATTGCATCGTTTATGTGTATATAGCCATAAATCTGTAAAAAGAAAAGTATTCAGAATCAAGCAAAACTAAACAAAAATGCTAAATGTGATGATACAGTGATGACACAGAAAGGCCCAGTAGAGTAGTATAAATATGATAAAAGTAATTTCAGTAGAGTAATTCTGACTTACCCTTACCTTCTTGACGCATGATACAGAGAGTGCAACAGTACTTTATACATGTTCTCATTAGTTTTACCAAGGAGGTTTTATACATTGGAGTTCCAACTGGCTGTGATTATTCAAACAGTTGTCAGATTTCTATTGATGTACAAAGCCTCAAAGGAATTCCACAGGTGCACTTGTGCCTTTGATGATCGATGTTCCTTGCCGCCGTCTTGCTCAGCATTCTGAAGATTAATTTTGAACGTTATCATAATTTTGGCCATATTTTGCTTATCTATTTATTAAATGAAATGAAATTTCAATTAATGATGAAGCAGCCATGTAAAACAAAAGACATTTCCGTCCAGAAATTTGCGTAAAAGTGTAAATCTGAGCTGTATCACGTGAAAATGTTTAAAACTGTACCATCCTGGAAAGCTGGTTTTATCACTTTTCCGCTTAGTTTCCATAAATGAAACTAATATGGAATAATCTTCAAGTATAATTCTTTATTGATAGATATATCAGATTAGTGCCTGCATATGCCCAGTCAAGTAATTTTCATCTTCATTTCAGCATTTTTTGCTCAATTTCTATTCGCGCATCCTCATGTCTGTACCACCTACCTTTTATAAGAAGGGATAGCAAAAAGTAATTACCATCACAAAAAATATCTTCCTTTGAAAGTGGCTAGTGATTATGCCATGAGACATGAGTCAATTGTCTTCCTATCTGCGCGGCAGATCCTGTTTTGCACATGCTTCAAATATTTTTGAGCGGCAGCTTCGAACATCAAGCAAAGGAAATAAGACGGTTGTGACTCATTCTCTAAAACCTCCTTGGTTTTACAAACCATGGAAGAGAGACGGGAAACATACAATAACTTAAAAATGAAATGAAATGCGCATTCCGTGTGAGCTTCACAATAATGACATTTGTAAATAATTTGTTTTTTAATTTAATGCTGAATGCTTTCATGCTGCTTAAAAAAAAGGAGGGGGGGGGGGCTAATTGGAGTAATGCTTTACATGTGAAACATGCAATGCCTGACATTTCTCCATAAATCATTCAGTTCAGTATGCATTGATCAGTCAGGGAGGTGTTACAGAGATGGAGTGGCAACTCTTCTTAATTCATGCAAACACATGTTTGGGTTCAAGGCGTTACAATGGGATGTCTAGCATTCCATTACGCTTTGAAGTCATGCTCGGCACCGCTCTAGTTGCAAGACGAAGTTCAGAGACGAAGAACGCATTTCACCTTTTGTTGAATTACAAGCTTTATTTCACCGCAAAATTTTATATGAAATACTCGAATTGATTTAGAATAGTTTAGAAAAGAATTCAATATTATTAACACGTATTTCTAGTTTCTTCGTAATTCGCAAATCGAAAGGAAATGAAAATTAGGCCCTCTTAAAAACATAATTTTTTCTATAATGCACAAATTTCCGCATGTTAATTTTCTATCTTTTAATAAGGGATATTTTGATATTTCAAATAAAGTACTCCGTTAAAGCGTGTTCCAGCATGTTTTTAAACTATTTGCTGTTAAAATTGTGAGTTTTACACTGCATTTTGATTCGCTGCTCCAATTCAAGGTACACAAATTCATTGTTGCCATCACAATGAAAGAGAGAGCGAATTGCAGTGGGAGCAAATATTTCTAGATGTGAGAGCGCTAGTCCCGATTATTGATGCTCTCTTTTGTCAAAGCACATGGGTAACACCTGTAGTTGAACGCATAACTTCTCGGCGGTGCCGCACATGACTTGAAAGGACAGCTTTAGTTGCCTCTCCTTCTCTAGCACCTCCCTGGATCTGTATCATTCAGCTTCACAAGGCCTCATAAGTCATGAAGGTTGCCTGGACTGTTAGTCAGCCCATAATGAGGCTGTGCATGCCTGTGCCTTGTGATTTATCCATTTCCTTCTCCCCACCCCCAATATTTCCTTGCTTGTGTGGCAACTCAGCTCATATACCCCGCCTACTTTATAATCAAAGTATGCAAAAGAATCTTCTCTTGCAAAATTGCATGATTATTGATTGATTGATTGATTGATTTAATTCATTTACATATTTGAGGTTATTCCTTTCTGTAATGCATGCAATTCACGAGTAAGACAAAGAACTTTTACAATTTTCTTGAAAAAAAGAAAAAAAAGAATGCTCATTGAACCTAACCTTCTGTTCACTAGATCTTGATGTGCCATGTTTTGAATTTATGGGAATTTTTTTTGTGTGGGAGGCAATGTGTTCAGTTTTGTCATAAGCTGAGTGCTTTTGCTAGTTGTGATTCCTCTATATTCAAGTGATCTGTTTGTTATTTCATGTTGTATCTCTGCATGTGTTGATAGTATCGTCAGTGTTTTCGGGGGGTCCGTGCATGAGCAAAATGCCACATTTCATGCTGAGATTCATCGTACCATTTGTCAAATGATTGTGATTTCATTGCCTGAAAGTTTTGTCAGGAATGCTGCTGCTGCTGCTAAGTGTGAAAAGTCAGTAGATTAAATCATACACAAACAAAATAAAAATCCTTTGGTGCATCACCAAATTTTAAAATAGAGAAACATATATCATTGATGTAATCAAATGCATTTAAAGCTGGGCATGTGATCGTAAATGGCAATCTGTGCATGCTGGGCAAAAATTTTAAAAGTTTTTGCGAAAATATTCAATTGTGCACTCTGTATGTTAATCTAAAATCATTACATTCACGTAAAATCTTTTGTGTCTCAAAACTAGTTTTCTACCTTCAGTAGAAAAATGAATGCTCAGGTTTTCTGCAGTTTTTTCACACTGACAGAACATACAAGGCCTGTGAAATAGATAACCTATAGTGTTAACACATGATAGATTGTTGGTGATTTTAGTTAATCTGAAAGGCTTACTGTCTCCTGTCTCTTCAACATGACAGACAGGGGGCGCGATGGCACCCCACCCATTTGATTCTAATCACCCCCTCCCCTTGGTTGTTCCCCTCTCCGCCCAACAGACGCCCAACACCTTCTCGGTGTGCACAAAGTACCGTGGCTTCCTGCTGCAGACGTTGGGTGACAAAGATGTCTTTGACTGGCTCTACGCCTTCAATCCCCTCCTAGCAGGGTCCATCAGGTAGGATAACTGCTTAACCCTTACTTTGTCGATTGGCACACACACTGGTCCAGGAGTGTTTTCATTGAATTACTGGCACAGATATCTGGAAACTAATCAATTAATAGAGATTACATAATCCCCCTAACCCCTATTTGTATCACTACAACCTTTTTGTTGGACTGAGGCACCTGATTTTGTTTGATAATCTTCAACTACATGGTAGGTCAAGTTTGGATTTATTTATACTAAAGTGCTGATGAAATAGTTTGGCAAGTTAAAATACTGAAAGAGAATTTCACAAAATCTTACTTTTTGAAAAAAGTGCACATTTCCTCGACTTGTCAATGATGTATGGTAAGGGCAATGTTATTCCCCCTGCCTTCTGAAAGAGGCAAATCAGGTCTCCTTTTATTATGCAAGAAAAATGAAAATATGTTGAATTTCATTTTTATTTTCTTTGTATCGTTCTACACATGTGACATCACAAGCTGTAGTAGTCTTCTCATTCAGCAGCAACTGAGCAGAAACTTCAAAAATTCATAACTTTTGAACAGATTGTCTGATTTTCCTCAAACACACACTGATGTGTTCTGCTAATATTGCCGCATTTACTCAATCCACATGTCTATGAGGTGGACTTGTCCTTTAAGAGCAATATGTACCGTGTAAGTGCAGGTTTCAGAATATATCTTATGTGTTTGTCCGTACATGTATACACATAATGCTATTTCGATTTGTCACTCCAATACTTTCAGATCCAAGTTGTCGCGGCGATCTGGCACCTCCCAGCTGCGGGTGTAGATATCCCCAGATGCTGCCGCCAAATTAGACACCTCGAGGGCACACTCCATTAACATACAACTTAGTGACATGGGCGCATGGTTTAATGGTCACCACCCCTGGTAAGGTTCAATTCATCTCACTGCCAGCATCACAAAGAGCCCTCATCTGGATTCCTCTTGCCATTCCTATTCATGAAGCAGAGCCACTCTCCACCATCTCCACTGGGTGCATTGCTTAGCAACGGGAGGCCCCCAGGGTAAAATTGGAAGTCCTGTGGAGCTCAACAGTTATGGCATCTTTTTAAAAAAGATGTAAAATCCTCTCCCTGATACATCGAAGTTGCAAGAAAGAGTCAAGGAGGGAGAGGAAATTCTGAGGACGTTCTGAAGTTTACACGCAGAATGGTTAATCTCTTGTGTGTGTTTTTTTCTCTCTCTCCAATTTGGAGTATCCTACTTAAAAGAGATGATCCTACTTAAGAAAGAGATGAACATTTTGCTGTACTTTGATTTTACAGCTGTAATTTGGTTTGACATTAGTGACAATCAGGTAGCTGATAAGAATGACATTGCAGAAGGAGGAGACGCAAAAAAGTGAAAGTGGTTGGAGCTCTCACAGATTGTACCCATGGTCTAGTTGTGTGCCAAACTGGTGTAGGTCTATCTCTCTTTTGTCTATTCATGGTTTGTCCACAACTCCTGTTGTAGTACAGGTAGATATGTTATAACACTGTGAGCCAAAGGTACTCGTAATGGAGATAAAATCCATTCCATCAGAGTATTAGGTCCGTTCAAGTTTGAAACAAAACCTTTATGGCCATCTCTACCCCCATCTGGCCAAGGTACTGGTAGCCGTAGATCAGAAGCAACCTTGTGGTCACAAGTCCGTGTCCCCAGCATGCAGCACAAAGGAATACTCCCAAAATGTGAAATTTTCTGTCAAAGATAAATCTGATTCAAGATCAATTTGAGTACCTTGCCTGCCAGTGTCTTTTCTAGAGATTAAAGTCATGTGTTCCCAATTGAAAAAGGAGTGTGAGCAGAGAAGGGTACACTCCCAAGATCTTTGCATGAATTTATTTGACGTGAAATACAGAATCAGTGAGTCATAGACATTGCATGTAGAATTTCATTTACACCAGCACTCAACACTAAGCTGGCGTCATGCTCATGTTGTTGAACCTTGTGCAATCAGATTTGTTAGCACATACAAAGTGGGTCCACATGCAGTTAACATCAAAGGGTAACAAAGACTGCATTCAGTCTCTGAGTATATAGCCATGCAATGCTGGCAATGTTTAGCACAGGATATTGTGAAGATTTACCAGTCTTTTAGAGTGTAGGTACTTGTTGTAGCTTGTATTTGTTGTATAGTACTACAGACAGTCCTATGGGTATTCTGTTTGAGAGGGGGCTGTCTTTGAGGGGAAGGGGATTAAAGTTACTGGTCTTGAGCACCAATTTTCAACTTTGCTCTCTATGTATATAAGATGTGGGTGTAATGAACACACATGGAATGTAGATGTGTACATCAGAATTCAAAGTAGAAAATCAAAGTGTATACTCTTTTAAGAAAGCAAAGCACTTGTTTGTTTGTTTCTGTTTTATATTTTTTCTCTTTTTGCCAGAAGTGATGCTTTGCCTTGTACATACGGAGTATAATATCACCGTGTATTGCTACGTGTGCTGCCGCAAAAAGTGTTGCTGAGTGTAGTGTGTGGGTTACTGTGTGTTTGAGCGAACCAATTAGGCCCCTGAAGACCGCATTGTACATACATGCCTCCATTCACAATTTGGCTGAGAATGAGCAAGTAGGCATCTTCAGCCCTGAAGTGATGGGTTATTTCTAGGAATGCATCACCTTTTTTGTCTTCTTTGTCATTAGGTTGTGTCTACTAACCTCTCTTTCACCGCAATGGCATCAGGAAAGTTCAAATGTGGGTTCTTATCTATCGTCAGAGTGATGTAAGATTATTTTTTTTTCTGTTACTTTGGGGGTGTTGTTCTTCTTCGTAGTGTCTCCATGAACACATTAGTAGCAGAGTTACAGTCAAGTAAATTGTGAACAAAACAGAAAGCGTGTGATGAAACAGAGCACATTTTATTTTATGCCTCATTTTGGAAACCAGGTCCTTTTCACACTTGCCCACCTATATGTTCACTTGACCCGCTGTGCATTGTGTATTATTCCAAGCCTATTTCATTACTTTCCGCCCATGGGTTGTATGCACGAATTTAAAGCAGTGCTCCATCCAGCCATATTTATTCTGCTCAAGGCTCCAAGTCAGGAAGTGCAGTGTGCCCTCTTTTTCGTCCGCATACAATTTCATGTGTTTACAGTATCACAGGGTATTGAGATATCTGTGTTTGCGAAAACGTTCTGTGTAGACTTTGGTCTGGTATTATCTGAATGGTAATCTCTTTCAAACAGTTCTAAATACACGCTTTAGATTGGTTCGGAATTGTATGGGATTTCCCTGTTTTTATCTCATTTACAATCATGGCTAACTAGCGGCGCTGCTATCATAAACCAAACAAACTCTTCAGACCCTGTTTATGTAAGATGGGTGTCAGCTTGGTTGAATAAAGGTGCTTTTAAAATCCTTTTAATGTTTAGATATGTTCCCATAAACCATGGATCATGCTTGCATGAGTTTTATGTTCATGGAAAGAAAAATATGGGTGTGATTTTCTAGACAAAGTAATGCACTTGTTGATCTTTCATGCTCTGGCTGCTGTGGTAGTTATTATTTTAAACTGTATGAATTATTAAATCAAATCATGCTTTTCCATTTGGTTGCTATCTCAAACATAATTTCTGCACCCAACTAGATGTCAGAAGCAATCATTTAAGTCAACTATAGTTCCTAATGAAATGATTGTACCTCACAAATGCAGAGAGCTCATTATTTCTCTCAACTTGTTAGAGTATTAGCATGACCCTTCTGTCATTTGTCAGTTTGCAAACCAAAAAAAAAAAAAAATCAAATTTCTGAACAATATGAATTCTTTCTGAGATCATTTTCTTTATAAATACTAAATATTCCAAATATATTTGTGATTACAGGCAAAGTCCATTTGTTGACTGCAACAAAAAACTTAAATTTTCTGGTAGCTGTGAAGAATTATGCCCAATGTCACACAGATTTGGTCATTTTGTTGTCTACAACTGTTTGACAATATTACTGCTGGAGACATACATGTGGTCCAGATATTGTCTAGGATGGGGGGGGGGGGGATATTGACTCAAGGTGGCACTAGGTTGCATTGGGTAATCATAAATTTTTAACCTTACTCAACCAGAGGTTGAGTGGCAAAAAAACCCCCCAAAACAAGAAACCAAGATAAGGATCTTTGTACTATAGAACCTAAGAGTTTACACATGTACATCACAATATACATTCTAGCTGATGTATGAATAATGACTTGTTTAGGGGACGGGCATAAAAGTGTTGAACTCACCTTAGACATTAACCTTGATAGATAATATTTGATCATATCTTTTTTGAACCCGTTGAGGACGGGTCCCGAGTATACCCTGGCAGGTATCTATGGGAAATGCATGTTGTAGCAAAGTCAGTCCGTCCTCAATGGGTTAAAATGAGCATTATTATGCATCAGATACCCCGCTTTGTGGGCCACATAAATGTATTGTGATAAAATTCAAACATGCTTTTGTGTCAGTCGCAATCTGCACAAACATACACTCGTCGCCAAATGATTTGTATGTGGAGAACTTGCTGTAGTAGTAAATATCTAAGTTTCCCCCATTGATAGTCCTATGCAAGAGATCTCAATTTACGCTTGTGCTTTGCATTGTACTTTGACATATACTGGTACAACGAACCATTCATTTACTGGAACTGACGGTGCTTGCTCATTAACAACGTGTCTACCTTGTGTTTTGTGATATTTTGGATTCATTTTTCTGTTGTTATTTGCAGGGTATACAGTATTACCCAATCCTTTATGCATGCATACAATCTATACAAACAACCCCAATGACACAGCAGGAACATTTACATCATGTAGTACCATTGTGATTTACTTGTATGTTTTTGTCACTAGTATAGAGAAGGATTAGAACTTTAGTTAATAATGCGGGATATGAAAATCTCAATGTAGTTTGGGTTCTTAAAAACTTCTGTCAAAACTGAATCAAGTTATGGAGGAATACATGTGACCATGAACTCTAAATGCAACTTGCAAGAAAACAGATGGATGGGACATAATAATTGTTTCTGGGATTTTCCAGTTTATGCATCTGACATGAAAATTCAGATGTCTGTTTATGAGGTAGTAGCCACCATTAAGCAAGTTTTATTGCTGGATTTGATCCTTACATGTACAATGATGTATCATACTCTGTATTTTATGTTGTTGCTATCAAAAGATCGTCGGGAACCTGTGCAACGCTATTTATGGGGCATTTTTGCAGATCTCTTGCAGGCATTTAGAATAAACATGTAATTTCCTTTTCAGTGCTTACACACATTTAGAGTATATTTCTTGTGCAGAAATTAATGCTGCTTGACCCTTTTCTCAATGATGTCATTGTTGGCAAAGTGCGAAGGTCAAGGGTGAGAGGTCAGCTCGCAAGACAAACACATTATTACATCATATATGAAGACCTGAGTACAATGTAGTTATATTGTTTGTGGCAGAAAGGGAGTCAAAAAGAGGTTTGTAGACTTGCCTGATTGATAACCATGTGTGATGACTTGTAAGATGTATAGATACATGTAAATTTCTCTATTATGTGAACACTGTATAAAAAGCTTTACTTTAATATATGTCTGGTTTGCAGCATGCAAAGAAAAACTGAAATTGAACTGATGTCAAATTAAGTTCCTCATGTAAATACATGTAAATGTAATTATCTATAGAAAAAGACATAAGGGGAGGGAGAGAGTTGTATATTCTTGAGTGTATGAAAGTCTCGATAAATTATATCAGTTTGTGTATATTAATCCTATAAATGGCACTATGTATATCTGCTTTAATTACTGGACTTTATCTCCAAGCATTTTTATTTCAATTTTTATTTGAAACATTTTTCTTTTCTCTTCTTCATTTTTACTGTAGGCCGATGGCAGTATGCAAAGTACATATTTTTGGTTGATGATAACCACGTGCAAAACATTCATTGTAGTACTTAGCTGGGTGGGTAACATGTCGGTACTAACACAAGCATGTACACAAAACAAGCATTCTTTTGTGTACAGTACGTGTGTGTGTCACTACCACCCAGTCATGTGGTGGTAACACACACAAGTGAGAATACATTGTACATTAATGATACCATATAACAGAAATGACTACACACCTTAAATGTTGTCTTAAATGTGGCTTTACGCCTACTTGGTGTAGAGATGTTTGTAGTTGTGAATCAGTGTGTAGGTCGTTATTTGTAGCAAGGGGAATTGTTGCAATGAAAGCAATCCAAATTCAGCTTCATGTTTGAGAAAGCGGAAATTTGTAGTTTTAACTTCCTCTGTTTTTTGAGGCAAGCACAGGATCATCCCAGGACATTAAACTTCATGATTTCTGTGGGCAACTTTTTAAACATGTAATGTCAATAACATAACGTAATAACATTTCATAACATAGCAACAAAATTAAGATCGTATTGATTTTATCCAAAGTGTAATGTTTGGAAAGGAAAGGATATTTCCTCTTAATCCTTGATTAAATCAGTTACACAGATAAGCTTCGATGCTGGCAGTGAAATGGCAGCAAGTAATAGCTTGTTTGGGATTTGTTTCAGTGGGTACAAGTGTTTAATAATAATGCTCTTTGATTATTGGAGAATAATGGCTTATGGATTAACATTTGGGAGATCCATTTTTGTGTTTGTACCCACCACAGATGCTGTTGCTTTTTATGTGTTTCAATTGCTGAATGAGATCTAGTGTAAAGATAATGATATAATTGTAGCTTTCAGCCAACTGCCAATTGTGTATTGTAGAATGAAAGGATTCGTTTGCATTTTTTCCTTTTTGTAGAAGACATATTGTGCAAACATTTGGTGCTTTTCACTTTTTATTTGATATTCTATTGTATCTGTAAAATAAAAAAACCCATCCATGCCAGCTGCATATTCCACCAGTTTTTGAAAGGCAAGATAACCTCCCGTCGTGCAATGAAACGTGTACAAAAGCAACGAATAATTTGTTCCCGTCGCTGCCAAGAGTAGTCAGTCGTGTTTTGTGGGGAGTTGCATAGAGTTCATCAATTTTATGTGCAATATCACAGGATGTAGTCATCGCCGTAGAACAAGAAAGCTGGCATACACTGTTAAGGTCACAAGTTCAACACAGTATCGTTTCTTATAAGATCCAAGAGCTTTTCTCACTTTGGTTTGTCCATGTGTATATACAAGGATGATCACAGCTTCATAATAACATGTCTTTTACTTTTTCTTTCTAATGCCGTTTTTCTTTCAAGTGTTTTCATTCCATTTTTCAGTGGGCATTCAATTTGATGAGTTACACCATACCTCAGAAGTTCTGAAGAAAGGGGGGGGGGGAGAATACGATGATTTATAATCCCAGTTTCTCTGAGGCTTCTAAAGTTTACATTGCTTTTCACAACTAACTATCATGCATTTTGCTCAAAGAAAATGAAATTAAACTAGTTTTGAGTTATCACTGGTTGTTGTTTTTACATATCACAGTCACGGTGTAGACAAACACAAATGTATTATTGCTTAAAACACCAAACACTTTCAAGGTTGGGGTGTATGGTGTAGAGCCAGTTCAATCGCAATATGTCAGATATTCCTGTAATCTACAAATTTTTCTGTGTTTTGATCTGAAGGTTACATGTTAAAGCTATAACATTGTTGTGTGACCAGGCTTTGTTAATATCAAGAGATCATAGGAGTATATAGAAACACTGAATATGAATTACTGTACCTTTGGTGCACAGGTAGTAAGTAGAAAAAAGTATATGACATTGTCACTCAGTCTCACATGCTACGCTAGACGCCACATTTTTATCTCACATGCTGTTTGAATAATAATGTTCATATCTATGTAACCAATTAAACAAAAAAGTGTAGTAAATTTATTTTTGTTACTCTACAATTCTGTGAAAAGTGTAAAAATATAGATGATGAACAATGTTTTCGCTGATCCCATAGGCAGATTTTACCCTGCTGCAGCCTGTAAAATAAGCATTGAGTGTTCTTTCCCTGTAGAGGCATCAAAATTAGATTTCCATCCCAGGAAAAAGTAGAAATTAAGTCAGTTGTAAAAAGCTCCATATTATGGCGAAATATTGTGATCTGAATCTAGAATGTAACCTGTAATACTCCTTTTTGTGAAATTGTGAACCTGTTTCGTCCAAGGGTAAATAAGCACGTAGATCTTGTCGACATCCTGCTATCTGTACAAATAATGGGGATACTTTTAAGAGGTTAAAAAGCGTGTGTGCGATAGATTTATTTATTCGTGTCACTAGTCTTGTGTTGACAGCCGTTTTAGGCAGTGTGTGAGACACGGCTCACTGAAGAGATAAAAGTTTAACAAAGAATGGAAGTATATCATCTCACCATCACTGAAAGAAATCAATATTGAAAATAAAATTGAGAGCATAGAAATAAAGTATGCAGTAGTGTGTGGATTATCATTTGTGTCTCTTTATGTTCTGTTGGATTACATTTTACACTAGTATGATTTTATTATCAGTGTAAGTGGCATGCCTTTGTGCAATTTAATTTCATACATGTATATGTCAAATGTGAAATGACACACACACTCAAACACGCACACCCCTGTACATAGCACACACACACACACGCGCGCACATGCGCGCACACATACACATCCCTTCTCCAAAAGGCGGTTAGTACATATATGGCGTTTTATTGATGTGGTATTCTTCATACTGTTTTGTCTCCATACGATTGGCACAGTAAATGATTGTGTTACACTGCTATTCTCCACTCCACTGTGAAATATGATTGTTACACACTGACAGGGGGGCTGCTTTGTTCATTAATAAGATACTCACTGTAGAGTATCTACATGTAGTTGGTTTAATACAGGGAAGCTGTCAACCACATTAAAGCCACTATTTACCACTGGGAGTAGTGATTTAAAAAAAAAAAAACTGTTCACAGTTACCACATTTGATGTATCATTATGCAATAGTTTAGTTGTGTACCACAAAACATCCTACCATAATTATAAAGATTTACTATAAAGCCTATTAAAGATATAAGGAGATGTCACTATTAATTTTCTCAATAAACCATATACAACGGTAGACGGTTTATTCTAGAGAAAAAAAAAATATTGTTCCTATACTCAACACTGATTATACTGGTCGATATTTTTACATTTGTTGTCTCTATCCCTAACTCACATTTTAGCACTATTTGATACACTAAAGCTCTGGTTTTTTTTTTGGTTTTTTTTTTTTTGTTTGTTTGTTTGTTTGTTTGTTTGGGTTTTTTTTTTTTTTTTGGGGGGGGGGGGGAAGGGTTTCATCTGCCAACGGTTAATAGTGGCTTTACAATCAGTGACGTCCAATGAATCCAAGAGTGACATCTTGCAACCTCAGGTTTTCAAAACGGCAATATTGATCACAAATACAGACCTGCTATTATCAGATGAAATGATGGTATTGGCTTATAACTTTACGTCTGGTTTGGAGTTGTACAAAAATATTGCTCAGAAGTAATGGGCACATAATATCAACAAAATGAACGTTTTACTACATACCACCCGATATAAACCAATCATTAAACCCTTTAAAATCCACATAAGTTTACATTAAGGTAACGAAACGGCTGCTGTAAAAGCAAAAGTAAACAAAAGAATGAAAGGGGGAAAAAAATCAGATGGGGGGGGGGGGGGGAGGCACAATGTAATTTCGCTACCTGTATCTTTTGCCTCCTCATTCACACACACAAAAGTATGTATTATACACAAACACTTAGCGTTTACTGGTCAGATGTATGTAGCACAATCACATGTACTTCAAGTGCAAGTACATTAGGGAGCTTTAGATTTTAGACGCGCGGACGTTCAAAGAGAAAAAAAAAACATGATCTGATCGTGCGCAGTAACTTGATCCGCGCTACTGCGCACGCTCAGATCATGTTTTTTTTTTTTTTCTCTTTGAACGTCCGCGCGTCTAAAATCTAAAGCTCCCTATTATTATATGGGATGCAAACATAAACGTGCTCTCCCTCTCTCACACGTATTGTAAGCACACACACACAAATCTACACACTTAACCATGAGACTGCTTTGCCATTGTACAACTATATTGTACTGCTGAATACATTTTATTCAAATACAAAGCAAGAGCTGTAATACAGTTGCCTCTGTATCATATTTCATAGAAAAATACAGCCGGCACTTCATAAATTTATTTTAATAGAAACACTTACAATCAGTTTCCGAATGCTTACGGTAGCCTGAATACAGTAGTCACTTCTGAGTACAAATTAAACCAGATTACAAAAAGTAAGAACCATACTATTGTATACTGACACAATTTTTCAGAGGCTAAAAAGTTGCAACAGATTGGCAAATCTGATAAATAACGGGCATAAAAAATGATGTCTGATAAAGACCAGGGCCCCGTTGCTAGAAACTTTGCGTTTAAACGCAACTTGCAACTGATTGTCACTGGCCAATCAAAGTCATTGTTGCATGCATGTCTTCTTAATAGGGCAGACCCTGAGCCAATCAGAATGGTTGTTTCAAAATTAGCAATTATTTGCAATTGATTGCAACTTTCTTGCAACGGGGCCCAGTCGTTACTATCATGTAGGCAGATAACAGGCCTGGAGTGTTTTGCATACTAGTAGAAGGTCTACATTAGGTTGTTAGTGCTTTAGCCTTGTTTAGGAAATGGCCACTGGCATGTGTTGTTTGTTTTGTGTTTTTTGTTTTTTAATATTCAAACAACATTTTGAATGGGCAAAGATGCGACATAAGGTGACAGAATGATGAGATATAGAAGCACAATTCAACACTCTAAAAACATCCGGGTCAGTCTGACACGGAAAAGGGTCTGTTGGGGCCACACTCCGGTACGGGTCAGAAATGACAAGAAATGGGGTCAGATATGATCCCATTCAGAGTCATGAATTGGGTCAGGATTTGAATTTTGAATGGACAAAGATGCGATGGAACAAGATCTGACAACATAAGGTGAAAGAATGATGAGAAGCTCAATTCAACACTCTAAAAACATCCGGGTCAGTCTGACCCGGAAAAGGGTCTGTTGGGGCCACACTCGATCCGCTACGGGTCAGAAATGACAAGAAATGGGTCAGATATGACCCAATACATGGTCATAAATTGGGTCAGGGTGACCCCACTCCGGGTCTTCATGACCAAATTCCAAGTCATTTTTGACCTGGAACGGAGTGTGACCCCAACGGACCCTATTCCGGGTCAGTTCTTTACCCGGATGTTTTTAGAGTAAACGAGGCGTAGCCGAGATGAGTAGACCTCATTTCACTGTGTGCGGAATCTTTGTTCCACTATTATACTCGAATGAAGACGATTTCGTTTCTATACTACACCACACTTCGGACGTCAAGACTGATCCCAGTCTAGGGCTGAATCATAACAACCAACATATCTCATGGCAAGGCGAATTGTGAAATAGTTCATAGGCCATGGACACATGATGGAGTAATGGTGATGACATGACGTCATAGTGTTCTATGTCATGTGATCAGCCTTTCGACCAATCAGCCAGCAGAGTCTTTTAAGTTTGTATGACAGACATTGAAATATACGTATCTAGTAATAATAAAGAATTGAAATAAAGTAAAGAAAAAAATGCAGGATTACATCTAGATTATGTTTACTTGCATGCCAGTGTTGGTCTGAGTAAAAACGAGGTACAAGTATACAAATCACCGTTTACAATAATTATTGTAAATCTTCCGAGTACACAGAGTGAAACTCCAGTGTTTGCCTGAAGTGCAGAAGTTGTACTTTGTGGAAAAAACGGAAACAAAGCTTCTTTTTCTTGTGGCATTACGGGAAGAATCGGGTTAATTAACTACGTTTGCAAACAACAACAACAAAAAACAAAACAAACAAACAAACAAACAAACAGGTAAACAGCTCTACTCTACACTTTGATTCTAATCTGGATTATTTTCCAAAGTCAATTTTTTATTTGTAAACAGTTACGACGCACATAATTATAAAATTTCACTTTTAATGACACGAATGTATACATGACACTTTATTAGACAGGTGACGGCGAACTCTTCACCTTACACCTTTCCCTTTGCGCTGTATGTTTATGAAATAATTACATCACATTGTAGGCATAGAGGTAAAGATATGATTATTAGCAATGAGTCATAAATCATAATCATAGTCGTTAATTTAGGACAAATTTATGCAAGGGTTCAATGTATTTGATAATGAATTGATTCAATAAAGAGTTAGGTATGCCAAATTATGTTTCATCATGCGCTGGAAGACATATTGTGTTCAACAAAACTATCGATTTATTTAATCGCGTTTTACAAAAGAAAGCGGCACTGTTGCCAATCTTGCTCCCTCCTATTGACACATCTTCGACGAGAGAAATACTCAGTAAAGAGAGATTGATGAAAAAAAAAAAAGTTTCCAGGTGGTGTAAAGAGAGAAAGAGACGAGCCAAAGCATAGGGTAAGATGTCCTGATTTTAGGATTTGCTCATCTTCCTCGGCATCAACGCGTTCTTGTCTTTAAAGATCCGTTTTAACTGCAAAGACAAGAAGTGACAGTTACACTTGTCAGTCATTTGCATTTGAGGTTAACACAATGTAGGATCCTAATAGGTTCATCACCTGTTTGTGTATCTATTCGTTCAAGCAGACGTCCCTGTAGTGATTCGTGGGAAAGAGAAAAAAAATATATAATGCCGTATACTACCGGGACTCATTTTATGAATATGAAGATGATGATCAGGAATGCAGAAACATGATCAAATCACTCAGTTTCAACTCTCTGACGGCAAACACGCTGAGATAGATAGAGAGATAAATCATAGAAAGAAGAGAGAGAGAGAGAGAGAGAGAGAGAGAGAGAGAGAGAGAGAGTCATACCAACAAAAATTAGTGAGCAAATTTACATCTTTAACAATACTGTTACACAATACACTTTTCAAAGTTAATAATGATATTTGATTGGATATTCCTATATAACCGTAAAGGGTATCATCCTATTCTGAATTACGTGAGTTTGTGTATTATTATCACAAAGCCTAATTTTGCACTTTATACATTATCGCAGCATTAACATTGTTTTGATGTTGCGATATATAGCGGGGTGTCCTTGATTTGTTACTCTGTTGCCAGGCCCCCAAGAATAACAGTGTATAAACCACTGATGGGGCTACCCTGGGTAAAAAACAAACAAACAAACAAACAAACAAATCTGGATAAGTGAATAAATAGAATATTTATTTGTTTATTCAGTTCTATTATACATGCGTGTCCAAGAGACTGAGTGATATTCTATTTTTTCTATAATTTCTTTATTTGAATTTCGTTGAAATTCATATCACAAAATAATTATTATCTACGTTTACAGAAACAAAAACAAAACATTATATAAAGTGTAGCTGCATTATACACAAACATTGTACAAAATAAATGTCACTCTTACATTATACAAACCAAAATGCAGTATAAACAAGAACTGTGCAAAATAATGTCAATCTTACATGTAATTGTGATCTTTGTTTTTTACCAAAGAAACGATTTTGTTTTTAAACACAAAAAATGTTCTCGCAAAATGCCCGCCAAACGGGGACTCTTACCAACACACACTTCTTTACAAACACGCACATATGCACACACGCACACACACACACACATACACATACACACACACACACACACACACACACTCACACACACACACACACACACACACACACACACACACACACGCACACACATACACACACACACACACACACACACACACACACACAGAAAGTAAATTGATAATTTACTTACGAGCACAACGAATTCTCGGTTTCCATGCCCCGTTATTGCAGAACGCTCTGGGACCACCTAGTCTGACCATACCGGGAGTTGGGTCGCACTGGAAGGTGTGCACCTCGCCGTGGCGAAAGAGTTCTCCCGCGACATCTGAATTATCTGGTCCGGTGCAGTTAGCTACATATGGTTTTATATTAAATTTGATTTAATAAATTTAATAATTTAATGATTCTGATCGTGGATATCATATGTCAGAATTAGGTTACAGGTGGTGAATCAGAATAGAATCAGAAAAGAAGTGATTGTACCTGTCAGCTTCTTTGCAAAACTTTAAAAAAAAAAAAAAAAAATTCCGTATATCGAAAATCCGTTATACTAGTAATCGAACAAATTCAATTCAATTCCATTCAATTCAAATGATTTTATTTTCACTTCTTTCAATAGAATGTACAAATAAACTACAAAAAAAACAACAACAACAACAACAAACAGACACACAGAGCGGATAATGTATTGGCCTAAATTCTTACTTCATTTTTACCGGAATTTCGTGTTCGTTATAATGGGAATGCACTGTAATGATGATAATAAATGAACACTTCTACTGACCATGGCGCTGAGAAGGGCGGTTAGAAAATATGAAACACGATAAGAGAAATGAGAACTGGATGAAGGAGTCACTTTAACACAGAAATGCTTGTCTTAACTAGATTTCGAGTGAAATTTCCAAGTTACTAAGAGAAGACTGATTACGAAACGACTGTCTTGTGGGAGTCTATTACATTGGAATTCCATTGATCATCCCTCACTCCTAATTATTCACAGAACCTAATACATGTTTCATGTGTTATGTATTCTTCAATCGAGTGGGAGAGAGCATTGATCTACAATTGTTTAGGAAAATGGAGTTGTGCGCCTTAGAAAACATTTTCTTCCAACAACTTATCTAAGTCTCCCTCATGACTTAACGTTTCATTTGAATACAATGTTTACGAAAGTGCATATGCTCTGACCTAAAAGAACATGTATTCATTTCCCTATAACATACAGTATACACTCAACCCACACACGCACATAACTTTACTCTATGTATAGGTCATTTATATTTTATAATATTATAGGCATACTATCCTTTTTGTGTAAATACTCAGCAGTAACGCGATTTCTTATGTGTTTTGGGTGTGCGTGGACGGACAAAGTCCACGAGGAAGTGAATATAATACATGGATGACGTTCAAAATGGCGCTTTAGATAGAAACCTCTGCAAACGGGAAGGTTTCCACCAATGGCGCCACTCCACGTTCCGTTGTTGCAGACGGTCCGCCACGGTCCGTCGACGAACAGCCCGCCCTCGCACGAGAAGAGGATGGTGTCAGTGTGGTCGTAGTCCGCTCCCCCCTCCTCGCCTGTAAGTTTGGAGGTGTGGATCACACGTGTGTCGTCGAAATCTAGGGTGTGGCATTTTTCTGGAGGTTTAACGTGAAAAAAAAAAAAAAAAAAACAACAACATTTCAGGACAACACTCCACTGTCTTTCTTGTACAGAGTAATCTATACTGCCCTCTGATGAACAAACATACATTCTAAGTTGAACCTGATAGCTGACAGCAACGGCGTAAATCCGTACTGAGGAGTGGGGGGGGGGGGGGGGGGATGATTGGCGATAGTCACCATCACCACGATTACAAGCCCATAACCGGACCGGCGCAGCCCTGTGGGGGGGGGGGGGGGGGGGGGGGGAAGGGGGGAGAAGCTTGCCCCCCCCCCCCCCACACACACACACACACTTTACAGGGATCAAATGTCCCACTCTTTTTCATGCAAAGTGGGAGCAAAAATATGAAGACTTTTTGCTCTTGTTTTTGTTTGTTTGTTTGTTTTCTGCTTGTCAGCCGACTTTCGGCGGAAAATCAGACCTTAAAAGTATGAAGACTTTTTTGCTGTTGTTTCTCTTGTCTTTTGGTGTTCTTTCTTGTTGACTGACAGGCGATTTTGATACCCCCCCCCCCCCGCCCCTTTCAAAAAGGTAGCGCTGCCCTGAATAATGCCCAAATAAATTCGATAAAATGCTAGTAAGGATATCCATTTCTTTGTATGTAATAGCGTAGTAGATATTGTCCTGTAGCTATTAATTGTATTCTTCAATTTTCTTGATTTAAGTCAGTAAAGCGATCATCCCAGGGGCATCGTTCCGTTTTAATGATGGGGGGTAGGGGAGGGACTTGGAGTTTGAATATCTGTGCGAGGGAGCGGAGCGGCCTAGCGGGGGGGGGGGAGGGTGTGGGAGGGGGGTATTCCCCTCCCACACGAGGAAAATTTGGCATTTTCAGACCTCAAATTCAGCGATCTGGTGTACACTTTTGGTGAAATTTGGGATTTTTCCTACCAAAAAACAAGTAAGAAAAAGAAATATTCATAGATAATTGAATGACTACATCGTGGTATTCAGCTCTTGCTCCGCCTGTGCGACATCACTGTGAAGGCCTACTAAATAGTGGGGCCTAGCACCGGCGTAGCCAGGATTTGATCTTAGGCCTGGGGAGCGGTTAGATGCGAGGGAGCGATGCGAGCGAGGGGGGGGGGGGGGAGGGTATGCGAGGGGGGTTTCCCCCTGCCACAGTGAGAACTTTTTGCATATTGATGTTGTAAATGGTGTAATTTGATGCTTTTTTTTTTTGCGTGTTTTATCGACTTGAAACAGTCCAACATGTTTAAGTTAGCAGTACATTTTATGTAGATTATCATTGAACAATTTTGCCTACAAAATGGTATCATTTAGAGAAACTTCTTGTATTGATTCTCACACTGAAGATCATGAACGCGATCATGAATTTTGACATTCACAGTCCCAAAACGGCCGTTTGTAGCTACATTTTTTCGCTTAGGAAATTAAGGGGGGCGCACCGGGCGCAACTGCTGGCAATTATACCCGGCAGCAACATCAGGAGAATGACATGACGATTAAATGCGAGCGAGCTTGAAAATTTTGACATTTTATAGTCCAAAGACGGCCGTTTGTAGCTATATTTTTTCGCTTAGGAAATTAAAGGGGGGGGGGGGTGGTGGGGGCGCACCGGGCGCAACTGCTAGCAATTACTGGCAGCAACATCAGGAGAATGACATAACGACTAAATGCGAGCGAGGGAAGCGAGCGAGCTTGAAAATTTTGACATTTTACAGTCCAAAAACTGCCGTTTGTAGCTATATTTTTTCGCTTTGAAAAGTAAGGGGGGGGGGCACCGGGCGCAACTGCTGGCAATTACCCGGCAGCAACATCAGGAGAATGACATGACGATTAAATGCGAGCGAGCGAAGCAAACGAGCTAGAAAATTTTGACATTTTACAGTCCAAAAACGGCCGTTTGTAGCTAACTGGATGAAGGAGTCACTTTAACACAGAAATGCTTGTCTTAACTAGATTTCGAGTGAAATTTCCAAGTTACTAAGAGAAGACTGATTACGAAACGACTGTCTTGTGGGAGTCTATTACATTGGAATTCCATTGATCATCCCTCACTCCTAATTATTCACAGAACCTAATACATGTTTCATGTGTTATGTATTCTTCAATCGAGTGGGAGAGAGCATTGATCTACAATTGCTTAGGAAAATGGAGTTGTGCGCCTTAGAAAACATTTTCTTCCAACAACTTATCTAAGTCTCCCTCATGACTTAACATTTTATAGTCCAAAGACGGCCGTTTGTAGCTATATTTTTTCGCTTAGGAAATTAAAGGGGGGGGGGTGGTGGGGGCGCACCGGGCGCAACTGCTAGCAATTACTGGCAGCAACATCAGGAGAATGACATAACGACTAAATGCGAGCGAGGGAAGCGAGCGAGCTTGAAAATTTTGACATTTTACAGTCCAAAAACTGCCGTTTGTAGCTATATTTTTTCGCTTTGAAAAGTAAGGGGGGGGGGGGGGCACCGGGCGCAACTGCTGGCAATTACCCGGCAGCAACATCAGGAGAATGACATGACGATTAAATGCGAGCGAGCTTGCAAATTTTGACATTTTACAGTCCAAAAACGGCTGTTTGTAGGAAAATTTATTTATTTTTATTATCATTATTATTATTATTATTTTTTTTTTTTTGCTTTGGAAAGTAAGGGGGTTGGGGCGCACCGGGCGGAACTGCTGGCAATTACTGGCAGCAACATCAGGAGAATGACATAACGATTAAATGCGAGCGAGCGAATCGAGCGAGCTTGAAAATTTTGACATTTTACAGTACAAAAACTGCCGTTTGTAGCTATATTTTTTCGCTTTGAAAAGTAAGGGGGGGGGGGGCCACCGGGCGCAACTGCTGGCAATTACCCGGCAGCAACATCAGGAGAATGGCATGACGATTAAATGCGAGCGAGCGAAGCAAACGAGCTAGAAAATTTTGACATTTTACAGTCCAAAAACGGCCGTTTGTAGCTATATTTTTTCGCTTAGGAAATTAAGGGAGGTGGGGGCGCACCGGGCGCAACTGCTGGCAATTACTGGCAGCAACATCAGGAGAATGACATAACGATTGAATGTGAGCGAACTTAAAAATTTTGACATTTTACAGTCCCAAAACTGTCGTTTGTAGCTATATTTTTTTTGCTTTGAAAAAATTAATAAGGGGGGCGCACCGGGCGCAACTGCTGGCAATTACCCGGCAGCAACATCAGGAGAATGGTATAACGATTAATTGCGAGCGAGCGAAGCGAGCGAACTTGAAAATTTTGACATTTTATAGTCCCAAAACTGCCGTTTGTAGCTGTACTTTTTTCGCTTAGGAAATTAAGGGGAGTGGGGCGCACCGGGCGCAACTGCTGGCAATTACTGGCAGCAATATCTGGGGCCCGTTGCATAAAACTCCAACCGGATTTTTTTCCGGTTGAAATCACAAAATTCCGGTTGGAAGCTCCCAACCAGAGTTTTTATGCAACGGATTTTACATTCTTAGATTAGCAACCTTAAAAAATTCAGGTTGGGCAAATCGCAACCTGAATTTTTTAAGGTTGCTAAAAAAGTTTTATGCAACGGGACCGAGGAGAATGACATAACGATTAAATGCGAGCGAGCGGAGCGAGCGAGCTTGAAAATTTTTACATTTTACAGTCCAAAAACTGCCGTTTGTATATAGCTGTACTTTATTCGCTTTGGAAATTAAGGGATGGTGGCGCACCGGGCGCAACTGCTGGCAATTACTGGCAGCAACAAATATCTCGTAAACACATTTATGATGTAATCTGGGGAAATTTCAATCCCAGAAGTGTATACTATTTTTTTTTTAAGGGGGGGGGGGAACCCTACGTTGATTGAAAGTATCTAGATATCTCCTCCCATCCAAGGAACGTTTGCATTTCTTTAAACTGAAGTAACAGACCTGGTGCACACTTTAGATGAAACATTTTGAAATCTGTCAATCTAAAGTGTATTAAGTAGAAATGACTGATCGGGAGGTTATTTGATAAATATAAGGAAATAAAACGTCAATCTCAAAAGTGTACAAAGTCTATCGAAAGGGACCCAGTAGCGGAGCTTTTGCATATTCATGATTGCAATTCAGCGATCCGGTGCATAAATCTGGCGGTAGTTGTCCAATTTTCCATATAGAAATTTCGAGATTTGTCCTCATCTCGGGAATTGCTTAGGGAACAAATGATTTGTCTGCCCCCAACATTTCCGTAGGGGCGGGGCAAATACCCCTTTGCCCCCCCCCCCCCCCCCCACCCCCCGAGATAGATTCGACGCCCCTGATCATCCCTGGGTATGCCCATACTTGTATCAGAGTCATCATCGTTTCAGGAATGATTCAGGAAATGGAGGGGGGTTCAATTATGGCGGTATAGTTTTTGTTACTGTTTGTTTGTTTTCGTACATAATTTGCAGATGGTCCCGAGTTGCTCGCTTCATAGCATGTTTACATAATAAGCCTATGCTATTGACGTTGTCAACGTCTGGACCATACCTTATGTCGATATTACTTTCTTCGCGAGCGAGCGAAGCGAGCGAGCGCTTGAGAAAATATGTATACATTATTCTACAAGATAGAATACTGTTCAGCTCTGTTACCTGTCTGAAGGCGGGCGTATACGAACGTCATGCAATGTGCCAAAATTGATACAATCACATTTCTGCTTCCTCCATTTTTTCTCAAATTTCAGGGGGGGGGGGGATGATTGTACAGGCCATCCCCCCTCTCCTCCATTTCAGGGGGGGGGGGGGATATATCCCCCCCCCCCCCGGGATTTACGCCCATGGTGACAACTCATGGATGGGATAGAAATTTATCCAAAGGATATAGATTAATGATATCGTGGTTTTAGGACAACAGTGTTCATTTACGGTTACTCTTGGGTATGACCCTCAAGTACTGAAATAATACACAGTAACACTCCGAAAATCCAAAGAAATGAGTGAAACACGGCATGGATTGTGAACTTCAGAAATAGCTCTTAAGTGTTTGTTATATTCTTTGGGCAGTTTACGCCAAAGATCAAGACATTCAGAATGTATCTCGCTCAGTAAATGGTGAATCAGGCAGCTCTGCAATTTTATTTGGGAACTTTAACTTTCCATGATACGGAAACTGAGAAACAATGTGA